>JAVLUX010000020.1:10700000-11952500 GCA_032164185.1 Moxostoma hubbsi | reverse complement strand
CTATCTATCTATCTATCTATCTATCTATCAGTCTTTATTTTCTATCTATCTGTCCGTCCGTCCGTCCGTCCGTCCGTCCGTCCGTCCGTCCGTCCGTCTGTCTGTCTATCTATCTATCTATCTATCTATCTATCTATCTATCATCAGTCTTTATAATCTATCTATCTATCTATCTATCTATCTATCTATCTATCTATCTATCTATCTATCTATCTATCTATCTATCTATCTATCTATCATCTGTCATCTGTCTGTCACCTGTTAGGGTCTATTGCTATCAACCTGTTTATTTGGACTTGAATCACACAAACCATATAAGTGTCACTACATTAGATAATAAAATATCAAACCAATTGCCATTTATTTTAAAGAAAGATAGCACAAGCACAAAAAGAGAAGTGTAAATTCTCTTCACACTTAAACATGTAATAAAAAATCTCCTATCACATAAAGATAAAGATATTTTAAAGATCTATAACACATATGGTGCTTGCCATTAAATGTATTATGGGAACTTTTCACATACCACGCAAAAATATTCCTGAAAAGAAAACCTAGATGCAACTGCTGGGAGCATATGTTTATCAGATATCTGAAATTCAAGAATAGATTTAAAGAGTGTTGTTGGCATTCCTGTGTTATAATTTGGGGTTTAGGTTGCACTCCATTGAGACATGCAACCCAAGCCCCATAAGAACCACTTTCTAAAATCCCATAAACACTAACTGGACGCTATCAGATCAATACAATTCAATGTGAAGTACTGTGCACATTGTAAGAACAGTTTATTAATACAATTGCCTCTTTTTGGCTTATTGTATAATTACAACATTTTAATTATGCTATGTAATTTTCTTCCAGACAGTTTTTCAAAACAACTTAATGGAATGCAATTATGACTATTGCTTACATCATTTAAGAAAGTGATAGTCATATCATTATTTTAAGTTAGACAATACCTATTGCATTTCAAGTTCATGAATACCCATATTAACACTGTCCTGTTTAATGTCACGAAAACACTGTGCACATCCCTAAATGAGCACAAACACATCGCTGCAGCAACTCAACCTCAAATGTACTTTATTGAATTATGCAACAGTATTTGGCAGTTTACTAATTCAAAAGGTGCTTTGCTAAGACTTTCAAAATGAACTGATTTTACAGTATGATAGACTAAAAATATATTCGGACATTTTTGATACTTATTCTAACTTTCAACTGGAAAAGAGGGCATGTAAACAGAAGATTTGTTTAGTTATGCAAAGTGCTATAGAGAGTAAAATATAAAACTATACAGTAGATGGCTAAATCAAAATTTAGTAACCAGCCAAGACAAATGCAGCTAGTAAGCATACCGAAGACTAACCCATAAAGGCACACCTGTTTCAAATTTTATACAGCAACCCCAACTCTTTAAGAACTTTAAAAGGATATTGTAATTCAAACAATGTCATGGAAGCATTGAATGATGATGATTACAACATTTAAACATATTTGGGTACAAACATAGTCTGCTTTCTATTAACACCAAAGCTGTGAACATTTCCCTATGCTGTGTTTACACTATTGTAAATTAGTTACCCCCTCCATGCCGTTGTATGCTGGTTGTTGCTTTTGTTGTTCTGTAGTGAAGAGAGACATGAAACAAAGGTAAAATAAATACAAGAATATTTGTCTAATGCTCAGCTGATAAATGGGTCTGGATAGACTGCCAGATCTTTGCCCTTCATAGGTTCCTCATTGCCTTAAGGTAGGGTCATGCTCTCCAGGGAAGCTGTGTTGCTATTTGAACCAGTGCTGATGTTTGTTTGAGTTAAGATGCCAAGGGCAACTGTGTACTCTTCGATTGTAATGATGAAACTTTAACATTTGATATACCTTTAACAGTTCAGAGAAATGATGACACCTGTCTTAAGTTCATGAGCAGGCTATGTAAACTACTAGTCAAAAGTTTGGAAACACTGGTATGAATTTATGTTTTATGCCTAAATACTTGAAATTAGCTTTGTCAACAACTATAAATCGTACCTACACATTGATTTCTTCACAAAACTTAAATAAATTAATAAATAAATAGAACGACATAAAATAAATATAAACAAAAAAATAAAAAAAAATAAAGTTGAATTAATAAAGATTTTTTTATTGGATTAGTGGCTTGTTGAATGCGTTACCGTGGAGACATAGCACGTGAGGAAGCTTCATGCTATTCTCCGTGGCATCCACGCACAAATCACCACGTGCCCCACCAAGAGCGAACCACATTATAGCAACCATGAGAAGGTTACCCCATGTGACTCTACCCTCCCTTGCAACTGTGCCACTTTGGTTGCTTAGGAGTCCTGGCTGATGTCACTCAGCATGCCCTAGATTCAAACTCGTGATTCCAGGGGTGGTAGTCAGCATCAATACTCGCTGAGCCTCCCGGGTCCCCTAGTTTTGATTTATTTAACATTTCTGGTCACATCCTACTTCACATAATTCCATTTGTGTTATTTTACAGTCTTTTTTAATAGACTTTACTATTATTCTACAACATGGAAAATAAAGATGAGTAGGTGTGTCCAAACATTTGACTGGCCGATAAGTATACTTACTGAGGACACAGCTACCCTTTAAACTATATTATCACTTTTCTTATGTGATCAAGACATAATACACATACTATTAAAAACAACATTACTAGCTTGTGCCATTAAGAGAGCCATTTGTGTTGAGGTCACGGCAACAGAAACCATATGCACTAAAATCATTGCAATTAATAGAATTTAAAAAAAACAACTGAACACATAAAGTGCTTTATCACCTGTAATTACATCGACAAACCCTGCTGTTTCTTTCTTAGTCAAATCAGAGTCTAGCTGTCAGCAGTTCATCACCTGTCAGATCTGCTACCAACACTGGCCACATGATTTTAATGTCTGACGATTAGTGGCTGCCAGAGGAGTTTACATTCACATGATTGACAGCCTGATTGCTTCAATGTGACAGCGTAAACAGGAAGGAAGAGCCTTGGACATGACACTTTGGATCACAACTCAAGAAAAACCAATCACTGCTTGCTTACTGTATATGAAACACAGGAGATATCAGAATGAGAGGAATTTATTTGTTACTTTTTTAAAGTAATTATTACAACAACAACAATAACAAATATCTGTGCATAGCAATACAATTTTAAGTCTACTACGCTCCGTCTGTTTGCATCTGTAGATTTCTTCTAAATTAACCAAAACAAGCTAATCTGCATATTTAAACATCATGGTTACTGTTGTAACCTCCTTTCCCTGATGGAGGGAACGAGACGTTGTGATTGTAGTGACACAAGGGGTCTTTCTTGAGAGCCACGTGTACCTCTGGATTTGAGAAAAGTCCAATGAGAAATTAGAAATTGGCAGACAGAATTTGCATGTCCCGCCCCCGGACATACAGGTATAAAGGGAAGCGGACGTGCTCTTGTCAGTCAGGTTTTTGCACTGAGGAGCCTAGAGTAAAGTTCGGCCGTTTACAGTGGTAGGGGACGTACCCGACGAAACCGAGAACGCTGCCATCCCCAAATCGCCTCCATCGACCAACCAGGTCATCCTCAATCCTGTGGGAAGAAGGAGTGATGTGGGGGGTGGCTGGAGTGGCATTCACTTTGAGGAATGAAATCTGCAACGTTGCCATGGTCATATTCTCGCAGTGAGTGCATGTACCATCCATAAACGCTGCCTCGGTGTGATAGTGGCCCAGGCAGCGTCTATGACCGTCAGATTTGGAGAGATATCGACCGCATCCAGGAACTACACAAGGCGTCTTTAAAAAGACGCATCCTGAAAAGGATGTTCAATGCCTCCTGTGTATTACTCTTTTATGAATGAAAAATACTCTCTTTCAGAGGGTATACACTCTTTACAGAAGTGATGTCGAAGAGCACAGGGGTGTGGACTGCACAGTGTGCAGAGAAGGAGAAAGCCGCTGGAAACGTGCCGTATATCCAACAGCAATGCTCTGGTAGAGGAGAGTGGAGCAGTATTGAAACTCAGGTTGCTGCTGCTGTGCAACCTCCGAAGAAAAAATCTGACTGACAGACGCACGTCCGCTTCCCTTTATACCCTTATGTCCAGGGGCGGGACATGCAAATTCTGTCTGCCAATTTCTCATTGCCGTTTTCTCAAATCCAGAGGTACGCGAGGCTCTCAAGAAAGACCCCTTGTGTCACTACAATCGACACAACGTCGAAAAAACTCTTGACGTAAGTCCTTAACTGGGGAAGTTCTGTGGTGACATGCATACTAGGACATTTTAATTAGTTAACGCCAAATTTGCATATCAATGTGGCGATTGTGATGATGTTATTAGACACAAATTTTACTGTATTCACCTGTAGTGTCTCCATTAAGTACAGTATATTAGCCTGTATGGCCATGATATATTGCCTTAGCTAAACTTTAGCTAACTTATTACATTAGCTAGTACCTCATGAGTCATGCATGTTAGCAAGACACAAGTTAACTATATTTGTCTTGTGGCTAATTAGATGTAAAGTTGAGGCACTGGTAGCTTAGTCTTTTGATCATCACCACTTATTCATTTATTTAAAAAAAAAAAAAAAAAAAAAAAGAAGCACCCCAGAAAAAAGGGTACTTTCTCTCGAGGAAGAAAAAGGCCAGGTGCTCAAGCTCCCTTTGATGTCTATTGGGGCTTTTGCACTGCAACGTTCAACTCGACTCAACTCTGCTCGCTTTTTGGTTCCAAGCGAGCTGAGCCAATACTAAATATGATGTTAAAACCCTGCAGATCACTGATTGGTCAAAGAGAATCGTCACTACCAGCGTCACTGGATTTACGACACGGGACATCAACCCACTATTTTTACAGTTTTTTTAATTGGTTTGGTGCAATTTTCACAAGCAAGTGGTACATTTTCAAAACTCTTAGTACTAAACTTCAAAAATACACTTTTTTTCCAGCATTTCAGCATATTTTCAATTATGTTAGTACAAAACACAAAATCACAAAGTATCCTTTTCACCACAAATAATATGTTTCATCTATATCAACTATTCATTCACAGTATCTGCCTTTTATAATCTTATCAAAATCAATCTTTTGATACTGAACTCTCATTCAGTTTAATACATTTGTCTATCATTTAATTCAACTGATCTTAATGTTTAATCAATTAATAATGTATTATGTCCATAGATTTTCAACTGGTCTGATTGTTGTCTGATAATTTGTAAGTTGCAATTTGCTGTAAGTGATTTCAGTCAAGAAATAATTCAGTCAATTATAATAATCCCAAATTTTACTTATTACTTTCACCAGATGATCACAATTAGATACCATATAAGTAGAACTGTGTGTGAGAATTTGCAATGTTCAAACATGGAGCAGGATTGACATGTAGAGAGAGGAAACCTGCATCAAAGAGGTGGTGGTGTTCCTCAACAAGAGGTGGCCATGGGCCTAGACAAAGAGGTGGTGGTGCTCTTCAACAAAGAGGTGGTCTTGAGAAAATGTGGGCAGAAGACAGCGTACTGTCATCCCAAATGAAGTCCGGGCCATCATTGTTGACCATGTGGTTAACAGAGGCCTTACCATGGCAGAGCCTGCCAGGTTAGTTCAGCCTAACTTACAAAGGTCAACTGTCAGCTCTATCATTAGAACTTTTCGCCAAGAAAAAAGGTAAGTCTGCTACAGTAACTATTCACTATACTTTTACAATATAGTACTGTAAATTGCATTACTGAATAGAAGAACAACATGTAATTGTCACAGTTTTATGTCATTTATAGTGGTAAAATATTGACAGCATACTGTTTTACTCTCAGAATTAACAGGAGACAACCTGGTGGTGGTCACCCACATGTTCTGACTGACCAGCAGGAGTTGGCTGTGGTGGAAATTGTCAGGGCAAGGAATGACATGCGGCTGTCTGAAATCAAGCAGACTATCGAATAGAGCAATGACACTTTTTCCAATGTGGCCACAATTAGCCTTCCAACTAGTGCCCACCTTTTGAAGAAGCACCAGGTTTCTATGAAACAAATTTACCTGGTGCCTTTTGAGAGAAACAATGCCCCGGTGAAACAACTGCGCTCAGAAAATGTTCAGGTACAACAATAAATGTTGTGGTAGGCTGTAAACCAGTCCTTGGATCATACAACACTGAACACCTGATAGCTTTTCTAAATGAGCGTGAGCTGGCCTGTCAGGGTGAAGATGTCAACTATGTTATTGTGTGGTACAATGTCAGTTTCCACTATGCAGAGCTGGTTCGGGAATGGTTTCAGGCGCATCCTTGGTTCACGACCCTCTACCTTCCCCCATACTCTCCTTTCCTCAACCCAATTGAGGAATTCTTCTCCACATGGAGGTGGAAGGTGTGTGATCGCCATCCCCATGAGCATGTCACCCTTCTTCAAGTCATGGATGAAGCTTGCAATGATATAACTGCAGAACAATGTCAAGCCTGGATTCGTCATGCCAGAAGGTTTTTCACAAGGTGCATAAACAATGAGGACATTCACTGTGATGTTGATGAAAATGTATGGCCAAATGTTGAAGGCTTTATGTTACAGTAATATTGTTAATTTCCCACAATGCAACCACATTATTGTTGTAAAAACTGTAAACTACTTTTTGATGTGTTCTTTCAGCATGTTGTATAAACATGTATTTTTTTTTATTTTTAATATGGCTTTTGTCAGTTTGTTTGAACGTAAGTGTAACATCCATTGTGATGGCTACAGTTTTACAGTAAAGTAACATTCATTCAGCACCGAGGGTGATTTGAAACCTGTACATTGTATTGTTTGCTACTGAATGAACTAATCTTACTGTTGTGTTTTGGATTAAACCAAATGTTCTCATTACATATCACGATGATCTTGTGTTTTGAAACCATGATTAGTTGGAATGAAAGCATGAGATCAGGTTTTGAAAGGATGACTAGCGGTGTTACAAGTGCGATCAGTTTAAAGTTTTGTACTAAATGTTTTGAAAATTGCACCAAACCAATTAAAGAAAAACTGTAAAGTTAGCTACAGCGATAGCGGTAGCCTATCATTTGTTGACTTTCGAATTGTAAAAAGCTTCACTTTATTTAGTTGACAGCTACTGGGAAGCTTGCTTCTAAAACAACCAGGCCAATTTAACTGTTACACTTGTTTAAAATCACCATGCAACAACTGCTTTATGCAGCACAATGAGCTAGTAGCTAACAGCTAGCGATTGTGTTACTGTTTATTGTTTTGTTTTGTGTTTAAGATGATGTCATAGCAGTAGAGGTGGTGCAGCTATGTGAATCAGTCCATAATCCCACCCACGTTGAGGCGGCACTAAACAGCAGTGGGAAAGCAAACTCAGAAAAGTAAAGTGAGTAGAGTCGAGTCGAGTCGAACCGTAACGTGCAGTGGAAAAGTGACATGTGCACGTGCCTGAACTGCACTCAGTTTAAGGGTTAGATCAGGTAGAATTAGCTCCTTAAAGTAACAATTGCAGGTTGCCTTTTTACAGTATATTTTACCCTTCAAAGTTACTTTCATTGTTGTAGCCTTATGAAGTCCAATTAAATCATATTTTTGTCTTGAATAAAACCTATTATTTTAGATGTTACAACATGAAGCATATTTCTACCTTTTTTAAACATTTTGCTTTTGCAAATTTGCTTTTGTAAAACAATTAAACAAGAAGTTCATATTGAGTAAGTGACATTTCAGACACTATATCACCAGCTATTTTGTTAATAATTTTTGCATCAGCAATGAAAATAGCACTAAAGGTATTCAAAGCTGGATCAAACATTGCAAAAGCAGACCAGCAGACTGAATGATGAATGATCAACTATATAAAACCAATCAAACCTCTGTTCATCTGATGCTTTGCCGGTGGCCCCCGGCCTGAGGTACCGCTGGGAGGAGTGTGGAGTGGAGGGGGGCGGGGCCGGGCTGGAATGTCGCACGCCCGGTCCCCAATCGGTCTGATGGGGCGCGCGAGGGATAAAGGCGGCCGGTGACGACGGTTCGAGAGAGAAAGCTCAATCCCGGACATGTCCGTTGTGTGTGTGTTTTTGTGCTTCTGTTTAAGTTCTCATTAAAATATTATTTATATTGACAAGCCGGTTCTCGCCTCCTCCTTGCCCATCATAACCCTGTGTTACTCCCCCCCTCCCCTTTTCTCCCCAAATTGGAATGCCCAATTCCCAATGTGCTCGAAGTCTTCATGGTGGCGTAGTGACTCGCCTTAATTCGGGTGTTGGAGGACGAATTTCAGTTGTCTCCGCATCTGAGACTGTCAACCCATGCATCTTATCATGTGGCTTGTTGAACAACTCACTACGTGCCCCACCGAGAGCGAGAACCACATTATAGTGACCACAAGGAGGTTACCCCATGTGACTCTACCCTCCCTAGCAACTGGGACAATTTGATTGCTTAGGAGACCTGGCTGGATTCACTCAGCACGCCATGGATTTGAACTCGCAGCTCCAGGGGTGGTAGTCAGTGTCTTTACTTGTTGAGCTACCCAGGCCCCCCAATAATTCATATAATTAAAATACATTACATTATTGTGGCAGATGAGAAAAGCATTGATAAGACAATACAAACACTGTCTTTAGCTAGCAGTAATTTGACAATGACACCAGGGACAGAGAGGATTGGTGACTTTGGTACAATGACACCCGGGACGGAGAGGTTTGGTGACCTTGGTGTGCGCCCATGTTAAGTTTGTACATTTGTACAGAGATGATTTCACCTCTAAAGAACTGAATTGTACCAAAAAATGAACAAAAAAATGACTAAAACAGCAATTGTGAGTGGGGTGGCCAATGGGGTGGCCAGGCTTCGGTCCATGGTGGCCACCCCTTGCTCCGCCACTGTCGGTCTGCACTCTCAGAGCATGCGTGGATCAACTAGCATGTATTTTAATGGACATTTTCAATCTCTCCCTCTCCCTGTCTGTGGTTCCTATATGCTTTAAGACATCCACCATTGTGTCCATACCAAAATAGTCAAAGATAACTTGTCTAAATGACTGGCGTCCTGTTGCATCACTGCCTGGTACGGCAACAGCACCGCCCTCGTCCGCAAAGCCCTGCAAAGGTTCCCCTCCCTCCAGGACATCTATAACAGCCGACTACATGACAGCTTCTTCCCACAAGCAATCAGACTTTTGAACTCTTGATCTCTCACGATACATAGATCAGCGCTGCACTTTATTAGCATCAGACTGGACTCACATTTTATACTTCTTTATTTGTATATTTTGTCGAGCAATTATGTGTATATCAGTTTTGTATATTGTGTTGTGTAAATCTGGTGTTTATTGTAATTGGTATATGCCTCATCACTGTCATGACTGCAATGTTGCTCGGAACTGCACACAAGACTTTCACCTACTGTTGCATTCGTGTACATGGTTGAGTGACAATAAAGTGATTTGATTTGATTTTGAAGATATGTTCAGATATCAGAAATTGCATGCTTTTAACACTATATACTTTAAAACGTGATTTTAAAAACCCACTATATTGTCCCTATCCCTTTCCATAGTTTTACGCATAACGTTTACAATTGACCATTTTACATTTATTTATTTAGTTTAAACATTTATTTAACAGGGACAGTGGACAGTCAAAGACTACTCCAGAATTAGCTAGAGCTAAATTTGACCTGTAGTCCCTGGGCAGTAAAAATAAATAATAAAAACATAATTAAAACAGTAGTCATTAGACAACAGACAAAAATATTACACCCAAAGTAAAAATACAGTTCTAATAACAATAATAATTAACATTACATGATTAAATACATAAGATACTATATTAAAAACTGCTCAAGATTATGATTAAATATTATGATTACCAGATTACAAATTATTCAATGTTCGCAAATTTGGCTTGTCTTTAACCATATTTTCAGGTGGAACTTGAATTGTGCTAAAGTAGGACATTGTCTTATGTTAATTGGTAACTTATTCCAAATATTGACTGCACTTATTGAGAAAGCTGAACGACTAAAGTCTGAGGCTCTGTATTGCAGTTCACTATCTCCTCTTAAAGAGGCTCTAGTTTGTCTTGTGTTTTCCAAGCGCAATGACACAAATTCTTTCAAAGGTGGTGGAGCAAGGTTATTAATAATTGTGTACATTAGACAACAAATATTAAATTTAACAAAGTTATCAAAATGTAAAAAAAAAATTATACTTCGTAATTATATGAAAATTGTGAAATGTTTTCGTTTTTTTATCAAATAGTTTTAGCGTCTATTTGTATAAACTGTGTAAAGGTCTAAGGGTGGTTTTTCCTGCTTGTGACGACGATGTCATACAGTAAGAGAAATGAGAAAAAATCATTGAATGTAAAATAGCAGCATCTATTGAAAGTTGATTCCGTTTAAATTTAAATCGTCTTATATTAAATGTAACTACACTTTGTTTTTGGAATTTACCTTTTTTTTTTTTTTTGTAAAAAACATACATGCTGTTTTTTAAAGGTGCACTCAGTAATTTTTTCCTCATTAAATAAGTTTAACTCCTAAAGACATGAATTGTAATTGTGCAATATATGTAGGAAATCATGAGCAGTCACATTAAAATGAAGACTTCAGTCATATCAGTAACCTTATAAAAGCTGTTTTATTCTACATGGAGAGGGTCCACACATGGGGGCTGCCATGTTAGAATCACATGACCAGCCGAATACTGCTCACTTAATCTCAGTATCCACTTAGCACACTTTCACTCATTAAAGTAATCATGACTGACTGTGAATATTAATTTTCTACAATGATATCTGAAACTGAAAACTATTGATTTTAAATGATGCAGCATCCAAACCACTAGGTGTCAGTCCAAGATGACACAAAGACAAAAGTGACTTAAAGTTTTCAAATAGCAGATCGAGCACATCTGTATATATTACTCTTTGTTTTCAGGGTTATATATCTTTATATATGGCACTTACTGCATTTGGATGGACCAACTCAACACAGTTTCTCACCAAGAAAAGAATGTTGACCATACCAAAGCACTGGTACTTCTGACATCACTACAAGATGATACAAACATGTGGGGCTTTACTGAAAACATTGTGGCTTGAGCCCCAGTAGCCTTGAAATGTTTGTGATTTGTATGTTAATTGCCAGATATACTGTATATATATATATATATATATATATATATATATATATATATATATATATATATATATATAGTATTAAAAAATAATTATTTTAATAGGTTAAATTTATTGAGACGTTTTAAAATTGTATAGCTGGAAGACCATGGACAAAGCCCCAAACTGTATCAGAAAGAGGCACATATATTCTATGCACTGGGAATTGAGAGAGAGAGAGAGAGAGAGAGAGAGAGAGAGAGAGAGACTGACGTTGCATTTGGACACCTGTATTTACTATCTGGATTTATGATTCTCCGCGGGTCGGACCAGATCTAATGATCTCGACGTCTACAGCTCAAACAGACATGCTTCAGTGTTCGATCGTGATCTCCTCCTCTTCCTCGGCAGGCATATGTATTTCACATCCGTGCACCCGCCTCTCTGCGCTCTCTAATAGATGGTGCAAGTAAAGATGTCCAAATCTTCCGCAGACCCTCTGTCTGGTGTCGAAAGCGCTTCTCAGACGCACTATTTTCAGGTAAGACTTGGTTGGGATTTGTATATCATCGCGGGAATGGTTCATTTCTTGCTACTTGTTGTTGGAGCAGTCGTGTGTTAAAGCAGAGCGCTTCAGATACACAATCTGGTTTTGTAATATTGCCTTTATCGCGCTTGTGATCGGCCACGCGCAGTTGCTTTGCTAATGAGTCGAGATGATGATAAGATGTTTTGATGCTCTTCCACCATCCGTGAAACTCCTGATTCCTGTTTCCCCTCCGCCCTGAGAATTCCCGTCGCATCCAAGGCCTCAAGGCATCTATAGGCTTAGTGTACATTTAACAGTAGAAATAATGACTTTCTCTCAGTTTATAATTAGTGGATTGATCAACTGGCTAAAATCTCTCATAATTCCCTCATGGTGAAGCATCAATCACGGGCGCTTACTGGTTATCACCTGTAGCCAACCAAAGTGCCGTGGTCACCAGCCTTATCCATACTCTTAATACATATTGTAGGTCTAATACCACAAATAAAAGATTTGCCTCTAAACAAGAAAAGTTGCCTGTATGTGGATGTTTTCAAGACAAAACAAATAAATGATTTTGTATGTGGGTACATCAAAATATAGGCTAAATTTGGGCACTAGAACAGTTAGGACACTAGTTCATATTCTTAAAGGAATAATTCACCCAAAAATAAAATTCTCTCATCATTTACTCCATCCCAGCCATCCAGATGTGAATGACTTTCATTCTTCTGCTGGGTAGGGATGCACCAGCTGTGTGTGAGGTCTCACTTAAGTTAGGATGTAAAGTTCACACTAAGGGCTTAGTAACTACTAGTTAGTCTGTGCTTAATTTGGTTGCACCACCTGTTTTAAGGCAAGACTCGACTAGTATGTCTTAAGCTCTTCGTTAAGTAATGCATTGAAATACGATACCTAATAAAACAAGATTTCATTTAATGATATATTTAGCCTGTATCTAAAATGAATAAGGGGCGATAAATTAATATTTACTTTGGGTAAAATAGACATTTTTAATTTTAATATATTAAATATATCGTTACGTCCTACCCAAGTTCAATGGTGCAACGCTCAAATATTTAGTAGTCTGTAAATTGTGACTTAGGGCCCATTTCGCCACAACTAGGCTTAGTTGTAACTTATGTATAGCTGGTGCAACCGGTCCCTGAACACGTAGAGTTTTAGAAGAATATATCAGCTCTGTAGGTCCATACAATGTAAGTGAATAGTGGCCAGAACTTTGAAAGTCCAAAAAGCACATAAAGGCAGCAAAAAAGTCTTCAGCGGATAAATCCATTTCTTCAGAAGCAATATGATAGATGTGGGAGAGAAACATATCAACTCCAGGTGTGGTAGTCAACGTCTTTACTCGCTGAGCTACCCAGGCCCCCATATTTAAGTCCTTTTTACTATAAATTCTCCTTCCTGCTAAGTAGGTGGCGATATGCAAAAAGAATGTAAATCGCCCAAAGCAAAAGAAGAAGCATGTCAAAAGTGAAAGTTGAAGTAAAGGGGTGTTTCTCAATACTAAGAACATGTTATCATTCTTGTGAAACTCTGTCTTGCCTAACTACCTTGAAAGAGTGAACTCGGAAGACATGAGTTCTGAGATGTGCTGCGATATGTAGATTCAACAACCTCTTAACTATTTTCTTTTTTTTTGGAGGTGGGTGATGACGTCAAAAAAGTCCACAAGAATGTAAGAATGCAAAACAAACAGACATTGAGAAACAGCCGAGATTTAGAGTAAAAAGAAAGCAAAAAATATTGATATGTTTCCCACCCACACCTGATTACTTTTATGCTGCCTTTATGTGCTTTTTGGAGCTTCAAAGTTCTGGCCACCATTTAATTGCATTGTATGAATCTACAGGGCTGAAATATTCTTCTAAAAATCTTCTTTTTGTGTTCAGCAGAAGAAAGAAAGTCATACATATCTGGGATGGAATGAGGGTGTGTAAATGATGAGAGAATTTTCATTTTTGGGTCAACTATCAAAGTCAGGTTTTATCCTAAATTGGATTAAAAATTTCGTATTTTCATGTTCCATGTTGCACAACATGATACTTCTACCATAAGTACTAGTACTAGACTTACTAGAGATTACCAGTACTCTCATCTAGTCAGAGAACTTCCCCTATACTATAATATGAACACTATTTCTGCAGCTCCAGAAATGGTTACATATGGTACCATAGCCTAGTTTTCCATTCTAAGGCAACAATACCTGTTTTGTGAAGTGCAGACCGCAACAAAAAGCATCCTATTCTTAAGGCAACTTGTGTTTGTTGCATGCTGCTGTAACCGGCTGACTTTTTGTTTTGATTTGGACATCTCCATCTAGTTACCACGAAAGTTGCCGAAGCGCAAGGGTCGTTTTAAACGCTCAGATGGCAGCACCTCCTCTGACACCACCTCCAGCTTCATCAAACGACAGGTAAGCCACAGTAGCCATATGTCTTATAATTATATATTGTTTCTGTAACTATGATTTGTGTATTATGTTTGGAGTGGTCACTTGATGTCCATCATTTCTTGAATAGTTACTGAGTTTGTTGTGTAGTTTGACCAGGTTAGGTGACTCGCTAAATACTGAAATGGCCAGGTGTCTTTTTCTCTACTCATGGGTCTTATTTTGTATTGATTTACAGCAAATGTCATATCACACTTTGCAATTTATTATTCTCCAGCAAATAAGACTTTAATTGGACATCACTTGCAAATGGCATGTTTATATGAAACTCATTTATCCTAAGTTTGTGTTTCTAATCTAATGAACTTCAGAAGTTTTTATGGGTTCTATTAAATACATGCTTTCGATTCAGTATTGTTAAGCAAGATTATGCTTTATTTTACTATACATTTTTCAAATACTTTTTACATTTTAGAGTGTGTAAGTGTGTTTACTTATTCTGTGGGGTAAAAGTGGTGTATTTCATAAATTTCGTAAAATCTGTGATTTTTATCAAAATCAGAATTCATGTTTAGTGCAAGTATATTGCATTTACAGGAATTTGACTTGCTCCAAATGACATGATAAACATGCCATACCTTGCCAAACTTATGATGTAACATCATTAAAAAATGTACTTTTATTTATATTTTTTTTTTAATAAAAGACAACCTTAGTTATTCTGATATTATGAAAGGTTGTTGCCAGGTTACAACACTAATATGTCACTTATCTTATTCATGCTGCAATTCAAGATATGGCCTCTAGATGGAAGCAGTTGCCTAACTTCACTGCAGCATCTGCATGCATGAAAATCCCACTTCTTTTCTTTTTTCTTTTTTTTAATTAATGTTTTCAGGTCAGTCAAGCCAGGAGTAGGAGGGAGATTTGGTGTTATTTAACAAAATCTTTTGAACTGGTGACAAAAACACCAAAAGGGAAAAAATAGGTTATGACAAGCACACTTGAAGCTGTATTTCTCCATGGCACAGTACATCATCTATTTCAACCTCGTAACATCAATTAATTTCCTCCGTAATGAGTGACCCAAATTCTTCAGTTTGTTCTGCTCATACCATATATGCTCATTTGTCCTTATATTCAGCCTGTGAAATGTGACACCCTTAGATACTCTTAAGTTATTTGAATGTATTAGGAAACTAGCAAAGACACGTTCACATACCAGCACACTGAAGTTTAAAGGGCATTAAAGGGACAGTTCACCAAAAAAATAAAATATATCTGTCTTTATGAACTCACCCTAATGTTGTTTCAAGCATGTATGACCTTCTTTCTTCCGTGGAACACAAAAGGAGATATTAGGCAGAATGACAGCCTCAGTCACCATTCACTTTTAATGTATGGAAAAAGATGCAATGAAAGTGAATGTTGACTGAGGCATTCTGCCTAATTAATCCTTTTGTGTTCCATGGAAGAAAGAAAGTCATTCAGGTAAGGAACAACATCTGGGTGAGTTCATAATGACCGAATTTTCCTTTTTGGGTGAACTATGCCTTTTATGGAACCACTAAATGTCTGACATATAGGTAGAGCTTTATTTGCTAACCCTATAATGAGATAGAGAGAGAGAGAGAGAGAGAGAGAGAGAGAGAGAGAGAGAGAGTGTGTGTGTGTGTGTGTGTGTGTGTGTGTGTGTGTGTGTGTGTGTGTTGAAAGAACAGATGACAATGAGTGGGTCATGGAAGTTTCAATTTTCTCCCAGAATATAACAGTTCCTAAAATATTAATAGAGCTCATTTGGTGTGGAGCTTGCTAATGGATGTTAAATCCTCTCACTCTCTGTTTGTTCATAATATTTCACCTGTGCCATGAGGGTGGACCTGTACTTTAGCATCTGTCATGTACATTATGGAATCTTTACATTTATGTAGGCTATAGAGGCATTTTATAAATAAGTGTGCCACTAGTGTCGCCAAATGGAATTGCAAAAATTATTGTTTTCAGAACAGTTTTTTGGGTTGCCAATGCTCGACAAACAGATAGTCCGGACCCAAACTCATTGGTTGAGACATTGTTACTGTGTCGGGCTGGTTGGGATACTCAAACAAACAGAGCAATGTTTTGAAAGTGCCACAGAGCCACAGTGTTACACTTTTCAGGGGACTCAACCTATGAATAGGTCACTTGTAGTCATCTGTGCATTAGAGCTGGGTGAGAGGATGATGTAATCAGATATTAATGATATCTGATACATTTTTAGATGCTGATTGATGATCAAATATATCTGGAAAAAACAAACCATGGAGCTGGGAAGTCACAAAATATAAAAAATAGTTGCCAAATAGTTACCAAGCTCTTACGTTTTTAGATACGTAAAATATGAAATGGAATAAAAAGGTTGGTTGTGTCCATTTTTACTGCCAACATGTTATCTGAATAGCTTTAAACATTTTCCAGTTATAACCTATTCTCCAGATTCAGACATGGCTTATAAAAAATACACTATGACTAAGCAACTAGATAAAAGCAGTATGTATATTTCATTATTAAGGAAATACTGTCGGGAAAAGGCATTATTATGAAACAGCATTAAAGCGAAAATAATTGAGAGTAACTTTTATTCAAAACACTTTCTACTTGTATTCATCATCCACTCCATAAAGAAATGTTTTTTAATTTGCAGGCCATGGAATTCAAGTTTTCTTTAAGTAAACTGTGCACATGCCCCATGAAACAACTTTACAGTTTGCTTAGTGAAAAGGCAGTTTAAGAAACAAAGATTATTATAAGTGATTAAATCATAAAATAATACAAAGCAAATGCAACATGATCCTAAATCCAATAAGGACACTGGGGAAATGATTAGGCAGCATTAATTGGGGATCATAAGGGAATTTATTAGGTTTTCACCTGATAGGACAACTGGTGTTTCCTGTTCGTTTAAGCACAGACTAAGTGAAGTAAACAAATTGTTGTTGTGTATTATTGTCTTTTGATCTTAATTTGAATTGGTAATTTTCCACATGTTGATATAGACAGAAGATAGCGTGAATTGTTTGGATGTACATAAATGTCTTGTATGATTTTATTACCCACTTCATTATTTTAATTGCTTATTTGGTTCGTTTGAAATGCAAAATTAATTTAGAAAAATCTTTGAATTTAATTTTTTTTGTGTTAAATTGATTAAATTTTTAAAGTAAAAACGACTGGTGGAAGGAAAATTCGTGCAAAAAATATGTAACGATCCATCGGCAGTGTGGGCAGGGCATTGACGAAGTTATCATATATTGCAATTAATTTATTTTATAAAAATATAGTGATTCCTAAAAATACTTCTAGTATATCACCCAGCCCTACTGTGATATCACTGACTGATATGGCAGTCATATGTGTTAGTCAACTGATACTGACACCTAGTGCGCATGTGTATGCAACACCAAGTAAAAGTGTGCATTTACAGATAACCCCCAGATAAAGGAATGTACTGTACTTCTAACTTAACATAAGAAATTTTAATTAGAATTTCAAATATTCAACTAATTTAAAATGAAAATGTGCATGTTAAGCACTGACTCATCTTCATGATGACATAGGTGATGTGGTTATTTTTAAATGTTTCGAATGGCCTATCCAGTTCAACCCTCTAGAGGTGGCGTGGTTGGGTTGTTCATTCGAATCAAAAGAGCAGCACATTGCAGAGAAGATTTTATTCACATCTAAACATCTTAAAAGTGTAGTGTGGCGCATCTTCGGTTTCTGAACTGTCAGAGATTAAATTTTTGACAAACCCAAAGTCGTTTACAAACAGCTTTTATATCATTCCACAACATCTAACTTAAGAGCACACATGCAGTGTTCTTATCCCGAAGAGTTTTCTCAAGAATACCAAGACAAGGGGCCAGCATTAATACAGTCCCAGGTCACTTTTTTACATGACTTTTACACCACTACAACAACATAGCCGCTTCCTGCTGCAAAACAGGAACAAATCACCTAAAAGCTGAGCAATTTTATCCGAAAGATGTGCACCCGATAAGTGTCATGGATGGAGAGGGCTTTCAAAACTTAGTTAAAGACTCAACCGTAGGCAGGGTACAGTGAGCAATCGCATTGCTACGATATATGATATCACCGCCAAGAGCACGAAAGTCTTATTGAACAAACAAATTGTGACCTTGACAACTGACGGCTGGACTTCTCCAACCACTGATGCATATTTCACAGTCAATGCACATTTTATGTCACTGCACATGAAAAATTACGTGCTGAAATCATATTGCCAAAAATGTGAGTGAATGCATTGTAGATACTAAGGGGATTTTATGTCAAAATTGGAGACCGTGATATGGGTGGCTACTGATAACACAGGGAACTACATAAAGATTGAGATCCTTCGTGTTTAGCGCATACACTAAATCATAAATGGCATAAACAATGTATGTAAGGGGCTTCATTTTCAAGCCATCGGAATGGCAAATAGCGGACTAAAGCAGACCATTGCCCGTTTCGGCTAGTCAGCTATTGACATCTACCTGCTAGAGAAGAAACAAAAACGGTGGGGCTGAAAACGGTCAAGCTTATTAACGATTCATCTAAAGTTGGGTTCTGATGGAAACGGTTAGAGTGAACATCCCATGGTTGTAGCTAAATATTTGTTACAGTGCAATAATTAGTCCGATTATATCACTGGAATCGTTATTTTTTGAAACATTTTGGAGAAAACAAGTAGCAGCTGACAAAGTTATAAATTAGACTGTTAATATTTGCAGGTGAATAATGCTTTACCAGTGCTTTTGACCGTCAAGCGCAGTTCTATGGCAATAATATGTGAAAATTGTAGAAACAATATCCACTGGCCCCAGTCACAGAATATTTTCAACTATTCTAATATGTAGTATAAGACTATTTATAGTAATAATAATAATAATAGTAATAATAGTCATTGACAAATGTAAATCTAACCTTTACAGATCATCGCAAACTTTATGCTTTTTATGCAAGCACTGTATTTTGAGCCAGCTGAACTGTTTCATTGAAGGGGGTTTGGTGCTCTGTGTGCTTTGACTAGAGCTGCTCTAAAAGTAGTTTCACACTGTTTGTGTTGCTGTCGCCTTGCTTTTGTTTCCTTGCATTAACTTGAGAAATCTTGCTTGACTGGGGTGTGGTTGCTTTGCTGGATTGTGACTCATCTCTGCGGGAGATACAGTGGCATTTACCTGCTGCTGTTGAGTGGATCTATTTCAAGACTCTATCAGATCCCATCTGTTTTCGCATTGTAAGAAAACGTACCCGACATGAATCGTCTCTTTTATGTGGATTCCAGCAACTTCAAGAGGCTTTATTTTATTTACATGGAAATGAATACTGATAAAAGTGTGTATGGCCTGACAGAACTTTGGATCTCTCGCTCTCTCTCCTTTGCTATTTCTCACTTTCAGAGCTAATTAAAAAGCATAAAAAATGTGCATGTTGTTTTGGACATGTACCATGGTAGTACTATGGTATTCTTTGTAAATAACATGGTGCAACATATTTTGTGGTTATCGGCATCAGAAAATAACTGTGCCTATTTAGCCAATTAATAGAAGTGTTCATTCCGCCTAGTGTCCACAATGGTACAGAACTGTTGTATTCATTCATTATTAGTAATAAACCGATATATTGGCCAGGTTGATTAATCTGCCAATATTTGTCGAGATTTCAAAATGATCAGCATTGAACGATAACTGTGCCTTCTTGGCCGATTAATAGACGTGGTCACTCCCCCTAGTGTCCACAATGGTACATAACTGTAGTATTCATTCAGTATTAGTGATATACTGATATATCAGCAAGTATTAATGTGGTGCTACCAGGTAACGGTACAAGTAAATAAAAATCTCATGGTAATGCATGGTACTTTTTTATGTTTTATTCGTGTAGACTACTAGTGTTTTGTTTTGGTTGAATGATGTATTTACCTGCTGTAGTCGTTCACAAGCTGCACACGAGTTGATCCTAATAAAGACCTTCTTCATCATTGGCTTTTGTCAATGCTACGCTGCTACCTAATCAAAAATATATCTTCACTACTGAAAAGCTACTTGATTTAAAAACTAGCAAAGCTACCACCTCACTACTCAGAGATGTAGCTTTATAAGCTGATAGCTTTGCTATTTGTAGCAAAGCTACGGTCCATCACTGTTGATAGGTGGTTGCTTACTTTCATAAGTAAAAAGAACCCACCCTGATTTTCTCGGATATTCTGGTCCTCAGATATGACTCTGGTATAGCACCTACTGGAATGTAAGTCTATGGGAATTATTTGCTGTTTTATCGTCAACCAGACAAAAAAACGAATGTCTGATTGTTCAGGAAAGTACTCTCTTCAGTAAGCCAGATGATTTGAGGAATCATTCATGCCCATAGCACACACAGTGCAGGGTTTTACTGTACATGCAGGGTTTTAAATGTAACGATCCACACCGTCTTTGGTTTGTGTACCTTTTATTTTAAGTTTTGGCACTTTTTATGTTCCACATTGCCTTTTGTTTTATGAACTCTTATTTTGAAGTCTTGTCATGTCCTGTTTTCCCTCCATGTCTATGTGTCTGATTTTCATTGGTTCATTGTCTAATTATCTTGTTATCAGTTCTAATTTATCATTGGTTTTAGTTTATTGTCTTGTTATCTTGTTTTGAGTTTTGGTTTTCCATTGGTCTATGTTTCCCCTTGTTTTGTATTTAAGCCCTCATGTTCACCTTGTCCTTTTTTGGTCGTTGTCTGATGTTTGCTCAATGTTTGATGTTCAGTCCATGTTGTTCCCGAATCCAGCCTTAGTCCGTGTTCCTGCCTATGCCCTCCTTGGAAGACTACCTGTGTTATAATCTAGTGTTAATGTCTTTATTTTTCCCCTCGTGGATGTTTCATTTGTTCCTGTGTTTAAACTTCCCTTTACTTTGTGGTACTTAAATAAAGCTGCACCTGGATCCTTACTCCCTCGTCTGCCCATTTCCTCACATTAAAGAAGCGAAAGTGTAAAACCCCTTTTTATTTTTACTGGGACTGTGAGGTTATAGTAAGATAACATCATAATAGCTTATAATGGAAAACAATACAATCTTTATAATGACAGAGCATGCATATATATTTTTTATCAAAGTTATATGAATATAATGTAATGATGATGGAGAGATATCCCTCAAAAGCCTGTTGTTTCATATTTGATACATGCAATTCAATGTGATTTTTCTGTAAAATGAATTACAAAATTTTATGCATGGAAGCAAGTTGCTTATATTTAGCAAATACTCATTTTTAAAAATCAGTAACAGTACTCACATTATTGTTATTTTTACATAATCAAAATCAGCTATGATTTCAAAGCAGTAATACATATACATGCACAATAAAAGCAAGCCATTTTGATTATTATATTACAAAGTCATTCACTTCCAGAAGAGCACGGAAACGTTCACCAGGAGGCAGTAGACATTTAGTACATTGCATACAGCATGCTTTTCAGCAAAGTATTGATTGTGTTGATGATGAAGAGGCTTTAGAAAATCATGTATCAAATATGTTGCTGCATTATAGGGTGAAATTATATTGATTTGAAAAGTTTTAATTGAAAAAAAGCATTCACAGTCATAAAAATAACGGCATAAAATCCTAAATGTTCCAAAAATAGGCTTAATGCAAAATATATCATTTCTTACTTAGGGCAAAATATCACCAGGCATGGCATTATATTAGATTCACCCAATAAGCAAAAGGGAGCATTACATTTAGACTGAAGAATCATCTTATATCTGACAAACACACATTCTTATATGCCTTCTCACTTTTGAGAGAAATACTGAAACATATCAGTGTTTTCCACATCGAATCAGAGAGCGAAGCATCGTGAAGTGGGAAGGCAGGCTTAGAAATCAGTGCAGGGTGTGTAGCACTGAGAGCGATGTTGAAATCTATCGCATTATTAATGGATGGGAAATGGCCGCTCTGACAGTCCACAAACGGCCATAACATCATTAAGGATCACTTAGCTGGAGCCCTTTTCCGCTTGTGCCGCTCACAGGCCAGACACACAGGGAGGGCTACTGTGTAGAAATCTGGATGCTTGACTGCTGGGTGACTTTCATTCCACTGCATTTGTGTATTTGTGTTTTTGGCAGTATGTATGCTTGGTCCAAGAAAGCTCAACAGACTTTTTGTCATGTCATGTTTTTGCTGTTGCTGTAGCTTGACATCCAGCGTCCATCTAAGACTAGTTTGGCATCTCTAACCAAAATTCATAATGTTTACCTGCATTCCAACATATCTCACGTCTCTCTCTCTCTCTCTCTCTCTCTCTCTCTCTCTCCCTCTCCAATAATGTGCTTTATTGGCATGATAAATAACTGTACATTTGTATTGCCAAAGCATACAAAGAAAAACAGTGTACATAATGAACATACATACAAAAATACAATAATACAATAATATAATAATACTAAAGCATTTTTATAATTACTAGATTTTGCTATAAAATAACTCTTGACTAAGTAACCACTTCTATGGTTTAAAAAATAAAATAATACAAAAATGAAAAACTAATAAGATTTATTATATTAATATTAATAATATTTCTCTAATAAATAAATAAAAATATCTAGATATTTTTATTTTGTGAAGAAAATGTGGCATTTGCCCATGCAAAAGTCTCCACCATGATGCTATGGTGTAAAAAAATAAATAATATTAATAATAATAAAATTATTAATACAAATAGGATTTGTTATATAAGTATAAATACAAAATATTTTGGTCTTTGCTCATGCAAAAGTCGATACCATGATGCTATGGTGTTTCGTGTGGTTGGAAGTGTATTGCTATGTGGTTGCCAGGCCGTTCTGGGTGTTTGTTGCTTATTGGCACATGTCCAAAATCTCAATGATATTCTGGTCCCACAATGTAAGTCTATGGGATTGTTTTGTGTGTTTTGTTGTCCACCAGCCAGAAAAGCTAGAAAAGTAATAGCACACCTCCCATATAATTTCAGGTATCATTCATATCCGTATTACATTTTTACCCGTTTACCCATCATTATTATACTCATCTGCTACCATTATGACATCATCATTGTTTTTGAAAAGAATGGAACTTCATTCATTCCCCAACAAGGGCTCACTTGAGAGTCACACATGCTTTTTCCTCCTTCATCCTTCAACTTATATATGTGCTGATGTTTATTACTGCCCCTTTTCTTAGCAATCCTCTGGTGGCTGATGAAGCTTGGTTCACACCCACACCTGCTTCACTGCAACACCAAATATAGCACAACCCCCCCTCCCCCTCCACCCCCTGCTTCTCCTTTCCCCTTACAGCACATAGATCATCTCCATCTCCTTGTGTAATCTCCATAGATTTACTGCATCACAGATATCATTTGTCCATCAGACAATTCTATATTTTAACATGGAGATATGCCCATGGTTATCAAACAATACTACAACCTTGTCGCGAGGCAGGGGGAAATAATGAGTAGATAAGGCGTAATATAGTAAGATAAGCAGATGTCTTGTGCCGTGTGTAAAACCACATTGCCATGGGTGGGATGAAAAAGGTGGTTACTGTCAGCACGGTATATGATGAATCTGCCACTGTAAATATTGAGAAAAACACAGCAAAAATGGTTGACTCTGCACTTCCCTGATTTGTGCACTGGAAGAAAAGAAATTCTTAATTATTCTTTTTTGTCTTATATTCCAGTAAAACATCTAAACATCCTTAAAGCAAGATACATTTACTTGAAATTAAATGAAATTAAAATAATATGTAGAAAATTTCTACATAATAAAAATAGCTTTCAGAGAATATATCTTGAATTAGTTGTGTTTCTTACCCCATTGAATTATTGTTTATTTTTAGTCAAATTTGTATGAAAGTTATAGGAATATACTGTAATGATGATTTATGCTTAAAGCAAGAAAAAAGCTATTTGCTATCCAACAGGCAAAAATAATAAGAAGCATCAACATAATTAAAAAAAATATATATTTTAAGGATATGCACAAACATATATATATATTTTTAATGCATAAGAGAGGAACATGTAAAAAGATGAGAGAGAAGGGAATCTTTTGTGGAAAATATGTTGTTGAAAGAAGAAATGGAGGAGATAATGAGGGGACGTTCTGGACTGGTAGAAGAGATGTCTTCTGGTTGGTGAGGCCACAGCGATACTTCCTCCTATATTTGAAACTCAGTCCTGATTCTGTCAGCTCTAAATAACACTGCCTCAAACAAAGCCAGCGGTACACATGGGAGAGAAGAGAGGAAGAGAGAGAGGTATAGGGAAAGAGAGAGAGAGAGAGAGAGAGAGAGAGAGAGAGAGAGAGAGGGACCTCTGTGAACAAGAATCCTATTATGCTCCACAATGCAGCAAGAAGAAAGCAAGTGTCTTAATTGTGCACAAACCAAACAACTTTGGACTTCTATTGGTGTAATACTGAGTCAGATTTCTTAATCCTCTACACTTAATATCTACACTTAATCCTCACGCAAACCTTGCTTTTTTTACACTTTCATTAAAACATTATTTAGTATGTTTATTAAGCATTTTCCTCATGGTTAGCTGGTCCCCACGGTGTAGGCAAACCTGGCTTATAGATTTTGTCTTTTATTAGTGGTGTTTTGTAGTAAGCATTACTGTTATTATTGGTCATATTTTGAGTGAGGGAATTGCCCTAGCAACCACACAGATAGCAATGCACAAATAAAAAAAATCAAAAATAAAAACTCCTTAGCAACCTTGCAGAGCACCCTAGCATCCGCATAGCAACGCACCAACGTATTAAGATGTGTTTCGGGTGATATGATCACATGTGGTCAGCCTTAAATACAGGTCTTGTGATCGGATCACAAAAAGCACATATGAATTTGGTCAAAAAGCATGTGTCCGCATTGTATTTGAGGTGTAAACAGTAATCCGTCCTGTATGCGTCCAGCAGCAATGAAGCGCCACCCCTCACCTGTCAATCAACTGCTGCGCTAAACACGTTTAAACAGCGGCTTTAAAAGGAAATAACCATACGATTTTTAAAATTAAAAAGCAGATACATACACAATCATGAGAGCTTCAAAGATCTTTTTTAGTGTATCTGATATCAACACAGATTATAAGCACGAACACCTAAAGCTCCTTGAATACAGGTGACATGTTGCGTTTGTGCTGAGATTACATTTCAACTATATCTGGGCAGAAAATTATTTTCTAGAGCAAATAGTTTTCAAAAAACTGTATGTCCACATATGTGGACAGCAGGATTAATAATACCAAGCTATAGAAAGTCCAGGATTGTTGGTTATTCATGTTTGAGATGTTACAGATGATTTTCTGTAAAGCTAAATATTTAATTGTGATTCAAAGTAATGGCCAGCATCATCCAATCACTGGCAATCATGTTAAAATTAAATTTAGCATTCTAAATTCTGAATCTATCTACTGATAATTATTGTCCTGTATCTGTTTTCATACATCTCTTACCGAAGGCACTTTTGTTGGTGCTGCATCCGTAGGAGCGCTTCAAGGAAATCAACTGCATGCTGTTGAGTCACTTGACTCGGTGTGGCAGAATTTTAACCCTTTAAATCACAGTCTAAAGTCATGTGAACAGTATTCAGTCGGTTTTTATTCATAGCAAAGCCATAATACAGTGTCCATGCATGTGGACGTGGGGTCACACAAGGTTAATACCAGGTGGAAATGGGGCCATATACATTCAGAACTCCTTTGCAACCACCCAGAGCACCCTAACAACCATATAGCAACACTCTAAAAAACACTCAGAACACCTTTGCTGCCACATAGCAACGCACTAGTAACATTTAGAACTCCTTTGCAACAGTATAGAAATGCCCTAGCAACCACATAGCAATGCACTAAAAACACTCAATACTCCTTGCAACTGCATATTAATGCCTTAGTAACCACCCACAACACCCTAGCAACCACATTTCAACACAATAAAAACATACTTTATGGCCCCAGTTTTTGTAACCTCACAGATTTATGTAAATCTGTGCACGTCATCTGCAAATGTGTTTGGAGTTGACTGTACTAAAGAGTGTCACAAAACAGTCGTAGTGTTCATACGTTGAGCGTCCATATGGGCTCAAGGTGAATAGTGTATATTTTGAAAGTTAAGATCAACAATGCGCAAGACATAATGGCATGCGAAAAAGTGGTGCGTACTGTACCTTAAGCCTTTAGGACAGCATAGCCACCCACAATCTAGAATCATGGTGGCAGCTTTTGCGTGAGCACTTACAATTTCTCACGAAAATATTATTTATGCTCTAAAGTGAATGCAAATTTTAGATTAGGCATAGTTGTAGTTTAATTTAATAACACTGTACATGTGTGCCTACCTACATATTTCCTTCCTGTGTTTTCTGTGAGCTAGCTAATATGTCTACATCAAATCAATATCCTTGACAAAACAGACAACAGCACAATAGTTCACGTAACACTCAATTAAATTGTTGTTTTGAAGGAGATTAATTACTAATGTTCGATGAACGCTACTCGGAGACAGCTGCGATGACGCACAGCTCACTATGAAAGAGCTGAATCGGCAAAAACATGCCGTCTGTTCAGAGCCAGAGAGAATTAAATATGCTAATGTCTGCACTTTTTTGCCGCTTTCTTTCTTCTCTCGGCTGCTGTTATAATGAATAAGAGTGTGTATGTGTGTGCTTTACCTCATGCCCTGTCAATGTGGTAGTGTTCAAACATGAAAGCTACAGTACTGGAACACTGTGTTATATTGGCACGGACTTTCACAGGCATGATTTATGGAGCACTGCATTGATGGAGACTTCCATGTATGGGCCTTGTTTACATCTGGTATTAACATCTGTCTTGGGGATCTGATCACAAGTTGTCAGACAGGACAGATCACTGTTTACACTAGAAGTGGGAATCTTTAGGTACCTCACCATTTTGATTATTGGGTCACGATCCAATTCCAAAAATAGTGTAAACTGAAATATAATATTTAGAGCTGTCAGAATTAACGAGTTAACACATGCAATTTTTTATAGAAATCAAGTATTTTCAGCCTATGTAAGGAGCATTTTAATTACCATTTTAATAAGCATGCCTTAACTATCACCAAAACGAAGAATGAGACGTTTTTGTTTGCAAACGATTTTCATGTGGAGTTCAAAGCGGCACTTGACGCTCTGATGCGAATCATGAATGCAACTTCTCGATTGCTGTAACAAAGTGGATAGCCACAGACTACTGGTGGATTAATATTGTGGAGGATGACAGTTTAAAATATTTAATGCCCATTGCAATGAATTTGCAACCTATGCGGAGACTATTTCTTTCAGTTAGTCAAAATCCCACTTACTTGAATAGGTGATATTTTAGTGCATTTCTATCTTTATACTGTGGAAGACTTTGTTTGGAAAATATGAATAAAGCATTATATTGTTACATATTGTTTTCTTTTCTTTCCTAAGATGGAAATAAATGCAATTTGATGAGAAAAGTAGTATATATGGTGTGAAATTCCAGCATTTTCCAAATCTGCAATTAATCGCGATTAACAAAAAAAAAGTATGCGCTTAATTGCGATTAAAAAAAATTATGGACTGACAGCACTAATAATATTTAATATAGCTTATAATGAATTTTAATCAATAGTTTTATACTTTTCCATAGTTTTTAATTCATTTGCAGTGCTTCATGGTATTGTATTTCATGGCCTATTTAAGTCTTTTTGCTCGATTTTCAAATACATTTTTGCTTGAACTCAAAGTTTGTAATGTTGTTATTTACCTCGGAGCTGGTTGGTTTGATTTCGTGTCTTGGTTTGATTTTATGAAATACTGTGGGCAGGTACTTTTCCACTCTATTGTTTTTCTATGTAAACATAGATAGACAGCGTCATTAACCATTCCACCACATCTTGCTGTTTTTTCAGTGCCTCTTGCCATGAGTGCCACATTAAGACAGGTTGACAGAACTCAAACTTTTAAAAGTTGTCTCAACTGTCTCAAGACACCTGCGTTTTGTTCCATTCATTGCGTCTAGCTTTTTTCAGAACAAACAATAACGTGTTTTGTCTGAACGGCCCCAACGATGATTCCATTTCCTATGGTAATGGATTGAGATGGGAAAAGAAAATGCTGACTCTGAATCTGAGTTTAGTGATGGACACCATGAGCAGCATAATTTGAAATCCAAAAAATTGTTGTCAATGGTGTTAAAAAACCCTCAGATCTCCATTGCAACCATTCAGAACATCTGATCAGCGTATAGCAATGCACAAAAATACACTCAGAACTCCTTTGAAACTGCACAGCAATACCTTAGCAACCACACAAAGCACCCTAGCAACTGCATAGCAATGCACTAGAAACATTTAGAACTCCCTGCAACCAAAACGGCCTAGCAACTACTCAGAGCATCCTTGGAACCACACAGCACAAAAAGTGTTTCTATGTAAACATGTGCTAGACGATGTCTATGACAATTACGCAATGTATCAATGTTTTTGGGAGAAGGGTCTGACTGCATCCTGCAAGATTACTACAAGGCACACCTTCAAAAAACTTGTTGGATGTCACATTCATACACTATGTTGTGTTTATCTGGAGTCCTGCAGAAACCCTAGACTTACTCCTAAACCTAACCCTTATCACAAAGTATAACAAATTTAAGTTTGTAAAATGATTAAATATACAGCAACTTTAAAGTTCTATTGAATACAATCATACCGCTGTATCATTAGGTGGCGACAATCAGGAGAAACATGATGAAAATAAAGAGGAGAAGAAGCTAGCGGTATGCTAAGCTAATAGGCTAACCGGTTAGATTTTCAGCTTATTTAAAGCACAAAATTAAAAGAACATAACAGAGAAATGTTTAATTTCACCATTTATATCTTTGGTTTAATAATATGATATGTGACATATAAATTAAAAGTTATTCTTTGTCATATTTATATAGTTGAGAGTCATAGTTGTGATCCACAAAGGGGGTGTTACTTGAAGTGGGCGTGTCGTGTAAATGCTGAGATGCACTTGGTTTTTTCAGCACCTCATGCCATGAGTGCCATGTTAAGAAAAAAAGAACTTCAACCTGATGATGGAATTGTGGTGGGAAGAAAAAATGCTGACTCTGGGTCTGTTATATGGACACAGCATTTGATATCAAACAAGTAAGTTGTTAGTGGTGATGATGCCAATGCAGGGTTTTTAAGCTGCCATATACTACAGTAGTTCACACTGACATACAGTTGTGTTTTTCCCCTGAAAGCATTCTGTTACTGCAGCTCGGCTAGTCCTGAGGTGCTTGCCCCACCTCCCCCCCCCCCCCCCCCCCCCCTCCACTTTTTCCCCTTGTAACAGCTTGTACCGCCTGCCTGCATTTTCATTTGTCTCTAGTGTTCCATACTGTCTCTCTCTCTCTCTCTCTCTCTCTCTCTCTCTCTCTGTGTGTGTGTCTCTCTCTCTCTTTCTGTCTCTCTCTTCCAACCTCCCTGCAGTGTGAGAATCTAAGGACAGAATTGCTCTGTTTTACTCTGATCCCTGTGTGGTTTAGCGGTGGCATTGAGCCCCGGCTGATGGTTTTTGCTCTTCCGAATGGATCAGAAAAGGGCCACCAACCACAGGAAGATGCTTTGAGAGAAGACCGGGGACTCATTCTCTCTCTTAAGCTCAGATAGAATGGGATTGTGTTAAACAAACACCACTAACCATTGTCCTGAGGAAGGTAGGAGGAATTTATGTTGTGATTTTTGCAAAGAGATGCAGTGCTGATGCTTTGATGATAAGTTTATTTTTCTTACCCTTTTGGCAAATAGTTTTTTCTAGTTTTAAGCATAAATCTAACAAATTTAGGGTATTGGTCTGAATGCAGTATTGTTAGAGGTTCATTTTACATTGTTATCGACATTAGTATATAGCTTTAGCTTTGATTTGCAAAAGCACATGCTGGTGTTATTGGGGTTTTTGCTTGTTTTTGTTTCATTATTCATTGGGGAATCATTGTTCTGTGCTTTATATGCTGCCTCAGGCTCATCGCTTCAGTGCTGTAGTAATCTGTCACTTTCTGGAGAGGCTGTACAGATAAATATCTTATAGTATGAGGATCACTAGGTCACGGTGGACAGTTTTATGTATTGATTTTATCGAATTTCCAACACAGAACTTGTGTAAAGGTTCTGTTTTATCTTTAAGTCATCTGAATTGTTTGAAGTTAGCTGTGGCTATTTGATGTGGCCATTAGGATTGTACAATCCATTGGAAAAAGCATCTGATGACTCATTGACCATCAACATTTCAGCTCTTTTGTTGCTTCTCTGGTTGGTTTTACAGGAAGTATAACGTGGAGTTTTAAATGGTATTTGTGACATCCCAGAATAAGAAAATAAAATAGCCTCTACTGCAGGAATTCCACATCACACACAAAAATACTAACAAATTGGTTCTATTGTACACCAATTAACAATGTACAGACATCTGTTTTCCAGACCTGCACGTTCAGTTGAAGTGCAGTGACACTAACAAAAAAGTATCAGAAAGTGTCATGGTACTACCTTGTTTTTTTTGGGTTTTTTTGGACATGTAGAACCATGGTATTCTTTGAGGTACCTTGGAGTACCATGCAAATACCATGATGCATGATTATGCTAATCAGTCATTACTATGGTATTAATCAAAGTACCATGCCATTACCAACACTGTACCACGGTACTGTACTTTTTGTATGGGAAAGATCCATTTGTCCATTTACATATAAACATTATTTGTCATAGATTATGACATTCACACAGTTTTAAAATGTACATGTCACATTTACATGTCTAGTATACTTTATACATTATCATTCTTTTACAAAGGTTTATTTTATTATTATTGTGGACATATGCTGTGCATTGTCGTAAAGTAATGAAATACTCCTCTAAACTGAGGATATCCACATTATGATTTTTTATGTGCAAAAAATGTAACACATAATGTAGATAGCAGTACTTTTAAGACATAAGCTTCAGATATAAAGTAGAACAAACTTACTATATACGTATGACTTTTATGTAATTCAAAGTCCATTTTTCGTAGTTTAACTCCTAAAGACATGAATTGTAATTGCGCAATATATGTAGGAAATCACGACCACATATATTAAAATAAATTCAGTAACATCAGTAACCTTATAAAAGTGGTTTTATTCTACATGGAGAGGGTCCACACATGGGGGCTGCCATGTTAGAATCACACAACCAGCCGAATACTACTCACTTAATCAAAGTAACCTTCCTGTTATTTGACACTTTCACTCATTAATTAAAGTAATCATGACTGACTATGAATATTAATTTCTACAATGATATCTGAAACTGAAAACTATTGATTTTAAATGATGCTGCTAAACGTTCTTGGCTTCCCATGTTCTCTGTTCTGCAGGGTTCAGCCGATTCGTACACGAGCAGACCTTCGGATTCCGAGCTGTCAGCGGAGGAGGACCGCGAGGCGTATCGGCGTGAAGCCGAACGCCAGGCCCAACTGCAGCTTGAGAGAGCCAAGGTTTGTCAAGCTCTTCTCAAATGAGCATTAGACTTTTTTTTGCACCAAGGGTAGTACTTAAGTGTCCATCTACACACACGCGCACACACACACATAGTGCATGTAACTTTAGAAAGGTGTCAGGATAGTTATAGGATATGTGTTTATGTTGTAGTATACCTTGCTTTGAATGAATGTGTTGCTGAATTAATAAATGCAGATGTAAATGTTAAAGTATTAAAGGATGTCCACAGAGAAGATATATAGTTGTGTTACAGTTTATATACAGCATATGTGGTAAATATAATCTATATATATAGGGGCAGTGGTGGCTCAGCGGTTGCTGACCAAAAGGTCGGGGTCCAAGCCCCAATACCACCAAGACACCACTGTTGGGCCCTTGAGCAAGGCCCTTGATCCTATCTGCTCCAGGGGCACTGTATCATGGCTGACCCTGCACTCTGACCCCAGCTTAGCTGGGATATGTGGAAAAAATAATTTCACTGTATATATGCAAAAAATGTATGTATAATATGTGACAATAGATCAATTATTATTATTATTATTATCTAATATTATGTACTGTAGAAATGATTTAATAAACACAAATTTAGCACAAATGGCAGCTTTAGAGTTAAACACACACCCACACACTGTGTGATTGTTAAAATGTGCTTTTCTTCTGGCAGTCCAAACCTGTAGCGTTTGCAGTGAAGACAAATGTAAATTATTGTGGGGCTCTCGATGAGGACTGTCCTGTTCAGGGTGCTGCCATAAACTTTGAAGCCAAAGACTTTCTGCACATAAAAGAGGTAAGCTACACAAGCGTTGCAGAACTTCTCGTAGAAATGAATGAGAGATAGCAGTGAACAGCACGTTTTTTTAGCTATATATTCTCATAAATAGAATCGATAATATTCTTACGTGGGCTGGAATGAAGTGTGACACTTTAAAGCATATAAAACTGCTTATAACATCTCATTACACACTCACTATGATGCGGTGAACACTTTATTTGCAGTCGCCTTTACTAAGACCTGAAACAATACATACAGCAAATGAATTAAGTTATTAGCTTTAGTTCATCTTGGAGCAAATGTATGTTGGTGTCATTGGTGATGTTATACATATTTATTTGGAAATGAGGGCTGACATATTTGAATCCATAGCATGCTCTTCTCGAGATTTATTTAAGATTTTTTTTTTATTAAAAAAAAACGTAACATTTCACTGGTATTGGTATTGACCATTGAATATTGGTATTGTGACAACTCTTAGCCCAAGTATGAATAAGTTTGTATTTTTTCTTGTGGGTGTTGCAGAAGTACAATAATGACTGGTGGATTGGAAGGCTGGTGAAAGAGGGGGCAGACATCAGCTTCATTCCTAGCCCCCTACGACTGGAGGCCATGAGACTCAAACAGGAGCAAAAACAACAGAGGTCACTCTCTGACACGTGTTCATAACATCTCACGCACAAAACTTCCCTCTGCCTGAATCATTGGGTTAACATGTGACTTTTTGTATTGCTGTGGCTAGTCTAAACACACAAACCAATCACAGACCATCCAATACACACCAAACTAAAACGGCAAGAGCTTTAGAAAATAGCAAGTTCCAGTTTGATTGATTGCATGCTGCATGATGTCTGTGAGTCAGGGTGCACAGGCTTTTGTAGTCCATAGTGTAGTGTACAAGGTACTCTCTTACATGGTAAGACAGCTACAATGAGCACCTCTGAACAAAAACAAGTCCATGAAAGTTTGGTAGAGTCATGGCAATCAAATGTTTCATTAGTAGTAGCATGCTAACAAGATATTTCTTCAAGCACATCTGATTTGTTTTCAGAGTTGTATTTGTGAAATGGAAAGACCTTAAAGCTAAAAGGAATGGTTCTGTGTGAAAAGTTGACACATGAAAGTCTGTCTTTATTTGCTTATCACTGTGTTGATTCAAACCCATCTAACATTTTTTTTCATTTGTGGCACACAAAAGGTGAATTTTAAAAAGTCTTCACAGGGTTTATTACCCATAATGACAGTGAATAATGACTCAGGTTTGTCAAGATTGAAAAAGGATAAAGTAATCGAACATAAAACCTTACTGGTTCTTATCGCATCTCCTGACCAAACGTCATGACATCATGTTGTAAATTTGGTCACGAGATGCGATGAGAACCAATAAGGTTTTATGTTATCGATATAGTGGCCATATTTAATTTCAGCGCTTTTTTTATTTGAGATTTGATTTGAGACTGAATAACAACTTCATCACACAAAGGGATTGTATGGATTCAGAAGACTAAAGGGATTGTTGACCAAAAAATGAAAATTCTCTCATTATTTACTCACCCTCATGCCATCCCAGATGTGTATGACTTTCTTTCTTCTGCTGAACACAAAGATATTTCATCAACATTATCAGTATTTAAGTATTTTTTTTTACTATTAATTCTCCTCCTGCCCAGTAGGTGATGATGTGCATGAAGAATTTGAATCACCAAATACAAAAGAAGTAGAAGTGGCGATTTATATTAAAAAAGGACATAAATATTGATCTGTTTCTCACCCACACCTATCATATAATTTCTGAATATATAGATTTAAACCACTGAAGTCTTATGGATTGATTTTATGCTGCCTTTATGTGCTTTTTGGAGCTTGAAAGTTCTGGTCACCATTCACTTGCATTGTATGGACCTACACCTAGCTGAGATATTCTTCTAAAAGTCTTCGTTTGTGTTCAGCAGAAGAAAGAGTTAACATCTGGAACTGCATGAGGGTGAGGTAATGATGAGAGAATTTTTGGGTGAGCTGTCTATCCCTTTAATTCTCAACGACTACTTTTAATGTAGTTTCTGGTGGGGTTTTTTTTTTGTCCTTTTTTGTGCTTGCAAACTTTTTGATGTTGCGTCACTATTCATTTTCATTATATGCCAAATTAACCTTGTAAAAATGTAGGCATTTGTGTTCCACAGCAACATTAGGGTGAGTAAATAATGGCAGAATTAAAATTTTTGAGTTAACTATTCTTTTATAACACATTTTCTACACTCCATTCTGTGTTCAGATAACTTAGCTCTGTGAAGGAATGATGTATGTACTGCTCTGTGATTGTGACCATGTTGTTTCTCTCTGCAGGAAAAGTGGCAACTCCTCGAGTCTGGGCGACATGGTATCAGGAGGCTGGAAATCCACGTCACCATCTGCAGGTGAGAGTGAGTATGACAGGGCCTGAGCGGCATGCTGCTTTGGAGGGGATGTGTGTGGCTGGGAATGCTGCCCCAAATGAGAATAAAATCAGTAGAACTGAAGTTGATCAGTGAGTTTATTCTCCCCTTAATTTTGTTGTTATTCTTTTCTCCTCTTTTAAACATGCATTAGGCATTCTTTCATAGGTTAAAGGAATAGTTCACTCAAAAATGAAAATTATGTCATTTTTGCTCAGCCTCATGTCATTCCATCCAAACCCATATGTGGTTATTTTTTTTATTTTTTTTTGAGAGTCTTTCCAACACTCAATGGGAAAAATCTTTACACAGCTCTTTTCAAAACAACAACGATTTATTTTATTTTAAGTCTGTCAAGCTCTAAAATGGATGAAACAAAAACACACCATTAAAGTGTCATAAAAGGAATTCATAAGACTTGTGCATTGTATTCCTTATAAGTCTTCGAAAGTCAACAAAATCTTTTTGTGAGGAACAAAGCAAAAGTTAAAGGGATTGTTCACCAAAAAATGAAAATTCTCTCATCATTTATTCACCCTCATGCCATCCCAGATGTATATGACTTTCTTTTGCAGAACACAAACAAAGATTTTTAGAAGAATATTTCAACCATAGAGTGCAATTAAATGGTGGCCAGAACTTTGAAGGTCCAAAAATCACATTAAGGCAGCATAAAAGTAATCCATACAACTCCAGTACTTAATAATATATGTCTTCTGACGTGATTCAATCACTAGGTGAGAAACAGATCAATATTTCAGTCCTTTTTAGTATAGATCTCCACTTTCACTTTTACTTTCAGAATGTAAGAATGTGAAAGTGGAGATTTATAGTAAAAAAAAAAGGACTTAAATATTGATCTGTTTCTCACCCACATCTATCATATCACTTCTGAAGACATGGATTAACCTCTAGAGTCATATTTACGTTTATGCTGCCTTTATATGCTTTTTGGAGCTTGAAAGTTCTGGTCACCATTCACTTGCATTGTAAGGACCTACAGAGCTGAGATATTCTTCTAAAAATCTTCATTTGTGTTCAGCAGAAGAAAGAAAGTCATACACATCTGGGACGACATGAGAGTGAGTAAATAATGAGAGAATTAGCATTTTTGGGTGAGCTATCCCTTTAAATAGTTATTTACTAATAAGCTTGCCCTCAACAGAAACTCATTCTAAATGTCATTTGTATTCTTGTTTAGATTGAAAAACAATGGCACATCAATATGTTACAGGAGGTTTGACGTCATTGATGGCAAACAGCATTGATTCTTGTATGATTCAGCTGAATGTTGGAAGTGAATTCGAGTATGCTGGATAGAGGTAGCGTATTGGCTACTTTTGTTTGATAGTCGTGGTCAATATGGAAAAGAAATGCATAAATATTCTTCTATTTCATTTTGTGTTCCCCTAAAAAATTGTAACATAAGGGTTTGAAACGACATGAGAGTGAGTACAGAATTTACATTTTTGGATGAACTATGCCTATAAGATTCAATTGTTAAATCCAAGGAACCACCTTTGTCATTTTAATTTGTGTTCTCTTATTTTCATAAGCCAAACAGAAGCTAAAGCAGGTAGGTGTGTTGACACAGCCATTATTAATACACATCTGTTTTTCATCTTTCACTTTCTTTGCGTCTGGTAAGACAGTTGAAACTCATAGCAAGTACAAAGGGACACTTTTGGTTTTTTATTTTGGTTTTATGCCGGCCAAAATACTTTTGATTTTTTTATGCCAAATGGGATAAATAGTTTAACTGCTTGGTCTTTGGATGTGTGCTTGACTAATAGAGTGCACATGTGCAATCTTTAAAAATGTTATGAGTTAAATTCATCTTTAAGGAATATTCCAAGAGCTTCTGTTGATTCAAACTGTTGATTATCACAAAAATACATTTCGACTCACCCTCAGCATAATTCTGGTTTACAGTGAGGCACTTACAATGGACGTGAATGGGCCCAAACGTTAAAATAATCTCTGTTTTAAAAGTATAGCCACAAGATGAAAACAATATGTGTGTTAACATGATTTTAATGTGATAAAAAGTTATAGACAATTTTACAACGTTGTTGCCATGGCGACGTAACACAGTAACCATAAAACACTAAAATGGCCATAAAAAACGAAATATGAGAATGTAAGTGCTTTTATAGAATTATAAGCTTCACAATTTTGCCTTTGAACCCTCCAAAAATGATTTAGTCTCAGTAACAGTAATTACAGTAATCTTCTTATAATATAATGCAAGTCTATGGGGCAAGTCACTGCACCAGAATAAAGGTTAAAATACACACTGTTTTGAAGTTACAGACAAAAGACTTAAACTTATGCAACTCGTGACATGACTATGTAAAGCCGATAAATAGTCATTTCTGCTTTACATCTGCAAAGATACCAGAAAGGGACTGTTGACAGAGAAAAGGCCATCCAAAAAAATAAAACACAAAAACTTAAGTTCAACTGTCTAGAGAAGTATTTCCACCACTAAAAGAATTTACTGTGCAAATAACAAATTAAAATGCATAAAATAAAATTATAAAATGCAAGCTGCACACTTGTTTTTAAACCCTCCAGAATGCCTTGCCCCATAGACCTCCATTGTAAAAGCATTATTGTAAATGCGATTTTTGCAAACTGAAAGTTGAGTCAAAATAATTTTGTTTACATTGATTTTGCCAGGCTCTGCCAGTTTGCATTTTTTTGTTATATATAGTCTGTTTCATGTATGGTTGATTTGTGTTTAAATTGTTTATCTGTATTTTATTTGTATAATGTGATGCAATATGGATATAGAATCTTATCCTAGTACAGCAATGGGTAAAGCTAAAGGGACAAATTTTAAAACATTCATTAAATGTTGATCCAAAAGAAATGTACAGGATTTCTCAGATGCTATCGCTTGACCTTGACTTTCATTGAACCCGTATAGTTCCTTTAATTGATACGCTTGACAAGACAGTATGCGCTGTGAATGTATGTTACCGCTCAGTGTTTTTACAGTACTGATACTGCTTTAGCTCTGTGTGACTATATCATCTGTCACAGTTCTGCTCTTGTCTTTCTGTATTAGACTGAACACATTCCTCCTTACGATGTGGTGCCGTCCATGAGACCTTTGGTTCTGGTTGGACCTTCACTGAAGGGCTATGAGGTGAGTGCTAGACATCATTCAGCCCTCTGAATGCCAGACTATTACAAGTATTTCTCTTTCAAATGTGTCTTCACATGTGTATTTCTGTTGACAGGTGACAGACATGATGCAGAAAGCCCTGTTTGACTTTGTCAAACATCGCTTTGATGGAAGGTGAGTTTGAAAAGACATATGACCTCGCCGGATTTCACATCTGGATGTTAAAAACATGGATAGAAGGTTATAAAATTGTTGTTATATTGACAGGATTTCTATAACCCGGGTTACCGCTGATCTTTCTCTGGCCAAAAGATCCGTTCTCAACAAGAGGCCTATCATGGAAAGATCCAACACTCGAACCAGTCTGGGTGAGAGCGTCACACACTAAAGACATACTTTGAAGTCTGGCCCATGTTCTTCCTCTGTTTTCTCTAGCCTCATGTTTTGTTTATCTGTTTGTGCTGTCAGCGGAGGTCCAGAGTGAGATTGAGAGGATTTTTGAACTGGCTAAAACCCTTCAGCTGGTGGTTTTGGATGCAGATACCATTAATCATCCTGCACAACTCGCTAAAACATCACTAGCTCCCATCATAGTATACGTCAAGGTCTCCTCGCCAAAGGTATGCCCCATAAACGCATGTGTGCTCCGTTTATCCCTGTTAAACCACCCTCAGTGAATGTCACAAGCGTATTTTGTGTTTTGAGATGCTGGTATGTTTGTGTCCCTACCAAGCCTTCTTAACTACAGTGGAAAGGAAAAAGTATGTGAACCCTTTGGCATTACCTGCATTTTTGTATAAATTTGTCTTAAAATCTGGTTTGATCTTCATCAAAGATCTTCAAGTTACAATAATGAACAAATCAAATGTGTTTTAACTAATAACACAAATAGTTGTATTGTTCTTGTACATACTGAATACATCATTCAAACATTCACAGTGTGTTTTGGAAAAAGTAAGTGAACCCCTATGCTAATGATGTCAAAAAAATCTAATTAGAATCAGGAGATTGCAAACCTGGCATGCAATTAATGAAATGAGATTGGAGGTGTGGGTTAGAGCTACTTTGACTTATAAAAAGCACTAGAAGCATCTGCTGACGTGGACCATGCCTTGCAGGATCGTAGGTCTAGGAGATCTCAGAAGACCTACAATCAAGAATTGTTGCTTTGCATAAAGCTGGAAAAGTTTATGAAGTTATCTTGAAGAGCATATATATATTCATCTGTCCACAGTTAGACAAACTGTCTATAAATGGAGATGATTTAGTACTGTGGCTACTCTCCCTAGAAGTGGTCGTCCAGGCAAGATGACACACCACAGAATGGGCACACCACAGAAAGCTCAATGATGTAAAGAAGACTGTTTAACATCTCTGTTCATGAGTCTACTATATGGGAAACATTAAACAGGCATGATGTCCATGGCAGGACACCATGAAGGAAGCCGCTGCTTTCCAATAAAAACATAGCGCCATTCCTGAAGTTTGCCAAAGACCACCTTGACAATCCACAATTCTACTGGGAAAATGTTTTGTGGACTGATGAAACTAAGGTTGAATTGTTTGGGAAGAACACGCAGCACTACGTATGGGGTAATAAAGGGCACCGCATAACAACATGAAAACATAATTCCATCAGTGTAGTACAGTGGAGGGAGCATCAGAATTTGTGGCTGCTTTGCTGCTTCTGGGCCTGGATTGCTTGCCATCATTTAGGGGAAAAATTAATTCCCAAGTTTATCAAGATATCCTACAGAATAATGTCAGGGTGGCTGCTCGTCAGCTGAAGCTCAGTAGTAGTTGGGAATGGTCCAAAATTCCTTCAGAAAATGTTGGCTATCTTGTCATGTCAAGTAATTTTTATTTGTATAGTGCTATTCACAACACAGCTTTACAGAAAATTAACCTTTAACAGAAAGATAATCTGTAAAATTTGTAATGTCTTAAAGTCATAATTGTGTGATTTGATTAAAAAAAACATGATTGCAAATTGTGCCTTAAAAGAAATAATTAAATAATTAAATAAACAATATTTGTATTTAGACCCCCAGTGAGGAGGCTAAAGGCGACTGTGGCAAGAAACAGAAAACTCCACAAGATGTTTGTTAATAATTGTCCTTTTTGGACATTGCATTTGTGTAGTCAAAGATAACCCAGTTTCCTATTGTTTTTTTCTCTCGGCAGGTCCTGCAGCGGTTGATAAAGTCGAGGGGTAAATCACAGAGCAAACATCTGAATGTCCAGATGATGGCAGCAGATAAACTGTCTCAGTGTCCTCCTGTGAGTTCATCAAGTTTAAACACACACACACACACACACACACACACACACACGTGTGAGTTGGTGCAGCTATTCTTGAGAACTCTCCATAGACAAAATGATTTATATACTGTACGAACTAAAGATTCTATCCCCTAAAACTATCCATCACAAAAAAACTTTTTAAAATGCATTTTTACATCATTTAATATGTTTTTTAAGCGATTTGAATTATGGGGACACTAGAAATGTTCTCATTAACCACATTTATAGCATGATACCCCTGTAATTACCAGTTTGTAACCTAAACAATTTCCTTGTAAACCACCCAATCCCGCCAACACACACACACACATCACACACACACACACACACACACACAACCAATCCTCTTACACAATTACAGTTGTGTTCAGACACATTTTTTAGTCTTTCAAATACACCATAAGTGTGCAGTATGGTAATGTTGTTAGTATACATTTAATAACATTTAAAAAGATAAATGTATACCACCTTATTTGATATCCATTCTGCTTTTCTGTAAATATGTGCGTGAGTAACCAGTTCATCTTTTAACTAGTAAAAACACTACTTGAATATTGCAATTTGATTTTCCCTCGTGCCTTTGCTTGCCGTGGGCAACATTAAAACTGCTTCTCACCTAAATTTCGACATTAGTTCTTCCAATATTTAAAATGTTTCTATTGCTTCAGAAGTCTTGTGCAAATGTCAAATAATTGATTACTCGATTTTTTTTTTTTGTTCTAAATTACTCGAAATGCCCATCCCTACTTTTAGGCTTTTTACTGTAATGCACAAAATGAAAAATGAAAAAAGGTATATCCTGAAAAATAAAATTAAAAAGCACATCAATCTATTCCAACTTTTGGAGAGGTTTAGGAGACATTACACCTTGGGCTGGGACCTGGTTCTTTCACAGCACTTTTTATAGCACAATTAAAAGGCACAATTTGTTCTTTAAAGTCAACATACAAATTCAAATGGGTCCTCTTTTCTTTCTTAATGCTCATTCCTGGTCTTATTGTGTACGATTCATCGCGCACATTATAGAAACATTTTTAATATCCACTTTCACTTGGGAATTCATCAGATTACGGAAGTAAAATGAATTGCAAAGTTTGCAATACAATAGCCGTTTCATATTGACTTTTAAGTCCAGTCTCAAAACCCAAACAAAGTAAATAGATGTGTTTCCTACATCAGTGGCTGTATCAGGAAGAAAGATATATGCAAATATATGCAGTGTAACAAAAACCTCTTCAAATGTTTGTTCTTCGTTCCACTTGATTGATAGAACTTCAACTATTTAAGGAAGCCCTTTAGCCTAATTCTTAACCAAATCTGTTGATACTGGTCTTGCTATAGTTGTAGTGATGTAGTCACTTGCTTTTCCAAACCAAATGCTGACGAAAGCCATGTTTCATGTTGTTCCATAGAGCCATTATCCTACCTGTCGCTCAATGCCATATCCCACCACCTGACCACCATCACAAGATATTTGAAATAATATCTTCTAATTCCATCCCCCGCATGTCATCTTCTCCTCCACCCTGTCTTCCCATCAGGAGATGTTTGACATCATTTTGGATGAGAACCAATTGGAGGACGCCTGTGAGCACCTCGCCGAATATCTGGAGGTTTACTGGCGAGCCACTCATCTGCCAGGCACTGCCCCTCTCAACCCCTTAATGGAGCAAAATCTGATGACCCCTGCCTCAGCAATCTCCAGCCTACAGGTGAGGTGGTCTGTGTGGATGGGTGACTGCTGGCAGTGTGAACACCCCTTGAGTCTTGCAGTTATATATGCATTGACCTAGATAGACCAGAAGCCACCAGACTTAGTATGGGTACTTATTGATCAGCCAGGAAAGTAGTCAAGAACTGTGTTTTTGTACCAGGACTGTGCTAAAAATACACATAATCGTCCAGAATGGAGTGTCCTGCTGTGCTGTAGATAGTTTGTTGTCAACTTGATAGATGGCAGATGAACCATGAACTTTAAGAAATATGCACCTGATTTCTGTGCTAAAATGTTCTAGTCCATGTCTGCTTCAAGATATTTCAAAGTCAAATTTAATGTCAAGTGATCTCATTTTAATGATACATCTGTCATTCCCAAAAGGTCAAAATTGCATCCAAATTTGCATAGTATTCATCCTAAATTGTATGCGAGATATTAATTAGCATGTCCCAAATCAAAGTACACTGCAAAAAGAAATCATTGTAATCAAAGTATTTTTTACTTGAGAAGTAAAATGACATCAGATATTAAGTCTTGTTTTTCAGTTATCACATAAACGTGCGCTACCCAGGCGGATTTCGTGGTTACGCGCTATATCCATGTTTGTATCCGCATCTCCCTCTGAATGCAGTTAGATTCATTATACAATATGGAATAGCCTTTCTGTGGACCCTCTTTCTACTCCGGGCCCCCCTCGGGACAAAAGGTCCAGTTGTACCCCCTTATCGGCAGCCCTGGCTATACATTTTAGCTAGATGCTAACACTCATACGCAAATGCAAACAGTATGCGACAAGCGAGTCTGTGGTATTTAGAGAGAATGACAATTACATGAGTTTGCCTGCCCATATAATCTTTGAATGATAAAGGGTAAACGTATTTGGCTTGCTGCAACGGAGAGGCTCAATAACGAGGCTCGACTCGACTCCCTAAGGGACTTTTTAATATATGGAGGAAGCTGTAGGACAGGAACTCTGATTAAGTTTGATTGATCGGAGAGGAGGTGGAGGGATGCCTCAAAGACTGCCACTACAGTAAGCATTATCTTATATATTCATCCCAAACCTTTGTTTAGAACTCCATTTAATGGTAGTATTTCCCAATACTAGCACACTAGCTCACTTACACACTCACTGTCTTACTAAACACTGAAAAATATGTACTTTCGCATCACCCAACCAAGTACATACTTTTAGTGCATAGTATAAGTATGCGAATAAGGATGCAGCCAATGTTTCACAGAAAAGGGTTTCAGTACACATGTAACATAGGGGTACATAATGCCTCATCTGAAACCAGGAGAATGCTGCCTTTGGAGGCTGTATACAGAAGTAGGAAGGGATGAAAGCGTGTCCAAATTCAATGTTTGCATCACATCCTGTCTACTGAGAAACATTCATCTGATCAGTTGTTGAAGGCAGCATATACATTATGTGTCCTTCGCTGCCTATGAAATCCCACAATCCTGTGCGTGCAGATCCGCAGCAGTTGAGCTGAAGAATAAAAAGTGGTGGATGAAGGCTTTTTTATTTTGTTTCTAGGGAAGGTACCTATGTATGCAAACGGTGTCTTTTAAGACATTGACTAATAGGTCACCGAGGCAACAAGGTAGCTACCTTAGGATTCAGACCCAGACAAAATATAGCATGTAAAACATAAAAAAACTTTTTTTTTTTTTATTATTTAAACATGAACCGTATAAACCAGCAAATTTTATTTCACAGAGATTTACTGTCTACATATAATGATCCATGTACACAGTCCATGTATTTGTGAATTAGCTTTATCCATGCATTTATTCAGAACTCAAAGCCAAAACTCCAGTGACAATTCCATTCTGCTTTAATCAGTTTATGTTTACAATTAACAATAAGTCCACAAATGGCAAGTCATGTATATTTGGGTATGACAGAGCAAGTATAAAGTAAGCATTTGTCAGTTCTATTCATTCCTGCACTCCATTTTCCCTGTTGTTTGTCTTGGGTCCAAAGAAGCATTTAATATTGACATTTTGTAAGTCTGAATCTGTCTGTTCTGTGTCTCATTCATGTCTGACATCTTTGCAGTTCTCTGAAACACAGGAATTAATTGAATGAACGCTTACAAACCTGCGGTGAGTAGGTGGGATGGTCAATGTGACTTTTCCCACACAGACTGTAATAAAAAAAACACACCCTGATTCGTCTTTACATCCTCCAGTTCCTTTAACCCCTCCAAATGGAAATGGCCATGTGACAAAGCACTGGGAAAAAATCATATATGCAAATATATGATTTTTATACTCTGTTGTGTTTAAACAAACATTTTGTCCTGATTTCTGTGTAATTTTGGAGACATGTAGCTCAATTGTTATTTTTATTTTGATGTATTAACTCATTTGCCCAAAGGTAGAAAATTTTGTTATATAAAACATAATTTTTGACTTCATAAAAATTATTAAAGTCTTTAAATGACTCTAAATGTTCAAGCAGGTAACAAACATTATCTTTCTCTAAAATCACATTAAAATATCCTTTGAGTATGATTGAATGAGTTTAAGCTATCAATCGCTATTTTACTGACCATTCTTTTGGCATTAACGTGAGGTCAGTGTTTCTAAAAGGGGCACACGCTGTGAGATGTAATTGCTCATAAAGGTGTAGACAGCATTTCAGTCTTTGCTGGTTTAGAGGTGTAGTGTTTTTAAAGATGGAGGGAATGTTTCTCAACGTATTGGCAGCACTTGTGTAGATCATGTTTGTAAAGGTGTAGATCATGTTTGTAAAGGTGTAGGTCATGTTTGTAAAGGTTTAGGTCATGTTTGTAAAGGTGTAGGTCATGTTTGTAAAGGTTTAGGTCATGTTTGTAAAGGTGTTGCTCATGTTTGTAAAGGTTTAGGTCATGTTTGTAAAGGTGTAGATCATGTTTGTAAAGGTGTAAGTCAAGTTTATAAAGGTTTAGGTCATGTTTATAAAGGTTTAGGTCATGTTTGTAAAGGTTTAGGTCATGTTTGTTAAGGTGTTGCTCATGTTCGTAAAGGTGTAGCTCATGTTTGTAAAGGTGTAGGTCATGTTTGTAAAGGTTTAGGTCATGTTTGTAAAGGTTTAGGTCATGTTTGTGTGTAGATCATGTTTGTAAAGGTGTAGGTCATGTTTATAAAGGTTTAGGTCATGTTTGTAAAGGCTTAGGTCATGTTCGTTAAGGTGTTGCTCATGTTTGTAAAGGTTTAGGTCATGTTTGTAAAGGTTTAGGTCATGTTTGTGTGTAGATCATGTTTGTAAAGGTGTAGGTCATGTTTATAAAGGTTTAGGTCATGTTTGTAAAGGTTTAGGTCATGTTCGTTAAGGTTTAGGTCATGTTTGTTAAGGTGTTGCTCATGTTTGTTAAGGTGTTGCTCATGTTCGTAAAGGTTTAGGTCATGTTTTTAAAGCCATAGTTCATGTTTATAAAGGTATAAGTCATGCTTGTAAATCCATGTAAATGTGTAGGTCGTGTTTCTGAAAGTGTAGGTAATGTTTGTAAAGGTGTAGATCATGTTTATAAAGGTTTAGGTCATGTTTGTAAAGGTTTAGGTCATGTTTGTAAAGGTGTTGCTCATGTTCGTAAAGGCGTAGATCATGTTTAAAAAGGTGTAGGTCATGTTTATAAAGGTTTAGGTCATGTTTGTAAAGGTTTAGGTCATGTTTGTTAAGGTGTTGCTCATGTTCGTAAAGGTGTAGGTCATGTTTGTAAAGGTGTAGGTCATGTTTGTAAAGGTTTAGGTCATGTTTGTGTGTAGATCATGTTTGTAAAGGTGTAGATCATGTTTGTAAAGGTGTAGGTCATGTTTGTAAAGGTTTAGGTCATGTTTGTTAAGGTGTTGCTCATGTTTGTAAAGGTTTAGGTCATGTTTGTAAAGGTGTAGATCATGTTTGTAAAGGTGTAAGTCATGTTTATAAAGGTTTAGGTCATGTTTATAAAGGTTTAGGTCATGTTTGTAAAGGTTTAGGTCATGTTTGTGTGTAGATCATGTTTGTAAAGGTGTAGGTCATGTTTATAAAGGTTTAGGTCATGTTTGTTAAGGTGTTGCTCATGTTTGTTAAGGTGTTGCTCATGTTCGTAAAGGTTTAGGTCATGTTTTTAAAGCCATAGTTCATGTTTATAAAGGTATAGGTCATGCTTGTAAATCCATGTAAATGTGTAGGTCGTGTTTCTGAAAGTGTAGGTCATGTTTGTAAAGGTGTAGATCATGTTTATAAAGTTTTAGGTCATGTTTGTAAAGGTTTAGGTCATGTTTATAAAGGTTTAGGTCATGTTTGTAAAGGTGTAGGTCATGTTTGTAAAGGTGTAGGTCATGTTTGTAAAGGTTTAGGTCATGTTTGTAAAGGTGTAGATCATGTTTGTAAAGGTGTAGGTCATGTTTGTAAAGGTTTAGGTCATGTTTGTTAAGGTGTTGCTCATGTTTGTAAAGGTTTAGGTCATGTTTGTAAAGGTTTAGGTCATGTTTGTAAAGGTGTAGATCATGTTTGTAAAGGTGTAAGTCATGTTTATAAAGGTTTAGGTCATGTTTATAAAGGTTAAGGTCATGTTTGTAAAGGTTTAGGTCATGTTTGTTAAGGTGTTGCTCATGTTCGTAAAGGTGTAGGTCATGTTTGTAAAGGTTTAGGTCATGTTTGTGTGTAGATCATGTTTGTAAAGGTGTAGGTCATGTTTATAAAGGTTTAGGTCATGTTTGTAAAGGTTTAGGTCATGTTCGTTAAGGTGTTGCTCATGTTTGTAAAGGTGTAGGTCATGTTTGTAAAGGTTTAGGTCATGTTTGTAAAGGTTTAGGTCATGTTTGTGTGTAGATCATGTTTGTAAAGGTGTAGGTCATGTTTATAAAGGTTTAGGTCATGTTTATAAAGGTGTTGCTCATGTTTGTTAAGGTGTTGCTCATGTTCGTAAAGGTTTAGGTTATGTTTTTAAAGCCATAGTTCATGTTTATAAAGGTATAGGTCATGCTTGTAAATCCATGTAAATGTGTAGGTCGTGTTTCTGAAAGTGTAGGTCATGTTTGTAAAGGTGTAGATCATGTTTATAAAGGTTTAGGTCATGTTTGTAAAGGTTTAGGTCATGTTTGTAAAGGTGTTGCTCATGTTCGTAAAGGTGTAGGTCATGTTATAAAGCTTTAGGTCATGTTTGTAAAGGTTTAGGTCATGTTTGTAAAGGCGTAGATCATGTTTATAAAGGTGTAGGTCATGTTTATAATGGTTTAGGTCATGTTTGTAAAGGTTTAGGTCATGTTTGTTAAGGTGTTGCTCATGTTCGTAAAGGTGTAGGTCATGTTTGTAAAGGTGTAGGTCATGTTTGTAAAGGTTTAGGTCATGTTTGTGTGTAGATCATGTTTGTAAAGGTGTAGGTCATGTTTATAAAGGTTTAGGTCATGTTTGTAAAGGTGTAGGTCATGTTTGTAAAGGTTTAGGTCATGTTTGTAAAGGTTTAGGTCATGTTTGTGTGTAGATCATGTTTGTAAAGGTGTAGGTCATGTTTATAAAGGTTTAGGTCATGTTTGTAAAGGTTTAGGTCATGTTTGTTTAGGTGTTGCTCATGTTTGTTAAGGTGTTGCTCATGTTCGTAAATGTTTAGGTCATGTTTTTAAAGCCATAGTTCATGTTTATAAAGGTATAGGTCATGCTTGTAAATCCATGTAAATGTGTAGGTCATGTTTCTGAAAGTGTAGGTCATGTTTGTAAAGGTGTAGATCATGTTTATAAAGGCATAGGCTGTTTGTAAAGGTGTAAATCATGTTTATAAAGGCATAGGTAATGTTTGTAAAGGTGTTAATCATGTTTATAAAGGCATAGGTCATGTTTGTAAAGGTGTAGGTCATGTTTATAAAGGTATAGGTCATGTTTATAAAGGTATAGGTTGTATTTCTAAAGGTTTAGTTTGTGTTTATAAAGGTTTAGTTTGTGTTTATAAAGGTGTAGGTCGTGTTTCTAAAGGCTTAGTTTAGGTTTATAAAGGTATAGGTCATGTTTGTAAAGGTGTAGATCATGTTTGTAAAGGTGTAGGCCATGTTTCTCAAGGTTTAGGTCATGTTTTTGAAGCCATAGTTCATGTTTATAAAGGTATAGGTCATGTTTGTAAAGGTGTAGATCATATTTATAAAGGCATAGGTCATGTTTGTAAAGGTATAGGTCTTGTTTATAAAGGTATAGGTCATGTTTATAAAAGGTATAGGTTGTGTTTCTAAAGGTTTAGTTTGTGTTTATAAAGGTGTAGGTCATGTTTCTAAAGGTTTAGGTCATGTTTTTAAAGCCATAGTTAATGTTTATAAAGGTATAGGTCATGCTTGTATATCCATGTAAACGTGTAGGTCGTGTTTCTGAAAGTGTAGGTCATGTTTGTAAAGGTGTAAATCATGTTTATAAAAGGCATAGGTCATGTTTGTAAAGGTGTAGATCATGTTTATAAAGGCATAGGTCATGTTTGTAAAGGTGTAGATCATGCTTATAAAGGTATAGTTCATGTTTGTAAAGGTGTAGGTCATGTTTGTAAAGGTGTAGGTCGTGATTATAAAGGTATAGGTCATGTTTATAACGGTATTTGTTGTGTTTCTAAAGGTTTATTTTGTGTTTATAAAGGTATAGGTCATGCTAATAAAGGTATAGATCATGTTTATAAAGGTATATGTCATGTTTATAAAAGGTATAGGTTGTGTTTCTAAAGGTTATGTTTGTGTTTATAAAGGTATAGGTCATGTTTGTAAAGGTGTAGGTCATGTTTCTAAAGGTTTAGGTCATGTTTTTAAAGCCATAGTTAATGTTTATAAAGGTATAGGTCATCCTTGTAAATCCATGTAAATGTGTAGGTCATGTTTGTAAAGGTGTAGGTCATTTTTTTTGAAAGTGTAGGTCATGTTTGTAAAGGTGTAGATCATGTTTATAAAGGTAAAGGTCATGTTTATAAAAGGTATAGGTTGTGTTTCTAAAGGTTTAGTTTGTTTATAAAGGTGTAGGTAATGCTTATAAAGGTATAGATCATGTTTCTAAAGGTGTAGGTCATGTTTTTAAAGCCATAGTTAATGTTTATAAAGGTATAGGTCATGCTTATAAATCCATGTAAATGTGTAGGTCATATTTGTGAAAGTGTAGGTCATGTTTGTAAAGGTGTAGGTCATGTTTATAAAGGCATAGGCTATGTTTGTAAAGGTGTAAATCATGTTTATAAAGGCATAGGTCATGTTTGTAAAGGTGTAGATCATGTTTATAAAGGCGTAGGTCATGTTTGTAAAGGTGTAGGTCATGTTTATAAAGGTATAGGTCATGTTTATAAAGGTATAGGTTGTGTTTCTAAAGGTTTAGTTTATCAGTTAATTTTAATGTACCAGAAAATATATGTAGCCTATACATTGGTTTACAATTTATCATTGGTTTATCATTAAATTTCAGAAAAGAAAAATCAATCTTCCAAAATTGGTGGAAATTATAAAATTGGTATATAATTATATAATGTTACTCTTAATGTAATGACAGGCATTCATAAACACACTTTTGTTGGACAGTCAAGTCAACTTTTATTTATAGAGCACATTTATGACATTTGATGCAAAACAGAATGACATGTGATGCAAACCTTTATTGATTGGTTTATAATTTTAAAACCATTCTTACTAATGCTTCAAAATCTGTCACAAGTAATTCTCACAATTTCGCCAAAACCTTATCTATGTCAGCCAGATAGATAATATTACGTGGGTGACAAGTTTAAATGGGTCATGAAATGCTCTTTTTATTTTAGTTTTATTTTCTTCCATGAGGTCCACTGATAATTTTTTGCTTAAAACAGTCATAATTTAGTAATATATGATCATATTCCACCCTGTTTTTGTCCCGCTGTCTGAAACGCTCGGTTTTGGCCTAAGCGACTCCTTAAAACTTCAATGTAAAGACCCACTGTTATGACTGGCTTACATCGTGCAGCCCCTCGAATAGAGCCATTTTTGAAACTCAATCAGAAGAAAATGAACCAGCTCATCAACATAAAACTATGTAATCGCATTGTGCCAACAGTAAACAGATGTCCCGTTCCATTTTGCACTCACATGGTGACGCTACTACTGCCAACAACACAAATAAACGGTTTATAAAGTTAGTGTCGACACACCCGGTGTAGATAGCCTCAAGTAGTTGCATCACGTTGCGTCAACAAACGTGCCTGGTGTAAACAGGATGTCAACACCATAAACTGTCACACAGTCATGGCATATTACATAATTATTAATTCATGTTAAAAAATAATGAATTAAATGAAACTGTTTACTCACGGTTTTTGCGACCCTAAAATATGCTAAAGACACATCCACATCCAGTTTCCAGTATCAATCCATCATGTTTTCATACACCAAAAACTATAAATAGTGCAGATAGGCGAAAGAACACGAGGCAGCTAAATGACAGAGAGCTTCTCCTCTTCAGAGTTGTAACTTGACATGGCATCTTTTAAAAGCAGATCGAGATATGTATCATGCGGTCAAAGACGTCTGTCTATGAATGTTTATATAGAAAAACATTTAAACCCAGATAGGCACATGAAAGTGTCCTGTGTAAGTCCACTTTGGATGATTCTCCCATGACAAGCCCCATCTCTCTTCTCTTCAACTGTGTGACTGAGTGAGCATAGGCATTGCATATGCAGATGTATTTGGTCATTGTGACGTCACAAGTTCCATGAATTCCAAATGAGCCGTTTTTTTAGCTTGCTTTAAATAAATGCTCTTTTTCTATTAAGGAGGAAGTTATATGTCTCTTAATATGTCAAAAGATCAAGGGAAATTATATTCCCCATGTCATGACCCCTTTAAATTAGTAGAATTTGCAACAACAGTGTTTAATGCCTCACAGAAACCAAACGTTAAAGTTTGCAGGGATTGACTGTTCAAACAAACTGACATTCTTCTTGTTGAGCCCTATGCAATGCACCTCTTTTGAGATTAATTAAATTCATGATTAAATTAATCAAAATATATCATTTGAAACCATGTTGGAAATAATGTAATATAGAGTTTAAATCACAGAGTTTAGAACTGAACTTAATACACAATACATGCTGTATCTGTCCATTTCAGTCAAATGATTTGAACTCCCATATGGCAGTGTAATCTTTCCATTTGAAAAGGCCTTTTCAAATTCTGTCATTTCTATCCCATTACACTACACCTTTTTCTGACCCTGTACACCTTTTTAGTTTGCATTTTTTTCTGTTTTCAAAACAAGCTGCACATTCTGTCATCTCAAAATGCTCTTATTATGCACCTTGCTGATGTTAACACTGTACAACCTCATGACTTCCATATGATAATTTCACAAAGCAGATACCACTGCCTGTTTTCCTGCATTTTCAAGTAATCTGTAATTTGTAAAGCCTTGGCTCTGGAAAAGGGGCGGTATCTGTCCACACAGACTGATGCTTTGTGAATGTGACAACCCCTCTAACTTCCCTTTAAATGCAACCTCTTTGTTTCTAAAACTTACAGAATCTTTTTGCTCCAGAGGAAAATGTGTAGCAAAGTGTAATGCATTACAAGTTTCACCAATCGGATTTGTGTACAGTGTGAACAAAGCCATACAAACCAGTCACTTTAAATTTCCTAATGTCCTCATTGAGGCATAACTGTCTCCAAAAACTCCTATTCTCCGCTCCCATTATGTGTTTTATATATGTGTGTTTACTGTGTGTATATGGGTCTCGCTGTCTTCTAAATGACTCATTTTTCTTTGGAGTGAAAACAAACAAACAGAGGAAACGTGTGACCTCAATATGGTTTAGAGTTGTTATCTCTCTCTTTCTATCTCAGAACCAGCAGCTGTTGCCTGCCGGGGGTGGAGGGGGGGTGGAGGAGGAGCAGGGTGAGCAGGACAGCCTCATGCCCTCCGACGAGGCCAGTGACTCCCGCTCTCTCTGCCGAGGGGGCTCTAGCTCCCTACAACCCCCCGAGGATGAGGAAGAAGAGGAGGAAGAGGAGGATGAATACGAACCCCACAGCCACTCCCATACGTACCGGGACATGTACCCGCCCAACCGTAACCACCCCGCAAGCATCCACAGCGCTAATGGGCACGAGTCAGAGGACCGACTCCTTCAACAGCGAGACTCACAAGATGGACACAACCAACGCAACAATCAACAGCGTACACGCGCCTGGCCGAGAGACAACTACTGAGCACCCGCCTGTACGAGTTAGGAGAAGAGGGTTGGGTCGTGAATTGGAATAATGGGGTGATGGGATTGGTGAGGAACTAGGAACCACACAGTGTGTGGATGAAACTAACCATGGTTGAAGAATAGATTATTTTGTTTTAGAAGCTTATGTGGTTATTATTTTTTTGAGAGATTGTACTACATTTGCCTTTAAAAAGCAGGGCAGCTTCTCTCCTTAAAGCCCAAATGTAGGTTCATATCGAAACAACATTTGAGCTTCCTCTGGAGAAAAACCCTTACCGGAGTCAAATATTATTTTGCGTATCATGCCCTGCTGGGGAAAAAAAACAGTTTAAAGTGGTTTTCTGATCTTAGCTGGTCTGTTTGCTGGTTTTATGAGGGTTTTGGGCACTTCTGAGCTTGTCAGACTTGGAGACCTGCGTAAACCAGCTAAGACCAGCAAACCAGTTTAGACTAGTTTAAGCTTTTTTCCAGCAGGGAGGAGCTTGATTTTACCCTAATGAGCACAGAAGGTATTATGGGATAAGGAAAAGCACTTTTATAGCATGGAATGGTAGTCATAATGAAAGATATTGTAGCATTTTGTTGCATCTTACTTTAAAGACTTATTTTTTGCTAGCATGCTTTTAAATGTGAATATATCATTCTGATTTTTTGGCTCAAGCCTGACAGGAGTTCTTATGTATTTGTATCATAATCATTTGCTCATTGGATGTCCTCTGGACAACTGTAATAATTCAGGCAACTGACATGAGCAGTCACTTTTTTGTCACATCCAGATGTAGCACACATTGCCACTTGCAGAAGCACCACGTATCTAGAAAGGGAATTCAGGGCACACAGAGTTATGCTCTGCTTTTGTGGAGTGCAACTGCTTATTCGGTCTGTAGTCTGGATTTGCACTTAAGATACATTCCAGTTCTAGTAAGAAAAGAATCGTTTGATCATCCTTTCACATCTTAGCATGTACTTTTGTAATGCTAATAGCAAGTGATGGAAAAACAGACCATAGAGTGGAAGCTTGAATAGGACAGTGTTTCTTTCTGAAAATCTTGCTAAAACCACCTTATGGGTGGTAGCTGTGTTTTGGAACATGATGACTGCTGATATTTGGTCCATGATTATGTGCAAGCTGGTGGCGACCTCACTGAGATGACCTTGACCTCCTTGCAGGTCCTAGCTTAAGGTGGTCAAGCTGTTTTTTTGGAACAAGGTAGCTGTTTTTTTGCTGATTCAAGATGGTTAACCACCTAAACCAGCTTGGACCTGCTAATGACCATCTAGAAATCAGCAGTGTTGGGGAGTAATGGAATACATATAATGGGAATACATATTTAAAATATGAAAAATGAGTAACTGTATTCCATTACAGTTTCAGTTGAAATAGTTGGTTATCAGTATACAGTTACATTCAAAACTTATTTGGATTACTGAAGAGGCACGATTATATTCTTTCTATCAAGAAAATCCATGTTTGATCACATTTAATCGTTTATTTATTTTTGTATTGTTTTCCTGTAAAATATCAAAAAAATCCTTGAAACATGATAAATGTATTTTATCTTGTTTTTGAAGCAACACTGCATAAGATATTTAGGCTTCTTGCAGAGAATGTATTATAAAGTTTAGTGTAATTAGTATTAATCTACTGCCATTTTTTTCACTTGTTTATTGTCAAAATTAGTGAAAAAAATCAGTGCTGAAGAAGTAATCCAAAGTATTTAGATTTCATTACAGACCTTGAGTAATCTAATGATGTATGTTACAAATTACATTTTACATCATGTATTCTGTAAACTGTGGTGGACCACATTTTAAAAGTAACTCCCCCCCAAACCCTGGAAATCAACTGCCACGTTCCAAAAGCTACAACCTTTACACCCTTTTTCAGTGGGATTATCTGTTTCTATTGCTGAGATATTAAAATAAGAAAACTAAAGATATTTTATAACATATAAGTGTCCATATATACAGTGTAGGCTTTTTAATGCTTGTAGCACACCAGGTTTTTGGTGTCCATTTTGGGAAATGGGATGGTCCACTTGTTAGAGATTCTTGAATTTAGGACTTGACCGAATGATTCAGGTAGATCTGTTTATGGATATGCATGGAAAGTTGGTCAAGATTCATCTGTTTTACACACTTCCAAGTAATCTGTTGGTTGACCTGTGCCAGAGACAGATTTAGGATGTGGAGACTTACCACTTGTAGAAAAATGAATAGGAGAAATTGCAATGCTTACCAATGCCAGCTGTATAAGGAAGTCCCGACTTTCAGTAAAAAAAAAGGTAAGGTATTGGCTAAGGCATCGCAGACATTTTGCTCTGGAACGCGCATGCACATTACCTGACCAAGCTGAAATATACAGGTTTGTTCCGCCTGATTTGAGCTACTTGATACCAATGTTGTTGGGTTTTTTTTTTCCCTGATTTGTATGTTTGGGAAACAGTTTTGGAGACTTTGGTCTATTCAAGTAGATAGGAGCTGTACTTGCATGTCTAGAAAATAGCTGACGGGGGGGCATTACCAAGATGACCGCCGTGTGAACCAATTTGCCTCAAAAGTACCTCGTCTTTATCAAGAAGAATGTGTCTTAAAGAAATCTTCCTTCTTCCTCCCTTTCCCACCACTCTTCTCTCTCTCTGAGGATGTCTAAAGGGGTGTCTACCGTGGGCTGCATAAAAACACATAGCGTCACACCTTGCTTTGGCAACACATTCAACACTGGCTAGTTTAATTACCTGCTTGGTGATTACATTAGCATATGTCAACAAGGTTGCGTTCTGACCAAATCCAAGACAACGTTTCTCCGTTTAGTCGTTACCATGACTTCTAGACTTGGACGTTACCTTTAGCAGCTTAGGCTAAGGTTTATCCAGTGTAGAACAATTCAAACTGGCCTTAATATTTACATGTATATCTTTACCACTGCATGTCTCAAATACAGTTATTTAGGACTATTTGCACATTAGATTTGGTACAGGACCTTTTGAAAACTTTGGAAAAATCTACTCTTATTTTTTTGTTTAAAGTTTTAAATCTGCAACAGGATAATAGTAACACATCTAAGAATAATAAGTGTATATAAATTGAATGGAAATTGACCAGATCCTGGATATAATTCTTTAGAATGTTAATTTACCTTGTAATTACGGATCTGTATCTTGTTTTTAAGACATGTTGCTATGTTGTCAAAGTCAAGATTGCGCTCACTCAGAGTTTGATGATGTGAGACGCATTGAAATATATGTAACGTCAGTTGTTGTATGGTTATGTAGTCACATAAAGTTGCAGTACACTTTCATGTAGCGCTGTAGTTCTTGATTTGGATCCTCTAACTAATTAACCTTTAAATCATTTGTTGTCATGGCCTCTAGATTTCAGTACATTGGTCAATTGCCATCCAACAAGTGAAATACTTATTTTTCTTAAGAACTAATCTTTTCTTTTTAATGCAATGTTTATACATAGGACATGTACTCATATCATGTAGACTACACAGTTCCTTGAAACATGCACAGAGACATGAGTGAATGTATAGTTGCATGCCTTAACACAACCGGAGGTATTGTGCCATATTGATGGTCCCTCAATTGATTGTGTTGCATTGATTGTATTGGATCTATACACTCCCAGAATGCACTTTTAGAAACATCATCCTTAATGTTAGATTGTTAAGGCTTTTCTTATAGACCAAAATCTGAAGAATGAGCCATCAGTGTGACCAGTGTTGTATTAGGACAACATAGCACAGCTGTAGTGTTTATGTTAATTTTACAACTTAATGCTGGAGAGATATTTATGTGAATACCTTTACCATACACTGAAATCAAAACTGGAGAAACAGCACCTACTAGTGGCCACTACATTATATTGCATTCATTTAATGTAAAAATTACCGTAATTATCTCCATAGAACACGTAATTACAAATTGTAAACTCAGAATTCTGTGAAAGCTCTGACTTGACAGTCGGCCGATATTGGATTTGGCCGATATGATAACTAAGGTGGTGGGAAAGACCGATAACCGATTAATCGGCTGATAGTTTTTCAAATTGATTCATAGAATGTAATCTTAATTCTTAAATCTAAAATTCGTATTCTTTCTTTATTATGGTGGGCAAAGACAAAGAGTCGAAAATGCATAAAATCCCAGATATTTGTTAAACCGTGGCGTGGTGGTGGCTAAAGCACATAACTGTTAATCAGAAGGTTGCTGGTTCGATCCCCACAGCCACCACCATTGTGTCCTTGAGCAAGGCACTTAACTCCAGGTTGCTCCGGGGGGATTGTCCCTGTAATAAGTGCACTGTAAGTCGCTTTGGATAAAAGCGTCTGCCAAATGCATAAATGTAAATGTAAACCAAAATATCCCAATAATTACCAGAAAAAAATTAAGAAATGTTACATAATGAAGGACTTTCTGTATAAACAAGCCAGAAACACACTGAGGACTCTTATTTTGAAATTAGTAAATGATGAAAAAACAATTGGGAACTATCAACAGATTTTTGCAGATAACGGATAGCTCCAAAAAGCAACTATCGGCACCGATTAATCGCTAAAACAGATATATCGGTCTACCTCTCAGTAAAAAGAACCAATATGGCAGCGGCCTCAATAGTTAAAGTTAGTTAACACATATTTCCATTTTTGATATTCCATATGCCTTTGTCATCTGGAGCGATTTCTTTGTTTTTTTTAAACATTTTCCAAGAACATATTTAGTGTTGCCATAATTCTGAAATGACGTAAATGCAGCATAAGGCCTAAAACATATTCTACACAAATATGTGAATGCAACACATCTTGCTTCAAAAACTTGATTTTGTGCATCATAGCGTTACGAAACGTGTCACTATGTTATTCATAATGCAACACTTTTGCATTCTCAGCATTGCTGCAAGGGACGATATGGCAGGCATTAGCGTAAATTCCTCTTCTATGGCCACTACTGTCATGTGGGTTGCCACTTTGAAGTTGTAAAATAAGGGACAACTTAATGGGGGGATCACGGCCCCTAAACACCACCTCCACAGTTTTAGCAATAAATGCGGTGAGCTAATATGCGTTATTAATAAAAATGTTATATCCTTTCTTAAATGCTAAAATGAGAGCTTTCCTGACCCATGACTTGAAAAAAAATATTTGATAAGATAAAAATATATTTATTGCTATTTTTTTCAGTTATTTGTCTTTATCTTATTTATATGTATTTATTTTTTTTCCTTCATCTGTTCTTGTCTTTATGACTCTGTGATTGTATTCATAATTTGATTGATCTTATTGAACATTTATATAGAAAAAATCAGTAGTTTTAGCACCATTTGTGGACGGTCCCTTACCCACCATAGGCAGATTTTTCAACTTATGTCAATGTTAAATGAGTTTCTGGAACAATTTCACCATGATGCCATCTGACCAGCTTAAATATGGGAAAAATCACATCCCGTATTGATTCGATATGGGACACATCATCATCTTTAAATACGAGACAATCCCGTATTTTATGGGACGAGTGGCAACCCTATTCATGTTGGAGTAACAATTTTAACTGAATCTTGCAGATTAAATTTAAACTGTTGACTGTAAACACATGTTTATAGCTAGCTAGCTACTTGAATTTTAAGACATGCATTTTAATGTCACAAACATTTTAAGGTAACTATCACCCTTTATGGATTGTTACCATCATAGCAACATGTGTTCAACGGGACCTTGCAATTGCAATGTGTTGGTAAAGCATTCATCTGAGGCCAGAAACTTACTCTACGCAAGTACACAAACACAGACATGGATGCTTTGTCAACACATTGCTGGTGCAGTCCGGTTGCACATACTTGATGTGTGTTCTTGCGTTACTATTGCATTAACGAACCTCAAGGTGGCGATAGAGGCCACATCCACACTAATAGGTTTTTGTTTAAAATGCATTGATTTTAATACGTTTATTTTTTCTTCTACACTAGAACGGCATTTTTATCCATCGAAAATTGAAAACATGTTGACTGTTTTGCAAGGGTCTCTTTGAACTGTTGTTATGCCATTCCAGCAGCTGTAGAAGAAGAGTTTATGTTAATACCTGCCTTTAGCACCCCTTGTGGCAACATTAAGAATGCTTGTGAAAACACTTGAGTTGCATAATGAATTGCGTTCTTACTACAATGACGTATGTAATCGAGCTTGCATAGCTAGAAGCATTTGCGTAGAGTTTGAGTCCGTATCCAATCAAAGAAATCACGTGATTGCCTGTTAACGTCCCAGGTCATTAGACAAGTGACTGTATCTTCCCAGCTCTTGCCTTTCACACACAAGTATAAATTGGACATTGTGTTAAGAGCATTGATCTTAAAGCAAAGCTAGCCATTTAGAGCATAAAGAGAAATTGACATGTTCTGGGGTGTGGAAGTAACGTGAAAAAATTCCATGACCTGTCTTCTCTTTTAGTGTACTGCATCTTTATTTGCTATCAACATGTCTCACTTTAATCTATTGTTCTATATTTAAAAACAAAAAAGACTAAGAAAATCAAAGCATGACTGAAAAAAAATTCTATGCAAGTGTTGCATGATCTGATTGTTTCTTTCGATTGTTTCAGATACTTTAGTATTGCATTGATTCTTCTTGTTGTTTGTAGGTATTATTCTATTTAGTAAGACTATTCACCCTCTTTTATACCGAGGACAGACAAGGGGCTCCTGTCGAACAAATATTTTCTTTGAAAAGCTCCTTTTACAAACTCATGGGCTTCACTGTTCTGTTTTTATTTTGGACATAGCCTCTACTTCATCAATGCATTAAATATAAGTTATCAGGACCAGCAATTATACAACTATGATTTAAAAATAGGACTTCTCACCACAAAGAGTGAAAGTGCACTATACAAGCTATTTGTACTGTTAAGCCCTATCCACAACAACAAACACAAAATGCATTGACAATGCTGCACTTATAATAGCAACCTTGCTCCATAGACTTCTATTGTAAATACATTTCTGTCAACACATATTGGGTATGAGGTATGACTCAAAATGATTTTCTGTAGTAAGTGAGAGCATACCTCAGGTGCAATGGATAGAGCTTAACTTGTGTTTAACCTAGAATATTCCTTTGAGATCAAATTTAGAAAAGAGATGATATGTAAAATGCACAATGTAAAATGTAAAAAAGGTATTGACAATATGCTAAATTAGGTCCTGTTAAAGCACAAACGAAAAACGTTTTGCATATCTTAATACATGCCAATGTAAATGCTGTTTTTTTTTTGTTTGTTTTTTCTGTTATGGCATCACATTGTTTTTTTTGTTTTTTTTAGCAGACCAATACAGCTAACATAAACTTGTTTCTTGCTTTCTGAGGTATAAGAAGCACAGTTTTTACAATGGGTATAGTTTGAGTCCTTTGTCTTCTATTCTGTATGCAATACAAACATGGAAAGTAAACGCCTTAGAACATTAACACTTCTGGGTAAGTAGAGAAAAAGATATTGCACTATATTTTTCTGTTTTGATGTCTGCTTTGTAATGCAATAAATGCACTAGGTACAAGAATAATCTCAACGGACAGTGAATTGGTCCTCAGGCGTGATGTAGGTACACTCTCTTTCGCCCATTCATCTTTCTGACAAGAAAACATGATAACTAAAATCCTGCCTGATGCTGTATATGCTTTCAATTTAAATAAAATGCCACTAGTTATAATAATAAAAATAAAAAAAATTACAAAATAATTGTATGTACTTTTAACACTTCAGTCGTGGCTTGTTTGATCTTTCCTCGCATTTTTACGGCTACAGGTTTTTTTGGGGTTTTTTTGTACATATTCCAAGACTTGTGGATGTTTTGTATTACAAGCGCACATTTTTGTTTTTGTTAACTGAAAGAAGTTGCTTTACTGAAGCAGAGCCCTATTAAGGTTTGCTTTCAATCAACACAATGTTTTCTGAAGTCTCCCAGATCTTTTTCAGTTACTGTTATGCCATATTAGAATAACAGTGACCATTTGTCCGATGCCTTTAAACAATTGTCGAGACCTTGGTCATTATGCAGTAACATTGCAGTAAAGCAATGCAGTGAAGCAGCCTTTATAACATTAACTGGGATTAAATTACTGTCAACTATTTTATGTAATTATATGATTTTGTAAAGGCTGCATTACCTACAACAGAGCCTAAAACAGTGCTTAAAGGGGTCATGGCATGTGGAATCAAACTTTCCTTGGTCTTTTAACATATAAGAGTTCATTGTACTATAAAAACATACTGTAAGTTTCAGAACTCAAAACTTCCTCCTCACTGCAAAAAGAGCATTTATTTAAACCAAGTTGCAAAAATGACTCATTCTCTACTTCCTCCACATTGTGATGTCACACTGTGGGAGACATTTGAATCTGATCGCCTCCACAACAACACATCAACGCCTACTTTACCTTTAATCACTTCCGTGTATAACACTTCCCCAGTCGTGTTGAGCAGTGAGATGATGAGGAGAGAGCAGGTCAATAAAGAGCAGAGAGACAATCATAACAGTGGCCGTTTACTGTCAAGTCTTAACCTCCCGAGACCCCACATCCACATGCGTGGACATTAAGTTTTGGCTTCGCTAAAGGCGATATATATTTTCATTTAATTTAAACCAACTTATCTTAGTTTAGGAGACTCTAGGCCATACTTGTCAACACTCCCGTTTTTCCCGGGAGTCTCCCGTATTTCACACCCATCTCCCACCCCCCTCCCGTTTTGTTATTTCTCCCAGGAAACTCCTGTAATTTGTATGGCCCAAACCTCGTTATATGAATAATCACATCAATATTTTATTCCAAGGTTGTCCAGTTGCCAGATCTTGTATGAAATGCATCCTAGTCACACAATCGACACATCATACAAGTTTTAACTTGTGAAGGATTTGTGACTTCAACCTGGTATCCTACAACCCATTTGTGCTGTTGATATCTGTGCAGGTAGTAGACACAGGAAGTTGAATCAAGCATCACTGGTAGATGGAAGGAGAATATTCAGGTGGTGCTCTGGTGAAAAACTAAATATCATGTAAATATAACAACAGTTGGCCACTATATATATATATATATATATAGTATATATATCGACAATGGCCACGCCTTTTGCGAAGTGTGTCGCACTGATATTAATATCGGACACGGTGGGAAAAATGACATTACTCAGCACATTAAACCAGCGCAGTTTGTATGTATTTAGCCTGCCTCTGCTAGGGATGGGCAGATACTTCTGAAACTGATGTGGTATCAAGAATATCGATCCTCACATTAAAATATCGATTCTGAAGGTTTTTTTAACTAGTGATCTTATTATTTAGATAACATGAACATTAATGCATCTGATAAGCATTGAAGTGGAAACTAATGTATATGGCCGAATTGTTGCATGGCAGCAGAACTATTTTTTCTACCGCTCATCGTGATATGCTAAATTACACTATCAATCATAGACAGCTCTCACCCTTTCAGTCATAGCGCTTGTTCAAAGAGGAAACAGTGTTTTCTGAGGTAATGACAGAAAAACAGCGTCTGGAGTTATTCACACCAAGTAATGACAAACCTAGACATGAAATGTATTATATACCAGTTAGTTCCGGTCCTCGAATCTGATTGGACGAGAGATGTTCCATCAGCACTCAGACTTCACTGTGTGTATATCACTCCGCTTGTGTTCATGTTGTTCTAAACAATAGTGTAAGAGTAGTGCATATCTGTTAGGAGTAACTGTATTTAGTTTTGAAATGACATATTTTAGCCAGCAGGTGGTGGCAAAAGATAATTTTTGTGTGTAATATGAGCAGTTGAAGGTGAAGTGAATCCGTTAGTCATTGTTTACATAGAACAGCGCTCTGTGATCGCTCGTATTACTAAACCATTACCAAAGCTAGGAAACAGCTTTAAAACTGACAACTTCAGGATTAAGGCTCATGCTGAGAGACACAACAGACTGGTTTATTACAGAACTCAAGTACGTACCTTTTATCGGAGTTTCCACATTGGATACATACTGTTAAAATGGCGGAGGACATCACTTGTGCACAGCTACCGTGAAAATAGAGAGGAATACCCCCCTTCCACTGACTATTTTCCACTGAGAAAGCTGATAGAATCTTTGAATGGGTGTGACGTCAGGTGATCGCACACGCGCTCTCTCGCGCTCTCTCTCTCTCTCTCTCTCTCTCTCACATACACACACACACACACGTTTATCCCTGTTTATCCAATGACTTGTTAGAAACAGCACAAGCCGATACTATTTCTGAAGTGGACTTTTTGAATGACTAATTACTACATTTGTTTTGAACCAGCAATGGCAGATTCTGATCCGTCGCTTAATAAAGTAGTTCCACGCACAAATGTGTTTTTATGACCGTTTGTGACGGTCCTAATTTTTTTTAATAATTTTGTTCATTGAACTGTTGTATACAAACAATATCACACTTGATACCCTTATGAAAACTACCCATGGATTTACTGTACCATGACTAGTAACCAGGACTGTGTTATTTTTCTTTTTTTGGGGGGGGGGGCAGTAAGCATGGTTTTGATACAATTAACCATGGTTTTACTACAGCATTACTGTAGTATCCATATGGTAACATAGTTTTTTAGTAATAGTAACCATATAATAATATCTATGGTTAATTTTGTGGATTTATATGTTGCTTATATATACACATTTTTTAAAGGTAAACAAAGCAGCCTAATAATTTTCTGCTTAGACCTATAAATATGTAAGTAATAATTTAAGTTAATAATTTTATCCAAAGAATGTTTAAAAATTAAATCATTAGAGGTATCAGTATTGGTATAGATATCGGCGACTCTGGCCTTAAAGTACATAGTATTGGCTCGCTCATCATTTTATTTTAACATGGTTGGAAGTGATTGAATTACAATTACAAACATTACTTTTTATTTTGAATTATGACAATTTCTGATGTAATGTCAGTAACATCTCAAAAACATGAATAACCAACAGTCCTAATATATATATATATATATATATATATATATATATATATATATATATATATATATATATATATATATACACACACAGCCAAAAGTATTGGCATTGACATACATTTTTTGTTTTGCAAAGATTCTGCTTCAGTTGATGTAAATAATTGCAAAAAGCTTCATTGGCCCCAAAAAAATTAACTTGATCAGAAAAGCCCAATTTCACTGTTTTTGGCCCTGGCACAAACGTTTCACTAATCATATCAACAGCACCTGTAAAAGTGTGAACGAGTACTAGTCAGGTGAAATCACTCTATCATTCTGATTGGATTATAAGCGCAGACTGGTTACCTCTAAAGAAAGACATTCAGCCATCATTGCTTTGCATCACAATGGCCTCACATGCAAGGAAATTGCTGCAAAGAATATTGCACCTGAAAGAACCATTTACCGGATCATCAAGAACTTCAAGGAGAGAGGTTCAACTGCAGTGAAGGCTTCAGGCCGTTCCAGAGAGTCCAGCAAGAGCCAGGACCATCTCTTCCTGAGGAGTCAGCTATGGAATCGTGTCACCACCAGTGCAGATCTTGCTCAATATTGGCAGCAGGTTGGTGTGAATGCATCTGCACGCATAGTGAGGTGAAGATTTTGGACAATGTCCTGGTATCAAGAAGGGCATCAAAGAAGCCACTTCTCTCCAAGAAAAACATCAAGGACAGACTGAAATTCTGCAGGAAATACATGGATTGGACAGCAGAAGACTGCTGCAAAGATATTTTCTCGGATGAAGCCACCTTCCAACTGTTTGGGACATCGGGAAAATCGATAGTCCGGATAAGGAAAAGGTGAACGCTACCATGAGTCCTGTGTCGTGCCAACAGTGAAGCATCCTGGGACATCCATGTGTGGGGTTGCTTTTCATCCAAGGGAGTGGGCTCTCTCACAATTCTGCACAAAAACACTGCCATGAGTAAAGAATGGTATCAAAACTTCTCCCAAAGATCCAGGAGCAATTTGGTGATGATCCACGCATTTTCCAGCATGATAGAGCACCATGTCACAAGGCAAGAGTAATAATGTAGTGGCTCGGAGATCATTACATTGAAAGTTTGTATCTTAATCCCATATAGTACCTGTGGTCAATCCTCAAAAGGCGAGTAGACAAGCAGAAGCCCACAAATTGTGATCAGCTCCGAGCACTAATAAGGCAAGAATGGATCACCATCAGTCTGGATTTGGCCCAGAAGCTGATTTCCAGCGTGCCAGACCGAATTGCAGAGGTTATGAAGAACAAGGGTCAACACTGTAAATATTGACTCTTTGCATATGATTGTTTTTGCCAATAAAAGCCTTTAAAACTTATGAAATGCTTATCATTGTTTTCCAGTATACCATAGAAACATGTGGAAAAAAAATTATCTACAAATACTGAAGCAGAAAACTTTGTAAAACACAAAATGTATGTCATTGCCACTTTTGGCCACGGCTATATACATGTATATAAAACTTACTCCCACTGTCCATATATGTAAATATACATTTTTAGGAAAACAATTTTATTGTTTGGTATAAAAATAAAAAAAAAGTGTAATAACTCTCATAGGGGCTACTAACATATCAAAAAGGGGAATGGAAATTGCACAGAGCAGTCATGCTCTGGTCTCAGGAGGTTAAAGGAGAAGCAGCACTAAAATGGAGCATTTCTGACAGCTGGTCAGAATAAGGGTGGAAAATGATCATGTTTTACCAATATATGACTTGAGCAAAATGATAAGTGGATCTCAAGGAACATTTAAAAGGCATATCATGAACCCTTTAAATCTTTTTGGCTATTGATTAACATTTTCCCCACTGCACAGCCTGTGAGACATCAACTTAAATCAAGACTTTGAAAATGAGATTTTATGAAATTTTCTCTGGAATAATGTGCATGGATGAGTTACGCATAAATAGACCAGAAACGAGTATAGTCAATAGGCTAATTTTTTTATTTCATGTTGACTTAAGAAAAAACGGCATTGTTCTGTCAAAAGGACTTTATTATTAATCCACAGAAAATGACTACAGATGCACTCTGGTGTACAGATTAACATGAATTAATATTTTTACACAATGTAAAAGTCACAAACACAATCCAATGGACTGTTAAAAAAAAACAGAAGGTATGGTATTCTACACACGATTCATCTCTGTATGTTTTTTTAACACTAGTCAGTGACAGTCAGATAACTGCAACATGGTTTACTGGGGTTTCGTATCAGGATGCTTAAGAGTTATAAAGAATCTGGTTTCAGGAAACAGCACAATCAGGAGATGTACATACAAATCGGAGTTGAATGGGAAAGAAAAGAGCCATGTGTAGGTGGTTTGTCTCAGGCAAAGATAGTCTCCTCCCTTCTCTTCTTGGTAAGGATAGTGCCAGGCTTGTGCTGGGCATCGGGGTGGTTGGCCAGCTCGGGCGGGCAGGTGGACACAGGGCTCTCTAAGATGGCCTGTTTCAGGTCGTAGAACACAGAGGAGTCTTCTTTGGTCAGGAAGGTCATTGCCACACCACTCTTTCCAGCACGACCCGTTCGGCCGATACGATGGATATAATCTGTCAAAAGGATCAAAGTCAAACATTAAATGTTTACTTTTTAATCCAGTGTAAATAAAACATTCATATTTACACTATAAAACATTGTAATAAGATTGAGCTTCATACTATAAACAGATCAAACTGTCTAATACCCCTTATCTTTTCAACTTCAGTTGCACCCAAACAATCTTAGCTTTATTTATTATGATACATACTGATCACAGAGAAACAGGAAGCCCCATATTATAACTGCACAATAAGAACTGAGAGCAAAAGGCACAAATGTTGAAGGCTGAAGTCACAGTGCTGTTAGACTCACCCTCGATGTTCTTGGCCATGTCGTAGTTGAGAACCATGGAGACGTCATGGATGTCGATACCTCTGCCTGCCACATCTGTGGCCACCAGGATGTCTTTGGCTCCAGCCTTCAGGTTGGACAGGGCGAACTCTCTCTGCTCCTGTCCTTTACCACCGTGAAGTGTACAAGCATTGTACTGTAGAGGAAAATAGAGGAAGGGAAAGATTGATAAGTTCATTTTTTATTACATCTGGTAAAAGTTATTTCAAAACAACAAGAATGTATAGAAGAGAATGGGTATAGTTAGAACAAAATGTTTCCACTTATGGTTCATAATGTACATAAAAGGCTTTAAAGTCCCCATCAAATCAAAACTAAATTTTTATGACTTTTTATTCACGTCTGCCATCATTGAGGCTATCTATATGCTAATGTTCTCCTAAACATTTTAGCAGCTATACACATTTATATGAAGTCTTTCTCTTTCAGGAAAATATTGATGACTCATCTTGCAGTACACAGTTTTTGTCCAATTCAATGCTCTATAGAATGAGAATGCTCCTCCCCCTGCAAACGACCAGCTAGTAGCAAATCATGGTTCATGGCTGTGATGCAAACCAAACCCCCCCAAAATTCCTGTTTCAACACGGGACAGAAAAATCTCTTCTTTTTTTTATGATAATAATAATAAACTGTGTACTTACTCCCATCTTCTCCAAAGACTTAGCCAGAACATCACAACCCTTCTTCTGGTTAACAAAGATGATGATTGGTGGCTCAAAGCCACTCGCCAGAACTCCCAATAACTTCTTCCTGTTTACATAACACAAAGAAAATGTTTAGTAAAGTAAAATCTGTCATCTGCTCATGTATGCATATAAAAGACTACTGGTTAATGTGACCTCGCTCTGACCTCTTTTCACCCTCTGACATGAGGATGACTTTCTGTTCCACTCTCTCATGTGGTTTGCCTGCAGAACCAATGTACACCACCGCGGGGCGCCGGAGATAACTCCTGGCCAAACGCTCCACTGCTGGAGGCATAGTGGCCGTAAACATGACAGTCTGGAAAGATTAAAAAATAAAAGATGACAGCATTAAATAAAAAAGAATAAGCGGGGAAAAAGAGGAAAATAAAAATTTAAAAAAATATATTTTTCCATTTCAGAATGTATAACTGATCCATTATTACACCATTTTTATATCAAACTGATTAAATTTAATGTCAGTTACAGTATGCTGATAATAAGGGTGTGATGTTTCAGTATCTGTTACCTGTCTGTACTTGTGTTTGCCAGACTCAAAGTTCTGCATCATTTTTTCAGGGTCCTCAGCATCATCTGTGTCTGGCTTCTGATTGGTCACAGGAATGTATTCTAGAATCTTCTGTACATCGGGTTCAAAACCCATGTCAATCATTCTGTCGGCTTCATCCAGTACCACATATGTGCACCTGCTCAGGACGAGGTATCGGTTCTCCAACACGTCAATCAAACGACCAGGTGTGGCTATGACAATCTGAGGAAGATAAAGATCAGATCTAGAAGCATATGGAGTGACATCTATTGTGAATGTATATCATAATAAATATTGATATTGAACGATATGAAAAAGTATATGGTGATAATATTTTTGGCCATATTGCCCAGCTCTAATTTCAATCCTTTTTTACTATAAATCTCCACATTAATTTTCACAATGTGAAAGAGGATATTTATAGTTTATAGCTGCACCCACACTTCTATCACTTCAGAAGTCCACTGGAGTCTTATGGATTACTTTTATGCTGCCTTTGTGAATTTTTGGTGCTACAAAGTTCTGGCCACCATTCACTTTCATTGTATGGACCTACAAAGCTGAGATATTCTTTTAAACATATTTGTTTGTGTTATGCAGAAGAATGAAAGTCATACACATCTGGGATGGCACGATGTTAAGTAATTTGAGAGAATTTTCATTTTTGGGTGAATTATTACTTTAATAAAACTAGGAGAGATTATCAGAATATGCACACTTTAAGGTTCCCTTTGTCCCACAAACAAAGAGTTTAATTCTCACCTCACAACCCATTCTGAGCTTGAACCCTTGATCTTCTCTTGATATTCCACCAATCACAGCCACCGTCCGGATCCCCAGTGGTTTGCCAAATTTAATGGTCTCCTCCTCGATCTGCTGGGCCAACTCACGAGTGGGGGCCAGAATAACAGCATACGGTCCTTGATCGGAGTCCTCAATTCTACAGTCAACACACAGATAGAGTTAACAGAGACTTTTCCACATTTGATCCGATTATACAAAACAATTGTTGGTGTATAAAAGTATGATAGAATGGTAGTTGGTTAAGTGAGCTCTCACCTGTCAATCTTAGGCAGAGTAGTAATCCAGACCAATAATGGAATGAGGAATGCGGCGGTTTTACCGCTACCAGTCTCAGCCACACCGATGATGTCACGGTTCTGTAATCCAATGGGAATGGCTTGTCTCTGGATAGGTGTGGGGTCCTGGTTAAAGGAAAACATTTTTTATTAGTGGTAAATTTACATAAAAGGTACACACGAAACATGTAGCCAACAGTTATTTCATAACTGCTCAGAGAATTGTTCTGTACATTATAAGTAAAACTCACCAGAGTTATGGCAGTTTTAGAAATTAAAAACCTGCCTTTCAATAAAAAGACCCAATCGCATTTTTGATAGAGGCATTGCCTGTATGCTTACTCTAACGGTACCAGCCTGAAAAATACTGTGGATTACACTAAAAAAGGAATTACAATGTCCGATTTTATTGCTATGTGTTTAATAATCTTGACAAAGTGTTGTCAATTTCAATATTTCCCCATTCAAGTTGATAGGGATCTATACATGTTTCCCTATTGCTTACATACAGAATAGCTGAGTGAACTGACTCTACTTACGTTTTAAAGAACATTGAACTTGCAGGATCATATCGTAATTGAAAATGTACCAAAACATAGGGAAAAAAAGCACATTAATCTTTTGTGCATAAAACATGATGGAGCTGACCTTATAGCCACACTTCTCGATGACCTCCAGAATGTGTGGTGGCAGCGCATACTCCTTCCAGTTGCGGATGGGGTTGGGGATCTTGCCTCCTTTGGTTGTGATGCTGTAGTCTTCTCTAAAGATTCTCCAGTCTCGATCAGTCATCTCATCTAGCTTTTTCTGAGACCAGTGCCTGTCATCCCAGCGCTGCTTAGCCTCCTTCTTTCGGACCTTCTTGAGACGCAGTCTGAAGATGACAATTCATTAACAATAAATTTTAAAGTACAGCAGATCTGGTTGAATTAGAAATGTAAATTAAACAGAAGTTAATATACATGTGTATTATAGGTCAAATGATAAGTGTGGGGCTTACTCCTCCTGTTCTTTTTCCTCAATGGTTCGTCTCTTCTCCATCAGGTCTCCATAGAAATGAGACTGATCTCTCTTCTGCTGCTTGAGGTCAATGCCGGCAATGAAGCCTCTGCCATAGAGCTGAACCTGATGCTTCTCTTTATACCTAAACACACACACACACAAACAGTTAAACATGCACACTAGGACTCTATTTTTTACAACTTTTTATGGCTTTTCTATCATATATACTGAATGAACAGCAGAGACTATTTAGCAGAGACAGAACAACGAATGGGAGAAATTAGAACGCTAACAGATGTAGAAAAGTCCTGCATTTTAGGTAAAAGATCCAATCCCCTTTTAGATACAGACATCAACTGTCAGTCAACCCCAGAATATGCATGCATATTAGCTGAACCAGCCCGAAAAATAGTGGGGTTTTTGCATGATCTGAGCTAGAGTTTTCATACTTCATTTACTGCCCTCAGCAGTCTGTTGCCAAATGATGAGACTTAACTTTTCACAGACATTTGAATGGTGGCATAAATGCAATCCAACAGCTGGTATTATATATGGTCTTAAACTGAAATTAAATGGTCATTATCCATTTATTTACAATTATACTGAAAATGTTTATCTTTTTTTTGATTCACTAAACAGAACTAGCTCAAAAGCTAATTTATGTGCGATGAAATGCTCTGATGTTATTGTTCTACTAAAGTGTACGTTTGGTGATGTTTTCTCCTGTTCACGGAAATCTTCAAATTCTTGACCTGAGAGAACTCGGCTAGTCAAGAGTGTTGATGATTGGTTAAAACTAATCCTGGGTGTGGTTTGGACATGACGTTCTTTTATTTATTTTCCAATTGTGGTGCTTCAGTTCGTTCAGGAGAAAAATAAATTGGCTTCTTCCACTGTATATATGACTGGTTCTCCTACAGGGCAATTCCTAAGCCGTAACCTTGAACCTACGCTAATATAGACAGAGCAATAAAATTAACAAAATAATGTGGACTTATATTTGTAAACTACACAGCAGTGCGGTTATTTGAGCTGTCCCAGGACAGACTCACAGTGGATTGTAGTCAGTTGATGTGTCTTCAGACGCATCCCACTCAAAGACGAATTTCCTGTCATTCAAATGACGTGTGCGCCGACGTTTCTTCATTCCTCCAAGATAACGCTCCTAAAGACAAAATAAATCTTGGTTCATAAGTCATCAGAAACACAAATAATCACTACATTTTTTTTTCCACCCACTGTTTACTTCACAATGAGTGAAAAGTGTTCAATGGTTGATGTTTCCTTTTATGTTTATGTTTCCTTTAAATAAATCCTGTTTAAAAAAAGGTTACTCTAAAGAATGATGCTTGTAAATGATTGATTAGTTTGAACCTTTATGGCTTGCAGCTCTTTTCCTTTGTCTTTTTCCTCTCTAATCTTCTGCCGTCCATCATCTTCATCATTCCCATTGTTCTCCCTCTCCATTCGCTCCCTTCTTTCCCGTCGCTCTCTCTCCTGAGGATCCTCTGCAAGTTCAATCAATCCATTAATTAATCAATTCATCGTTCAGATGTGACTGCACCAATGACTTTCACCACAGCACAATTTACAAAATACTTATTTCCTTAACACATGTTCTTGTTCTTATTGTACATGATTCATTGGTGCAATTAATATTATTTATTATAGATTATTCTCTCAAATGACTTTCCTTTTCAGCTGACATCACCAAGCCCTTTTATATTTCAACCCCTTCCCTCCAACCACCTGGCATTTAACTGGTATGTAAGGCCCACTTTTCACAAACCAATTAATTCCTGAGGGATAAAATCAAGTCACACCCAATATATTTTCTTACTGAATATCCCGTTGCACTCTGTGAAATACGTCACATAACCAAAGAAAAATGGTTTGCAAACGTTGTTTCATATTGACTTTAAATGCAATCACATTTCTACAGGTGTTATTAACCCTCCAGTCTCTCACCAAGCATCTTCCTCCCAGTGTCCTGAAACACTCTTCGTTTCTTCCTCTCCTCCTCCATCTGTTTTCGGCGATCCTCTGTCTGCTGCTCCCTCCGTTTGATAGCTTCAGCTTCCCGCTCTGCTTTAGACAGGAACTTGGGCTGCAATGGGAGGATGGGAGGGAGTGTTTAGAGGTCAACCAATAGTGAATTTTGCAAGGTTGTGGAAAAGGGCAGATAACCAATTAATTGGCCAATAGCATTTAAAATCAATTTAAAGAATGTTAATGAAATTTTTTCGTCTTTCCTAACTGTGATGGGCACAGAGGATACAAAAATTCAAAATGAATAAAACTCCAAAGCAGTTTATTATTGAACCAAAATCCCAATAATAACAACATGAACAAAAATAACGCAGGAATTTTAACAATCAACAGGCCCAAAATACACCGGGGATGAGTATTTACCACATTAAGTTTTATAGCCCGTGTATTCACCAGATGAAAGGTTGTGTGTATGTATATATATTCCCTCTGCAAGTCTGTTGTGTAACCCAGCGAGTGCACACACACACACTCCATAAACATCTCCCATTCAGAACTTACAAATATTTGTATTGTTTTCTGCTCTGAATTGGTCATATTACAAAAACCATCTGTATGAATGCAAGACCTGCTTTTAACTCATGAAGAATACAAAGAAAGCAACAGACATATTAGTGAATAAGAGTAATATGTTTACATTGTAGTCAGGCGGTGTAAATAAAGTCTGTGCTTCATGATCTTATGATGTGTTAATTGACTAACATCAGTCTATACACATTAAACATATACTATATGTTCACATTATAGTGCTTTTTATTTATTACAATGTGTTACAATTATCGCATACCTTTATACAGTCTGGCTGTTATTAATAACATCTTGTGCATTTCCAGTTTAACTGTATCCGAATCTGAATGTTATAAATATGATTGACATGTGTACAGATAATTGACACGTCTAAATAAATTGGCAAAGACACACAAGTGTTTTTATCCCCACTCTCCCCCTTCATTGCTGCTTACTTTGGCAAAATTAAGCAATTAAACACACACACGCCACTTTATTAGGTACACCTGTACATTTACTTATTCATGCGATTATCTAATCAGCCAATCATGTGGCAGCAGTGTAATGTATTAAATGATGCAGATATGGGTCAGGATCGTCAGTTAATGTTCACATCAACCATCAGAATGGGGGAAAAAAATTTATATCTGAGATTTGGACCATGGCATTATTGTTGGTGGCAGACAGGCTGGTTTGAGAATTTCTGTAACTGCTGATCTCCTGGGATAAAATAGTTCTATGCAGTAAAGGCTTTCTGAACACACAACATGTTGAATATTGAGGAAGATGTGCTACAGCAGCAGGAAACCCCTCCAGGTATCAATACTGTTAGCTAAGAACAAGGAAACAGAGGCTGCAGTGGGCACAGGCTCACCAAAACTGGACAGTAGATGATTGGAAAAATGTCGCTTGGTCTAACAAATCTGGATTTCTGCTAATGTACACAAATGGTAGGCCCACTGTAGCCCATCCACTTCAACGATCGAAATGTTGTGAATTGTGAGACGCTATTCTGCTCACTAGATTTACCACGATGTCATAATTTTCAGACTGGTGCATATCCTCGTTCAAAACCGGTTATACTGTTATTACCGTTAGTTGGACACTCAGTGGTGGTATGGTGTAATTGCTCGTTGGCCTATACAAATAATAAAGGCAGCTTGATTTCAAAATTCTTTTTTTTTTTGATTTGATCTAAATGAAATTTAAACAAAATAAAGTGCAATCAGATTAAATTGTGTTGTTCAACAAACCTCAACCAACATACGCCAAGTACAAAATGAACATGCCAAACAATATGTACAGTAGGCATGTCAATTTTTTGGTCAAGAAATAGCATGTCCACCTTTTCAGTCGTGGTGCTCGTTTCGCAAATATTTTTTGCCACGTTTGCCAACAATGGGTAACGCAGCTCATTGTTTTTCTACGGGAGATGTCATTCTTTTATGAGAATCATACATTCGTTCATTCCAATTATGGTCTACTTGAACGCCGAACGCACCCTTGAGCTAAAGCAATGCAAGACGCAACAAGCACAATGCAGGTGTATCGAGATGCGCTTTGTTCTTTTTTTAACTGACAAGCTGTCAGCGGTCAAGGAGGTACAACTAGAACATAATTACATTGAAAAACCGAACTGACGGATGCAAATACGCATTTGTTGCGAACAGCCCCAACAAATAAGCATAATGGTTAAGAAAATATAAAAAATATATACAAGTTTCCTTCAAATAAGCATTACATTTACCAAAAGAACGAATCAAAGGAGCAAGTAGGCTATTTTTTCCGTTAAAGGTTTTTTTTTCCTGTAATGAATATGCCTTTTCCATTTTTAAAGCTCAACGAAAAGCGCTCCGTTTAAAATTGGGCTCATCCATTTATAGTATTTGACTAACGTGATAAAATTGTATCACTAAAAATGTATTTGGCCTTTCAGGGACACTGTCTTGGTACATGTCAATGTTTTTTGTGTGTGTGTGTGTGTGTGTTTTTTTATTGAAAAGGTTGACATGAATGTAGAGTGTTCTGACACTCAAGATGGCGCCACAGACACCTCGGCGTGTGTGTTGTTTTGTGTTTTAGCGACGGTACCTGGAGCTCTTTCACCAGAGATGAGCTCGTGAACATCAGGGGAACAACACCAGAGGACTTATTTCCTTCATTTCTTCTCCCTACACTGAAAATTTTGGACATTCTGGGCACCCCCACCAATGCCCACCTTAAAGGTACCCCCCTCCACCCACCTCAGTGACGACTCTTTCCATCCCATGAGAGGGATGTCAACAAACTCTTCAGGAGACAGAACCCCCGGAAAGCTGCCAGATGCTGTCTCCCCATCCAGCTTGAAGCACTGCGCTGATCAGCTGTCTCCAGTGTTCAGACATTTTCAACACCTCACTGGAGACATGTCACGTGCCAGCCGGCTTCAAGTCCTCAACCATCATCCCTGTTCCCAAGAAGTCAAGGACCACAGGACTTAACGACTTCAGACCCGTCGCCCTGACCTCTGTGGTTATGAAGTCCTTTGAGCGCCTTGTGCTTTCACACCTCAAAGACATCAACAAACCCCTTCTGGACCCCCTGCAGTTGGCATACAGAGCCAACAGGTCTGCAGATGATGCAGTCAACTTGGATCTCCACTACATCCACCAGCACCTGGAATCCGCAGGAACCTACGCCAGGATCCTGTTTGTGGATTTTAGCTCTGCCTTTAACACCATCATCCCGGCTCTGCTCCAGGAGAAGCTCTCCCAGCTAAGTGTGCCTGACTCCACCTGCAGGTGGATGACTGACTTCCTGTCTGACAGGAAGCAGCATGTGAAGCTGGGGAAACACGTCTCCGACTCACAGATCATTAGCACTGGAACCCCCCAGGGCTGCATTCTTTCTCCTCTGCTCTTCTCCCTGTACACTAACAGCTGCACCTCCAGTCACCAGTCTGTCAAGCTTATGAAGTTCGTGGACGACACCTCCCTCATCGGACTCATCTCTGATGGTGACTAGTCCACCTACAGGTGGGAGGTTTGACCACCTGGTGACCTGGTGCAATCAAAACAACCTTGAGCTCAACACTCTAAAGACAGTGGAGATGGTTATGGACTTCTGGAAGAACTCAGCCTCACCTGCACCTGCCCTCATCACCCTCTGCGACTCCACAATTGACACTGTGGAGTCTTTCCGCTTCCTGGGAACCATCATCTCCCAGGACCTCAAGTGGGAGCTGAACATCAGCTCCCTCATCAAGAACGCACAGAGAATGTACTTCCTGTGGCAGCTGAAGTAATTCAACCTGCCAAAGACAATGATGGTGCACTTCTACACAGCCATCATAGTCAATCACTGCGTGGCATCCGGTCTGCAGAGAAGGTGATTGGATGCAATTTGCCGCCGCTTGAGGACCTGTGCGCCTCCAGGACCCTGAAGCGTGCTGGAAAGATTGTGGCTGATCTCTCCCACCCCGGCCACAATCTTTTTGAGACACTCCCCTCTGGAAGAAGGCTGAGGTCCATCAGGACAAAAGCCTCACGCCACAAGAACAGTTTCTTCCCATCTGCCACATCACCAAGGCCCAGTACCCACCCTGACACTCTTATTTTTAAATCGTGTTGCGTCCCATATTTCCCCTCTCCTAAAATTTCTCTATCGCCTATGCAGATTTCTCAGTCACGTGAATATTCTAATCAAAAGGTAGCCAAGTATACGGCTTGTAAAACCAATAAATTTTATATATATATATACACACAGGTCCTTCTCAAAAAATTAGCATATTGTGATAAAGTTCATTATTTTCCATAATGTAATGATAAAAATGAAACTTACATATATTTTAGATTCATTGCACACCAACTGAAATATTTCAGGTCTTTTATTGTTTTAATACTGATGATTTTGGCATACAGCTCATGAAAACCCAAAATTCCTATCTCAAAAAATTAGCATATTTCATCCGACCAATAAAAGAAGTGTTTTTAATACAAAAAAAAGTCAACCTTCAAATAATTATGTTCAGTTATGCACTCAATACTTGGTCGGGAATCCGTTTGCAGAAATGACTGCTTCAATGCGGCGTGGCATGGAGGCAATCAGCCTGTGGCACTGCTGAGGTGTTATGGAGGCCCAGGATGCTTCGATAGCGGCCTTAAGCTCATCCAGAGTGTTGGGTCTTGCGTCTCTCAACTTTCTCTTCACAATATCCCACAGATTCTCTATGGGGTTCAGGTCAGGAGAGTTGGCAGGCCAATTGAGCACAGTAATACCATGGTCAGTAAACCATTTACCAGTGGTTTTGGCACTGTGAGCAGGTGCCAGGTCGTGCTGAAAAATGAAATCTTCATCTCCATAAAGCTTTTCAGCAGATGGAAGCATGAAGTGCTCCAAAATCTCCTGATAGCTAGCTGCATTGACCCTGCCCTTGATAAAACACAGTGGACCAACACCAGCAGCTGACATGGCACCCCAGACCATCACTGACTGTGGGTACTTGACACTGGACTTCAGGCATTTTGGCATTTCCTTCTCCCCAGTCTTCCTCCAGACTCTGGCACCTTGATTTCCGAATGACATGCAAAATTAGCTTTCATCCGAAAAAAGTACTTTGGACCACTGAGCAACAGTCCAGTGCTGCTTCTCTGTAGCCCAGGTCAGGCGCTTCTGCCGCTGTTTCTGGTTCAAAAGTGGCTTGACCTGGGGAATGCGGCACCTGTAGCCCATTTCCTGCACACGCCTGTGCACGGTGGCTCTGGAATCGGTCCTTCTCCACAATCTTCCTCAGGGTCCGGTCACCTCTTGTCGTTGTGCAGCATTTTTTGCCACACTTTTTCCTTCCCACAGACTTCCCACTGAGGTGCCTTGATACAGCACTCTGGGAACAGCCTATTTGTTCAGAAATTTCTTTCTGTGTCTTACCCTCTTGCTTGAGGGTGTCAATGATGGCCTTCTGGACAGCAGTCAGGTCGGCAGTCTTACACATGATTGCGGTTTTGAGTAATGAAACAGGTTGGGAGTTTTTAAAAGCCTCAGGAATTTTTGCAGGTGTTTAGAGTTAATTAGTTGATTCAGATGATTAGGTTAATAGCTCGTTTAGAGACCCTTTTCATGATATGCTAATTTTTTGAGATAGGAATTTTGGGTTTTCATGAGCTGTATGCCAAAATCATCAGTATTAAAACAATAAAAGACCTGAAATATTTCAGTTGGTGTGCAATGAATCTAAAATATATGTAAGTTTAATTTTTATCATTACATTATGGAAAATAATGAACTTTATCACAATATGCTAATTTTTTGAGAAGGACCTGTATATATATATATATATATATAATATTTGATGTGCATGATTGAATTAAACTATCCAATCACAATCCCCTATCAATAGATGTCCAGTTAGTAAACTGATTGAAGATTCAGTCTGAAAGAGCACACAGATGAAATTGCGGCTGAAAAAATGTCAAGGAAGCATGCACGTACTGTACATTAAATGAGAGTTTACATTTCTAAGAAAGGAGTCACAGACAGAGCCTAGTAAAGTGAGGTGTGAGATTTGTCGAGCTCGCTTTTCCATCGCCCATGGAGGCCACACCGACATCGCGCAGCACGTTCATACAGAAAAGCATGTGGATGCTGTTAAAAGTGTGTCACACACACTTTTTTGTGAAGCAAATTTCAGAATCTGACATGGTGCACGCAAGTGAAGGACTTTTTGCTTATTCTGTTGTGCAGTGCCATTGTTTTAGGTCAGCTGGCTGCACTGCGAAATTGATCAAGAAATACTAATACCCTTGAAATAATACTACACATTTTCAATGGTCTGCAAAAATGCCCAAAGTTTCTAAGAGATATTTTCAGCAACCCTTGCACTAAACTTTGGACTTTACCCTCAAGTTAAAAAGACACTTTTAACCATTCACTGGAAATAGTAGAACAAGACCACACATCAGCCACAGAAGTGGCTTTGCACATTCATGACCTGAGGAAAACTCTTGCAGGCCATGCTGGAGGAATCATTCATACCCTCTGACATTAAACAGCAGTTGGATGCCCTGATTGAAGCTGGTGACGAGCGGATAATTACCACGCTCTTTGATGAGTGGACTTGCGCGAAAACAGTCACTCGTCCCATCACAGTGGAACAAGATGTCCATGTCTGAGAGATGGACAGACGTTTTTCGTGAGCTGGAGAGCAAGACCATCAACTTCAGAGTCTTAGCCAAGGTCGTGGAGTTTGTTTTATGCCTGCTTGGGACATCTACACCTGTGGAGTGCGTGTTCTCATTAATGAACACAGCATGGACACCAGATAAATCTCGACTCAGTGTAACAGTCACAAAGGCAATGCTTTTCGTACGTCTTAATTTTAGACTGGACTGCTCTGCATTTTATGATACTCTTGAAAGTCAAGTGCACACTGAGAACATTTCTGCCAGCCAAAAGCGAATTTATGTAGGCAAATCTATTTGTTTGGCAATTGATAAAGGAACTGCCATCATTAAGTAAGTTTCTTTCATAATGTTTACCCATTTTACCGGTATACATTTTTACACTGGTTTCGCCCTATTTACCAAGTATAACTAGTAACGCTGTATACCGTGGCAAGCCTACTGCTCACTACAATTGTACAGAGGGGTTATCTGCTATACCATAGCCTTTCTGTCAGTTCGAACCAGTCTGGCCATTCTCCATGATTTATTTCAGCTTTTATTTCTTTCATCACATTCCCAGTGGGTCAGAAGTTTACAAACACTTTGTAGCATTGGCTTTAAATTGTTTAACTTGGATCAAACTTAGAGTAGCCTTCCACAATCTTCTCACAATAAGCTGCAGGAATTTTGGCCCATTCCTCCAGACAGAGCTGTTGTAACCGAGTCAAGTTTGTAGGCCTCCTTGCACACTTACGCTTTTTCAGTTGTCCACAAATTGTCTATCGGATTGAGGTCAGGGCTTGTGATAGCCACTTCAATACCTTAAATTTGTTGTCCTTTAGCCATTTTGCCACAAATTTGGAGGCATGCTTGGGGTCATTGTCCATTTGGAAGACCCATTTGCAACCAAGCATTAACTTCATGGCTGATGTCTTGAGATGTTGCTTCAATATATCTACATAATTTTCCTTCCTCATGATGTCATCTATTCTGTGAAGTGCACCAGTCCCTCCTGCAGCAAAGCATCCCCACAACATGATGCTGCCACCCCCATGCTTCACGGCTGGGATGGTGTACTTTGGCTTGCAAGCCTCACCCGTTTTCCTCCAGATATAATGATGGTCATTTTGGCCAAAAAGTTCAATTTATATTTCATCAGACCAGAGGAAATTTCTGCAAAAAGTAAGATCTTTGTACACATCTGCACTTGAAAACTGTTCTCTGGCTTTTTTATGGTGGTTTTTGGAGCAGTGGCTTCTTCCTTGCCAAGCAGACTTTCAGGTTATGTCGATATAGATACTTGTCTACTCGTTTCCCCCAGCATCTTCACATGGTCCTTTACTGTTGTTCTGGGATTGATTTGCACTTTTCGCAGCAAACTACATTCATCTCTATGAGACAGATAGCGTCTCCTTCCTGAGTGCTATGATGGCTGGTTGGTTCCATGTTATTTATACTTGTGTACTATTGTTTGTACAGATGAATGTTGTACCATCAGGTGTTTGGAAATTGCTCCTAAGAATGAACCAGACTTATGGAGGTCCAGATTTTTTTTTCTTCTGAGGGCTGATTTCTTTTGATTTTCCCATGACATCAAGCAAAGAGGCACACACACACACACACCCTATTGAGACCCCGCATCCACATGCGTGAACATTGTGTTTTGGCATTGCTAAATGCTATGCATAATTTCACTTCATTTAAACTGACTGAGCTTAGTTTGAGACTCTAAGCTGTCATAAAATGTTTAACATTTTGACGTACAGAGTCATGTGACAAAACATGGCGCCAATCTCAGCTGAGTATGTCTTTGTAAGAAACAGCAACAAAACTACATCTGGTGAGATACCTCTAATTTTCATTAAAAAACTGTTTGAGTCAAGAGGAAACGGCAAGCTGTTAAACAAAATGACCACGTATTTCGACTACAGGCTCATTTTCATTAAATACCTTATATTCACTGTGCATCATCTCATTGAGTATCAACGGAAGCTTTCAAAAGCTGGAAAATTTTGTATACGGTTATATGCAGAATTAGGATGAAAATATGGTGCATTTCAAACTGTTCTGAGACCAGTGCAGACAGACAGCACACTGGAGATTAAGTTATTCACTAATTAGGGAGCAAGGGAGAATCCTATAGCTTTCCAACTAAGTGATTCACTCCTAAAATCCGACAGAAAGTTCTGTTTCAGGCTGCAGATGATGTTAGGACCACTCAACATGTTTGGCAGACATAGGACAATGGTAATCAGTACATAGATTGAATTTATAATGCTAAATTGTATTTTAACATGCTTGGAAGTGATTAAATGATACTGGCCACTTTCTTTGAATCAGAATTAATCTTGCTCATTTCTGATGTAATGTCTGTAAAGTCTCAAAAACATGAATAACCAACAATCCAGGAAACATAAATGTGATAAAAATGAAACTTAGACTTTCAATAACTTGGTATTATTTAAAATTGCACAATTTATTCCTGCTGTCCACATATGTGGACATACATTTTTAGTAAAAATATTTGGTCTAAAAAACATTTTTATTATTTTTGTATGTTTCTTAGGGGTTAACAGTTACAAATCAAAAACCAACTATCTATAAAAACTATAATGATGACACGCGAGACGAGAGGAGTGCTGCAGCTCGAGTGTCTGATAGAAACACCGATCACAGCTTGGCAATATATCTTTATTTCATCCTTAATTTAAGTTAATATAATACGGGAACGTGACATGTAAATAAGCACAAACTCCAAAACTGTCATTCTCTGTACAGTCAGAGCTGCTTCAACCAATCAAGGTATTGACCCAATCTGAGCGGGAGTCGAGACCGGGAGAGATTTAAAGTTTTGCCGGCTGATGCGCACTAACATGGAGATGCTCGTCTCTCACCCCCGCTGTCTGCAGCTCACAACATCATCATCATGATAGGATCAATCTTATGTGAAAAATAACACTAAAATGACAACAATAAAATGTGTGTGTGTGTGTGTGTGTGTATATATATATATATATATAGGTTTTGGATAGACTACTAGATTGACAAATGCTTATCAATAATACTCTTATGGCTAAAAATCTTTTCCTTCACTATCTGGTCCAGCTCATCCATCACAACACCGTTTTAAGATTATGAGAATCATAAGTTTAGTTAAGTCTGTCCAAAATTTTGATCGGTAGTGTATACATCTAAAATCAAATTACCTTTGATTCTGCCTCTTCTTCTGCCTTCTTTTTAGCAAGCAGCTCTTCCAGAGACAGAGGCTGAACCTGAAAGTGTACACACAAAAAGTGTGAGGGAAAAGACGAAAGAACACAAAAAACAACTTTCAAGTTTAAAATTCATTCTAGTGAGGCACCTTGTCTTTCTTCTTGTCATCTTCATCATCATCCTCTTTTTTCCCATCCTTTTCTCTCTTTATCTTTAAATCCCTAGATTTTGGAGAAGTGCTCCTGAGAGGAGAGAGCACAAACTTTAACGCCACTGGAGCATTCTCATGGTGAACATCACTATCATCAACATGCAGTGTCCATATATCAGGCAAATCAACACAAGGTTGGTGAGGCAATTATGATTCAAACCTTGACTTCTTGGACCGGTCTTTGTCCCGTCTGTCCCTGTCTCTGCGGTTCCGGTCTCTATCCTTCTCTCTGTCTTTCTGACGGCGATCTCTAAAGACAGAGAAGAGAGTTTACATGAATAAATGTTGCATTATTATTTGGGGTGAAATAATATACAGCTCTACAGACCGGTCGGCAGATTTGGATCTGCTGCGGGAGCGCTTGCGTTCACGGGATCTGTGTCGTTTACGCTCTCTGTCGTGAGATCCTTTAGCATCACGATCCCTGGAGCGAGAACGACTGCGCTTACGGGACTCCCGCTCCTTCCCTGCGGTGTCCAGGTCCTTCTTATCAGAGGGGTCACCAGCCATCTTGAAAAAGTAAAATGCGTGTTTGAGTGGAAAGTTATGTTGAAGTTTGAGGGTGGATTATGTGTGTAGATGCAAGATCGCAGGGGATGAGTAAAATGTGCATGCTTTCTTATAATTTGAACATTTAGATTTTTTTTACCACCACTGTGTGACATTTAAGAGAATGCAAAATGTTTGATTTTATTTAATTTACTGGAAAATACATTTTGCATTGCTTTGGCAAGGTTTAAGTCACATTAAAACACAACAATTTTAATTATCACATTTATATAGCAAAGTAACTGTAAATGTTAAATATACCCCATAAATAAATATTGCACTGGTGTATTAATAATGTTGGTATCTAAACATGATAAACACACAGAGAAAAACTGACCGCGTTCAGCCCTGCAACGGCCTGCTCCCTCCATTAAACAAAGCCGTTGAAAACCTGAACGTCATTATAAAATATTAAACCACAGTTAAAGTTGCGAAGAATATGTCTAACTGTGCTTTGAATTAAAGAGAAGAAAATGTATACAATTCCTCACCGTTTGAGATTAAATAAAACACGACGCTTGCGAAGCCAGTTCGTTTTCCTAAGCCGCCATGATGCTTGACGTCACGCCAACATTGTGACAGACTTCCTGTGAAGGATCATGGGACTCGTAGTTTAAAGCGATTTGGAAACTCTTTACGATTACAAATCGCCAAAGAAGAATAAACAAATAAATAGGTGACTAACTTTATCACTAAACTCAAAATAGTGTGAACTAATAGAAACACTATTTTAATTGTATTCTTTAATTTTGTTTTAAAAAGGTAGACAAAAAGCTTGCCCTTTTTGTGACATTTTCAATTGTGAATTGATAAGTAATTGACATAAACAGTTTTACAGAGATCTACTGGCAGTTTTCTATGGATGAGTTAAAGGTTGACGTGGTAATCAGTCGGTTTTCTTTTTGTTAGGAATATTATATTACATTACACAATTAATGTCTTAATTAGGATTGTACAAAATATATTTGTGAATATAAAGTGTTGCCTAGGCATGTGAAAGTTTCAAATTTGCTAGAGAAGATCACCATGAAAGGCTTCTATTGTATGAATGCCATTCAGAGCTTGGCCAGGGGGCAGATCATTTTAACCACTGCCTATTCTGGAAATGTGTATTGGTATAGTAACCCAAACTGTGCTCTGTTACAGGCAATAATAGGCTATATTGTTAGTGGAGGGGGGTTGAAGCACACTTGGACGGTCCACTATGGAAGGTGAGCAGGATGAGGGGAGATCATGGACGTGAACGCGAGAGGAGCACGCAGATGGAGGCGGGGGATCTGCTCGGGATGCGGAGTGAGGAGGAGAGACTCCAGACTTTCCAAAACTGGTCCAGTGATGCGCCGGTGATCCCGGCGGAGCTGGCCCGGGCTGGGTTTTTCTATCTGGGATACAGTGATACAGTGCAGTGCTTCTGCTGTGATGGGATACTGAGACATTGGGTTGATGGGGATACCCCACTCGGGGAACATGAGAGACACTTTCCCACATGCGGCTTCGTGATGGGCAGAGACGTGGGCAATGTTCCGCTGGGCTCGACTGATTCTGTGGACGGACAGCTCTTGAGTCAACTGCAGCGGCTGACCGTGGACGACCAGGTGGTGCCCGGGCAGGCGGTGTACCCGGAGATGGAGTCAGAGGACAACAGACTGACCACCTATCACAACTGGCCCACCGGAGCATCAGTGCAGCCCGGCTCACTGGCGCGAGCTGGCTTTTTCTACACAGGTATATGCCGATAAAGCAGGAAGCAAAGTTGGCTAAGTGTCTTTTTTCGCTTATGAAGTTAGGATTGTCATTTTCTGTTCGGGTTCGATTTAGCAGCGAAACTTTGTCATTTTTCATTTCTGGACTCACAATCACGCGCCCCTGCAGTCACGCGCACTGTGAATGGGCGGAATGAACTAGAGAGCCCGCGAGCGATGAACAGTTATTATTCTGAAAACAGCAATGTTTCTGGCTGTTCCTTAGTAAATCAAAAATGCGTAACACTGCCTGCTACACATATATAATAAAATTAGAATTAAGTCCCTCAATACACAGTCAAATATTAATAGAAACATTCAAATAGATAAAAGGTTTTAAAAACGTTCTGTTCAGAATATGTTCCTTGAGTTATTTTAATCTGAAGCCACTATTTGTTTGTTTTCTAAAATAGTAATAATTTTATATATATATATATATATATATATATATATATATATATATATATATATATATATATATATATATATATATATATATATATATATATATATTGCTGCCTTAATGTTTAAGTTAAGCAAAATCAAAGCAGTATCAAAGTTAATTTCATTGTATTTCACTGTAAAGAATGTTAGGTTGTAACTTATACAATCTGTTTATATCTGATCTCACCAGTAGAAATTCTTTTTAATTGATGTAACATAATGTTTTCAGGTTAATTCAGTCAGTTTAAATAGTACTACATGTTTTACTTTAATTAAACCACTACAATAAATAGAGAAAAAAAAATGTCAAAAATTACGTTAAATGGATGAAATCAAAGATATTGTTATATCAGCCAGTCGATAAGCAATTAGTCAAGATATGAGACTGTCAAGTGTAGCCTGATAGTTTAAGAATCAGCCAAAAAAGAAAACACACATCTAAATACCTAAACTTTTTGCAAGTTTTTGCACAGTTTTTCTAAGTTTAAAGGTGATATAATATTGATTTAAAGTGGTTAAATGTAACTTTAACATTTCAGTTAATACAGTAACTTACTGTTTTACTTACAAATCTGATGCACATGGTACTTCAATAAACTGAGTCAAATTTAAATGAGCATTTTATATGAATGATTCATATTTTAAACTTTTGATATAAGCACATGTTTAATCCATATGACATATGGATGCCTTCCACAGGAAAGCTTAATGCATGCTATATAGTCTGTAAGACAACATCACCTTGCATTACTGGCAATAGAAAGACAATAGAGATCTGCATACTTAGACCTCAACATGGTGTACAAAACACGATGACGATAAAAGATAATTTTTTTGATCATAAACTTCAGACTTCACAAAACGTTATCAAATGTAACAACAAAATCAACAGTATACAAACAGGTGTAAATAAACTTACAAACAGTGAAGCCATGTAAATTCATGAAATATTCAAGCCTGGTGCATGCTGCGAACACCAGCTTCTGAAAGTTAAGTAAAATGTACTCATTTCATTTACTTGTGAAATGTATTCAAATAAATATGACAAGGTTTTCTATTTTAGGATTGATACATAATGATGCACTGTAAACATAACAAACAATCATAACTAATATTTACTTATAAGCTAGAGCATTCATTTTTACATGCTTGAACTGAGAACAAATACTGAATTTACTTAATAATTTCAAGTTTACGCTTAAACTAACCTATTAGAAAATACTTAAAGTTGCACTCAGTCAACTCCTAAAGACATGAATTGTAATTGTGCAATATATGTAGGAAATCATGACTACTTACATTAATGAAGACTTCAGTCATATCAGTAACCTTATAAAAGCTGTTTTATTCTACATGGAGAGGGTCCACACATGGGGGCTGCCATGTTAGAATCACATGACCAGCCGAATACTGCTCACTTAATCTCAGTATCCACTTAGCACACTTTCACTCATTAAAGTAATCATGACTGACTGTGAATATTAATTTTCTACAATGATATCTGAAACTGAAAACTATTGATTTTAAATGATGCAGCATCCAAACCACTAGGTGTCAGTGTAAGTCCAAGATGACAAGCAAAAGTTACTGAGTGCACCTTTAAACTTTTCTGCTATATTTACTGTCAAAAAAATCATTTATTTTAGTTTATTGGGGGTACATGTTCCCTCAATGTCTATAGCGATCTTGGCCTGGCTGTTATAATGTAATATAATTTTTTTTTACAGTGCATGTGTATTGTAATTGCCATGTATATTGTGTTATTGTGAGATGTTTTTAACCAACTGTCTCTGTTTCTCAGGTCATAGCGACAATGTGAAGTGTTTCTTTTGTGATGGTGGTCTGAGGAACTGGGAACCAGGAGATGACCCTTGGCAAGAACACGCCAAATGGTTTCCACAGTGAGTGCTGAATTATTGCTCTTATATATATATATATATATATATATATATATATATATATATATATATATATATATAAACAGGCCACAAGAAGTTCCTGCAAAATTATATAATAATACAACACTAAACAGTAAATGAATAATAAATACATGTTCACATTCTTAAATGAACAACTAGTGAGTTAAAGCCTAAAGGGATATATTACTTTATGCAAGCTTTTCTCAAGTACCCATGTTTTATTATTATTCATTTTGTCTGTCTTATGCTTCAAAAGATGTGAATATTTGCTTCAATCCAGAGGACGGGAATATGTGAGCAACATCCAGCAGTCATACTTCAACATGACTGAGAGAGTGGTGAGAAATAGTGATGTAACTAATTCAAAGTTTATTGTGTGTTTAGCAACTAAGTCAAGTTTTGTAAGTGGTTTTGGGATTTGTAACTGTTTTCTTTTTAAAGGGTGGATCTCTGTCATCAACAGAAGGGAGTATTACCTCAGGTAAGTGAATAAAAGTATGTACAGGCGATGTGACAATTTTAATAAAAAAGGAAATAAAACAGGCCAGTCACTAAAGTGGGACAAGTGGGAGCTATAACAGTTGTTTAATTCGTCACGTGTATTTGTTTGCAATTCTTTTGTTCTACTAAATATCTCATTCTTGGAATGTTTTAAAGATTAAAGTTTGAAGTTTATACAGGCTTGGACAATGGACAAAAAGTCAGACAAACTGGTTGCTAAGGTCATCTGAGTGGTTGCTAGTGTGTCCTGGGTGAGAGCTTTGATTAGTTAGACTCATCTTGCTAAGATGTTCTGGTTTGATTCTCGGGTGGTTCAGCTGCTTTCCATGCATTTCTAGGCTGTTGCTAGGGTGATCTGGATGGTTGCTAGGTGTTGCCAGGCTTGTCTGGAAACAGAAAACCACACCATCTGATATAGCACCCTTATCCACAGTTTTTCTGAGCAACCACTGGGCGGCGCCATGATGATTCTGATCGCCTGTTTTCGGTTTCTGGCTAGTTAAAACTACCAAAATGAGTGATCCAGACAGAGAACAACAAACATTTAAGTGTCAGTCAGAGTAAAAATTAATTTCAGGCTCAACTTGTAAAGTTGTTGGGAATCATAACAACTCAAAGTAGTTAATGATATCAGTATAACTCTCCTCAGACCAGCGCATTGTGGCAATGTCACAGTCATCACGACTCTAAAGTAGTCACACTATGGAGCCACATGGTTTTTTTGGAAATTTTTACAAATGTAATACCCTAAACATAACATTATATGCTAAGATGAAACAATGATGCTAATTAAAACCCCGCCAATGTTCAAGCCAAATCTTCGTCCTTGATAATAACAATTTGTTGGCTTTGTCTATAATATCAGTCTTCATCAATCTCCATTGTTGTGGAGCACTTGCATTTTATAGGTAAACTGTTACATAGCTGGCTATTATGTATGTTTTATAATTAATTTTAAAACCACTTGAGTGACCTTGACAACTGCAATTGGATTTATTTTACATTCCTCAGGAGTTGTTACTGTTTCAGCTCTCACAATTTACTTTTCAAAGACCTTTCTCTCTGAACATTTGTGACAATGTTGATTGCCACAAAAAATAACTTTGACCTGATTCTCATCTGCAGTATATCTATATATCATTTATATATATATACTGGCGGCCAAAAGTTTGGAATAATGTACAGAATTTGATCTTATGGAAAGAAATTGGTACTTTTTATTCACCAAAGTGGCATTAAACTGATCACAATGTATATTCAGGACTTTAATAACATGAAAAATTACTATTACAATTTGATTTTTTTTTTTAAATGAAATAAAAATGTAACTACTTCAAAGAGTTCTCATCAGATAGTCCTCCACATCCAGCAATGACAGCTTTGCAGATTCTTGGCATTCTAGCTGTCAGATTGTGCAGATACTCAGGTGACATTTCACCCCACACTTCCTGTAGCTCTTGCCATAGATGTGGCTGTCTTGTCGGGCACTTCTTATGCACCTTACAGTCTAGCTGATCCCATCCATCCATCCATCCATCCATCCATCTTCAACCGCTTATCCGAAGTCGGGTCGCGGGGGCAGCAGCTCCAGCAGGGGGCCCCAAACTTCCCTATCCCGAGCCACATTAACCAGCTCTGACTGGGGGACCCCGAGGCGTTCCCAGGCCAGTGTGGAGATGTAATCTCTCCACCTAGTCCTGGGTCTTCCCCGAGGCCTCCTCCCAGCTGGACGTGCCTGAAACACCTCCCTAGGGAGGCGCCCAGGGGGCATCCTTACCAGATGCCCAAACCACCTCAACTGACTCCTTTCCACGCAAAGGAGCAGCGGCTCTACTCCGAGCTCCTCGCGGATGACTGAGCTCCTCACCCTATCTCTAAGGGAGAAGCCCGCCACCCTTCTGAGGAAGCCCATTTCGGCCGCTTGTACTCGCAACCTAGTTCTTTCGGTCATGACCCAACCTTCATGACCATAGGTGAGGGTAGGAACAAAAATTGACCGGTAGATCGAGAGCTTTGCCTTCCGGCTCAGCTCTCTTCTCATGACAACGGTGCGATAGAGCGAATGCAATACCGCCCCCGCTGCCCCGATTCTCCGGCCAACCTCCCGCTCCATTGTCCCCTCATTCGTGAACAAGACCCCGAGGTACTTGAACTCCTTCACTTGGGGCAATACCTCCTTCCCCACCCGGAGTACGCACTCCATCGGTTTCCTGCTGAGAACCATGGCCTCAGATTTAGAGGTGCTAATCCTCATCCCAGCCACTTCACACTCGACTGCCAAGCGGTCCAGTGAGAGCTGAAGGTCACGGACCGATGATGACATGAAGACCACATCATCTGCAAAAAGTAGAGATGAGATCCCCAGCTCACCGAACCGCATACCTTCCCCACCCCGACTACGTCTCGATATCCTGTCCATGAATACCACAAACAGGATTGGTGACAAAGCGCAGCCTTGGCGAAGACCAACCCCCACATAGAACGAGCTCGACTTCGTGCCGAGGACCTGGACACAGCTCTCGCTTCGGACGTACAGGGATTGGATCGCCCTAAGAAGGGACCCCCCCACCCCATACTCCCGAAGCACCTCCCACAGTCTCTCCCGGGGGACCCGGTCATACGCCTTCTCCAGATCCACAAAACACATGTAGACCGGATGGGCATACTCCCAGGCCCCCTCCAGAATCCTTGCGAGAGTAAAGATCTGGTCCGTCGTTCCACGGCCAGGATGGAACCCGCATTGTTCCTCTTCAATCTGAGGTTCGACAATCGGCCGCACCCTCCTCTCCAGCACCTTGGAGTAAACTTTACCAGGGAGGCTGAGAAGTGTGATACCCCTGTAGTTGGCACACACTCTCTGGTCCCCCTTTTTGAAGAGAGGAACCACCACCCCGTTCCGCCACTCCTTAGGCACTGTCCCAGATTTCCACGCGATGTTGAAGAGGCGTGTCATCCATGACACCCCCTCCACATCCAAAGCTTTCAGCATTTCTGGTCGGATCTCATCAATCCCCGGGGCTTTGCCACTGCGGAGTTGTTTGACTACCTCAGTGACCTCCCCAAGGGAAATAGAATCTGATCCCCCATCAGCCTCCGGCTCTGCCTCTAGCATAGGGATAGAGTAGGGATTTAGGAGTTCTTCAAAGTGTTCCTTCCACCGCCCAATAACCTCCTCGGTTGAGGTCAACAGCGTCCCATCTTTGCTGTATACAGCTTGGATGGTTCCCCGTTTTCCCCTCCTAAGTTGGCGAACGGTTTTCCAGAAGCACTTTGGTGCGGACTGAAAGTCCTTCTCCATGGCTTCTCCGAACTTTTCCCACACCCACTGCTTTGCCTCCCTCACGGCTGAGGCCGCAGCCCTTCGGGCCTGTCGGTACCTTGCAACTGCCTCCGGAGACCTCCGGGACAACAAATCCCGGAAGGCCTCTTTCTTCAGTCGGACAGCTTCCCTGACCACCAGTGTCCACCACGGTGTTCGAGGGTTACCACCCCTTGAGGCACCTAAAACCTTGAGGCCGCAGCTCTCCACCGCGGCTTCGGCAACGGAAGCTTTGAACATTTCCCACTCCGGTTCAATGTCCCCAACCTCCGCAGGGATGCCTGAAAAACTCCGCCGGAGGTGTGAGTTGAAGATCTCGCGGACAGGGACCTCCTCCAAACGTTCCCAGTTCACCCGCACTACTCGCTTGGGCTTCCCAGTTCTGTCCAGAGTCTTTCCCCACCCCCTGATCCAACTCACCACCAGATGGTGATCAGTTGACAGCTCTGCCCCTCTCTTCACCCGAGTGTCCAAAACATATGGCCTCAGATCTGATGACACGATTACAAAATCGATCATCGATCTTCGGCCTAGGGTGCTCTGGTACCACGTACACTTATGAGCATCCTTATGTTCGAACATGGTGTTTGTTATAGATAATCCATGACTAGCACAGAAGTCCAATAACAAACATCCACTCGTGTTCAGATCGGGGAGGCCGTTCCTCCCAATCACGCCTTTCCAGGTGTCCCTGTCATCTCCCACGTGCGCGTTGAAGTCACCCAGCATTACTATGGAGTCCCCTACTGGGGCCCTATTCAGGACTCCATTCAGGGTCTCCAAGAAGGCAGAATACTCTGTACTGCTGTTCGGTGCATATGCACAGACAACAGTCAGAGTTTTCCCCCCCACAACCCGTAGGCGAAGGGAGGCGACCCTCTCGTCCACCGGGGTAAACTCCAACGTAGTGGCATTCAGCCGGGGACTTGTGAGTATCCCCACACCCGCCCGTCGCCTCACACCATGGGAAACTCCAGAGAAGAATAGAGTCCATCCCCTATCCAGGAGTACGGATCCAGAGCCACAACTGTGTGTCGAAGTAAGCCCCACCAGATCCAACTGGTAACGCTCCACCTCTCTCACCAGTTCCGGCTCCTTCCCCCCCAGTGAGGTGATATTCCACGTCCCTAGAACTAGCCTTTGCTGCCCGGGTCTGGTCCGTCGAGACCCACGGCCTTCACTGCCACCCATATGGCAGCGCACCTGACTCCTGCGGTTTCTCCAATGGGTGGTGGGCCCAAGGGATGCTTTAGCTGATCCCACAAATGCTCAATGGGGTTAAGATCCGTAACACTCTTTTCCAATTATCTGTTGTCCAATGTCTGTGATTCTTTGCCCACTCGAACCTTTTCTTTTTGTTTTTCTGTTTCAAAAGTGGCTTTTTCTTTGCAATTCTTCCCATAAGGCCTGCACCCCTGAGTCTTCTCTTTACTGTTGTACATGAAACTGGTGTTGAGCGGGTAGAATTCAATGAAGCTGTCAGCTGAGGACATGTGAGACATCTATTTCTCAAACTAGAGACTCTGATGTACTTATCCTCTTGTTTAGTTGCACATCTGACCTTCCACATCTCTTTCTGTCCTTGTTAGAGACAGTTGTCCTTTGACATTGAAGACTGTAATGTACACATTTGTATGAAATCTTACGTTTTCTGGTAATTTCAAGCATTGTACAGCCTTCATTCCTCAAAACAAAGATTGACTGACGAGTTTCTAGAGAAAGCTGTTCCTTTTTTGGCATTTTTGACCTAACATTGTCCTAAAGACATGCCAGTCTATTTTATACTGTGGCAACTCAAAAACAAACACAAAGACAATGTTAAGCTTCATTTAATGAACTAAATAGCTTTCAACCGTGTTTGATATAATGGCAAGTGATTTTCTAGTACCATATTAGTAGCAATTTAGCACGATTACTCAAAGTTAAGATGTTGTAGTGATGGCTGCTGGAAATGGGGCCTGTCTAGATTTAATAAAAATATATTTTTTTCAAATAGTGATGTTCAGTTTTTTACATCAGTAATGTCCTGACTATACTTTGTGATCAGTTGAATGCCACTTTGGTGAATTAAAGTACCAATTTCCTTATGAAATAGCTAAATCTGTACATTATTCCAAACTTTTGGCAGCCAGTGTACACACATATATATATATATACTGTATATAAAGCAAAAACTGCAGTTACAATAGGGCACTTAAAATGTAAATGAATGGGGCCAGTAAATAAACTTTAGATATGAACTTCCATGATGTAAACATTATACAGTACATGTTATTTTACTAACTTTTATGTGAAAATATCCAATATTACAACTGTTGTCATGATGCCGTAATGCTGTATTTCCTGTAATCTGGTAAATGCAGCAATACAATCCTGTTAACATGTAGAAAATGTACATCTTGTGACTGTACTTTTGAAACAATGTGTATTTTATTTTTTATGGACTGGCCTCATTCACTTCTATTGTAAGTGCCTCACTGTAACTGCGATTGTTGCTTTTTCTTACATAATGAGTGACAATCGAGCTTAACTTGCATTAAACCCGGAATATTCTTTCAGGCTAATTTCAATACTACACACTTACAGGCACCTTTACCATTTTTACATTTAAATTAAGAAATTAATTGGCTCTTTTATTAACCTTTTTACTAGTGAGGACCGTCCTCACAATATGGTTTAAAAACAATTTGCTACATTTATGAGAACATTTTCAGAAATATTATGCTGCATTCCATTCAAATCAGAAAGTCGGAATTTCAAACTTCCTACTAGGTAAAGTGTAATGGAATGCCACATGAAGTCTGACTTCCAAATTGGAAACTTGTGCAGAAACTCTCAACTCCAATTTCACAGAGATGCAGGTGATTGACGTCACACAAACATGTCGGCACCCAGGGAGTTGTACAAAGTTGTACAAAGTTAGTAATAAACATTCACTTTTATTAAGTGAAAATATCATATATTTCAATAATATATCAAGTAGGTATATTCCACATCTGACTTTGAATGGAATGCAGCATAAGCCCTCACAAGTACACTATAACAAGAACACATTCACACAAATGTTCCTGTGTGCTGTCCCGCTGGCAGAGTTGTTGGGTGGACAGAGCTCGGTGGCAGCACCGATGTTGTCTCCTGTGGTGCAGGCGGTGCTGCAGATGGGCTTCCAGCGCTCACAGGTGGAGAGTCTGGTGCAGTCACACTACCTGCTCACTGGCTCACAATACACCTCAGTCTCTGACCTGGTGACTGATGTCCTGCAGGCCGAAGAGGAGGAGAGGCAGGCGGGAGAGCCCAGACCAGGTGTAGAGCACCCTCGGTTTAGAAAATAGCTGCAATACCTTTAATACCAATAGCTCTATTCCAAAACCTAGTGAGCTAACTTTCTGTCTACTGCCTACCTTGGCAACTGTCTTGCATGGCATTATGCTAACTGATATGGAACGTCATAAGTGACTGATTTGGAATGCTCTACATAAGGGTCATTGCTAAAATTCAACTTAACATTTTATGGGTGGGGCCTGTGACAATTTCCTTGTTGCCCACCTCTCAACCACCCACGATGAAAATGGCCCTGCTCTACATAGGCAGTAACTAGTACAAATAGCAATCCTCATGTGAAGCGCTCAGGAGACTCGACTCAGAATTTATTTCAATAGGGCGCAACATTGCCCGCACACTTTATCAGCCATCTTGGTTCCGAATGTATTTTTGACTCATTTTTTTCCATAGGGATTTCATAAAATCCTTCATAAAAATGTTTTAAGCCATGAACCAAACCAACCAGCTTAAAGATAAATCACAACATTACAAACTTTGGTTTGAAGCAAAAAAAAAATTTGTTTTTTTAAATCTTAGAAAAAGATGAAGGTACATGACTGTGTACATAATATATTTAATGAGGCCATGAACTACAATACATTGACGTAATCGAATTAAAAGCAAAGGAAAATATATGGCTTTTTTTAAACATATTTTTCTATAAGTATTTATTTAACGTTGTTGATTTTGAGTACAAAATCAATATATTCAAAGTATTTAGCAAAACATTAGATGTAGTTTTTTAACAGGAATTCTGCTATTAAACACAATTTTAAAAAAATGAAGTAACACGAACTGATGGCTTCAACAGGAGCATATACCATTGTTTAACAGCATTGCAGCTTACAGTAGGTCTGTCTTTAAAGTTTTATTAATTATCGTTATTAATTAATTCCTCGGGAACATAGGTAGCTCAGCGAGTATTGATGCTGACTACCACACCTGGAGTTGCAAGTTTGAATCTAGGGTGTGCTGACTGACTCCAGTCAGGACTCCTAAGCAACCAAGTGGCCAAGTTGCTTGGGAGGGTAGAGTCACATGGGGTAACCTCCTCGTGGTCACTATAATGTGGTTCGCTCTTGGTGGGCCACGTGGTGAGTTGTGCATGGATGCTGCGGCGAATAGCGTGAAGCCTCCACACGCACTACGTCTCTGCGGTAACAAGCTCAAAAAGCCATGTGATAAGATGCAAGTTTTTACGGTCTCAGACAGGAAGGCAACTGAGTTTCATCCTCCACTACCCGGATTGAGGCGAGTCACTACACCACCATGAGGACTTAGTGTTGGGCATTCCAAATTGGGGAGAAAAGGGGAGAAAAAAACGAATAATAATCAATTCCTCTATGGAAAAAATGTATGGGATTTTTACTCTTGAATCTAACCTGTTGCACTCTATAAGGTATAAGCTAATGACAAAATACTTTAATAAGCATAAAAATAAATAGCACATAAATATTGGGCAAAATAATTGTTCATTTAATTATATTAAACCAACTGTGATTCATCAATACATTTCAGTAGTTAATTTCATATATTTATAATTGACATTTCTCTCTACTGTCTGCTATCTTTATTATTATTATTATTTTATTTTATTTTTTTCCAAAAAAAATTTAAAAAAATATTTTGTTGTAATGCATTTTGGGATTAACTTCACCCAAAAATAATCATGCCATCCCAGATGTGTATGACTTTCTTCTGCAGAACACAAACAAAGATTTGTAGAAGAATATCTCAGCTCTGTAAGTCCATACAATGCAAGTGAATGGTGTCCAGAAATTTGAAACTTGAAAAAGCACATAAATGCAGCATAAATGTAATCCATAAGACTCCAGTGGTTAAATCTATGTCTTCAGAAGTGATATGATAGGTGTGGGTGAGAAACAGATCAATATTTAAGTCCTTTCTTCCTATAAGTTCTCCTCCTACCCAATAGGTGGCGATATGCATGAAGAATGTGAATTGCCAAAAACAAAAGAAGAAGCATGTGGGAGTGAAAATGGAGATTTATGATAAAAAAGGACTTCAATTTTGTTTTGTCTCTCACCCACACCTATCACACTAATTTTTCTGAAAATCTTTGTTTGTGTTGAGCAGGAGCAGAAAGTCATACACATCAGGGATGGCATGAGGTAACTGAGTGAGTAAATGATAAGAGAATTTTCATTTTTGGGTGAACTGTCTCTTGAAGGATACATGAGAAGCTGCCTTAGAATTTGGCCAAACTGAAGTATCTTAAAGGGCAGCCTGCCTAGGTAGATGCAGCTCAAGCCTGCCTAAAATGTTGCTTAGGTAGGCAGCTCACAAGGTTTTGGAACATAGACACTATTTAGCCTAGGGTCAAATATATATTTTTCATAAAAAATGAAGGAAACAAAAAGATTCTTATCAAATCCTTTTGGCAAATCCCAATCCTCCACCCTCTAACATGTGGATGGTTTGTTTCTTTTAGAGACCGTGGAGAGGCAGGGCAGCAGTGCAGGTGGGAAGAGAACACAGGTCACAGTCAGGGAGAAAGGTCCATATTCAGTGTTTGTGTGTGTGTGTGTGTGTGTGTGGGTTTGGTTTGGTTTAGGTTACAAAGTGCTAATTTCAAGGGTATTATGCTATAATTGTGGTTTATGAAAAAAGTGTCGCCATAATTCAAATTGCTTAAAAAAAAACATATTAAACGATGTTTTATTGAAAATGTAAAAATGCCGAAAGTTTTTTGTGAGGGTTAGGGGATTTAATTTATAGTTCTACAGTATAAAAATCATTATGGCTATGGAGAGTCCTCATAAGGATAGCCGCACAAACATGTGTGTGTCTGTGTGTGTGTGTTTTAATCCTCTCTCCACCTAGTAGCATGTAAAGATGTACTCATAAAAAGGTTGTGACAGCCTAGTGACAGAGTAACATTTATCATTTCTATGATTCTTTAGAATGCAATCTGCATTACCAGTCAAAGTTTGGAAACTTTATAATTACTATTGTACCCGTTTTATAATTATGGTGATGTCATCACAACACAAATGGATGTATGGAAATTATGTAGATTCTTCAAACCCATAATGTAACAAATCCTTTTTTAAATCTCCAAATACCCACATACCCATTAAAAAATGTTCTTGAAACGTTCTTTGCTGAACCTAAGGTGCTGCAAGAACCATTGAAGAACCTTATGTTTTTTAAGAGTGTGAAAGAGATCATACAGTAAACATCTAATGACCCAGTTCAAATGTCCTCACTTGTATGTTTGTGTGTTTTTCAGTGCGATCAGACATGAGTCCAGAGGAGCAATTGAGGCAGCTTCAGGAAGAGAGGACCTGCAAGGTCTGCATGGACAAACATGTCTCCATGGTCTTCATCCCCTGCGGCCATCTGGTTGTCTGCACTGACTGTGCAGCCAGTCTGCGTCACTGCCCCATCTGCAGGGCAGTTATACGGGGGAGCGTTCGAGCATTCATGTCCTAATGTTCTGAAATGAAAAGTCTTTAACAAAGACTGCATATTCTGATCAATGCTGAGAAATACTCTACAGATATTATCCGCTTCCAAATTTTTGCATGTGTAACCCAAAAATATCATTTTTGAAGAACTTTCATGCAGCACTATTCCATACAACAGTTCAGAGTGACCACATCTGTCAAGCTTAAAAAAAACAAACAAAAATAAAAGACCATGAAAGTTACATAAAATAGTCCATATGACCCAACAATTTTAATTATCTCATCATTTACTCACCATCATGCCATCCCTGATGTGTGGCATTCTTTCTTCTGCAGAACACAAAGATTTTCAGCAGAATATTTCAGCTCTATAGGTTCATACAATGCAAGTGAATTCTGAAGTTCCAAAGGCCGCATAAAAGTAATCCACAAGACTTCAGTGTTTAAATCCATATCTTTAGAAGTGATATGATATTGTAAATGTGGGGGAGAACCAGATCAATGCTTACATCCTTTTTTCTGTAAAATGTCCTTCCTGCCTAGTAGGTGGAGATATGCACAAAGAATGCAAATTGCATTCAACAACAAAAGAAGAAGAATGTGAAAGTAAAAGTGTGAATATTTATAGCAAAAAAACAACAACAAAAAAAACAATTAAATAATTAAATATTGATCTGTTTCTCACCCACACTTTTCATATCACTTCTGAAGTCATGGATTAAACCACTGGAGTCGTATGGATTACTTTTATGCTGCCTTTATGTGCTTTTTGGACCTTCAAAATGTTGGTCACCATTCATTGTTAATTATATGGTCCTACAGAGCTGAGATATTCTTCTAAAAATCTTTGTTTGTGTTCTGCAGAAGAAAGTCATACACATCTGGGATGGCATGATGGTGAGTAAATGATGAGAGAATTTTCATTTTTGTGTGAATTATCTCTTTAACTTTAAGTTATTCACAAAAAAATAAATAAAAATCTACAACCTTTTTTACTTTTTTGAATATTTGAACTGCTTATTTTTCCCTTTTAAGTGCTTGTCAGACTTGGTCACAATGAACTTTTATTATGCGCAGATTTTTCCAGAATGTTTATTTGTGTTCCAAGCAACAATAACACATTTCATGTTTTGGATGGCAATGAGGATGAGTAAATGATGACAGAATTATAATCTTTGGGTGAACTATTCCTTAAAAAAAAAAAAAAAAAAAAAAAGTGACAAAAATGCTTTGCATGCTTGTAAGATATTTACAATTTGATTTAAATGTCTTAAAAAAATAAATACAATTACGATTGGTGATTTATAAGAGGGCATAATATATTATTATAAACACTTTATTATAATTGTATTAACACAGTGCACTATAATTTTCATTAAACAAATTATTTGCATTACTCTTCTTTGTCTGAACACTTCATTTTGTTAAAATTGGGAAATACATGTCTGATTATATAGCAACACATTATGTGTGTGTGTGTAACAATATTTGTGCATGTTTTAGGAGCAACAGCACACAGATGAAAGCATCATTCCAAACACAAACAAGACGACATGACCAGTAGACGAAAAGCAAATATTTTATTAACAAACATCTATTTACACCTTGCTCAGCAAACACATGTTGACGGACAGGCAGTCAATGAAGAACTGAGAAGAGACCAGAGGAAGGGATACAAAAAGTGTTGTGTACAGAATTGCCTGTAAAAAGAAAAGATGTGACATAAGGAGAAAAGGAGAGATACAGATGTAACAGCTTTCAGCAACAAATAACTACATTTGCTATATTAATTATCCTAAATTCTAGAATGACAAATGTACACATATATCGTCAGTTAGTGGCAACAATGCATTTCATCCACTGCTTGTACAGAAGAGCACTGGACACTAGGGGGCAGAGTAGATCCATGAGCACTATGCAGACAGCATGGAACTTAGTTCAAGATTACTCCACAGAAGCTGGAAATGTTTTTGCCATTTCGAGTTACTGTACACAAATCGGTAAACTAACAGCTATAACAGTTCCCATTCACCGTTGCGAAATTTAAATGGATGTGTCATCCAAAATGTAAACCCTGCCATCATTTATGAAAACATAAAAGGCTTTTTTGTGCTTTTGACAGTCAACATGTACAACAAAGTGCCGGTCACACTAGGATTGAGCACGCGAACTTTTTCGCAACAGACCAGGATATGATGTCACGCGGGAGGACTTCAGGAGAGAGTAAATAATACTTCACAAATATTATTTTTTTTAATAAAAAATACTATATTTTAAGTGTTCAAATATACTCACTTTCCTGCAACAATAAAACACGAAGCTTTGAAATATGTATACTTTGTATTAAGCCAAGAGATCAGCAAGAGTCCTCTCTGCGCTGCGTCCTAAAATGCACACTTCCCTACTATATAGTATGCCAAAAACAGGACGTCAGAGGAGTGTTAGTATGTCCGAATATTTAGTATTCATAAAACACCGAACATGAAATACGCGGATGAACTAGACTAGTATTTCCGGCGAGATTCTGAAGTGATTTACCGGTCACTTTATCCCATAATCATTAGGGAGTTGTAGAGGCGTCATGTTCAGGACGCTGGATTTAAAAGTCTAATGCTCTTTTCAAAAGCAAGTGATGCATATATTCTAAGAAAGTTGTTTGTTGTGTTTAAATGGTGCTTGTTTAATACAACCAGAGTAGATTATTATTGCAGTTGTAGTACGTCATCTATTAGGGTCACGGTTCAATACCCACGCCAATACTTCTTGCATGCATACCTAAATAACATACTGTTTAACCGGTCAAGAAGTGCGTCTTTCATCAAATACAGTACACACGCTGACAGTACATAATTTTGGACTCGGGTTTGAACTTTCAAATATGCAGCATAGTACGAAATTTTGTTTTCCCACGTTCGGATGCGTTTGTATAGGTTTGTATCGCGTTCACTCCAATTCAAACGCATCAGAGCACGGGAGACCGGAAATGCAAACTCATTCTAAGAAATGTCATACTCTGCTGTGTACAATAGTGCAAGTTTGGCGAACTCGGTCGCTGGATGATGAGAGGATGCTGACCAATAAAAGATGGAAACGCCACATGCCATCTTTTGATGTTCCAGGAATGTGATTAGACAATATATCTTAACACTTTAGATATATTTTTTTTGGAATGCCCAATTCCCAATGCACTCTAATTCCTTGTGGTGGCATAGTGACTCGCCTCAATCCGGGTGGTGGAGGACTAACCTCAGTTTCCTCCATGTCTGAGACCGTCAATCCGTGCATCTTATCACATGGCTTTTTGAGCGTGTTATCGGAGAGACCTAGTGCATGTGGAGGCTTCACGCTATTCTCCACAGCATCCATGCACAACTCACCACGTGCCCCACGGAGAGCGAACCACATTATAGTGACCATGAGGAGGTTACCCCATGTGACTCTACCCTCCCTAGCAACCTGGCCAATTTAGTTGCTTAGGAGTCCTGACTGTCGCTCAGCATGCCCTGGATACGAACTCACGACTCCAGGGCTGGTCGTCAGCATTTTTACTCGCTGAGCTAACCAGGGCCCCCTTTAAATATAATTGTATTTGTTATGTGTTATTTATGTACACCAGAAGCCCTCCGATGAGACATAATATCCTGGTCTGTTTCATTATCCGAAAAACTCATTGTTTCCCAGAGTATGCGATAATGGTGAGTATTTTCGGTCAAGGAAAACATCTTTCTAGTGTGAATGAGAGACGTAAACGTTGCGAAATCAATGCGTTTTCAAATGAAAACTAATTATGTGTTTTTGGCCTAAATGATGACAGAATTTTCATTTGTGTGTGTATCCTTTAACCATCAGGGAACTAGCATCCAAAAATGTAAATACAACGTATCTGATATGAAAGATGTGGTATAACGAAACAACTCCGCTTTGACAATGGAGATTATACGAATTGGTTCAAACTGACCTTTGGCCTTCACATTTTAGTTTGGAAGGCAATACAGAGTCCATCTCTACATAACATGCCAAACACATTAAGATACATCTAATGCTGCATGTCAACAAATCAAGCAATTGTGCTTTGAGGTTTATTTTTCCAGTAAACAGATACAGTAGCTTTGCATCAACAGTGAAAGACTTGGACAGCCGCTCAACTGTTATTATATTCATAAGGACAAGGCATGCTGATGGTTTGTTTTACAAGTTACTTTTTTACAAAATGATATTTGATTCCAAGCACCATCCGTACGAAAGGAGCATCATTATATCTACCAGTCCAACAGTTCAGTATGAGAATTTTATTATGGAACTGACTATGAGAGGAAGCACTGATGATTGAATATTAATCTAAAGGTTGATTACATTCAAACACATTTCACAATAAATGCTGATAACACAAGAAAAATACTGATGTAGCATGTGCAGTTGCCCTTAAAATATTTGAACACTAAAGCCACAGAAATTGTCATTGGATTATATCAAATCAAAATGAAACTTTTCTCAGAACTAACTTGAGTTTTTGCAGTTACTTTTAACCAACTGTTGTCAAGGTGATTTTTAGTGGATATAGGACTTGTCCTCAACTTCACCCAGGTGCTCTAGTAGAGCAACCAAAGGTGTAGTTCATCACATTAACTTCATTTTGAACAGTAAATCTATTGGTTTATCATTTAACAAACTTCTTTTTGTGAAATGTTTAGCTTTAGAAGTGTGCTTGTGCTGCCCTCTTTAAAATAAGTTGCACTTGCTTTAATATTTTATTATCTAGTGCAATGACACTCATACATTTTTAAGTAAGGCTTAAGTGTCCAAATAGTTTTGGGGCTGTTGTATCTTAAAGAGCACTTTTGTACTTGAAAAAGTCCTAGCTAATCTGACCATGACAAAATCTTTAAAGCATACCATGAAATGGGTCACAAACAGCTCTAATTCTTTCTTATATTTTATATTGTCAAACACAATGTGTTCTTATTTTGCTTCTATTTTTAAATACAGCTACAAAAGGTTTGCTTGCTTTGTCTTTTGATTTTTGGGCCAAACCCGCTTTCCAGCCCACCCTTCCTCCTCTCTGCACTTTCCACTGTTTTACTGCGCTGCTTGTGTACATGCGCAAATCCTGTGTGAAAGTAAACAGCATTCAATGGGGCTCCTCTCTCAAACACAAACAGAGCTGTAACTCAGTTAACCTCAACATCTGACACTTACCAACATCACAGTCACTTTGAATAACTCACATGGGTTGTGGCCTTTGAGGTCACAATACATACTGAACTTGGACCACACACACACAACATGGAAATCCGCCTGATAAAAATAATGGACATTTTTGTTTAGATATTTTTATGGCCGTAAATGTGGCAGCTGGAACAATGCGGGAGTTAGTGCGTCTGCAGGACTGCATTTTGTCCAGAGATGGGAAGAGGAGAGCCAATTCTCCAATCCTCCCTCCAGACCAGAAGATTAGGAAGTGTTTTAATGGGTATGGAGAGACACTGAGGAATAATGCAGGCGGCGGGGAACGAGGAGTCTGGTGGAGAGGTGGAATGTGCCAGGCTGCTCCTCTTTGCGAACACACTTTCATTTACGAAGACCTGAAAAACACAAATACATGTAAGGTTATAAGATTAATAGAAGTTTAATTTGGACTAGGGTTGTGACCGCGCAAACTGCCGCAGCGCACATCAGCGTGCTCCAGAGATAGAACCAGAGCTCTGGGACAGCACAGAGTGAAACTTTCAGTCGGGCTTCGGCAGAGACTGCAAAACTTATGTGACCCAATTGAATTCTACAAAGAACAGATTAGTAAAAGGCTCTATATGGAGGAAGTCGAACCTCTTAAACTGCTGACATTATAAACAGCACTGACGAGGTACAGAGATAACAGTGCACCCTGCATCAACATCAATAACAAGTTTTTTTTAACCCTTTGATGCGCAAGCTATGGAAACCCCTTCTAATGCACAACATGGGTCTAAAATGACCCATATTCATTTCCTATGTTATTTCATGCATGGCTGGACTTTTTTTTTTTTTTTTTTTTATCTTTTGAGATCAATTTATTTAAGCATTTAATATTCCATGATCTATAAATTCCATGATTTATAAATATTAAAAATTTCTTGTTTTCAATTACCAAAAATTATTATTTTAATTTTTTCTAGGTTTTGTGTTACTATATCAAATTTACTTATCAAGCATGATAAAACAAAAGAATAAAGACAACATTTTGTCAAATTAATCATTTTAGCAGTCATTTAGACAACACATTTAACACTTGAAATGTTTATTTGCCACTTTGTCTCACATAGCATTCACATATCACAGATAACTGATAACACTGAAATTGAACTGTGTAACTGTATTGAATTGTGGTGAATGAGATCAAATAAAAGAAAACACAACAAACAAAATAAAATCACACTGGTACAGCGGCATCTCAAATTGCCATATCAGTGCTTACATGCCTCACAAATGACAACTACATGTATGTGCTCCTTGCACACAGGCCTGGTGCACTGGGAACACCAGCTGCTGACTTTTCTGTCTTTGGCAGCTGGGCATATTCTGCATCTCTTCCTCTTTGATTGGCCCTCCTGTCTGATGTCCTCCTGTGGCCGAGTGTTTTGTTTTTCTATCCCACATCTTCCCATTGTCTCTATTATATGGCTTTGAAGGAGAGGCATGCCCTCCAAGCGTCTCTTCATATAAGGCATGACAAGCTCTTTGACGAGCTCCTTGAGGAATAGCCGTCTTGCATTGGTCACACCACCCATGTAATCAGGGTGATGTGCAGTGAAGATGGTGTAGGCATTGAGGGTGGCAACATCCAGTACATTGTACCATAGGACCATGGGCCACCTCCGTGTTCTCCACTTACATGAGTGGGTGCGAACAATCTGATCCATTGTGTCCACTCCTCCTTTGGTTTTGTTATAGTACTTGATAATTTCTGGTTTCTTCTTGAAAGAAACACTGTTGTCATCCACTGCTTTGTCATCATGCATGGTGCTCAGGAGGACAACAGCCTTTCCCTTCTTTGGCACATAGCTTACCATGGTCATGTTGCCATTGAATCCAAATTCTGAGCTATACTTCTCCCTCAATTTGGATGGCTTCACGACAGGCGGTATGTCCTGCATGTTCTGGTGAAGAGTTCCCACAATGGTCAGGTTCTTCTCAAGAAGCTTCTCAGCCAAAGGGACACTGGTAAAGAAGTTGTCCATTGTGATGTTGCGACCTATAATTTAAAAAAATAATATAACAATTACTTAAATTACTTAAATTTAATTACTTAAATCAATTTACTCAACATAAAACTCTCAATTTCAACAATAAACTAAACAATTAATAGATTATCTAATGTATTGTATTGCATAGTGCAAATAAATAAATTTCTCACAATGGTAAATAAAAAATAAAATACACACCATAAAAGATTGGTACAGTGATCTAGGTTTTATCATTTCAAGAGTATATTCACTTAAGTATTCTATATTCACCTGTCTGTCTGATTCCGCTACACAACTGTTGGACGATATTCTCTCCAAGGTTCCACTGAACCTCCTCTCCTGGCTGTCTCCCTGTGTAGACCATTCCATCTATCGCATAAGGCACCCTTGCATCACAGATCCAGAATATTTTTAATCCATACTTTGCAGGCTTACAGGGCATGTATTGCAAGAACTTGCACCTGCCCCGGAATGGCACAAGCTGCTCATCTATGGTGACACAGTCACTGGGGATGAACCGTCTTCTGCAACTAGCCAGGAAACAGTCCCAGACATACCTGAATGCCGCCATGTGATCTGTTTCCAGTCGTAATGCCCTGGTCCTCTTGGGATGCTCGCTCCAGTAAGACCCCCTTTTACTCATTCTATCTGACTGGGTCTGAGTTTCATCTTCAGAGGACTCATCAGACAAGTCTTCAATGTCATCAAAGGAGTCTTCTTCATCTACAAGAGCTGGATTTACACCCACAACTCCAGATTGACCCTGTGGCACATAGTCTAGGTCATCAGCATCAGATATCACAGAGTCTGAATCAGTACTAAGAATTGCCTCATCTTCCTCATCCTGTTCTTCATGCAGCATCTCGACAACCATTTCAACCATTAATCTTGATTGACTGCTGAGCTCCAGTAATGAGGTGGCGTTGACAGTTACAGTTCGAAAATGAAAAAGGCGGAAAAAAGAACCCTAAACTCTTAAAACATTGAATCATTTCAGCATATGAAGGATTATGAACTGTTAGGCCTTCTACATGTAAATAAGCTTTAAAATACAATCTTTTTTTTTAGTGTAGCTAACATTAGCTAGCTAGAATATGTCACCAGCTAGCTATAGCTAATAGTATTGGACATGTTTCTCCTTCTCACAAGTAATTTTTCTCTAGGATTACAAGGTCAAGGTAACCATAGCCTAATATTCAAATATTATGTCCATCTTTTACAAAATATAAAATTTTTTTCTGTGGTTAAAATAAAATAAGACTTGCATCAAATATACAAAAGCAGCCGTGTTGAGTTGTGAAATGTGTGGCAGGTGAATAGTATTCTGCAGTAAATGTTCCTACTTGCAACAATGTGCAAATATCAAAGGTTTCTATATGGGTCATTTTTGACCCATGTATGTAAAATTGATGTAGAAATAAAAAAACTGTGTTTATAAAGTAAGAAAGGAAACATTAACATAATGATTTGTGGAAATCAAAAACAAAATATTTAATGAATACCTGGAATAAGAAAAAAAACATATCTTTTAAAGATTCAGCAAAGAAACACTCAGCCATCACTGAAATAACATAGAAAATGAATACGGGTCTTTTTAGACCCATGTATGTAAAAAAAATGTAGAAATACAAAAACTGTGTTTGTTTATAAAGTAAGAAAGGAAACATAAACATAATGATTTGTGGAAATCAAAAACAAGATATTTAACGAATACCTGGAATAACAAATGATAAAATACATATATTTTAAAGATTCAGCAAAGAAACACTCAGCCATGCATGAAATAACATAGGAAATGAATACGGGTCTTTTTAGACCCATGTTGCGCATTAGAAGGGTTGCGATACAAAAACGATTTTTATTTGAAAAGTAAGAAATTAAAAATTTCAATTAGGATTTTTAATGATTTAAAACAAGTTAATTGAGGAATACCTGGAATACTGAATGATGAAATTAATTTATTGCAAAGATATAGAAAATGAAAACTCAGTCGGGTCTTTTTAGACCCATGTTGTGCATCAAAGGGTTAATACACCTCATCATCCATACTAAAATGTTTTACAGAAGTAACACTAACTGGTAACTGGTATAGATGCATATTAAATCGATAAGGGTGAATCTATATATTAATAATTATTCTATTGTCATTAAGTCACTTTTATCTTGATCCAACCCCTTCGGACTTTCTTCCCTGAATGAGAAAAGATGCAATGAAAGTACATATTTACATATCTACTTAACTTATCCGTTTTATAACCCATTTTGTACTCCATGGAATTATCTACTGAGAAAGCTGTAGTTAAAGGTTTCTAAACACATTTAGGCTCTTAGTTACTCATAACAAATACTATTGTTGATTTTTAGGAAGACTATCTGTATTCCATGTTCTTACCTGTGGCAATGTATTTATCATTACAAATGCCACTGTTAAAAAAATGGAAGAACAACAGTAAACTTCCATAAAGGCAAGTACATTGTATGACTTTCTTCTGCTGAACAAAAAGATTTTTAGAAGAATATTTCATCTCTGTAGGGCCATGCAAGTGAATTTTGGCCAGAACTTTGAAGGTCCAAAAAGCACATAAAGGTAGCATAGAAAGTAATACATAATACTCCAGTGGTTAAATCCATGTCTTCAGAAGTGATATGATAGGTGTGGGTGAGAAACAGATAAAAAGGAAACATATTGTCCTTTTTAAATTATCCTTCATGCCCACTAGGTGGTGATATTAAAGAAGAATGTGAAAGTAAAAGTGGAGATTTATAGTAAAAAATAGTTCATAAGTCAATTCAAAGACTTTTGATCTTCTGGACACCATTCACTTGCATTGTATGGCCCTGCATAGCTGAAATATTCTTCTAAAAATGTTTTTGTTTAGCAGAGGCAAGAAAGTCCAAGACATCTGGGATGGCATGAGGGTGAGTAAATAATAAGATAATTTTTATTTTACACTATCCCTTTAAACAGAACACATACAAAGTTTCCTATTCTTGTGCTGGACCAATGAAATTCCTTTTTATTATATTGCGATTATGTTGAATTTCTTAAATTTGCAATTCAGTAAAATCCTTTTCCTTCCCAATACAAATTCCAATTCAACATCTTATTGGGCGTGTCCAATTGCATTTAAATTCCAATTCAACATCTTATTGGGCGTGTCCAATTGCATTTAAATTCCAATTCAACATCTGATTGGGCGTGTCCAATTGCATTTAAATTCCAATTCAACATCTGATTGGGCGTGTCCAATTGCATTTAAATTCCAATTCAACATCTGATTGGGCGTGTCCAATTGCATTTAAATTAGAATTCAACATCTTATTGGGCGTGTCCAATTACATTTAAATTCCAATTCAACATCTTATTGGGCGTGTCCAATTACATTTAAATTCCAATTCAACATCTTATTGGGCGTGTCCAATTGCATTTAAATTAGAATTCAACATCTTATTGGGCGTGTCCAATTACATTTAAATTCCAATTCAACATCTTATTGGGCGTGTCCAATTACATTTAAATTCCAATTCAACATCTTATTGGGCGTGTCCAATTACATTTAAATTAGAATTCAACATCTTATTGGGCGTGTCCAATTGCATTTAAATTAGAATTCAACATCTTATTGGGCGTGTCCAATTACATTTAAATTAGAATTCAACATCTTATTGGGCGTGTCCAATTACATTTAAATTAGAATTCAACATCTGATTGGGCGTGTCCAATTACATTTAAATTAGAATTCAACATCTTATTGGGCATGTCCAATTACATTTAAATTAGAATTCAACATCTTATTGGGCGTGTCCAATTGCATTTAAATTAGAATTCAACATCTTATTGGGCATGTCCAATTACATTTAAATTAGAATTCAACATCTGATTGGGCGTGTCCAATTACATTTAAATTAGAATTCAACATCTTATTGGGCGTGTCCAATTGCATTTAAATTAGAATTCAACATCTTATTGGGCGTGTCCAATTGCATTTAAATTAGAATTCAACATCTTATTGGGCGTGTCCAATTGCATTTAAATTAGAATTCAACATCTTATTGGGCGTGTCCAATTACATTTAAATTAGAATTCAACATCTGATTGGGCGTGTCCAATTACATTTAAATTAGAATTCAACATCTTATTGGGCGTGTCCAATTACATTTAAATTAGAATTCAACATCTGATTGGGCGTGTCCAATTACATTTAAATTAGAATTCAACATCTTATTGGGCGTGTCCAATTGGATTTAAATTAGAATTCAACATCTTATTGGGCGTGTCCAATTACATTTAAATTAGAATTCAACATCTTATTGGGCGTGTCCAATTGCATTTAAATTAGAATTCAACATCTTATTGGGCGTGTCCAATTGCATTTAAATTAGAATTCAACATCTTATTGGGCGTGTCCAATTACATTTAAATTCCAATTCATTAATTAAAAGAGAAAATTCTGAAATTCTGTATTGTACCCAAACCTGGTCCATTCACTTATAACACACAGATGCACACCTGCTGGGTGATATATTAACATCCCTCTGACTGAATTGGTTGTATATCTAGAGACAGGACAAGCACTTGTCTTATTTGCAACTAGTCTGATTAAACTGTCATGAAAAATGTCCCTGGGGCAAATATAATGTATTTAGCACCTCCATGTGCACATATTGAAATTAAAAAGGCTTCCTGAACGCACACACTCATTACACATACTGCATAATTTAAGGCTTATTGAAATGAGGCCAAAACTGGGCTCAGAGGGATCACTCCACTGATCTATTTTCTCCAAATGAAAAACACAAGACTTGAAGACAAAGAATTTAGATTGATGATATATAGTAGATTAGCTGCAGTTGTGAAATAAAGACTTCAAGGTTACTGCAGTGTAGATGTCTGGGCTAGAGAGGTCAGTAGTTCTGGTTGTTAAATTATAATATATGCTTCTATAGAACCCATAGGTCAGTGTGATTTCAACTTTTTGTAATTGTGATTGATTTTTTTCCCCCCATGTTTAATTTCCAAATTCTCTGTGGAGTACTACACTACCCACAATCCTAAAGTGAGATCCACCAATCGGAGGAGTTGCAGTTATAATGAAAATGGGAACAGCGGGCAGCAGGGCTGTGGTGAGATGTTGCAAGCTAGTAGAGGCTAGCTAAGTAACATTATTAGCCACTTACACATGAAATCCATCATACTGCATTAAAATTGAAAGATTATCTTTTCCGATAAATGTTCCATATCTGCTTTTCACACATCGATAGACTTTCCATCTATTATCCGTATTGTTAACTTTTACACATAAGCACCAAAATACTATTAAAACTCTGATGTCATTTCCTGGAAATAACCTCTAACTGCTCACACACATTATGATGCATAAATAAAAAAAATTTCAGTGAAGTTTTTTTTCCGAATGTGATTGACAGCTATGCGTGCCGCCATATTGTTTACATACCAATGCAGCATGGGATTCTGAGTTCGTCAAGCATTGATGGTTCTAAAAAACTAGCCCTTCCACTTTTTTTTGCCCCGGAAGTGGTGAGAATGAGTGACGGATGGAATAGGAGAAGGCTCAAGTGGACTAACTAGCTTAAACATTCTTTGTTTGACATCAGAATACAGCGCTGCATCTCTGTTAAATTCCATTACATTTATGTAAATGGCCGTTTGGGTGAAAGCGCCTATTAGCAAACGTTAGCTAAAGGGATAGGTCACTAAAAATCTGTAAAAACTTAAGTCTAACATGAGACTCTTTTCTTATGTTAAACAGACATAAGAGCTTGAGCACATACCCTACAATTAATATTTGCCAAAAACAATTTTAAAGTGGCCATTTATTTCCAAGTCTATATAAAAGCTCCCCCACTGCTAAATTTAGCTTGTGACAGTCTTGATTAATCCCTCATTGGACAAGCTCTGAATGCTTAATGAATAGACTAATTAAGAACTTACACTAATTAAAGAAAAGCTAACTTTAATTAATGCTTCAGACAAGGGGCAAGCAGGGACATGTGTAATAGGATCTAAACTTAATACACACACACACACACACACACACACAAACAGGTACTTACTGATGCACAGGCTTTAATAGTAGATGGGATGGTTTCTCATTGACATGGTAGAGTGGGAATGGGTCAAATCCACCAATAAAATCAACTGAAAAACCAAACAAAAGAATTTTGAAATTAAAGAATGAAAGAAATGAAAGGGGAAAATGAGCCGCGAGGAGAACAAATGAAACGGAACACAAAATGATGATCATCACTTGATGCAAAAACCATGAGCAGACATAATGCATGACATGAATATGAATTAGTATGAACATTAACCCTGGAATATCAACTACACCACTTTTATTACACAAAGCAGACATAATTAATAACAATGAATATTATCTACATGAGAACAGAAATTAAATTATCACACTGTCACACTGTCACACACACACACACACACACACACACACACACACACACACACACACACACACACACACACACACACACACACACACACAAGATTCTGAATTGCTTGCTTCCTCATTTGCAAGCTGCTTTGGATAAAAGGTCCATTGCTAAATGACTAAATGTAAATGTATTCGTACAAACCTTTATTTAATTTTACTCTCACAAAGACACACACTAGAACGGTGTCCCAAATCACATGATCAATACTATTTATAATGGATATTCAAAGCTGCTAAATCAGTTTTTATATGTACGCTCATAAAGGTCGAGTTATTGAAAAGTGTGCTATTTCTGTCCTACAAGTGGCACAAAATTGAATCTTTCAATCAGGTTTACAGAACACTTTCCCTTTGCCATTAGTCAAACAAACATAGTATTGCCCCAATCTGACACCATTGGTTGAGTCAATCTTGTCATGTCAGAGCCACAGTGTTTACACTTTTTGGAAATTGACCTACGAATGGTTTACTTTTAGTCGTCTCAGCATATTACTAGGAATATGAATGTTGCATTTATATAGAGAAAAGGTTCATTTATGATGTGGTAGTATGACCCAGTACTCTTTATGCTACACTCAAATGTGCTTTCCAATTATCAGTACATACTTTAGTGTACAGTATAAGTAGTATTGCAACATGGTGCCAGTAATCACATGTATAATCTGTGAATCATTAACATTGTGCTACTGCTGAAAGCTCACTCAAACAAATTCAGTAAATCTATATAAAACACAAGCAATTTCAAGAGCAGTTGCCTCCATGTTTACACACATTTTACATGCAGCAGGCTTGAATAGAGAGCAGCTGGTTTGTGCATCCTAAAAGGCAGGCTTTGAGCTCATGATGTGTCATCAGCATTTGAAGCGTCTGCAGAGTTTCAGAGACCATGAGTTGCACTGCTATGTGTGAAATGTTTGGAAGGGAGGTAGTTATTCCTGCTTATGTGGTTAAATGGACAACTTTACACATTCTTAGGCCATGTATCGGCAATTTTTAAGTCTATTTTTCAGTCGTAAGTAGGGTTGCACAATTATGACAAAACCCATAATTGTCGATTATTTCCTTTGTAATTGTAACATAATATTGCGATTAATTTTGTGAATAAGATCAACATTAACAGTCTACAGATTTATAGTTAATAAGGACTTACATTTTAGTCTGTTTCTCACCCAAAATGATCGTATCACTTCAGAAGACATTACCACTCAAGTCATTTGGATTATATTTATGCTAACTTTATGTCGTTATTGGAGCTTGAAAGTTTTGGGCCCCATTGACTTGCATTGCATGAACCAAACCACATCATGCACACTCAAAATATCTTCGTATGTGTTCTGCAGAAGAAAGACAGTGAGACGGCATGAGGGTGAGATTATTATGTTTCACATGAATTCTCTTTGACTCTATGATAAAGTGTGTATCTATTTCTCTCCTCTCTGTGGCTCCTGGTTTAGTCTCTCTCTCTGGATAGAGGGGTGTAATACATTTCGAGAGGGGTAGCACTCAGGCTAACGTTCAGCACTACACTATTTTGACCCACTTTCATAAAAAGAAGCTGTTTTTTTTAGGGTGTGCAAAGGAATCTGCTCAGCACTGATAACTAAGCAGACATTCATGATCACACACACACACACACACACACACACACACACACACACGCTCTCTCTCTCTCTCTGTCCTATTTTGACACACACACAGCTCTGATGCAGTGTTAATTTATCAGCGTGAGTTCTTTAATGTGCACTGTAATAAAAACGTTCACAGAAGATGCACTTGAGGACATTTATATATTATAAAACATATAATGTGATTTTTAGATGTATATAATGACTGATTATCAAAAGATTCGATCACGATCGCCTGGTATGAGCGCACCATGTTGTTTACACTGCAGTCAGTGCTGTGTAAGATACACACAAATAGTAATCCACTACATATGAAGATTAGTAATTACTTCATTGCAAAAGTAATCACATTTCTAATTACTTTACTTTTAATTGACTTTCTAAAACACTTTTCCGCTCAACAAATTCTAAATAAAGTATATATTTCTTCCATGTTCATTGTTATACACAAGTCATACACTTGGCACCTCACATTTCTCCTTCACATTGACTCATTACAGGCCTGAGTTTTATGACCAGATAAATGCTCCAAAAGAAGGATAAAAATGCGCTGCTCAAATGATCCGCATGAATCCACGGAAAAACACCAGAGCGGACAGATTTGGGCACCGCTGCATTATATGGTGGGGTACTTCTGTAAACAGTCTGTAATGTCTGAAGTGAATATAAAGTGACAAAAATCGTATAATAAACTAGGCTTAGATTAGTACCCAAGAGCTGGTATTGGGGCTGACCTGTCTGCTGTCATTATATAGATTTACACAGCTTCTAATGAGCCAGCAGTAATGGGCACTGAGACCACAAACTAATTATGGATGCAAGCCATTTAAAACACAGAGAGAGAGAGAGAGAGAGAGAGAGAGAGAGAGAGAGAGAGAGAGAGAGAGAGAGCAATGAGATGAAAGCAGAGGAAAAATCCGGATAAAAATGAAGCCTGACACATTATTATTCAAATCACCTGTGGAGAGAGAGAGAGAGAGAGAGAGAGAGAGAGAGAGAGAGAGAGTGTGAGAGTGAGAGAGAAGATAAACTTCAGAGGCACGAAGTGCAGTGGAGAAATTAAATCCTCCACTTCAAATGAGCATGTAAATGAACCAAACAGCTTTGCTTGATAGAAAATAGACCCACTGGGCTGCTTACACACACGCAAGCACGCGCACACACGCACGCACTCACTCGCACACACACACACTCGCAAACACACACTCATTCCCTCATTTCCAACGCCAATGTAGCATGAGGACATGAGAAAAAATGCGTTAGCATGCAAATTCAAATGAACCTAATTAAAAAAAACATGACATGGTCTTGGAAAATGTGTCTATGTGAACGATCATATAGATGTAGGTAAGTTTGCACCAGCTTGGCTGAGAAAAAAGGCCAGAAAAAATGGCAGCAAGAAAAGTATTTAATAGATAGCACAAAGTTTTCCTGAAAGTTTGCATTAACAAGATGTTTGGAATCACTGCAATGATTGTTTTTTTTTATTTTTTAGAACGGATTAAATTTCAAATGCCGTCACACCCGTTCTTTCTTCGATTTGGCTAGAAGTTTATTTGGGCCCAGACACAAACAACCTGTAGGGAAGAAAAGAAACAAATGAGATCTTTTTATGCTCAATACAGCACAACAGTGCTCGCTCAGCTTTTCAGCTGTCTGAGTTTCTGAGGTATTTTCCCACTGATTTCTTCCATAGGCTTTTAACAAAAACTTTTTAAGCGATGAACCAAACCAACCAGCTCCAAACAACACGAACTAAAATTCTATGAAAAATTGCGATTGACGTTATCAAATAAAAAACAAATGGAAATATAAAACTATTGAGGTTGTTGATTATAAGTATAGTGTTAGGTAAGTATAGTGTTAAGTATTAGGTGTACTGCAAAATATTGATATATATATATATATATATATATAGATATATATATATATATATAGATAAATACACATATGTATGTAGTTTAAGTGTGTAGGGAGACCGACTCGATTGTGTCATTCACAAAGCGTCAAGGAAGTGGCCGGTCGCTGTTGGACTTGGTTGGCCGCAGTTCACAGATTGGTGGATCTTTCTCCGCTGGACCATGGATAGTGCAGTTGTTCAACAGGGATTCCGCTTTTAAACAAGATTTTAAAGAAAATTTGAAGAATTTGAAATAACGCGGACTGATGGCTTCAACAAAGACATAAACCATTGACGAACAACCTCTAAGTTCACAGTCTTTAAAGGTTTATACGTCATCATTGAAAATCAATTCTTCCATGGAAAAGATTTATGGGATTTTTACTTCTAGAATCACACTGTTGCACTCTATTGTTTCTCTATTAAATGGCGACATTTGCTTAAGTCTCCTGCTTCTCAGATTTTTCTCTTGAGAAAAAAATCCCTGTTATCTTACATGTGTCCCCAGAAGAGATCTCAACAACGTCTAAAACTGTGCTCAGATTTACAAAGATACCAACTGATACCCATCAACTGTCTTAGGTGTTAATTCATACCTCTAAGGAATTTTAAGAAAAACATCATGACAACGATGATGCTTCTTTTTTTCCAGCATCAATACTCGCTAAGCTACCCAAGCCCCCTGATGCTTCTTGTGTTGATTTACTTCCTAAAGAATAAATTCCAGTCACTTCCAGTCATAACCAGTGGATCACACTCACTTTTTCTTCAAATGAATCAATTTGATGTTGGTAAATTTCTACAGAGCTTTATAGAATTTACCACAACACACTCTACATCAATAGGCATTATGCCCCCCATTCAGACTCCCTGCTGTCAAACACAAACAGACACATCCCCTCGTGGCAGTTAACACTCAGAGGTCATCAAAACCTAAAGGCAAGCAGGAAGTGACTGTAAGAGATAAAAGTCAATTATTTCTGTGGTGTCCACTCCCTCATGTCAGAGTGGATCAGCGCTCTGGGGAATGTTCAGTGGTGGTAAATATTCCCAAAATTTTTGGGCCAAGGGAGAGGAACACAAACATTAATGGTCAGTTGAGGTCTGCTGTTTGACCATTTCAAATAGGGCTTGTTCTTATTCTCACCCCCTGGGCTTCATTCTGGTCCTCTTCCACTTAGAGAAGATTTTTAAAGATTAAGGGGGTAATTCTCCAACAATAAATAAATTGCAGCCGGTAAAATCACTGTTTATTTGCATACCCTGTTTGCACTAGTTTAGGGCCAAATTACTAAAGTATTTGTGCAGATCAGGCATCTGTGGAATCGTGGCAACAAAATTTGTACTGAATGCATATAGTTATATAGAAAGAGCTATATCGCAGAGGATGCAGCAGACCAATGTTATCTGACACACTATGGCAGGACTGTACAGCATCACTCTGCTACTGTAATAAAGACACATCCGAATCATCTCTTTAACATGCCGAAAATGCACTTGACAACATATTTTTAACACTCTTTTCCATCGTTTGATCATTATTTGATGTATTACTGCTGTTATGATCTATAGAAAAGTAAATAAATGTAATAAAACAGTTTAGTTGCTTTATTTATCAATTGATTGTTCCAATTGAGAATGTCCCTGAATGTCCCCAAAGTGAGGTTTTGTCAGATATAGCTCACTTTTGGGAAACATATTATACCCAAACTATAGCTAAGTACATACTCATACATTCACATTTCACAAAGTGAGCGGAGTAATGCTACTCTCTAAAAAAAAAAAAAAGATGGTTCTTCAAAGGTGCTTTACTGGACTTACTTGTTCTATTTATACCCATATCTTCCTGAATAACCCTTTTTGCTGAAATGGTTCTTTGCATTGGGGATTAGGAGTTCTTTATTCCCGCTCTTTTGGTTTTTGAATGTAACTGTCAATAAATTCTTTCAAAGCCTGTGGATCATTGGTTCACTTGTAGCACTGGAGTCCTGGCAACTCAACCGACCAATTTCACAGACTGTCACCACGGGTAAACTAGATATATTTTTTTAAAAATGTCGCGGACACATTTTAACCATTAATAGTTTTAGCAGTTAAGTTTTCAGGGACAAAAAAATCCCATTAGCTCAGTTTGGGAGTGAGCATTGCATTTGAAAGTGAAACCATGGCAAATTTTAAGTTTACAGTTTATCGGAAGTGTGTTGTTTGGAAGCAAAACATTTCGAGGTTGGCCAAATTTTAATTCATGGTTTATACCACTTTTGTTACGCTATGGCTGAACTTTCCACCAGCTGTTACCATTTAAAGCATTTGCATGACTAATTGCGCAAAATTACTTTTCTTGTTGCAATATTATCCTCTAGGCATTCAATAATTATAAATTATTTTACTCAGAGCTTCTTAACCTTTAGATTTAGAAATTTAGCCAAATAAACCTGCATCCAGTAATTTTTTGCAAATATATTGAATAACCTTGAAGGGAATTCAACCTAGAGCTCATGACATCTGTTTTTCTTTCTGCAGGGCATGAGACTGATGGACCGACTTTAGTGCTTATAATAACCCCTACATAGGAATCACAGAATGAATGAAGCTATGACTGTTATCAGACAACAGACAATTTTGTCACTATTTGATAAAGACAGCACAGCACATGGGTAAGTTTTTGCTAAATGTTGAGCAAGTCTATATTAAGCGTTTTACATTTTAACCTTTACAAACCTTTAAAACTTTCTGTAACTGGTGGTTTTCTAGCCATAAGATTGTCTTTTTTTATTTTACCAGAACATGCAAGTGTGTCATCCCACCGGCAGTATGAGTTGTCTACTTTGAAAACAGCATATGCCTGCCTTTAAGCTATCAGGTTATGTGAGTTTTACGTAGTCTTTTTATCTCTTTCCTTTTTATATCTATTTTTGCCATTCATTTATACACTATGATTATAGAACACAATGTAATTACTTTGTATCATAGGTTTACAGTTAAAATGCAGCTACACCATGTCTTCCAGCTGTGTTCTGTGGGGATACTTCTCTGTGCTTCTCCAGTATGCATGTGAGTGTTAAAGACTTTTTTTTTATCCATATAGAATTTTCTTGGGTTTATGCTTACAAATTTTGTCCAGTCACAAAATAAACAAACAAATAAACAAAACCCTATCATACTTTATTTAACTTTTTCTTTTTCACATTGTGAAAGGCTCACATATATTGTCTACATACATATATTGAAACACTGACTCCTAATTGTTTATTTCTACTCAGAAAGATGCTGTTGGACCCACATCCTCATTACCTGCAGAGAGGGGCCGCCACTCAATAACACCAAAATACACAGTGATGGATGGTGAAGACATCATAGAGGATTGTGCAGATATTTTAATGAAATTTAGCCTTCATTACATCTATTTTGTGTTTCTATGGGACTTTGCTCTTCCTTGAACAATTGATTGTCAGCATGGAAGATAAATGCTCTCTATATAAAAGAATGTACATGTTTCTGTTCAGGCCTGAATGCGTGGAGCAATGTGGGTCTGCTAATTCATTTGCATATGCATTTATTGACTCTTTCATGTTATGTATTTGTTGATGTATTTAGTAATGTGAGTGATTTATGCATTTTTAATTATTTAATAGCAATAATATATGAATGTATTCAACTATCAACTGCTGTAAAAGCATTATTTTCATTTAAATAGAAACTAAAAGTTCCCCATCTGTCGCTCACTTAGACGTTGTGTCGAAGAAGCGACACTAGGGGTCTCTCTTGAGCGCCGAATATGCCTCTGATCTATGAAAAAAGGCCAATGAGAAGTTGGCAGACAGAATTTGCATACCCCACCCCCAGAAATACGGGTATAAAAGCGGGGAAATACGTTGAGTTCATTCAGAAATTATCTTCGGAGCGCATACAGTCTACTGCGAGTCACACACCCGTTCTTGCTTTCTTCCTCTGACGCTCTGCTTGCTGTTGGATCTACGGCGCACTACAGCGGCTTTTCTCCTTCTCTGCACGGCAGTGCAGTTTGCTCCTGGGCGCTTCGACAGCGCAGAGAAACTTAAAAGGGTGTTTTAAAAGAGTGATTTTCTCTGATTAAAAGAGTATTTTCCTCTAAAAAGAGCATAATACTCAGCGGCGTTGAACGTCCTTTTCAGGATGCGTCTTTGTAAAGATGCCCTTCCACCACTGTGTAGTTCCTGGATGCGGTAGAGTGCTCTCCGCTTCAGACGGCCACAGGCGTTATCTCGTGTGTCTGGGCAGCGATCACACCGAGGCAGCGTTTGTGGATGGCTCATGCTCTCATTGCGAGGGCATGACCATGTCAACAGTGGAGTCGCGGCTCGCTTTCAATAGAAAGTATGCCACTCCAGCTGCCCCCCGCATTGCTCCTTCTTCCCACAGGATTGAGGACAATGAGGCTGGTGATGGAGGCGATCTGGGGATGGCAGCGGGTGCAGCTCCGCCGGGTACACCCCCTCGGACCACCCGCCCCCCAGCAAGCTTGTTGACTCCCGTCCATGCTCTAGGCAACAGCGGCTCGCCTCACAGCCAGCCTGCTTATCCTCTGGAGCTCGAGGTGGATGAGCTCGCTGCTGCATCGGAGAGCGCGGCATCTGACATGGATGACTCCCCTGGGCTGCCGCCTTCGGGCCAGCACGCCCAGGCTGAGGCCAATGCCCAGATGGCCGACATGCTTTCCCGGGCCACCGCCAGTGTGGGCTTGGATTGGAACCGTCTGTCCTCCCCACAGCCATCGTGGTTGATGACTGGTTCCTGGTGTCTGGGTGCTGCTCACAGCCTCCTCCCCCCACCCCCCGGTCCCATTTATCCCGGAGGAGCATGATGAACTGACATCATCTTGGAGAGCTGCCCTCTCCACCTGTCACAAAGCCACTCACTCATCCGCTCTCACTACCCTTGACGTCGGAGCGGCCCTTGGGTACACGGCGTTCCCCAGGTGGATAGGGCTGTTGCGCTCCACCTGTGTCCAGGAAACCCTAACACCTGGCAGTGTCGCCCTGTGCTCCCTCCCAAGGCCTGTAGGACAACATCCTCGCTGACAGCGAAAGCCTACAGCGCCGCCGGACATGCCGCTTCTGCCCTGCACGCCATAGCCCTCCTTCAAGTCCACCAGGTCAAGGTGCTCAAAGATCTGCATGGGGGTAGCACTGATCCCAATGTGCTGCAGGAACTGCGCTCAGCGACCGACCTCACCCTCAGAGCCACGAAGGTCACAGCGCAGTCACTCAGGCAGGCGATTGCCACGCTCGTGGTCCAGGAACGTCCTCTGTGGCTGGACTTGGTCGAGATGCGTGACCAACAAGGCTCGCTTCCTCAACGCCCCTGTCTCCCAGTTCGGTCTCTTCGGCGACACCATCAAGGACTTCGCCCAGCAGTTCTCCACAGTGAAGAGGCAGACGGAGGCCATCTCTCACATCCTGCCCCGCCGTAAGCCTGCCGCCATGGGCCATGCCCCGTTGCTCGCCGAGGGCGTCCTCCTGCAGCTAAGCAGCACCCTGCTCCGCCTCAACCCGGGCCCAGCTCTCAGCCCCAGCGTTGAGCACACCGCAGGAAGCAGACGCCCCCCGTCTCACAGACCCCCTCGAGGATCCGGAAGGCTCCCAGTGGATAGCCGGGAGGAAAGTCTTTGGTTGAATTTCATTTGCTGCCCCCCCCCCCCACACGGTACCCACATTCTCAATAACAGAGCTATTTCCTTTGTCTCTGGGTCACCTGGCCCGCAAATGCCATTCTCACTGCACCCTGCCACCAGATCTCTACAGTCCCTGCATGCTGGACGCTGACCCCCCGCCTTCAGCCCCACGACTGTTCTCCGGCCGGCTGGTTCCGACGAGTCTAGAGGATGCCTACACTGGTCCTCCTCCTAAGTCATTAACCCGCCCCTGCCGTGTGTGCGGCGCAAGGCAAGTGCTTTGAGTCTTTTCTCAGCACTAGAGCCTCGGGATGCGTCTTAGCCTCCCGAAGCCGTCCTACCTGCTCTGCCCCACCGGGTACGTCAAAAATAATCGTCCCCTTGGTGCCCCTAGCACGGAGCTTGGATGTGTGACTTTCACTTCCCAACCCGTTATACTAACTGGCCCGGACCATCCGACTCGGTTACGCAACTCAGTTTGCCAGGCCCCCGCCCCCCTTCGCGGGCGTCCGCTTTACCGCAGCACATGGCAAGCATGCCAAATTCCTGCACGTGGAAATCGCTATTCTTTTACTAAACAAAGACGCAATAGAGCCTGTCGCTCCAACCGAAATGAAGAAGGGTCTCTACAACCCTTACTTCATTGTACCCAATACAACCGATCTTGGACTTGTAAGTTCTCAACCGGGCTCAGTTCAAACTCCTGTTCAAAATGCTCATGCAAAAACATGTCTTAATTTGTGTACGGCATCCAGATTGGTTCGCAGCGTCAGACCTGAAGGATGCGTACTTCCACGTCCCAATTCTGCCTCAACACCCACCCTTCCTATGGCTTGTGTTCGATGGCCAGGCGTATCAGTACAAAGTCCCCCCCTTCGGCACGTCTCTGTCCCCTCGCGTCTTCATGAAAGTCGCAGAGGCTGCCCTTGCCCCGCTCAGAGAAGCTGGCACTCGCATACTCAATTACCTCGACGACTGGCTTATCTTGGCCCACTCCCGAGAGTAATTATGCACTCACAGAGACTAGGTGCTCAGGTACCTCAGCCGTTTAGGGCTTCAGGTCTACCGAGAAAAGAGCTAGCTCGCCCCGGTTCAGAGCATCTCTTCTCTCGGCATGGAGTTAGACTCAGTCTCAATGTCAGCACGTCGCACCAGCGAATGTGCACAGTCAGTGCTAAAATGCCTTGCTGCCCTCAGGCCGGGCACGGCGGTCCCTCTAAAACCTTTCCAGAAGCTCCTGGGGCATATGACATCCTCTGCGGTGGCCACACCGCTGGGGTGGATGCGTATGAGACTGCTTCAGCACTGGCCCCAGACTCCAGTCACGAGACGAGCATGGCGCCACGGCACGCACTGTGCAACTATCACCCCTACCTGCATCAAAACCCTGGACAGACCTCTGCTTTCAGTGAACAAGGATACTCTTGCAGCAGGTGTCCCAACGCGTCCTGGCCATGACCAACGCCTCCAAACTGGGTTCAGGCGCCATGTGCAATGGGCACACAGCCGTGGGCCATTGGAAAGGGGCCCCGCTGCGCTGGCATATCAATTGCCTAGAGTTGCTGACTGCTTTCTTTGCCCTGAGGAATTTCCTCCCGTTAGTTCGGGACAAACATGTCCTAGTCAGGTCAGACAGCACCACCGTGGTAGCATACATAAATCGCCAAGGCGGCGTATGCTCCCGCCACATGTCACGACTCGCCCGTCGTCTCCTCCCTTGGTGCCACTCAAATTCTCGGCAACCTCAATGAGAGACCTCCCGCTGCCCGCTCTGGTATGCCCGAACAGAGGCCTGCGGGGCTGTGCAAGTACGCATATTTCCCCAGGGAGCCTTCTTGCACAGGTGCTGTGCAAGGTCAGGGAGGACGAGGAACATGTCATCCTGGTGGCTCCTTATTGGCCTACTCGGGCCTAGTTCTCGGACCTCTTACTCCTCGTGACAGCCCCTCCCTGGCGATTTCCCTGAGGAAAGACCTTCTTTCTCAGGGACAGGGCTCTGGCATCCGCACCCAGACCTTTGGAACCTCCACGTCTGGCCCCTGGATGGGACGTGGTAGATCTAGCTGGTCTACCACCTGCCGTTGTAGACACAATCAACCAAGCCAGAGCCCCTTCTACCAGGCATCTTTACGCCCTGAAATGGCGTTTGTTCACAAATTGGTGTTCTTCCTGGGCTGAAGACACAGAGGTGCGCAGTTAGGTCAGTGCTCTTATTTCTGCAAGAGAGGCTGGAGGGGAGGCTGTCCCATTCCACCTTAAAGGCAAGTCTTTGGGTAAGCACGACTTAATTATCAGGTTCCTAAGAGGCACCCGGAGGTTGAATGCCCTGCTAAATCACGCTCACCTCCATCAAGAGGGTCGGGGACCTGCAAGCATTCTCTGTTAGCGACACTTGCCTGGATTTCGGTCCAGCAGACGCATATGTGATCCTAAGACCGCGACTGGGCTATGTGCCCAAGGTTCCTACCAGACCCTTTAGAGACCAGTTAGTGAACCTGCAAGCGCTGCCCCGGGAGGAGGTAGACCCAGCCCCTTCGTTGCTGTGTCCGGTACGTGCTTTGTGTACCTATTTGGACTGCATGCAGAGCTTTAGATGTTCTGAGCAGCTCTTTGTCTGCTTTGGTGGACAGCGCCCAAGGTAAAATTGTGCGCTTTTCCTCCCAGGAGATCCCACTCCTCGGATCCCTGGATGATTCCTCCCTAGCCCCTTGTGGGTCCGCAGTTCAGCGGGGGAACTCGCCGACCCAATCCACTACAGGTACTTAATCTACTCTGTACTGGAATAGGTGCTCGAAAGGGCAGGACTCCTATGTGGACTCCCCCTGTGTGTATTATTCATGGTACGGTCCCCTTACGAGTGGACCCGCATCTCCCTTAGGCAGTTTCAGCTGCCCTCTGGTCGCTGTGTTGTAGCAACTCCCCCCTCCTAACAAAGCTGGATCTACCACTGCGACATTTCCACATGCCGCCTAAAAAACCCATGTGATGTATTCACCACTCTTACCTCCCCTTCAGGGCAGGGGTGGTCTCCGCAGGGTCTTTTCCCCTTGAAAGAATAGGAAACTGGGTAAGACCCCCTTCCCTCGATGCGTGTAAGGGCCCCAGCCGTTTATTGCTCTATGCGGAGAAACATAGAGAGAAAAGAGGCCCAGCCAGGCTCGGCCCATTCCCAGGTTGGCAAGCGTCGCATTGCATACCTGTTTAGGGTAACTAGAAGGATTTCGACGACTTTTATGGGGCATTGGGGAAGGGTACGCTCCTGTTTCAGCAGAACACGTACACGGCTCAGCGCATGGCGTAATTTAAAGTGGACCCCTAGTGTCGCTTCTTTGACACAACGTTGAAGTGAGCGACAGACGGGGAATGTCTAGGTTACGTATTTAACCTCCGTTCCCTGATGGAGGGAACGAGACGTTGTGTCCTCCCGGCCACATCACTGAGCTGAGCCACTGTAGTGGCTGGACCATTTCCGGCTCCTCAGAAAAATCCTGAATGAACTCGACGTATTTCCCCACTTTTATACCAGTATGTCCGGGGGCGGGGTATGCAAATCCTGTCTGCCATCTTCTCATTGACCTTTTTTCATAGATCAGAGGCATAAACGGCACTCAAGAGAGACACCTAGTGTCCCTTCTTCGACACAACGTGAGGTTACATACATAACCTAGACATTCTTAATTGACACATGCCTGACTTTTATTTGTTTGTTTGTTTGGTTGGTTGGTTGGTTATATTTTATGTAAAACCAGAATTGAGGCTATAATATTTTGCAGGAGCAGAAATATAGAGGGGTATAAAAAAAAACTTGCATAAAATTTTTTATTGTTAGCACTACTGAGGTTATAGATAGCACTTTCAATGGAATGTTCTTTATGGAACCTTTAAAAAAGGGTTGTATTTAGCACCAAAAAGGGTTCTGCTATTGTTACAAGCCAAAGAACCCTTATTTGGTACTATTTAGAACCATTTTTCTTAACAGTGTACACTTTGGCAAACTGTTTCTCACATGGGAACAAAGTACATCTAGCAGTGTGCTCTACTTCCCACAGATCAAAAATTGGTTTGCTTTTAAAATCAATATTTAATATTCTTTAACATTGATAATTCATGTGCTTCAGATCTATTCTGATTCGTTATTCCCTCACATAATATAACAAGGATGACAGTAAAGACATCTTCTCCTGTGTATAGTGCTTATGTAAAAGTACAAACAAAAGTAAATATTTCTTTAATAATATTGTTGAAAGTGTTGTTTGGACAGACTTCCATTATTCTCTCATCACACACATTACACACATACATTTTTGACCTAACTAGACTATCTAGTGAGAGAAAAAGATGAAGACACTCACAGCTGTCTTCCTCCTCTGTGATGACGCTGATGACGTAGCAGGCGTAGATGAAACCCAGTAGCTGAGGAGACAAAACAAAAACATCAGTCTGCTAACAAAGACAGACAGAGGAGACCAGAGACAGAAATAGGGCGGACAAGAGCATTATACCAATACTTTGTTTAATTTGGAATTTTTACATAATCTACAATATTGTCTGAACTTTATTGCAAATCATATCTTGTGAAAATTGAGAAAACTGTTGTGGGGACTGTTGTGCGAATTGGAGGCCCTAATGCAGAGACCAAGGCAGATTAGCCTATAGCCAGTGCTGACCCTGATGCTCTGGGTGGTTGATTGCCGGCCCAAGTCAAAAGAGCCCTCCGCCAAGTCTCTAACTCGAGTCACTCTTTAAGTGCAAGTCTATGGGATTTTCTCACCCATTTTATTCTCCATCAGGTAAAAGTCTTAATTGTGATTGCTTAGAAAAGTAACAGCACACCTCTCATCAATAAGGTATCATTTATGTCCTTTGCACAAATAGTGAAGGACAAAATACATGCCAAATTTTAATACAAACTATGAGCAAAAGTTCCTTAGCCAAGAGCAGAGGGAAAGGGTGTGTGCATGTATATAACTGGCATAATGATTGGTACGGCAGTGTCACAGAGGCAGATGGCATAGCTCTGCTCCAAAACACACACAGGGCAAAGTCAACTCACAGAAAGTGGCACTACACCAAACTAAATTAATCCGTCATTGGGCAGACTGCCCTGCATACATCTACTTTGAAAAAATGAGTACAGTATGTTTGCATCTGTGTATGAGAGAGAGAGAGAGAGAGAGAGAGAGAGAGAGAGAGAGAGAGAGAGAGAGAAAAACGGATGCCAATGAAATCTAAAGAGCAAAAATGAGAAGTCTATGAGGCCTGTGAGAGGCTGTGGAGTCTGTGTGTAAGGTTTTAAATGCAGGCACATGGCTGAACTTCACAGCACAGGTGACAAAAACAGCTGCAGTTCTCTCTGTGCAGGGTAAAGTGACTCAGAGTCAGTTTTTATTACACTGAAGGAGCTGTGAAATACCAATCACATCAGAGGAAATGTCAACAGCCAGACTGGCGACTGCAGGGGGGAAAGCTGGCTTGATTAACGTTGTATTAACCTTGAATCGGTTTGTGTGTGTGTGTGTGTGTGTGTGTGTGTGTGTATTCAAAACATGTGGGGTCAGCTCTAAGCCACACGACTATGAACTTGATTCACCTGCATGTTGTGATTGCCACTATGATATTAACGCATAATAATAACCATAATTTATATTTCTTATTTTCAACCTAACACCATGTAAAGCCTCTGAAAGCAGTGTGGTGTTTCACGATAAATCGCTCAATCTTAAAATGGCATATTGGATGAAACTAGAGAATTACTCTAATTTACTCTTTTGACTCAAACAGGTTTCAATGTAAAAACTTAATTAGGTTTCTTATCAGTTGTAGTTTTGTTGGCATTTTTCCCAGAGACAAACTCCGCTGTGATCAGCGCAATGTTGTTTCACAAAACATTTTATCGAGTCGAAAGTTTTACCCTTTATTGGCAGCTCAGAGTCTCCCAAACTGAGATCAGTCAGTTTAAATGTATTTGAATTATGCATTGCATATAGCGAAGCCTTGCGCAAGGTTAAAATATTCTTACAATAGGCCTACTTCAAGTATTTATAATATTTTAGGTCATAATGGTTCAGCTGATACAAACAGTTTGGGGACCCCTGACCTGATGCACTGACATTCCTACCTTTTTTAAATGCTCAAGTTTCAAACTTTTTGGAGGCACTGCATGTACATGTTCTATACTGAAACTGGCTGTATCAAAATGAAAATAACACACTATTTATTATACACTTATTAAGATTAAATAAATTATTGATGAGTTCACCTCTCTTGAAAAAAGGTAATTTTTCCACCACTGTGAAAATTTAATCAATTCAGAGATAATACCTCCTCAGGGCTTTGCTGTGTCAGCATCTCTATCTCCTCTCTGATGGATAGAAGTGAAGTGGTGTAGATGTAACCTGAACTTCTCTCTCACTTTGTAATATGAAGTTATAGGGGTGACAGGTTGAGTTAAACTGTGCTCAGGCAGAATTTTATGGTCTGATCTTTTAGGTTAAAGGGTAAATTTGCAGGAGAGAGAGAGAGAGAGAGAGAGAGAGAGAGAGAGAGAGAGAGAGAGAGAGAGAGAGTTTCTTGGTCATTAGCCTTAAATGTCCCTCAGGGTGGTTCTCATGCCAGCTAATTTAGTTTTAGTAATTTAGTTTAGTCTTAATAATAACTTCAATGTCAATTAAATTATTTCAAAATTGTGGAATTTGCCTGAAACTACGATCTAACCTTGATGTGTTCCCAGATCACAAAACTCTTTATTTGCAAATGCATTTGCTGCAATGGCATAATAACAGTAAAACATTTTAATGTGAATACATTTATTTTTATTTTTTTTCAGCTTGGGAATTCAGCCAATATGAGAAAGGCCTTTTAAAATAGTGCCAAACATGAAATTTCTTGTAAAATGACAACAAAGAAAAAGAAACAACAAAGACTATGGTAAAAACACATTTATTTTCAGTAATTTGTATTTTGTCAAGAAATTATGGCATTATGTCAAATTAATTAATAACGTTATCTTTTAGGAATTACACACAGATTTTCTTCAATACAATCTTGAGACAGTTAAAAGCTTGACCATTTTTACTTTAAACCCCACAAAGAATACCAAATTATATTTTGATTTCAAAACTGACAGCTTATTCAACATACAAGAGATGTCTTGAAGCTATTATATTTTTGACACATTTTTGAGTGGTGGTGGCGTAGTGGTCTAAAGCACATAACAGTTAATCAGAAGGTCGCTGGTTCGATCCCCACAGCTACCATCATTGTCTCCTTGAGCAAGGCACTTAACTCCAGGTTGCTCCGGGGGGATCGTCCCTGTAATAAGTGCACTGTAAGTCGCTTTGGATAAAAGCGTCTGCCAAATGTGTAAATGTAAATTTTTCTTTTATTTATGTGTAATATCAATTAATAGATCAGTATATTCATTTATTTGCTTTTCGAATGATATCTAGGTTAATTAACTGAATAAATCTAATTTATAAAACATTGAATGTGCAGAATATGCTAAAAATTATTATAAACAGCAATGCAAGGGAATTACTTTACAACCAGTAACATGGTTCAGAGAAACCCATAAAATGAAAGAGACGTTCTCTCTGCACGTCTCAGAGATCAAACGCCTGAGCAATGCAGACGACCTGCTTCTGTCATCTGAACTGCTTCAGCAGCACTGCCTGATATGTGTATAGTACTACAAATTAATAATGAGTTATATCCTTATAAGAATCCATTTCTCATTCATATATAAATAACAGCACATCTCTGCTCAATAAGTGGCATGATTTGAGATATATGGAGTGGTGGTGGTGCAGTGGCTAGAGCACAGGGCTGCTAATCAGAAGGTCGCTGGTTCGAACCCCACAGCCACCACCATTGTGCCCTTGAGCAAGGCACTTAACTCCAGGTTGCTCTGGGGGGGATTGTCCCTGTAATAAGTGCACTGTAAGTCGCTTTGGATAAAAGCGTCTGCCAAATGCATAAATGTAAATATACATGAGGATTCATTCCTGCCTATAGCATGAACAGTGAAGGGCAAGTTATGAGGCGAAGTTTAAAACATTTGAGGTTTGGTTAAATCCCTAAACTAAGTATGAGCAAAAGTGATGTTCAGTCAGGACAACTCTCTGAGTAGTATCTTTAAAAATATATTTTATTAATTTAAATGACATTGGAATAGGTTTTGGCAGACTAGATCTGCTTTACGCATGCTGCTGCTGCTTGACATTTTTGTAAATATGCTGCTGCTGTTGGAAACGTGCTGCATCTGAGATGAGAGACATGCTGCTGCTACTGAACAAATTCACTTAACCCCCCTATTTAAATCAGATCTAGAGAAGTGGAGCTGGGGTGGAGGTGGGTGAAGCTGTGCAAGGCTGAACTGAAGTGAAGCCACTGAGGTGCGTACTGTTTTTATATGCTTGACACGCTGTGTAATTGCCTGATTGGCTTACATAGAGTGTGTCAAGAACTGAACCTATCAGCCTGCGCCATGTAGAGTTTCCTAACTGAACTTAATGCATGCCTTAGCAAACAACACTAATTGAAATGACAAATCCTGTAAACACAAACTTGATGACCCCCACTCATATCACCCCCAAGAGTTGAGCAAAGAAAACAGCCATCTTTCTCAGCAGAGCCCAAGCATTAGTTCTAAAGCTCTGTTTATATTAATTATCTCCTTTCATGTAGCATTATTTACCTTGCCAAGAAAGCTGGCTGAAACTAAGAGAGAGACAAAAAAGAGAGAGAGACAGACACCATACTGAAGAGTTGTCAGTACAACAGAAGAATATAGTATTCTTAATGTCCATTAATCTCTCATCCAATGTGATCACATGGGAAATAGACATGTACGTAGCTTCTAGGGTTAATAAAATATGTATTCATGTTGACTGTATTACATAATTTACAACAAAAATACAACTCGCTTTTGGTACCACTCTGTGGACGTTTCACTAGGAAACAGTAACTCACACATGTCTTACATTAAACAACACTTCCAGCTTCAGCCACTGGGGGCAGCAATTTCAATTTCGGTAAGCATAGAACGATTTTTGCTGCAGATCTTTCGACCTTCTGTCAACAATTTCATTGCAAGATCATTCTGCATTAAATACTCACTACATTTTATTGTGTAATGTATCCAAGATGTTCACAAATCTCTGACACAGAGTCCAAGTCAAGGTTTAAGTCTTCTGTCATGACTCGAGCCCAAGTCAAGTCTTTAATCTTTTTTTATGAGCTGAAGATTAGTTTAATAAACCCGGTTGCAGAAAATTGTAACATATTTTTTTTATATTATTTCTATGGATTTCAATACTGATAACACTGAAATTGGGTGACAGTAGGTCAAAAGTTTTGCTGCGGATAGCCTGCATTTCTGTATTTACCGAAATTCATATCACTGCCCCCAGTGGCCAAAGCTGGAAGTGTTGTTATTTCCAAGTTAAATGTCTACAGAAAGGTGCCAAAAGTGAGTTTCATTTTTAGTTGTATATGATGTAATCCAGCCAATAGGAATGTTATTTCAATTCCCTCTACCACCTAAACCCGAAACCCAGCCCTAAACCTAACCTAAAAATGTCCTTTTAGGGCAAAAAAAAACAACTTCCGAATCATGCCTACCATTGTTTATATGAATCCAATTACTTCCTGGTTCCCACAGGTCCAGGTCTTGGGCGTAGCACCAGAGGGAAATGCATTCACACTTGAATTGTTGCAAATATATCTAATGGGGCTTGCCATTTGTCAGCAACTAGGCTGTAAGTGGTTTATTTCAGGGTACATGAACTTTTGGAAACAATATGTCGATTTCAGTGTGATGTCGGAATTTCCAAGAAAATGTGAGAAAATGACTGGCCATTTTCACAGGAGAAAGCAACAGCGAGTGTGTATGATTAAACACTGACTAAACAGTGTCACAAAATTCAGAGGAAACATTTCTTCTTATAGACACACACACACACACACACACACACACACACACACAATGTTTTGACGAACCACAAGAACATAACTTTTGACAGGTTAATTATATAACAATGTCACCCTGCTGTGATGGAAATTAGTCCAACTGATTTAGTCTGTACGCTTACCAGTATATGGCTGTGCCTCTCAGCATGCACACACACACACAAGCAAACACACTCTTACATACTCAATAAACAGCAGTTCAATGATGTCTCTCTCTGTTTCAGTCGCCTCTAGGCATAATTCACAGCTATATCACATCGGAATCACAGCACTCACTACAACAGGTTTCAATGCAGCTGCAGAGCCACAACACACACGCAAACTCCTAAAGCACTTCAAATTCTCTCATTTGAATCTGTGAAAAAATATTCGACCTGTCATGATTTCCGCGGCTAAACAAGCAGCTCTATAGCAGTTCTGAAATGTTTTCAGGTGGCCATGTCCATTCACTTATCCATGTACATGTGTGTGTAAAACATGAAAGTGATTAAACCTCCTCAGGGAATAAAGAGGAGATGCTTTGAAGTCAAACTTTGCTTAATCATGTTCTCAGACATGCAGTCAGAAAAGTCTAGACTGGTGTAAAAACAGTCGAATTTGTGATAATGAGTGTAGTTGGAACGTGACTGTTTTTAAGAACACATATGGGTGCTGAAGGGAAAATGAGCATGAATTCATGTAGGAATCATACATTTTTAAACTGTTTACTTCTAAATTCCAACCTTAACAAAGATGTTAAACTGATAAATAATTTGCTACTGTCTAATGATTTCTTAAATATAATTGTAGATGTTTATGTGAAGAGATTATGGACATTTCAAGAAAACAGTAGTCTTGCATAACCAGATTTGACTATCTGCATAAAGTCTGATGCACATGATAGCTTATTCTCTATCTAAAGTGGAGCAGATGAAGCCCTTAAGCTACTGAATTCAACATTGAGAAACCTGCTTCACATAAACAACAATAAAACCTCACAGTCCATACACAATTCATAACTGGTCCACTTTACATAGAATTAGCAGAGGTGGGGGAATTGAGTTTGACTAAATGAAGAAAATGACTTGACAGACTTGAGAACCAGCGACTCGAGACTTGACTTGAACTGCATGACAAAATTATTATTATTTTCAATAACATATTATATACAGTAATGAAATAAAACATTTTGTGACATCAATTAATTCATATGTAAATATTTAAGCCCGCCAGCACCACAGATCTGCATCTGCGCAGTTAACGCTGAGCTCACAATGCGGCAAAATGACAGATGATTGTCCAGTTCCCAAAATAATATTTTTTTAATAGGTTTGCCATTTTGTGGTCCATTCCATAACACCCCTGGTCGGCCCACCGGGAAAATGTATGCCAGATTACCAGTCCAGCCCAGGTTTGCAGTCACAACACTTTATTTAAAATATGACAAGTAGTATAAAATATATAGAATGACTCGTGACGAAATCCAAGTGTTCTCATAGTGATTATGACTTCTGAAGACTTTAACTAAAGACCTTGAATGCAATACTTTTATGACTATTTTATATAAATGTATCTCTGAAGGGAACAGTCTTCAGAAATGTTTCGATGGCATTTTCTTTTAATCTTACCTCTGTATAATACCTAATAAATTATTGTTTATAAGCGCAGGGCTGCTTTATGTACAGGCGTTACCAGGGTAACGGCTATATTTCTGCTGCATAAGTGCCACCTACTGTCAGAGAGTGATTTTGACATTTTCATTCAGCCCGCCTGCCGTTATTGCCCATGTTGTTATATTATTTAAATTTAATTTACTTTATTTTCTTAAATTATTATCAGTAGCCTGTGTAATTATTTTCATAGAAATTACACATTGTATTGTTGTATAATATTCCACTGTAATTAAGAGTATATGAGGTTTTTATTATTTAAATTTAGTTTTCATTATTTTCTAACATTATTTTTTAGAATGTGTAATTACGTTTATAGAAATTACACATTATTGTAGAATATTATACTGTAATTAAAAGTGTATTTTTTTTACTTAATTTGTTTTATTTTTTAATTTATTATTTTACAATTTTTTTATCAGTGTGTGTAATTTCCTTCATAGTAATTATATTATTTTTGTATAATATTATGCTGTAATTAAGAGTATATATTGTTTTATTATTTCAATTTATTTAAAATATTTTAACATTATTATCAGCATGTTTATTTATCTTCATAGAAATTTCACATTATATTGTTGCATAATATTATGCTATAATTAAGAGAATGATGTTTTATTATTTTAATGTCATTTATTTTTATTAATTTTATTTGATTATTTTTAAAATTATTATCAGAATGTGTAGTTATCTTCATAGAAATTACACATTTTATTGCATAATTTTATGGTGTAATTAGGAGGGTGTGGCTGGGTGGTGATGGAGCACAGCCAGCACTGAATCAGCTGATCATGGAGATAATGGGTAGCCGGAGACGTTGATTCGAGAGAGAGAGACAAACTCGGTCGCGTTGTGTGTGTCTGTTTATGTATGGTTTACTGTTACAGTGGTGCCAAAACCTGGGAGGGAGGATGGATGTGCTGTTGTGCAATCCTCGCCGCTGCAATCCGCCAGAGGAGCAGCCGTGGCCATCTGCCGGACGGAGGGGTCGTTGCCAGAGGCCGAGTGCTGGAGGAACCACTGCCATCCACCAAAGAAGGGGACGATTGGTTCCGTCAACCAGGATCCGGAGGACTCGCTGCTGTCCGCCGGTGGAAGAGCGAGCTGGAGTCCGCCAGATGGCAGAGGAGTGGTTGAGGACCGGGCGACAGTGCGTCCGGCAGGCAATTTTTTTCTCTCTCTCTGTCGCTCCGCTTCGATCTTTCCCCTTCTCTCCCCTTGTCTCTCCCAGGGCTCCAAAAGTTGGGGAAGACCTGCCGGCAAGTAAGGCCGGAAGGGCAATGCCCCCCCCCCCTGCAGGAATGGAGGGGAGTGCGTCATGCAGGGGTTTCCCCAGCCTGAGACGGATGATGGAGGTGTGTGACGAGGAGGAGGGCGGGGCTGGCCCGTGAGGACACACGGCCGGCCCTGAATTGGCTTAATCAGCAAGAAGGGGGATAAAGATGAGCCACAGACGCCAGTTCGAGAGATTGCATGTGTGTCTGTTTATGTTCGTTTTAAGATCATTAAACCATTATGTTGACTGGTCAGCCGGTTCCTGCCTCCTCCTTGCCCGTCCTTAAACTGTTACAGGAGAATATGATGTTTTTTTTAATATAATTTATTTATTTAAATTTTGCATTAAGATTGTATAATATTATGCTGCAATTAAGAGCAAATGTTTTTTTAATTTAATTCATTTTTTTTTTTTTTTTCCACATTGTGTCAAAGTCATTCCAATGATTTCCATAAGTATGAACATTTGGATTTTGAGTGAAACTTTAATTTAAAGCTATGGAAGAAGTGATGAATTCCCACACCATATTCTCCTTTATCTCAAGCAGCTACATTTATCTTTACTTGAATGTTTTACTGAAGACAAGAGCAACTGACATACAAGATGAGAGATATGAGAGATGAAAAAGAGGAAGATAGAGCGGATATATTGAGGAATGAACCAGTGGCGTGTGGAAAGGTACAATGCCATCTCAGGGTTTGCTTTTTTTTAGGCCAGTGCAAAATTATATTTCACTTCCATTTGATGTTTTCATATTTTTCAGGTTGAAATCCATACAGAAATCTGATACATGCCAATATATGTAAATCACATACTGTGTACTATATGTTTATGTATGGTTTTCACTGATACTGCATAAAAAGTCACATACTTGCAAATACATGCAACAATATTTCAAAATACTACAAAAAAATGTGCTGTTTTTATATGTATATACAGTATATGTTCCCAAATCAAAGTGAAATTTGAATACATATGACCACATTTGAATAATATTTTTTTTTTTTTTTTTTTACATGACTTCAAAAATAATAGTTACAATTATACAGCAACAAGCATATTCCATGTATCTATTACTATTATATATGTCCGGCTAATATTAGCCCCATTCACACCGCCAGCGACAGTGACTGGGTGTTGCTAGTCTCTGTATTCATTTGTGAAGTCGCCCCCTTGGAGAAAATGCCACAGGAGTGAACTCACCCACCCTGTTGTTGAAGAAAATGGATAAGTTCACAGGAGAGCAAAAAGCTTTGACTAATCATCAGACTAGCTGTGACAGCTGTACAGAATGAAAACACCTGCGCTTGTGTGCCTGTCACACAAAACATCTCTCTGAGAAAAAGACTAAAGAAAAACAGTGATAGAGGGCACACACTGGTGCTCCAGACAGGTCACACAGTGATGAAGGATGAAAAACAGTAGAAGAGGTCACATCTAAAGGGCTGTTCATGAGTTTCCACAGGTAAACTCCCTCACGGGTTACACTAATGGGAAAAACAGATGGTGCTCTCTTACACTCACACATAGGTCTCTTAGCTGTCATTGAGGGAGGGTTTTACATGAAGCTATGGTATTGACTCTCAGTTGTTCACTTGTTTTCTCTGTTATTTCTACTCTATTCGTGTCTCTTGTGACTGTTCTGTTGAAATTCACAATAGCATAAAATCAAAAAAGAAGTTTTTGTAATAACCTAGTTCTAAAGTTACACACACAGTCACACTCACATACAAAAAAAAACAAAGACATCAAACAATTTGCCACACTAATGACAAATGTCTCTCTCCCAATCAAATATCTTGAATCTTATGTCAACATTAATATGACCAAAATCGTACATATTTGTATAAGTAATTTTAAATCACGAATTCATCCATCCATTCAGTACATACATATACACAGATGAGCCAAAACATTATGACCCTCACAAGTAAAGTGAATAACATCGATCATCTCCTAACAAGGCCACATGGCAAGGTGTTGAATGCAGGAGTAAAGGGCCAATTGAGTGAAAAGGGCCAAATTGTTATGGCCAGATGACTGTGGATGTCAATTTGACATGTGACACCTACCTAAACATGGTTGCAGACCAGGTACACCCCTTCATGGCAACGGTATTGCCTGATGGCAGTGGCCTCTTTCAGTAGGATAATGCACCCTGCCACACTGCACACATTGTTCTGGAATGGTTTGAGGAACATGATGAAGAGTTCAAGATGTTGACCTGTCCTCCAAATTCCCCAGATCTCAATCCAATTGAACATCTGTGGGATGTGCTGGACTGACAAGTCCGATCCACAGCGACTCCACCTCACAACTTACAGGACTTGAAGGATCTGCTGCTCATGTCTTGGTGCCAGACACCACAGGACACTTGCAGAGACAATGACTTGGTGGGTTGGTACTGTTTTGCTGTTACGCAAAGCAACAAAAGCATATTAAGCAAGTGGTAACAATGTTTTGGCTCATCAGTGTATATGGTATTTATTCGGGATGTCCCGATACAGATACTGGTATCAGAATCTGGTCCAATACTGCAATCATGCGATTGTACTCGTGCTCGTAAAAATGCTCTGATAGCAAAAACTGATACCATTGATCTGACTGTGCTATAAGGTTCAATAAAAATAATAAAATATTACGTTAATAACATTTTCTAATTTCATTTGATTACGCTTTTAATGAATACATTTATTTAGACCCCATTTTGATAATACAATTGAAATAAACTGTTCAATATAGAATTCAGAAAAAAAACAGTATCTGTATCTGTGGTATCATTCCTATTAAATATCTATCGTTATATCACAATGAAAATCGGCGCAGGAACTCGAATGGGAAAATGGAAATATTAAATAACCATCCAGCAATGTCAACTCCCCTTGCCCACAAACAACCACACATGTCATATATCATATGTGTGTGTAGATATACAGTGTCTATGTGAGGTATGTGATATAGCAAAAACGCACAGTCCACAAATGCCCTAAAATTTGCTCCGCCTCGGAAACTAAGGCTTGCATGTGTTTCAAGATGGCGCCTTGTGGAATTTCCTGCAAATCAACATTTAAGTTTGGCAACTTTCTGGTACGGAACACCCCTTTAAACAATGCAATCAGTTTGATGGATAAAATCAGGTCTTGCCCTACATTTTTTCTCACTGAACATCCTGTTTCACTCTGAAATACGCCACATTACGGAAGTAAAATGGGCTGCGAAGTCCGCTTCTTGTTACCTGTAAAGTCATCTTCCAATCCCTTTGTGAAGCTGTACTGTACTTTTACTTCACTTCCAATTTTGAGAGGACCACAAGCTGTGTACTTTTGGGAATGAAGATAAAAATCTTCATCATTCAAATCAATCTCAGTATCTCCCATTGAAAAGCCTGTAGGAACTTGACTGTGTGTGTTTATAAGGTCTCACTTCCTGCAGGCAACAACTCTCAACTCTCATGGTGATGTTAGCGTTTCATTGTTTCGAAATGAGCGGATAATCATCACTCTGGAGAACCTTCTGGCATTCCTTACCCCCAAACACCCGGTTTATATTTCCACTGATATTTGCTCAGCACTTTGACAAAGACAGTTAAACAAGCACGAGCAAACATAGCACAAGCATATTTTACCAGCAAAACATCTCACAAATCAAAGTTTGTTGGGTTTTAATTGATAAAACAGTGTGGCTAAGTGTCCATATAAGTGTGGCTTTAGTGTCCATATACTGAACGTTTTTGGGCACACTGTAAATAGCACTTTTAAGCCAAGAAAAAATATCCCCTTTAGAAAATGATCTCACAGCCTTTCTGCATGACCAGGAGGGTTTCGCTGCCTACTGATTATAATCCACTAAGTTTGCTTGACTAAAACCTGGAGGCATGCCAGACCTCAACTCAAGGGTCCACTTCACCACAATAACACAGGCTCGGTACTTGGACAGGGGCGTTTTACACATGCACAGAATACACTTTAGGCTGGTGAGGTTTTTAAACACTTTTAAGAACCGGTTGAGTGTAGAGAAACGGTAATGAAAGAGCATATTTTGCATGAATATGCATCTGGAAAAAGAGTATTGAGTATTGCCATGTATAAGCACATACACCCCTATAGTTAGTGTATATATAGTGTGTGGTGTCTATAAACTACAGTAAAAGCAGGGCTGTCAGACTCGTTATTTTCAAAGAACTCTTCATAGCATATAATTTGTTTGTGTGTGTTTTTTGGAAGGGACTCACAGAGATAAGGATTTGGAAGCTACTGTGGAGGACTTCGATGTACTGGTACTCCAGCAGGCAGCCCATGATAGATATGTAGGACTGGGAGTCCACGCCGCGGTCTGCGCTAGTGGGGATCTCTCGTCGAACACAGCCCGGCCCATGCTCGCTCCACCAGGAGTGGTGTGTCGAGATGTTAAAGGTCAATAGGTTGCTGTCCTAAGAGGAGAGATGGGAGGAGACGTCATCAAATTCAGCCGAACATTAATAAAACCCATAAGGGAGTGATAGGGCTGAACATTGAAAAACATGCATACATAATTTAACATGGGGCCTGTTCCATAGACATAAGAGAGGAAGGAATGGCACACAATTAGTTCTGGTTCATTAAAGGGAGAGTTCACCCCCAAAATAAAGGCAGCATAAAAGTAACCCATAAGACTCCAGTGGTTTAATCCATGTCTTCAGAAGCGATATGATAGGTGTTGGTGAGAAACAGATCAATATTTAAGCCCTTTTTTTCCTCTCTACACTTTCACTTAAAAAAATGTGAAAAAAATTGAAAATGAATGTGGAGATTTATAGTAAAAATGGACTTACATATTGATCTGTTTCTCACCCACATTTATCACATTGCTTCTGAAGACATGGATTTAACCACTGGAGTTTTATTGGGTTACTTTTATGCTGCCTTTATATGCTTTTGAGCTTCAAAGTTCTGGCCAACATTCACTTGCATAATATGAACCTACACAGCAGCAACCTTCTAAAAATCTTTGTTTGTGTTCTGCAGAAGAAAGAGTGTCATACACATCTGGGATGGTATGATGGCGAATGAAGGATCAGAGAATTTTCATTTTTGGGTGAACTGTCCCTTTAAGATCAAATAACATCATCACTTTTAGTCAGATCCTCTCATCCACACTAGATTGCTGTTTTCCTCCATTAGAAAATGCTCTCCATTACCACATACTTTGGAAAACGATGACATTAGGAAACTGAAAATGGATGTTTAAAACTTGGATTTGTATGTGCATGGCCATAGAGTTTACAATAAACAAAAACTAAGGCATACCTAAGGCTGAAATCATCAACAAAACAAAGTTTGAATGGAGTTTGTGTGATTTGTGGTTTGGGCTGAATCAATTATAGAATTTTAATAGAACAAATTCTATCCGGAATGTTTGAGGAATGTCAATACAGTGCACTCTAATAACAGATTCAACTCTCAAGTCACTCGGTCTTACAAGTAAAGGTGTGGAGTCACAGCGTTAGCTCGTTCACACAACCTTTAGATGGCAAAGGCTGCATGTGTGAAAGTGCCTTAGGATTTACATGTGATACCTCACAGTTACTTGTTTACCAGAGCTGCTACTGCCTTCCAATACTATCATGTCAGATCTTTTAGCATCTTAGAATCCATACAGTTCTCAAGATCACACATGATAAATGACACTTGTCAAACAGAAAACGTATAGACTTCGTGTGCTTATTAGAGTGTAACTTGTCTTTGCCCTCTTTCTGGATATCGACAGGATAGAGGTGTTTGTCCTCTTTAGCATCAGTAGGCATTATCATTAAAAGTATCGCTTAGGTCCAGAACACATTATATGTCATTGAGAAGAGTGTGCGTGTCAGGCAGGGTGTCGATTCAGACTGCACTGCCTAGTATTTAATCACGGCCACAGTGTGAGACTGACAGCCAGAGCCTGCAGCTATGCATGAGAGGACAACCCCATCAAAACACCTCAATCAATGAGACACAGAGACTGAGATACAGAGGAGGGGATGTCCTGTTTCATAAACATGCTTCATCTGAAAGAGTTTTCTGTCGCCAATGTTGGGAAACGTTACTTCTAAAAGTATCATTTTATAATCTTGCATTACTCCTAAAGAATATATACAACAATGTATTATGAAAAGTCGTGTGTTAAGTTATGTTGAACAACGTTTTCTCTCCATCGGTTTTCGCTCTCACTTTCAAATCAAAAGCCATATGCTTGGCTTTTTGACAAAAGGCTTGCTTACAGTTGTCTCTGCATATTAAGCTGAGATAATAAAAATACAAGTCAAAATAATATTAAGTCAAACTGATTGTGAATGCTTATCAATGGCCAAGTGTTATCAAAATTTTAGCTCAATATTTAGTTAGGGGATGGAAATTATCATTAGTATGTAATCCATAAAATGCATGGAAGTCATGCAGAATGATAGTCCCGACAATAATATAAAAACAAGTTTGTGTGTGCGTGTGTGTGTGTGAAGTATTGTGGGGTTTCACATGGCTGAATAGTGGGGTGTTATGGGGAGCAGGTGGCAGAGGGCCGACTCAGGCATTAATTCGACAGATGGACACACAGCACTGCCTCACTGCTACATATGGACAGCAGGAGGACAAGCGGCAAATGGAGGTAACACACACAGAGAAACAGAATGGAGAGGATCAATACGGTTCTCCTCATTGCGTTCTGGACAGCAGATCTGTCTGCAACAGTTCATGAATATTCATGTATTTTCAGTTTATGGAGTGGAGGTGGGGGCTTTGGGGGGAGGGTGTCCCACCTGTGACAGTAAAGGGAAGGGTGAGAGTGACAGAGCGTAACTGTGTAAAACAGAGGAAGCAGAGTAAGAGTATGAAAGCAAAACCCCAAATTCAAGGTGGACAGCAGAGGACTCAGTAAAGAGATGTAGATCCATCACTGTTAATCAGTAGAGAGAAGGGCGGAGGGGAGGTTTTGAAGAATTACATAATGGTAAAGAGAATCTTTATTTTACTTGGCTTTAACCTTTATTTGAGGATGTCTGGGAATGTCCCCTAAGGTAAAGGCGATTCATACATAAAGTAAACAATGTTTTTAGGGGCCAAGCATTGAAAGCAAGTAGGCACCTCTTTTTACATATGGGAGGTCAATGGCAGCCCATGGAAACTTATGATAAAAAGTTATGAAATTTGGCACACTGGTAGAGTCTGAACATTCCTGGTGTCAAATTTGGAGTCCCTACCTCAAACCCTTTTGCATTTATGTTTTGGCTTGTAACGCTTGGACCAAATGGCCTAGAAGCAAAATTATTTTTACTCTGATTATTTTGCTTATGCCGAGTCGAAAGTATACCATAGTTTAAATTCCCAGTTTCAATTTTAGTGCGATCATCAACAGATCATGAATATCAAAAGTTAATACAGAACTTTTGGTCTGTTCTCATAAACTTTCAATGAATTTGTATGCATGTCAATGTATAGGACATGAGCATGTCAATATCCCCAGCATAGAAATTCAGGATGAGTTAGAAAGCTGCTTTGACAATTATTCCCATTTCCTTGGCAAAATCTTAGCCATTTGTCCCATGTGATTGCGATAACGGTGGAAAACAAGGTTAAATCTGATAACAATTGCTCCTTACATGTGTACCACATTAACTCTGTTTCTCTCTATATGGATCTACTGAGACTTTGAGATGTTCTCATACAATCTCACTCCAGATTCTGAAAGCGGATAAGTGCTTTCCGTTGTGGGAATAAGAGATCTGAGTCAAGGAAACTGTAGGAGAGGCAAAAGGAGAATGTATAAATTATAAAGCAAGCTCGTTTCTCACTGCTAACACACTAGGGGCTAAATGTTTGTGTCCATGACCTGTCAGCACATGTAAAGAAAAGTGTATCCTGGAATGGGTGGTTTGTGTCAGGGTTGGGATAACATACACAAGTGCTCTAAGCTTCTGTTAACTTCTGTTTTCAAACGGAACACCTTAGGGCTTTAACCTGATTTAATTCCCTCTACAAAAACACTTCACTTGGAACAATCGGTTGTTATTTATTAGATTCTATAGTGCTCAATGCAAAGCCAAGCATAAGACATGTCTCTGCTGAAAAAACAAAACAAAACAGCTTAAACCACCCTAAGATGGTTGGCCATTCGCAGAAGTCGCCTGGTCTTGATTGCAAGGGGTTTGGGCACTTGTCAGCTGGACACACTGGTAGACCAACTGGCCAGCTAAACAAGCTGCAGACCATCTTAACCAGGCTGGGAGACCAGCTTAACCAGCTGAAGAAAATTTTAACCAGGCTGGAAGACCATTTTAAACCAGATGAAGACCTGCTTGGCCAGGAAGGGAGACCAACTTAACCAGCTGAAGACCAGCTTAACCAGCTAAAGACCTGCTTTGCCAGACTGGGAGACCAGCAACACCATACTAGGAGACCCACTAGACCAGCTAAAGACCAGCTTTCCCAGAGTAGAAGAACAGCTTGTTGAGACTGGGAGACCTGCTAGACCAATTTAAACCAACTAAGACCAACAAACCATCTTAGGCTGGTTTAAGCTTTATATTTTTCAGCAGAGATAACTAAAAAGACAGAAAGTCACACAAACATATAAAAATGCAGCTTTAGACTGTCTGTAAAGACATCATAAATGGTCCTGTTTAATTGTAAAACATGGTCATTAAAATGCCTCGCGTTCATAAACTTTGACTGACCCCTACATAACCCCCTCAGTCTCTCTTACCTTTGACAGACCTCCAACCTCTAGGTAGAAACAGATGACGAAGACGTTCCAGGCCACCCACACTGCTGTCCATACAACGTACTGTCAAAAAGATCAAAACCAAACATGTTTAAACATGTTGATGACATAGACTATATGTTAACAAGAGCAGCCTGCCTATCAGTTTTTTATTGTTCAGTCTGTTTTATACAGTTAGCAAAGCAAATAAAGGCCCTCAGCCAAGACTCAATCAAAACTTCAAATTTTGGTATGAAAATGTTAGTTACAAGATTTCAGTGTAAAAAGTTAACAACAAGACACAGATAATAAAATAAAAATATACTTATAAATACACAAGACAAAAAATAACGAATGTACAAAAATGATATACAGTATATGCAAATATGCAGTTTTTTTTTTCAAGGGAATGTATTGGTAGAAGAGATAGAGTATATTAAATAAATATAAATATAAATGTTAATTAGGTATTGCACATGATTATATTGCACTGTAGCGAGTCCTTGAGGGCAGTTTTAACTGTTCATGAGGTGGATGACCTGAGGAAAAAACTGTTCTTGTGCCTGGCTGCTCTGCTGCTCAGTGCTCTGTAGCGCCGGCCAGAGGGCAACAGTTCAAAGTAGTAATAGACTGGGTAAGTGGGGTTCAGAGTGATTTTTTTCAGCCCTTTTTTCTCATTCTGGAGCTGTACATTTCTTGGAGAATGGGCAGGGAAGCACCACTAATTCTCTTAGCAGTCTGAGCTGTCCTTTGTAATCCATTAAGGTGCACAATGGACAAAGCGGTGCCCAAAGGAAAACATTTTCCATGGTTTGAGGTCATGAATGGTGTGCTGGGACATCGCCCCCGCTGAAAGTGGAGAGGCCACTTGGGCAACAAGGCAGTTACATTTAGTGAGCTGTCAACGTTAGCTTATCTTGCTAGCTAGCTAATCTTTACATACAATGTAAACTTGATGTTCCACATAACTAGAGAACATGATACCTCAGCTCCAGCATCCCTCTTGCTTGTGAAATGGGCAGGGTTGTGTGAAGTTAGCACCAGGGTGGCGTATTAATGGTGGGTTTTAGGGCAACGCTGATAATGGGAATGCAGATCAGTTTTGGTCGAGGTCCGAGGCTATTGGCACCGGCTGACCTGTTGATAGCCCTAGCTCGCACTGGCCCGATGGTGGAAAAGCGGTTAATGACTGCTGAGTAGAACTGTATCAGCAGCGCCTGTAGCATGTATAAATTCTTCATCTGGCAAAAGTTGTACAAACTTTGCTAGGCCTTTTCCACAACGCAGTCTAGGTGGCTCTTTCACTTCAGGTCCTGTGAGATGGTAGAGCTTAGGAACTTGAATTACTCCACAGCTGCTACAGTGCAGTTTAGAATAGTGAGATGAGTTAGTGCTGGGGTGTTTCTCCTGAAATCCACTATCATCTCCACTGTTTAGAGTGTGTTCAGCTTCAAATTTTTGGACTGCACCAGTCAGCCAACTGTTTATACTTCCTTCTCTATGCAGACTTGCCGTTATCTTAGATAAGGCTGATTACTGTTGTGCCATCTGCAAAACTTCAGGAGCTTGACAGAGTGTTCCTTGGCAGTGTAGTCTTTTGCATACATGGAGAAGAGCAGTGGGGAGAGCACACATCCTGGCTGCTCGGTAGCATTGTTCCAAAGTGGGCTCGCTGCCCTCGTTTACATCTCTTGGTGCGCCTGAACAGCACCACTGCCCCTCTGACAAAAATGTCCAGCAAATTGTCTGAATATTGCAGTCATTCAGAATCATGTTATGTCAAAGCTAAATCATACATAAGGGATGTACCGTCAGCCGGTTGTTATCACAAAGTGGTTAAATTATTATGCGAGAAGGAACCGTGGAGTCAAACGAGAGACTTGAAACAAGTACAGCAATGTAGAAAATCGGTTGACTGGTGCAATGGTCAATTATGCAGTTTAGTAGGGGTGGGTAAAAATACAGATTTTCCGATGAATTGTGATCTTCATTATCGATTCTTAAACCCCAGATCAATCTTTAACTTTATGCACAGCCGTCTACTACAATGAGAGGAAATTGCTCGCATTTGAACCCAAATGATGTGACTAAAATGAATATATTCGGCGACTGGCTGATAAAGGTTTATATTTCACTCACCAGTAATTGTGTAGTATAGTGGTGGAGTATTCAGCAGCAAGATCCTTTCCCTACATGTTCAGAGTAAAATTTGTTGGTGTAATATGTGTCCAAAGACAAGATCCACGCAACCCCTTTGTCATTGAGTAATATCTCTTTTAATACCCTTTCTATTGTTTACAGTCTGTAGCTGATCAAAAACAACAAACATTTAAAGGAGATCTATTATGTCCCATTTTACAAGATGTAATGTAAGTCTCAGGTGTCTCATGTGAAGTTTCAGCTCAAAATACCCCACGGATAATTTATTATACCATGTTGTAAATGCCTCTTTTTGGTTGGAATCAAAAACACGCCGAATTCATGTGTGTCTCTTTAAATGCAAATGAGCTGCTGCTCCCCGCCCACTTTCCAGAAGAGGGCTGTGCCTTTACAGCTCGTGCTTCGGTTACTACAGCAACAACAAATCAGAACCAATATGACTGACAGCTTAAATACCGGAGTTCAGGCAGGGCTGGACTGGAAAGAGAAATCGGCCTGGAATTTTACACAGCAACAGGACCAAAAATTGAGCAGGGTGTTCGCTGTCCTTTTCTGCATATCACGGCACCGTTTTATGGTCTGTTCTGCATAACACGGCGGCTCATTTTAGCTTATCGCGGCCCATTTGGCCCATTTCGTGGCCGACCCACCGGCCCACTCGGTTTCCCAGATGGCCGATGGCCAGTCCGCCCCTGATCGGCCCCAAGGTGCGTCGGCCTACCGGAAAAATGCCCGATATGCCAGATTACCAGTCCAGTTTGTCCACTGCGTCATCAGTGGCTCTGATGCCGGGGTGTGCATGAAGACTCTTATGTTCACTTTTACAACCAACAACAGAACACTTATAACGCTTACGAAGCTGAGACATTATTCTTCTCACTGCTCCAGAGCGGAAAAAAATGTCACGTGTGTGATCACTCAGGGGAGGTGGGTGGAGTCTGTCACCAGTCGTGGGCAAGGCCTCCTCTAAAGTGACATCAATTTAGAGCAGAAACGAAAACCGTTTATGCTGAAACACTGTTTTTGATTAGTAGAAATATAAGAAAGAGGAGTAGGTGGACTTTTAACATTGTAGGGTGGTTGTGTACACACACTGCCGACTCACATTTATGTACAAACACCATGTAAAAGTGAATTTTACATAATAGGTCCCCTTTAATTATAATCATGCATAGCACAGATGAGATAAAGACATTCTAGTCTCTCTTTTTAATGTGCGCTCATTTACAGATGCTCTTTACCTAACTGCCAGTTTTCTTAAAGAAACAGTACCACTTTTTTAGCACGTGTAGATCAAATCAATGTAAATACCTGTGAATAGTACACATTGTGCAATTTAACAATAAACATGTAACAAAATATAATATATGCAATATAATATCATATATATTGATTGAATACATTTTAATTTGTTCATTTATAAAAAGCTCAAATGTGAGCAAAATTATGAAAAACAAATCAAATATAATTAGTAAATAATTTTTGTGTCTTTTTATAAATTGTTTATTTATTTATATTATTTATTTTTTATTTTCTCAATTTTTTTCTCCCCAATTTGGAATGCCCAATTCCCAATGCAATCTAACTCCCAAGTCCTGGTGGTGTGGTGACTCACCTTAATCCGGGGTGGCAGAGAATGAATTTCAGTTGCCTCTGCGTCTGAGACCAACAACCCGCGCGTCTTATCAAGTCTAATTGAGCATGTTACCTCGGAGACGTAGCGCATGTGGAGGCTTCACTCTATCCATGCACGACTCACCATGCGCCCACCAAGAGCAAACCACATTATAGCGACAATGAGGATATTACCCCATGTGACTCTACACTCCCTGGCAACCGGGCCAATTTGGTTGCTTAGGAGACCTGGCTGGATTCACTCAACACGCCCTGAGATTCGAACACGTGATTTCCAGGGGTGTTAGTCAGTGTCTTTACTCGCTGAGCTACCCAGGCCCCTATAATTAGTCAAATTAATATTATTAATATAAAGTTAGGAGGTCCCCAGTATAACTAACAGCATTAGCTAGGAGATAACTGCTTTCATATGCAAGCAAAAGGGACATTATAACTTAATTATACACATATTAATCGATATAGAATCGAAAGCTTGTGAATCAGAATCAAATCTGGAAATTTGTATCAATACCCAGCCCTACAATTTAGTAGTCATTATACAAAAATATTTGACCGCAGAATTCCACGACTGACCAATTAGAATCAACTATTCAAGAGAACCATAGAAGGGTAAAACTCAACCTGTTCCAACAGTAACACTAGAGCTATTGTTTTGAGTTTATGGGAAAATGGAAGTCAAGTAGATGCTTAAAAACTTCAAACTCCAAGTGTTTACAGCTCTTATCTTTTATCTGTAGACTTTTATCTGTCTTTGTTCCACCCTTTTTCTTAATTTACAGCAGAACTGTCTTCCTGCTCGTTTGTATTTTTGTTTACCGTACACAAATCTATTCAATAAGGCCTTTACAAGCTCATAAATTCTATTGAATTAGCACACCACCCACAGATAACACAAGAGCCTGCTGATATTTAGTGCTATCTAAGCTTTCAGACAGAGTTTGAGAGACAATAAAATGAAGTGAAAAAATAAACGCCTGTTAAATTTTGGTAACTTCGATTGGATCACAGGTTTCCTGTCAGTTCCTTATGGAAGTTCAGCTTGAGACCTTGAAAAAAAATAGTTTTTTATTTCTTATTTTTTTTAATTAGAAATGGTTCTTTCAACTCCACTGAGATTTTCTCCACAATATAAAATGATCAAAGGATTTTCTCGGAGGAACTTCGTCTGGTCATGTGATCATAACATGACAGCCCCTATGAGGGGGCCCTCTACATGTAGAATAGAATTGTTTTGATAAGGTTACTGATATGTCCAGAGTCTTCATCTCATGATGAGTGAGTGCTCATGATTGTATACATATGTTTTAAAATGCTTTTTTAGGGATAGAACATTTTTAATCAGGAAAATATTACTAAGTGCAACTTTAACTATTTATTAAACATTGGAGTCTTCAGTTATATAGTGGTTCACCACTGCTTCAATTCGTGCATAATAACACCCTTCACCTATGGTAAAATTACCGTAAAACCCTTGCACCATTTTACAAAAAAGCTTTAGCAAAAATGTAATCATAATATTTCTGCTTTTAAACCTTTGCACCATAGACTTCCATTATAGGTGCATTAAAGGGTTAGTACACCCAAAAAGTTCAATTATCCCATAATTTACTCCCATCCTAGGGGTATATGACTTTCTTCTTTCAGCCAAACACAATGAGAGTTATAGTGCTTCCGCGTTCATCACTGCTCACTGGAGCTTACGCTACGTCTACGTCATACGCCGGAACTCGACTCTCTTGTGAACGCACGGATGGCCGTAACTGGAAGCCGGTGACATTTATAAATATGAAGAGTTTACACATTTATAAATATGGATATTTTTCTTACAAAAATGCATCGCTTTGCTTCAGAAGGCTTTTATTAACCCCCTGGAGCTGTATGGATAACTTTTTTGATGGCTTTTTGGGTGAACTAACCCTTTAATCTTAAAGCATTTTTGTTGGTTTTTAGTAATGGAGGGATGTGTTGAAATTATTTTCTGGGGCATTTGACAGAATACTACAAATGCTGTTAATTGACATTAAATTGTATTTAAACCTGAAATATTACTTTAAATATTTAGGCTACTGCACAGTTTGCTTGACTGGATATTGTATCTAGTCATGAGGTCAGCAAGACTGAACTAATAAGCTTAAGGCCTTAACACTTCTGTCTATAAGAAGATAAATGTCTTAAATAGAAATGGTGAATCTCAGACAGCATGATTCAGACTTCAAATCATTATTACATGGCGACTGGTGTAATTCTAACCTGTCATGGAGCAAAATAATCCTTTGTAACTCACCACACAGACACAAGCATGAGCAATACTCCCTCATGTTTCCCAGGAGTCTCAGTGCTGTGTTTGTCATCTCTTTAAAGCCTTGTTTCTCATCTCATGTATCACTTCTGACTCTTAATACTTTTTCATCGCTTTGTTTTATTCTTAGCTGCTCATCTTTCTTGTTGCTGTGGTTTAGGGGATGATGACATTTCACAAATGTGAGAATTTTGTGTAGGTAGTTTAAATCATAAAAAGTTGACTTGGTAGATTCACGCTTAAAGTGAAAGGATTTTAAAGGTCTTTTTCCTGTGGGAAAATGCACTTAAAATATTGATGACTCATCATGTTTGCAGAGGCGTATGCGCATTTTTGTTCAGTAAAATTCTCTCTAGAATGAGAATGTTCCTCCCCCTAAATTATGAATACAACCTGCCTCTGACTAGCAATAGCAAGTGTCGGACTATTGCAAGTCTTTAAAATATTCTTGAATATCCAAATTAATAAATAGTTTGCTTTACCATGTCATAAACTACACTAAAAGCTCGATAATCCTGTTGAACTAGAAGTGAAGCGGTATATGGATCAACCAAGTGATGAAACGTAAGGGAGCAGGACTCTTTATCATTTAATTCATGGTAATTAGGTGCATATTTAGGGGATTAAAATGCCAAATAATGTGTCAAAGTGTAAGGCCCAGTCCAGTGTCTGTGGGCCTGTGTGCCAGAGTTCATTATTAGCAAAGGGCCTGGCTAAGTGTCCTGCAGACTTTGATCAACAGTAAGCAGATTTACATGTAAAGCATTATTTGCATATAAGCATGTCTAAAAACCCTGTCATAAAAAATGTATTCACTGGCTGCTGTTATTGGGTGAAACAGATTGTTAGCTAGCACAGTTGAGTAAATCTCACAAAACCTGTCAAATTTCATCCAAACATCAAAAAGAAAAAAAATAAGAAATTATATTTAATGTAAAAAAAATCTAATAATAATTCTCCCCTCCCATTCTAATTACTCTAATGTGAAAAAATATATATTTGAATTATTTAAAGTGACAGGTTTTTAATACATCACGGTAGCATGTGTTGTGCTGCTTTAATTTTACAGTATGCCGATTTCTATGCAATTTCCCTCCATTCTTAATCTAATAAGAATACCAATTAAGAACAATGGGAATTACAAAATACTCAAAAACATCTGGATGCATTGCGGTAAAGACAATTTTGGTGGGAAATTTAAATCCCATGATCAATCTTTTACTATGTGCCAAACCGTCCACAGTGCTAGTAAATCACTCGCATTATGAGACCACATTTCGCACTATGTATCTAAAAATGTCTGTGATTACTCACTGGCTGACAAAGGCGTGTTATAAACACCGCGCATATTTCCATTTGAATGGTGAATTTCCATGGACGAAGAAGGTTGAGCGCCTGTGAAACCAGCAAAAAATGAATAGTCAAGCAGCCTCTTTTTAATGCTGCACTTTATACTCTGTGAGAGTGGCGTTACAAAGAAACTTGCTGCTAAAATGAAATCCTTGCCCATTGTGAATATTCAGTGTAGCTTTGTACGAAGCACTAGAGGTCAGTGCCAACCAAGCAACTTCCCATTGGTCAACGTGATTTTTTTTAAGAAAAAAGTTTTAATTAGCGATATGTTTTTACACAAATGTATCGATTCACTTCAGAAGACATTACTTGTTTGGCTGGAGTCATGTGCTTTTTGGACCATCAAAAATTGGTGCCCATTCACTTGCATTGGATGAAGCTAAAAACCTGGTATACTTTCCTGAAAATCTTAAATCCTGTTATGATGAAGAAAGAAGGTCATATCCATCTTTGATGGCCTGAGGGTGAGTAAATTATCAGCAAATTTTCATTTTTGGGTAAACTATTCCTATAACTTTCTTCTAGGTAAGCAGTGGTTTTTGCCTCGCCAGTGTCTTTGTCTGATAGTGGAGTCATGAACAGTGACCTTTATTGATGCGAGAGAGGCCCGCAGGCTTTTTTGTGAATTCCTGGATGAGTCGTCGAGGTGCTCTTGGAGGAATTTTGGAAGGTTGACACTTCTGGGAAGGTTCACTACTGTGCCAAGTTTCCTCCATTTGGAGATAATGGCTCTCACTGTGGTTCTTTGGTCCAAGAGCCTTTGAAATAGCTTTATAATCCTTCCCCGACTGATGTATTTCAAATCACCTTTTTCCTCATAATTTCTGAGATATCTTTAGACCTTGGCATTGTGTGCTACTGGGTGAAACTTTTTAGCCAACTTCATGCTGTTGAAAAAGTTCTATTTAGGTGCTGATTTGATTGAACAGGGTTGGCAGTATACAGGCCTGGGTGTGTCTATTCCAGCTAAACTCTATTATGAGTGCAGTTTTAGAGATTTGGGCAAATTGTCAAAACAGTTGACCAAGGGCAAATACTTTTTCACACGGGCCCTGTTAGAATTGGATAACTTTTTTGCTTCAATAAATTACATTATAATTTAAAAACAGTATTTTGTGTTTACTCAGACTGCCTTTGTTTTATGTTAGATTTTGTTTGAATTTTTGAAACAATTTATTATAAGATATCCACAAAAACAGAAGAAAACAGGATGGAGGCAAATACTTTTTCACAGCACTGTAATATACGCAACATAATAGCATATGTATTGGTGGAATACATGGATTCTTAAAAAGCATATTTGAAAAACAAATAAAACAATTTGTAAAATGAATATTTTTATAATGTAGCTATTAAGAAGGCCCCTTGCATAATTAACAGCATTAGCTATGAGAACATTTCTTTCATATTCAAGCAAAATAGACATTATTACTGAAATATACCCATATGAATCAATATCAAATCGAATCAAATCTAAATTGAATCGAAAGCTTGTGAATCGGAATCGAATAAGGAAATCTGTGTCAATAGCCTGTCCTGTGTTACAATGCTAAAATGATTTAATAAAATCAGGCTTAAGTTTGGGATTAAATGTGACATGGACATGTTTTGGTGAGATTCACCCAGTTACCATAGCGAAGAGCAATTAAATGCAGTACTTACCACTACAATGTAGCGAGGTCTGTATTGAATGGTGCCAAACAGCCCCAGGATGACAACCAGGATGTGGAAGAAGTTGGCAAGGATGGGAGACCACTGATAGCCCAAAAAATCAAACACCTGCCTCTCTAATGCCACCATCTGAGAAAGAGTGAGAGAGAGAGAGAGAGAGTGAGAGTGAGAGAGAGTGAGAGAGAGAGAGAGAGAGAGAGAAAGAGAAAGAGAAAGAATAACAGGACATATATTTAGATTAATTATTTAGATAAGGAATGATTTTAAGTGAAATGATAAAGCATGATAGTACAATTTACATGCTAATTTTTTATTTTTCCATTTCGTGCTCTTTGATCATTTGGTTTAAGGACTATCAAAGGATTTTTGACACAGAGACTATAAAATGTGTCAAGCTCAAACTCCAAAAACTTTTCCAGAAACTTAAACAACAGAATATCTCAGTAATAATTATTTCAAGTTCTAAGGTTCTGTGAAATAATGGCAACTGATCTGGGGCCTGTTCAAGCACAGCAGTTAACACCTTTCAGATCCATACATGTTGTGGAACACATGAATAAAAAAATAACCATTACTGCCACACAATTGGGCCCGTGGAAAAGACCTGATCCATTCACCTCTTAACATCAGTACCAGTACTGTCAACTTACTTCAATTATATCTTCATCTTTCTTTTCTCACCATGCTTAACCCTGAGTTTATATCTCTTTTAACCCCGAGCTATGAAGTCCTGCTCCAGAGCAAGTTGTGGTGCCAAAGGTATACAGTGTAAATTAATGTGTTGCTGGAATGTTACAAAAGTTGTTTATCATCAAACAACCAATCATAAACAAAACCATGCTTGCCTGATTAAATATTCATGCACTTTGTACAATAAAAAGCCATCAAGCGTGACATCACATCCTCTCCGTTGCACTGTCCGAAATAATTTTGCATGCTGAAAATGTAATGTGACCGCCCCTCAGAAATGCTAACATGCCAGGAAATGTGTATACTGGAGAGATAAAGAGATGGTAAAGTTGTAAAGACAATCAGAGTGGATTAACACAGTGTTTACAAATTGACATGGTCCTATCTGCAAACCTGACTACTCAGGATTAATTACTAACCCAGGGTAAGGTATGAACAGTGTAAAACATGGAATAAAAATGACCCTGGGTTAAAAATTTCAAGTAAAAAAAAGTCACATTTTCTCCATCAAGTAAAGGTCAACCGATAGTACATTTTGCTTTCAAAAAAGTAATCCACAATGGATTACTGATTACTTCTCTAAAAATATTGGATTACTTTACAGGGGAAACTTGCAACTTAACTTTCTTATCTCAAATATGCTGTAGTAGTATCTTCAGGTGTGTGTGTGTGTGTGTGTGTGTGTGTGTGTCCCCTATCTAAATTTCTTAGCTGTGTGTGGCATGTATGTGTACAGTAAGCTTGTTTACCTGTGTTGGTGTGAAAGACAGAACAAGAATACTAATGAACTGAAAACATTTCAGAAAACCCATTTGCAGACAGCTTTGATAGTAAAGCCATTGTGTATTTGAATGCTTATTGTTTCTTTTCAGTGTGCATATACAGGGTTGTGTGTGTGTTGCATCATGCATGTCTGTGTGCATTTATGTTTGTTTGTGTGTGTGAGATCACACACTGGAGTGTTCAGACAAGTATTGAGGGGCCAAACCATGCAAAGCCTTGTAGGTAAGCATGACAATTTTAAAGTCTACACGAAACTTGACAGGGAGCCAGTGCAAGGGCTCCAAGATAGGAGTGATGTGATCACTTGTCCTGGTCTTAGTCAAGATTCTAGCAGCAGAGTTTTGCACATACTGCAACTTATTTAATGTAGATTTAGAGACCCCGACAAGTAAACCACGGCAATAATCAATATAAGAAAATACAAAAGTATTGATCGGCCACTGAGAACGATAACATGCGCAGTCTTGCGATGTTTGGAGATGGAAGAATGATGTTTTAACAGTATTCTTGACATGAGGATCAAATGTTATATTTGCATCAAACATCCCCCCCAAATTTTTCAATTTTGTTTGAAACTCCAGAGCAGAGCCATCCATATTTAAGGTTAAAGAGCCAGATTTACAAAGCTGTTGGGGTGAACCAATGAGCACAACCTCAGTCTTGTCACTGTTGAGACAAAGAAAATTTAGAGACATCCATTTTTTTTATCTCAGTACTATATTGTGCAAGAAGGGCGACAGCCACACGATCACCAGGTTTTGAATGGATGTAAATCTGGGTGTCATCTGTGTAAAAATGATAACTAAGACCAAGAGTAAATGCTAAAAAGTAAGGGGCCCAAAATCGATCTCTGAGAAACACATTTAACCAAACCAACTTTAGACCTACATCCACACAAGGACACAAACTGCCAACAATCTGAGAGATAAGACTTGAACCAGTCTAATACATTATCAGTAACACCAAAAAGACGAGTGAGCAAAAGAGAATAAGCTACAGTGTCAAAAGCGGCACTGAGATCAAGAAGGATCAGAACTGAAAGATAGCCAGAGTCCGAAGCTATTAACAAGTCATTTCTGACCTTATCTAATACTGTTTCAGTGCTGTGGAGTTTGAGAAAGCCAGATTGAAGAGGCTCAAACAGATTGTTTACAGTGAGATGAGTGTATAATTGAGAAGCCACAATTCATTCTAAAATTTTCGCAAGGAACGGAGGATTAGAAATGGGCTGAAAGTTGTTCAGATTGTCCAAGTCCAAGTCAGTCTTTTTAGATACAGGGGTTACGGCAGCAGTTTTAAATGCTGCTGGCACAACACCAGTGCACAGGGAGTCATTTATTATACTCTAGACAACAGGACACAAAGATGCGAATCATGATTTAAACATGATTTTAAAGTTGGAATAGGATCAACTATGGAAGTGGCAGCTTTCATTTGTGATACCTCATTACCAAGAGAAACCAGGTCAAAGAGGTGCCAGAGAAATAATAAATACTAATAGGAGAAGCAGATGAGACAGGGGTATTAAGAAGGCATTTACGAGCATTGTCAATCTTGGTGCTGAAAAAAAAAATCAAGAAATCTATTTCAAAGGTGAGTTGAAGCAGGGACAATAGAGGAACGGTTACATTTGAGCAGTTTGTTAATGGTATGAAAACGTTGTCTGGGATTTCTTTGATTATTAACAATTATCTGAGAAAAATAACGGCACATGGTGGATACAATTTCTGCCTTATATTCACGCAAGTGGTCTTTCCAAGCCTGGTGATGTACATTCAGGCCAGAGAGATGCCACCTTCGCTCCATTTTGCGACAAGCTGCCTTCAAAGAGCGCAGCTCATCATTAAACCAGGGAGTGGAACGTACAAAGGACAGACCGTGATTTCATAGGATCAAATGAGTCCGAGCCAGACAAGAGAACAGTATTTAACATAGAAATGTGCGTCCTCCAGAGGGTTAGATGGAGAAATCAACTTAAAGAAGAGTCAATAAAGTCAGTGAAATCAGAGAGATCAATGGATTTCCATTTGTGTTCATTTACAGTGCGAGAGGAGGAAATGTTAGTGTGTGGGAGTTCAATATTAAAAAAGATCGCCCTAAATCAGAGGTGGAAAACTGAGGCACAAACGATCCATTTGCAAACAAAAGGTCTACTGTGTGACCTTTAATATGGAGAGCTCAGTCCACAAGCTGGTTCAAATCAAAGCACTCCAGTAAGGACAAAATGTCCTTTGTCATTACAGAGTCTTTTATGTCATTGTGGATTTTAACGTCCCCCAGGATAAGAGCTCTCTCAAACTTGAGGCACAACATAGACAGTAGATCTGCAAACTCTGATACAAAATCTACATTTGTCTTAGCAGGCCTGTAGCTATGGCAGTAAAGAAGAGTGCATGGACACACAGAATGAGACATTCAAACGAATTCAACTGGGGAATAGCCACGGCACTTATGTTGTATTGTTGATAATATGCCACCACCCTCTGCCAGTGGGTCGCGGGAGATCAAACAGCCTGTAGGAAAGTAAGTTCATTAAACAAAAGTCCATCAGTCCGTTTGTGCCAAGTTTCAGTTAAGCACACAAGGTCAAGTTTTTCTTCTGTGATAATATCCGATAAAATCACAGCCTTGTTGTTCACAGAGCATGCTATGGGGTAGAGCGCAGATATTTGTGGAGGATTTGTCGGCGGACCAGTATTGCATGCCTCTCTTCACCAGCCAGGGCTGGGAGCATGTTGACATGGAGCATGCTGACACAGAGCTCACAGAGATTGATTGTGAGTGCATGAAAACTTGAAACGCTTCGCTACGTCCATAGTAACACAGCTCACTCATCTGCCGTCGCCTGGACACGTGTCCACATTGGCATGGTGGTTTGTTAGAGCGCATGCTCATAAGCTGACACAGCAGCACACATAAAAGTACTAACATAGGAATGTAATACATTTTAAAATGCATTCTACTTAATAAATATTACTGACTTATCAATAAATGTGTAATCCAAGTATCAATTTTATTCATGTATGTAACTGTAATCAGATTACTTTATTTTAGAAAGTAACATTACATTACTGTGTTACCACATAATGCAATTAGATTACACATTACTTTGAAAGGCATTACACCCAACACTGCGGATATCTAAGGTGGTGGTAAAGGCCGATAACCGATTAATCGGCCAATTGTGTCCCCGCAACAGTGCGCATCAGCTGGGTGCAGTTTCAATCTCTCCCCCTAAGATTGGGACATCCGTGCAACTCAGAGAAGAGGCCCTGACTGCACAGATAAATGCCAGTTTCAGAGTTTGCAGTTATTAACATAATCTGCTTCCTTATGATTTGAAATTTAATAAAGCTATTTCGCATTAAATACAACTGCATTAAAGATGTAATGCCGGGTGTTTCCTTTAAAGAGCTCCGGCTCCACTTAATCCACAATGAGAGTGGAGACTTACTTTGTATTTTTGCGTTAGAATTCCTTCATATTTTGCGATCTACATCATCTGAAGCATCATCTGAAGAGTGCATCTGGACTGTGATCTGTGTAATTATTCTAATACGTTTTTGTGAATGAACAAGGTGTCCCACTTGAACATATTTATTAAAAATTATTACTGTGGGACGCATCAAGTTGATTATTATAATATAATTCTGAATTATCATTAATATTCTGATTATAAGATTTGCGTTTTACAGAAGTATACATTTCTGTCCTGTTTACTTCACCATTACCAGGGGGCTTTTATTTTGACACCGAAAGTGCTGTCGCATTTAATTCAACTTCACAAGGAGCTTTTATTTGGACACAGGAAAGGCAATGTGTATTTGACAGTTTACAATGTTCTGCATTTCCTGAAATGCTGTAATCTCCTTTTCTGTTATTCTGTGCTGCATTTGTAGATTTGAATAATAGACCTCATTCACACAAGCGCCATCTTTGATTTTTAACGGGAATGACAATGAGACTGTGAGGGATACTGCACTTTAAAATGTTTTCGGATCGTTACATTCGTTATACAAAGAACTCCAGAAAACATGAGTTGTGGAAAATCAGATGTGAAATAGGAGCTTTATACCATTCGTGCCATTGAAGAGGTGGTAAGTCATTGTCATTGCCATTAAAAATCAAAGATGGCGTTAACGTGAATAAGGTTTATGTTTAGAATTGCGTGAATGCTTGAACCTGCATTATTTTGATTTCACAGTGCATGTGAACTGATCTGAGAGCGCCGCCATGCACGTGCATACATATCAATGCGTCACTGGTTTGTTCTTAATCACACGCAGACCAAGTTTATCTGTCTTTAAATCACAGTCTTTTGTGGATTAATAATCATGTATGATTAACTTGCCATTTTGTTTTATTGTGCAGCCATGAAGGATCGTGAAATGACTCTACTGATGCGCTCTTTATGTAACTTAATGGCCAATGAAAGCACATTAAAATCATCATGATATTAATGATATTGGTAAATTTTACATAAATAGCTAAATTATCTCAATTATATCATTAATATTCGATATATCGCCCAGCCCTAGTTCCAAAAAAAGCAACTATCGGCATGATTAATCGGTAAAACCGATATATCAGATATATACTGTCAAGAGATTCAGGAGATCTAGAACAGGGCTCTTAAACTGGTAGCACGTGGGCCAAATCCAGCCTGCTATCTTAGTGTAAAATGAATGCTAAATAATGTTTTTACTCTCCCTGCTTCAAGGATAAAACCAATAATTACCAATCATTTGCTCAGACTAATAAAAATGCTTCTAAAAAGTATTAATATGAAATGTTAAACCTGCAAACATACAAACAATCTGACAATGCAGTTGCGATTCAGCATTCTCAATTCCGAAAATCATCAAGTTTGTTCTGTATTCACCAATGATTATTTGCACAGAAGTTTAAGAATTGCACTGGCTCGTGTACATTTGCAGGGCTTTGTGTAAACCACTACTGCGGCAACTCCCTCCAAACACAATTCACCTGGTTCTAAAGCATGGCCACGAAAAGAGAAAAAAACACTTTCTAATTAAGCATCACCAAAGTGCCTCTTATCGTCATGATTCTAGCTCATACTTACTCTGACTATGTTAACATATTATATCAAATACAAGAGAGGCAAGTTGCAGACATGCCAAACTGTCCCACCTTCTCATCTGCATGGGACTCGGCGTGTAGGGCTGTTTAATGAGAATTCAGAGAGTGCGATGGGTGTTGCGCGTTGGCACGTCGACTGCATGCCGTGAGATGATGAATGAGAAAGAGGTGGAAACCTGCGTCGCTTGCAACAGGAAAGAATGCTGTGATAGATGTTAATGAAATGGAAACGCTAATGTCGCTTTAATTAAAGAAGCCTGTCTTACACCTTGATTGAATTGCTCCAAGAATGTTTCTGCAATAATAAATTTCAAATGGAATAACAATATTTAAAATGCCTAATTTGTTCATCATACTGACAGTGATATGCATGTAAGAGAGATAGATAACACCACGATGACTTCAATAACTGTCATTTAATCAAAAGCTATATTTATTGCTTTTCTATGTTAAAAATAGGCCCTACTTGCATACGGAAGCCCAGGAGCACCATTTATAAAAGAATGAAGGAATAAAGTATCAATCTATTAATTTGAAAAATACAAATGTGAATAAATAAACCAAATTATAAATGGACTAATACATTGACATTTAAATGCGTTTATTTAATTCATGGTTTAAAATGAATTTATATTTAGCAATAAAACAGCACAATAACAAGTCATCTTTAAATGCACCTTTTAAATTATGCATTTGCCAGTTTCTTTTCTTCTTCCATGCCAGCTGAAACCCAAGAGTGCCAATTACAAAATAATTTTCACTCTATAATGATCACTCTATAAGTACATTTATAAATGGACAAATAATAAATGTAGTTTATTTAATTAATGTTTAAAAATGTAATATTTAACAATTAAATTCACATTAATAAATCATATTTATTTTATGTATAAATGTAATTAAATGTAGCAATAAATGAGTACATTAACGAGTTGCTTTTCCTCATCCATTTTCCTTTTTCTTTGGCACGTGGGAGAGAGGGCGTGTCTTATTACTGAGACGAGTGTTCATTGGTTGTCCAGTCAACAGTCCAATGGCATTTTTTTTTCAACTCGATTCCCAATTGCAGAAAGCAAAGCACAAGAAAAAGCAAAACGAAAAAGAAAAGACATTGGCAAATACCTTTTTAAAATGCAATTCAAAAAAGAGCATTTAAAAGACTCATTAATGACTACATTTAATGACATTTATACATGAAATAAATATGATTTATTAATGCACAATTTTATTGTTAAATATAATGACATTTTTAAACATGTATTAAATAAACACATTTAAATGTTACTTATTTATTCAAGTTTATATTTTCAAATGAATGGTACTGTGGCGCTTTTAACATTGCTCTGTTTGTTTGATGCCCGACTTGACAACATTCAATTCAATTTGATTTGAAATAGCACTGAAATTACACACGTATTGTATTGCAAATGTAATGTTTGTTCCCACTTCCCAGGACAAAAACAACCAGCGGCAGTGAGAAAATCACCAGTCGAAGTGGCACAGAGTTATCAAAACAGACACTGTGCCTGTAGACGCCATGCCAGCTGTTTCTAAACTCCTTCCAAAGTAATTTAATAAATAAACCTGAAAGCTTGGATTCTGCACTTACAAACTAGTCTTCTTCTATTTACTGCATGTCTGTCTCACTGACATTTCAGAGCTAAATTCCAGAAAACATAAGATCCAGCCAGACAAAAGAGCAGAAGCCTCTATGAGCAGCATTAGTGCCAGGGGACTGAGTGACTTTGGGCATATCACAGACCTGGCAGACAATTAATCGTCTGCCTGAAAGCTTGATCAAAGCTGAACATCTTTGACAGAAGGAGTAGATCACACGGACACGCACACACACACACACTGAGACCAGTGTGGTGAGGGAAGGTTGTGACAAAAAAGAAAGAATGAGGGTGATAAACAGACTAAAAGTGTCTTATTCCACCTCAAAATGAAAATCAAAAAAGACAATTCAACATATTTTGGACCATTCATATTTTTGTACATTGTGACTATTTTCTAGATAATTGTGATTATTATTACTGTAATGTGCAACAACAAACTTGCACAGGAACATTTTTTGGCAAGTGGTGCTGCAGTTTTGGGAAACGATTTACACATCATGCACATGCAATGAGGGCATCAGAGAACCACGTGTCTCCATATCACTGTACCCTGCAATACCAGCAATTAAGTCATTCGATAAGACAGTCAATGCATTAGTTACATTCTACTATGTTTAAAACGGTTGTGGTGTCAGTGTGAATGAGAAATAACTATAAAACACAATATAATTGTTCAGACAAAACAGCTATCAAAATGAACTCATGCTAAAATATTAAGCTGTTAAGAAATGTCCTACCTGTTATTTGAAGACCCCAAATGTGGCCTTGCACTCAGGGGTGTTGCTAATAAATGTCTTCATGAGAATATCCAAGTGATTCATGTTAAACACAAATAAACACCAGAAGATGAAGTTTTTGCTCAGTTGTGGTTTTAGCGCCTTCCGCAGGGCGACGAATCAAGTGAACACAAAAGCTCTAACCTGTACTGTTTTGTTTCATAAATGATTATAATTTCATAGGATGAGCTTTGTGAGCTTATTTACATGTGTAAAGCACAATATTCTTCAGAAGAAATTAATCTTGAGGATTGATTCATTTGTTTTATTCATAAACTGTAATATTACACTACAATATATATTATTATTAAACAACAGTAATGATACAATAACACAATTTAATCATAATTTACTGTTTCATTGTTAACGATTACTTTTTTTTTTTTTTACTTTTGAACAAATAAAACGTTTACTAGTATCCATCCCCATCACGAGAGCTCTCTTCAGTTCAGCAGAACGGCATTATACATATACTGCATAAATACAATGAAACGTGAAATTTAATTGATACTGATTTCCAGTCTTGCTCACTAGAGGATGCTTCTTCATTAACCATTTAAAGGTGCAATATGTAATATTCTTACTGTACTAAAGCATTAAATTATCATAATATGTCATTAGAGAATTAGGAAACATGCTAAATTGAAACACTGGCTTATCCGATAACAATGCTACAGTCAGTATATTCTACTTTGAAGTTTCCATTCCGGGCCAGAATTTCTGTTTGTGTTTTGGCCTGTGTGATCCTGCCTACTGCCCACTCACCAATTGTATTTCGACACTGCCGGGTTGCCAGATTTGAACAGAGAACAGATTAGACAAATAAAACATAATTTGTACATAAGAACTAATTATACATGCAAACACAACAATGACTAATGTAGGGCTGGGTAATATGACGATTTGTATCATGGTGACGACATAAAGTATATTGCGTTATGTACAGTCCATCCGGAAAGTATTCAAAGCGCTTCACTTTTTCCACATTTTGTTATGTTACAGCCTTATTCCACAATGGATTAAATTCATTATTTTCCTCAAAATTTTACAAACAATACCCCATAATGGCAACGTGAAGGAAGTTTGTATTGTATTAATAAAATAAAAACGAAAAAATATCACATGTACATACGCATGTATTCACAGCATTTGCCATGATACTCAAAATTGAGCTCAGGTGCATCCTATTTCCACTGATCATGAGATGATTCTACAACTTGATTGGAGTCCACCTGTGGTAAATTCTTCTGTTGTTTTATGGCGGTTGGCAATCCAACTTAAATGGTGCATTCCCGCCACCTACTGGATTGGAGTGTGGAGCGCTAATCTAAAAAATACCTGCCATATCTTTCTTATTTCACTCGCTATAAATCCTTTATCTTCTGTTTTAATTAATGACACTTTTATGTCAATTTGTGAATGTTTCAAAACCTGTTGTACCCACAAAATGTTTACAACAAATCCAGAGTGTTTTATGCTAAATAGACTCTGCATCACTTCATATATCAAATCTTGTCTTGCTACCGATATTACACTTGACAAGCTATTGATAGCTGAAAGTGAATCTGTGCATATCACTGACCTTGTAGGTTGTATTTCTTCTAGCCATTGAAGTGCTAGGAATATTGCTATTAATTCTGAAGTAAATACAGAAATATGATCAGAGATTCTCTTTGAAATGTTAACTTTAAAATGAGGTATGTAAGCTGCTGCTGCTGTAAATCCAGAATCTGGATCCTTTAATCCATCTGTATAAATTTGCACTGCATTAGAACATATTTGATCAATATATTGTTGTACTGTTAAACTTTCCAACACATTTCTTTCCTTGTTATGCTTATCTTCATACAACTGAATGTCCACTAGAGGCATAGGGAAAAGCCAAGGAGGTATTGCTGACATAGCGACAGAAGGGGCAATGTTGATATCACTTATTCCTATCTTTTGTGCCACCTTATTGGCTGTCCATCCAAAGCTTGTTGATTTTTTATACTCGTATTCCCAGCAATCATTCAAGACTTTCTTAACTGGATGACTATCCGAATGACCTTTTAATATTAGTCCAATATCTCATCTTTAATTTGAGCCTTCTAATTTCTAGAGGCATTTCATCCATCTCTACTTACTGCTGTTACTGGAGATGATCTTATTGCTCCACAACATATTCTCAATGCAGAACTGTACACCATACATCCATAATCAATAGCAGCTCTTATTAGTGCACAATATATACTTTTAAGAGACTGACGGCATGCTCTCCATTCAATTCCTGCCAAACACCTCATTATATTTATTGCTTTTTTGCATTCGTCTATAATTTTCTGAATATGCACTTTAAAACATTTTTTAAAACATTTTTACATTTTGAATCCATCCACATTCCCAGGAATCTAACTACTGATGTTTGCTCCAATTGTTGTCCATACATATTAATATTTATTGTTGGGTTAATTTTTCTTTTTGTAAAACAGATCACCTGAGTTTTTGCCACTGAAAAACGAAAACCCCATTCAAAAGCCCAATTCTCTACCTCTCTTACAGCAGTTTGAATAAACCTCTCCACATGCCCAACATTGCGTCCTCTCTTCCACAGTGCCCCGTCATCTGCATATAAAGACCTCCCTATCCCTGAATCTATCTGTGAAAAAACTTAATTGATCATTATGTTAAACAGAACTGGACTGCTAACACTTCCTTGTGGTGTTCCGTTCTCTACTTGATATATCTGAGAAAAAGCAGACCCCACTCTCACTTGTATTGTCCTTTTAAACAAAAAATTCATAATCCAGTTATACATTCTACCTTTTACTTTCATTCTATCCAGTTTTATTAAAAGTCCCTCTTTCCACATCATATCATAAGCTTTTTCAACGTCAAAACATACTCATACTAACACTTCCTTGTTTACTTGGGCCTTTCTAATTTCAGCTTCCAGGCATAAAATAGAATCCATTGTGCTTCTCCCTTTTCTGAAACCACTTTGGAATGCAGAGAAAAGGTTTTTCTTTTCAATAACATACACTCACCTAAAGGATTATTAGGAACACCTGTTCAATTTCTCATTAATACGTTTATCTAAATCAACCAATCACATGGCAGTTGCTTCAATGCATTTAGGGGTGTGGTCCTGGTCAAGACAATCTCCTGAACTCCAAACTGAATGTCAGAATGGGAAAGAAAGGTGATTTAAGCAATTTTGAGCGTGGCATGGTTGTTGGTGCCAGACGGGCCGGTCTGAGTATTTCACAATCTGCTCAGTTACTGGGATTTTCACGCACAACCATTTCTAGGGTTTACAAAGAATGGTGTGAAAAGGGAAAAACATCCAGTATGCAGCAGTCCTGTGGGCGAAAATGCCTTGTTGATGCTAGAGGTCAGAGGAGAATGGGCCGACTGATTCAAGCTGATAGAAGAGCAACTTTGACTGAAATAACCACTCGTTACAACCGAGGTATGCAGCAAAGCATTTGTGAAGCCACAACACGCACAACCTTGAGGCGGATGGGGTACAACAGCAGAAGACCCCACCGGGTACCACTCATCTCCACTACAAATAGGAAAAAGAGGCTACAATTTGCAAGAGCTCACCAAAATTGGACAGTTGAAGACTGGAAAAATGTTGCCTGGTCTGATGAGTCTCGATTTCTGTTGAGACATTCAGATGGTAGAGTCAGAATTTGGCGTAAACAGAATGAGAACATGGATCCATCATGCCTTGTTACCACTGTGCAAGCTGGTGGTGGTGGTGTAATGGTGTGGGGGATGTTTTCTTGGCACACTTTAGGCCCCTTAGTGCCAATTGGGCATCATTTAAATGCCACGGCCTACTTGAGCATCGTTTCTGACCATGTCCATCCCTTTATGGCCACCATGTACCCATCCTCTGATGGCTACTTCCAGCAGGATAATGCACCATGTCACAAAGCTCGAATCATTTCAAATTGGTTTCTTGAACATGACAATGAGTTCACTGTACTAAAATGGCCCCCACAGTCACCAGATCTCAACCCAACAGAGCATCTTTGGGATGTGGTGGAACGGGAGCTTTGTTCCCTGAATGTGCATCCCACAAATCTCCATCAACTGCAAGATGCTATCCTATCAATATGGGCCAACATTTCTAAAGAATGCTTTCAGCACCTTGTTGAATCAATGCCACGTAGAATTAAGGCAGTTCTGAAGGCGAAAGGGGGTCAAACACAGTATTAGTATGGTGTTCCTAATAATCCTTTAGGTGAGTGTATATGAATATGTTCATGACCATACGCTCCATTAGTACGCATAATTTCGACGTTAATGCTATGGGCCTGTAGTTAGTGGGCTGCAAATGATCCTTCCCTGGCTTCACTATTGGCACTATGATCCCGTGCTTCCAGTCATCTGGTAATTTCCCTGACTCCCACACCTTATTAAAAAGACTCAAATTAATATTTAGAAATGTTTCTGATAGGTGTTTTCCCATCTCATAACAGATGTCATCTCTACCTGGAGAAGTTTTTTTTTTACCCCAGCAAGTGCTTTCTTCAGTTCAAACAGGGTAAACTCTAAATCTAATATAGATCCTGATGGTCCTTTTTCCTCCAGAATTTGAGGGTTCTTACTCAAGCTCAGATCCCTATATCTCCTCATTTCTTCTGTTATATTTGAATTACTATGCACATTAGCAAATGTTTCTGCTAACACCTTTCTGCTAACACCTTTTTCACTGTCTGATATTACTGATCTATTGTTATATACTAAGACAGGAAGGTTACTGTTTCTTTGTTTCCATCCCATCTTTCTTATCATACTCCATACTTCATTAATTAAAATTTTTTCTGTGGCAAATTCAGTTGATTGGACATGATTTGGAAAGGCACACATCTGTCTATATAAGGTCCCACAGTTAACAGTGCATGTCAGAGAACAAACCAAGCCATGAAGTCCAAGGAATTGTCTGTAGACCTCCGAGACAGGATTGTATCGAGGCACAGATCTGGGGAAAAGTTACAGAAACATTTCTGCAGCATTGAAGGTCCCAGTGAGCACAGTGACCTCCATCATCTTTAAATGGAAGAAGTTTGGACCCACCAGGACTCTTCCTAGGGCTGGCCGGCTGGCCAAACTGAGCGAACGGGGGAGACGGGCCTTAGCCAGGAAGGTGACCAAGAACCCGATGATCACTCTGACAGAGCTCCAGCATTTCTCTGTGGAGAGAGGAGAAGCTTCCAGAAGAACAACCATCTCTGCAGCACTACACCAATCAGGCCTGTATGGTAGAGTGGCCAGACAGAAGCCAGTCCTCAGTAAAAGGCACATGACAGCCCGCCTGGAATTTGCCAAAAGGCACCTGAAGGACTCTCAGACCAAGGAAACAAAATTCTCTGGTCTGATTAAACAAATATTGAACTCTTTGGCCTGAATGGCAAGCATCATGTCTGGAGGAAACCAGGCACCACTCATCACCTGGCCAATACCCTACAGTGAAGCATGATGGTGGCAGCATCATGCCGTGGGAATGTTTTTCAGCGGCAGGAACTTGGAAACTTGTCAGGATCGAGGGAAAGATGAATGCACCAATGTACAGAAACATCCTTGATGAAAACCTGCTCCAGAACAAAGGAGTGGCTACGAGACAACTCTGTCCTTGAGTGGCCCAGCCAGAGCCCAGACTTGAACCCGACTGAATATCTCTGGAGCGATCTGAAAATGGCTGTGCACCGACGCTCCCCATCCAACCAAATGGAGCTTGAGAGGTCCTGCAAAGAAGAATGGGGGAAACTGCCCAAAAATAGGTGTGCCAAGCTTGTAGCATCATACACAAAAATACTTGAGGCTGTAATTGGTGCCAAAGGTGCTTCAACAAAGTATTGAGCAAAGGCTGTGAATACTTATGTACATGTGATTTTTTTTTTCGTTTTTTATTTGTAATAAATTTGCAAAGATTTCAAACAAACTTCTTTCAAGCAAATTTAATGACCTTCATTGCACGTTTGGCACTTTAAAAGCGCTAAATATTTTACTCATTTGATACGCGAATGTTTCAAGTGACTGTGGCATGCTGAGGTATCTGAAGCTCAGAAGTGTGCACGAGTCCAGCAGGCTTTTCGATATTTGTGCTTCAGGGACAGGAGAGCTGAGAGAATGCTCACTTGCTCTACTCAATTATGGAGATTGAAATCTCCACAAAATGAGACAACTCACAAACAGTTCAAGAAAATGAAGAGGAGCTTGTTATTAAAACAGAAGCGACATCTGTGGTGGTTTGCATGATGACAATCACTCGTAACACAAGTAATCTGTTTTACCACCTCAAAATAAAGGAAGCAAAAAAACATTATGAAATCCAAAAGATGAACTCCGCATTAATTCGATCAATTATTTATTTATTTTGCAAAAAGAGATATTATTTTGATATTTATTTTCATTAAACATTTTTTTTTACTAATATTTTATTTTCTTAATAATATGATACTGGTCAACAACATTTTAAACTAAAATGTGGCAAACTGTTACATTTAGCATTTTGGTATTTATACCAAAGTATTTTGGTAAGTATTTATTTATTTTTTTACTTTGACATTGTTTGTCTTGTTCCGAATAAAGAGGAACTAGTTTTCATTTATAAAGTATTTAATTCACTGACTGGAGTTCCAAAAATAGGCATTACAATATGGCTATTTAATATATAAACCTATTTTTATTGATTTTCCAGAAAACTTGTACTTTATCGTGATATAAAATTAATCATATCGTGATATAAGATTTTGGTCATATCGCCCACCACTTGACTAAAGGTATGCTCTCTCCAAAGCAACGAGCTGAAATGAGTAATGAGATCTCATTCATTTTCCATTCTGTGTCATATGAGCCATCATTGAGTCCATGTCATGTACTTGACGCCATCTCCTGGTTACCATATATACGTGAAAGATCCTCTCTGCCCATATTTGGATGACTTTATGGTTTCAGCAATCTGAATCCTAATACATTTCTGATCCAGGAAAGCTAAGGTTTTTCTAGCCCAGGGATCAGCAATCAATGACATGCGTGCCAACATTGGCATGTGGATGGGTAATCACTAGCTTGCCAGCAATGATGAGAGAGGAGTAGACTATTTTATTTATATTGTCTGCATCTGCATTCCAATCTACATCATGATGTAATCCTTCCTCATGATTACGTAAAGTTTTTTCATCAGCTGAATGGGAGGCTAAACACTGTTGAAGTGTGATGAGACTCCAGCTGCACGTGCAAGCCATTCACACATAACAAGATGGCAACGCTTCACTTTCAGTTAATCACTCGAGTAAACGTGCCCACTTTGCTTCGGTCAGGCTGGACGGATGACACCCTACATTCCGTGTTTCATTTGTTTCTTTTTGCTTTCAGAACACGTTATGTAATAAGGAAAACACCACTATTATTCCTTGAGATTTCCATTACCCAGCTCTACATGATTTGGAAAAATGTATGACATTTACAAGAAATATTTAAGATTGCACACTTTTTGTGATCAGTAATCAAATAAGCAAATTTGTAACATGAACTGTATCTCATTTTGTACAAAAGGACAGGTTTTCTTTCATTATAGCACTTCCAAAAGATGCTTTGTAAAAATTCACATGCAGGATCATGATTATATCATAATCATTGGGTTTTGCACACATTTTTCACTAAAACTGTTATGCTGATAACAACATTTATAATTAAAAATAAACGATTAAAATCAGAAAAATCTACAGTAAGAAAATGACCAGAAAAAAAAAATGGCACTCCGTGTCAAAAAGGTTGCCGATCCCTGTTCTAGCCAGATAGCACATTATGTGCTGTGTGCACAGTGTGCTTCGTGTGGATTTTGTAACGATGTATGAATCCGATTACTTTTTTCCCCATGAAGTTATAAGTGAAACATGGCTTATGAGCAACACCTATAACATGTATGTAAAGACATGTACTTAGCTATTACTCGCTATATTTTTGTCTGTGAGTAACAAATAGGCTAGTTGTATTTTACTCTTTGAGTGCTTTTCAGTGACATATGAGGCATGGCTATCTGATCAGTTTGATATTTTTACTTATTAGAATAATATGTTCAGTGCAAAATTATTAATAAATGATCAAAACAGAACACTTCTTATTTGTCTGCAAATTTAAAATAGCTTGCTCAGTTTAGGTCATATTGCCAACATGCATTGGAAAGTACAATTTCTAAGCTTTAAATCTATACCCAATGTGTTGGTCAACACTGTAGTTATTAATATTTTGATTAAAACAAATTCTTGATGGTCCCTTCAGAGCTTAAAGGGTTAAAACAATTGGAATAAATCTAAATCAAGAACTACCATTATATGAACAACAGTGTATTCTTGATGATAGCATAGTTTTATTTTTGGGTAAACTACTCCTTTCCTTACCTACATTTAGCACAGATATTTAGTGACCATGTGCTCATTCGACAGCGAGAAGTAAAATATCGACCACAAACCAACTATAGTATAGCACGCAAAAGGCCTCCTTGTCAGACAACGAGATATCAAATCACTTCTAACAACTCACACATGGACAACACAAACAGACAAGCGATAACAGAAACATTCATAACTGTTTGAGCAGACAGAACTCAGAAATAATGACTATACGATACATATTAGCCAACATTACACTAAAAATCACACAATTCTTGTAAGCTTGCTTACTTAAGTGTGAATGGTAACAGAAGTCGAGAGATGTTGACGGAGTAAGTGTTTAACGTTTCACACATGCAGTGAACTACTCATGATGAAGAACGTGAATGTTCTCTTCACTTGTGGGACTCATTAACACGTGCAGGAATGGCTGAATGCTTTTAGAGGCTGAAAGATGAAGCTGAGGTTCCTGGCAAAGTATTCCGATCTCCGTCAGATCATATTCACTCCCGCTCCTTAAACCAGCCATTTCCCCTAGATTAGCTTCAGATAGCCCACAAATCAACTTGTGTAATGCACCTATTTTGTCCCTGATCCATTACCACAAGGCCTTGCTCCGCTGTGTTAATCATCTGTTTAAATTGGCATAAATCCCAGAAAGTGTGCGTGTGATCCTTCAAATCATGTAGAGAAGACACTTATGGGTGTGTGAACGTGGGTGGGGTTGGGAATGAAGACCAAGAAGTTTTCTATCTCTCTAAAGCATAAGAAACAATCAAAAGGTCATTTGTTAGCTGCTAATTAATCTACACAGCTGCTTAGTAAAAATTGGGTGAAAATCCTATTATACCCCCATGCGACCCCACTGCCTCATGCAAGGACTCGCTATTTTGGATTCGCTATATGCAATGCATAATTTAAATTAATTTACACCCATTGCATACTGTTCAGGACACTCTAAGGAGTAATTTAAGGGTTGTAAAGAGAAGCGTCTCTAGTTTTGTTTGATATGCTGATATAAATATTTTGTTCATTTTTCACGTTTTGGCGCGCTGATGACATGATCAGATTAGTGCTGTGTAGCGGTTCTCTGACAGGGTCAATTTGCTTAATTTTAATAAAAGTTTTGTCATATTTTTGTTTGTTAACACTGTACAATAAGGTGCTATTCATTAACATTTATAAATGCATTCCTATATATTTACTGTGCAGACATTGAGAATCAATGTGTTCATCTAAAAGCTGAAAATGTTGCTTTCAGAGGATTTATATGGAGTTAGATTGAAAATAAGGTGCATTTCAAACTGTTCTGAGAACAGTGCAGACAGACAGCACACTGGAGGTTAAGTTGTATACTAAATAGGGAGCAAAGGTGCATCCTATAGCTTTCCTATGCAGCTAAGTTCTAAAATTAAAAATTTCTAAATGAGCTTTCAATTCTAAAATGTACATTTACATTTATGCATTTGGCAGACACTTTTATCCAAAGCAACTTACAGTGCACTTATTACAGGGACAATCCCCCTGAAGCAACCTGGAGTTAAGTGCCTTGCTCAAGGACACAATGGTGGTGACTGTGGGGATCAAACCAGCGACCTTCTGATTAACAGTTATGTGCTTTAGCCCACTACGCCACCGCCGCCACCACAAAATCTGAATAAAAGTTCAGTTTCAGGCTGCAGATGATGTTAGGACCACTCAACATGTTTGGCAGACATGGGACAATAAATATCAGTACATAGATTGAGAATTTTATCATTCAAAATTTTATGTTAACATGATTGGCAGTGATTGGATGATGCTGGCCATTACTTTAAATCCCAATCATGTATTCATCTTTCTAGAAAATCAACTGTGCTGTCTGTAACGTCTCAAAAACATGAATAACCAACACTCCTGGACTCATAATAAACTATTTGATGAAAAAATAGCTGGGTATTTCTTAACATTTCTAACTAACCATATAATCGTGCATAGTTAAGATAGCAAAATAAATGTTTTTCAACTCCAGGTTCTCGCCAAGTTCCATATCCTCAGAAGAGATATGATAGGTGTGTGTGTGTGAAACAGGTGAGTATTTAAGTCCTTTTTTACTATCAATCTCCACTATCATTTTACATTTTTCTTCTTTTGTTTTTGGTGATTTGCATTCTTCATGCATATTGCCACCTACTGGGAAGGAAGGAGAATTTAGACCTATTCTAAATTATGCATCCAAGACTATCACAAGTTATTCTTGCCATTTTAACCTAACTTTAACCAACCTAATATGTTACTCAGCCTGTTTACAAGGAATAGAAACACATGTATATAAAAAAAAACACATGAGATGTATTGACAAAGCAGCACTGGCCCAATCGGCAATCTCTTTCACACTGGGCAATCAAACCAGCACTATTGTTGAGCCCTGCACACACAAACCACTCTCTCTGTTACATCCCTATCTTTCAGAAAGATAAAGAGGGTGTGTTTTCCTGAACATGACCCGTGACAGCATCCATCCTATTTCCTGTGACCCACATCAGAGAGATAAGTCAACCCCTTGGAGAGGTCACCTCTTTTCTGCCCCATTCTTCCTACTGATAAAGAGGAGACTGTTTTCCATCCTTGATAACAAGCCTGCTGTTCAAACATCACACACAGACATATATGAAAGACATGGGAGAGTGATCTGGGCATTTAATGGCCTTTCCATTTCCCTCCTCTCTTCCCTCAGTTGAAAATCTATTCCATGAAGTCATTTCTTCCTCTTTAACTTGCTCCTGAGGAATTCTTGGACATCGCCAATGTTTTAGTGCTGTGGTTAAAATTTTTAGATGGTCCCTGACGTACGATGGATATGAAGGCCCATTGGAGCATTTTCAGGCATAATTCTACAAGCGTGAACTGTTGTGAGACTGTTTTATGCTGTAAAGTACAATATTCTTCTTAACTGGGTGGGTTGTTCTGTTTATCCATTTTATTTTCTCTGAATTCGTTTTTTTTTTTTTCCCCCCAATTTGGAATGCCCAATTCCCAATGTGCTCTAAGTCCTCGTGGTGTAGTGACTCACCTCAGTCCTAGTGGCAGAGGACGAATCTCAGCTGCCTCTGTGTCTGAGACCGTCAATCCGCGCATCTTATCACGTGGGTTGTAGCCTCCACACGCGCTATGTCTCCGCGATAACGCGCTCAACAAGCCACATGATAGTACTTAATAAAATACAAACATACAATCAATATTTTCCTCGATTTTGTCTGCCATCTTAGATGATTGGTTTTACTTTACTTTAATCTGAGATTGCTTTCTGAAGGATCCATGTGCTGTCGACCTAAACCACATCAGCAGCACTTCATTTTTGTTTGAAAACGCATTGATTTTGTTACATTTACTTGTAATACTTCATCACAGAAACATGAGTTCAGCGCACAAGGTGTTAAGGACATACTTATTAACATTATGCCCTTACCCAAACCCGTTATCTAAAGTTAACCAATCAGTAGAGTGTAATCATGATAGGAAGCTGTTGTGTGTGACAGAAGCAAGTAATTGTCACATATTAGTTGGAAACGATGTCCAACGACGTCATTGGCTGTAGTGACAGTCGTAGGAATCCAAATGAGTGCAGGCACACAATATAATTATCCAAATATAGAGCAGTCGTACGAATCCTGACGATTTTGCCGTAAGAGTGTTTTGGACTAACAGAACTGGATCTGTGGAAATCACTTTAAACACAACATTAATTCAAAGAAAATGTATAAAAGGACTTTTATTTCAGAGGGTATGATAACAGTGGAAACACAACCCTAAAACATTTCCTTTGAATCTAGTCACCGAGTTTACATTTTTCCTAACCATACCAAAAAAATGCAACAGCTGCCAGCATGTTTTCATCAAAGCATGCTGTAATTAAGTCCCTGTTGCATTCATCATTGTAAAATCTATTATAATTCATCCTTATTTGCCATAAAAGTAATTAACTGCTCAATTCACAGTCAGCTGTCCAGTTGATAAATCAGGTAATTAGAACATCAGAACACGCTATTACAGCATGTAAAACAGAGTCAGCGAATTCTGTTCAAACCTATAAACTGAGACTGACATAGAACTGTGAAACAAAGAACATTAATGGACGTACACTGAAGCTGCATTTCCATTCATAGGGCCCCTAAGAAGTGTCTACAGTTCCCTACATGCTTAGCATTTAACAAATACAAGTGTATTATTCTTAAAATATAAACATTTATTTCTCTACTTCATGTCAAGTGACATATCGGTGTATCCTTTTTCCCTATGCCGTTGTGCCTTTCGAACTAAGCACATACTGTCCTACAATATAGAATATCACTTAAGATGATACACTAAGACTTTCAAGTTAAAATTTGAATATTCAACAAATTCAAGATAAAAATGCACAATTCAAATTTTATTTTAATTTCAAGTACTGACGATGACATTCTTGGGCTAAAATAGACAGTGCAATGAAGAAAACAGAACACAGGTGTCTCGAGACGCGTTTTAAAGATGAATTTTCGTCAATAAAAAAAGCATCGCTCATGCAGGAGACACTGAAACAGCGGACATGGCGCAACAGTCAAAGATGTCTCTCTAGCACATGCTTACACCGAAAAAGACAGACCCATTCGGAGTGAACGGTGGAGGTGGAGGTCTTTGGTGGTTGTGTCTTGATTATGCCTTGGCTTGCTCTTATGAGCATCTTGCTGCTTAAGCATTAGGTAGATAGAACTGTATTTTAATAAAAACAAAAAAACAAAAAAACACCGGTGCCACAGGTATTATTCAGCTTGAGTCTGTGGTAGTATAGTACTTTGGCACCGGTACAGGCTACTGCGCAACACTAAGTTAATATAGAACTGTCTATTGAAGCGTGGAATGTACCATAAGTAATATTTTGTTTTATTGCAGCAAGTAAACCCATTCATACCAGATAAACATTACACTTACAAAAACATTCTCTCCCCACACTAATGAGAATTTAGACCTCAGAGTTCAGTGACCTTCAGGGTCAGCAGGAAATCAATGATGTACAGAAGCTGAAATGATAATGAACCTGCAACTAGAGGTCTGTAGATGTTCACAGCGACTTAACAGAAAGCGAGCGTTAACCTACACTGATCTGAATATTCATTCTCATTCAAATATCAGACACCCACTTTATAGAACAACAGACCTCTCTTCCACTTTTTGCATGTTAAAACACACAATGGGTTTTTTTTCTGCTGCATAATATGGGGAGTTGTCATGGGAACCACCCCCACTAAACCGCACGCATCAGAAAGTGCTTACGGGAAGAGAGAGCCCCCTGGTCTCAGGGTTCATATTTATAATTGGTCCTTTAAGAGTGATGGTGAGATGAAGAGGAGGGGTAAGTTAAAATACTCCGCCCTCTGTCTCTCTCTTAGCCCCCGGCCCATACGATAAATCACACTCTCACCAATCAATAATTCACACATGTTTAAGGAGGAGGAGAGGTCAAACCGATAGTTAGAGACAGGCACAGATCCTGTTGAGAGGCAGTAATGTGGTGGTCTCCCTTACATTTGAACAGTAAAAAAAAATTGTAACTAGCATTCAAACAGTGGGTTTTATTTTTTACATTACTCTCTCTCCAAACCTTTCACGGCACTGACAAATAGTGCTTGACCAATGTGCTTTGTACACAGAATATTCCCAAAGGACAAGGATATCTTTTTAGCAGCAAGTTTCTTTTCAATTTCATTCTGCCAGAGTAATAAGTGCAGCATTGGCAGTTATTTTAAACTAAACTACTTTCTATCTTCTATCTCTCTGTATATCACTCTGAGGCTTTCAGTTGATTCAAATAGAGCTTTCCAGTAGCACGTAGCTTTACTAATGTTATATTCTGCTATAGCACAAAAATACATAACATGCACACATATTTGGTGAAATGGTCCATTTTAATTGGCTTGTGTGTAGGTAGCTATTATTATCAGTTCTTTGCAGTACTTAATAAAATACAAACATACTTACAATCAATATTTTCCTCGATTTTGTCTGCCATCTTGGATGAATTGTTTTTACTTTAGTTTGGGATTACTTTATCCATGAAGGATCCATGTGCTGTTGACCTAAGCCACATCAGCAGCACTTCATTTTTGTTTGAAAACGCATTGATTTTGCTACATTTACGCCTCTTATCCACATAGAACTTTTACATTTTTCTGCACCAAAAGCGGTCAACGATGACGTTAGGAAATTGAAAATGTAGTTTTCAAATAAAAACGGGTGCATTTACGTGGTGTTATAAGTTATCCAACATAACTAGCTGGAATAGCCTTTACATTGAAAGCATCTGTGATGGCTGCTCAATAGGTTTCGGACAGGGCTGGACTGGTAATCTGGCATACTTGGCATTTTCCCAGTGGGCTAGCGCACTTTTGAGCCGATCAGGGGCGTAACGGCCATCGGGAGAACTGAGCGGGCAGCTGGCTCGGCTGCGAAACATGCCGAATGGGCCGAGATAAGTAACAATGAGCTGCCGCTTTATGTAGAACGGACCGCAAAACGACGTTCTCCCCCCCTGCTCAACATTTGGGCCAGTTCCATGTAAAATCCTGGTCTTCCCAGTCCAGCCCTGGTTTCGGATCAGACCATGTATCTGTCTCTCCTGTATTTACATTAGGAGTCCTCTCAACAGGTGAAGATGGGTGTTCTTTCTGTTGTTCTTGGATATGAAAGAAGAATAAACCAAAACATAGAGATTTGTCTATCCCTCTTTTGCATTCACTTTCTCCATGTGTAGACTAGAGTAATATATGACCATCAGAGTCACCTTTCCCCTCAGAGCTATTGATCAGCCTCTGGGTGAATGACTAGCCTGCTGTTGCACTCAATACCAGAGACTTCAGTTTTTCAGAGTGTGGTCAATACTCATAGCAAAGGCATCAATCGACCCTATTCTGACTGAGGCATCTTGTTGCTGACTCAGCAAACAGGTCATCCGAGTCAGTTGTCAGGACTGGGTAATGATTCAAAATGACAAAATTCTAAATTTAGCTAAACCTCAGAACACAACACACTGTGGTTTTTGAGAGGTCAACTACCTGAGGCATGCTGTTACCTTCTCTTTACTGGTGCACTAATATCATGGTCATATCATTTCATGCTTAAAACTTGCTAAAAAAAAGTCAAGTTAAGAATGAATTTGCATGCTGGATCAATCTGGGTTATTCTGATAGGTGCTGATAAATTCAGATTTAGATCACCTCCATTCCGCCCATTCTTGTCTTGAACACGCTGTTAGTTTACTTCACAAAGTCAATGTGCTTAGAGGTAACAGTTTTGTTTTTTTGACAAATTTTCACAGTCTGATCAGTTTTCCACAGTCAATGTACTTCAAACTAATGTGACATCAGGATTGAGATACTGAAAAAAAGAGGCCTTCTTCTCCACATAAGGAGCTTCACAAAACATTTAATCAGTAGCTTAATTCTGATGCGCTCAAAGAGACGTTAGTATGTTAGCAAATGTAGAGGTCAAAGGTAGAAGAGATGATCTGGTTGTTTGTCTGCTGATGGGGTTTTGATAAAGGAGTTATTCATATGCACTGGCACAGTGTAGACTGTGTGCTTGAGTAAGCAGCGATATGGACATTTATCTATTGTAGCATCATTTGGTGACCAAAGAAAACTGCTGGGATATGAGCAAAAACAGATTTCACAGCTACCTTCCAACTATTCTGAAGATATAGACTTGTACTATTGACTTTAAAATACACTATATGGCCAAACATTATGTGGACCTCAAAACACCACACCTATATGTGTCTGTTGAATATTAGTTTCAAACCCATTGCTATTAATAAGAAGTTGGTCCTCTAAAACATCTTACACTCTTTTGGGAAGAATTTCAACTAGATGTCTGGCTCGCAGTCAACGTTCTCATTCATACCAAAATGATCGCACGGGAATATGTTTCTGAATATTCATATTCTCTGAAATCAACCCCATTCTGGCTAATTACTGACAAGCCCTTTGTGCAAGCAACCTCCACAGGTTCCAGTCCCATGGAAATGAGGAAGTAAATACATTCTCATAAACAATAATGCGCCACTCTGTGTACATATCACTCAGAAACTGGAGGTTCCATTTTAATTCTTATATTAAAATTTTACTCCACTGATGATTAGGTTAAGAGTTGAGGTTTGGGTTAGGGGGTAGAGTTAATAACATAAGCATTCTTGTTGACAGGATTACATTTACAATTAAAAGTACAATTTGCTTTTTGTCACCACTCTGTAGACATCATAACCAGAAATGGAAGCTCACACGTGCCCATGTGTTTAACAACACTTCCAACTTCGGCCACTGAGGGCAGTGGTTCAAATTTCGATAACCGATTTTAGCAGTAGAGTATTTAAACTACAATCACCAAATTCACAGTGTTTATCATTCTGATTATACCTAAAGTGTTCAGTGGGGTTCAGGTCTGGGCTTTGTGCAGGTCAGTCAAGTTCTTTCCCACCAGACTCAAACCATTACTTTATGGACCTCAATTTGTGGGCAGAGGCTTTGTCAAGCTGGAACAGGAAAGGCCCTCACTAATATGCTACCACAAAGTAGAAAGAACAAAATTTTCTAAATGTCACTGTATGCCATAGCGTTAATATTTCACTTCATTGGAATTAAGGGGCCTAGCCAAACCCTGTTAAACAGAAGGAGAGTCTACTTTGCCACATAGTGAAGCTCACTGGGTTTTGGAATAGAACTAAAGATTTATGGAGAAATATCATTCATCTCAATTGTCCTGTGGCTCTAAGAACTGTCAAAGGTAGTATGACTATATTTTCCTGGTCTAGAGCTGCCGCAGTCTTCCTCTCAGCTGGATCCCTCATTAGCAGACAGTTATGAAGAAGCATCAGGAGAATGGGTTTGTGTGTGTGTGTTTGGGCTTGTGATCCCATTTCCAAGCATCATGGGTGTAAATTGGTTCTCACTCTTTTTCTGTGGTCTCATTCTGATTCTTTCTGCTAATTACACTTAATAACAGCCGAGAGCATTAATGAAAAATTGTTAATATAGAAGACACAAATTTTATGAGAGAAAAGAGTGGGTGGTGTCTTTTTTGTTTTATAAATATTCATATGCTTGTCTGGCTGCGAGACACATGTATGAGGCGTTGGTTTGAATTAATGGATCATTTTCAAATCAGCTGATAAACAGAACTATGCATCTCTGCCGCCATTTGTCTGGGAGATAGAGGCGGCCGTCAAGTCTGTTTCTAACTCCCCTGGCTGTCGTGAAATAGCCAACAGGGGCAAATTAACCTTTACAGGAGGACAAAAGGCTCCATCAACATACCAGTAAACCCCTGTAGCCCCAGTAATGGCACCTCCCAAGCAAATTAAACCACAAATTACCCCGTCCCCTCTTGTTTCCTGCACTCCCATGAGGGTCTCTGACATTGTGGAGTCTGCTCGTCCGCGTTTCTGTGGCTTCCCGTTTCTGTAGGGAGCTGTTTGTTTAGATAGTCTGGCAGTCAGTGGGAGGTTAATAGTGAAAATACACGACCTGTCAAATATACTTCTCTCTACAGACTGACCAAGCACGAAAGGGTGGTGCTGACTGGGCCTTTTATTCTACGCGAGTTTGTTAAAAGAATGTTCAGGATTCAATACAAATTATGCTGTCGATTACCACAGACAGTATTCGTCCCTCAGTTTCCTTGAAACAAACAAAAATCGTCTTTAGGGTAATGATCTTGCAAGCAAGGCATTGAAATGTAATACATTTTAAAACAAACTTTTAAAAAAAAATTGTAAAGTATCACGGCCCCCTTTGGCATATCGTGCCGTCGTTTTGTGGCCCCTTCAGGCCCGTTTAGCAGGTGGCCCACTGGGAAAAGTTCTACGGTTCTCCCAATGGACAGTCTGCTCCTGGTCACAAGACTTACATGTGTTCACATGAGACTAGGGAGATAAAATCGCTAACCTTTTATGTATAGAGTAATATCCATTTTTCAACTCATTTCATGACCGTGTAAAGCTGGTAAACCCAGCAGCTTCACATAATAGGTGCAATGATACCAGCAAATGATTGTTTACATGGTCAGAAAATAATCCTGCTACAGGAATTATGTAATAAGAGCAATAGTCCCACTATTAAAAGTACGATTTATACTTTACAGCTCAAATAACACATTTTTGTACATAAGACTTAATGTCCTTTCCTTGACAAAAATACAAGCTGCACATTTAAGCTTTTAATCCCTCTGAAATGCTTTGCACCATAGACGTAGACTTTCATTCAAAGTGCATTATTGTCTTTATGAACTGAGGGGCAAGTCGATACTTTTAGTGGTAATCAACAGCATGCTACAGATGCTGTTAATAGAGCTTTAAGGAATATAGCTGGGTCAATACAAGTTAAGCTAAATCAACTGCATTTGAAGCATAATGTTGATTACCCAAAAAAATTATTTATTTGCGGTTGCAGTAAGACACTTACAATAAAGTGAATGGGCCAGCACTTAAACAACAAAATTCACACAGTTTAAAAAGACAAAAAAATATCCATGTTAACATGATTTTAGCATGATAAAATTACTCTCTAACCTTATCTTTGTAAAGCTATTTTCAATACTATAACTGCGTTGAAATTACAACAGTAATCTGGTAAATTCCACAACGCTGGCAAATCCCTGGTTTTATCAAATTAAAATCACTTGAACATGTATATTGTTAATGTCTTGTGTGCAATACTATTGAAACTGTGTGTAGTTTTACATTTATGGACTGGCCTTCCATTGGACTTCCATTTATGTGCCATACTTTTACTACAATTTTTTTTACTTTTTAAATGAACAAGGGACAAGATGAAATTATATTTTGTGGTAATAAACATTATGCCACAAATGCTGTCGATTGAGCTTAAAGGAATAGTTCACACAAAAATTTAAATTCTCTCATTATTCACTTACCCTGATGCCATCCTAAATGTGTATGACTGTCTATCTTCAGCAGAACACAAATGAAGATTTTTAGAAGAAGATAGAGCTCTGACAGGTCCTTATAATGGAAGTACGCGGGTGCCAGCACTTTGCAGGCACTCCAAGTGACTCCATTCAATCAATGATTAAACATGGAATATTCCTGTAATATGTATGTAAGAAAAGGGAAAATGTGTTTGTGGTTGATAAAGGTTGTATGTGATATCTATTTAAGCATTGAAGCTTTGATTTGACGTGTGTGTTCATGGGTCAACAGAGTGTATCCTCATCCTGACCTCATTACTGTATCTCTCCATGAGCCTCTCTGCATTTCCATAAAGAGGTTAAAGACACATCTATTACCCAGAGTTCTTCATCAGTCACTTTAACTATTCAGCACTTGTCACATACACACACCATTAAGTTACTTAACTCAACTTATCTCACTAATGCTTTTCTTCTGTAGTCACCAATGTACAATTACAACTCACTTTCTCTCCATCTCTGTCTCTGATGATCAGTCCTCCATTGCTGTCTCACTTCAGAGATCTTCAGCATTCTTTGTCCTAGTTTTTTTCTTTTTGGAGAGAAATATTCCAGAGATGTATTGTATTATGAAGTGTTTTTGTATGTGTGCATCCACTTCCATACACATTCTCCACCATGGACATCTAGCCTATGATATTAAAGAAATAGTTCACTCAAAAATGAAAATTACATCCATTCATTTCATTCCAAAAACATTACTTTTTTCATCAGACGTGACCAGAGGATTCAAGCTTCTAGGGGCCAAAAAACAACAACATTAAAGTAGTCCATATGACTTGTGTGCTTTATTTCAAGTAGGGGTAGACCTATATATATTGATGATTAGTCTGTGCCGATAGTTGCTTTCAGGAACCAGTTTTCAGTTCAAATCACTGCCGATATTTGTATTTTTTATTCCTCATCATTAAACCTTATCGGGTGAAATAGGCATATATACAAGCCAACCTCTTCATCTGCTGAATATATAGGCTATGAAAAGCATAAATTGGTAAATACATAGTATTAATTGTATTGTAAGAGCACTTATAAAAAAAGAGGCCTCAGTGTCTTTTGGGTATGATTATAGTTAAAAGTCCACCAAAGATCATAATTGTTTACAGTATCTCACAAAAGTGAGTACACCCCTCACATTTTATGTAAATATTTGATTATATCTTTTCATGTAACAACACTGAAGAAATGACACTTTGCTACAATGTAAAGTAGTGAGTGTACAGCTCGTATAACAGAGTACATTTGTTGTCCCCTCAAAGTAACTCAACACACAGCCATTGATATCTAAACTTGCTGGGACAACAAATTTACACTGTTATACAAGCTGTACACTCACTACTTTACATTGTAGCAAAGTGTCATTTCTTCAGTGTTGTCACATGAAAAGATATAATCAAATATTTACAAAAATGTGAGGTGTGTACTCACTTTTGTGAAATACTGTATTTATTTAGATATTATCCCCTTTTCTCCCAATTTGGAATGCCCAATTCCCACTACTTAGTAGGTCCTTGTGGTGGAGCGGTTACTCTCAATCCGAGTGGCGGAGGACAAGTCTCAGTTGCCTCCGCTTCTGAGACCGTTAATCATCTTAAACATGGCTCGCTGTGAATATCACCAATATCTACCCTCCTCGATCCATGCACAACATACCCATGCATCCCATTGAGAGCAAGAGCCACTAATCACGACCACGGAGATGCTACCCCATGTGACTCTACACTCCCTTGCAACTGGGCCAATTCGGTTTCTTAGGAGACCTGGCTGGAGTCACTCAGCACACCATGGATTCAAACATGTGACTCCAGGGGTGGTAGTCAGCATCAATACTCACTGAGCTACCCAGGCCCCCCCTAAGAGCACCAAATCTTAATTGTTCTGGTTATTGGGATTTTGGTTGCACAAATTGCTTTTGCGATTGTATTCAATTTGGCCTCATCAAAGGCTCTGGTGGTAGCCTCAGTGTTGGTGCCCTTTATAGTAAGGAACGATAAAGACATTTGTATTCTATAAATAGATTTTTAAAAACTATCATCCAATTAATCTGTTATCTACATTTTCCACCACCTTAGTTATCGACATCAGGCAATTCCAGCCATGACATCTGCAGGGAAAACTGCAGATCAGGAAATTAACTTGCGTTATGGACAGATGTGACTAAAATAGGCATGCGTTTTTGGGAGACCACACATTAGTAAAAACTGTGAACTGAAAAGCACAATCCAGAAATAACACTAGCCAATTAATATCGGCAAATGTCATTATCGGTTGACCTCTAATTTCAAGTCTTCTGAAGCCAGACAATAGCGATCTAACCCCTCCACTGTAGCTCTTAAATTGAATTTACACTTCTGCATATTCAAACTTGGCACTACACATCTTTGCATGCCATATTTGAATGTACTCTAATGTGAATGAGATTTGAAAACTATAGCGAAGAGGAATATTTTCCAAAAATCACAATTTAGTTTCCATGAGTTGCAAACGCAAAGCTATTGTATATCATTAGAGGAGTTGGAATATAGCACATGAGTAATTCACTACTTTAATAGTGTTTTTATGTATTATATATTATTATTGTATAAAATATAGCAGCATGACCGTTCGACAAACCTTTTATGTTCCACGAAAGAAAGTGAATACATGACACTTTTTACACGTGGTATTAATATGAGTTTACTGGTGGTTTACAGGTCTGAACGGTGTCTAAATTGTTTTGTAATCGGACCACAAAGTATCAAAAACACATGTGACCACATCACATTTTAGGTGTCAACACTATCCAGGAGTAAATTGTTACTGAATTTTCAGTTTTGGGTAAAACATTACATTGAAATAAGTCAAAAGCCCTATTTCGGATGGGATTCGTTTTCTAAACAACACTTGAGTTACAATTAGCATAACCCGAAGTTTGAGATTTAATTACTGATACCCTATGTTTATTACAGAGGTGGGTGTGTGTTTTTATAGATGTGGGCATTACAGAAGGTTGAAAACATAATTTGGGTGATAAAATTGAAATATCTTTTAAACTTTCAGTTTAAATGTAAAATTAAAAAATATATATTTTAAATAATGTAATCATTTAATTGTAATTTATTAATTATAAATTAATTATTTTAAAAAGCCTATTAAAATGACATTTGCATGAGTTCATAGAAGTGGCTGTTTATAATAAACCCAATTCAATAAACAATAGTCTATTTATCTGTGAATTATATAACTATAACATTACGTAACTGAGCTGAGAAATTAAGGTGATTATCTAACCTCATTTTACAGTGGCTAATCTTAGCAGTTTCTGTGATTTGGCTCTCCTTGTTAATTTCATTTTCTTATTTTTTTCATCAGATGGTAAAAAAAATCTACATCCAAATTGAAAGTCGAGCAGCAGGCAAAAGATTGGCATGCATAAGTGTGATCTTAACGGTAGTTCATGTAGGTCAAAATATATGAGGAGAAGCGTTGTGAAGATTCAATATCAGCAATCGCAGATATTCGCATTCAGACGGTATTAGACTTCTCAGAGCACCGTTGAGTTAGCCGAAAAACAGAAGGTCAGATCGAGAGGGTATATATCTATATATTATTGAATAAGCATAAGTAAATACTTTCTATATAAAAATGTGAAATAAAGAACATATTGCCATTGTTTTAACTGCTTTGCTATTTTTAGATTTTGACATTACATCAATGCACATTTTGATCTCCTCCTTAAGCACTATAAAGTTAGGTTTGCCATTTGTGAATTTACATAAAAATAAATAAAATGTATAATGAAGCCAGCATCCTTTGAGTAATGGTCCTTAATATAAGAACCTAATATCACATACTTATAGGATAAGAGAAAAGTTTTTAAGATATTAACAGCAATAGATCTCTTAACATCATTCCAGAAACACTGTGTAACTTGGCAGGACCAAAACATATGAAAAATAGTTTCAGTAGAACTTTCGCAGAAAGAGCATTTTATATCAATATCACTTTTACATTTTTTTAAAAATTGCTTGGTAGGATAGACTCTATGAATTATTTTGTATGAGATTTCCTTAACCTTATTTGTAAGGAGAAATGTTTGGGGCAATGACCAAACTTGAGTCCAGTTTACATTATTAAAGAGACTGTTCCAATAGAAAATAACATGAGGAGTAGAGATACTCTCTTTCAGAAATAAGGATCTAATTTTATAATTGTTAGATTTTAACATGGAAAAGCAAATCGAACCAACTGGGGTATTTTCAGGTCTGGGAGGACAGACAAGGGAGTGCAGACATATAGACACAACTTCTAAAAAGCATACCCACCTCAGCAGGTATCGCCTTTTTAACCACATTGAATTCTTTTAATGTAATAGATACTTTGTATTTTGAGATAAAGTCTGCAAACAAATAAATTCCCTTCATTACTGAATAACTGACTCACTAATAACAACCCATTCTTAAACCAATTGTGAAAAAAATAAAGATTTATTCCTATACAAAATATTGACGTTATTCCAGATAAAGAATCTTTGGGGAGAAAAGTTGTGTTTGTATATGAGACTCCAAGCAGCAAGTGCTAATTGCATATTAATAGAAATTCTATATCACCCAAATGAGAAAAATATGTCGAGGGATTGTATTCAAACAGACCATGGGTTTTGAGAAATATCTTCTGCTTTAGTGAGCAGAACTCTACCCTTGATTGACAGATCTCTCAGCAACCAATGATCCAGTACCTTGCGTGTCTTTTCAATAATTGGGGCAAATTTGGAGGGGCACCTAGTCTTACTATCTTTAATTATTTTAACCCCCAAATAGGTGACGCTATCTCTTATAGGAATGTTACAAATTGAGGACTCCACGCAGTTACCAACTGGAAGCAGCTAACATTTATTGATATTCAGGTAAAGACCTGAGGCTTTGGAGAAAGGCTTAAGAGAGTCTAATGCTACAGCTACTTGAGAGACATCATTTAGAAACAAGGCGGTGTCATCGGCTAACTGACTTCTAATCACTTCAGTGTCATTAATGGTGATTCCTTTTAAATGGCTCTCTAATGTGTAAGTTTAGAAGCTCTGTAACTATCAGGAACAAATATGGAGATATTGGGCATCCCTGCCTGACTCTACGATTCAGAGCAAATCTAGGAGAGGTGCCGCTGCTGAATTAAATAGAGCTAATCATTATTAGAGTTAGTCATGAATCATCAACTATGTGAGAGATGTATGATTTATGGTGTATTGGATAAGAATCTCTCACAATGGCAATAAACTTTGCTTAATAACTTTCCAATTCATTCAAAATGTAGAGCCATCCACCTCAGGCCTATGTGGGGAAATCACTGTGAGAAATGAGTGGGACAATGGATTTTCCATCAGGGACTCTTTAAACCAGCTGCTGACAGCTTCATGTGCCTTTAAACTAACTCCTTGTCTATTAACTCCAGAACATAGGTGTAGAGGAGGAACCAAACCAGATGTCCCAGCAGAAACTACAAAGGGGTAAAGTTCTAAACATGATGCTCTGTTTGTATCTGTGTTTGTCCACCTGTGTTTCTCATGATCCAATGTGTATTAGTACACCTCTTAAAAACAACCTCACCTCTTACGGGAACAGAAACAGGTAGTTAAAATCAGGTGAAAGAATCAGACGAAGACAATTAAGGTATCGTCTCCAAAGAGGATATTGAGGGATTGAGCAGTGATCAACAATAAAACAAAATGACAAATACCTTCCAATCTTATTTCCCTAGTTAAACTTTGACTTAACTAGATCTTTACATTTTCTGAAGAAAATGTGAGTTGTCCCTGCAACAATAAAGGCACCGATACACTCACAGCTCTTTTTCATTCTTCGCTGCACTGATAGCGCACACGAATCAACCAAACTTCTATTTAATGTGCATGTTTACATCTGGAAGATGTCATTTTCAGACATCAGACATTCAGCAGATGTCCGAGATGTTTATGAATTAGAATGTTTGTAAAATGTATATGTATTAAGATGTTTAGCAGATGTTAATTGGAATGCTTTCCAGATAAAACTTTCTTAAACTGACATTTCACTGATGTACGTGCTATCTGGGTGTGCTATATGATTTTTGTAGCCATATCGACTAGCCCTAGCCTGCTGTCTACAAAGACAGCCTATTGACAATATAAAATGTATATCTCAATAGAACATGGAGTATTTTTCATCTTATCTTTGTTATCGTTGACAAAATCAAAAAAAACTGTCAACTAACATTTTTGTCAATAATTTAGTTTACGAGATAACCATTGGTTGCCATCTCATACACTGCTGGAAAACCAAGCTAAAACCAGCCTATGCCAGCTAAAATGCTAAATGGTCTCAGCTAGTCTCCTAGCCTGGTTAGTCTGCTCTGTTGGCTGGTTTTAAAGGGTTTGGGGTACTTTACAGTTAGTCAGTGTGATAAGTTTGGACGTTCGGTCACAGGAGGAGTCGGGAAACAACAAAGTAGTTCAAGTAGGACTTTATTTTCTGCCTCACACGGCACACTCTTGGCCTCTTCGCTCAAAATGAAAACACTCTCAAAATGAGAACATAAATTCTCAAAACAGACTCTTAATAACATACACTCTCCATAAACTCTCCAAACATACATCACACCGCACTCTCGAGTCACTCTCCCTCCTCTCTGGCATGTTTTGGGTGCTTTTGAGTTCTCTCTCCGCTATCACTGTAACAAGAAACAGCTGTTAGAAATTATGCCACCCAGCTCGATGAGCCACACCACTCCCTCTCTCCCGCAAACTGACACACAACCATGCCCCCATCCCCACAGTCAGGCTGGGAGACCAGCTGACCTTCAAACTATACCAGCTGAGCACCAGCTTAGACAGGCTAGGAGACTAGCTTAAACCAGCTAAAACTGGCAAACCATCTTAAGCATCTTTTTTTCAGCAGGGCAGAACAGCAGCTGCAATGGTTCACATCCAAATTCCTTTAGTTTCAGAGAAAGTACTGAATCAGATGAAGAACTTTCCTCTCGACCATTGATGAAGTATTTTATGCTAATAGGGTGTTGACCCCAAGGAACATCTTTCTTGGTACCTTTTACACTTACACTTGAAAGAAGTACCCAGCTCACAGCTCTCTGACATTTTTTTTAATCAACATTTTCAAATTTGAACGCACAATTCAGAATCTCAGCAAATGACTTTAATGAAGGTATTGTTGGCATACAGTTTATTGTTTCATATATACGGAGTTTTCAGACATCCTACTCATTTGACAATGCTTATTGCATACTGTGTAGCATGGAAGTATGCTGGGATACTTTGATAACATGCAATCAGTCTCCTGCACACAACAGCTGTTTACCAGTTTAGGCTTATCATGCCTGTTTACATTGTTGTGAGGTTGTTGCGGCTGGGATTGCAGATGGAGGAGGTTGACTCTGAAACAATACAACAAGAGCAGCTACAAACTTTCCTTATGGAAATGAGAACACCAGTCACTAACAGCTGAATCATGATGGCTGAATTTTAAGTCAATATAGCACTTCACTGATAAACAACCTCTCGATGGACCAAAGAAGGCTGCAAGAAAGATTAAGCAACAATTATAGTATAACAGCTTCTTGAGAAATGCATATCTCTCTCTTTGACAGGAACATGGGCAGATCTAACTAATGACTAAACACTGAAAGCTTCCATCAAATTACTCTATCTAGAGTGCAAACAGATCAATTTAAGGTGTTTTCACACAAAGTTTGTTTGAGCACTCCAGGCGCTCTCAGAGCGGTATAACGTGTATATGTGAATAACGCAAGTGGTCTCAGACCCCCCCCCCCCCCCCCCCCCCCCATAAGGATCCAAAAGCGAACTGTACTAAGACAACCTCAAGAGGTGGTCTTAGAATGGTTTGTTTGTGGGTCCTTTTGTGGTTTGATTGATTTGTGCGATGTGAAAGTGAAGAGGTACCAGTCCGCTTTGCATTTTATGACATAAGTACCTCGTGGCTTGCCATACATAGCTGCATTACACACTTCATATTCCAGTCACAATTTACTGTCCACATATGGGAATTTAGATATACCATAATTTCCATGATGTGTTTTTGTGTCTCATATTCCGTTCTTATATTATTTGAGCATCTAAAATGAACGGACCGGCCACATTCAGAGCAGAGCAGCACGTTAAGATGAACTGCTTTAATGTGCTCTGATGGGAGTACCCTTTATGGAAGTTTGCGCCAAACTCCCAAGAAAATACAAGCGAGGATTTTTATAGTTTCACTTTAATTTTATTTGCTTAATGGCAAATGTTCTTGGCTCAAACACAATATGTAAATGACACGCAGGAGGAGACGCTTGCTTGCTCCATTACTCTCGAGTGATAGATAAAGAAACATTTTCAAATGCACATAGAATTTCTAATGTTTCATTCATGTGAAATATGGGCTTGTAGGAGAGCCTTAATATAACGTGAGAGAGTGAAATACAGTATACATTATTACTAATACATAATGTAATATAATTGGCTGTGTTATCTGGATTCAGAAATAGTGACATACAATATTACTTTTCATGTAATCTATCCTTGTAACTTTTAATGAAAAATTCAATATTTTTTAAAGTCTTAAAAGTAATCACTTATTATTATATTATATCAAGTTAAATATCAATAAATGACTACATAAAGTGTAGGCCTATCTGTCATAAGAATACGTACACCTTAAGAAGAATGACAATTTGTATGACAATTGCTTATCATAATAATCACAAATTATTGTCAGCCAAATGTCATAATCGTGACAGCCCTAGCTGCAATGGGGTCTGAGATCTTAAGGAGCTGTGGTGTGAACTACAAGGGGTCCGAGACCACAATAATATGAAGAGGACCAAAAAAGAAATTGAGTCCTCTTTTAAGTCCACTTACATTGTGAACACCAAAAGCACTGAGGTCATTTGCAGCTGGTTCCCTTTTGGGTTCACTTAAACCGACCTGAGTTTGGTTCACTTAAAACGTACTAGTGCCAAAGGGCATACAACTGGATCTATAGGATTCACACCTTGCACTATCATATACTAAACTAGATAGGTCAAGTTTGTCAAAGCCTTATTTAAAATAGTTTTAACAGGTTAAAGTTAAAAGGTTATACAGGAATTACAATCAGACAGAAAGAAACTCAGACAGACTTGCACGTTTTTACAAGTCTTTGCAATTGCGTACATGTGGTTACAACAACCGGGCCGTACGTGTTCAGTGCTTGTGCACTCTGCTGCTGATGAAATATGTGTCACGTCCTGTACACAGATGCTAGTGTTCATATCTGACTGTAGTATGCATAGCTTTAAAGCTCTAGGATGAGTTACACTTGATAAGCTTGGTCTTGGTTTAGGGATTTTGGAAAAAGCCTAAACAAAGTCTGTTGGATAAAAGTATCCTTTAAAATAAATTGATTTAAAGAGTTAATTCAGTGTGATTAATAATATAATACAATAAATTAGTCATGCCCCTGGACCGTAATAAGGAATACGCTGAACTTCTTAGCAATTCAAACTTGAAGCACCACCTGCAGTGGGCAGTAAGCAAAACTCCAGCTGTTTTGGCAACATGCAAGATAACAAACCACACTCAGGCTTACTTGACACCAGCGAAAGAACAAAACGAGAATGTGTTCTTGCGTTCAAACACAGCCAGATGGAGTGCAAGTCCGAATAATCTGTTTAACTTGACACAGCGACTAAAAAACGCTGTGTATGACACGACACAACCAAATTGAGACGCTTCAAAAGCGTCTGTCTGACGCATGTGTACACTGGTGCATCTTTAATATCCATAATATACAAATAAATAATAACACTGCCTTCTAAAGCCACTTTTTGTATGTATCAATGCTTTACTAGTCTGCCACAACAATGTGATGTATTTTAATTATCTAAATTATTAGATTTATAATATACACACACTGAGCACTTTATTAGGAACACCTGTATACCTGTTTATACATGTGATTATCTAACCAGCCAATCATGTAGCAACAATGCATGAAATCATGCAGATACAGGTCAGGATCTTCAGTTAATGTTCACATCAACCATCAGAATGGGGAAAAATGTGATCTCTGTGATTTGGACCGTGGCATGATTGTTGGTGCCAGATGTGCTGGTTTGAGTATTTCTGTAACTGCTGATCTCTTGTGCGTGAAAATCCCAGCAGTCTCTAGAGTTTACTCAGAATGGTGCCAAAAACAAGAAACATCCAGTAAGTGGAAGTTCTGAGGACAAAAATGCATTGTTGATGAAAGAGGTTAATGGAGAATGGCCAGACTGGTTCAAGCTGACAGAAAAGCAACAGTAACTCAGATAACCACTCTGTACAATTGTAGTGAGTGGAATAGTGTCTCAGAATGCACAACACATCAAACCTTGAGGTGGATGGGCTGCAACAGCAGAAGAACACATCTAGCACACTATTTAGACCATAGTGTTCCTAATAAAGTACTCAGTGAGTGTAAATTATATTTATAAATATTGAAATATAACTATTTATAATTATGTAAATATTATATATTGAATTATTGTTATTTGAGGGATTTCCTCAGCAAATATTTATATACATTAAATGTATTGATTAATGAATTGGCATATTATTTAATTAATATTAATAATAAAAAGGGTCACTCAAGCTCTGGTGAGATTTATACCTTATATTTAGGGTATATATCTCCTAACTATTTATATTTGAGTCACAGCCACAATGTCAACTCCATCACCAAGTTTTTTTAGATAATAACTACATGTGCACGATGCAAAATATGGTCATGCTGTCCTCAACATAAGCCCTGTCGTTGGTGAGAATCCAATAGATGGACCTGAAAAACAACTTGAACTCTTCCACTATTCTCAATACATTCCTAAATGATGTGAATTCTAGACATGCCAATATTTATAATAAATACCTGATATAACTGTAAAGATTATTGTTATATCTGACTGAGCATATGTAGTATTGAGAAAATAGAATCATGCCATAACAATGAACAATATATATTTTACAGCATTTATTATTACTATATACTATTAACTTGTAGTTAATAAAAAATATTATTTGTAATTGCTAGATCATAGTGCATTAACCAATGTTAGCATACACAACTTTTGATTTAAAAATGTTACTAATTGTTTAAATGACCATTAACCAAGATTAATAAATGCTGTAAATGTATTGGCCATTGTTAGTTCATGTTAACTAACGATGTTAAGAAATTGAACTTTTTTTTATTGTCTTGTTGCCTGTTTTGTCTCAGTACTCAAGATCAGTTTGGCTTATTGATACTCCTGTTTAATGTAAGAAGAGAAACACTCATGCAACTGGCCATAAAAGTCTCTTTTTCAACCGGGTCACTATACAGGCAGTGCTTCTTAGCGTCAACAACTCAAACACATGTTCAAGCTGAACTGAAGACAAAGGAGATAAAACACACAAGCAAAAAGAAAGTATAACATTAGTTGGATCCCATTGTGTATACGTTGCAACACTACAACACCAACGAAGCAAAAGAGGCGTACTTCATAAAAGTAGCGAGATGATGAACCCTCGTAATTAGCTGAGTAACACACGTCAAAATGTAACATCAATAAGAAAACAAACTCACCAACTGAAACGTGCACAGAAATATAAGGGTGCACCGTCCGCTGCAACACCCCATTGTGTTAAGCTTAATTATGTGATCTCGAAAATGAGTCTGATCAGCAGAAAGTCTTAAACAAACACAGAGAAGCGCGTCAGTCGCTGTCCTACACAAAGCGCGTGCATTCCCATTGTTTCCTCCAGCGCTCAATGAAGCACGCGTGATTGAGGCACAACACGGGCGGACGAGTATGTGTGAGAGAGAGCTTCGGGTGTGAGTGAAGTGGAAAGAAAAGGCAGACATGAAGGGGTAGACGGGGCAAGAGGGGATGGTATAGTGCGGGGAGGGAGAGGGGTGCTTTAAAAACACGTATGTAAATTGAAGTACCTCTTTTCGCTCTTTCACCCACACAAACACACACTCGCACGCACGCGCGCGAAGCTTAAACGTGAGGCAAGGGTTGTTCATTCCCCTTACACACATGTTGGCCTACTTTGATAATTTTACGCCAAACAGCATATTGTAAACCCGAAATAAGATGGCATCTCCTTCAAATAGTGTCAAATTGACACCGTCAAATTAAAAAAAAATACATAAACTTTTAAAAGCTCGTCTCGAGACACCTGCATCCTCCTCTATTATTGGAGCTCAGTCTAGATTTTGCTTACATTTTTTATTTTTTTAGCTCGAGGACGCGTTCGGTGTCTCTTAGACAGGAAAAATAGTTAATCAGTCATTGGGTTTACACTTATATCTGAGCTGAAATGCGTAGTTTGTGATCTGTTGATTTAATAATGTTCACTACGCTGTTAGGAGGATATGAACATGTATTAACAAAGCCAAAGCGCCATCTGCTGGTTGTGTATCAAAACACCACCCAGGTCAATTTTTGTTTAACATTTTAGCACTGTTTAGCACTGTCTCAGGTTTAGCAAAGGTACTGGTTCAGAGTTGTGTGTGGTATAATGTCATGATCTGACACTTGTTTTACTCGCATTAAGATAACAGACACAATTATTTTCATATAACGCACCAAAAGTGTATCTTACTTCTGTTCACCTTTAATATAACTTTAATATATTGTATACAGTATATATTTAACATATGCTACATATAATGCAGTCAGTGTTATACACAACACAGACTTCATTCTTCTATGTTTTATGCATGCAATCTTGGTAATATAGCAATTAACTGTATCGATACATCCAAACTGCATTGATACATCTAATGTTAAAGTACAATCTCATATGCAGGACTATATTAACTTTGTTGACATGATAAACAATGGTTTGCTTTGGCAAACCATTGAAAAGGCTACACACACTCCAATGCGTACAATAAAGGTCTAAAAAAAAAATTTTTTTTTGCCGGTTGTGCAGTTTACTTAATTAAAATGTAATTAAGTGTATTTATGCTTAGAGGTTGAAGATGGACTTTCACTTTCAAGTGATTCTGTCTTTACAACTTCTTCACTTGGCATTTACTAATGATTACTAAAATATATTAAAAAAAGTTAATTAAATGAAACCTTAGTAAACTGAGTTTGACAAACATAATGAAGTTGAGTTAAAGCTACTACAGTACATTGATTTGACCTAATCCAACTAAATTATGTTGGCTCAATGAAACTGACTTAATCTGAATGAAAGACAGTAAATGTCTTTCACAAATAAAACAAAATTCACAAATTCAGTTAAGTAAGGGTAATGACTTAGTTTGAAGATCAAGTGAAGAATATCTCTCTTTCTCTATCACTTGTTCTGTACTCACCCATGTCCTCTCTCTATGACAGCTGTGGCTCTGTCTGTGCTGATCCATTATAGAAAAGTCCTTTAAAGCGGTTCCTCCCTCATGCTGGTCTGCTCCTTTCTCTCTCTGAACATGAAGCAGAGTGATGAATCTTTTACAGGTTGAGCCTGTATTGCCATGGTACACTTCACTTCTGATTACATCAGTGTAACCTCAGCTTCCTCTCTTGAAAGCACCCCCACCCCCACCCCCACTCCGTCCACACACACACACACACACACACACACACACACACACACACACACACACACTCACACTCACACACACACACACACACACACACACACACTCACACACATGTTCGTGTGGCTATCTTTATGAGGACTCTCCATAGACATATAATGATTTATATACTGTACAAACTATAGATTCTATCCCCTAAACCTAACCCTCACAAAAAACGTTCTGCATTTTTACGTTAAAAAAAAAAAAAACTTTGCTTACTATGCAATTGGAATTATGGGAACACTAGAAATGTCCTCATAAACCATATTTATTTTTTATACCAGATTGTAACCTAAAAAAAATGTCCATGTAAACCACCCAAACCCACCCACACACACACGCTCAACCTGCTATAAATAGATTGGTGATATTTTTGGATGACAGAACTGCAGATAATATTCTGGGAAGAAATTTATTCCTTAGTAAAAACATTTTTTAATGTACAATAACAATTACTAATGAGCTTTGGTGTTAGGCCAATGTCTAACCTCACCAATATCTCATCCAGCCACACCCACACACCCATATGTAATGTATTACATAGGTGTAAGATATCAGCTGTGGAAATGAGGATAAAATATGTTAAATCTGTCAGAGTATCTGATGGGCTCCTAGAGGTTTCCTTTTCACCATCACCCACCAGTTACAAAGTGTGTTGATGTGTGCTCTGCTAAATGGATGGCCAGAGCTTTGAAAACTGTACCAATTCAAACAGCAAGAGCTAATGCAGACTGACAGGCCAGTAAGCAGACCCAGACGAGACCTGTGCTTTGAGCTAGACGTAAACAATGACCACGATGAGACAAGAGCATTCAAAGAAATTGAGTTTAATGATTTCTTTTGGTGGTGATCCACAGTCATAAAAATGCTGTGACAAGTGTTGGTTGAATTACAGATCTTGGACAAAAATGAAGCTATTTAGGCATCATTTTAGTTCCTGTATGGTAACCATATGACAAACACTACATGAAAATAGCAATAACAATGTGTAGTTACAAGCTGCTCCAGAAAACAATCACACAGACCTGTTATGCACATGTTGTTCATTAGTCTTTCTCAGTACTTACTTGAACTGAGTAATACTGTAATTACTCTGGAACATGAACACTTATGTAAAGTTTGACAGCTATTATTTGATTAAATGTATTGATTTGTACAGTACATTACAAGACACAGTAAGGGCCAAATAGTCCAATGGATGCAGTACAATACAAAACAACTTTATAAATCCCAGAGGAATAATTCAGTTTTGGTCATAAAGACTGTGTGAGACCAACATATGCACTGGGGTACAAGACACAACATGAGATACTGTGTTGTAGACTGTAGCATAGAAAGTTAATGAAACTAAATATCACTGTACGTACAACGAAATGTAATTTGGGAATATGCAATACACTGTAAATAATATGAAATAATGAAAAGTGGGATAACATCCAGAACAAGAATAAAATATTGCATGAAATATACAGAGTTATGTAGGTCTACAATTAAATATGTTATAAAATACAACACAAAAAATAAAGTGCATGACTCCAGTGGTTAAATCCATGTCTTCAGAAGCGATATGATAGGTGTGGGTGAGAAACAGATCAATATTTAAGTCCTTTTTTTTTTTACTATAAATCTCCACTTTCACTTTCTTCTTTTGTTTTTGGCGATTCACAGTCTTTGTGCATATTGTCACCTACTGGGCAGGGAGGACATTCTATAGTAAAAAAGGACTTAATTATTGATCTGTTTCTCACTCACACATATCATATCACTTATGAAGATATGGATTTAACCACTGGTTTACTTTTATGCTGCATTTATTTGCTTTTTGGAGCTTCAGAGTTCTGGCGATCATTCACTTGCATTGTGAGGACCTACAGCTGAGATATTATTCTTAAAATCTTTGTTTGTTCAGCAGAAGAAAGAAAGTCACACATCTGGGATGGCATGAGGGTGAGTAAATGATGAGAGAATTTTGGGTGAACTGTCCCTTTAAATAGAAATAGAAACGTGAAAGCGAAATATCCATTATTTTACATGTTTATTTTCCTTTGGCAAAATTATCTTGTTTTATTTCTAAAGTTTTTCTAACTACATCTGTCAAAACTGGACCGTCTTTTGAAATGCACTTTGTTTCTCTCTCGTCGCCCCACGGCAGAAGTCATACATTGTGCTGTTTTTTCCCATTGGGTGGCGCTGATCGGATTCTCGCAGATAGAGGGATAATGCTCCATCACATGGTCCATATACCCGGAGAAAGTGAGCGATCATCGCAGCTTCTCGTCTTTCTCAACTCAATACAGAGTAGGCGGCACTGCGTGCGCTTCACACCAGCTGAACTGAGAGGAAAACACCAGCCATGATGTTCAGCCTGCATCTCTGTGCACCTGAGGAGAGATTATCATGAGCTTTCACATGATGATTGCAAACAGCGAACAGTAGAAGTGTTACAACAGAGGATGATGGCAGAGATTCTGCGCGCCGCATCAGTCTCTCTGGCTCTGTGAACTCACACGGTAAGACCGCATCGTGTTTCCATTGCTGATCTCATTCAATAATTACAATTATGGACTTTAAGATTTCCAACTGCCATTTTAAAGGCATATTAAATGTGCTGCACGGTTGGCTACTTGGTAGTAACTTTATTAGACTGATATAATGTTTGCCACTTTTATAGAACTATCATTATATTATAGCACATATGCCATTTAGATTTAAACATTAAGTTTTTTTTTTTTTTTTTGACAATAAGCGTTAACTGGTCTAAAAACATAAAGTCTGTAGTGCTGTTTTAGTAGGCTTGAGATCACTGAATGGTTATTCTGAGCTCATATTGACGATTTTATTGATTCTATATTTTCTTGAGAGGGGTGGTAAAGGGAAGAACAATATGGGAAATGGACCCACTTTATATGAAGTGTTTTTAACTACTATGTACTATGTACATTTGATACAATATATTTGTTATGCACATATGCATACATTTAAAGTATCTGCATTTATATATATATATATATATATATATATATATATATATATATATATATATATATATATATATATATATATATATATATATATATATATATATATATATATATTAACCTTACCCCTAAACCCTAACCTTACCCCTAAACCTACCCGTACCCCAACCTCAGTAGTAGCAAATTTGAATCTTGTGATTATTTTGCAGAACAACATGTCACCATACAACAAGTACACTGTATTGTATGCTAATGGTAGTACATATTTAAAGACTCCTAATATAATGTGGCACAGAGTAAATTAATAATGCATACAAAAAGTACTATAGTAGTACCACATTTTGTGGATATATACCATGATATTACCATGATTTTTTAACGTGTACTATGGTAGTACCATGTTTTCTTGGATGTGGTTCCATAGGACTACCATGGCTTGTTGGACATGTACCATGGTACTGCCATGTTTTTTTTAATTATTATTATTCATCATGGTTTTACCATGTTCTTTTGATATGGAACCATGGTACTGCCATGGTGTTTTGTGCATGTACCATCGCAGTAACATGGTATTCTTTGAAGTTCCATGGATTACTATGCAAATGCCCTCACATATGAAGATGGTAATCTCTCAGTACCATGACATAGACGATCTGATACCATGGTACTGCCACAGTACTTTTTTGTAAAGGCAGTTCAGACAGTCTGTTAACTTTGATCACATTTATCTGTAAAACAAGGACAGTAGCATTAGTTCTTCTGACGTATTGTGGTTAATGCTTTCACGGTGTATTGAGTTTATTATTTGCACCTTCAATAAAGAAGCACCATTCAAAGTGGCTGCATTCTGAGAACACAATTAATGGTGTGATCTCTAAGTGTTAAGTTATTCCATATGCAGTGAGAAGGACTTCATTCAACCAAGAAAGTGGCTTCACACCTAGAGCGTATGCCCCCCAGTGCATGCATGCTAACCGACAAACTGAGAGAGTCTGTCCAATATGGTGAATATGGATGAATGAAATCCTCTTACACTGGAGCTCAAGCTCACTGTGTATGTGTGAGAGAGAATATGCTCTGTACGGAGGGTTTAGTGAATGCAGAACTGTCTTTTTCACCATATTATGTGGATTGTATTGATTTTAGTTCTATCCATTTAAATTTGTAAAATGAAAGTTTACTTTATCCATTTGAGTACATGGATACTTTTTGTGAGTTAATGTAGCATTGATTAAAATGGGAAGGGGATTTCCATTTCCCAGCATGCTTTGCACGGGACTCATTAGGGAGAGTAAATGTTCAAATGAAGTATTATTTTCTGTGTTTTTGTTCAAGATGAATATAAGAGGGATACTTGTTAGTGTTTAAAGTTTATTCCACCAAAGATATTCAACAAAGAATCAAAAGTGTGCAAACCAACCCGGTCTCCCCTATTTTTTAAGTTTTACAGTGTTCAAAGAAATAAACAGCCAATTATTGATAAGAAGAGGCTTCTGTGACGCAAAGAGCCTTTGGAGAGCTTTCATTTTGAGGTAAAGATCAACGATCTTGGGGATCCCCAACAATTATAATCAGTCAAATTGTGTAAAATTTTGACCACTCAGCGTCATTTTAACCTAGTCTGCATTAGTGGCTTTCCCTTCGTTTGTAGCCTTCATCTAATCTCCTTTCCTCCTCTCTCCTCCTTTTGCCCTGTGAAATGTTAATTATTAAGGGATTTTTATACAGTCACTGCATCTGGTGCCCTAAACTCTCCCTCTACCCACGGTCACACATATTCCACACTAAACCATGGGGACTATTCATTTTACTCTCTCTCTTTCTCTCACTCTCTCTCACTTCCTCTTTCTCTCTCAGCTCATATCTGTCTTAATATACAGAAGCGTACGAGTGTTATTTGATCTTGAATCCACTCTGGTATCAGCTGTGGCAGGAGTGCATGGCGTGCATATTAAAACCAAGCCTGTGCAAACTGTATAGAGGAAAGTGTCTATACAAAATGGATAAATAACATACAAAGTGAACAATCCTTTCACCGTTCAAACACTTTAACCACAGTGTGCGTTTGCTGTGACAGACTGTCACACAACACAGACTCTGGCCATGTGGTCAAATATGCAGCCACTGTAGCCAATAATGTCATGGCATATTTAATATATAAAGAGTGAAGCAATGAGACAGAAGAAAGCTTTGTGAGACAGCTTTTGAGGGGTTTAACATGGTAGCGTTCAATGTCACCAAATATTTATTTACTTTTGTTTATAAATGGTTATAGTTATGTTGTGCACTTGTGCCAAACAACCACATGGGGTTGGTTGGCATGTGTTGTGGTATTGGTTGGCACAGTGTTAAGAGACTATAGCTTTAAGAGAGAAGCAATATACAGACAAACAACTGTTTATTTAAACCAGATCATCAGAACAACACATGTTTGTCTTTTATAATTAAGATAAGTCATGATTATGTAATTAATACTGGCTGGGTTTCCCGATAACTTAAGCTTTAATGCTCATCTTAACTAAAGTCTCGCATTATTTTACAATAGAGTAACATCTGTTTCCCAAATCAAGGGAACTTAAGTGCTTTGTTACGGGAGCTGTCTGGTCCAGAGGTGCTGAAACTTTGGCCTGTATGTCCAGGAGTTTGTCTTCTCAACATAAAACTAATGTGGAAATACTGACAAGCGTGGAAATGACATGTAACCATATTGAGGCACTTAAAAAACATAATTTTGTTTCTTTGGCTGGAAACTGAACAGATGCACAAAGAACAGGATAAAGTAATGAACTTATGCTTATAAAAGAACGCCAATATAATGTTATACTGTATTATGTGTCATGCCAATTTAGACCTATCATTCATGTCACATGTGCAGACTGCAGAGACTGCCTGTTGTGTAATTTTTCAACACTTTTTATCCTCTAAAATAGTGTAAAGTGGCTTTGCAATGATCAAAATATATATAAATAATTTATTAAATGTCTCTTAGTTTCTGATAAACTGTGAAAGATTTGAGAAAGATACGTTTAAGTTGCACTTAATGGACTTAAGAGCGTTTCAGAGCTCTTGTTAATTTACAAAAGTGTTTACGTACTACTTCAATAACGATGCTTTTGGGAAATGCGTCAGACTGATTAAGTACTACTTAAATGCGAATTACGTTCTACTTAGTAATTCGGGAAACCCTGCCATCATTTTATTAATACGATTATGATTAATATATAAACAATTACAATTTTGAATTAATATGATATATTTTTACTTATATAAACGTACATAAATTATAGAAATCCTTACTTAAATAAACTTGTTTTATATAAATATATACATTTTATTTATATAAAATATAAATTAAAAAAACATTTGATCACATAAATGAAAGGAACTAATTTTATCATTGGCTTGGCTTGAACCATGTGTATGTGTAATAGACCTATATAAAAATAATAATTATTATACATAATTTTGTTATATATGTATATATTTAGAGGTAATATGTTTTGTGTATGAAGGAGAAGTATACCCAGTGTGATAACCCACCCAAAAAACCATTGTGCCAACCGCAAAATCAATGTGCCAACAATGCTATGTTAGCCAGCTAGCATAGCTTATCACAGGCTTACATGTCTTAAAACAAAATATAGCCGATACCTACTGTATCTCTATTAACTAAAATTGATATATTTTAAAAAAAGAGATTTCTTGGTATTATTTCTATAACATTTTTAGCAGACGAGTGTCATATTTGTTTTAGATAAAAAGAAAAGTTTTCTTCACAATAACAGATTTGAACATTCAGGTGCCCTGACAGAATCAGCCAGTGTAGGTCAAGAAAGATACACTTTTTTTTGAAAATAATTTCAGTATGACCAGGTTTTAACACTGTGCCAAGCAACCCTGGTCTTCCCTACATAGATGTTTTTCTTTGTGAAACTTTAAAAAGGTCTCTTTTTCAGGCTGTTTGGAAACTTTAAGAGTGAATATGAGTTGTTATCCACAGCTGTACTTATGCAAACACTCCTTAGCTATTGAACAATAGAACAACAGCATGCGTTGGACACATTGACAACATTATCTTCTGTTATCTTGCTGGCGAAGAGGCGGTTTACCTGTGGAACAGCCCTCGAATTTCTCTCTTTCCAACATGGATGACAGAAAGTGAGATTCATGTTGCCATTTCTCTCATCCAGGAATACAGGAACCCCTAACTCTCTCGCTCTCTCTCTATTTCTCATTACTTCTCAACATGGTCAGGAAATAGGAGTGGGCTGCATCAAACTCAATAGGCATTTAAGCACTTAGGAGTATTTCGGGGCCTGTTGTGATACGCATTAGACTAACAGGCTTCATCCATAACACTACACAATATTGATTCATTTCCTCAGGGCGAAGGGCATAATAGCCTTTTTCTATTTGCACTCCTTATCACTCTCATTGCCTAATCACTTTGACTGTTCTCTGCCATTAAGAGTGTGCTTAAAATGTAAACACCATAATCTCCAATAGGTAGCATAATGCTGCCAATAAAGCGATATAACATTTGTGTCTACAGAATAGTGTGTGTTTGACATCGTTGACATCAAGAGCATGAGTGTGATGGAACATTAACATCACTGGTTAGGTATAGTTCAACTCATAATTTACTCACCCTCACACAAAAGGAAGTTTTTTAATGATTATCACGGTCTGTCTTTTTGATACAATGGCAGTTGATAGTGACTCACTTTAAAGCTTAAATAAGGACCTATAAGTATCATAAAGTTAGTCCATGCGACTCATGAATCATATTTCAAGTCTTCTGAAAGTATACAATAGGTTTTGGTGGGAAACAACCAGCAATTTAAGTAATTTTTCAGTGGAAAAACTTCAACACATGCTCTCACGTGAACACGTTGGCCATAGTGAATGAGCTTCTCTCATGCACCCAAGAATGTGCAAGGGACGTCAAGATTTTCACTAAAAATGACACTTAACATTAATTATTGCAAAAAACCTTACGTATGCTTACAGTATTTACATTTTTAAGACTTTTGGTTTATCCTTAAACCTGGCCTACAAATAAATGTTCACTTTCTAGATTTTGGTTTGCCCATTAATGTTATCCTGTTGTTTTCTTTAATGTCGCTTTAACGTCTATGTTAAACAGTAGTGGTTCTTGATTGGTGGGTCATGACCTAAAATGGCTTTCGGGTCTGTTCTGTTAGGGTGCTAAACAACAATGCAAAAAAAAAAAAAAAACATGAAACCATGTAAATTCGAGAGACATTTAGAAACTCAAATAGACAATTCGCCTATTTAGAGTATGCCATGTTAGTAATTTTGCATGTTGTAAATTAATTTTGACATTTTAATCGTTTACCATTTTTTATTTGTTTTTGTACCAAAAAAATGTTTGTACTGTGTTGGGGTTCCGCTTGATTTCCAATGAAAAATGTGGGTCCTGAAGCGAAATCAAAAACCTTGCATTGGTCAAAAAGTTTGGTTAGTGTGTACACATGCAAGCTGTGTCCCAAATCTCTTTTATGTTCACTCATTCACTAGTCCCTATGTAATAAATGCAACATAGTGCTTTACAATTACTGAGCACTTTATTAGGATGATCTGCACACTTACTTATTCATGCAACTCTCTAATAAGCCAACAGTGCAATGCGTAAAATAATGGAGAGACAGGAGCTTCAGTTAACGTTCACATCAACCATCAGAATGGTGAAAAAAATGTGATCTCAGTGTTTGGGAGGTCAGATGGGCTGGTTCGAGTATTTCTGTAACTGCTGATCTCCTGGGATTTTCACACACAGCAGTCTCTAGAGTTACTCAGAATGATGCCAAAAACAAAAAACATCCAGTGAGGGGCAGTTCTGTGGATGGAAACGCCTTGTTGATTAGAAAAGTCAACGGAGAATGGCCAGAATTGTTTGAACTGTCAGAAAGGCTACAGTAACTCGGATAACCACTCTGTACAATTGTAGTGAGCAGAATATAATATCAGAATGCACAACATGTTGAACCTTGAGGTGGATTGGCTACAACAGCAGAAGACCACATCTGGCACATTATTAATATAGTGTTCCTAATAAAGTGCTAAGTGAGTTTATATAGGGAGTACAATATCAAGAAAGGTCATTGAAGCTACTAGTTTGTGATTAGCATTCATAGTTCCTGCTTCTGAAATGGATGTCTGTTGTTGTGATTTGCCAGAAGACATTAACTAGGAAGAGGAAATAAATAACAGTAGAGCCAGACTGGCGTGCAGACCAGCGAATATGGAAGACACATACAGATTGTTTTTTCCCAGTGCCAATGAAGGAACTTTTGTAAGTGGTCGCAGCTAATGTGTATTGACCTATTTTTGTCTGAGAATGGTCTGAGATCAGCTTTCCATGTCCTCTTTTGGCCCAAACTGAGTCCTGGTTTCTGGTCTAGTGTAGCTAAGTGCAGTTTCACAGGGTGTTAATGCTCGACAGGAAAAGTGCAGCATGCCTGTGAGCTGCAGAGCATCCGCCTAGAATATACACCCAACTCAGCCACAGATCTGAGAGAGACGTGGTGGAACATGAAAGTGGAACAAGGCCAAAAGCTTAGTCTATGCCAGTGTTTCCCATCCTTTTTGTCTTCTGTACTTCACCAGTAAGGCTCAAGCACTTTATCAACACAAGCAGTGAGTGTGTTTAAATGCACATCAATATGCTGACAACAACCAAAAATGAGCTTATTCAAAAAAATCAGACAACAAAAGAAAACAATGTTTACGTGATATTTGAAATCATTATATTATACTCTGATTTTGACATCAAAACTTGACTATTCATGCACAAAATGCTTGCGCAAATTGGATAAGGCAGTAAGATTGGCACTAAAGATGTTTACATGCAATGCAAAATTGGTGTAATTGGCAAAAATCTACATGTGCCGATTGTTTTTTTGCTTAAATCGTTTCTGAACATAGCCCATTAAAGTTAAAACATTTAAGCCGTTTACATGACCTTACACATTGTCGGATTATTTAGCATAATTAATGTAAGAACATGCATGCACACACGCTCAGTGATAGCTACATTACCTCCTGTTATTTGGAAACACTATCATGTACTTGAAGTTGTTCCGTAAGTGCAATTATGCAAATGCAGAAACAAATACTTAGCCAGTGCTTTGCAAGCATGACGTTATATGTAACGTGTGTTCTTGCTTTACTGTGGTGGTAGCAAATCCTCCGTGCTCAAGTGGGCGATAAAAGTATATTCTAACGATGTACTAGATGAAACCAGCTACCATAGCTTATCACAGGCTTACATGTCTTAAAACAAAATATAGCCGATACCTACTGTATCTCTATTAGCAGATGAGTGTAATATTTGATTTAGATAAAAATACATGTTTTATTCACAATAACAGATTTTAACATTCAGGTGCCCTGACAGAATCAATCAATGTAGGTCAAGAAAGTGAAAATCTAGATGTTACACTTTTTTTGGAATTTTGGCCCATTCCTTCAGACAGAACTGTTGTAATTGAGGTTTGTAGGCCTCCTTGCTCGCACACACTTTTTCAGTTCTGCCCAAAAATTTTCTATCAAATCAGATTGAGGTCAGGGCTTTGTGATGGCCACTCCAATACAGTGACTTTTATTGTCCTTAAGCCATTTTTCCACAACTTTGGAGACATGCTTGGGGTCATTGTCCATTTGAAAGACCCATTTATGACCAAGCTTTAAAGGGGACCTACAGTATTATGTAAAATTCACTTTTACATGGTGTTTGTACATAAATGTGAGTCGGCAGTGTGTACACAACCACCCTACAATGTTAAAAGTCCACCTACTCCTCTTTCTTATATTTCTATGAATCAAAAACAGTGTATCAAAATGAATGTCTTTTGTTTCTGCTCTAAAGTGACGTCACGTTAGAACAGGCCTCTCCCACGACTGGTGACGGACTCCACCCTATTATCATACATAGGTGAGATATATGAGTGTCAATATAAAGCAGAATTTTCAGAAAATGTGATTCTCATGCATGGATCAGTACCAAATGTTCATGTTCCAGCTTTATATCCTGAAGATGTAAGTATCACACTTTATATTTTGTGAGTGATTGCAAACCGCCTTTCCGAATGTGCTTGTTAGCTGATTCCACAGCTAATGCATCTAAAGTTACCAGTGTCTCTGATTGTATTCACGGAGACCAGAGCAATGTCGGGGCGGGAAGCAGCTCATTCGCATTTTAAGAGACACACACGAAAACAGCGTGATTTTGATTCCACACAAAAGAGGCATTTATAACATGGTATAATAAATGATCCATGGGGTATTTTGAGCTGAAACTTCACAGACACATTCTGGGGACAACTAAGGCTTATATTACATCTTGTAAAAAGGGGCATAATAGGTCTCCTTTAACTTCCTGGCTGATTTCTTGATCTGTTGCTTCAATATATCCACAAAAATTCCTTCCTCCTGATGCCATCTATTTTGTGAAGTGCACCAGTCCCTCCTGCAGAAAAGCTCCCCCAGAACATGATGCTGCCACCCCCATGCTTCACGGTTGGGATGGTGTTCTTCAGCTTGCAAGCCTCACACATTTTCCTCCAAACATAATGATGGTCATTATGGCCAAACAATTAAATTTTTGTTTCATTAGACCACAGGATATTTCTCCAAATAGTAAGATCTTTGTCCCCATGTGTAGTCTGGCTTTTTTATGGTGGTTTTGGAGCAGTAGCTTCTTCCATGCTGAGCAACCTTTCAAGTTATGTCAATATAGTACTCGTTTTGCTGTGGATATAGATACTTGTCTACATGTTTCCCCCAGCATCTTCACAAGGACCTTTGCTGTTGTTCTGGGATTTATTTGCACTTTTCGCACCAATCTACGTTCATCTCTTGGAGACAGAATGCGTCTCCTTCCTGAGTGCTATGATGGCTGCGTGGTCCCATGGTGATTATACTTGCATAATATTGCATGTACAGATGAGTGTTGTGCCTTCAGGTGTTTGAAAATTGCTCTCAAGGATGAACCAGACATGTGGAGGTCCAGATATTTTTCTGAGGTCTTGGCTGATTACTTTTGATTTTCCCATGATGTCAAGCAAAGAGAAACTGAGTTTGAAGGTAGGCCTTAAAATACATCCACAGGTACACCTCCAATTGCCTCTAATTATCCAATAAGCCTATCAGAAGCTAATTAAAATGTCTCTTTTCATTTCCTTTCTGTTACAGTCAGTTGTTGATTAAAAATAACAAAAGAAGAAACATTTAATTGTAATCACACATTGCATGGATGCGGGAAAGAAGCCACGCGACTCCATTTGTTAATATGCGCGCAACCAAAACAGTTTTGTGAGACACAAACTACTGCCATTCTTAAAGAGACAGTACAGTTCTATAACTTATTCTACATATCAATGTAAATACTTGTAAATAGTACAAATTATGCATGTAAACAATAAACATAACAAAATATTTATATACAATATAATATATGCGATTTCTAGACGTCATATTTATTAATGGAAAACACGGAATTTGTAAATTTAAAACAAATCTAAAATGTGACCAAAATGATGAAAATCTAATGATTAAATATAATTGTAAATTTTATATTTTCAAAATGTACCAAGTTATAAGGTCCCCTTTATAATTAAAGGCATTAGCTGAGAGAGAATTTATTTCATATGTAAGCAAAATTGACATTTTAACTAAAATACACCCAAATGAATCAGATTCAAATCGGAATTCTAAATGGAATTGAAAGCTTGTGATTTAAAATTGAGTTGGGCTGTGTAGAGAATGTTCATTGCCTTACATTACACAAAGATTTGCAAAGACATGCACCCTCCTTAATTCTTCAAGGGCTACTCCCTAACACATACTGTATGTCTCAGAATGCACTACTTCACCCAGCCTAGACATCTGCAGAATTTCTGGATCAGCTCCATAACTCCATGACCCCCTTACAGGACGGTATAGCAGGTCTTTGTCTCTAGAGACCTGACTGTCTGCAGGGAAGAAAGACTTCACATCGATTCAAGTCATTTAAACAGTGTGGTACTAAAACTGGATAATTTGAGATGCTTTGGCATGTAACAGTGAGCAGAACAACAGGATGTATGATTTTGAAACAGACTACAAACAAATTGAGTGCTTGGTTTCCTTTTTGTTGTGATGTCACAATTTGGAAATTGGAATTAAGATTAAGACACTGTAATGTAATGTTATTTATAGTTAGTGTTTACAATCACATTATCTCTGCACCGTTGTCCCTGCAAATGGCAAACACCTACACAAGAGTCGCAACAGTCTGCAGTTTGCCAGGAGGTGAAAGAGTATGACTGCTTTCGGTAGGAAATCAGTTGTGGTAGTTCAAAGACTCTGTGGTCATGCATATGAAAAAACACACATTGTCGTGCAGTAACACGCTATCAAATACATTGATGCATACACGCACACCCTTGCTGCACTGTCCCCTTATACCAGTGTTAATGTGAACCAACAGCAGACACCAGTGCATGTCTATTTTTAGCAAGCGCCTTCAAGAAGCAAGCACATATGTTAAAATGTGGTGCGACGGTGTAGCACTGTAAGCTATATTCGCAAATTTTTACATATGTAGCAATGCACCATATGACTTGTTAATTTGGATGTTGTTCAGAATATGTTGTATTAAATGGGTATTTTCAGTATATGCAGACTGTAGGGTAGGGCTGCATTTGAATAAATAATCAAGATTATGATTAGGTCTACTCCTGTGTCAAAATGTTCCATTTACAACCTGTTTTTTTGTTAGCCGTTTGCAGCTTTTGAACCAATAACATTTCTGTGAACAATTCTGTGAGAGAGGCGGAATAGTCTACTGGGTTATCTCTAAATACAACTGGTCCAATTGAGTGAGTTTTAGGCAGTATGATCCACAGATGCATTTTTTGTATCATAAATGTTATTTCAGACATTAAAAGTCATTATTCTCATGAGACCCAGCAATTCATTTTTGTGTGTGACTTTTGTTATTTAAACTTAAGCTCATAAACGCCACAGTAGTAAATCTTGAGGGTATCTTGGGAGTTTGGCCATGACAACTTCCTCTCCTTGGTCCATAGAAATGTATGACAATTCAGCACATCAAATCAAATATGAATAATAATAATAATAATAATAATAATAATAATACAAAAAAATATTATCATACACTTTTTATGCACCAAACAGTATATTGACATTTAAAAATTCCACATTTTAAAACGTCTTTATTGCTGGATCTCTGGAGGTTATAGTAAGATTACATCATAATAGCTTAGAATGTTTAACAAGATCTTTTATAATTACAGAGCAGGCTGCATATGTAAAAATACATAGAAATATCAAATCCCAATTTAAATACATTCTAAAAAAAAAATTGTAAGTATTTTCAAAGCTCTATTTTTTTATATTTTTATTATTGTGGTGGGCATGAATTTAATGTAATGATGATTGAGATATATGCCTCAAAAGCCTGTTGTATCGTAATTAATACAAGCATTTTAACGGGACTTTTCTATAATTGAAAGTACAAAAAAAAAATTGCTTGATTCAGCAAATACTCATTTAAAAAAAATCTGTAACAATATAAATGTTATTGTTAGTTTTACTTTAATGAAATCAGCAACGAATTTAAAGAAATGTACATGTGCATCACAATACGAAGGCAGTCATTTTAAAAATGATATTACAAGGTCTTCTACTTCCAGAAGAGCATGGAAACTTTCATCAGGAGGCAGTAGACATCTAGTACGTTGCATACAACAGGTTGTTCAGCAAAGTATTCATCATGCTTTAGAGGCTTTAGAAAATGTGTCAAATATAATACACACAGCTTTTTAGGGTTAAAACTATGGCTGTTGATTTAGTGCGTTAATTCAGTGTGATTAATTCTATTAAAAATAATGCTTTAAAAAATGAACGCAATGAATCATGCCCCCAGACCGTAATAATGATACCATCGGAGCTTCATGTTTTCAGCAGGGGGCAGTAAGTGAAACTCCATCTGTATAGATGCACAACTGTAGAGGCAACAAAGCACACATGTGCTATTGGAATTATCCTACTTCCCACTTCTGAAGTGGTAATTACGAATATGCCAGGTTGCTTGTTGAAAATGTACAATTCCTCCCATCTTACAAACTCAGGTATCAAAATGATCTCAGAGTTTGCCAGTCGTAACTATGATTTAAGGATGTCGTATATGAGCAAACTCATATTTACGATAATTCAGGCAGCATTAAAGACAGCAACAACGCAAGATTAGAATGCATTCTTGCATCAACAAACAGCTAGATTGAGAGCAAATCCGAACGCAGGTGTTTTGATTCAGCATCTTAGCACATTATTTATAACACAACGCAACCAAAGTGACCAACACTCCAAAAGCATCCATCGTATACAGATGTCGGACGCATGTGCATATGAAAATTCAATTGAAAAATGTATTGCTGCCAATGATAGTTTATGTTCAGTAATACAGAAATAAACAATATATTGCCTTATAAAGGCATTTTTTGTATTGCCTATCAATGCTGTACTTTTCTGCCACAATAATTACATTAATTTTAATTATATTTATTGTATATATTATGTTTATAATATATGATTATTTAATATTATTTAATCCTTATATATTGAATTATATGTATTTGGGGGCCTTTCTCTGCAAAAAAATATATATATGCAATTAATTGTGAATAATTAGATTAATTGATCAGCATATCATATAATTAATTTGATTAAAACCTTGAATCGATTGACAGCCCTTGTTAAAACACACTTTCATTCATTTATTTCATTTTTCTAAAACAATGTCAACAGTGGACACATTTATCACAATAGTGTTCTATCATTTTTGTCACATCACAAAATATAAACTGTAGTTTGTTTAACAGCATTATAAAACGATAAGACACAACATTAAAACCACCTGCCTAATATTGTGTAGGTCCCCCTCGTGCCACCAAAACAGCGCCAACCCGCTTCTCAGACCAGCATTCTGAGCTTCTATCCTTCTCACCTCAGTGGTTATCTGAGTTACTGTAAACTTTGTCAGTTCGAACCAGTCTGGCCATTCTCTGTTGACCTCTGTTTAGTTTCCTGTCCACAGAACTGCCGCTCACTGGATGTTCTTTGTTTTTAGCACCATTCTGAGTAAACTCTAGAGACTTGTGTGTGAAAATCCCAGGAGATCAGCAGTTACAGAAAATCTCAAACCAGCCCATCTGGCACCAACAATCAAGCCAAGGAAATAATTGAGATCACATTTTTTCTTTTCACCATACTTTTTTTATTTAATTATTTTTTCCCCCCTTTTTCTCCCAATTTGGAATGCCAATTCCCAATGTGCTCTAAGTCCTCGTGGTGGCGTAGTGACTCGCCTCAATCCGAGTGGCATAGGATGAATCTCAGTTGCCTCCGCGTCTGAGGCCGTCAACCTGTGCATCTTATCACGTGACTTGTTGAGCGCATTACCGAGGAGATATAGCGTGTGTAGAGTCTTCACGCCATCCACCGCGGCATCCACGCACAACTCGACATGTGCCCCACAGAGAGCGTGAACCACATTATAGTGATCACGAGGAGCTTACCCCTTGTGACTCTACCCTCCTTAGCACCTGGCTGGAGTAACTTAGCATGCCCTAGCGAACTCCAGGGGTGGTAGCCAGTGTATTTTCCACTGAGCTACCCAGGCCCCCCCATTTTTTCCCCATTCTGATGGTTGATGTGAACATTAACTGAAGCTCCTGACCTGTATCTACATGATCTTATGCACTGCACTGCTGCTACACGATTGGCTGATTAGATAATCGCATGGATGTTTGGTAGTGCCAGAAGATCTGTATTTTTAGAGTATTTCTGTAACTGTTGATCTCCTGTGATTTTCACACACAACAGTCTCTAGAATTTACTCTGAATGGTGGCAAAAACAAACAACATTAGTTATGGGCAGTTTTGCGTGAAATGGCCAGACTGGTTCAAGCTGACAGAAAGTCTACAGTAACTCAGATAACCACTCTGTACAATTGTGTTGAGAAGAATATCATCTCAGAATGTTATTCTGAGATGTGGGTTGGCACTGTTTTGGCATCACGAGGGGGGCCTACACAATATTAGGCTGTTGGTTTTAATGATCAGTGCATGGTGGAAATGACATTTTTGACATGGGGGAAAAAGGCAGACTCTCGTGTCTTGCTTTGGCTAATGTTATATCTAGCATTTTATGGATCCTAAATAATATTTGGGATAATTTGACAAAATTACAGCTTAAAAGGAAATAGCAATCCAACAAAATGTCTTATTTCATCTCAAGCATGCTCTCTTTTTTCTAACTTTTGTTGAAAAAAACTTGTTTTTATTTGTTGTGGTGAAAATTACATAAGCCATTACAGTCATAATGTTTTAAACATATCATAATTCATATTTTTATAATGGATTTTCACAGTTTAATTTTGAAAGTCTGTTTCTGGTTATAAAACTAAAATCTTTGCATATAAGGCATTTGAAAAGTTTCAAAAATAAATGATGAAGGCCTGTTAAAGATTTTCGAAATCAGTTTAAATGTGACCTTCCAGAAAAAAAAAATCTGTTTAGCTCCTGGACATTAAAGTGCCAGAAATTGAAGAAACATCCTTTAATGTAAATTGAAATCAGTTATTGCAATTCAAATATCAAGGGAAGTAATCAAAAATTATGATTTTTGTCATAATCTTGCAGCCCTGCTGAAGGGTTTAATGCAACCATGATGCTATTCTATGATGCTAAAATAGCTCCTAGGTATTTTGTCTCTGCAAGAAAGCTGTTTTATTCCCTACTTATAGCAGGTGAGACTGTTACTAAAGTGGTTTGAGGATGAGCAGGATCTATTTCTGGAGTTTTCTTTGTTGAATTAATTTTGTTTATTTATGCGTGCACCTCCACATGAAAGCATCCCATGGTCCCTAGTGGAACTGATGAGTTGAGGAATGTGAGGCGTTTTTGCTCTCTCTCTCTCTCTCTCTCTCTCTCTCTCTCTCTCTCTCTCTCTCTCTCTCTCTCTCTCTCTCTCTCTCTCATTGACTTCTCCTCAATGCTATCAGTGCTCTCTACCCATTTTTCCCTTCTTTCTTTCTTTACAGATGAATGAAAAGGTCACTTGCATGTTTATTCCCATGTGGCTGTGTTTTATTGAACGTGATGTATAGATTTGTGTTTTATCGATTGGTCGGATCAATAGATGAAGTGTTCTGAGAACTACAGAGAACACTAATGAGATTGTTAGTAACCCAATTAGCACCAAAAATAAGCTTATGAATTATGCAAGCCATTATGCTTGGCTGCCAAATCAAAAATAAACTAAACACATTATTATCAACCTGATTAGTGGCGAGCAAGGTCAGTGAATGTCAGTAAGCGTTATTAGTTTCTAGACTTTTAATGTGTCTTGACTTTCATGATTTGTTGAGTAAATGAGTTCCTTTGGTTGGTCCAATGAGCCTGCATTTCTTCAAGAAGTGAGAGCAATGATATATCAATATCCAGGGATGGACTGGGACTCAAATTCAGCCCGGGACCCATTCGGCCCACCACAACCCATTGCAAATTACCCATTATATTAGCTAACACGTGCTAACCATTGACACTATAAGTGTGCATTTAATGTATTTCCACTTTGTTGCATAGATGGTGTTTTGTTTTAAACTGTGTTTTTACATCATTTAGGCTAGCCAGCTAATATTCATTCAGAATATTGTCATTTTCTATATTAAATAATCTATATTTAAATTGTAAAAATAACTGAACCATATATTATCATAACTGTCTATTTATTGGCAGTATGTTTCATCTGTCCTAATAATTCCTTTTTGTTCTCCATTTATTAACCAAATACAAATATTACACAAATGAATCATTTCACTACTACATTAGATTAAAGTGATATTAAACACAACAAAATCTGTTACTTCAATAAATGTCACATTTATTTAGTGGTTTGAATTATCTCTAGATGATGTTTCTCTGTCTGACATTCAGATTTGTTCTCATAAAAGAAATATTGATTGACAGCCCTAATTGGCACACTTTATTATGATGTTACATTGCAAAGCCATTAAAATACTATTAATGTACTTGTACATTACATTTTTTACATTTTTATCTTCCATAATACATTTTAATGTGGTAGGGACAATTAAACTTTAAGATGAACTTTAGCTTCTTAACCTTAGCTTTGGTTAACTTAATATTTTGTTTAAAAAATTTAGTTTGAGAAACAATACTGCAGACCATCTATTAAAGAGCCTTTATCTAGATCACTATTTTCACTAGTCTTAAATAGTTTAAGACTGTTACGTTGCACTTTTTTTCCCCCTTTTCTCCCCAATTCAGTATGCCCAATTCCCAATGCACTCTAAGTCCTCGTGGTGGTGTAGTGACTCGCCTCAATCTCGGTGGCGGAGAATGAATCTCCGCGTCTGAGACAGTCAATCTACGCATCTTATCACGTGGCTTGTTGAGCGCGTTACCATGGAGTCATAGAGCATGCGGAAGCTTCATGCTATTCTCCATGGCATCCATGCACAACTCACCACATGCCCCACCTAGAGCGAGAACCACATTATAGCAACCGTGAGGAGGTTACCCCATGTGACTCTACCCTCCCTAGCAACCGGCCAATTTGGTTGCTTAGGAGACCTGACTGGAGTCACTCAGCACACCCTGGATTCAAACTCGCGTCTCCTGGGTTGATAGTCAACGTCTTTACTCGCTGAGTTACCCAGGCCCCAAGGGATGGATTACTGACCAGGCCAATGGGGCCAGTGCCCAGGGGCCCTTGACTGTCCGGGGGGGCCCTGGGCTTTAAAGTTGTGCCATCCAGTTGGGCGATCCCCCCGTTCGAAAACCCATCAACAATGAAAACGACTCCCTCCATTCAACATCTTTTGGGCATGAAAACAAAAACACACAATCCCCCCCCCTTGGAGATAATTGGCCCCGGGGCCTTTGCAAGTCATAATCCTTCCCTGAGGCCCCCAAAGCAACACTTTTTAATTACACAATGAATAAAATTATATGGAGTGTTGTGATGGTCAAAAAACAACAAACTTGGTTGAAAAAAAGTATTTTGTTAGAATCACGAATGAACATGATTTTTTGTATTCGGGGAGGAATCAGAATAAGACACATCAGTTTGAATTGGCTGACCTGACAGTCTTTGAACTTTTTCTACCTTTAAATCTTTTTATTTGAACTTTGCTTATTTCGATTAGTTTCGAAAACCAGCCCACAAGTTGACCGGTTCACAGAGAAATGTCCCGATGTTCCCTATGTCCAGTCCTCCCATGTCATTATGCATGGAAAAGAGATGCTGTCCTTTGGATTTCTTATTTAATTGTTGGCCTTTTTGCCAAATTCATAGAAAGGGATAGGTGAGAAGAAACAAAGAATGATGGGGAGGATCATTTCAAATGGATACTCTACAAATGAATGTCTGTACTCTACACATTTGTTCACATACGGTAGTCATCATATGAATATTGAACTAAGATTGACCAAGACATAGAGAGACAGTGAGAGGTTAAGGAGGGAAGTTAAGGAAAGATGGATCGACACGTGCAGTTGGTCAAATTCACCCGGGACTAGATTTTTCATAACTCTGTCAGGCGTAAACCTGCCCCGGCTTTCAAGCAGCATAAAATCAATGAGTGCACCATTAAACACCAATTGCTCTGGTTCACTTCACTGCTGCCCCCCATAGTTCATGACTGCATGCAAACACTTCACACTGTTATGAAAGACAAACAGAAAGCAATGAATTTAACAAAATAAAACTATGAAAGAACCAGAGAAGCAAAGAATAATAACACACTGACCTTGGATAGATAGCAGAAATGTCCCAAATACCTCAAAAGGTCTACTTACTTGTTAACTTGAAATCACAATGAGATTGTCCTCAGGTAACTTTCGATTTAAAATGCCCATATTTCACCATGACAATAGACATCTGAGGAATATACTGGAATATACTATACATCTAAATGTAATGCACTTACAATGGAAGTCTATGGGGAAAGTATTTCGAAAGGCTAAAAAGCAGAAATGATAAGCTCGATTTTGGAGCTGTAAAGTCCAAACCAACATATGAGGTGGAGGAATTTCTGGTTCACTGACACATCGACATTAAGCTGAAAATAACTTGGAATATTTGTTTCTGATTGGTCAATCGTGGTCAAATATTTTTTATAATGACTGCTAAACTCTATATTTGACTGTTGGCCCAAGTAACCGATTTCCTACTTGTGCTAGTTTCATGTTTCTCACATCACCTGATTACCTTGTCAGGGTTTATTTTGAAATAATGAACGGCTGACTGTACATTATCTATTAAATATTCCTTTAAAGGAATATTTCACAAAGAAATTAAAATTCTGTTAATATTTATTATTTTGTCATCATTTATTCACCTTCATGTGTATTTAAAACCCATACGTATATATAAAAGATACATTTAGCAGAATGGTGATGCTGTTCTTTTCCATATTATAAAAGTGAATGGTGACTAGGAACTGTCAAGCTCCAAAAATGACAAAAAGCATCAAAAAAGTAGTCTGCACAACTCAATCGCTACATTCCAGGTCTTCTGGTGTCAATCGATAGCTTTGCATTCATTCACGTTCACATATGAAATGACATAAATATTGGTCTGCTCGTCATACAAAGCTATCTTACGTCTTCGGAAAACTTGGAATATTGCACACGAGTCATATAGAAAACTTTTATGGTACTTATAGGGTGCTTTTTTGACCTTATTGGAGCTTCGTTGTATGTAAAAGAGCAACATGTACATCCTGCCTAATATCTTGTTTTATGTTCGACGGAAGAAAGAAAATCACACGGGTTCGGAACGACATTTTCATTTTTGGCTGAACCGTTCCTTTAAGAACAAAGCTTATTCTAGACCAAACTCTTGTGAGGGTTGAAATTTGGATGTGATTTTGTGTGGGGGTTTATTAAAGAAGCTCCCCTTGTCTTTCGCTGCATACTGTACACTTCAAACATCTCACACGGCTGTTATATATTATTCATGTGAGAATTATGTAACGTTGCCTGCATTGTGAAATGTCATAGAAGATTCAGAAGAGTTGGTTCAGCATCAGATTCACAGATATGATTGTGGATGGAAATGACAGTTACACTTTATACTGCCATAGACAATCAAGCATCATGCTGCTTTGTTCTCCAACTAGAAAGAGGTATGGAACGGCGAAAGGCCCTGTGTGTGTGTTTTGTGTGTTTGATCACGATGAGTCCTGTGTGCAGTAATGTGTGGGTGCGGGTTTGTGCGTTGATGTGGAGGCAGGGTGGAGGTTGCCTGCACCTATGCAGAAGAAGGTGGAAAGTGGGTGAGTCATCCAAAATTAAACCACAAGAGCAAGAGCAGATTTGTACGCTCTGGGGCGGCCTTTGTATGCACACATGGCAACACACAAATACATACACTTAATCCTGATAACGCAGGTTAATTAACGATTAACCTTGCTGTTTTTTGTAATACTGGAATACCTTTTGAAAAAGAAGTGGCAGAAAAACTTCTTATTCACTAATCCTTAAATCAGAGGATAAGTTTGAGACTAGCTTGCTACACCTTCAGGTTCTGGACTTATGAGGATGGAATAATCACTGGATATGCCCAAGTTTGTCTGGCTAGTGACATTAAATCTGAAAGATATTTAGAGTTTCGTTTGAGGCATGTAGCAGAAAGTAAAGTAGATATTAATTAGCTTTTTTTTCTTATATACTGTATGTCTGTGAAATGAGGTTTTGTGTGCTGTGCAGACACTGTACACATTTTATCACTAGTTTTTCATCACTTACAGAAACTGCTGGTGCATTATATTTCCCATGTTGGTCTTGTATTACGATATAAAATATCTCAGGTTACCCCACCCCTAAGGAGTAAATAATGACAGAGCAGACTGTGATCGCTTTACATGTCAATTAGACAGCTCTTCCTGTCTAAGTGGGCGGTTCTTGGACAGTTTGAATTACAATACAGTCCAGACCTTTGCTGTTTTAGTCAAAGGTCTGGCTACTACTCATAATCAGGGACGTGTACAGACATTTTGGGGGGCAGAGGCTCAAGTGCAAAGAAATGGCACTTCTCATAATTATTTATTTAAAAAATATTTTTATTAAATATAATATATGAACACAACTCTGACTTCTTACCAATATATATTCATTCCCTCACACTCACGCAAATGTTTCATACTCAACAGATTTCTACAAAATAATCAGTTCACACAGAGATCATGGTCTTCTTTAGTATTCACAAGGTTTATCTCAAGAGCAGGCAACAGCAAAGGAAATTATGCCACAATGTGCATGTTTCTATGCTACTAGTTTCAAGTTTATATTTATAATAAATGACTGCACCAAAGAGAGGGACATAGTTTCACTAATAATTTGTTTATTTTGCACAAGGCAATTAATCGTTTTAATTCTTTTGGTGTTATTGGAATACACAACACTTCAAAATCAACAACAATCTTCACACTAAACTGAAAAAGGCTGTTGCTGCTATTTTGTTAATTTTACAGGAAAAAACACTGCCAAAAATGACAAAAATACAGCAAATTAACTGAAATTATTACAAAAAAAGGTCTTGAACATATATAGTTATTTTGTTTATCCTATTCACCCGCAGTGCCTTGTCAAATGTATGCAAATTAGCACATTTTAATTATTTAAAGCCTAATTTGCATATCAATGTGGCGATTGTGATGCCGTTATTAGACACAAATTTTTACTATATTCACCTGTAGTGTCTCCATTAAGTATAGTGATATATTGCCTTAGCTAAACTTTAGCTAACTTATTACATTAGCTAGTAGCTCATGAGTCATGCATGTTAGCAAGACACAAGTTAACATTATTTGTCTTTTGGTTAATTAGCTGTAAAGTTGAGGCACTGGTAGCTTAACTCATCGGAACTCGACAAAGTCTCATCTCCCATCCTGATATTTAGATTTTTTTTTCAATAAATATATTTGTTTGATAGGGAAGCTGTGTGCATACGGGAATATATATATATATATACACTGTCTGTCTGTCTGTCTCTCATTGTCTCTGTCTGTCTGTCTATCTATCTCTTTCTGTCTGTCTATCTGCTTGGTTGTAAGGCCACATTGACAAAACAATATGACAGTAAAAACAGCAATGTAGTGTTTTGTGACACTACACCGCTACTCATTAGATAAAGTAGCTTGTGTTGAAAAAGCTATATCATGTTGAAAAAAGCTACTGTCACACTACTGAGTAATTTAGTTAAATTAGTAAACCATTTACTTTTAGGTAGTAAATCAACAGTGGTCCAATTTATCCCAAGTCCTCAACAGTGGTCCAATTTACCCCAAATTAGTTTAAAAAAATGTAAACATTGGTGCTTTGAGTACACAATAAAATGCATTACTACACTGATAAAAGTGCTGACCTGCAGTTGTTACCTTGTGGAAATATTTCTACCTGAACTAACCTTAAAATGAGTTTTGTTGGTGTAACAATGTATTGAGGTAGATTGTGTAGAACAATGTATTGATGTACTGATGTTAAATAATATTTTTGATTTGAATCAAACCAGTTAATTTAGCACATTTTTAGGTTACTAATTTTTTAATTTATAAGAGGTGATCAAAACAAGGATGTAACAAATCATTCAAATTTGAGGAGACCAAAGGGGAAAGTCTAGGAATGGGTAATTTAAAACTGCATATTGATCAACCTCTAATCGGAATATATGTGGCATGTCCTGCTCAATATCTAAGATGGTTAACCCGTGTTCAGTATTGTATTCTGAAAAAACATTTAACCTTCATGTGCATCTAAATTAACTTGATTTAAGGCAAAAAAATATTATTTAACATCATTAAATCAACCTGACCACATTCACTTACACCAAATAAAACTAGTTTTAAGGATAGATCAGGTAGTAATAGCAGGTTACCACATTTTACGGTATACTGCTAATCTTTCATTTTCTACAACTGTGGCATTTATCACTTAGTAGGAACAGCCCTGCAAATAAAAGAGTTTCTTCAGATTCTTGTTCCATGGAGGATACACTTCCTATTGTCTGTCATATATCAAAGCTAAGATTGTGGAAAAATTCAGTCACACTCCGAGGTGACCTCGTCAAAGTCAAGGAACAGAAGACACATCTGTCAATCTGTGCTGTTGGCCTGCTCACTGGGGCCGTTTTTAAAATCACACACTTGTCAGTGGAGTCTGCCTCTGAAGATGGTGAGATTGTGCTCTGATCAAGAGAGAAGTGCCGCCCAGTGCAAAAGAGCATGGTGTTTTTCTCTGTCTTGGGATATGGGGATGGAGACAAAAAAAAGAGATATGAAATGAGTGAAAAAGCATTTGTAGCAAGGGACTGGTTCCTGCAGCCTGCATGTATGGCTGTTTTAGCACTCAAATTGCTTTACGAAGTCTAAGCTCTCCTCTGGGAAATATGGGGACTTGAAATCAGCGTATGAAGGCAGAAAGGACACTGGGAGGGGTGATGGATTGGGTTTTGAGATGTGTCTTGTTTGAAGGGCTGGTTGGGAGTGCTTACTGATGTGTGTGTGTGTGTGTTTGGGGCAGACCACAAAGGTTTATAAAGCAATTTGAGACAGTGTTTTCAATTTTCAATTTATTTTTTGTTTAGTTTAAGTCATGAGCACGCCCATAAAACCAACAGATTATTGATAAACAGTCCAAAATGTCTTTCAGATTACATCTTTTTCTTATCACTTCAGCTTCCTGCTTTAAACTGCCATGTTGCATCTCAGTCCGCTCAACTATGGATACTATGGACTAAGTAGGTTGGATATTCACTTTTGGAAAGGGGTTTAGAAACTTTAGAGACCTCGGGACCACCATATAGTCTCTAAACCAACCCAGGAAACATTTATATAAAAAAGCTAGATTAGAACTAGAACTGTTAATCTAATATGTTGTTATACAAAAATAACACATTTATGGGAGAATTCAGTCAACAGTTGTGCCACTTTTGTACACTGTATTTTAATGCACAAACCAAGGTCTTATTCAATAACCACCCCCAATCTAGATTAAGCAGGTGCAAACAGAACTGAAATAGTGCTCCGTCTTTAAGTATTTCAATTAACCATTTAAGCGGGCCGCAAGGAAATAAATATTGTCAAAAAACACAAGGTTATTGGATAGATCATTAGATAATTGACATGAAGCACAAAGTGTACACAGCATCTGGCATCTTGCAATCTGGCTGAAAACGTCACGGTTACTGTCGTAACCTCCGTTCCCTGAGGGAGGGAATGAGACATTGTGTCGAATGAAGTGACACAAGGGGTCTTCTTGGGATGCCAAACGCACCTCTGAACTTGAGAAAAGGCCAATGTCAAATTGGCAGACATAATTTGCATGCCCCGCCCCGGACATACGGGTATAAAGGGATGCGGGGTAGCGTCTATCAGTCAGGATTTTGCCCTGAGGAGCCGAGAATAAGGCACGGCCACATACAGTGGTAGGTGTAGTGCTGTGGCAGGAGGGGCACAACATCTCATTCCCTCCCTCAGGGAACAGAGGTTACGACAGTAACCATGAAGTTCCCCTTCTGTTACTCACTCGACGTTGTGTCGAATGAAGTGACACAAGGGGTCCCATCTAAAAACGCCACGCACTGACCGTGTTACATGAACTGTCCAGACAGGTGCAAGCAGGCTACTGCGTGCTAGAGGCTAGTTGGCTGCATATAGCCCACTCCAATGCCCCCAAAAGAGATGTCATATACAGACCTTAGGTTCTGGGGGGGGGGATAGGTGCTACATGACTAGCATGGGAGCAAGCCCGGCAGCTGCACCTTTTCTCTCACTATGTCTCTCGCATAGGACCTGAGTCTTAACTGAAACTATGAAATGCGTCGGGGAAGGCGGTCTTTTCCGGTCCTATCTTTTAGGGGGAAAAGACACTGCCGAGGCCACATCCTGCCCAATCTAGAGTGAGGTAACATGTGGCAAATACGCCACGAGGGTTGTGAAGCCGTACGTGGGAGTGGCACGGTGGTAGGTCCAGCCTAAGGAGGGGGGAGCCCTACAAGCACGATGACCGGGGCAGTGCGGCTGCCCAAGGGAAACGCGGGTCCGCCGTCAGGGGAACCGTACCGCAGGAAATACATCACGGGGAGTTTGCCTGAGAAGGGAACTAAGCCCGTGGAGCCCAACCCCAGTACAGAGCTGTGATTCGTAGTGGGTCTGGACGCAAATTACTCCGCTGAATTCGCAGTCCAGAAGGCTAGTGAGGAGAACATCCAGGGAGCGACGCTTAGTGGCCAACCTAGGCTAGAAGGCACACTGGATCAACTTGGTGAAGGGTGCTGTGTGCAAGTGGAACACCCGGTCAGTTATGCCGCGTTACCGAGTTCTACCGGCTCGGACCTGACAAAACACGGGACGAGACTGACTCAACCCTGAGATTGTAAAATCTGGCAAAGGTATTGGGTGTTGCCCATCACTAAACGATATATCTATGTTTTATGACAAACCCATTCATGTGTTTTTTTTGTATGTATCATGGCAGATTTGTTGGTAAAATGAACACAAAAGGTGCTACAACAACAACGACTTTTATTAACTTTCACACAAATCACATTATCAGTTCATAAACATGTACTTCTTGCTCTGTACCTCACACAATGCTATTATATGACATCTAAAGATATGACACATTTGTGATATATGATACTTGTGATACATTTTTATGCTTGTAAATGTGAGATGACAGAGCAGTAAACTTAAAAACCTCAAAATGTTTTTTAGTTTTAAATAAACAAAACTGATAAATCTAAATCTATCCGATAGTGTCATGAAAGTAAATGTGACATAAAAAAAACGCATTTCGTGGCACTTCTATGACAATTTGTGCTCTATCGACACATGTGAACTTTTGTGCTATGCTGGTGTTGAACGCGGGTCTTCCAACACTCTATCAGAGGTGCCACCGTGCAACTTAGTCACAATTGAATAAGCTTGTAAATGTAGTTGGTTATGTAATGCAAGCTTTTAAATGTGTTGTCTTTGTAATCATCAAAAGTGTTTTGATGTTATAAGACAGTATTGTGTGTGGAAAAGAGCAAAATAGATGTGTTTATGAAATGCTAATGTGGTGTTTTACTCATGATTTGTGTGAAAGTGAATACAACTCGTTGTTGTAGTGTTAATTTCATAAAAAACAGCAGCAATGCGTAGAACGAGACACGTAAGACTAATTTTAGTTCGAGGAAAGTGATTCTACGAAACCAGGTTGGAAATGTTGCACAGTCACATAATTTTCATGAGATTACACTGTTTTATGCAGTTTTACTATTGCCAATGCCTTTGCGTCATTGATGCAGGTGCAAGAAAAAAAGCTGATTACAGTGTGTCACATTGTGGATTAATGTGCAGCTGAAAAGGCCAATCCCTTAACTTCCTAAAGAAGTGTGGCCTGTAACAGAACTGAGCATGATGGACTCTGTAGTCCAAAGCCTGATGTGCATCCTGCATCTCTTGCTCATTTTCTGAGAGCTGTCACAGCAGTTGTGAGTACAGAGGAGGAGCAATGAATTATTGAATGTGCAGTATATGAGCAGAAATAGAAACCTGCCTTTAGAAGTGTGAAAATATCGCTCATCAACAGCAAAAAGTGTGACTGGGTGCACTGTATTGTATTACAGCAAGTATGTGTGCTATAATGTTCAATAGTGGGCTTGTGGAAATTCTATATATATATATTAGGGCAGTCGATTTAACACATTAATTCAGTGCTATTAATTTGACTAAAAATAACGCGTTAAAAAATTTTCCGCCATTAATCACAATGCCCCCGACCGTCATAAGCAAGATTCCTGAGAAATGTAATAGCACCTGTTTACTGTTGTAAGTGAAATTTCAGCTGTGTGAGCAACACGCAGTTTATACAGTTTAAAACACTTCTAAGTATTAAACTATATTTAACATGACACAGTGACTTGACGCAGGTGTAAATTGATGGGTCCTTAAACAAGCCCTCATAATAAATCTCCAACTGATTGACAAATTCTCTTGTGAAATGGATTACTGTGAACTGTGTGTCAATGATTGACTTATGATCAGTAATATGGTAGTAAACAATACATTGTATTCTAAAGCTGCTTTTTGTGTTATCAATGATGAACTCTTCTGTCACAAGAATGTAATGCACTTTAATTATCTGAATATTTTTTTATTTTATATATAGATATATATATATATATATATATATATATATATATATATATATATACACATTTTTTTCAAATATTCAAATATTTAAAGATAACTATGTATAATTATTTCATCATTATATATTGAAATATTCAATTTCTCATCAAATATTTCTATATGCAATTAAATGCAATTAATCGCGATTAATTAATCGGGACACCATGTAATTAATTCGATAAAAAATGTTTGTCGATTGACAGCCCTAATATATATATATTTGTATAATCTATATGTATGTATGTACTGTATGTATCTATCCATCCATCTATTTTGCTTCAGTTTCCTGGTGAAATTAACACTAGAGGTGCGTTTTATACACTTTCACATATCACAGGTACTGTGGATGATTATGACTTTATAAACACTTAATTTTCACTCTATTACTCACACCCTTCTTTGTTATTATATAAAAAAATCATTTGAAAATGTAAACATTTTAACGCTTGTATTACAGACCCACCTACATTCACACGCTTACTTATTCCAATGTAATTAACTTCTGCGGTAGCTCACCTGATGGATTGTTGGACTCAGAGAATGGACGTCAAGCCGAGCCAAGATCACTTAAAACAAAAGTCAAGCTAAAGTGCCATAGAAGCGACATGAAATGACGGGGTTGTTTGCTTTTAATGTCAAATATGATTTTAAAACACTATCGGTTAGGTTTAGGTGTATGTTTAGGTGAATGTTTATATTGTTCACCTCTCATTTATCTTTTTAAAACTACTGGTTAGGTTTAGGTTAAAGTTTTAGGTTAGGAAGATATGTTTTACTCATTAAACATCCATCTAATAAATTGTGTGAATCAGATCAACAATCTAGGAGGATTTCAAAAGGTATTTCGGAAAATTTAATTGGTTGACAGAAAAGTTTTATGAAACTAATCTTTGTAAGTCTGCAGCGTAACTACAAAGTACTTTGTTACTTTTAAATAAAAGGTAAATATATTTGAACTGATGCTGAAATGTATGATGGGAGATGCCACTTTTCAGTAACTTGGCAGAATGTGGTCAATGTCAGGGTACTGGAACATTCGATTGCAAAATGTTGAGATTCTATTGTGATCATGTTGAAAATTCACTATTTAATTGACGGTTAGAACACTCTGATAGGTGGTTACTCTTTTAAAAAACTAGATAACACAATGAATGAAACAGAACAGAACAGAGAGATCAACATGTTAGGAGCAAATTAACCATTGCACCATAGCTCTAACTTCTATATATAATAGATCTGTTTTATTAAGAACAAATACACTTGACACAGCATGCACTGACTGATGGAAGGAGTTTAAACTACTCATAACTGTTTTAATGGAGTTTAAAAAAACAAAAATCTGCCGGCAATAAACCTTTTTTATTACTATTTTTTCATTATGTCTCTGCACATATTGGTGTCTTGTAAAGTGTAACTGCACTCTCTGTGGCCGTGTAAAATCTGTAATGATGTCGAGGGGTCAGGAATCCATACAGGTCAGTGCTGGGATGCACAAACAGAGATTAGTCAAGGATCAAACTGATTGCCACCCCTCATATGCTTATGCGTCATTGACACTGAACTCATCTGGTGCTCAGAGAGCATAGGGAAGGGATTTGTCAGCCTCACACTCAACACCCTTCAAATGATGAGAGAGAGAACTTCTGTTGCTTTTTCTCACAGTCTGCATTATAGGTTAGTATGCTAAAGCATTGTGTACCCTCTGATGTAGCAGGACAGACTAGTTAAGTTAAGATGCTTTATTTGAAGTTAAGCACTGAAATCATTCTAATCTGCTTTGAGCAGACATTTGATACATTATGTGGAGACAAATTCAGTCTGCATCGTAAAAATCCCATTTGGGCGTTCTGCTACACTGTACTTGAAGCAATAGACTGTCCTCAAGCTGTTTCGGGAAGACCTCAATACATTTTTAGTGATATATTAGCCTACAGTGACTGTAAACTTCAGGTATATTCCAGTCAAAAGCTGTGAATAGCTAAAGATTGAGAAGGGTCCAAAGTCTGAGACCACATTGAAAATCTGGAAAGAAATTACATTTGTAGGATTGTGAAAAAATGTAAACAAAGAAGCATTATAATGTTAAAAAAAAATACATTTGGGTAACACTTTACAGTAAGGTTCCATTAGTTAACAATAGTAAATGCATTAGGTATCATGAACTAACAATGAACAATATATATATATTTTTTACAGCATTTATTAATTTTTGTTAATGTAAGTAAATAAAAATACAATTGTCATTGTTAGTTCATATTAATTCATAGTGCATGAACTATTATTTAAAAAAAATAAAAAATAATTTGGAATGTCCAATTCCCAATGTGCTCTAAGTCCTCGTGGTGGCGTAGTGACTCGCCTCAATTCGACATAGCGTGTGTGGAGGCCCACGCCATCCTTGTATGGTTACATGTGAGCTCCAGCATCTACGCACAACTCACCACGCGCCCCACCGAGAGCGAACCACATTATAGCGATCATGAGGAGGTTACCTCATGTGACTCTACCCTTTCTAGCAACTGGGCCAATTTGGTTGCTTAGGAGACCTGGCTGGAGTCACTCAGCACACCCTGGATTCGAACTCGCGAACTCCAGGGGTGGTAGTCAGTCTTTACTACTGAGCTACCCTCAGTAGTATATATGCTAATACATGCTGTCAAAATATTGTACATTGTTAAATGTTTACCTTATTGCAAAGTGTTACCGACATTTTTTAGTTTCAATTGAAGCACACAAGATGCATGGCAAGCTAATTTGACTTTTATGTTATGGATATGAATTATAGATATCTATAATTACATTTTCACAAGTAACATGCTCATTTTTTAAATAAGTAATTATATTTGCACTAGTAAAACATTGATTCTTGATATAAAAAACAATGCATTATTAGTTGTGGACATACCCATCCTTTATATCAAAAACAGAATTTTAACTAGTAAAATAGCATAATTATTGATCTGCATTTTTGCTAGTAGAATTTCACAATAATCTGCCATTCATTCCCATTCAAATTGCAATTACTAATTTCTTACTAGTTGAAATTCCAAATATCAGCCAAGCAATTCTTACCAGTTGAAATGTTCATTTTTGATATCAATATTAATATTGTTACTAGTACAAATGTCCATTACTGATATAAACAACTGAATTACACAATATTAAAATGCACATTTTTGATATCTGGAACTTGTTTTTCACTACTTGCAATGTTAATTTCTGATATCTGTAGTGTAATTGTAGATATCTATAATTAAAAAATTAGCATTTTTACTAAGATGTAGCTGATCTGTGTATTTGGAATTCCAACTAGTAAGTTGAAATCTGTAATTTGAACGTTTTGAACAGGAGTGAATGACAGATCATTGTTAAATTCTACTTGTGAAAATGCAGTAGAACAAGTCCATAGTTAATGTGATGAACTACTGTTATGATTACTCTGATAGGACACCTCTGTGAACTAGAGGGAAATGGAATTCAAACATGTTATAAAGTGTTATGAAAAAGTGTCCAGATGGTACTTTGTAAACCTCTCTACAGTGCCTGTAAACCCAACTCACCCCGTTTTGAAATGTCGAGGTCAGACAGGGACTTGTAGCTTTTCATGGACTGAGGGCTTTTCCACTCTCATAATGAGATTTATCTGCATGTCGGGCTGCGAGATGGGGAGAGGGATGAGCAAAGCATTGAACTTCTTCAATCTTACTTAGGGTCGACAATGATACCTGCATGTTGAGTTTAGCTGTCATATTAGCATGGCAAGCATGGTGATGAGTGCATGGGATAAGGTGCATGTGATTTGGCACCGACATCCCCAAAAACAGCAGCTGCAGCTTTGAAGTAGAAAGAAAGAGAACTTTGTGACACCATAGCACATTCCAAACTGATCTCACTGTGAATTTGGTGACAGGAGGTCTAAAGTTTTTCAGATAAATTCAGTTCTTACTTAGCCTATTTGAATCACTGGCCCCAGTGGCCGAAACGGGAAGTGTTTTTGATTGTATGGTTACATGTGAGCTCCAGTTTCTGAATTAAATGACAATAGAGTGGCACCAAAATGTTGTTTTATTTTTAGTTGTAAATATTGTAATAGTCAATAAGAATGCATATTTTATTAACTTTACCCCTAACCCAAAACCCCAGCCCTTATCTCAACCATCAGTTTAGTACAAATGTAACCATAGAGAGAAAAATGTATCCTTTGAATCACGCTGTACACAATTACTTCCTGGTTTCCACTGAACCAGAGCCTGTGTTTTGAGGCTGCTTGCAATACATGCTATCAGTAGTGAGACAGGAAAAATATATAAATATATTAAATATATAAATATATTGAACTGATGCTGAAATGTCTGATGGGAGATGGTGCTTTTCAGTAACTTGGCAGAATGTGGTCGGGTGTGGTCTTGGCAGAATGTGGTCGGGTGTTTTTAAAAGTTAAAGTTATCTTGACTTGACATGGTGTCTTAAAAACGTGATGCTCTTAAGCATGACAATGAATAAACACTGAGACATGGCGCAATGGTCCATGACATTTACACAAATATGCCCTTAATGCCCTTAAGTCAGCATCCATAACCGATATGTAAATAGATCTTGTTACGAGAACATCACAAAACGCTCACTGTTGATTTAAATAGAGCCTGATGTTAGCATGTTGCTAAGCTAACAATGTTTTGTCGGATTTAAGTAGAAGGAAATTTCTGGCCATCCAATATTTGATTACATTGACACACTCTGCTAATTTGGAAAATTGTGAAATATCATCAGGTTGCGAAGAAATATAAAGTTAGGTATCATCAGCGTAACAGTGGAAGCTTATTCCATGATTCCTGATAATATCTCCCAGAGGAAGCATATATAAGGAGAAAAGCAGAGGCCCTGAAACTGATCCATGTGGTGTTTAACTTTTTTTTATTTGACAATTCCTCAATTACAAAGACAAATTGGCAGGGGTCTGCTAAATAGGACCTAAACAATGCTAATGCTAGTCCACAAATGCCAACATGGTGTTGAATACAGCACTAAGATCTAAAAGCACTAGAAGAGAAATGCAGCCATGATCAGATGATAAGAGCAAGTAATTTGTAACTCTGATAAGTGCAGGCTCTGTACTGTGATGGGGCCTAAATCCTGACTGAAATTGTACATATATACTATTTCTCTGTAGAAATGAACAGGCCACTGTCTTTTCTAGTATTATCAACATAAATGCGAGATTTGAAATCGGTCTATAATTAACCAATTCTCCAGGATCAAGTTGTGGCTTCTTAATAAGCAGTTTGATAACTGCCATTTTAAAGTTTCTTGGGACATGTCCTAAGGATAGCGAGGAGTTAATAATATTAAGAAGAAGTTCTGAGATTACAAGGAATACCTCTTTTAAGAGCTTAGTTGGGATTGGATCTAACATACATGTTGTGGCTTTTGATGTTAATTTTTGTTAGCTCTTCATGACCTATGACATCAAAGGATTGAAGTTGCTTGTGAGGAAAATTATGAGACCATGTTTTCTGAGGTACTGTGAAAGATGATTGCACAATTCCAGTTTTTATTTATTTCATTTTTATCAGTAAAGAAGTTCACGAAGTCATTACTATTGTACTGCAACTGAATATCTAGTTCAGTCAAGGCTGTATTTCTTACCAATTTAGCCACAGTACTAAACACCTAGGATTGTTGTGGTTATTTTCTATGTGTTCACTAAAATATGCTGTCCTGGAAGCTTTTCGTGCCTGTCTGTAGCTACAGACAATATCCTTCCATGCACCACGAAATACCTCTAATTTTTTATTCCATTGTGCTCCATTTTCCGAGCTGCTCTCTTTAGGGCATGAGTGTGATCATTGTACCATGGTGCAGGATTTTTTCTTAAATTTTCTTTAAATAAGGGGGGGGGGGGGGGGGGCACACTATCAAGAGTGCTAGAGAAGACTGCATTTATATTTTCTGTTATTGCATCTTGTTCTTCTAGACTTTTTGGCTTACTGAATATATGAGATAAATCTGGAAGATTATTAATGAAGCTATCTTTATTGGTCTACTGAATAGTTCTACCTGAATGATAGCGTGGTGTAGATTGAGTAACATTATCTGATCGCAGCATACAAGAGACGAGGTAATGATCTGAGATGTCATCGCTCTGCTGCAGAATTTCTATAGGATCAACATCAACTCCATATGACAGAACTAAATCTAGCATATCATTATGGCGATGAGTTGGTCCTGTCACATTTTCTCTGACTCCAAGAGAGTTGAGAATATCGATAAATACTAATCCCAGTGTGCTATTTTCATTATCTATGTGAATGTTGAAATCACCAACAATTAAAGCTCTATCCACAGTAACTACTAGATATGATATACAATTAGCAAATTCACCAAGGAAATCAGAATATGGCCTGGGTGATCTATATACTGTAGCAAGGGCAATGTCACAGTCTGTCTCCCTCATGTTTCCCAAGGACTCTTTTGAAGTTTTCCCCCAGATATAATTTCCCATAATTCACTGCCCTCATCACTTCCATTTGTTTCCAGTCATCCTCAACTGTCCTCCATTCCATCATCTGACTTTGTTTGTATAAATACCCTCATGTTTTGTCCATTTCTTGTCAGTTCTTGTATTGCAATGTTGTTTAGTTCAGTTGTATTTATTCCTTGTTTGATATCTTCCACTCCAGCGTCATTTCTTAAATATCTTAAGTTAGTCCTGCAACTCCTCTCTTCCTCTCCCTTTTACTCAATGATACAGGCAAAAATGACAGAGATTTTTTATTTGTATTTGATGGTGTCACATTAATTATTATTAGTTCAAAGGACTTAAACTTATATCCTGTCCTCTGAGTAACACCAAAAAATGTCATTTGCAGCAACACCTCCTCCTCGACCCTTCAGACGAGGCTCATGTTTATAACAATAACCTGGGGGAGTAGATTCATTTAAACTAATATATTCATCTGGTTCAAGCTAGGGAACACAGACTCGAGTTGTGAGAGATAAATGCATCTCTAAGTTTACAATAATGAAGACACCCTTGCAATTCAGGTTATACCTTTTTTAAAGGTTAATGTCAATATTATAATATTTATAATTTCACTAAAATACATTATTATTATTAAAATACATCGATACCTGGATCAGGCGATGCATTTTTAAACGGTCAATGTCATAATAATATTCGAATACATAATTTTTTGTGTGGATTGATGACAGAAGCCATGCTTCAGATCATTTGTGAGTCATTCTTAGGGATTTAGAAGTCCTCAGGACGACTTCAAATAAAGTTATTATAGTTTTAGGTTTTTAATTTAGTTTAAATTTGTATTTAGTTTTTCAATTTCAAATTATTATTTAGTTTATTTTCAGTTATTTTATCAACTGTGTTTGTTAGTTTTAGTTGATTTAAATTTTTCAGTTAATTTTCATTTTAGTTTCTATTTTAGTCTTTCAATATATGTATTTTTTATTTTTATTTCAGGTAACACAGATGAGTAAATGACTTGGCAGGGGACAAATTTGTGAAATGGTCTTTAAACTAAACTATTCCCTATCTAAATTACACATAGGTCTACATAGTGTATAGCTAGGTTGACATGCAACATAGCAAAAACAACCACGAAGGACCCACTTTATTAGGTACAGCTGTACATGTACTTATTCATGCGATTATGCCAATCGGGTTGCAGCAGTGCAGTGCATAAAATCATGCAGATATGCTTCAGGAGCTTCAATTAATGAATTCACATCAATCATCAGAATGGTGAAAATTGTGACCGTGGAATGATTGTTGGTTCCAGACGGGCTGGTTTGAGTATTTCTGTAACTGCTGATCTCCTGGGATTTTCACACACAACAGTCTCTAGAGTGTAAAGAGAATGGTGCGAGAAAAAAAAACAAATCCAGTGAGCGGCAGTTCTGTCGTTCTGTGGTTCTGGCAGAAAGTTTACGATAACTCGGATAAGCACTCTGTACAATTGTAGTGAGCGGAATAGCATTTAAGATTGCACAACACATCCAACCTTGAGGTGGATGGGCTACAACAGCAGAAGACCACGTTGGGTTCCACCCACTGCTTAGCTGATTTTGATTTTAGATTCTTAGGGATCCGGCAAAGAGCTTGATCCAGTGCCTGATAAAAGCATTCCTTGACCTCGTTCTCAAATGGCAAAGTTTGTGCGAAGGCACTAAGAAGTGTGGCATAACGCTTCTTTGACAGGGGGATTATTTGCCAGAAGCCTTTCACTAATGCCTACAGGTGTTTCTGTGTGACTAGGTAGAAGGGTGTTTTTGATCGCCAGTCCTACTCCGTGGAGATTTTGTCCACCTGGGGGGAAACCTTTCCAGAAGAATGTGTAACCCATCCCTTCCTCTGTTAGAGAGCTTTCATCTAGGTGCCTGGTATCACTCAGGTCAGCAATGTCAATGTTGTTGCAACTCAGCTCAGCAGCGATCAGAGCTGTTCTCCATTGAGGCCTGTCAGAAATGCCACATGAGTCCAGGAGAGCCCTTACATTCCATGTTGCCAATTTTAGGTTCTTTCTTATTTCGACCGTATTAGTGGAATGACACGATAGGCACGGCAATCTATCAAGGTTAGATTGAATGGCCAATTTTTAGGCTACCGTTTCTATGCCTTTCCCCAATTGGGGTGAGCAGTGTGGTCCCTAAATAGGGCTTCTCAGTCGCACAGGGGTCTGCCAAAAACAGCTGCCACTCAGTCCCAGCTGCTAGCGACCAATACCCTGTGCCGCTGTCATGCAGGTTTCTGACTAGGAGCTCCCAGTCCATTCGTACCTGCTCCTGTTGCCAGACACCCCATCGCCATCAGACTTCAACCTATGTAAGGTTCAGATATTGTTCACCATGGTCAAAAGTGGAGACCTGCTCAAGGAAGGGATTTAAAGTGCCACAGTGGGTGCACCATCCCCAGTAGCACTATCTTCACCTATTGCGCACCGCCAGTGCATTGCTTTTCTGTCAGGGTGTGCTCCCTTAGCCTTAGTCTCAAAAGACATACCACAAGGCAGTGGGGATATTTTTGCCCATAGCTGGGGCAGTGGTTGACGGGCACCAGGGAATGTCCACACAGTGGTGGGCCTGCACACCTCATCTCTGGGGCCCACTGCTGCTCCGAGATCTCCTGTAGTTTAGACTGGGACCGTGAGATACCCAGTTTTCGTGTGTGGACATGGGGGAGGCTCTGCAGGAGTCTTGTAGTTGGAAAGGCTCTGTACTGGCAGGAAAGAATTACACTCTCGGCTCCTCTTTTCACCTTCTATCAAGGAGGCTAACCAGCGGCAATAGTTGTAAGCAGAGAGTATCATGCATAGAGCACAATGCGGCATGCAGTACTACTACTACTCTACTGCACTACTGCACTAGACAATTCATACACACCTTGTGTACCGGCTACACACATATATGCATATACAGACAAACACTTTTGCTATAAAAATAGCAAAATGTTAATTTTATGATCTCACACATAGCAACAGGTTCAACGTAGTGGTATTCAGCCAGATTAAAATTGAGCATGTTTGTGGTGCTTGGCATTTTTTTCTTCCTAGTATTGACTTTAGTGCAGATTTAAGAAGAATAGTCTACAATATCAGTCCTCCCTGTTTCTTTGGTAATTCATTATATAAATATTGTGTACAAAGCCTGTATGTGTATAATCTAGACTATTTGTGTTGTGTGATTATACACAGGGTTAGGGCAAACCCATCACATTCAGCTTGTATTACAGGCCACAATTAGGGAAATTGTAGCAGGCCCTAATCCTGTCGTGAAGTTGAAAGGAGCTTTGGGTCTTTCCACGAGCCATTAGAGGATAGGAGGCAGGTTTGGGCAGGGAGGGAACAGCTCATCCCTGTGTGTTGTTTCAAAATGTGATTATAATGATGCAGCGTGTGTGTGTGCATATTTGTATGACGAGAATTAGATTGTGTTTGCCTTAAGGGACTGTGTTGATACAGCATGCAAAGACAGCCAGGATGTTATTTAGTAGTGATGTGTGTATTTACCTGCAGGACTGGCTGCAGAAACTTGTAGGCTTGCAAATAAAGCAATATACTGTAATGAAAACCCTTGTCATAAAGAATCATTGTAGTTTATTTCCATCTAAATGAGGTCGTTCTTTATACTCCAAACCTCTATGTCTAGGCCTAGTTTTTTTGTGGTTTTATTTTTTTATATGATGCATTTAATGTGTTGAGAGTGCAGGTCTGTCAGGTTGAAGAGTAAAAGAAACTTGTGGTAATTCAGAGAAAATGCGTACGTTTCTGCTATACATTGCAAATTTGCCATTTCCTCTGTGCATAGATGTGTGTGTACAACGTGATTTCATGTGTATTCGTATAGATATTCTTATGTTAAGTGTGGTTTTAGCACACGTACATTAACTTACGTTTGCATAGACATTCAAATATACCATATTGACACATTGACAGCATCAAAAACATAAATATTTTGACATAAATATTTTCGGATGATTTTATTGTATTTATAATCAGTGAGATTAAATTAAATATGTTATTATTTATTTAACAGAGTTGACACATTCGCCTTATTTGACATTATAATGGTTTCATTCTGTTCTGTGATTTCCGGTGCCTTTTCAAGTTAACCATCACTAAACTTTAAAATGTTAAAATTAATAAAAGTTTCTGTAATCCCTTACTAATTATTTAATTATTACATTTTTGGGCCACAAAAGGAGTTCTGAATATGCTGCGACTCAAACCGCCCACAAAATACACCATAAAGTACCATAAAACAACCATAAATGTAATCTATTTTATTTGTGCACTATAATCCAAGTCTTCAGAACCCATATGATAGCTTTGTGTGGAACAGACCAAATATTATTCTTTATTCAAAGATCTTTTTGTCTCCATCACCCGTAGCAGCCATAACAGTCAAATTTATATTGTCAAGAAATGTTTAGGGTTAGGTTTAGGGGTAAGGGTTGAATTATCTGCAAAAAAATATCCATCTAATAGTATAATGTAACAAGAATTATTGTCATTGTACATTTATATCCCTTTTAAGTTTTTATGTTGTTGAAAAGTGGTTAGGTTTAGGGTTAGGTTTAAGGGATCTAAAATATCTATGAAATAGTCAATACCACAACAAATTACTGGGATGCAAACTCATGAGGGGCGAAAAAGTTAAGACAATCACTGGTCCACGAAACAATTTTTTTGGGGATATTTTTTTTAAAGAATAAGCTAAAAGCACAAATTCAAGCTATTTTAGTGATTCAAGTTTATTCAAATTTACAACTGTGCAGAATTAGCTGAAAAAAGCTTGCAGTTGCTTTGATAGCAGAAAGTAATAAAAGGACTCAAAAACAATTGAAGTTCATGGTGTGTCCCCATTTTGATAGCTAAGTGAACATATGTGTGTTTATGTGTACAGGTTTGTATAGTAAAACATGTTGAAACATTTGAAATGTTCTACACTACTTAGTCAAATCATGTTTTACTTTAAATCTACTGACATCAACGGTTTCTGTGAAGGTTGAGTTAAGGGGCTTGGGTTTTGGTATGGCAGATACCATCACCTCCGTATAAACACCATTGCATCTATTAGATATCCTCACTAATGTAGTGAAACCAACATGTACGTGTGTGCGTGCTTATTTATATGTTGCGTTTGTGCGTTCATCAGTGCTGCTATGGTGAGAGGTGGGAACAACAGAGATGTACGAATTGTTGCTAGAGAAACCTTCCCATGGGGAACCACTAAACAACACACTCCTCTGAATACTTTCCCAGCTAAAGAGCTGTTTAAAGAGTCCTCCAAATGCCTAAAACTGTCTCTTGTATCTCTACTAATTTATTCCATATTCTCCTCATTTGCTTGCCCTCGTTTAGTTCTGTTCTTTTTTTACCCGCAGATCTCACTAGATCCTACGAAATATTTACAAAATGTGCTGACCGCAGCATCAGACAGAGTAGAGAGCGAGAGAGAGAGAGAGAGAGAGAGGCAAAGAGATAAACATGGTTTTGAATTTTTGGGGTGGTAGGACACAATAATATCTCCTAGAACATGAAAACAACATTTATCCCACACCAAAGTTTATTTTGTAAACACACATGCAATTCATACACACAGATGCACAATCATAAAAAATGGTGAGCGCTATTTGGTTTTTCATGACCTCCTTTCCATAGCCAGTCTTTTGTCATATCCCGCTCTCTCTCTCTCTCTCTCTCTCTCTCTCTCTCTCTCTCTTTCTCGACCTAATCCATAGCTTTGGCCATATTTCTCCCCTGGCTGGATGTGTGTTATTTTGTGTGTGTGTTTAGAGTGGAAAGCTCGACCATCTTGAAAAATTGATATGAGATCCCGAGTATAAAGGCAAGAGAGTCCAGCTTGCTTCACTTCCATCATCACTGCTCACTTTAGTATTATGTATGTGCTCACAAAAATACACATGCAATGACAGATTTCTTCATATGCCAGGCTGGCATTTTTTTAAGGCATAATGACAATTTTCCAGGTGCTGTTTCTTTAAAAAAAAAGAAAAAAGAAAAAAAAATAGCATTTGAGTAATTCAGCAAAAATCTCGAGACGTTGGTTATTTAAAGACCCCTTGAAATCGATGAGTCTGCTATTACTGTACAACTGGAGCTCACTGAACACTTTATTAGAAACAACTGTACACCTACTTATTCATGCAATTATCTAATCAGCCATGAAATCATGCAGATGCGGTTCAGGAGCTTCAGTTAATGTTCCCATCAACCATCAGAATGGGGTAAAATGTGATCTCAGTGATTTCTGACCATGGCATGATTGTTGGTATTTCTGTAACTGTTGATCTCCTGTGATTTTCACACGCAACAATCTCTAGAGTTTATTCAGAATGGTGTCAAAAACAAAAAAAACATCCAGTGAGCGGCAGTTCTGTGACAAAAATGCATTGTTGATGAAAGAGGTTAATGGAGAATGGCCAGACTGGTTCAAGCTGGCAGAAAAGCTACAGTAACTCAGATAACCACTCTGTACAATTGTAGTGAGCAGAATAGCATTCAAACCTTGTGGCGGATGGACTATAACAGTAGAAGGACCATAGTGTTCCTAATAATGTGCTCAGTGAGTGTATATGCTCTTGTACTCATAAACATTAACAGATACACACATTCAACAGAATGTTTTGACTCTATGAATAAGCACTACATGGACAGATTTCGCTGTTGCGCACAGTCTCCGTGTTTATCTCTGCATATCTAACAGGATAAATCCGCCTCCTTAGGGCACTTCGAAGAGGGAATGATTGTGGCCGCCATGTTGGTCATTCCAAACCAAAGGGCTCATAAATAGCTGCTTCGAAGGACCTTTTGAAACGTGTGTTTCCGTAGGGTTCAACAGATGGACGCTTTGCGGCCAAGCGGACCGGAATCGAAGTTTATGTCAGAAATTTGGAGGTTTGCCAAGTGTAATTTACTCTAAATGAGACCAGCTGCAACTGCAATCTGTTTCTATACATGAACCTTACATTTTTCATAAAGTCATAAAGATTTAAATCATTTCTTTCAGTTTCTATTCTGAAAGCAGTTAGTGATGCAAAATCATGTGTAAATATTTCTGATTAGGTGCAGGTAATTGTTCAAAGGCAGCGGTTCCTTCGGCTTGGATAGATGACGCTGAATGACTGATATTTTTGAGCCCTACACCCTTCAACCCTCGGAAGCTATCTCTCTGGAGCGCAAACCCTCTGTAGGGATTAGTGCATAGGGATGAGCCCTTTGGAATGGAACGCACTCTCCTGCTGAAAGCTTTTAAAATTGCGTCCTCTGGTTAACATCGACAGGGGCCAATAGGATGGCGGATGCTGTGATGATGAATATTATTTGTGAAAGTTATAAAATGCTGTGAACAGGTCTCTGCGTGCGCTTGAGAGAGAGAGGAGAGCGCTTGCAGCCAAGTGAGGAAATGGCATTCCTAATGCAAAAATAACTAATGCGCCACTTTTAAAAGTGCTTTGTATATGAAATTTCATGCATTAGCGAGTTTTTATTCTGATGCTAGGCTACAGTATAAGTTCATAAGTTCGGGTCTTATATCAGCTGTCACTCACACCAGTGTGCCCAAATAATTTTCAACAGGCGCACTCAGTAAATTTCACTGCTTGCGCTGAAGAGCCCTGATTTAGCAGACGCTTTTATCCAAAGTGACTTACAAATGGGGGAAAACAAGCAATTTATCATACAGGAGCCAATAATATTAGCAGTGCCGCAATTCCATAATACCACAGTACTTAATTATACACATTATTTCATGAGTATTAGCATTAGCATTAGCATTAGCAGTAGCATGTTCATTTACTTCATAGAATACCATGTAGGTTACCTTGGTAGATGTAACAAAAACATGGAATTGCCATGATACATTTCTAAAACACAATGGTATTACCATACCTATGTCCAAAAGGCCAAGGCATTTCCATGATACATATCTTGATATCTTGAAAAAATAACACGATATAACCATGTTAGCTTTTTCTTTAATGAAATCTGTAAACATCACTCTCAGACTCCTAATAGCTGAATTATCTCTTCACTCACTAAAGTTATGAGCTATTTTTAAAAGGCTATTTTAAACAAAAACTTGAAAAATGCTTAAAGTGGATTTTCAAAAGTGGATTTTCTCTGGCTGCATAGGTGTGTTTGTCGATAAAGGTTTTTCCACTAAATATTGGAATTAAAAATATCTGTGTACCATAACTTTGTGTAATTAATCAATTTAACCAAACTTTGTAGTCCTTCCTGCAGACGTCTGAAGAATCAATAAATAAAAGTGGACTAAATAAATGCCATTTGGTTTGATTTTTTGATATTTAATTCATGAATGTTTAAGTGTGCCCAAATATTTTAGGGGTCACTTTATCCTGTTTTAAAATAATGACTTTATTTTTATACCTATCTCAAAATCAGTTTACCACTGTTGTATTGGTTGTGCTTGCTCAGTGTGATCCAGTCTGAATGGCTCACTTTATTAAACATTGAACTTGACAACCCGACCTTACAATTCTATTGAAAACATGTTCAATCGCTGTATAAAGAGCTAACATATTTATAATCAATTTCAGACTAAGCTGGTTTTTAATTATTTAAAAACATACCTTTATGTTCCGAATTCTCCTTTCTAACCTTATGATAACTTCTGATTTTTCTGTTTCTCTCTCTCTTTCTGTAGGTGCACTGGAAGAGCCGTACGACAGGAAAGTTTGTGTGTATGTGTGTCTGTGCTGCTCAGTGGGATGGTTTCAGATCTCCCTAAGGTGCTGATACTGGGGGCCATCGCTGCGGCCTCTGCCTTTGTCGTCACCATCCTCATCGTACTGGTGTGTGTTGGGTGTCAGAGGTGAGAACACACACACACACACACAAACATTCATTTTAAATTCATAAAATGCAATCCATTTTGGGGAATCTAATTGGTGTGTGTGTGTGTGTGTGTGTGTGTGTGTGTGTGTGTGTGTGTGTGTGTGTGTGTTTGGAGAGATGTATGAAAACATACACAAACACAGATTACTTGATTACATTAATGAATTGCATAATAATAATACGCTGATTAATTAATCAAATTCATCAAAAATAATCACATAAATCAATTTTGCTGAGAAAAGCCCTCAAATTAAGTTCATTAAAACCTTTTTGTGGTAGGCGAAAGCACTAATGCATGAATAGACATCACAAAAGTAGCTTTAGAAGTCAGTGTTTCACAGTGTTTGTTTTTTTCAATATCATTGCCTACAGTACAGTGCGATCCATATTGCATTCGAGTTTGCCAGTATTAGGCAGCCTGATCTCATTTAAATTATGTGACTGTTGCAACATTTTTGCGAAATGATATTACTTGGTTCCTTTAAGGTGCTCTCAGTAATTTTTTCCTCATTAAATAAGTTTAACTCCTAAAGACATGAATTGTAATTGTGCAATATATGTAGGAAATCATGAGCAGTCACATTAAAATGAAGACTTCAGTCATATCAGTAACCTTATAAAAGCTGTTTTATTCTACATGGAGAGGGTCCACACATGGGGGCTGCCATGTTAAAATCACACAACCAGCTTAATACTACTCACTTAATGTCAGTAACCTTCCTGTTATTTGACACATTCACTCATTAATTAAAGCAATCATGACTGACTATGAATATTAATTTCTACAATGATATCTGAAACTGAAAACTATTGATTTGAAATGATGCTGCAAGTCCAAAATGACACAAAGACAAAAGTTGCTGAGTACACCTTTAAGATGCCAATATACTTATAGCGAAATCAAAAAAAAAATTGTGTGACTTAATTTTGGAAAACATTGAAATAAAAAATCTGGCCAAAAAAAAGGTGTTTCTGAGATTGTTAAGATGGTTCGAAACAGTTTGCCAGCACAAACATTCAGGAAATCTTCAGAACACCTTACTGCCATTGGTCAATGAATTGGTGGGAGTAACTTGGTGCTTCACTTACTTTGACACCAGCATCTTTTTCTAGTAATTTTTTTTCACTCAGTCGAGATCAGTGAGCATGAACACATTGGAGAGCAAAGTTTCAATTATTTTTTATTTTTTAATTTTTTTTAAGCATTAAAGCCCTTTTAATGATTTTACGTGGATTCTTTTCACAAAATTGATCATAAAATCCAATGACAGGTGGTAACTGCTGCATATAATGGCCACATATACTGGGTTAGCATTAGCATTAGCATTAGCGCCATTAATGTAGAATGTAAACATGACGAACAGTGCACAACAGTATACAATTACTCAGATGTTTTGACCATCATTTTATCGGAGCCTCAGATGTTCTGAGTTGAAATGTTTATTGTGTGGCACTAAAAGCAATTTCAATTTTCTCCCATGTTTTCAGGTTAATATTCTATTAAGTTTTAAATCAACAAAACCTACTTCTCTACCCTAGACTTTAACCCTTATGTTGTGTTTCCGGTCATTTTGACCGAGACAACTTTATTTTTTTATTTTTTATATTAAAAAAAAGGATAGTAAAAAAAGTCCTTGGCTTTGTTCACATATGGTATCTGCAAACACTCACAAAACAATATTTGAACATTTTCTTTAAAAAAAAAAACTACTCCAAAATACAGGAGAATCCCAATCCATTAGGTGAGCACACACGTGGATGTATGTTTGCACACACACACACACACACACACACACACACACACACACACACCAAATCATCCAGATTCTAGGCTTTAAAATGACACATATTTTGTTCAGATCAAGCAAATGGTTTTTATGCTTTATATTTTTTTCTGAAGGGAGTGCCCACCACTGGCCCGGAATAAACTCAGTTCAGTTCATATAAAAATATATATATATATATATTTTAAATATGTTCAAAAAAGGAGTACAATATATATATATATATATATATATATATATATATATATATATAATATATGCAATATGGGAGATTTATAAACTTATAGTCTTAGTGGGCCGGTCATTTATGACCGGGAACACAAAATGTGTTAGCACAAAACAAACACAGCACAAGGGTTAAACCTAGACCTTACTGATAGTGTCAAAAAAGCAAATGTGAGATAAAAAAATACAATTGCTAAATCAACCACATAATGTTGTGGTGCTTCTATGACACTTTTGGCTCATGCCTCGATTCGAATACTCTTTAGGACTCGTTAAATGTATTATTATTTATCGCATTATTATTTTAAACTGTAAATTGTACTAAATTAATGCATTCAGTTGACAGCCCTACATATAAGACTCTGTTCCTGAGTTTTCTGTTCCTCTGCACATAAAAGTGTTTCTGTACAGATGCACCCCACTCATATGTCGAAAGAAATGCGTCTGCTTCTTAAAAACACCCCCCCCCCCCAACCCCCCCGTGTCAGGGCACCGCCTCCTCTTTCTCTTCACTTCTAACTTTTTTCTGTCTCTATCGCTCCTTGCCTGCTGTGGAGTGATTTGATGAATGCTAATATCACTCCATCTGCAGATTGCGTGTCCTCGGTAGGAGGCTCTTTGGTGGGAAACAGCCTTAAGTTAAGCTCTGCATCGGATGCTCTTTTGTGAAAACGACTTTTGCTTAGGGATATTGCAAACAATGAAACCCTACAACACATCAGTTTCATCTGCTCTCCGGCATCTTTCTATTTCTGTTTTATCTAATGTTTCAAAGAATAGATGAATAGGGATGATACTCGTCTGTTACATTTTCACCACATAGTCATGTTTTTACTGTGTCTTGCTGTGAATTGCTAAAGCAGGGGATTACCAGCAAATTGTACAAAAAGTGAAGTGTGTTTATGTTTTAGTATCATTATAGAGGGAGATACAATGAATATTTTATGCCCAAGACTTTCCAAAGAGCTGGTCGGTAATTCATCAAACTGAATAGATACAGACAATGCAAAGGTCACAACAGCTCAGAGATGACAGTGGTTTTCATCTGTATGATGGGAAAAATACAGTATTAAAAGCTTAGTGCACCCCAAAAAAAATATTTCATATGTTATTATTTACTCACCCTCATGAAGTTCCAAACCTGTTGATTTTTTTTATGTGGAACATAAAAAGAGACACTATATTCCAAGTCTTCTGAAGCCAGTTGGCTATTTTGAAGCTGTTATTCACTAAAAATACAGGTTTGAAATGACAAGGGTGAGTAAATAATGACGTCATTTTCATTCTATTCCTTATGTATGGTAATTTAATGAGAACTTACAATGCCTGAAAATGTTTATAAATGAACCCACTTCTAGAACCATTGCAGCTGTGTGAGGTTTTGCTGTATGTACCGCACAGTCTGTGAGTCATGTGTAGATGTAGACACAGGGTCACTGAAACCTCAGCTGCATATGTGTCCTTTCGCTCTTCTGAGTTTTCTAACCTTCACAGGGGAATAGAGTGAAACAGCCCTTCAGAAGAACAAACGAACAGGAGACTTCGTCATTACCGTCATGGCTCCCTACAGACTCACAGCTGTGAAGGCAAAGAGTTGCATGAGACATTGGGGTATAAATGCTTAGACTAGACCCTCACGCAAATCATGAACGCCTCTCACGATTGCTGTAGCAAAGTGGAAAGCTACAGTCTTCTGGCAGATTAACAGATTAACATTGTGGAGGATGTGAGTTTAAAAGATTTAATGCCCATTGCAATGAATATGCAATCTATGGGGAGAATTTTCTTTCAATTAATCAAACATCCACTTAGACTTCAGGAAACATTTACTGTTACTTGAATTGGTGCTATTTTTCTCTTTATACTGTGGAAGGCTTTGTTAATATTAATAGAGCATTATATTGTTACTTATAGTTTTGCACATTTAAAATCTGCTATTAATCGCGATTAACTATGAAAAATTATGCAATTAATCGTGATTCAAAATGTTAATCGTCTGACAGCAGTAATATTATATACTTTTATTAGGGCTGCAAATTGACTAACATTTTTAACATCATGAAACATTAGTAAAGTTTCAGGAATGAAACAGTCACAATTAACCCTTTAACCTTTGAAGGTGTTTTTAAAGATGTCTTGTTTCAGTGGCATACCCACAATGAAAGGATTATAATTTACCAAAAAATAAATAAATAAATAAAAAAGGCCAAGTGTTCGGTATCATCGTAAAGAAAATGGTCAGATGTTTTAATGATATAGATTATGATAAATACTGAATTCTCTCAGCCTAAGAAACTGCAGAAAAATCACAAAAATAATTGAGCCAAAAATGTACATTTTTTTCATATTTTCTCGTAAGGTGCATTTGTTTTGCTCCCAATCATGTCAAACGCATCAGAGAAAAACACTTATAGTGTCCAGAGATGTCTCTATGTGTCCAAAAACCTCTCCAAACTCTCCAAATTTTACATAAAAAACGAATTACACATGCAAACACAATAATGACTAAAGGTACGCATAGCATGGACACATGATTTCAGTCATGAGATTTCACAGAATGAGTGTCTTTTGACTGCATCAGTCTGCATCGTTCATTTACATGGCGCCTCCTGGTGGTCAAATGTAACATTGTGCTTTGTGTGGGTTATCTGATGATCTGTGCACACGATTACCTTGTGTTTGGGCTTGTTTGAAAGATAATCACCTACAATAAATAATGTGATATTTTATATTTTATGTTAAAGATATATACTTAGATATTACTCTTTGCTATAATGTGCACAGTGCAATATATATATATATATATATATATAAATGATCAAAACGGAACACTTCTAATTTGTCTACAAATTTCAAAGCACTTGTTCAGTTTTTGTCATAATGCCTACATGCATTGGAAAGCTGAGCTTCTAAGCTTTCAAACGATACCTATTTTGTGTTGGTCAAGACAGTTTTATTTTTTTATTCCTGAAAGTTTACATTTTCCAGCCATAATTTTTAGTAAGAATAGTATAAAAAATAGTAAGAATTAAGGCTGCCAATTTAGCATGTTAATTCAGTGCGATTCATTATTTCAAATATTATGCGTTCAAAAATGAACACAAGTAATCATGCCCCCTGACTGTATGTGAATTCCTATAATAAGGAATTTTCTTGCAAACAGAGCAGATCAAGTTTAAAGTGCTAACTATATGTTTTTGTGAGTCTCATTCTGCAGGGGGCAGCAAGCACCACTCCAGCTGTACAGGCAACGCACAGCTGTACAGACAACAAACCGGCAGCTGTTCAAAGACAGCTGAACGGAGCAAAGTGTAGGGGTCTTGGGACCCATTATTAAAAGTTAAATATTCAATTTAACTTAACACAGCATCCAAATGCAGCGTTTATGGCTTTAGACACTGAAAACTAGTGAAATGCAACTAAACCACTGTGAGACCATCCAAAGATATCACCTGAAAATAGCCCATGTTTTCCTAGGACAGATTGCTGTTGACTGTAGGCCAGTGACAGGTCTATGTTCAATAATTTGGAAGTAAACCAGACAATTATATTCACTTCTAAATCAACTTTTTTTAATCAATACTTTACTCATCTGCCACAATAATGTAATGTCTTTTAATTATTTGAATTATTACATTTATTATATATTAGATTTATAATTATTTTTATTATTATATATTGAATTATCTTTATTTGGGGGCTTTTTCTTTAAATATTGATAAATGATTAATTGCAATTAATTAAATTAATTGGAATATCATGTAGCCTAATTAATTTGATCAAAACATTGTAATAGTCACACAAAAATTAAATTCTGTCATTATTTACTCACCTTCAGGTCATTCCAAAGCCATATGCTGTTATTTTTTTAATGAAACTAAAAAGGACAAATATTGACGAATCTTTATACAGCACTTTTCCAAAAAACACCACTTCATAGTCTGACAAGATCCAAAAAAGACAAAAAAGCACCTTAAAAGTAGTCCATACAACTGACATGCTATATTCCAAGTCTTCTGAAGCCATATGATAACTTTATATAAGGAACAGACAGAGTTGTATTTGCTATTCACAAGGGCTGAAATGATTAGTCGACGTTATCCACAGCGTCAACAATAAACAAATTGTCTACAAAATTTTTGTCGTGGAATAGTCGATTGATCTCATTGAATGGACAACACATGTTTGTGATGATCCATGTTATCCAGCACGATTTGAGAATAATGACCTTTGTTACAAAGGAGTTATGGTTAGTGTCACACATTTGCTTACATTCGATTACTGACCAATAGTAATTGTGCAGAGTTGCATCCTACAAAAAATCAGTGTGGTCTCAGACTTTTGGACCCACTGTATGTGAAGTAATCACAGATTTCTTATAACTTTTCCCCACCATTAATGATTCTTTCAAACAGTTTGTTCAAAAAAAAAAAAAAGAGAGAGAGAGAGAGAGAGAAATCCCGTTTCACAGATTCTCGTAAGTGAGAGGTGTGTGTAACAGTGGATGTTAAAAATTGGGTGAAAGTGTTAAGAACAAAAAGAGGTGTGTTTCACGGCTATTGGATTGATGGAGTGAGAGAGAAGCTATAATTGATGTCACACCAGGTGTGTGAAAGGAACAAGGAGAGAAGAGGAAAAAAGGAGAGGAGGGATTCTCAGGGCTACCCACCCATCCTCTCGCTCTTCCTCCAGCACACCTGCAACACATCGAGTCCCTCATGACAACCCCCAGAGAGCTATTACAAACATTTCCTGTAGTGGAATTTTACTTCCTGCCCTATTCAACACTACAAAATAGCTCTATTTAAAACCTAGTGAGCTGTCTCTCTGTCTAGCTTTTAAGGCAACTTCCTAGCTGAAACTGAGGCTTTGGTCCTAAACATAGTGAGCAGCCTACATGAGCATTTCAGTGTTGAGGAAACTTCAAAACGGTAGATTCCCAAGCTACAAGCTACTAATAAGTAGTTAATGGGGTCATGACACGCCTTTTTTTGAGGCTCACTTATAATATTTGTAAAGTTTTTTTGTACAAAAAAAACAGTCGTATATTTGTAAAACATGACCATTTTCCACCCTCATACTGACCCTCTGTCAGAAACACTGTTTTGGTAGACTTGACAGTAAACGGCCTCTGTTATGATTGTCTCTCTGCTCTTTATTGACCTGCTCTCTCCTCATCATCTCACTGCTCAACACTACTGGGGAAGTGTCATACACGGAAGTGATTAAAAGTCAAGTAGGTGTGTTGTAAGATGTGTTGTTGTGGAGGCGATCAGATTCAAATGTCTTCCACAGTGTGACATCACAATGTGGAGGAAGTAGAGAATGAGTCATTTTTGCAGCTTGGTTTCAATAAATGCTCTTTTTGCAGTGAGGAGGAAGTTTTGAGTTCTGAAACTTACAGTATGTTTTTATAGTACAATGAACTCTTATATGTTAAAAGATCATGACCTCTTTAAACTTCAGTCAAGCTACTCTTAAAAAAGCATTTAGCTACACTACAAGTTACTACAAGTAGCTGACTACATTGAAGCTATGCTTAGAAGAATATAATTTAAAATACATAAAAGTCAGATGATATTTCTTAATTGTGCAATCATTAGTTCTATATTTTATAATGCATATATTAGCTGAAAATAGCTGAACTACTGCCACGCGACAAGTTTCCAACGACAAATACTTTGTCTGTACATACTGAAAGCGAAAATGTGATGTGATATGAGAATCAAAGGCAATCAGAATATGTTATACGTATATATATTTAATATACAGTTATGATAACGTGAAATTTTGGACCAGTGACATTTCACTGTGGTGGGGTTACCCAGCGCAACTACACATAAGTTTAAAAAAAGACAAGAAATCAACAAAATGTCCTGTTGCTTGACAAGCGGCTGGTAAGCAATAATGAATAAGCTGTTTTGTGTTGTGCCTGTTTAGAACCAGGACACAATGTACTAAGCACAAACAATATAGAGCACACATGAATATTGGGTAGAATAGTTCCTTATATATTTGCTGCATCTTACAGTATGTACAATATTTGAGTGATTTTGACATTTTTTTCCACAGAAAAAGCAAAAGCAAACATGCCCACACCAATGGAGGGGGTCAGAAAACAGAAACAGTGAGTGAAAATAAACACAAGCGAACACACACACACACTTACATACCCAATGTGTTTGCATGCATATTCGTGCTAATGATATTGGTTGTTGCAGGCTGCTCTGCGCCAGTCCAAGCTGAACTCCATGAGTAAATCTGACACCCGCCTGCATGATATGAACCGGCTGCCCTGCAATGCCAATGGTGAGAGAGAGAGATAGAGAAATAGAAAGCTTTAACTGGTCCTTATGAGACACTCACACAGACTCATTTGCCACTCACATACACACATATGCACTGGCCAACACTCATGCATGCTAAGACTGACATCTCTAGAGGCTTGTCATGGTAAGATGTTTACTTGTTCATGTTTCCACTGCCACCAGCGTGTGATCTGCAAGAATGAGACAGACACTTGTTCAACTCTGACACAACACAAACACACATGGATGTCTTACATCAGTTTTCTCATCTGTTACATTCAGCCCAATATATACTCATGTAGCTAGTATGGGAGGACACAAAAAACACAGTATCAAAAGGATAATAATAAAGTCCCATTTCTGTTAAAGGAATAGTTTACTTAAAAATTAAAATTCTGTCATAATGAATTCAACCACATGTCATTACAAACCTGTATGACCCGTGTGGGAATTTTTAATGAATATTCTGATCCATCTTTTCACAATGGCACAAAGTGCCTCAATTTCACCTGGTTATTTTCTGTTTTTGAGTGTGTTTAGACTGTGTTGGTCAATCTGACCATAATATAATGGATGTAAATTTTATAAATAAAATATGTGGTTTAAAGCCTAAAAAAGGACCTAAAGGTATCATAACAGTTGTTCCTGTGGCTCATGTGTCATATTCCAAGCCTTCTGAAGACATTCGATACGTTTTTGTGAGAAACAAACTAAATTTAAGTCATTTAGCTGTAAAAAATTATATAAAAATCTTGACATCCGTTAAACATTAATGAGGTCCTATCAACTGCTATTATATTGTAAAGAAGGATCAGGGTATTTTCTTTTTGTGTTCTACATAAGAAAGAAAGTCATAGGGGTTTGGAACAACATTAGGGTGAGAAAATGATGACAGAATTTTCATTTTTGTGTGTACTATACATTTAAAGTTATCATTAAGTCAAAATCGACTTTATTTACTTTTTAAATACACGTTCCTGGCAATATTGTTCATAATTCATAGGTAAATCGAAAAAATTTAACAACTTGCTCCGCCTCTCAAACGATGTCACCAATTTCAGTGGGTATCGGTGGTATTTCAGGAGGGGAGTTGTTCTCAATAGTTAAAGGAATAGTTCACCCAAAAATTTAAATCCTCTCATAATTTCCTCACCCGCATACCATCCCAGATGTGTATGACTTTCTTTCTTCTGCAGAACACAAATTAAGATTTTTAGAAGAATATTTCAGCTCTGTTGGTCCTTACAATGCAAGTGAATGGGTGCCAAAATGTTGATGCTCCAAAAGGACATAAAGGCAGCACAAAAGTAATCCATAAGACTCCAGTGGTTAAATCCATGTCTTCAGTAGTGACATGATATGTGCGGGTGAGAAACAGATCAATGTATAAGTACATTTTTGCTAGAAATTCTTCTCCTTGCCCGGTAGGGGCGCATGCATGAAGAATGTGAATCACCAAAAACAAAAGAAGAAGAATGTGAAAGTTAAAGTGGAGATTGACTGAGCAGGGAGGAAACTTTATTGTAAAAATTGAATAAAATTAAGATTTTTATCACCTATTAAATCGCTCTGAAGACATTAATTTAAGTCACATGGATTGCTTTTGAGCTTCAACATTTTGGCACCAATTTACATGCATTATATGGACCAAAAATAGCTGAGAAATTCTTCTAAAAATCTTCTTTTGTGTTCTGCTGAAGAAAGTCATTCACATCTGGGATGCAATAAGGGTGAGTAAATGATGAGAGTATGATGAAAGAATTAAAATTTTTGGGTGAACTATCCCTTTAAGAACTATAGTTCTCAATCTAATCAGTTCCTGAGGGATCATATCAAGTCCCACTCTTTTTTTCTTCAAATATCCCGTTTCACTTGGAAATTCTCTGTTTATGGAAGTAATGTTATAATGGGATGTGAATGTCATTTTATGTTGACTTGAACTCATTTAACAACCTGTATGCAGGATTAAATATATGTAATTTTTAAAGTATTTGGTGAAATTATGACAATCTAACTGCACTGCTCTGCCCTCTTGTGTTTGCCTGGAGATACACCAGGTCCTACATGCCCAAAAGTATATGGATGCCCTTTTATAATGGACAGGTTTGGCTTGGTCCCTTAGTTTCAGTGAAAACACATCTTAATGCTACAGCATATAATGCAATTCGAGAGACTGTTGCGCTTCCAACTTTGTGACAACAGTTTGGGGAGGGACCTTCTCTGCTCTTGTGAATGGCAGCAAATCCCCTTTAATGCCTATAGTTTTGAAATGTAATGCTCAATAAACACAAATGGGTTTGGTTTTTGGGTGACCACATGTTGTACTTTAGTACATAGTGTACATTAGGACATGTGGTGTGTATTAGAAATGGTGTTATAATGATCCTTTGTATGAGGTATGTGTATTTTCTCATCTTTATCTGCTATGACATCACAGTGTTTCACCTAGGATTTTTTTTAAAGCAGTTGTGCTGTTTTGGCAGATGACCCCTATTTACGCGCATCAGTGAGAGGAAGATCTTAAAACGACCTTAGCATCATTAAAAATGGGTTATTCATGCTCGCCTTGTCATATGTGTGTTTATTTACTTATAGTTTTGACACTTGAAGGGCTCTGGAAGCCCAAATAGCTGTAGTAAACTGTCAAAATAATGAAATACCTTAATGCAGAAAATTACTTGCACTATTTTTTATTAAACATAAAAACAAATATTATCAAACATTATAGAACATGGACCAATCATCAATCAAGTACATTAGTTTAAAGTTATATAAAATAAAAAAAATCACAAAAACCTGTTAATACATTAAATGTCATGTTTATTTAGTGGAGTGAATCAGCTCTAGATGATGCTTCTCTGTCTATCATTCAGATTTGTTCATAGATTTGTTTAGTTACAATTTTTGTAAATCACACCTTAACCAGTAGGTGGCAACAAATGAACACCTATGTATTTTGAGTGAGTCATTAAACCAGTGATAAATCAATGAGTCATTCAATACTAAACATACTTGCATGTCTGCAAATCTACTAAGAGAATAAGCATCAATAAGCAATAAGCATGTGTGTAAGCATCAAGTGTTTTCCCTAAAACTTACAACAACAACTTACAGTATATATCATTTTGTGATAGAGACGTTTACTCATAAATTATCCAGCCACTTTCTCTCCTTGATGAACTAGATTACTGAAGTAATTGTACGACAAAACTCCTCCTCTCCTTCAGTCGGTCAACAGATCCTGATCCTTGCTCATTCAGTGAAGCAGTGTATTCCATCAGGGGATCAAACAAATTATATGCTCCTTCACAGACCGTACTTGAATGTTATTGGCTTGTGGTATAGTCAGTCTTTACAGGAATGAAAATCCACCAAAGCAGTCTCGTGCTTTTAAACTAGAGCTCATTGGCTTCTAAAATTGGAGACGTCAGTGAACAAGAAATATGAGTCTGTTTATGAAGATCAACGAGAAGGATTCATTCACTTACAAAATTCATTCAAAAAGACAGATTTGTTCACAAACGAAACATCACTACTGCTCATGCTGCATGCATATAGGGGAAACACTGTGACAATTCTACAGCTCTGCCTTAAATCTTAATGTGCTGTTTCATCTAATCCCAATTTTTGTCCTAATCTGTGTTATTCTGATGCTAATTGATAGGCGCCCCTAAGAGCCGACCGGCCAGCATGGACCTCCTACTCCTGCACACCCGGCACTCCAACTCTGACCTCCGACCCCTGAGCTCCACCTGCCAGGTCCCTCGAGTATCCAACACCTCTGAGAATGAGGAGCGTGAACACACCTACTCTGAAGTTTGCCGTCGCCCGTCTCCCATGCCCAACCTCGCAGACGACGGCCTTTACGAGAGTGTTGGGATTAAAGGGGCAGGACCTGATGCAGCTGCCCCGCCACGTGCCCCTCCCCTCACATCGACCACCACGTCCACCCAGCACCACAACCATAGCCCAACCCTCAGTGGGAATGTGCGAGGCAGAGGGGGTATAAATGCCGTAAATCAGGAGGAGGGGACAGCAGAGTACGCCTCCATACGGAAGGTGAAGAAGCTGGAGCGTGGCAGGAGGGAGGAAGTGGTGGAAGATGAGAGGGAACAGCACAGTGTGTCCAGCACTGAGTCCTCCAGCAGCACCTTGCATAGGAAAACAGTGGAACCATTTCAGCTACCGAATTTCCCAAAGGTGAGTATGAAGCAGTTCAGATACACAAGTTCAAAATTGTAATTAGATTTATTGTTCCCACATAGGCAAGTGTTAGCCTCCGTAGCGGTGGATGCCAAGGCTCACATCATTATTAAACCCAAAGTATATTAGGTTTTGCACAATCAGCAGAGTGCTCGAGCACTCTATGTGTGCCGCCTAATTCTTTCAACTGCCTAGCAACACCGTGGTAACCACACAGGATGCCCTAGGAGCCACTTTGTAACAGTAAAAAACGGCTATAAACCAGGGCTGTGAATTTAACACGTTAATTCAGTGCGATAAAAAATTAACGCAATTAATCGCACTGCCTCCGGACCATAATAAGGAAGATTCCTGAGAAATACAAGCTTGTAGTACCACCTGTTTACTCCAGAGGGCAGTAAGTGACATTTCAGCTGTATGAGCAACGTGCAGTTTATACAGTGAAGAAAACTCTTCAGCAGACAGCACAACACAAACATGCGTTACATTCTGCTTTCAAAACACATAATGGAGCGCAAATGCGATCTAAGGGATCTCAAGATGTGTTTAAAGATTGAGTATTAAACTATATTTAACTTGACACAGTGACCTAAACATTTTATGTTTTTATATATATATATATAATTTTTAAATATTTAAAGATAACTATGTATAATTATATATTGATATAAATATGTATAATCATTATATATTGAATTATTGTTATACGATGGGCTTTCTCAGCATATGCGATTAATCCCGATTAATTAATCGTGTCACCATGTAATTAATTCGATTAAAAATTTTAATCGATTGACAGCCCTACTATAAACACAACTATACACAGCTAAAACACTCAAAACACTTTAGCAACCACCTAGCAACACTAAAAAAATCGCTATAAACACAACTATACACAGCTAAAACATTCAAAACACGTTAGCAACCACCTAGCAACACTAAAAAAATCGCTATAAACACAACTATACACAGCTAAAAACTCAAAACACATTAGCAACCACCTAGCAACACTAAAAAAAACAGCTAAAAAAAACTTTAAACACTTTAGCAACTGCATAGATAGCCCTGGCAACCACCCAGAACACCCTTGCAACCACCTAGCAACACTAAAAATCATAAATAAAAAAATAAAGCTAAACACAGCTAAAAAAAAACCCAATCTGAACACTTTAGCAACTGCATAGCAACGCACTGGGAACCACCCAAAACACCTAGCAACAATCTACAGTAGCTACAGATTTACAGATATACAGTAAAGGGACTTTAAAGGGGGAAGGAAAGCCATATTTGGACGTGATAAATTTACCGGACATATGTCTGTGTGCTATTATTGCATATGTCTGTATGTTTACAGTCAATTAGCATGCAAGCGATGTCTGCAGAAATCACAGAGATGAGTGTGTCTTCTGCATTTACACACTGTCGCCATGTAACTGACCTATCAGAAAAAGTATGGCAGTGCTGATTAATTATGCATGAAATATTAAACATGATCATATACAGTATCTGGGATTATTAGGATAAATTGATTAAAATATCTGGCAAAATACAACAGAACTGGTGTGTAACAGGTAAAGGTTGGGCAAGGAGGCGGTGTGAACTGTCTGAACAGTAAACAAAGTTTTAATGAGAAACTCAACTTAAAAGAAACGTAAATAAACACAGACACATTTGCAATGCGACCGCATGCGTCTCACTCGAGAACCGGCGCCTCTGCCTGCCCTTTATCTCACACTGCCCGTGCTCCATCACGGCCGGTCACGCCCTCCTCCTTGTCATACTCCTCCCCCATCTGATTCATGCTGTGGGGCCATCATTCTGACTTAACCCCCGCCTCCCACCTCTGGAGTGGAGATGCTGCCCTTCCGGCCGTTCTGTCAGCCGGTGGATGAGGGGAGGCATGAGGAGAGGGAAAGGGAAAGGGAAAGGGCGAGCAGAGACACACAGAAAGAGAGGGAGGAGGGAGAGAACTTGCTCGCCAGCTCCCGGACGCACTGTTGTCCGCTCCTCAACGGCTCCTCAACGGCTTCTCCCCTTCTCTGCAGATGGCCGCGGTTCCTCCAGCTCTCGGCGGCCGGCCACGCCCTCCTCCTCATCACATGGTGATATTAGTGAAACTAAATCCTATATTGCACTCTTGAATAAAAAATATCAACAGTCCATTCACATTATATTTGTCCCTCTGTTAAGTATGTTCTGAAACTTGATTTCTTCTCTTGGTCAGCATCTATTTCAGAGACTTCAATAACCTGAGATACAACAAAAGTTAAAGGGTTCACAGGTTGGACAGTGTACAGGGCTATCTGGCATACCGGGCATTTTCCCGGTGTGCCGACGCACTTTGGGGCCGATCAGGGGCGGACTGATCATAATAAGACAAGTTGTTTTTTCGTTTTCCGTTATTTAATTTCAAAACAGATATGGAATGAACGGAAGATACACGGATTGTTGTGCTTTCGATACATAGAAAACACACATACTGAAAAAATGTATACCTTGAATGAATTGAAAATAGTATCTGCAAAATGCATAAATGTATGTTTAAAGTACTTGAACATACAGGAGTGTCTATGGTGCAGCTACACATTTGGCCACTAGAGTTCACTGTATCACATAACAATATCCTTTACCTTCCTATTGGTTTCACGAGTTCACTGGTTCATATTGTCCAGGAGCGCATTAGGGTAAACGGATTTTTGGCGGGTTTGAGCTCTGAGATCCCCCCTGGACAATCTGACTAGAGCAAGAAATAGAAACGCAATTTTTGAAATAATAATTGGTAGAGGCGTTATGAAATACAGGTGCAGAAGGGGATGCGGTGTGGAAGCAGCTATATATACTTGGGGTATGATTGGCAAGCCTAGATGATCAAGCTCCTCCCGAACCTACTTTTGCACATTTATTTATCATTATCTTATCAAGTTGTTTTTGTTTTATCATTTTCACAGCAATTGTGCACAAGTCACAGACACAGTATGTAAACACAAGGTTAATAGTAAAAAGTACAAGTAATAAAAATCTTTTATAGTGTATGTGAATAGTAAATAGAAAGTAAAAAGTGACTTGTATTGTCTCAAAAAGTACATGTATCTCTACAGTATATGCAAAACAAGAACTTTGATGGGACAAGACCACAAAACAAATTACTGACATGACCGGACTTTTACAGGTATATCTTTCAGAAATCTATTCAAATCTACTCAACTATTCAACTCAAACTAAAACTAAAAATAATATTAGCAAGTTTTTGCAAGTGACATTTTCTTACCCCCCCAATCGAAAAATGTTGTTACATCCTTGATATTACGTCTATCTTTGTCACACAAAAGTAGATGTTAGGTAGAATTCTAGGGACTGACAGCCTCAGTCACCATTCACTTTCATTGCAGATTTTTTCCATACAATGAAAGTGAATGTTGACTAGGTCTTCTACCTCTCTTTTTGTGTTCCACGGAAGAAATACATACAGATTTGGATCAACATGAGGGTGAGTATGAATAATGACCTAATTTTGGGGGTTGAAGCAACCAGATAAAGATAAAAAATAAACTAGAGCAATAATTGAAAGCAGTGTCAGTTTCTCTGATCGCTTTATTCTCCTGATACGTTTTTGATTGTCGTCTGTTGCCATTTCACCTATATTCATGTCTGTCCGTCAGCTGATACTTGTTGATGTTGTGTGTGGCTTTCCAGAACAGATAAGATTTGCAGAGAGCAGAACAGCCGTGCTGAATGATGTTGCCTTTAAAATGGAAAACACACAGATGATGGGATAATGATCCCGTTTTCCTGTTAACACAGCTCTGCTCTACTTGTCTATGTGTGTGTGTGTGTGTGTGCAATTTGTACACCACATACAGAGATTACAATATTTTTTGTTGCAGGTTTTTGTTGATTGATGGCTTGTTTACACAGGCACAGTATTGTATTTGGTGTTGTGTGTGTGGGTGTGCATATGTATCTTTCTAAACCTGACTTAGTTAGGTGATTGCACACTTGCCATTTAATGGCTTAGCAAGACTAAGTGATGTGTATCCCTCCCTTCATAAGGGGAATTAAAGTATCAATGAGTGGGTCTAATTTGACCGGCATTATATCCCAGTCTGCATCTACAGCTAATTTTTGTGGAGTGTGTGCAAGAGTGCGCACGCACCACAGTTGTGCATCACATGTGTCACTTGAGTGCACTGGGGCTGGATTATGTAAAATCTGTTGGCAGGTTGCCCGCCCCGTAGTGTGTTTTTTATTTTTATTTTGTAAAGGCATCAGGGATGAGCCGCGGAGCAGGTAGTCGCTTCCGCCTGGAAAATAAATAGCAGCACACACTGTAGCCATTCATCTCCCAGTATTATTCATTTGTACAGGAGACATGTTTCCCCCCCTCTTTAATCATTGACTCTATGAGCTGCTCTATGTGCATATCTGCTCCCTTAATGATTAACTCATAGAACATTTCCATTGTAGAAGCAAACATTGATCTAACCTAGAGTTTTGTTTTGCTTACAAATAAAGTTGTTAAATGGTAAGCGTTTCCATCTTTTAGAGATAGAGATGATTAATCCAATTTGTAAATGCAAATGTAAAATTCATTGAACAGACTATATGTCTATCCCTCACAACCTCATTTTTATTTGCATCAGCCTAATGTAGCATCCATCCTGACTAAGGTCTATTGTGTTAGGGGCTGTTTAAACTGAACGCGTTCTTGCTTTAAAAGAACTAGATTCAGTGCAACGAATGAAACAAGATGTGTTTTTAAAAGTTGAAGTTCTTGACACGGCATCTTAAAAACATGGTGCTCATGCGAGAGATGCTGACAAAACATTGGGATGCGGCACAAAGGTCAAAGACTTCCATCTAGAGCATGTTTACATAGAAGAGGCCATTCAGACGAATGCGTTTTAGCGTTAAAAATGTGGGTGTCTCGAGATGCATTCTTGTAACTTGGCACGGCATCTTAAAAACGTGGTGCTCATGTGAGAGATGCAGACAAAACAGAGGGACGCGGCACAACGGTCAAATGTGTCCGTCGTTTAGCACGTTTACATAAAAGGGGCTGTTCAGACCGGACGTGTTATTGTGTAAAAACAAATCTAGATGCAGCGCAACGAATGGAACAGAATAGAATGCAGGCCTCTCGAGACGCATTTTTAAAAGTTAAAGTTCTGTTAACTTGGCACAGCCTTTTAAAAAAAATTGGTGCTCATGCACGAGATGCTAAAAATCAGTGAGATGTGGTGCAACAGTCAAAAACATCTGTCAAGCATACAGTAAGTTTACGCAGAAGAGGCGATTCAGACCAAACGTGTTATTGCGTTAAAAAAAAGCTAGCTGCAGCACAACGAATGGAATGCATGTGTTAGGACATGAGTTTTTCAAAGTTTAAGTTCTTTTAACTGGACACGGCATCTTAAAAATGTGGCTTTTATGCGAGAGATGCTGAAAAACAGCGTGATGCGGCACAATGGTCAAAGATGTCCGTCTAGCGCATATTTTGCATAGAAAAGAAGTTAAACCAGTTTTGAAGTGTTTTCAGTTTTAATTGTGTTAACCAAGTGCTAATGGCCAGTTAAAATAATAATTACTTTGTTTGTAATAGTATAATATATGATGATAAACAATTCAATAATTGAATATATTGACAAAACAACTTTGGTTATTAGAACTTGCATGTAGTCAGTTGTAGTGCTTGAAGAAATCTGACCCGCCTTCTTGTTCATGATATGACCAACAGGAGGCAGTGTTCATGGGAAATGGTGAGCAGTACATTTGGAAACCACCAGAAGAGGATGAAATCATGATGCCAGGGGTCCCTCCACTGGAGAACGGACACAGCCATCCCACCGCGGTTGAGGTAAAGTGTCGACCCACTCCCTCGCAATTCCAGCACTGCAGACGGGGTCATGACATTGCTCTGAGGTTGCATGAAGGGATCAGGTTTCAGACTTTGACCTCTAGCCTCTAAAGCTCAAGACCACTTGTGTACATTTTGGATTTCTATGGTCAGACAGTTGTACGTCAATAAAGAGTCTTTTTGCTCATGAATTGAGTAGAATAATGACTGTAGCCTAGAGAGGGTTTTATTGCAGTTAGATAAATTAGGTCTTAACGTCTTGGGCCCTTGATTCTCCCTCCCCCACACTCTTCGTTCTCTCTCAGTCTGTTGCTGGCCTGGAATGGTATGACTAACAGACAGGTCAAAGGTCAGTGGACTCTGCTTGTTGACTGTCAGTTCATGGGTTGGGGGGGGGGGGGGGGGCGTTGAGGTCAGGACAGATTGGTACTCTGAAGCACTCTGAGTCAACTTTTTTTTAATCAACTTCCTGTGGCCACTCAAAACATACATTCAGTGTTCAGCATTTTGCAGAAATGTTGTTTGGTATACCTCACATTTTAAGATGAAATGGATTGTTAACATGCCAGTTTTAATATTGGTACCTCGGAAGGCATTACATTTACTGTCAAATGAATTTCTACACTTAACTTGGATTTATTTTTCAGTAGTGTAATAATAAACTTTTTTAGGCTTAGTGTCATCTGTTCTGGTGTGTTGAGAAGACTTCTCCACACTCTCCACAGTCCACTGTCTTCCTTTCATCACTCAGAACGCCCAATTTCATGTTGTGAAGTGGGTGTGACACCTGCCCTACACCACTTCAATTAACACAATATTCTGCATATAAAAGGTGAATTCATGTTAACTGGACCACTTTTTGATGACTGTCAAGACATTGCCCAATTTACATAAATTCACAATAGTTTAATGCGTGGATGTGGCCTATGTAAAATAAAGGTCCTAATAAATTAAGTCTTCAAATTCTTAAAGGAATTTTCTAGGTTAAATACAGTTTCAGCTCAGTCAACAGCATTTGTGGCATAATGTTGATTACCACAAAAATTCATTTCGACTCGTCTCTCCATTTCTTAAAAAAAAAGAAGCAAAAATCGAGGTTACAGTGAGGCGCTTGCAATGGAACTGAAAAGGGCCAATTTTTGGAGGGTTTAAAGGTAGGAATGTGAAGCTTATATATTTATAAAAGAACACTACATTAATTCTTCTGTTACAGATCATGCATTGTTTGATTTTTTTGGTTTATGGCTGTCATGGTAGCAAAATTTTAATATTGTATATCATTTTACACAGAAAAGGTTAGTCAGTGATTCTATCACACTAAAATCGTGTTAGCATGCATGTAGTTTATGTCAAGTGGCATACTTTTATAACAGTGAGCATTTTAACATTTACAGATTGGCCCCCAATTACTTCCATGGAACCCAGATTGTATGTTAATCACATGTTTATTTGACCTGAAATCTCCAGATAGTACAATTTCCAGACTGAAATTGTAATTCTCACCTGTAAACATGTCATGCTAGGTTGAATTGCTTCTGTAGACTGCACTTGTAAGAAAGGAAATTAGAAAAAGTGAGAGAGCGAGAGAGAGAGATATAAAGGGAAAGAAAAGAGAGGGCGCAAAAGAGCAAGAGGAAGAAGAAAAAAGCTCTCAATAGCTGCAGAGTTTTGAAACTTCCGTCATCATGATTTCCCCTCTCTCTCTCTCTCTCTCTCTCTCTCTCTCTCTCTGTGCAAAGTATAGCACAACACACATTAAACAATGCTTCACACAGTGAGAAGATATTAGCATGGCTCAGATGCATTTTGGGAGTTTCAAACAACATTAAATAGACAGCGGGAGCTGCGTTGTTTAGAATACAATATAAATGCGCCTGGTTCAGTCATGCCTGTGTTCAGATGCATGCTGCTGCTCATGCCAGGAAAAAATACAGCAGGAATACTGCAGTGTGTTCTTCAGACTTGTCTGAGGTGTTAACATGACAAACATAATGATATCTACAGCTCTATCTGTGCTTCTCTGACAGCGCCCACTGCCTTTACACGTTAATGCCATAAAGGTCACTATGTGCCAAGCCAAATTCTTCATTGGGATTTTACACATGCCTTTCAGATGCGAGTGCTAAATGTCATCTACCACAGAGTGCATGTGGGGAGATCTGATACCCCCACCTCCACACACACACACATTCAGAGTTAAGTGTGTTAGTATTTATGTGATAGTTCACAAAAAAAAAAAATACAAATAATATCATATTGTTGCAAACCTGCATGACTGTCTGTAATATGAATGTAAATGTGGGCTAAGGCTGTCAAGCTTCATAAAAACACAGTGAAAATATCATAAAAGTGGTCTAAATGATTTGTGTGCCATATTCCAAGTGGTCTGGAGCCCTTGTGTAAATAATATTTACTGAAAATCTTGACATTCGTCCTAGCTTTCCTCAATGAAATCATGAATCATTTACTGAATCATTTTCTTTAGTCAGATATTTTCAATGTATTAAAAGTTCCAGTTCACAAAATAGGTCTGAAATAATTTGTTACCAAATCATTCATTATTCAGATCTTTTCAATGAATCAGTTGTTCCAATACACAAACTAGTCTGAATGATTCATTAGCGAATCCTTCTCAGTCAGATGATATTTATAATGAATCGTTTAATGAATCCTTCTCATTAGTCAGTTTATATTTATAATGAATCGTTTAATGAATCCTTCTCATTAGTCAGTTTATATTTATAATGAATCCTTTAATGAATCCTTCTCATTAGTCAGATCTTTTCAGTGAATCAGTTGTCCCAGTTCACAGAACTAGTCTAAATGATTTATTAAAGAATGAATTAGTGAACAATGACTTTCTGTCTCACACAAAGCTATCTTATCGCATCGACTGAATCATATGGACCACTGTTGATACTTTTATGGTGCTTTTCTGTCATTTTGGAGCTTGAGAGCCCCAATCATCATTCACTTTCATTATATGGAAAAGAGCGGCCAGAATGCTCTTCAAAATGTCACATTTTTGTTTTGTGAATAAATTATGAGAGAATTTTCATTTTTAAGTGAACTAGGCATATTCCTTTCTAAATCACATACTCCTGGCTCTGGTGCAAGCACACACGGACATTAAAGAAGGATTGTGGGAAATCTTCCCACCGGTTCAGCTCCTGGGGTTAATGCTGTTTCACTGGGTTACTGTGGTGAAAATTTAACAGACTTATCTGCAGGTTAGGTAACACTGCTGCTCTCTTCAGCCAGATAAGAGTGTTTACACTGGCTCTGTCTATCACGGCCAAAGTGGGTCATGTTTCTGCTGTGTGCAGGCAGAGTCCTGATACATGCAATGCTCCACACAAGTCAAATACTCTCCAATGTGGGCATTAATATTCCACATATCTAGATATACTACATCATCAGACAATGCTGTAGTACCCAAGACCAGACTTGGCCTTGGACTCAGTATTGAGACTATATTTTTATGGCCTTTGTCTTGTCAAGTGTGGAATCAAACTTTTTCACAAGACCAGTCGAGTCCCTTTAAATGAAAAGGCCTGTCCTGGTGAGATATTGAGAACTGTGTTGGCTTGGTCCATCTACTGACACAAGGAGTAATACACAGATATACTTGAGGAATTACGAGCTGTTAGACACGAGCCAAGTTTTTACAAAACTTTTTTTAATAACACGCAATGACACGAACCTTCCAAACTTGGGCATATCCAGAAATGATTTCGTCCTAACAGCCTGCTAACTTCTAAACTAACTTAAAAAACATGCCAAAACAATTATATATTATTGTCAATAATTCTGTCATTCGAGCGTATCTGAGGCAGAGACAAAAGTTAGTGGGACCTTTTAGTTTTAGTTCCAGTAATATTGAAAGATTTAGTTTATTTAAGTAACACCTCATAGATAGACCGGGTTTATGGTTTATAATATATATGGATATAACTTACTATGTGAATGATTGCTGCTATAAGAGTAAAATTGACTGTAAAAGATTCATTTTCATGTCTTTACGGACAGCTTTTGACTTTTTAATATGGCAGATGCACCAACGTATCACATTTCATAGGAACAGCTGCTAATGTGTCATCTACGCATGGATATCCATGCTAAAAACCACTCAGAACACCGTAGCAACTGCATATCATCTGCCTGGCAACCACCTGCATCACTACTAACTGTTTTTGGTGAAAAGGAACTTTGAAAGTTTGATGATTCTGTGCTGTGTTTTTATTTTAAACCCTCTTTTGTTTTGTCTCTTTTAGCACTACAACTGTAACATGAGAAGTATTCTTCCCAGTACGGCTGTTACGAAATCCTCTTTGGCAAAGCTGATCTTTGGCACACTTTTGAGTGTTTCTCATTTTGTGGTTCTCTCTGTCTCTTCAGATCTCTGACATGTACTCTACCGTTTGTAAGACCTTGAAGAGAAGACACCAACAGTCCCAAAGCCAAGAGGATAACAGGCCAACAGGCTCTACAGCGTCTGAAGTGGTGGAGCAGGGCTCAGGGGGTGCTGTGGACTGGCCCGCTGGCGGTGCTTCAGGGGAAGAGGGATGGGGGAAGAGTTGCTCCCAGGAAGAGCATTGCTATGAACCAGTGGGCGAGAAGACGTGGCCTCGGGGCCTGGCGCTAGAGTCAGACCCGGCTTACGCCACCATCGATTCCCACCGGAAAAGGGAGAAGCTGGCCAGCAACACGCTGAAGCCCAAAAAGAAGCCTGGAGGTCCGCCTCAGGGGCCAGGAAGAGCCATGACTTGCGAGAACTTTTACGAGACTATCGGTGATGTGAAGCAAGGGGCAAATGCAGCGAGCACCACCACTATCTTTACCTTCAATGACGGAATGGAAATGTATGTTACAGGGCTATAAAAATCCTCAGTAAAACAGTCAAATTAAACACCTACAGAGGGGACAAGAACAAACTGCAGCCTACTTGTTTAGACAGATGAAAAGATACAGCGTACAGCTGCCAAACACATGTCACAACACATCCCTGATGAGAAAACAATGGTCTAAATCCAGCCTTAAATGGTTAGCTGGTCTTAGCTGGTCTCTCAGCCTGATCAGGTTGCTCTGTTGGCTGGTTTTTAATGTGTTTCAAGCCATTTTCAGCTGGTCAGGCTGGGAGAACAGTTTGTTCCAGCTTAGACAACTATCAAACTAGCTTAGGCTTTTCAGCAGGGATACATCTCAAATACCATAACCGATGTATATTGATTGTCACTATTGGTGAGCACAAACAATTGCAACACTTGTGTGGAAAAAAAAACACTGAATTGGCTGAACCAGGCCTGCAGCCGTGCAGGCATGCTCACAGAATCCAGGGATCTAAACTGGTTTTTCCACCACGCTGCAGTCACTAATGAAAGGGTTAGTTTACAGCAGGGTAAAAATCAAAACCACTGTAAGACTCATAATGGGCCGTTCACACAGGAGGTGTTCTTGCATTCCATTTGCGCTGTGTATTAATTGTTGGTATAATTAAACTTGTGCTAGATTAGTATTTCTCAATCCTGAATTTGTATACTTTCGGAGTATGTGCTGATTTTGACGGAGAACGTACTTCTCTTCCATTAAAATGTATGTTCTGTAGTAGTATGCCATTCCGAACTCAATCTTGCCAGATGCAGTAGGTCATCTGGGTGTTACTCGCCTACTGTTTTAAGGATTCAGACACCCTATTCAATTGACAAGCTGCTTTTGGCATACTAAAAAGTGAAGTACAGAAGTATGCATATTCAGATGTGGGATTCATTGACCCTCTACTAATGAGATGATGAGCTGAATCAGGTCTGTTAGATTACACTGCAAAAAGTCACTTTCATACTGTGTACTATATTCTATATAGTATTTTTGTCTTCCAATAAAAAAAATAAAAATAAATAAAATAAGAAATCTTTAAAATATCTAAACATTTCTGAAATCAAGACACATCTACTTGAGAAGTGGCTGGTTTTAGAACAGAATAAAATGGCATGTGATATTAAAGGAATAGTTCACATAAAAATGAAAAGTCTCTCATCATTTACTCACGCTCATGCCATCCCAGATATGTATGACTTTCTTTCTTCTGCTGAACACAAACTAAGATTTTTAGATAAATATCTCAGCTCTGTAAGTCATAACAATGCAAGTCAATGTTGGACAGAACATTGAAGCTCAAAAAGCAAATAAAGGCAGCATAAACGTAAATCCATGTCTTCAGAAGTGAAATGATAGGTGTGGGTAAGAAATAGATAAATATTTAAGTCAGTTTTTACCATAAATCTCCACCTTTACTTTAACATTCTTCTTCGTTTTTGAGAATTTTCATTATTTGTGCATATTGCCACCTACTGAGAATTTAAAGTAAAAAAGGACTTAAATATTGATCTGTTTCTCACCCACATTTATCACATTGCTTCTGAAGGCATGAATTTATCCACTGGAGTTGTAAGGATTACTTTTATGCTGCTTTTATGTCGTTTTGGAGCTTCAAAGTTTTGGTCACCATTCACTTGCATTGTATGGACCTACAGAACTGTAATACTCTTCTAAAAACCTTTGTTTGTGTTCTGCTGAAGAAAGAAAGTCATACACATCTGGGATGACAAGAGGGTGAGTAAATGATGAGAGAATTTGCATTTTTGGGTGAACTATCCCTTTAAGGTTTATACTTTTTGTCAATGGGGTAATCAAAATCAATGTAATTTAAAGGGAAGCATAGTTTTTGCAAAAAAAATTAGATTTCTCTGAAAACAAATATCTTACAGTGTCATTTTGGATCACAATTTTTTTAATGGAAAACAAACACAAAAATACACACAAGAAAAAATGATTTCTTTGCAGTGTAAGAAAACACCCAAAAAGTGTGAAGGCTTGGTCACATTTACCTTGGCACTGTGGAATTCTGCAGGCAAAATAAACTCATCTCAATGGATATCCACACCATCAGGAATCTCACATGATTCCGTTAGCGAAGAAATTTCCCTACATGATTTTTAAAATGAGTTTTAAGTTTGGTGAACTTTGACATGCAAATTTGCATTGTTTACATTGTTATTGTTTGCATTGTTGGAAGTTGCGTGGTTTACATTTGCAATGGATTAGGAAAATTATTTTAGCTGTGAATTTCTTTATAACTTCACTCTCCCAATGTTTAAAGTACAGCATAAAAACAAGGGGAAAGGTGGTGGGTTACTATGGGACCAGGATTGGGAAACACTGCGCAAGTTTTTTTTTAGTGCTAGATTTTTTTGCATAGTTTTAGCATTTTTGCGCGCTGTTTTTAAAATGTTGAATCTTGTCAAAAAAGTTGAACTTTTCACATGCAGCACAGCGGCTCAATATCAGTTTTACAACAGTGAACCAATCGGTTAACTCTGGGGGCGGGTTAAACATATTTACATATGGACAAGGGTTTTGAGTGTTTATATTAGCAAACAGTGTATAGTAGTAAATATGCCTATAAACACACCCTCGGTTTAATTAAGCTCTGTCTAGCTGTTTTTAATGCAATAACACGTCCTGTGTAAACGCTCCCTTACACTATAGCATAGGGCAGTCTATATCTGATTACATAAAATCAGAATGAACATACTGCCTTTCCTCCTCGTCAGCCAATCAAGCCCACTGCTGTGTGAGCACTACCTGCATATTAACACAGGGATCACATGAGATGTCAGCTTAACCCCTGCAAAAACACACCTGACTGGTTCTCTCAGCTTGAGACTGCCGGCTACCACCACAGAGTTAGTTTAGCTGAAACCTCAAAATACCTGGTTTACAACTCTTTTTTTTCCACCTTAAAGGGTTAGTTCACCCAATAAATAAATAAATACTGTTATCATTCACTCACCCTCATGTCATTCTAAACCATTATGACTTTCTTTCTTTCTTCAGTGGAACACAGAAGGAGAAATTTTGAAGTATATTCATGCTGCTGGTTTTCCATACGATGAAAGTGAATGTTACTGGGTCTATCAAGCTTCAAAAAGAATCCATTAAAGTATCTTTAAAGTAGTCTTTATGAGCTCTCAAATCTTATTTGCATATATTTTAAATATGTTTTATAGGGTTTTAGTCCTCACATGTTCCTTGCATAAACCTACACTCAAAAAAGTGCTCATGGCAAAATAAATATGTTAACAAATGGTTTAAATTAGATTTATTTTAAATTGGCTTAACTTTGCAAAGTAAAAATTTGTTCAATTAATAACAAAGAAAATGTTGTTGCTTTGCCATTTGCCAAACTGTATTGTTAATTTTTTTATATAAATATTTTAGTTCATACTCCTTATTCCTTTTAAATAAATACTTTTAAATACTAAGGAATAGTTCACACAAAAATTTAAATTCTCTCATAATTTACTCACCATCATGTCATCCCAGATGTCTATGACTTTCTTCTGCTGAACACAAAGAAAGATTTTTAGAAGAATATCTCATCTCTGTAGGTCCATACAATGCATAAAGTAATCCATAAGACTCCAGTGGTTAAATAAGTGTGGGTCAGAATCAGAACAATATTTAAGTAATTTTTTTTACTCTAAATCTCCACTTTCACTTTCAGATGTGAAAGTGGAATTAAACAGGCAACCAATATGACGAAATAAGTGAAAGTGGAGATTTAGAGTAAAAAAATGTATTTACATTTTTTATCTGTTTCTCATCCACACCTATCATATTGTATCTGAAGACATTGATTTAACCACTGAAGTCATATGTTTTAATTTTATGTTTCCTTTTTGTGATTTTTGGACCTTCAAAGTTCTGGCCACCGTTCACTTGCATTAAAAAGACCAACAGAGCTGAGATATTCTTCTACAAATCTTAATTTGTGTTCAGCAGAAGAAAGAAAGTCATATACATCTGGGATGGCATGAGGGTGAGTAAATGATGACAGAATTTAAATTTTTGGGTCAACTACCCCTTTAATCTGAATTCATAATATGTACGTTATTGAAAGATTAATTGAATGAATCCAGTTTGATGAAAACAGCTAAAATGCTTTAATCTTGAATACAATAATTATAATTTTTTTAGTGTCTTATGTCTTCAGAAGACTTGGAATATAGCGCATGAGTCATATGGAGTACTTTCTAGGTGTTTTTTTATTTAATTTTTGGAACTCGACAGCATCTACTACCCTATTTACTTTCAATGTATGGAAAAGAACATCTTGAACGTTCTGCAAGAAGTCAACATGAGGGTGAGAATTTTCATTTTTTGGGTGAACTGTTTCTTTAAACATTATTTGTGCTGTATGAGAGTTTAGGTGGTGTAGATACAGTATGTGTGTAGTTTTCGGTACATACTTAACGTAGAGGTCACTTTATGTCTATATAAGGGCATCTAGCTTTAAAATGTCTGCAGAATTTTAATTTTTTTCTTATTTTTTCGAAAGCATGCCACTTCCTCTCAGTCTTTGGATGTGTCAGGTAGCTTTAGTGTTTTGGCACTCGTTTCTCACAGTACAAAAATGTTTGCAACACAGACAGTGAACTTTTGCCTAAATTTTTCCACCAAAAAAGGAATGGACCACAAAAAGAAAAAAGAAAATGCTAAGGGATGCATAAGCCTAGGCAGTTAACATGTCATTTTCAGTGGCCATTGTTAACATGGGACTTTATGAGGCTTGTAACGTCTGGGTGCTGGAACGTTGCGGTGTGACTATGGAGTGCAATAAAGGCCTCTAGTTTGGCCGGGTCCACTCTCCATTCACAGTACTCAGGTCAGTGTGTGCCAGCACTGCTCCCCGGCTCGCTGGGCCTCCGGCTGGCTTAGCTATCAGCAGCATTTCATGGAGACAGTGTCCAAGGAAAACACAGCACAAGGTTTATGGTTGCTAGTGCATGTCTTTTGGAAGGACGTCTCATATTCTGGTCTGTCTCTGCGACTTGATCCTATTGTAAACAATGCCTTTCCCACATGCATTATGGGAGGTTGGATTTAGGAAAAGAATAGCACAATGAAGAAATCTCTGCAAGGGGAAACCAATATAGATGATCCCTAAAGACACATCAGCATGAAAGAAAAGAAGATAACAACTTGAATAAATGGTTTGTGATTGTAGTACATTGAGTGTATTGTAAACAGATACTTTTAAATGGTGAAATGTGTAATTTCTGCATCACTAGCTTCATCACATTGCAAATAGTCATGACTATTTTTATACAGGTTTCCAGTTTACACTTCCCTCACCTTCCATTGGTCGGTCAAACAGATAGTCCTGCCCCAAACTCGTGGCAATTGGTTGCAACAATGTTGCTATGTCAGGTTAGATGGTATGCTCAAACAACAGAGCAATGTTTTGATAGTGCCACAGTGTTACACTTTTCTGGGGAATCAGCCTATGAATTACTTACTTATAGCATATTATAAGCTGGAATTGGCACAAAATCTACACATCACCTTTAAGTCTATGGCGGGGCTACATAAAAGGGGCTGTGAAAGGGCCAAATTATCAGCTCATTGATGTATATATAAAGTTTAATTAGGGTAAATAATCAAGATAGTGTCCTCATTCATGTCACTTGCAACCTGTGGTGAGAAATGTTGGGTTTAACATGTCAGTTTTAATATATACCAAGATGAAAACTTTTTATGGCACTCTATTTTCTTATGAAACTTTATTGGTTCATTTGTTTCCACGTATCAATGTGTTTAAAAAGCTATCACTGCCATTCACACGTGTTCCAATGTTCTGTTCAAGTAAGCTGCAACTATTTCCTTGCTTGCAATGCATGCAACTGATAACACAAGCTCTTGCTCTTTCTTTATCTTCTCTGGTGCATCAAAAATAAAAGTGTATAATTCATACCCGTGCCTCACACTATAAGACATAGTGCCAAAAAACTGTACTGGGGCCATATCACAAAAAACATCTTAAATCTGGAATCATTACATCAGTTTAGTAACCATGGCGATTTTAGAACTTGAACTTGTCAGATCTTTACACTTAAGATAGGACGTTTATGTAATATGGCCCCTGGTCACTAATCAGGCTGCGTGAAGAGACCACAGGCTGCTGAGACGTTATGGTTCTTCTCAGGGAGCAGGAAGCACATAACTGGTCCAGGATTTGCCCGAAACAACAACGCTTTGGTCTCAAAGCAACTGCAGACCCTCCTCGACGTTATAAATGTGTGTCCTTGAGACTTGACGTTTGCCATATTGAGGGAGGAAGTGTGCTCCAATTTAACTTTGGCTTGGCAGTTCCTCCCACTTGAATCTGTCCTTCCTAGCACAAAGTTCGCTTTGTACTGTGGGGCGGATCAGTTCTTTTGATGTTGTCGCTTCTGAGAGAGGCCGGGAGAACCGATGGTCCAGCCAAGCGTTGTTTTCGAATGTCAGAATGAGGTTTTTCAGGATTTGATTTGTACAGATTGCACATGGGTTTATTGGTTTTTAAACAATGTTTATTCTTCAAAGAGGCAGAGAAATAACATGCCCAAAGTATGACATTTATTGACTAAATGTAAATAAAAATATCTCATAAATATATATATATATATACATCCACCTACCTGAGTTTAACAGGTGTACTGATGACATACATTGACGTGATACTACTTCGCCCAACCATTCATGGTTAAACAAATACGTACATTTTAACACATTGAGACCAAATCGCATGTATATACAGCATACTGAAATAAATCTAACTATACTGTATATATAAATGAAAAGCTCTGATATTGATGTTTTCAAAAGCAATGAAAGGTTTATACTTTGTTTAGGTTGTATGTTATGAAGTGTGTACTTATTAACACTGCTTTCCCAGCATATGTCCTTGGCTTAACTGAATTTATGTGTGGTCCACCCAAAGTGTAACACAGAGAATAATGTATACAAATAATAATAATAATAATAATCTGTTTAGTAATATTCTGTGCAAAAGATTGTAATGTTTTCTATCAAAGTCATTCATATAAATATTTGTTTTTACTTTTTTAATAAAGTTGCACCTTATGAGTGGTTGTGTGCTCTGCTGACTGTACTACAACTTGCATTATAGCTCATATGCAGTGTTTATTATTGGATGTATCTCAAGACATTTGCACATTTAAATGGATAGTTCACCCAAAAATGAAAACTCTGTCATCATTTACTCACACTCATTCCATCGCAGATGTCTATGACTTTCTTCTGCTGAACACAAGGTTTTTGGAATAATGTCTCAGCTCAGATTTAACCACTGGAGTCCTATGGATTACTTTTATGCTGCCTTTTGTGCTTTTTGGAGCTTGTAAATCCTGATCACCATTCACTTGCATTGTAAGGACCTACAGAGCTGAGATATTCTTCTAAATATCTTAATTTGTGTTCAGCAGAAGAAAGAAAGTCATAGACTTTAGATGGCAAATGATGAGAGAAAATGACCGAGACATCTGTAAAGCAGTCAGGGACATTTATGATAATTTGAAATAAAGATAGCTAAAGTCTATGATTTAATATGAGTTAATGCATTAGGTATTATGAACTAACAATTAATATTTACAGCATGTATTAATCTTGTTAATGTGAATTCATGAAGATAGGTTACTATTGTTCATTTTTAGTTCATAATGCATTAGCTCAAGTAAATTTTAATATACACAGAGATTAACGTTTACCATTAATAATAAATGCTGTACAAGTATTTTTTATTGTTAGTTAATGATACATCTTGTGTTAACTAATGTTAACAAATACAACCTTGTAGTAAAATTGTATTAAATTATTAATTAGAAGTAAATTGCCATTTTAAATCGTGCATTATTACTGTATAAGTAAATAGCTAATCTGAACGTCTAACTATGCTAATTATAATGTCATATCAAATAGATCCGATCTCTCTTTGTTCGATGGTGCTTTTGACGCATGAATTCGTATCCTCTAGTATTGTTACTCCTTCAAGGAGTGCATTTTTCAATGCTTTATTTCACCGTATACAAACATTCAAGCTGTTGTTTAAAAAGTGCGTCAAATTTGACCGGTGTCTGTTTTTTCTCTCCCTTCCTCTATACCGGCCGGCAAACCAAACCATTGAGACACACCTCCCGAACTCTCGAACAATTCAGTCCGACGTTCTCCCAACGACCAATCAGCTGCAGCGTTGCGATGGCCGCGTGCCTAAATAGAATGTTTATGTATGCTGAGAGCCAATCAGAATGAATGAGGGGTGGGGTCTAGTGAATCTCGCATGGCTGCACGCGCAGGATGGAATGGGCGTGGCGTTGATCTCAACGAGAGAAAAAAGCAAAACAATAATTTTTATCCCCTTTACCGGCTGCTTTTAGGGGCATAGTGAAATACAGTCTTTCCACGTTATTGCAAAAGCAGGGAGTCGTAATCCAAACAGTACTAATAAATGTATCCAGTTCAGAACTAAAATCTACCGAAAGTTGGCGATATTGCTGTAGTTACATTTGATCCAGGTTTAAAATGACTTCCAAACGCCTTCTTCTCGAGCAGTCTCGAGCCGGCGACAGCACGCACGCGGGGGGCTGCACCGGGCAGCGCGAGCCTGTCACTGTCCTGATGATAGCAGCACGCGAGAACGGAGCGTTTAACGGGAAAGCTTTTCAAACAAACACCGAATGGACACCGAATGGACATTATTGTACCTCAACTACGAGAGAGAGGCACTACATCCATAAGAAAGTAAGTGGTAGATACTCATTTAAGTTTTGCGTACACTCACTTATTTGGTTTATGACATTTATGACCGCATTTATTGACAAGTTATATCGATGGTCTGCAATTATAGTGCAGATTTACGACGAGAGCTTTGCCCTTCAAAAGTGAAATCTTTTGGAAAAAATATAATAATAACAACAATAATTAAATCGTTGCAGTTATACTGTTATCATGACTGTCTTCTGGGTTCAAGCTTCGAGGCGTTAACTGCTTTATCCGCGTATTATAAAATGGCGACTTAACTTGCATGTTCAAAGTTTAAACGAAAAAAAAAGAGAAGAAAAACAGGGGGTTGGTACATTTAACCGATACAACCTCCCTCATTGGCTATTGGTATCTTACACGAGCTGAAGCCGGTGGAGGGGTTTGTTTTTACAGGAAGACCGTTTACATTGGGTTTCTCTCAATAACGCATAATTGCTTTCTTGGTTATTTACTTTACAAGATGGTGATTGACATGAAAAGTAGCATTGTCATATGCAGCATATGTTATGTAAAAAAAAATGAAGTACTTTCAATCTAATGCATTTATAATTGGCTTTACGTAATGGTGCGGATAGTTCAATTCCATCAGTGGTATTGAGTGTTCACATTTTAAAGGCCTTCAGGATGTTTGTTACAGTGGGTGACACGCCCCTTTTCATTATGACGCGTCATAGAATGTGGGTTAGCAGCGCATATCGAGTATGCACTTGACCGACGTGAGCTGTGAATGGTGCTCGGCCTAAGGTCTAGGGCGAGTCTGCTTTTATTCCCTTTAACTGAGGGTAATTATTAAAAAACTGACGTAATTATTCTAGTGTTTATGTTTTAGTTAAGAAAATGATGGCAAGTAGCACTTGTTTTCCTTAACTTGACAGATTTATCAACAGTATACAATGTAATTGCTGCCTATACATGATATAACAATAAATTACTTTTTACAGGGCAGATCAGGAAAGGAAAGGCTAATTGTTGGGTGTACAGAAGGGGTGGTCACCATAATACTGAGACAGTATGCCTCATAAATTCAAGAAACAATTGTACATTTTACAGCAATCATTCACACAAAAATTTAAGTTGTTCATGATATATTTACCCTCATGTGATTCAAAAATCTATCCTGCATGCTTTTTTTCCACATATTGAAAGTTAAATGGGGACTTAGGCTGTCCCAAAAATGGCAAAAACACCATATAAAATTCATAAATGTGAATCCAAGTCTTCTTAAAGTATACAGTAGCTTTATGCGATGCACTGACTAAAATTAAAATATATTTTTTTCTTAACTTGACAGATCTATCAACCAGTATTACAGAAGCCTTGTCTTCTATTCTAGCTCTCAATTAAAATATAAAGTGTTACCAAACTATTATACTGTATGGTATTCTATGAAATAAAAGCAATGAAAGTAATTGTCTTTTTCTTTTTAATTATTACAATAGGCCTACATACTGCATTCTGACTAAATAAGTAAATAGCTCTAATAATATTATTACAACTGTATTATTGGCCAAGCTGCTCTTTTCCATATAATGAAAGTGATGCACCGGAATGAAAATTCTGGACAAACTCTGCAAATTATTATTTGAATTTAGACTTTAGGTATTTCTTTTCAATGTTATTATCAGGGGTACACCAAAACCATTTTTCTTTAACTACACATTTCATTAGACGATTAGATTAGAGTAGACAGAGAATAATTACATAAAAAAATGTGTAGATTTGAATCAGATTCACTTTCTCAGCGAATCAGCTGTGAGTGCACACATTTCAAAATATCAGTCACAAACAATAACACAACAGTATTGTGTAACACTTTTTTCCTTCTGATAATTATTGATTGTGATTGGAGGAGCACAATAAACTGCATCTGGGATTTCATTCAATTTGCACTCTTGTAGTCTCTGTGTCTGGGACATCCAGTAACTGTAAAGAAGGACTAAGGTAATGTTTTAAAACAATTTAAATTATAATTAAATTATATATATGAGATCCAGCTTTTGACAGTTGAGGGACTCATACACAACTATCACACAAGGTGCAAAGCAGAAGATGGTTACACTCTACTATATGCATACTATAGCCTACTTCATGTAAATATCTGTAATGTAGATTCTGAACAGCAGTACTAATTAAAAATAATCTTTTATCTCTTAATTTTGTATAAATTATGAAAGGGCTATGAACATTTATGAAACAAAAGGGAATGCAAAGTTAATAAATAATACTGTAGACTGTAAAAATCAGATTAATGGGTTATTATCATCAGTTTTCCTTTTCTTCTGCTTTTTATCTTGTTTTTGAACAACCATCTAAATCGAGCAATTCTGTGATTTCATGACTAGAAACGGCGATTTCGCTCCTTAGTGTTTCCGTTTAGGAGCCAATGGATACTAAGTCATTTTTTTAGTCTGGAGCCCTGCAAAAACAACACACCTTTCTATTTTTTTTTTATTCGTCTAAATCAAGATATGACCTTCTGTGAATGTTAAACCGCAAAGGGCTGTGATGTGATTTAATCAAACCGTCTGCACACAATGCTCGTGCACAGCTCTGTTCTGAGTGAGCACACGTGAAGCGGTTCTGTGCCACTCCATGAATTTTATCTCATGCACAGAATAACAGACATGTTTCTTTGGTTTCAGTGTGTCAGAAGTTTACATACACTGTTAGTATTTGGTAGCATTGTCTTTAAATTGTTTAACTTGAGCCAAACATTTTGGGTAGTCTTCCACAAGCTTCTCACAATACGTTGCTAGAAGTTTGGCACATTCCTCCAGACAGAACTGGTGTAACTGAGTCAGGTTTGTAGGCCTTCTTGCTTGCACACGGTTTTTCAGTTCTATCCACAAATTTTTTTGTCAGATTGAGGTCAGGGCTTTGTGATGGCCACTCCAATACCTTGACTTTGTTGTCCTTAAGCCATTTTGCCAAAACTTTGAAAGTATGTTTGGGGTCATTGTCCATTTGGAAGACCCATTTGCGACCAAGCTTTAACTTCCTGGCTGATGTCTTGAGATGTTGCTTCAATATATCCACATAATTTTCCTTCCTCATGATGCGATCTATTCTGTGAAATACACCAGTCCCTCCTGCAGCAAAGCTCCCGCAGAACATGATGCTGTCACCCCCATGCTTCACGGTTGGGATGGTGTTCTTCACCCTTTTCCTCCAAACATAACAATGGTCATTATGGCCAAACAGTTAAAAAAAAACATCATCAGACCGGAGGACATTTCTCTGAAAAGTAAGCTCTTTGTACCCATCTGCAAAGACTAGTCTGGCTTTTTTATGGCAGTTTTGGAGCAGTGTCTTTTTCCTTGCTGAGCAGACTTTCAGGTTATGTCGATATAGGATTTGTTTTACTGTAGATATAGATACTTGTCTACCCATTTTCTCCAGCATCTTCACAAGGTCCTTTGCTGTTGTTCTGGAATTGCACCAAACTACGTTCATCTCTAGGAGACAGAGTTTGTCTCCTCCTGAGCTGTATGATGGCTACATGGTCACATGGTATTTATACTTGCGTACTATTGTTTGTACAGATGAATGTTGTACCTTCAGGCATTTGGAAATTGCTCCCAAGGATGAACCAGATTTGTGGAGGTCCACATTTTTTTTTCTGAGGTCTTGGCTGATTTATTTAGATTTTCCCATGATGTCAAGGAAAGAGGCACTGAGTTTGAAGGTACACCTCCTATCAGAAGCTTATTTGCTAATTGTCTAAAGGCTTGACATCATCATCATCAATTTTTCAAGCTGCTTAAAGGCACGGTTAACTTAATATTTGTAAACTTCTGACCCACTGGAATTGTGATGTAGTCAATTAAATGTGAAAAGATCTATCTGTAAACAATTGTTGGAAAAATGACATATGTCATGCACAAAGTAGATCTGTGAAGTGGTTAAAAAATGAGTTTTAATGACTTCAACTTAAGTGTATGTGAACTTCTGACTTCAAATGTAGCGCTCCAAATTCACTTTAATTGTTCAATACAAGTTCCTACATTAAACTTAAATAAACCTATAACACCAGGTTTTTGTGGACAGAAGAGGAGAAGAGATCATCTCGAAGATTTAACCAGATCTCATTGCAATCCCGCGTACAAATTTATTAAATTAATAGAGAAAATATTACTTGGGTATAATAATAATAAAGTAATTATAATACAATTGTAGACCTAAAATAATTCTGTAATTTCTTAACCATTATTATTATTATCAGGGTCTGAATTAGGCGTGGGATTGTGGGAATTGCGCTCAAATTTAATCAATCCTGCATGTTCCACGTTCATAATGCAGGGAATTTCTGCGCTATTTTATTCATTTTAACATGTAGATGAGAACTGGTAAACCAATCCATACAGATGAACAAATCAAATCAATAATCTTGTTTTTGTATCAAACTAATTCCACAATTTGCGTGAATAAATCATCTCTTCAGCATCTCACTCCCTTGTACAGCTTTCAGCTGCTCATTAAACGCTTGTTGAGTTCAGTGTGAGCGTTCACAGTAAGGATGCACATATTTACTGAATTAAGATGTTACAGATCTATAAATCTGTTAATTGGACATGCGGATAGCATTATACCGCGTCTCTGTAAGCGAGCGATGCATTAACAATGCTGTAAATATTGCAAGTGCGCGATGTTGGAGCAATCTAATTTAGCCTCCTGTCATACTGTGGTGCTACATCATAAAAATACAGCAAAAAAAGGCAGAAATAGCACAAAAAATCCAAAACTGCCTTGTGTGTAACCAGAACTGGTCTGGTGGAAAAAAAAACTCTTAAACATCTACATCTCATCTCCCTAGAGCAGTTTTAATAAATATGTAATATACATTTAAAAAAATATATGATATATTACTACTATAATATTAATAATATACATAAAATGAAAATCAATCTATCTATAACACACACATTATATAAGAAAGGTTCTCTCAGGATTATATTTGTTTAGCTGTTGAGAAATGACTTGTACACTTAAAGTGATAGTTCACACAAAAATGACTTTTCTGTAATCACTTACTCACCTTTGTGTTGTTGCAAACCTTTATGAATTTCTTTCTTCCATGGACCTTAAAAGAGATGTTAGGGAGAATGTTAGTTTAAGTCACCATTCACTTTTATTTTATGTAAAGTAAGATGCAGTGACAATGAATGGTGACTGAGAAATACTGCCTAACATCTCCTTATTTGTTTTACGAAAGAGGCAAATTCATACAGACTTGAGGGTGAATAATGACAGAAATTTCATTTTTGTGTGAACTACCTGTTAAAGTATTTGTTTAAGGTATCTTCCAAGAACAACAACATCAATGTAAGGTTTGCGGAGCATTTTCCCACTCCAAGAGCTGAATTCTGTAGGAAACACTGAGCACACACAATACCGGAGAACTGGAAAACAGTCTTTATTAATGCACTAATAACATTATATACTAATAAAAACACGAATAACAATAACATAAGAGAGTGATCACTTATTTTCTGGATATGTTTTTCTCAATGGGAGTGTTTCTGATTTTTTTTCTCCATTGTTCGATAATGAAAATGTTTGGCGGACGAAATTTCAGTACATCCTTAAATTAAAGTTGAGGACTGGGGCTCCTTAAATTTAACAATAAAAAAAACATAGAAATCATAAAAGTAATCCATACAACTATTACAACTGTATTATATGTTGTAATTATGTATTATTACAACTATTATTATTTGTGTGATGAACTGACTGAAATTTCAGCCCGCATTACTAACAATCTTGCCTTTTATTCAGAATAGCCCTGACAGGATTCTCTGATCCTACTATTTCTAGGTAGTTGAGTGAGATTCAGATGGTGTAGGAATTTGGATGGTCTCTGCCTCGTATTGGCCACACTGCTGCAGTAACTCTTCTCAAACTCATGCACTAACTTTTCTCAGTTTACCTGCGGCAGAGAGGAGGATGAACAAAGCTCAGCTCCAAGTGTGGTTCTTAAACAAGGCTACCCTGTTCATCGTCTGGTTCTAAATGGCCACAGGCTACAAGACCAAACCCATATGGAGGCTTGGACTTCAGTGAGAGAGCCCGAGGAGCAAGGATGCTGCCTGCCATCTCCCAAGGCCCCGCACCCGCATACATCCTCCATCATTCACGTCCCACATAACAGGTAGGTTTTGACAGCTGTCATTTCATTGATCATTGAGTGTTGTGCAGAATATCACAGGATGATATAGTATTTATATTATGACATATATAGAATAAATGGGAACTCCTTCAATACTTCCCAGGTGGCAGTGTGGCTTCTTTGAAGAAGCTAAAATATGAGATAGTTTTGATTTGATTAAATTTAGGGCCATTTCCTAATTCACGTTCTTATGGTGGGAGAGAAGTGCATAACACATCCAAATTAGCAAAGCAAATAAAAGCTGAAAACACAATGGAATTAAGCTACAACACAAAATTAAGCCATAGCACAGCAAACTATTAGGCAACAAAATGTTAGCACTATATTGTAAGTTCCCCGTCTGTCGCTCACTTCGACGTCGTGTCGAAGAAGCGACACTAGGGGTCTCTCTTGAGCGCCGAAAGATACCTCTGATCTATGAAAAAAGGCCAATGAGAGTTGGCGAACAGTATTTGCATACTCCGCCTCCGGATACGGATATAAAGGCGAGAGAAATACGCTCGTTCATTCAGTAATTTTCTTCGGAGCCGATGGTCGTGTGTATGCAGTCAGCTGCGAGTAACACAACTGATCCTGCTTCTGATCCTCTGACGCTCTGCTTTGCTGTTGGATTTACGGCGCACTACAGCGGCTTTTCTCTTCACTGCCGGCGTGCAGTTTGCCCCTGGGCGCTTCGACAGCGCAGAGTTAAAAGAGTTGAAAGAGTGATTCTCTCCATAAAAGAGTTTATTTCTCTGAAAGAGCATTACACAGCGGCGTTGAACGTCCTTTTCAGGACGCGTCTTTATAAAGATGTAATTTCCGCCCCTGTGTAGTTTCTGGATGCGGTGATTTCTCCCCACCTCTCTCGGTCATAAAACACTGTCTTGCATGCCTGGGCTGCGATCGCACGCAAGCAATGTTTTATGAATGGTTTATGTTCTCAGTGCGAGAACATAGCCATGGCAACATTGCGGTCGTGTGGCTTTTTTTTGTAATGAGAGAAAGCCGTTTCAGCCGCCCCCCGCGCCTCGCCTCCTTCCTACGGGATTGACGCAGGCGCCGCGGGCGATGAACACGATTTGGGGACAATGACGGGCTCTGTTCGCCGGGTAAATCCCCTCGAACTTCCCGCCTCCCCGGCACGCTTGTTTGCTTCCGTCTGAGCTCGGGATGAGTATTCTCTCCAATGGTTCATCTTCTCAGTGTGAGAACATGGCCGTTATAGCATTGCGGTCGCACAGCTTTCTTTTGTAATGAGAGAAAGCCACTTCAGCCGCCCCCCGCGCTCCACCTTCTTCCTACGGGATCGGCGCAGGCGCCGCGGGCGATGAAGGCGATTTGGGGAATATGACGGGCTCTGTTCGCCGGGTAAACCCCCTCGAACCGCCCGCCTCCCCAGCACGCTTGCTTGCCTCAGAATTGGATGACATCACCGCTGCATCGGAGAGCGTTACAGCGGCATCGGATGCTGATCGTTCGCCTGGGCCGCCACCTTCGGGTCTGCCGCCCAGCCTGAGCCTGACGCACGGAGATCCGCTATGCTTTCCCGGGCTACTTGATCGGTTCCGCGGGCAGGTGCGCCGCTCACAGCCACGCCCCCCCCCGTTCCTTTCTTCCCGGACGTGCACGACGAGTTGAGCTAAGCCAAGGCTTCTTCGCTCCTCCGCTCTCACTACACTCGCGGTGGAACGGTCCCAGACCGCTTCCACTCTGCACGCCACGGCCCTTCCTGCAACCAATGCCAGGCCAAGGCACTTCAAAACTTGCACCTTGGGTAGTCCTGTTCTTGATGTGCTGCAGGAACTGCGCTGGATGACCAACCGCGCCCCCGGGCCACGGAGGTCAGAAGCGCTGGCACTCGAACAGGCGATGGCCACCCCTTGTGGTCCAGAAACGCACCTGTGGACTGGACCTGGTCGAAATGCGGGAGGCGGACAAGGCACACCTTCTCCCACACCCCCGTCTCCCAGCTCCGTCCATTCGGCGCCACCGTTGACGACTCTGCCCAGCAGTCCTCAGCGGTGAGGCAGACGGAGGCCACTACACATCCTGCCCCGCCGCAAGCCTGCCGCCATGGGCCATGCCCCGTCTGCTCGCCGACGGGCGTCCTCCTGCGGCTGTGAAACACCCTGCTCCGCCTCAACCCGGGCCCAGCTCTCAGCCCCAGCGTCGAGCACGCTGCAGGAAATGGACGCCCCCGTCTCACGGACCCCCTCGAGGACCTGGAAGGCTCCCAGGCTGTCCGTAGATGTTCAACCCAGGGACCAAGATGTTAGCTCCGGAGGCTGGTAAGACCGCTCCGTCCCCGGTGGAGGGCCGGGAGGAGAATCTTTTCTTGTTGAATTAATTTTCACATTCTCATATTCTCTGTAATGAGCTATTTCCTTTTGTCTCTGGGTCACCTGGCCCGCAAATGCCGTTCTCACGGCACTTTGCCCCCAGATATCAACAGTCCTGGCTTCCTGGACACGGACCACCCGTCTTCAGCCCCACGACTGTCCCCCGGCCGGCCGGTTCCGACGAGTCTAGAGGACGCCTACCCAGGACCTCCTCCTCAGTCGCTAACCCGCCCCCTGCCGGGTGTGCGGAGCAAGGTAAGTGCTTTGAGTCTTGTCTCAGCACCTCAGCCGCGGGTCGCCCCGTCGCCGCCCAACGCTGCCCTACCTGCTCCGCCCCGCTGCGAAGCCCCGCCGGGTACGTCAAAATTAATCGTCCCTTTGGTGCCCCTAGCGCAGAGGTTGGACGCGTGGCTTTCACTTCCCAACCCGTCTCGCTGGCTGGCCCGGACCATCCGACTCGGTTACGCAATTCAGTTTGCCAGGCCCCCGCCCCCCTTCATGGGCGTCCGCTTTTCCGCAGTACACGGCGAACACGCCCACTCCCTGTGCGCGGAAATCGCGACTCTTCTGGCCAAAGACGCGATAGAGCCTGTCCCTCCAACCGAGATGAAGAAGGGTTTCTACAGCCCTTACTTCATCGTACCCAAGAAAGGCGGCGGCTTACGACCAATCTTGGACCTGCGAGTTCTCAACCGAGCGTTGCACAAACTCCCGTTCAAAATGCTCACGCTTAACCTGCGTCCGGCATCTAGATTGGTTCGCAGCGGTAGACCTGAAGGACGCGTACTTCCACGTCTCCATCCTGCCCCGACACCGCCCCTACCTGCGGTTTGCGTTCGGGGGCCAGGTGTATCAGTACAAGTCCTCCCCTTCGGCCTGTCTCTGTCCTCTCACGAGAGTTACTATGCAAAACCCACAGAGACCAGGTGCTCAGGCACCTCAGCCGTCTGGGGCTTCAGGTCAACTGGGAAAAGAGCCAGCTCACTCCAGTTCAGAGCATCTCTTTTCTCAGGATGGAGTTAGACTCGATCTCAATGTCGGCACGTCTCACCAACGAGCGTGCCCAGTCAGTGTTGAACTGCTTCGCCGCCTTTAGGCCAGGCACAGCGGTCCCCTTAAAACTTTTCCAGAGGCTCCTGGGGCATATGGCATCCTCCGCGGCGGTCGCGCCGCTGGGGTCGATGCATATGAGACCGCTCCAACACTGGCTCTAGACCCGAGTCCCGAGACGAGCATGGCGCCACGGCACGCACCGGGTAACAATCACCCCCGCCTGCCGTCAGACATTCAACCCCTGGACAGACCCCTGTTTCTTACGGGTTGGAGTGCCCCTACAGAAGGTGTCCAGACGCGTCCTGGTCACGACCGACGCCTCCAGATTGGGTTGGAGCACCGTTTGCAACGGGCACGCAGCCTCAGGCCGTTGGAAAGGGGCCCAGCTGCGTTGGCACATCAACTGCCTCGAGTTGTTGACAGTCCTTTTGGCCCTGCGGAAGTTTCTCCTGTTAATTCGGGACGAACATATCCTAGTCAGGTCAGACAGCACCACTGCGGTCGCGTACATAAATCGCCAAGGCGGCGTACGCTCCCGTCATATGTCACAACTCGCCCGTCGTCTCCTCCTTTGGAGCCAGCACCGACTCAAGTCGCTGCGTGCCACTCACATCCCCGGCAACCTCAATGTGATAGCGGATGCGCTGTCATGACAACGCTTGCCTGGCGGAGAGTGGAGACTTCACCCCCACTCGGTTCAGCTGATTTGGGAACGGTTCGGCAAGGCCCAGGTAGACCCCTCTGCCTCCCGAGACACCTCCCACTGCCCGCTCTGGTACGCCCGTTCAGAGGCTCCCCTCGGGGCAGATGCACTGGCACACAGCTGGCCGGCTGGGCTGCGCAAGTACGCATTCCCCCAGTGAACCTTCTTGCACAGGTGCTGTGCAAGGTCAGGGAGGACGAGGAGCAAGTCACTCTCGTGGCTCCTTACTGGCCCACTCAGGCCTGGTTCTTGGACCTTGTACTCCTCGCGACAGCCCCTCCCTGGCGAATTCCCCTGAGGAAGGACCTTCTTTCTCAGGGATGGGGCACGCTCTGGCATCCGCACCCAGACCTTTGGAACCTCCATGTCTGGACCCTGAACGGGATGCAGAAGATCTAGCTGGTCTACCAACCATGGTCGTAGCCACGATCAACCAAGCCAGAGCCCCTTCTACCAGGCAACTCTACGCCCTGAAGGGCGTCTGTTCGTGAATCGGTGTTCTTCCCGGGCAGAAGACCCACAGAGGTGCGCAGTTAGGTCTGTGCTCCTGTTCCTACAGGAGAGGTTGGAGGGGAGGCTGTCCCCATCCACCTTGAAGGTGTATGTTGCCACTATCGCAGCTCACCACGACCCAGTAGACAGCAAGTCTCTGGGTAAGCACGACTTAATTGTCAGGTTCCCAAGAGGTGCCCGGAGGTTAAACCCCTCCCGGCCAAACCTGTTCCCCTCCTGGGATCTCTCGGTGGTCCTCGCCGGTCTTCAGAGATCCCCCCCTCTGAGTCGCTAGAATCAGTTGGCTCAGGGCCCTCTCCTGAAAAGACGGCCCTGCTGATCGCGCTCACTTCCATCAAGAGGGTCGGGGACCTGCAAGCGTTCCCTACTAACGACACTTGCCTGGAGCTCGGTCCGGCAGATACTCATGTGATCCTAAGACCTTGACTGGGCTATGTGGCATGGTTCCTACCACGCCCTCTGGAGATCAGGTAGTGAACCTACAAGCGCTGCCCCGGGAGGAGGCAGACCCAGCCCCTCTCACTGTCGTGTCCGGTACGTGCCTTGCGTGCCTACCTGGAACGCACCCAGAGCTTCAGGCGCTCTGAGCAGCTCTTTGTCTGCTTTGGAGGACAGCAGAAAGGGAACGCTGTCTCCATACAGAGGTGTCTCACTGGGTGGTGGATGCCATTCAGTTGGCCTATCACACCCAGGCCATGCCCCCCTTACGGGTTCAAGCCCACTCCACTAGGAGCGTGGCATCCTTATGGGCACTGGCTAGGGGCACCTCCCTAGCAGACATTTGCAGAGCTGCGGGCTGGGCAGCACCTAACACCCTTATGATCTCAGGGTTGAGTCAGTCTCGTCCCGTGTTCTCTCAGGTCCGAGCCCGTAGAACTCGGTACACGTCGATGATCTGACCGGGTGAACCGCTTGTTCCAGCGCCGTTTCCCTCTGCCAAGGCAAAACAGTGCGCTTTTGTCCCAGAGGACCTAGGTCCCTGGTTGATTCCTCCCTAGCCCTTCGGGCCCGCAGCAGTTCAGCGGAGGAACGTGCTGGTCCAGTCCACTACGGGTACCTCCGGCTACCCCTACTGGAATAGGTGCTCCACAGATCAGGCCTCCTACGGGACTCCTTCTGTGTGTATTTCCGCGGTACGGTCACCTTGCGAGCTGACCCGCGTCTCCCTTAGGCAGTCCTTCGCTGCCCTCCGGTCGCCGTGTTGTAGCAACTCCCCCCTCCTCGAGGCTGGATCTACCACCGCGCCATTTCCTCCCACATGCCCAAAGTGGCCATGTGATGTATTTTGCCACCTTTACCTCCCCTGCTGGGCGGGTGTGGCCTCCGCAGGGTCTTTTCCCCCTAAAAGAATAGGACTTCGGAATAAGACCCCCTTCCCTCGATGCGGTAAGGGCCCCGGCTGCTCTTGCTCTATGCCGAGAAAACATAGAGAGAAAAGAGTCCCAGCCAGGCTTGGCCTGTTCCCTAGTTGGGAGCGTCACCTTGTTCCCCCCTAGGGTAACCAAAAGGGTGCTGACGCTTTTTCGGGGCATTGGGGAAGAGTACGTGCAGCCTGAACACAGTTGGTCGCTTGTGCACGTGCAAAATACCTGCCCGCTTCTGTGTCAGCAGTGCACGTACACGGCTCAGCGCATGGCGAGTTTTGAAGTGGACCCCTAGTGTCGCTACTTCGACACGACGTCGAAGTGAGCGACAGACGGGGAACGTCTCGGTTACGTATGTAACCTCCGTTCCCTGATGGAGGGAACGAGACGTCGTGTCTTCCCGGCCACGTCGCTGAGCCGAGCCGCTGAGATGCCCGGAACACTCCCGGCTCCTCAGAAAAATCCTGAATGAACGAGCGTATTTCTCTCGCCTTTATATCCGTATCCGGAGGCGGAGTATGCAAATACTGTTCGCCAACTCTCATTGGCCTTTTTTCATAGATCAGAGGTATCTTTCGGCGCTCAAGAGAGACCCCTAGTGTCGCTTCTTCGACACGACGTCTCGTTCCCTCCATCAGGGAACGGAGGTTACATACGTAACCGAGACGTTGTGTGGCAGTCTGACTTAATGCATGAGAGATCACGAGGCTGCTCGGAAGGTGCAGAAAGCTGCTCGTCCCACTACAACTACTTTTTCCTTGGAGCAGGACACCTTATAACAGCTGGCGGTACGAAAAGAAGAGCTGCAGTTTCTTTGACATCATTTTCACTTTCACATGTGTTGTGGCTTAATTTCATTGTGTTGTGACTTATTTCTGTAGTGTTTTGGTTTTTCCATTGTGTTTTGGATTAATTACGTTGTGTTGTGGCTTAATTTCATTGTGTTGTGACTTATTTCTATAGTGTTTTGGTTTTTCCATTGTGTTTTGGCTTAATTATGTTGTATTGTGGCTTAATTTCATTGTGTTGTGACTTATTTCTATAGTGTTTTGGTTTTTCCATTGTGTTTTGGATTAATTATGTTGTGTTGTGGCTTAATTTCATTGTGTTGTGACTTATTTCTGTAGTGTTTTGGTTTTTCCATTGTGTTTTGGATTAATTACGTTGTGTTGTGGCTTAATTTCATTGTGTTGTGACTTATTTCTATAGTGTTTTGGTTTTTCCATTGTGTTTTGGCTTAATTATGTTGTATTGTGGCTTAATTTCATTGTGTTGTGACTTATTTCTATAGTGTTTTGGTTTTTCCATTGTGTTTTGGATTAATTACGTTGTGTTGTGAATTAATTTCATTGTGTTTGACTTATTTCTATAGTGTTTTGGTTTTTCCATTGTGTTTTGGATTAATTACGTTGTGTTTTGGATTAATTACGTTGTGTTGTGTCTTATTTCCATAGTGTTTAGTTTTTTCCTTGTGTTGTGGCTTAATTTCATTGTGTTGTGACTTATTTCTATAGTGTTTTGTTTTTCCATTGTGTTTTGGCTTAATTACGTTGTGTTGTGACTTACTTCTATAGTGTTTTGTTTTTCCATTGTGTTTTGGCTTAATTACGTTGTGTTGTGACTTATTTCTATAGTGTTTTGTTTTTCTGTTGTGTTGTGGCTTAATTTCATTGTGTTTCAAACTTTTATTTGCTTTGCTAATTTGGTTGTTGTGGAGTTGAGGGGGGCGGGGCTGGGCTGGAATGTTGCACGCCCGGTCCCCAATCGGCCTGATGGGGCGCGCGAGGGATAAAGGCGGCTGGTGACGACGGTTCGAGAGAGAGAGCTTAATCACGGACATGTCCGGTGTCCTATGTGTTTGTTTATGCTTTTGTTTTAAGTTCTTAATTAAAATATTATTTATATTGACAAGCCGGTTCTTGCCTCCTCCTTGCCCATCATAACCCCGCGTTACATTGGTGCTGAAACCCGGGAGGGAGGAGGGATGCCCATCGCAGAGTCCTCGACACTGCCGTCCACCCCGGGGAGCGCCGCTGCCTTCTGCCGGGTGACGGAGTAGCCCGACCGCCCAGATGCGGGAAACAGCCGCCGTCCGCGGGGCGAGTGGGGACTGGATTCCCCGACTGCCTGGAGCGAAGGAGCCGCTGCCTGGGGCGGAGGAGTGCCCTGCCGTCCCCAGAGACGTGGAGGGGTCGAGGGAAGACCGCCGTCCGCGAGGGGAGGAGGGAAGAAACTCCCCGACTGCCCGGAGCGGTAGGGCTGCTGCCAGGGGCCGAGGATTGTCTCCACTCGTCGCCAGGGAAGCGGAGGGGCGTTCGGTCCGCTGGGGGTCGGAGGTTGACTCCGGTTCGCCCGGAGAGGAGCGGCTGTCGTCCGCCGGAGAGTGTGGAGGAGTGTTCGAGGACCACGCGATGGTTCATCAGAGAACCGGTGAGTGAGCCTTTCCCCTCTCTCTCGCTCTTTCGCGCCGTGTTGGCCTTTTCCCTCGCCTATTTTTTTGTTGTTGTTTTCTCCTCCTGTCTCCTCCCAGGTCGAGGAAGGCGGGGATAACCAGCCGGCAGATAGGTTGTAAAGCACGCCCCTCCCCAGGGAAAGAGGGGGCGGGGATGTACGTCATGCCGGTGGCCCCCGGCCTGAGGTAACGCCGGGAGGAGTGTGGAGTTGAGGGGGGCGGGGCTGGGCTGGAATGTTGCACGCCCGGTCCCCAATCGGCCTGATGGGGCGTGCGAGGGATAAAGGCGGCCGGTGACGACGGTTCGAGAGAGAGAGCTTAATCACGGACATGTCCGTTGTCCTATGTGTTTGTTTATGCTTTTGTTTTAAGTTCTTAATTAAAATATTATTTATATTGACAAGCCGGTTCTCGCCTCCTCCTTGCCCATCATAACCCCGCGTTACAGTTGTATTTTGCACCCTTCGGCCACCGTACAATCTTCCATTTGTGTTATTTCATACTTTTGGCAAATTTACTATTTTTCTAATATGTGGGAAATATTAATAATATTTTGACTGGTAGTGTAGTGTGTTTTTATGCACTTTCAAAAGAGCAAGTTAGCAGTTGTGAACTGATTGTGGTTGATCACATTGTTATCTGCTATTTAAGCACATCTGGCCTAAGGAAAACATTAAGGACTTATGCCTTTTATAAGTCATCATTTTAGATCTCACTTCTAGGTTTAATGGCTTAGGCTGTTCAAAAGAAGAAGATTTGCTTGATCGAACATGTTCAAATTCGTTTATTGGCTAAACTGTCACACTGCTTGCTTGAATACTAAAGCTTACGTACCTTTATGGTAAATTGTATTAAAATGAAATATCTTACATCATTCTTAATACCAAATTTGGACTGAACCAATGGCTTTTCCACAACTAACATGACTGTTAGCACAGTAATGTAAATGCACAAGATGCTTTGTGTGAAGCCCAGTTGGTCAGCATTCAGTCAGTGTTCGTGCAACTTTTATTTTATTTAAATTTTTTAGCATGTGTAATGTCTGATTAAATGTGTTTGTCAGTCCTTTCTCATTTTCTAAAACAAATTATAATTACCTTACAAAAATTGTTTCCTACACCTTAAAGAAATTAATTAAATAAGTGTTGTGAGATATCTCGCTGGTCACACTTTGTAAACAGCAAACAAAAATGTGTCTGCGGACATTTCACCTTTCAACGATTTAGCTCGTTCTCATAGTGTTGTATTTGAAGTGGATCATTGAGGCTATGATTCATAATGTTTGTCAGTTGAGGACATTATTGTTGCCATAGGCTGTCATTTGGACAATTTATTATAATTTGCTCTGAAAGCCGACATGCCAACATGTGCAGTTTTTACTTGTGCTAATCACCACTCTACAGGGTCTGGTGTAAAATTCCAACGGAAAGATATTTAATTATTAACGTGCAAACTTTGTTTTGTGAGGACATCATTTATCTGCAGCTATAGAGCAACTCGTGTCACAACTGGTGCTAAGATGGTGCCTACTTCTGAGGTGGTATGGGGACCTTGCACCAACCGAGCAGTGCAATAGAGATGAATGGGAATGCTATCTCAGTTATCTCTAGGTATTTTGGAGGTCCTTAGCTGTCAGGTGAAAGATTCAGAATGCTAAAATCACTTACAGCACCTTTAAGGATCTCTGCATATTAAAGGTTCACTCAGTAACTTTTGCGTTTGTGTCATATTGGAACTACAGTGACACCTAGTGGCTTGGATGTGGCATAATTTAAAATCAATACTTTTGATTACAGATGCCATTGTAGAAATTCACTATAAACAGTCAGCCATGATTACTTTAATCCAAGAGTGAACGTGTCCAATGTCCAGGCTAATGCTGAGATTAAGCGAGTAGTATTCGGCTGGTCATGTGATTCTAACATGGCAGCCCCCATGTGTGGACCCTCTCCATGCAAAATAAAAGAGCTTTTATAAGGTTCCTTATATGACTGGAGTCTTTAATGTGTGTGCTCATGATTTTATACCAGTGTTTAAAATAACTATAAATGTATTTAAGAGTAAACCTTTTTGAAAAAATTACTGATTGCACCTTTAAGATGGGATAAAGGTGAAAGTATTTTAGCATCCTTTAAAGAACTTACTGTTTGAGTCAGTGTGGGTGCGTGGGTTGCTTACAGAGTGTAAGTGAACAATTTATGTGTGTGTCCAATTTAATGTGCTGATGTGGCAAGTTCAAGCAAATGACTTTGCCTTTAATCACAATAAGGCTTTCAAAATGTATTTCTTTGTACTTTAGCATTCAGAATACAGACGTTTTGTGTGTGATTCACATTTTACATTACTTTTCATTACATTTGTAATATTTATTTGACATTTTTATAATTTTGTTTTTGAAAGGGATTGATTGATTGATTATCCCACAAATGATTATGTCAATAGAAAATATTGTAAAAACTGTGAAGATACAGTTGTCACTTCAACACATGTGGCCTAGATTTTAATTTTAAATGATACCTGGAGCTCGCACCATCTAAGGGTTTGTAAATGTATGCAAAACTCTCAGATATGCAGGCAAATGGGTTCTTACCTTCACTGCAGTCTTACAGTGAGAAAAGCTGATGCCTGACAGTATTAATCCAGGCATTATAAAAAGAGAAGTTGAGCTCAGGAATCTGGAATATAGAGACCTACTTGTAGCAAAATGCATGTGCAAATAAATACGAAGCAGCGCTCTTTACTCATCTCGCTCACATAAAAATACAGATTATATACTCCTCAAAATGGATCAACACAATGAAAATAAAATAATGTAACTGTTAAGTAGGTAAATCAATTATTTAACAGTGTTCAGTACATGAATCTCTAACAGCTGAAGGTGCGGACAGGAGAGTGGTATAACAACAGCAACAGTACCTACTGTACTGAAATTAAATATTTTTTAGTTTTTAGTTTTAGTTTTCATTTTTACGGACTCTGTGAGGATAGACCTTCCATCAAAAGTTTGTCTCGTAAAATAGTCACAGATTTGGTGTGAACAGGCCTTAACCCTATCCCGAACCCCTAAACCTAACTCTAACCAGTAACAACCTCCAAAAATCAGAGAAAATTACCCCAGTCATAAGACTGACCCTATCCCTAACCCCTAAACCTAACTCTAACCAGTAACAACCTCCAAAAATCAGAGAAAATTACCCCAGTCATAAGACTGACCCTATCCCTAACCCCTAAACCTAACTCTAACCAGTAACAACCTCCAAAAATCAGAGAAAATTACCCCAGTCATAAGACTGACCCTATCCCTAACCCCTAAACCTAACTCTAACCAGTAACAACCTCCAAAAATCAGAGAAAATTACCCCAGTCATAAGACTGACCCTATCCTTAACCCCTAAACCTAACTCGAACCAGTAACTACCCCTAAAATCAGAGGGAAAAGACCCCAGAATAACCATATCACCTAACTCTACTAAGAGATGAAATCTGTGTGGTCACTGGATATGCCTTTAAGACGCATGTCATTGTGAACTTGTTACCGGATTACCCAGAACAAAAGTTAATGTCTGGTGTAAACTGGACCTAAAAGTGGTACTAATCTCCCTTATTGTTTCAGAAAACAAATCCAACTGCAGTCCATGTGATCATGTCAAAGACCTAAAAATATGATGATTCCTCTATCTTCAGTTTTTCTGTGCTCCTTCTCAATAACGCGGAACAACACAGCCAATTAACTGCAGACATTTGAAGAGCGTCCCCTCAAATACCAGCTATGAAACTTTCAGTTCCTCTTCAGTTTCAGAGACACTCATCCTTTGCTATGTAACATGAGCTATGATGAGCACGCCATTTGGACTTTTATTTGTTGTGGCTCATGATATTATCAAAAAACGAGTCATAGTAGAAGTTAATAACACAGCAAACATATCAAATTGTGGCACAGAACATCTTACTTGTTTGTGTGGCCATACATTCGCCATAAGCAACAGCTCTGTGCACTTGGAAAAGTTGGGGAACATATTGACCAGGAATATGCCTCCCCAGATTAATGGCTTGCTGGCTGGGACGTGAGATGTAAGTGGGTTGCCATGAAAACATGAGTCATTTCTTCTACATGAGGCAGCGTTTTACTCCATTGATACTGAGAGCAGAAATTATGACCCTATTAATTATTAATTTCTTAAGAGTTAAACATTTTTTTATGAGGAAAAAATGACCGATTGCACCTTTAAGCTGGGATAAGTGAAAGTATTTTAGCATCCTTTAAAGAACTTACTGTTTGAGTCAGTGTGGGTGCGTGGGTTGCTTACAGAGTGTAAGTGAACAATTTATGTGTGTGTCCAACTTAATGTGCTGATGTGGCAAGTTCAAGCAAATGACTTTGCCTTTAATCACAATAAGGCTTTCAAAATGTATTTCTTTGTACTTTAGCATTCAGAATACAGAGGTTTTGTGTGTGATTCACATTTTACATTACTTTTCATTACATTTTTAATATTTATTTGACATTTTTATAATTTCGTTTTTTAAAAGGGATTGATTGATTGTCCCACATTTGATTATATGAACTGGGGGAAAATGTTACAGTTCCCAACACCTTTTGCTAAGTAGGATTGTAACTAGATCCTTGTTGGTCCTGGAACAAGATTCCTATCAATCAATACTATTTTAGGGATACGGAAGTGTTAGGGTTAGTCTTAGGGATTAGTGTTGGCGGTTAGGGATACGGTTTGTCTAATGACTGGGTACATTTCTCTCTGATTTTATGGGTCTCTGATGGGTCACTTACTATATAAGTGTCATGTCAGGCATACCATATATGTTCTTTGAGGTTTTGTGCATGTATATTTGTGGGCTTTTCCAAATTTTCAATCTGACTTTTTTTTATTTTATTTTAAAGCCATTCCTAGCTGGCAAAGCATACTATTCTTGTTTTGATGTGCTTTTCCCGGTCAACAGTTCAGTTGGACAAATGTGTGTTTTCTCTGTAAGAGGTTTTGTATGTTGGTTTCAAACACCAGTTCAAAACCTTCTTAAATTAGAATTGTTTCAAAAGTCAATTTTTACTATCATCATACATTATTTTTGTTATAGCTCTTGGGTAAACAGGCAAACATAATCAAACCGCACTGACATACATTTAAGCCCTAGGTATACTTCCATTTTGACGCGAACGCTCAGCATCTGCATGCAGTCTAACCTGTCAAAGAAGCTCCATGTAACTGTGCATGCATACACAGGCGGTTGGTACATGTGCGCTACGACTGCTGAGACACCGGACTTACTCTTCAGGAGTTTAGACCACTGATATATATATATATATATATATATATATATAAATATATATATAGAGAGAGAGAGAGAGAGAGAGAGAGAGAGAGAGAGAGAGAGAGAGAGAGAGAGAGAGAGAGAGAACTGGATTGCTCATGACGTCATATCAGTGCAGCCACTGCACCGCCATATTGCTATGCCCAAACATTCCAATGTCCCTATTGACTTTATAGAAAATCATCTAATTTCAGCAAGTAAATATTAGTCATTCAATCACCGATTTTATATCTGAAACTTCATGTACATCCCTACAACGTGAACATCCTACACAAGTCGGGAATTTTTCCTGTTTCCTGAAAGCCCGAGAGAGTTATGTGTATGTATATTAAACAGTATCCACCACTAACAAACTTCATCAGCGAACAGATCAGCTGAATGTAAACAAGTACACTGAAACTGAGGTAAGATACAAACAGAAATTGTCTTATTTGTTGTGAACATCGAAGTGTTTGTTCAGAGTTACTTGTTATATGTTTTCATCAAAAAGTGCCTTGTTCTCATGGTACTTGAATAAGAGCGCACGCTCGCTCCCTCTATCACTTGCACAACAGGCGCTGAGATAAACTGATACTTGTTCTACTGGAGGACAATGAATTAAACTGACTACAAAGAGTATTTCAAAATGAAAATAAACTAATTCCGGGCATTTAAGGGCGATATAAAATTTTTTTTAAAGTCCCTTTCGGGTTAAGGACGTGTTGTCACCCTAAACAACCAAATATTACAGCTTTCATACTTGCATTACAACTTCTTGCAAGCCGCTTCCTTTGGTAATTGTTGTGCGGTCCTGATAGGCTGAACACCGAGGCAGGTGAATATTCTGACATCGCGATAGGCGTATATCTTCTCCTTCATAACGAATATTATCCATAATGTGCTAATTATCATTAAACTTGATTGATGAACTTGAGGGCGAAATGCAACTGTTGTATCCGCAGGTCGGAGACAGTGAAACGGGGTGTTTTTGCATGCAAAACAAACGCTAACAAATTACATGTAACAGGAATACGTATTTAAATTACAAAATATAAGTATCTGTATAACACTACAGTTACAATTTAAATAATTGGTCATTAAAATACAGTTACATTCAAAAAGTATTTTGATTACTGAAGAGATTACTTTACATTTACTTTGTCATTTGTTTCATTTAATATTTAGTCCTTTCAGATGGAAACATTTATACATATAAATTATGCGATCCAAAGTGCATTTAAACAGCAGTGAAACAATTTCTTATGATGTGTTACATTCATACGAGCAGACAGAGAAGTACGTTTGAAATAAGTTTGAAGTAAGTTTGAAGTAAGTTTGGAGCAGAAGAAATAGAAATAAACCTTGTGTAAATTGTCAGCTTTACGCTAAGCTAAAATGCTATTTCTAACATTTTATATGCACATGTTACCCGACACAATCATATTTTATCAAGAAAATTCACGTTGGATCATAATTTCTTTTTTCTAGTAAGATCTTTGAAATCATATTCTTGATAATTTTTGTTGTTGATTTCCTTTAAAAATATCAAAAAATCCTTAAAACAAGACCAATTTGATTAATCTTGTTTAGGAAAAAAGATATTATGTTTTTCAGAGAATGTATTTTTATCATGTGTATTTTGTCTTACTGTACTGGCAGAGTTTTTATAGGCAAAACAAGTGATCTACCTGAAGAAGTAATCCAAAGTATTTAGAATACATTACTGACTATGAGTAATCTAATGAAAATATGTTACAAATTGCATTTTACAGCACTGTAAAATGTAATTTGTATTCTGTAATCTGTAGAGGAATACAGTTAAAAAGTAACCCTCCCAATCCTGCTCGTCATTGATAATCTATTGGCACTTTATTGTTCGACACGACTCTAATCGCTTTTACATTTCCGATCTTGATTTTCCACTGCTGTTTGGTGCCACCTCAACGTTGGTGGGATTATAGTCTGATCGTCATAGTTGCGCCACCTCTACTGCCGTGACATCATCTTAAATGCTCACAAATCAAAAACACGACCACTAGCTGTTAGCAACTAGCTCATTGTGCTGCATAAAGCAGTTGTTGCATGGTGATTTTAAACAAGTGTAAGAGTTAAACTGGCCTGGTTGTTTTAGAAGTAAGCTTCCAGTAGCTGGTCAACTAAATAAAGTGAAGCTTTCAAGCAGAGTATAGCGTTAACGTATAGAGTTAACGTAACAAAACATACCATCCTCCATCATGGATCAACGCCAGTCCAGGGCACTCTCCCTCCCATTACTCACTAGTCTAGATAGCGTCTATTTGGTCAAACCACTTCCACTTTTCCTTGGTGGCTTTGAAGTCACTTTTAAGTTGTTTTTTTTACTTTTACCTACACTGTTGGTAGGTTCCATTGGTAGCCATACAGCTGAGACACTTCCGATGTTCATCACTAACGAGAGGAATGTCTGCACCTATTTTATTGATCACGACGTGGTTTTGCGCACATCAAATTATTTTTATTATTCTAAAGTCTCGTGAACAAATTATACTGCTTTCGCTGTAGCTAACTTTAAAAATACCGTGTTGAAGTCCCGTGTCGAAAATCCAGTGATGCTGGTAGTGACGATGCTCTCTGACAAATCAGTGATCTGCGAGATTTTGACGTCACATTTAGTATCGGCTCAGCCCACTTGGAACCTCGACCAAGGTGGTACTAAAAAAAGTATCAGGTACCAGGTACTATCCACCGTGGAAAACCCCCAAAAAGCGAGCAGAGTCGAGTTGAGTCGAGTTGTACCATGCAGTGGAAAAGCCCCATATGAGAGTTTGGGCATAAAAAGATGGCCACCCAAACACTTCCGGTGGCTTCAACTCCTGCAGGCAGTTTACCATTGCATCATCGATCCAGTTATATTTTTATATGTAAATATCTAAAGTTTTATATGTAAAGTGTTTAATGGTTCAATTGAATGTGGAAGAGGGAAACTGCGATTCAAACTCAGGTATGTCACTTATTTTATAAATTAAACATGTCTGCCTTAAGCATGACTGTGAAGTTCTCAAAACAGCTGACAGCAGCCAACACACACACACACACACAGCTTGTCAGCTGGGTTCTCTCTGTCTCTGGGGTTTTGGGCAGCCTTTTATCACCCGCCTCTCACTGTGAACATAATAATCACAATTAGCAGCAGTTCATCTCAGGTGAAACCCCTTACTGCTTCCTCTCTCTCTCCCCAGACGAATGCTTGACAGTGTACACAGTTGTTTAGACTCATAAATATGTCTTTATGTTCCTTCATACTCAAGTTACACAAATGCAGGTATCTGCAGACATCCTCACACACATGATCTTGACTTGCACATCCACTGTTGTTGTTTTTACATTCATCTCCTGTTGTTTGTCTTCTTCTGGCACTTCTTTGTGACGGCATCGGCTCAAATGTAAGTGTTGCCAACTTGTGGACCCACTAATTAGTGCAAATAACTTCAGGCACATTCTCATTAGAAAAATCAGGCCGCACGCGTTCAGTGCTCGGGCACTCTGCTGATGACGAGATTTGCGTCACACGTCCTGAATTATGAGGGCAGATTTTTGCCAAAAGTTTAAATGTGTTCTTAGGACAAAGGTATTTTTCATGAAAATGTGGTTGTGGCATGTTGTCACATTTTTATCGTGGCAAGTTTTCATGTGGTTTAAATAAAACGTATATATGATAATATAATAAAATGTATCGATGATAATATTTGTTTGCCAAAACAATGTTTTTATATTTGTGTGCATTACCTTTTCCATTTTTGTTGTATCATGAATAATTTTGTGCCTTTTGTTTTGCTTTTTATCTTTTGCTGAAAAGCCTTTTAGGTTGAAAATAGGCCTCCCCTACCATAAAAATCCTTTAGTTCAACCTCAATGTACAACATTACAAAGACAACCGCAATTTTCTAAAGGATCAGAACTCAGTTCCCGTTTGAATGTATTAGGCCTCAAACACGCCCTGGCACAATCTTATTCTTCACTCAAGGCAGTACGGTCTAAAAGAAAAAAAAAAGCTTCCTGCCACAAACTAATGGTTTCATTTCATGCCTCCACATCATAAAAAAAGAACATGAAAGCCTGCAGTATGAGGTTTATTATGCTGTCATTCAACTGGACCATCTGAGGCAATGCTGAGATGAGTAGGTTACGAAAAGCTGCAATCACTTGCAAAAAGCACTATTACTCTGTTATCATATAAACTCTGGGTTGCTCATTTTGTCCTCTGTGTTTATATAATAACTGCTACTTATGCAATTAACGCTACCCAAGGGAAATGGCACAGTACATTTAAAGCTGTATTATCTGGCTGCTGATTTTACCCAATACAGGTTTGAAACTTTTATGGTCCAAGATGAAGTTGAGGCCACTATTGTGAAAGTTCTGGAAGATTGTGGATTACATAAATTCAATACCAGACACTCATGCTGACACAAACATCAGCGTGGTTCATCCAGTGCACATGGAGAGTGTGCAAGAAAAATACAGAACCGAAAACAAGTTTGTTTTTGCACCAGACCAAAACTCTTTTGTCGAGGAATGCTGGTTGTGGATTTGTTGATTGTATGAAGGGAAACGAAGAGTCAGTTAATCAAATGTTTTTACTGGCTGTACTGCCTCGATCGCTCTAAGCTATTTTGTTTACTTTATAGATGTTGTCTTGTGTTGCTCGTCATTATAACGTTTTTGCACATTGTGGTGCGCCACACAGAGTGATGAAATTCTTCTGGTTGTATCCAACGGTTTATGTTTGTATGTTTCGCTCCTGGGCACATTGATAATCACATTATCAAAGTTTCAATGTATGTTGCAAAATGATTTCTCAGTGATCTTATACTTCAAGAATGAGTTTGGAGATATCAGTATTTGGTCCTCTTTTTAAATGTTCCTTTAAAAAGTCAAGAGCATTTCCAATGAAATTTCTCGATTCTCGAAATCAATTTCGAATATGCTACTGAACATGCTCTTTTATTTAAAAATGTGAAAATGAATGTGCATTTTAACAAAGTAAATTAAAACAATTGCATTTAGCCTAGTATATCAACTATGTACAGGTACTTTTGACATCCCAAATCCTATAACAAAAGTCATTGATGTGCACGTGTGGATAGCTTTACTGATTTTACTGCTCCCAGCACAGTTGTAAATTGTCATTCCTTAATGGTTTTTAAATGATCTGAAAAGAAATGCAGGAACTAAAAGCACCTTTGAGGCCTTCTCATCCTTGACATTCAAACGCCCACACTTATTGTCTTACATAATCTTTTGCAATCCCCCATATTACAGTTAGAAGAACTCTGACTTCTTTTGGGAAGTAAATGGCAGCCTTCCCCCACTTGTAGCAACAGCTGCAACTCTCCCTAGATCCCCCTTGTCTCCTCCTCTCATTCCTCTTTCGATTTCCCCTTTTCCAGATGAATCTGTCATGCTTTCAAGTTCCAACAACCTACATAGTCTCATAAAAAGCCTGATCTGTGATATGTTTAGCATTTTAAGCATGTTTGTAGAAAAATGATAAGAGCTCAGTATTTTATGCATTAATGCTGTGACCTATAGTGGCCACTGCCCTTTGCTCCGGGTCATGGCACCAGATCCAGCAAAAATCCCTACAATATGAGAGCCCTGTTCTAGGATCAAGACAGCCTCACTGTCTTACGCCCTTCTCATGACGAGGGTTCATTTGCTCACAAAGATGTGCACTTAATCCTCTGTTTTCTGGTTCAATCTTCAGCAATAAGTCAAAGTATTCTCTCAATAACAGGCTTTGATATGAGGCTGGGCTAGAAAACGAGTTCCTACAGTATACATATGTTAGTGGTCACTCAAGTTCACTGCTGAAAAAGTGGTTTTAAAGGTTTAGTATACGCAAAAATAAAAATGGTCATCATTTAATCACTGTCATGTTGTTCCAAACACTCTTTCTTCTGTGGAATACAAAAGATTTATTGCAGTATGTCCTCTTTTTCATAAAATGAAAATGTACAGGAATTGAGGCTATCAGCCCCCATAGGGCTGGGTGACATGGCCAAAATTGTTATCACAATAATCTTTTTCATATTGTTCGATATCAATATTTATCACTATTTACATTTACACATTGCACTTTCTTTCTTTTTATTTCAAAGTTGACGGAAGAAAAGAAGAAAAAATACATTCTAAACAGTCAAAATAGACTCTACAAAACTGCACAGGGGGTCCAGAGACGGCCAAAGCAGTGGGGTCTGTGGGATCTTTTACCAAAATATACAAATATTTTATAGTTTATCAATTGAAAATGAATGTTAAAAGATCGTCTGTTTGTTCTGAAGCAGAGTGACAGCAGTCCAGTATTTGATGGAATATTTTTACATTAAAATTAAATATTTTTTATATTTCTTTAGATTCAGATACCCAAGTATGGGGCATAGAAGCCCTTGTGACTGTGGAATGATGCTGAATGTGGGTTCAGGGGTGTCCCGAGAGAAAATTTAGGAAACGTTTTTTTAAAAAAAAAGTAAAAAACATTTGTATATTTTCATTAAAGTGAGAGACTAGTCTACCAAATAGTAATTTTAGTCTTTCCTTATCCATTCCAGACATCTAATTCATTTTCACAAAATTAGAACAGAAATCGATTTTTTTATTATTAAAGGCTCGTAACATGCTGATTAAAAAAAGATACATTTGGAAGGGAAAAACTTTTTGGTCTAAAAGGTGCTTTGAAACAACGTTAACTCTTCGGCACTTCATGTCTACACACATGCAGGGAAAAGAGGCAACGCGTGCGGAGCGGGACAGGGCAGAAATGATGCATGTTTGGTGCTAGAGAACAATATTCAAGATTACAACACAGAAGATCAGAGCTGATGTCCACATCACTGTTGTTCTGTCGCGCTCTTCACTAGAGACGATGAGAGGGCGCAACCGTTGTCATGAAGTCTTGCGGTGTGGATGGAATCAATCCGGTGTCTGACGTAGCCTAATCATTAGCAAGGCAGCTAGCATTAGCAAGTTCATCCAGTCTGACCCTACGTTACCACTGGCACGTTGTGAGCAAAGCGTTTTCAATTCATTCCTATGAAATCCGAGCGTCATGCTTGTATGGTGGATCATAGGATTGGCAGTGGTGCGGAGCAAGCTCTCTCCTAGCGCTGTGAGCACCTTTTAGCGGATTTCGTCCGCCCCAGTGAAAACACAGCCTGAGAAAGCCGAACTGCTTGTGTTTTAGCGACACGCATTAAATTTCGAAAATTCCTCAAAAGCATATAGTGGATTTTCTTTATCGTGATATATATCGATATTGCTTTATCACCCAGCCCTAGTCCCCCAAAAGGCCAAAAAAGCTCAGTAAAATTGGTCATACGACTTGTCTGCAATATTACAAGTATTCTGAAGCCATGCCATAGCTTTGTGTGAGGAAAAGACTTACTTTTTTTAATTTAAAGTTTTCCCCTGTGCCGTAGCTCTCAAATATTATTCACGCTTGTGGTCAGTTCAAGTATGACTCAACAAGACACATCGTGCAAAGACTGACATCAGTTATGTCAAATGTGATTGTGACCTAAAACCTGGCGTCACTCATCTTGACACTCCATATTTGAACTGAATGAGATTTGAGAGCCACAACAGATGGGTAGTTTCTCTGCACCAAATTTCTGAATCTTATGGCTGTCTCCATTTAATTTTATTGTGTGGAAAGGAGCACTATGCTAAACATAGATTTTTGTTTTCCATGGAAGAAAGAAAGTCCTGCAGGATAGGAATAACATGATGATGGGTAAATGAAGTGTTCCAAGACCATACCGATCCATGCATAAAATTGATCCATGATTGTGTTTGAAATCTATTAGCTTTGAGTCATTTTATAATAGCTTTCTTGTGAAGGATGTTTTGCTTTGGTTTTCCTACATTTTGGTTCTGCCAGCATTGAATATACTTTGTTGCACTAACTCAACCCTTACTTTGGAGACTGTGGATCATTGTAGAGTTTGGAACAAGTCAGGGTGGTTTTGCTGGTTTCTGCTTCCACTGTTTGATTTATCTTCTGCCTGTGCACATTTGCTCCAAACATCAGGTCTTGTGATAACAGCAAACTACATTCTACACACACACACAAACACTCTTAAATACACTCTCTAGTTGCTGAGTTCCTAGAAAACGTTAGCGGTATTTATGGCCACACCCAGTGTGGTGGTTTTAGTGAAGCTGTGCTACTTCGCCTGAACCACATGGTCCAAAAACACACTAGACCTACGCTAGACCACAGTGCGCCAAGACTTGCATGCCAGGGCCTTGGATTGAGGGTCAAGGCCTGCTGTGTAGTTGGGGCAAACCATTGATGAACTGATCAAGCCAGATAAAACTGTTTACGAAAAATAAAACTTGTTTTTCTTGGCTTTGTGCCATCTACAAGCTCCAACTCACTTGTGGATTGGCCTCTTCACTTTTTCAATTTCTGCTTTTCTTTTATTTATGTTGTAACCACACCACAAGGACTTTGATAGAGATGGCAATCTCATCCTATTAAAGAAATGTTCTTAGTTCAATACATGTTGAGCTCCATCGACAGCATTTGTTAATTACCACAACATTTTTACTGTTCCTTGTTTATTTGAGAGCAAAAAGAAAAAGGAGGAAAAAAAAACACTTACAATGGAAGTGAATGGGGCCAGTCTGTAAATGGTAAAATGTACACTGTTTAAAAAATATAACCACAAGACATAAACATTATACTGTATGTGCTAACATGATTTTAATGTTATAAAACAGCTTACTAATCTTATCTGGAATAGTTATATCCAATATTATAACATTGTTATCATAAAGTTGTAATGCAAGTAAACCCTGTTTTCTGGTAAACACTGTAATACAGATAAAGCCCTGATTTTCCCACACTTAAATCATGTTAACATGTATAATGTTTACATCTTCTGGATATACTTTTAAAACTATGTGTATTTTAATGTTTATGGACTGGCCCCATTCACTTTTAAGCCGTTAGGTCAGTGTATGGACCATGCACAGCCATGGTCAGATCAAATCATTGTTGTGATATTTTATTGCAGATTATGAAATAACATTATTAAAACATTATGTAATTAAACAGTTTTGGAAATTTCAATGTTTCCACATTCAAGTAAAATGAGCTGTACTTAAATTCCTATTGCTTGTATAAAAAAAAAGCTGCCTGGGAAGACTGGCACGTGAACTGACAGTTTAAGGGTTTGTCCCAGTATATTGAATTACCCATGAATTTGTGTGTATTATTGTGGCAGGGCAGAGGGCGGGGCCGGACCGAGATTCCTCACACCCTGCCCCTAATTATGCTGATTAATCCCGAGAGGGATAAAGTGACCGGAGATGGCAGTGCGACAGAGAGAGAGAGAGAGAGAGAGAGAGAGAGAGAGAGAGTTACAGGCAGCTGCCCAACACCGGGCATGTGTTTGTCTTTTTGTTTAAGTTTATTATTAAAATATTATTTATATTGTTAAGCTGGTTCTCACCTCCTCCTTTCCATTGAACTGTGTTACATTTATATTGCTATAATAATGCTGGGAAATCTCTTTGGGAAATGCTTGCACAGCATTTATTTGGACTTCTACATGTGGCAACACTAAACTATTGTAGTTATTTATTTGAAGAAGAAAAAAGCCCTTGGATTTTGGAATGGAATACTTTTTGATCAAAACAGACAGTAATAATAAGAAAATCCAAATGACTTTCCCTCTAGAAGTCTAGCTACATTGTGATATTAATCAAGACTCACATGCTAACATCTTTGAACCCTTCCACACATTTGATTTCCTCTGCACTTCCCCATACTGAGCACTGATTCAACTCTGTATAGTCATCCTCAGAATTCAGTCTGAAGTTTATCCCTCCAGCTGTGTGAATTCTGCCAAACAGCCCCATAGTTGCCCTGACTGGTGAACTCTTTATGAACAGAAAGTTTGAGGCAACCTAACAGCTTCATATTCACAGCATTACCACTTAAAAATCAGTTTGAAAAAATGTAGGTTTAGTAATGTGATTCAATGAGACCAGATTGACCACTTTTGTGAGAAGTTCAATTAGTTGGGAAAATAAGGCAGTGGCTTAAAAACTGGGTGTTGCACATATTTGAAAATTAGCTATGACTGCTGGTAAGACAGATGGGCAGTTAAAGAATATTAAGAGTGACCAAAACCTGCCTGTCTCCATGAAATTAAAATGAGAGTTTTGTGGCTTTTAGTTTACATCTGTTTGCGTTGAAGCCATCCATCTATTCTAGTGTGCCCCTGAAAGTTTATGAATATCTGAAAGTCTGAAATATGCACAGTCAAAATGTACAGTCTTCTGTAAAACAACAGACCAAATATATTGATGACTCATCTTGCACTACACAGATATTTGAAAGAAAACTCATCAAGCCATTTCACAGGTCTTTCATGTTTGTTATGTCATGTAATGTTACAGCTGCAAAGTCAAATTCCTCGAATTCGTACCTGACCGATGTCTCTTTGAGTGTCTCTCAATGTTACTCCTTTGAAGTATTTAATGTGACAAAAAATATTTGATCTATTTGCTTAAACTTCTGAAAAGTTTCATTTCAGCCCATCAGTACAGTTTACTTGTGACATTCACTCTGACCTTCCTAGAGTGCCTATCCATTTCCTGCAATGAACAGATACCAAATTAACAAACGACAGAAGCTCAGCGGTGCCTTTTGTGTGGATTTACATGCAGACATACTGAAAGTTATTGTTGGTCTGTGACCAAATTTGGAGCTCATATTTAATGCAGAGCTGTATTTATGGTGTACTGTTGTTCAACATTTTTTAGCCCAAAGTAGGAAGGGATATAGTGAAGGAAGGGAAGTGAAATATACAGAGAAAAAACTATGTGAAACCCCTGCATATTACATTTAGCTGAAAATGAAATCCCACTGGAGAAACTTAGATTGGTTTCTGGGAAACTGAGCTGTTGCTCTCCGGGTCTGGTGTATGCCACAAGTATCTTGTATTTTGTAAGGTCCTTATTTCTTTTGTGGCTTTTTAAAATGTACAGAGCTTTATGACCATTTTATTCAGATGGTGGATAGGAGCGAGAGACGTTTTTCTATAACTAGTTAATCTTTGGTATGGAGGGAGAATACGTTGATTGATGAACTTATAATTACTATTAGATAGTCTATTTAATCACAGTGAGTATTTGAGCATGTTTTGGTTAGAAACAACTAAAAATTTAAGTAATTTTTCAATTAAAACCTTGACGTCCTTTGAACATTCATTCATTTGTTGCTATCCAACCACCCAAGTTTCCACATGAATGCACAATGGATGTCAAGATTTTCACTGCAAAAATGACTTTAATTTTGGGTTGTATACCTTCAGTAGACTTGGAATAAGAAGAACAATTCATATGGACTACTTTTATGATACTTTTGGATCTTTTTTAAGCTATAAAGCTATGAATTCCAACTGTCATTGCTAGGGCTGGGTAATGATACAGATTTCCAGATTCTTTTTCAATTCACAAGCTCTCAATCTCAATTCGATATCTATTCATATGCGTACATTTCTGTTACAATGTCCAATTTTATTACATATAAAATACATTCTCTCTCAGCTAATGCTCTAGATTATAAAGTTGCCTTCTAGGTACAATTTCAAAATATTAATTTTACAAATTATATTTTATTACTAGTTTTTCATCAAATTGGTCACATTTTACACATTTAAATTGCATAAATTATGTTGCATATACTGTATATTTTTGTTACATTTTTGTTTACTTGCATAATTTGTACCATTTACAACTATTTACATTGATACGTAGAACAAGTGCTTAAACAGTACTGTCTCTTTAAGAAGACTAGCGGCATCAGCTGGTAAGCGAATATAACAAGAGAAGATGTGTGCGGTTTGTTTAGCGCATCCATGTGTGATTACAATTAAATGTTTATTTTTTGTTTTAATCAACAACTGACTGTAATAAAATATAAGGAAGAAAGGGTATTAAATGAGACATTATTCAATGACATATGGATCCGTGGATGTTGTCTTTGGACACACAAAACCAAACGTTTACTATCAACACACAGTAAAAGGACCTCTGCGCTAATATCTTCTCCACTAAACTACTCAATCACTGGTAGTGCTGCAACTAATGATTTTGATAATCGATTAATCTAAGGATTATTAGAACGATTATTCGACTATTTGCAGATTATTGCAACAATTAATCACTAGCTCTTAGCCGATTATTCAGCTTGCGCCTCAACTTAAAAGGTTGTAATAAACCTGCTTACTAACAATAAAGAGGACAAAATCATCTTTTAAAAATACCTCTAAAAGACATTCACTGAATTAAAGGGAAATAAAAATATTTTTATTAAGTTTAATTCAGTAAAGAAATTCACTGCAAAAATGTTTATTATTATCAAGTTTTTTCTCGTTTTCCATTTAAAAATGTCTAAAAACAAAATACATTTACTTGAGAAGCAGCATATAAGATATTTAGACTTGCTTTGAGAGAATGTATCTTAAATATTAGTGTATTTTGTATATAAGTGTATTTTTTATTTGGTTATATTCTGCAAGTGCAGTAAAGACAAATATACTTATATTTGAAGATCTATTCTCTAATAACAAGTCTAAATATCTTACATGCTGCTTCTCAGGTGAATGCAACTTTTTAAAGGATTTTTAGAAATTTTAAAATATTTAGATTTTTAATATTATATTCAACATTCTCAGATTAAAACATTTTCTTCTGCAGTATAGCTGCTAAAGTAAATGTGTGTTGTTTTAAAGGAGTTTATAGGATATTTCTATTGTAAAACAAGCCAAAACAAATCAAAAATGTATTTTGTTGCCATGTATAATGGGGTGAAGACGCTCTCACCTTTCTGTTCACTTCAATCCATCTTTAACTCACAAAAACAAAACTCTCTGTTATTAATAAAGCTGTGTATTGCGAATTTTTCTTCACGATAAGAAATGCACAGTGACATATTATGATAAAATAAGTTGTGAGCCATCACGTTATAGTCTAGCTGCATTAAGTGTGCATTTGAGGGACAGGCTGTCCCCGCGACATCACCCCGTGTGTGTGCATCGGTCAGGTACAGTTTCAGTCTCTCGGGACATTTGCGCAACTCATAGAAATGTTTGTAGTTATTTACATGATCTGCTTCTGTATTATTTGAACTTTAATAAAGCTATAACGCATTAAATATAACTGCATTAAAGATGTAACCTGGGTGTTTCCTACGCTTAATCCACAACGAGAGTGCTTCTGAATTTACTTATTTTTTATAATTTCCTTGTACTTTGCGATCTACATCACCTGAAGCTGTTTGGAATGTTTAGAGTGCATCTGGACTGTGATCTGTGTCATTCTTCCTCTGTTCAGTCAGGCGTGAGCTGCAGTGCTGCTCTCATGAGTCATCATTACAGTTTAATGTGATCTCATGTTACGTTAAATGAGATCAAACGACTATTCGACAACTAAAATTTTGGTAGACATTTTTATTGTCAATGTTGTCAATAATGTTGACTAATCATTTCAGCCCTGAGTGAATTTACCAGCCAGTGGCTAATCATAGACATTGTTAGTCACTTCGTGTGAGATTTGGTTTTACATGTGAGTAATTTAATTGCATTATAGAGGGTTGCCACGCAGAGTAAAAGATCGATCTTGGGATTTTAGAATCGACATCGAGATTAGAAAACCTATATTTTTACCCAGCCCTTACCCAGTCATTACACTGAAAATATGGACCATGACGTTTATTAAACTTTCTTCTTCAGTATTCCACATAAGAAAGAAAGTCATATGGGTTTGGGTGAGTAAAGTATGACAGAATTGTTTAGTTTTGGGTGAACTATTCCTTTAAATGTATTATTCATGTAGGCAGCACAAATAGTGCAGGACAAGTTATGTGCAGAAGTTTATTAATACTTGGGGTTAGGGGGTTGTTCAGATGCCTAAACATATGAGCAATAATACTAGTGATGCTTGTCTTAGTAAACACCACTAATAATATTAGAGTGGGAGTTGATGAGCGGTGATTTATATTTGACTCACAAGTGTTTATTGTGTTAAGTTGTACAGCATTAAAATTGACACTCTTAAAATTAGGCTTATAGTTTTACCTGCCGGTTCTACAAAATTAGCCATTCGTTAACACAGAAGCTAATTATGCATCCACTGGTGGGCATCTATTAATGTATTTAAAATAGATGTAGATTCACTCCAGGTATAGAACACAAGTTAAAATGTAGATCTGATTCACTGCTTTCAGCACTATGTTATTGGCATTGGTATTAATGTGTTAATGAAGAGCCTTTCCACTGCTTTGCTCTTAACTTTGCTTAACTCTGCTTTACTATTATTTGTAACTTGGACTGTTAGATGCATCATGGTTTTGTAAAGGTTTTTTAAATTGTTTATTTAGCTTCAGAAGACATTCAATTGACAAAGTCACATGGATTACTTTTATGCTGCCTAAATTTGCCTTTTGGACCATCAAAGTGCTGGCACCCATGTATTTCCATTATAAGGATCTGTCAGAGATCTATCAACTCTTAAAAAATAAAGTTTTCTTTTTAATTTTCAACAAATGGTCAGTGAAGGGAGGTGCTTACTATTAAAAAAAATGTTGCATGTCAACCTCAAACTATGTTAGGTTATATGAGCCTTTTTATTTTCTATTACATTTCTAGATTTGCAATTTTTGCAACCCTGTTACCAAAATTAGGGACATGTCTGACTACAGTTTAAAACCTTTATTTGTGATTTTGTTATTTTATAGCTGGAAACATGAAATAAACATAAACATTAAATAGGAGGAAAAATCATAAATGCATCAATTTATATACTTGTTGGCAAAACCACGTTTTAATATTTTGGACATTACATAAAGTACATAATTATGAGATCATTTTTTTGTGTTTCATAATTGTTTTCATTTTTAAATAAAATGTTTACATTTAGGTGAAATGTTAAATAAATAAATTATATATATATATATATATATATTATATTATATATATATATATATATATATATATATATATATATATATATATACACACACACATACATACACTGGCTGCAAAAAGTTTGGAATAATGTACAGATTTAGCTGTTTCATAAGGAAATTGGTACTTTAATTCAACAAAGTGGCATTCATCTGATCACAAAGTATAGTCAGGACATTACTGTTGTAAAAAACAGCACCATCACTATTTGAAATGTTTTATTTTTTATCAAATCTAGACAGGCCCCATTTCCAGCAGCCATCACTCCAACACCTTATCCATGAGAAATCATGCTAAATTGCTAATATGGTACTAGAAAATCACTTGCCATTATATCAAACACAGTTGAAAGCTATTTGGTTCATGAAGCTTAACATTGTCTTTGTGTTTGTTTTTGTGTTGCCACAGTGTGCAATACACTGGCATGTATTTAGGTCAATGTTAGGTCAAAAATGGAAAAAAGAAACAGCTTTCTCTAGAAACTCGTCAGTCAATCTTTGTTTTGCAGAATGAAGGATATACATTGATGGAAATTGCCAAAAAAATTCAGATTTCATTCAAATGTGTACACTACAGTCTTCAAAGGCAAAGGACAACTGTCTCGAACAAGGCCAGAAAGAGATGTGGAAGGTCAGATGTACAACTAAACAAGAGGATAAGTACATCAGAGTCTCTAGTTTGAGAAATAGACGTCTCACATGTCCTCAGCTGACAGCTTCATTGAATTCTACCCGCTCAACACCAGTTTCATGTACAACAGTAAAGAGAAGACTCAGGGGTGCAAGGCCTTATGGGGAGAATTGCAAAGAAAAAGACACTTTTGAAACAGAAAAACAAAAAGAAAAGGTTCGAGTGGGCAAAGAAACACTGACATTGGACAACAGATAATTGGAAAAGAGTGTTACGGATCTTAACCCCATTGAGCTTTTGTGGGAACAGTTAGGCTGTAAGGTGCGTGAGAAGTGCCCGACAAGACAGCCACATCTATGGCAAGAGTTACAGGAAGTGTGGGGTGAAATGTCACCAGAGTATCTGGACAAACTGACAGCTAGAATGCCAAGGATCTGCACAGCTGTCATTGCTGCACGTGGATGATTTTTTGATGAGAACTTTTTTGAAGTAGTTTAAGAAAATTCAAATTGTAATAGTAATATTTCATGTTAATAATGTTTTGTCTATACATTGTCATCAGTTGAATGCCACTTTGGTGAATAAAAGTACCAATTTCTTTCAATAAGAGCAAAATCAGTACATTATTCCAAGCTTTTGGCCGCCAGTGTATATATATTGCATATATACCTACCAGTGTGCCTTCTATGCAAAATGATAAGAATTAACTGACATTTATTAACTGTTTCTTTGTTATTCTTACCCAGAGTTTGACAAAGTTCTACATATCACCCACCCTTTGTGTGTGTTTGCTTATTAAATATTTTGGCTAATTTTAATTTTAATCCCAGCTACTAATGAAAGTGCTATAACACATTTGAACATATTTCACAAGTCCATTTCACATAATTTGTAGATATTGCCCCAAAATCAGTGCAGAAAATGCTAAAAAGTCATCAGATTCTGTCTGGGCCTGCCTATGGGTCTCTTGTTGCTTTAAGAATATCCCAGTATTTCTGTTTGTTAAATAAGAATGATTTCAAGTTAGATTGCTCTCTATGGCAGCAATTTTGCCCTTTAGCAAGCACAGCACTGGCCAAGACTGTTGAACTTCTGACAAACAGATGCTTTTAAACATGCAACTCACTTCAAGTTTTTAATTCCAGCATACTTGCTCGTTGTAGGCTATATGTCTCTAATTCTCTCTCTCTCTCTCTCTCTCTCTCTCTCTCTCTCTCTCTCTCTCTCTCTACGGGAAGTGGTCACTGAGGTTTACTTAAGACCTGTTTATTTAATTAGTTCAGCTGTTTCGTCTCATATATTTTCATCACTATTTATTCCTGTACCATGTTTACACACTGGAGCGGTGTTCGCTGGGGTAACGAATGTGGCCATGTATACACATCTAAGAACAGAATTAGATTATTATTTCCATACGGGTGGATTAAAAAGGGTTATTTTCATCGTGGTCAGATACTAAATTTGAGATTAATTAAAAACACAACTGTGTTTCTCATTTATTTTGGGACCTTTAGACTTCTGGAGTTTTTTTTTTTTTTTTGTATTTAAAGGGAAAGTTCAACCATAAATTTTAATCCTCTCATCATTTACTCACCCTCATGCCATCCCAGATGTGTACAATCTGTTTCTAACCCACACCTGTCATATTGCTTTTGAAGATTTGGATTAAAACACTGGAGTCTTATGGATTACTTTTATGCTGCCTTTATGTGATTTTAGGACCTTCTGGTTACATAATGAGTTGTGCTACAGCAGGGTTTTTTTACACAGTAAGCGTGCTACCGTCCTCCTTAAGACCCCCCCTCCCCCATTTCCTTCAGTTTGTAATGACTTTTTCCATGTTATACATGCAATAATATATGTTGTATATAGTCCTAAACAATAACCAAGTAAAAAATACATTTGTATAGTATTGATTTATTTGTCTTTATCCTCAGAGCCCCTCTTGGCATGTTCTGATGCCGTCCAGTTTGAAAACTGCTGTGCTACAGTCTGTGTTGTGGATTCTTCCTATTTTCTGTTAATTCTGCCATCGCAATGTTATGAATACAAAAGACACTCCATCTTTGGATCTTGTCACCTGGATTATTGAAATATATCCCATGAATTATTCAACTGGAATATAATTCTTAAAATCTCGTCTCTAAACCCTGTCTCTTTCCCACTCGCATCTTCTCTCCTGGTCTGTATTCTAAACACTTGTCTTGCGCGACAATCGCATGAAACCAGGCGTCAATCATACTGCGCAGAAGTGCGGTTCAGATGAGAAGCATATTTAGCACTTATAAAGCTCCAAATGCTAGATTAATATATTTTATTTTGCTTTGGTGTAATAAAAGCAAATAAAATGTAAATGCAGGTAAAACCCTGATCTGACAAAGTTATGGACAGCATTTGAATTATCCATCACTAACCTAGTGCCCATGCACTTTTCACGCTTTGTTATCATCAAAGTGAAAATGCAAATCGTGAAATTTGCCATCTTCTGCCTGTTTCCATTCAAATGGCCGTTTATATCTAAAAATGGTGTGCATGACGACATCATGCTTAAAAAAACACTTTGTTGCAAAAGCTTTGGTTTATCGTAAAAGAAATCTGCTCTTCGGCCGTTTCCATACAGAAATGTGTGTTTATTGCTAATTGTGTACCTTTCGCATCCCAGATGTCCCTTCCGAAGTTTTGGTAAAATGGGGAGAGTATTGAGACAATTCATTGATATTAGCCAGATTACTGTCATTTTAATTTCACAAATGAATGCAATCAGAAGAGGAGGAATTGCAATCAAAAGGGAGCAGTTGCCCTTCTGTTAGGACGTAATATTGGTCCTGATGTTGTGTCTATCGCAGGTTGCCACCGTTTCTGACCTGAAAGCGGATCGTCATGGCCCTGTTCAAGCATGCAACCTAACCAAGAAGTGGGGAAAACTTTTAGTCTTCGTATAAGGACATAAGGGCTCTGATATAGGATATCAATGTGTATATGCTGTGTGCACAGCTATTAAAGATAAATTGATGCGGTGTAATATCAGGGTTTACATATATGATCGATTCCTGATATTCAATAGATTATTTTGAACAATCATCTAATTTAAAGCATTGCCATCACAATTGCATTATGTCACACATATTTCTCCACCAACTTTTATCGACAAACTGAACTCGATTATCTTCTAAAATTTATTTTTAGTGTCATAATGCAATTGACATTTTCTGAAGAAGCTCAGCAAATGTGATCCGAGGTTAAGCGGGTTAGTTTTAAAAAGTTTTAAAATGTTCAAAAGCTCGTTTTCTGAATGTGAACTCTGAATTGGACAAATAGTTCAGATTTTTCATCTACAAAACAGGTTAAGGCTAGTTTAAGTTTATGAAAAGAAAAGGCAAATTATATAGTCCTAACAATATATTTTTTCATCAGGTATGCCGTTAAGACCAATCCATATCAGGTCGAGTAATGCGAATCATGATTAACACAGGCTAATGAATGTCACGTGACATTATATTTTTGCATTAATGCCTATTTTCTCTACAAAAAAATTTTCCAAACCAGTTTTTCACGACATTTGAAGTATCGACACAGAGTTTATGCACTAGAGTTAAATGTACAAATATTATGTCTTTATGTAAAATAGTATTATGTTTTGAAATTGTAGCGATAATTAGTGTTTCCATCAGCTAAATCTGTAAACTTTTTGATGTTCTAAAACCCTTGGATGGAAATGTAGTTAATAATTTAAAAATTCGATAAAAGACAAAGAATTTCAGTTACCGCAGCCTCTGAAGTAATATGTAAGTAGCGTTTTCCATTTTGTGCAAAAAAGTGTGATTGGATCTCTTTTTAATCACAGTGAGATGATTTTGACAAGGTGTAAATGCAACCAAGCTAAAGAATATCCAGATACTATCCGGATATGAAAAATGGGGGCCATAGTGTCATTAAAAGCAAATGTGAGATGAAAAATGCAATTGCTGAAGCAACCACAGCATTTTGAGGTGCTACTATGACACTTTTGATTCACATGTCGACTTGCGTGCTCTTCAGCACTCGTACCACGGTCCTTTGCAATGCAAGTGCAACACTCTTTCAGTTGAGCTACCGTGCACATTGATCCCGCTTGAAAAAGCTTGTAAATGTAGTTGATTATGTAATGTGAACATCAACAACATTGTATTGCCTTAAAGACTTGAAGTTTTTTGATGTCATAAGATAGCATTGTGTGAGGAACAGAGTGAAAAGTAAGTGTTCATGTTCTGATAATCTGCCGTTATACTCGTGATTTGTGTGAGGAAATAAAAGTCATTGTTGCAGTGATTTATTGCGGTACGCACACCAAGCCATGTAAAAATCACTTGACAAAAATGTTGGTATAGTAACGTGATTGTAAGAGACCAGATCCCACAAACGCACACACACAAAAACACCCAGTGTGGGATTGCTCGCAAGTGGCCAAGGATGGCCTATTACACAGTTCTCTTAAGGGTGTCAAATATGATGCTAAAGCCGCAGCTGGGAGTTAGGGCAGTGAAACGACAACAGCATCATAGAAACTGTGATTAAGGTCATGATGTTGGAGAGCCTGTCTACTAGTTTCAGTTTATTTCTGAGTCAGATGACTTCTACATATTATGTGGCATTTTTACTGCCTTCTTGCCCCATGTGTGTGTGTGTAAGCCTCGAGGACTATTAAGGCAGCAATGTTGTTCTGGACGTCATCTCCGTTGTCAAGTAAGCATGTTAGGGTAAGCGCATCTCCTCTCAGAGGTATTAAATAAGCCTTGTTGTTTTGGACTTTGGTGTGTGTTAAGAAAAGTTGCTCATTTGATATTCAGATTCTAATGGAAGGTGTTTCTATGTACCATGTCCACCCAAACACACTCACAGCTTGCAGAGTTCATTTAATTGTCCCTCAGCAGACTCCTTTCAAACTTAGTTTATGCAACATGGTAGCCTCCATTTTGTTTGGTTTGCTTCAACACAAAATAGCTGTTATAATACCTGTTGAAAAAAAAAAGTCATTATTATATTTTCTGTTCTTTTCGTCATGCAGAGCCCATGTATGGAGATTCTATTCATCATAATCTGACAGTGATAATTGACTCATTGGTTATTGGTTTCCCCTGTGTACTGCCCATTAACTTTGAGCACTTGACTCACCTGCTCCAAAACTCAGTGGTTCCAGCTCCAATACAGGACACCTTTTAAAATGTGTTATGAGATTCTTTTTAAGATTTCTTTTACGTTACAATGTCATGTCTTGAAATGAAAGTGCAATACAACATTTTAGTAAACCGTAACATTGTCTTTTGGTTGACTTATTTAAATTATGTCATTTACTCACCCTCGTGTTTTTTAAAACCTGTACTATTTTGTTTCTTCTGTGGAATATGCAAATACATTGTAAAATGTAGATGCTGCTAATGAGGCTGAAATGAAAGCGATGCTGTCAGTCCCTATCATTATTCCTGACATCTCCTTTTGAGTTCCTCCCACTGAAGAAAGTCAGTCATTTGGGTTTAGAACAACATGAAAACAATGACTCATCTCATTTGACAAAATATTTTTTTGCAATTTAGTTGACGAAAATTTTATTGAGTTCTATCAGTCATTTTGAGATCTATTTCTATTTTCCAGAATAAATGTAAATAATTCAATTAAATAACAATAATTGAATAAATACATTCGGGCACCAGATAGGTTTAGGCCTGTCACTAAGTGATCACTTGACACTTCAGACACTTGTATCCAACTTAATTCTACTAAAGAGCACTTCAGCGGGTCAGCAATCCTCTGCTACTCACACCACTCCGTTTTAAACATTGAGTCAATGGTTAGATGGTTTGGTCCATTCTTTGTATCCAGGCAAACAATGTTAAGCACTAGTTAGTACCTTTTTGTTAGTCCTCTTTGTTCTATTCTCGCTCCAATGTCACTCCTGATATCTCAGGAACAGCCATTTTATACTCTCAGGTTTGGGATTGGTGGCGGATCCAGCACATTTGGCGTCAGGGCACGTTTTCTCTCCACCACACTGTTTTTTTAAACATAATAAATCTGTTGGCTAAAAGGTATTATTTCTTGGTTACAAATTACAGGCTGCCATGAATGTATCTACATAAGACAATACATTTGAGTACATGTATTTACACACAAACACTGGAATTAAACATTACAACTGGAGTGATTGCATTTTGCTCAAGTTTTTTGTACATTAACATCCTCATTTCCACGTCAAGGTGTTGTATCAGTTGTCTGGGATGGATACTCCTAGTCAGGGTAAGAGCATTCTGCTCAAATAATTGGAAAAAATAACCGTTACACGTTAAAAACAAGTTGTATAGAAAAGAACATGTTCTTACTGTGAGATGTTACCTCACACTTCCACCAAGGCACTTTCAAGTTCCTGGACATTTATGAGGGGAATGGCCCTACACCTCACACTCCGATCCAACAGGTCCCAGACGTGCTCAATGGAATTGAGATCAGGGCTCTTCGCTGGCCATGGTAGAACACTGACATTCCTGTCTTGCAGGAAATCATGCACAGAATGAGCAGTATGTCTGGTGGCATTGTCATGCTGAAGGGTCCTATCAGGATGAGCCTGCAGGAAGGATACAACATGAGGGAGGGGGATGTCTTCCCTGTAATGCACAGCATTGAGATTGCCTGCAGTGACAACAAGCTCAGTCCGATGATGCCACTCCAGAGTACAGGCCTTGGTGTAACACTCATTCCTTTGACAATAAACGCCATACGACATTCACCCATGGTGAGACAAAACCATGACTAGTCAGTGAAGAGCCCTTTTTGCCAGTCCTACATTTACATTTATGCATTTGGCAGACGCTTTTATCCAAAGCGACTTACAGAGCCCTTATTACAGGGACAATCCCCCCCGGAGCAACCTGGAGTTAAGTGCCTTGCTCAAGGGCACAATGGTGGTGGCCGTGGGGTTCGAACCAGCGACCTTCTGATTAGCAGCCCTGTGCTCTAGCCACTACGCCACCACCACCTCCTGTCTGTTCCAGCAAAGTTGGGTTTGTGCCCATAGGCGACGTTGTTGCCGGTGATGTCTGGTAAGGACCTGCCTTACAACAGGCTTACAAGACCTCAATCCAGCCTCTCTCAGCCTACTGTTGACCGTCTGAGCACTGATGGAGGTATTGTGCATTCCTGGTGTAACTCGGGCCGTTGTCGTTGCCATCCTATACCTGTTCCACAGGTGTGATATTCGGATGTACCTATCCTGTGCAGGTGTTGTTACATGTGGTCTGCCACTGCGAGGATGATCAGCTGTCCTTCCTGTAGCGCTGTCTTGGGCGTCTCACAGTACGGACATTGCAATTTATTGCCCTGGCCACATCTGCAGTCCTCATGCCTCCATGCAGCATGCCTAAGGCACATTCATGCAGATGAGCAGAGACCCTGTGCATCTTTCTTTTGGTGTTTTTCAGTCAGTAGAAAGGTCTCTTTAGTGTCCTAAGTTTTTGTAACTGTGAACTTAATTGCCTCCCGTCTGTAAGCTGTTAGTGTCTTAACGACCGTTCCACAGGTGCATGTTCATTAATTGTTTATGGTTCATTAAACAAGCATGAAACCCTTTACAATAAAGATCTGTCAAGTTATTTGGATTTTTACATTAAACTATCTTGTTTAACTTATCATTAAACTAAAATGTATTTTTTACATTTAAATTATCTTTATATATGAGTTTATATAAAACATACACACAAAAAAATATGTAATTTTACTTTGCAAAAATTTGAGTAAACGTGCCACCACGAGGACCTACTAAAGTAGTGGGAATTGGGCATTCCAACATTGGGAGAAAAGGGGATAAAAAATAAATATATATATATATATTAATGAAAAAAATCACTGAAATAGTAACATTTTTGCAGCATTTGCTTATTGTCTTGATTAGCCTACATGTTTACAGTGGCGGATTTAGGCATGGGCGGCATCTTGCCTAAATCCGGGTGGCGGCAATGAGCCGGGGCGTCCTAATTTAGAATCACATAAAAATACTGTAAACCCGTATAAGTTCTACTAAGTTCTTAACTCCAGGTTACTCTGGGGGGATTGTCTCTGTAATAAGTGCACTGTAAGTCGCTTTGGATAAAAGTGTCTGCCAAAATGCATACATGTAAAATAAATGTAAATCCGTCCAAACGTAAAATGAAATCTGATAAGCCTGGGCAGGTGGGTGATGACTTCACTTTTAAAAACAATGAAATGTTTGACCAGATTATAGTGAATTGCAGCATGTGTGAGTTCTCTGACCGCTGTTAACAAGGCAACTGGTGAATATCCAACATTTGACTCTTTTGAACCTTTAGCCCTGCAGAAATTAATGATCAGTTTATCAAAATATGTTTCAAAATACACACCTGCATAAAAAAATAGTTCACAAAAATAGTATGTGAAATGTGAAATATGAAATGACTTTATGAAGAGTTTTCTGTGTACACAGATTTTGTCTGGGTTTATAACATAGCATGACAATACAATTTTTCAGTACACTCCTCATCAAAGGGACAGTTCACCCAAAAATGAAAATTCTCACATCGTTTACTCACCCTCATGTCATCCCAGATGCAAATGACTTTCTTTATCCTGTTCAACACAAACAAAGATTTTTAGAAGAATATCTCAGCTCTGTAGGTTAATTCAATGCAAGTGAATGGGGACGAAACCTAAGCTCCAAAAAAGCACATAAAGGCAAAATAAAAGATAATCTATACGACTCCAGTAGTTAAATCTATATCTTTTGAAGTGATCCAGTTGGTTTTATTGTGTGGTGTAATCGAGCTTGAAATCATGATTGTGCTTTGAGATTGCAATGGCAAGATGTAGTGAAAAATGTGTTTTATTTTGGTCCTTTCTCACCCAAAACCAACTGGATCACCTCAGAAGACATTGATTACTCAAGTCGAATGTATTACATTTATCAACTATCATTTACTTGAATTGAATTGACAACAGAGCTGAAATATTCTTCTAAAAATGTTAATTTGTGTTCTGCAGAAGAAAGTCATACACATCTGGGATGACATGAGGCTCATGAGGTTTTATTTGTGAGTAAACTATCCCTTTAAGTTTGGGACAGGCTCAAATTATTCAGTGTAAAATCAAGATCTGTTGAACCATAGAACAATATTAAACAACTAAGACCATAATACATTTAAATAACGAATCAAGAGAATCTCAGCAAGTTCATCTGAAGTCTTTTCTGACTCAAATATCTTCTGATAATATAACATCATCAGCAAAAACTGCGCTAATCAAGTTCTGCATATGTGTGTTTGGTAGATTCTGGTCTGTAAAGTGCTACTCAGCAAACACCTGAAACGGAGAGATAAGAAAGGCTAAATACATTCACAATGGATTGAAAGACATCACTATACATCCCTAAACTTGTGTATGTACACAACAGTTAATGTTGCCCTTTTATATCATATAAAGAAATATGGCTATTTTACAGTAAACGCACACACACACACACATTTGTGACTTACTCCGGAAATTTTACCATGCGAACAACAAAATACATCCATCTTGTTCAATCTAGGGCAGGAAACTAGTCCAAACATGTCATTTAACCTCTCAATATTCTTTAGAATGGGGAGAAAAAATGAATAGCATACAAGTCTATCAGTTAAATTCCACAACAGTAACCTTACAAAAATGTCATCTAAAGAATCACAGGCTAACTCTACTAAACAAAAATTCCTCAATGTTAAAATGCTTGTAAAATGTAGAAATTGTACCTCTGTCATACAACAAGGAGCTGCTTCAGTTAAGCATGTGCTGCATCATTTAAAATAATATCATGTAGACGGACAAAACAAATGCTATTTAGATAACCGTTGCTGTTCGTTTTGTATTCTACATATCCTAAAATATCATCATTAAACTGAAGTTAAACTAAGAGGTTACTTCAGTTACCTAAACCAGCAACTTGCTGTTATGTCTCCTTCCAACATTAAGTACTGTTAGGTATATTTATGTAACTACATCTAATATAATATATGTGTAGTTCCCAGATTACAAAAATAATAGCAGAAGTTATGATTTGAAATTACTTTTGAATCCACTCGGACAGCAGCGAACATCTTGATGGAGGAAAAGTGTGCGCTCAGTGACAGCATCCAATCACAAGCATGTGTTTGAACAGAAGTATATTCCTTCTCCAAAAGAAAACTCCTCTAATTAGAAGAAACATGCATGTAAACCTTAAATACATGCAAACAGATTTTATTTTGCATATGGTTCAATTAATAAGTAGATATTACGTCCAAATGAATATGCACGACAATAAAGGTGTCTACTCCAGCTCAATGTTTTAACGTTTTACATGTTTATAACGGAGAGAAAATGATACGAACCTTAAATCACAGTATTCCTCTACTGGCATCTGGTTCTTTAAAAGTTTGTGGCCTTGGAGTTTTTCTGTATGTGATTGATTCCATGCTCATGAGAGCACTGTGACTCTGGTCCTGCCCTGATCCTTAAACGAAGCATGATTAGTTGAAGACTGAAAGTGCTACAATTAGTCCAAGTAATGTGGCTATTATCTGATTGGCTTGAGTAGACGATGAGTGGAGTCCACATACTTGTAGATTTGTGTGCACATCTTGACACTAGATTTGTTTTGAAAATCGACAAATACGTGTAGCAATTTAGCAAATGCACCCACCGTAAGCAATCCACAAATAAATGCGTGATTCACAAATGATTGCTGGACAGAGCTGGACTTATTTTTGTGAAACTCCTAACATATATTTAGAAATCTCATTCTTTTTATTTGTGAATTCATTACATTTTTGCACAGATCTGATTCAATTTATTTGTGACCCAAATTTTGATTTATAAAGTATGTTAATATGAAACAAAATTAACCCCATACAGTTGTCATGTTTATTAATATTTTATTGTCACATTGATGGTGTGGCTCAGAGCTTTCTCAGTTTTATCATGTGTGGAAATTTTCTCTCTACCTGCTTACATGTTACTTTTTCTAATGTTCAGATTTTAAATGTTCGATATTTCAAACTGTAGCTTCCCAAGCATAAAGGGATAGTTCCCCCTAAAATGAAAATTCTCATCATTTACTCACCCTCATGCCATCCCAGATGTGTACGACTGTATTTCCTTTGCTGACCACAAAGAGTTTTTGAAGAATATTTCCACTCTGTTGGTCCTTTTAGTGCAAGTCAATGGTGGTTAGAACTTTGAAGGTCCAAAAAGCACATTAATGCAGCATAAAAGTAATCCATAAGACTCCAGTTGTTAAATCTATGTCTTCAGAAGTGATATGATAGGTTTGGGTGAGAAACAGATCAATATTTAAGTCTACAAACAACAAAAGAAAAAGAATGTTGAAGTGAAAGTAAATGTGGAGATTCAAATTAAATATAACATTTTTAATCTATTATCTATATTAATTAGTTTTTCACCCACAACTATCATTTCATTTCTGAAGATATAGATTTAACCACAGGAGTCAGGATTAATTTTGTATTTCCTTTATATGATTTTGGAGCTACAAAAGTCTGGTCACCATTCACTTGTATTGTATGGACCTATAGAGCTGAAATATTCTCTATTGTTAGTATTCTCAGGAAGAAAAGAAGTCATACATATCTGGGATGGCATGATGGTGAGTGATTTTAAATGAACAAATACAATGATAATAGTCATTATATTCATGATTACTACAATATTACTAGAGTAAAAACATGGTTAATTTTCGTAATTGCTAAACAAATAGGTTCATTTACATGAACTGTCAGAAATAACCAGTTTCCAACACTAAATATTAGGGAATGGTCCATTTACATGAACTCTCTTTAAGAACTGATAAATTATTTGGATTTAGGATGGTTTAGTTAACTACTCTCCAACACTGATCGCTAGGGGCATTGCTTGATGGTCGCTATGGTGGTTACTACGGTGTTCTGGGTTGCTTTCTGTTCCATGTCAAAGGAGCCCACCCTCAAGTCTCTATGATATTCTGATCTTTAGATACAGTATAGCTAGCAATAGATACAGCTTAGCAGTTACAACTAAAAACACATTTATCTGCAATAGAAGATTCAACCATAGACAGAGACACACAGATAGTTAAATAGAGCTGTATGCTGTATAGAGATTCCGAAATTATTTTTAATGAATCAAACGCAAACTGATATTGTCAGACACTTGCTTGTTTTTTAAAACAACCTTTCTGTTTGGAAATGGACAAGTAAACTGGCAAGAGATCAGTTTTATATAATTTACATTATTATAAAGTGTTACATAACTGTATGAGAAAATGTGTTTTTTTTTAGAGAGAGAGAGTTTGGCATTGTACTCTGATTTAAAGGCATTGCCATTTGTCAGACACAAAGTAACTTGCGTAAGAAGGGCTTTTATATATCACAATGTTGTGGGCTGTTAAAGTCCAGTCATCTATCATCTGATGCTGTGCTGTAGCCTGATCCTTTGGTAAACATGGACAGTGGAGCAGAACTTTACATAACAGTGTGGTGGAAAACAGGAGGAGGGGGGATGTAAGTCTATAATTAGAGAACTGCCTCTAACCACTACAGCCAGAGAAAGAGAGAGAGAGAGATGAAAATAAAATATAGATGAAAAGGAGAGATAGAAGTGTGTTTTGTTGCTGATATGGATCTGACAGAAGCCAAACATGTCAAAGTGTAGAAAGACAGGAATGTAGAAATAATCCATTGTGCATGTTTTCAGACTTGTTTTCTGAGAATATCTTGCATATCTTTTTGTTTAGATTATTTAAAAATGAAAATATTAAAAACATTTTGTTTCATTTGGTTTCAAGAACATTCAGGAATGTTTTACAGATGGGTCAATTTTAAAATATATTGAGTGATAAACTGGTTAAATTAATAATGCAATTTACATGTTTGTCCCAAAAAATGCTAAAATAGGTTTAGTAAGTTCTATGTGCACACTGTACATCGTATCATACCAAAGCCTTTTTGTGGTATTTTTTTCAAGCAATACTTCAACCTTAAATCTAGTCTTATATTTAACCTCCTGAGACCGAGCGTGACTGCTGTGTGCATTTTCCATTTCACTTTTTAGGGGTTCAAGCCTGAAGGGCTGAAACCCTGTTGTATTTTTATTATTCTGCCATAAAACTGATTGTGCAGGCCAAACCGTAAGACGTAGAGAGCTGAAACCTTGAGGTAGTCCCCCAGAGTACTACAGTGTATCAAAGTTTGGGCCTGATTGGCCTCAAGGTGGCGCTATAGTGATCATTTTTACATTTTGGCCCATAACTCCTAAACCGTTTGTCACACACTCAAGTGTCTTGTATCGTTGGATTCCTTGGCCAACAAAACTTATATCTCCGATTTCATTTCAACAATTTCTGTGCTAATTTGTATAATTGTATTTACTTTTTCAAACTCCTCCTAGAACGTATGTCCAATTTGCATGAAAATCGGTGTTTGTGTACTATGGACCCTCCTGACAAAAAGTTATCTAAAGAATTTTGATTCGTTACAAAGCATTACAAAGATATATGCCAACAATTTGGTCAGGCATCGTCCATTTTGTACGTATTGACCAATATCTACCAAATGAAAAGTTCAAATGTTACAAAACGTGATACACAGAGACAACAGGACTTTCTGAGTATGCATGCAAAGTTGCAAAAAATTTTGCCTATAGGAGCGCTACAACTAAAAAAATGTAATAACTCAGCAACTGTATTATCAATGAAGTTGAAAATTGGTATGCTTCTTGTAGGGGCCAATTGCTAACATATTCTACAATATGACTCAGAAAAAAAAAAAAAAAAAAACATGGCCGCCAGCAGCCAATCAAATTTCAGCAAAATGGCTGTATGAATGGTGTGTAAATTATTGAATATTATCCAATGTTACCTGCTATTGTGCAATAAATCTAGGACTCCCTAGGTCAATAATTATCAAAGAAAAGTTTAACTTTAGTTATTTATATAGGGGTTGCATTTATCATGTGGGTTTGACCAAGTATATCCAAAAGCCTATAATTCTTAAAATAAATATTCACATTTCTAAAAACTTTTTTGGAGATTGAGTGCTTGGCCACCATAACAATTATCCTGTTTCAGGATCGTTGAACACAAGACATCAGTCATATTTAACACCAGTTTATAAATTCCATATACAAAGTACATATACAAATACATACCTTTTTGCATACTTTGAAAGTTCTTAAAAGGCTTAAACCCCGACAATTGCTGCTTGCAGCTATATTTTTATTTGTAACTGGTAGTACTTAAATAAAGGCAAAAACAAAAAAAAAAAAGAGCCGATAGTTTCCCTATAATTGTATGTCCACATATGTGGACAGCGGGACTAAGTTGTGAAATTTTAAATAATACCAAGCTATAGAAAGTCAGATTAATTTTTTCCAGTTTCCAGAATTTGTTTGGTTATTCTTGTTTTTGAGATGTTACAGATGATTTTCTATAAAGCTAAATATTTAATTGTGATTCAAATTAATGGCCAGCATCATCCAATCACTGGCAATCATGTTAAAATTAAATTTTAAATTTAGCATTCTAAATTCTGAATCTATCTACTGATAATTATTGTCCTGTATCATCTGTAACCTGAAACTCAACCTTTGACCGGATGTTTGGATTGAATGCACTTAGATGCTCCCTTGCTCCCTATTTAGTGAATGACTTAACCTCCAGTTTGCTGTCAGTCTGCACTGGTGTCAGAACAGTTTGAAATGCACCTGATTCTCAATGTGGAAAATGTACAGTAAATATAGGAATGCATTTATAAATGTATATTTATTTAACTGTTTTGTACAGTGATTATGAAATTAAACATAACAAAATTTATATTAAAATGAATTGAAATGACCACAGATTAATGCATTTTTGCTTAATGATTACTTTTTACACCCAAACAGATTTCTGTGAAAAAGTGACAGACATTTCTTACCAGAGGCACTTTTGTTGGCTCTGCGCCCGTAGAAGCGCTTAAATCAATGTCATGTTGTTGTGTCATGTGACTTGGTGAGGCAGAAGTTTAACCCTTAAATGACAGCCTAATGTGTTGTGAACAGTATTCAGTTGGTTAAAATTGATTTAAATTATTCGTTGTGTATAGTGAAGCATAAATGCAATGTCCACACATGTGGACAGGGGGTCGCATGAGGTGAAACAATATCAAAAATTATTTTGTACTAAGTTTGGCTGTGATTCAGCAGCAGGTAATTGCGATTGCCTTGAAATGTAATGATTTAAAATTCTTTATTAATTAAAAATATTTTATAGTGCTTTTGTGACTGTACTTGAATTTGCTTGTAACGTCTTTTTATATTGTTGATAATTGGTTAGGTTTAGGAATGGGGTTGGGTTAAGGCCAAAGTATACTTGGGTTTTCATGTCGAAACGTCTCAAGCACAGAATATGTAAATAGTCATCAGCATAGTCCACACGGACTGTCCACATGCAGCCCACTTTTTCTAGACCCATGACTGTGCTAATAGAAAATCACAAAGCACTCATAGTTCCAATGTGTCATTGCGCCCATATGTACTCACGGTCAAAACAGAATACTTTAAAAATTTAAGCACTCGACCCAGCACGGGATAGAACGGTGTGTGAAAAAACTAAGTACACCCAAGACTTTAGGGGGTCTATATTGATATGGTAGTATAATGTGACTAAAATAATGTATTTCTTAATGTAATAACACATTTTAGTGAAAAACATGATAATATTCAAAGATTGCCGAGTCTGGGACAGAATCGTCTAAACTGTGGAGATACCGTTCTGTGATGTTTCCATGGTGCGGGATATTTTTAGGTGATACCTTGCTAATGAGATTGCCTTGACTTTTACACAACAATTCAGTAAGCAAGAAGTCAATGTGGGGTAACTTGCATTTCAGACAAAATATGACCAGTTGTTTTGTCCATTTACTCATTTCAAATCAAAGCCAATCTAGAATCAATCATCTGTTGTGTGTCACCAAAACTAACAGCTTGTCAGTAATGCCACAAACACACACAAGCAAAGTGATAGAAACAGTGAAGTGTCCTAAAAGCTGTTAAACTAAGCGTTAGCACACACGGAACACCACTTGTCTAATCTGATTAGAGGACCAGAACTAGAGTAACTGTTGAGTAATCTTCATTTTACAATATAGATGGAGTTACACAGAGAAAAGTCCTGCACACAAAACAGGATTGCGCTGATTTATGAATAGCACAGGCCTCAGTTTACCCATCAGACCTGAAACATCCTATTGTGTTTAAGTGGATCCTAATGGATCATAACATTCTGCCGGATCTCAGCCGTGACTATCCGTCCATCAGCACAGAGCGAGAGGGGATGTGGGAGGGCTGTTACTCCGCTCCCGGTTAAAAGTGAAGGATGGAGTGAAAATGAGGGGTTGAATGAGAGAGGAGGGTGGCAGGTCAAATCATGTATGAAATGCTCTGCTAACCTTTCAAATGTTAACGTGCCTTAGAAATGAATAAAAGAAAACATCGGAGAGTCCGAGGGAGTTTGTGTACCAGATGAATGCTGCTCAATTTATAACTTTGCACAGGTCATGGTGAAAAAAGCAAACATGCTTACACACACATAAAAACACTTTTTGGAAATCTACAAAATGGTTGGTCAAGATTACGATCAAATAACTTATTTCCAATCAGCTGTAAAATCTGACAACAATGGTAACATAAATTGTGCTTCTTAAGCTCAGATAACGATGGTAGTGATGGCTGTTTCAGCGAATGCAAATTTAGTTCTTAATTTTCACACGCCGGAATTACATTTCTTAATCATATCAGAAGTTACTCCACCTAGAAATGTAGTCTCACCTCAAAGACAACTTTACATAACAAATAACAGATTTTGTTTCCCTTTAATATGAGTCGAAGAAATAATAAATGTGCTTTAACAAAAATACGAGCTGCACATTTCTACTTTAAAAGTGCCAATGCCATTGTAGAAATTCACTACGCACAGTATGCGAAGATATATTTAATCCATGAATAAAAGTGACCAATAACAGGGCAGTTACTGAGATTAGGCCTAAGTGTGTGGTAGTCAGCTGATCATGTGATCATAAAATGGTTTCACCCATGAGGCACCCCTGCTCTATGTAGAATAAAACAGCTTTTATAAGGTCACTGATATGACTGAACTCTTCATCTCACATGAGTGTTCATGACTTTGTTACGTTTCAAAATTACTATTCATTTCTTTAGAAGTAAAACTTTTTAAATGAGTAAAAAAAATTACTGAGTGCACCTTTAAACCCACCGGCCCACTTGCCTGCAAGACTTCCATTGTAAGTGCATTACTCCCAGTTTGTTCTCACAAACTGAAGAATGACTTTATATATTTATTATTTTTGTCATGGGTAATTGACAGCATGCCACAGATGCTGTTCATAGATATTAATTCTAGAATACTCCTTTAATGACACTGCATAGTTTTCTCATTGGACCATTTTTGCAATCGAAACTGATCTGAGAATGATTGTGAATACTTAAATATTGGGGTCCTGAATCAGCAGTCAGCAATTGAAAGGCAATTGCACTTCTGAAACATACACATGTCAGCGGCTGAGCGTATTTCAACAGATCAGAGGAAGAATTGTGTGTGTGTGTGTGTGTGTGTGTGTGTGTGTGTATGTGCTGCTAACTTTAGCACACCACTCACAATGTTCAATGATTATTGTGCACTTTCGCCAATCTGAAATGCTGCCAAGTGGCATGACAAATCTGCTTCCTGAAAAACACACCCTGAACAAAAGAGTCGAAATTAAATGAATGTTTGGGACAGTAGAATGAAAAGTGTCAACTAGAGTGGCCCCAAAAAGCATCTGGCTTAAGTCACATTTAAATATTATATTACAGCCAGAAAAGTTTGTGATTATCATGAATTTTGTTTCCCATCGTGTATTCCTGTACAATTAAAACTATGTGTGGACATGGATCAGCTTTGTGTGTGTGTGTGTGTGTGTGTGTCTGTGTCTGTGTGTGTTTGTCTCACTATGTCATGCGCGGTGACAGTGCTTACAATATTTACACACACACAGTCACACATAGATAATGAGGTGACCCACATCCAAGGTCAGAGATAGTTTGACTGTTCTCACAGATACATATTATCTGTTTATTGTCTAAAAACAAACACAGTAGAGCCATTTAATTCACTTTATTTGATATTTCTCATATTCTCTTTTGTGGCTCCACACCATACTGCACTGACAGTATAATGTCGTGGCCCTTTCTAAGTGCCCCTAGAGCAGCCCAGATTGAAATGAGTCGCTGAAGGGCACAGCAGTCGTGTTCATAGGAAAGACAGAGGTTCATCAGGCCCTGAGCCAACGCTGAAGGTCTCTGTTGGTCCAGAGAAAATACGGGCTCAGATTTGAACCAGTATACTCATAAAAATCTGATGCATGTTTCATAATTATGAAGGTAAATCAGTAGCAAAACTCGAGAGCTTGCATATTTGGATTTGAGAATTTGTATAATAAAAATGTGTACTCGTATGTTGAAATTTACACACAGCACTGATGTGAAAATCTAATAAAAATTTGAAGTTGAATGTTGCAATCAGCACTCACAGACAATAATTCAAAGCTTGAGTTTTGAATTCACAATTGCACACAAATAGTCAAAAATGTGTAAAATGGCATTCACATAAATTCAACTACAGGCAATTCCTTGGACTTCATGGCTTGGTTTGTGCTCTGACATGCACAGTTAACTGTGGGACCTTATATAGACAGGTATGTGCCTTTCCAAAACTTGTATTACACATTTACTTTTGTACATTAATTCATTTTCACAGTACAACCACAAAACGGCACTTTCAACCTCTCAAATCTTTAAAACCGCACTGCAACTTTAAATCTTCATGCCTTGACTTTTGTAACTAATTCTGAAAAAAACTTGAAGCAAAACTCACTTGTGTACTTTTAAAACCCAAATGTGAGAGAGCAAGACCAGTGTTCGGTGGGGGAGGGGTCAATGAAGTCGTTTTATTGGTTATTGCCTTGCCAATGGATGTCACCGTGGATCGTGTTAACTGGGGATGTGCACGTGCATGTGAATCATTTCACTTGCCTTTTCAGCAGATTCGTTCAGTGTGAATTGCCAAGGAGCAAATAAAAGACTTTTTGCTCATTATAAAAAAAATGTTGGTAACATTAACCAGCTTTTTTTCATTGATGTCTGTTCTAATGAATTTAAGAATGATTTCAACTGTTTCATTTGGGCAATTCCCATAAAGTGAGTTTTGCGACAGGTTTTTCACAAAAGTAGTTGCAAAAGTCAAGGAATGAAGATTTTAAGTTGCAGTGCAGTTTTAAAGATTTGAGAGGTTGAAAGTGCCGATTTGTGGTTGTACTGTGAAAATGAATTAATGTACAAAAGTAAATGTGTAATACAAGTTTGTGTCTGTAGTTGAATTTATGTGAATGCCATTTTACACATTTGTGACTACTTGTGTGCAATTGTGAATTCAAAACTCAAGCTTTGAATTATTGTCTGTGAGTGCAGATTGCAACATTCAACTTCAAATTTTTATTTTACAAGTTTTCACATCAGTGCTGTGTGTAAATTTCAACATACGAGTACACATTTTTATTATACAAATTCTCAAATCCAAATATGCAAGCTCTCGAGTTCTGCTACTAATTTACCTTACACATAATGGCTATTCAGGAAAAACACAAGCTGCCACAGGAATGACCCGAGCCATTAGGGAACAGAATATCTAATGGCATTTTTTGCACCCTTGAAGGGCGCTGCTGGAATGTACAGTAGGGCTATCAAAAGGGCTGAGAAATTAAATTTGAATGTTTCACTGAAATATGTCCAAAATTCTATTTATATACTAATTTTATAGACATTATTTTAGTTGACTCCTCCTTCCACAAGAGGGCGCAATACATCAATATAAACCAATCAGCAACATGTTATAACTTTTGTTTATTGCAAAGAACTTATTAGGCTGATAACAAAATTGCATAAAATGTCAAACAGTTTAGCCAGTTTACATTCTAAAATATGAAATAAAGTCAAACGGAAAAAAAAGATACGCTTCAATAGACAGTTCTATGTTAACTTATGTACTGTTGCACAGTAGCCTGTACCGGTGCCATAGTACTAACACAAACTCAAGCTTCATAATACTTGTGTCGCCACAGTGTTTTTCATTGAATACAGCTGTACCTAATGCTTATGCAGCAAGACACTCATAAGAGCAAGCTCAGGCATAGTCCAGACACAACCACCAAATATGCTGTGGCAGGGCTGAGGGCGGGGCTGGGTCGTGACGATACACACCCGGTCTCGTATCAGGCTAATCAAGCCTCCGAGAGGGATAAAGGCCGATGGCAGACGGTGGTGCGATGAGAGAAAGATCATTTACGGACATGTCCGTCATGTGTGTGTTTGTCCTTTGTTTTAAGTTTATTATTAAAGCCTTATTTGTATTTTCAAGCCGGTTCTCGCCTCCTCCTTTCCCTTAAATCCCTTTACATATGCCTTCACCTAAGGGGCTGTGTTACTCCAAATGTGTCCAAATGTAAGCATGCACAAGACCAGTTTTTCACAACTTTTTTTTTCCCATAATTACCCCCACAGCACCATCAGTAAGGCTGAAGTACACCTTCATTGATGCAAAACCAAATATATGTACCAAAGACTATATCATTTAACATTATTGATTATAATTATTGGTAATATTAAATTATATTTCATCTATATTTTAGTTATAATGTCCGTTTTACTTACATAGCAAAAAAAAATATTTTATCATTAGTGTTTCATCATTTTAGTCATATTTTAGCTTTTTAAAAGTGTACAAATTACATCAATAAATAAAGTTGCTTATATTATAATTCATACATACATTATGTTTTGTTACATGTTTATTGTTTACATGCATAATTTTTACTTTTTACAATTAAAGAGCTTTTCAGCTGTCAAGTCAGTTTGTAGGTGACCCCTGGAAAGCAAATTCGCCATGGGTTTCCTCTGGAATTTCCCATGGGTTTTTATTATTGCAGTTTTGGATTTATGAGTAAAATATTGTCTGTGGTAAACATTACTTGAAGATACTTCAATGTTTTGTTCTACAACAGCAATTACACATAGTCATACCACAAACGTGAAATTTGAGTTTGGGAATCAATGTGCTAGGTGAATGTCTTTGGATATTGTGTCGTGTCTTGCTGTTCTTAGCAACAGCATGACAATACCTTGGCAACCACCCGTAACACCACTGTGGATGCAACTGTTGCACCACTCACACTAAACTTTTTGTTTAGTGAGAATTATTTTAATCAAAACTAAATTGATTATCTATTCTAGATCTAGCCTTTTCAACTGGCAGCCCATAGGCCAAATCCGGTCCATTTGAAAGTTTCTATGGCTTGCATGAGATTGCCAATTAACTATAAAAATAATGTACATTTAATTACAACAAATTTGTTAAACACAAATCAAATATGTGCTGTACCATTTACTGTCATTTATTTCTCTCAGACTGCTTTCCTTATGGTAAAAATAAATAATAAAAAAAACTTTTTTAAACACTTACTGTGATTTTTCTGTAAAACTGTTTTCTGTGTTAAGCACATGAACATAAACTTCATGGTTTGATGTCAAAACTAGAGAATAACGCAATTATTTCAAATGACATGTAAACACGGATTTCTTGCCTTGTCAGATTTTTTAAATAAGCTGATTTTGAGGCTCAGTGTTTTGCAACAGTTCTTCTAGGACTTATTCCATTGGATAGACATTGTAGTTTTTAGACTTCATTATTCATCAGTCCGTTCTTTACGCAAAACTTCGTTGTGAACATTTTGAACTTTATTTGCTCAAATTCTAGCCTGCAGCATCACCTCTTTTGGCAGTTACTTGCTGACATGAACATACATGCACAATGATGTCAGATGGCTGATCAAAGGAAAAGTCCTGAGTCGTTTCTGTGAGCTCTACAAGGGAATTGTGTCTTTTTTTCACGAGAGTAAACTCAAAAGAGAACTTAATTTCTTGGAACAAATGTTGGATGTGCAGTTTATGGCAGGGGTTTATTTCCTGTGTGACATTTGTGACATCTGAGTGACTTTGAACTTGGGCATCAGGGCCGCAAAAAGTCAATTGGCGACATGATGGAATGCCTTAAGGTCTTTTAAGCCAAGCTGAGAATTTTTGCATCTGACCTTACAGCAATGAAATTGCTTCACTTCTCTCAGTTGCACAAATTCTCGAGGGCAACAGCAGAGGACTACATCACACCTGTCATGACTGACTTTCTCAGTTAACTCAATGAGAACTTCACAGAGAGTTTAGATGGATTCACCATAACTAGTGAGCCACTGCAGTTTGCCCGTGATCCTTTCTAAATCTCAGCTGAGCTTGTGTTCTTTGCTAAAAACCAAAGAAGTAACCCTGGCTGTTGATGAGAGTCCCTTGCAAATGGAGTTGATTTGCAGTGCTCGTTTGCATCAAGACAGCATTTGCAATCTCATGGTGCAGTGGAGTTTTGGGCTTCTCATGTTAACCAACTAGCCTTGCTTGTGTTGACACTGTTTGGTTCAACTTTTATATGTGAATCAAGTTTTTCTCACACTAATGCCATCTAAACAAATGCATGCTGTTCCAAGACTAATTCCAGCCTGTGTCATTGTCTTAGAATTCCACTGACTTCATATGAACCAAAGTATGTTGAGATAGTAAAAACCAGACAGTGTCATTTTGTCAGTGTATACACCCAGTGAGTAGTTCATATGTGGGTTTTGCATCCTTAACTTGTTTAAATCATGTGTATGATTACTTGATTAACAGTAATTTGTCTGACTTTCCTGATAGGTGAAGAGATTCTCACAACAACAAAAAATGAAAGCTATAAACCCTGATGTTTTAAGTACTGTGTGCTGTGAAATATTCAAATATTATATCATAGAACTGCTATCTCAAGCTTGTAGATTTATTTGACCAAATATTCTGGCTTTGCCCGCAAAGCTCAAAGAATGTTCAGTTAGACCCACTTGTTAGTGAAGTTAAATAGCCCTGATCTGATGATGGCACAGTGTATAGTGTAGAGAGATGGGTTAAGTCTCTCTTTCTCTCTCAGTGAGTTGCTGGCTTTATTCCAGCCAATAGCGGGTGTTTGACAGTAATGGAGCTGCTCTCTGGAGCGCTATGAGGCAGGGCCAGTTCTGTTTACTTGAGCCTCTATCAGCTAACATGTGCAGCCAGGCCTGGGTTAGAGGGGAGGACATGCACACACACACACACACACACACACACACACACACACACACACACAGAGAGAGAGAGAGAGCAGGCCAACAGGCAGAGATTAAAAAACACGAAGGTGTGGGGGTAATAGCTGTGCTTCCTGCTGCCTGCCATGTCCTGCACTCACACACAAGCTAACATTACATCTTCAGAGACATACAGTGGAATTTTAGGATTTTTATACATTTAAAACAAAGAAACGCAATAAGATTTTGCTCTATTTATAGGTTACTAATCAAATAAAACACATTTGTTACATTGACAATGTTAACATGGATCATCAGACTTGTGGAGACCATGCCAGCTCAAGTGCATGCTGTCAATAAAGCAAAAAGGAGCATGCCAAAATTAAAAATGTATGCGATTTTCAGCTAAACTTTTCACTCAAATGTGTTATGCTGATAATGTAATTTGTATTGAAATACGCAATGCAATTGAATTTGTATTGAAAATTTTATTTTTTCCAAACCCATGAGGTCCACATATTGCTTGTTCATCCAAACCTGAGTGAGTCATTGATAAGCTGGGCTGCTAAGAGTCTGCCTGGCAGTTTTTTGCATGCATTTTTATCTATTTGAAATGTCAACACAACTTTGTTGCATGTTTACTTAGTATTAAAGTTGACATTTCTAATTTCTGCACCACCAAATGGAAGAATAAATATTGTTTTTAAACAGGTTTCCTGAACACTCACTACAAGAGGTCGACTGATAGTGGATTTTACCAATAACTAAAGTGGTGGATAGGGCTGATAACCGATTAATCGGCAGATAGATTAAAAAAAATTGTTTATAGAATGTAAAAATATTTTCTTGGACTTGCCTTACTAAGACGGTCATATACAGAGGCAACAAGAGTTTACAAAATGATTACAAATTTAATAAAATCCCAGAGGCAATCCCAATACTAACCAGAAAAAAATAATGGGTGCATTAACGCTGAACTTTTAACTATAAACAATCCGGAAACACCAAAGACTTTTTTAAATGATAAAGACTTGGCAACAATCGACATATAGTTATTACATGTACGAATATCGCAAATTGATTTTACTTTGCTCATTTGTTTGCCGTGGTAACGCTGAATTACACTGTACTTTCCCTCTGATTCTCAAAACTTGCACTTAGGGTGCTGTGAATGTGTGTCGTTGAGTTGTTGCTTAAGACAAGGAATGGTGTCTTTTTGTGCTTTTATGCACAGACAAATGTGGCAATACTTGTTATAGTTTGATTCTTATTGAATTCTACTGTTCTTGGTTCTTGTTGGAAATCATGGAATCCAATGGACGAGCATCTATTTTTATGGCGGAAATTAAATATGAAGCGGTACGAGAAACTCTGAAGTTTATCAGACCAGTTTGTGTGTATATTTGCACTCACAAATAATGACTGTTTATTACTGTATTTGTGAAATCTTTTTATTTATTTTATTTTTATTAATGCACATTTCCTCAAAAGAAAGGCATTGTTTGTTGAACTATGTTATCTTATTTTAAAAACGTTCATGGTAATGTTTGTGAATAAAACCAAATATTAATTTCACGTAGGTGTCATACCCTACTTATTATTTTTGACCTACATTTTAATTTACAAGTAATCGATTACTGTTTTTTGTAAGTTAGAGTACTTGACTACAAAATGCTTACCCCTAATTTTTATACCGCCGGATGCATTTTTCAAATTTTCAGCCTAAGAATATCTTACTTATGAACAAACTTCTCTGTGGATTCATATGGGATACAAGAAAGTATTTTAGTTTAAGCTTTAAGTGTTTCATGATAGTTCGTATGGCATAATTATGTCTGAACAACAAACAAACTGGATCCGAACAAAGAAGTTCAACTGAGTTCCCAGACTGTATCTCACAAATAAAAAAATCTGTTTCCAAAAAGCCACCACAGAACTGTCATCACAGCGATGTAACAATGATGCTTAGTCATACTGTAGCACAACACAAACCACAGCTGTTCCTTCTAAGATAATATAACCTAGAGCTAACCAAGAGAAAAACCCAAATGGAGATGCTCTTTAAACATAATCATTTCTTTATTTCCTTTGAGTCGTGGGGCTCAGATTGGGGGAATGTGTACATTTAATTCAGACGGGGTAACAAACGAGCCCTGTAGGCAATGGAGAGCATGTCTAGCTGAGGTTAGAGTTGACCATAAGAGCTATGTAGTTTTGTCACAACGGAATTCCTTTCACAAATATATATTTATATTTTCCATACATTTTATTGTGTGTCGCTTTCTTACATTGTATCTGTTTAGAACACTTTGTTACACTATGTATACACTACAGTTGACAAACTAGATCATTGCTAAGTGTAGAGGGCTTTGTTTTCTTTTGCTGTGCTGCATCGTGCCACTCACTTGACAAGGTGTAAGACAGGCCCGCAGATGCTGTTGACAGCTGCGATTGGAGGATGGGGTTAATTTATAAGTTACTGGTATATTTACACACAAGCTCAAATTTTACTTCAGTACTCAAATCAAGATTCCAGAAAGTCCTATTTATCTCACTCACACACACACACACACACACACACACACACACACACACACACACACACAAACACCATACATTCAGTGATTCTCTATGCACCCCTCTTGCCTTGTTAAAGTCTGTGCGTGTGCCTGTGCGTGTGTGTGAATATGTTAAAGGATGAATCATACAGCTGAATGTGATAGAGCTTTTTCGGGAAAAGTGTGGAGAAGCGGGAAGGCTCCATGTTAGGAAATCAGGTGGTGTGTGAGTGTTTGAGAAACAGAGTGGGAGGGAAACATTCAGAAAAAACATCCCAAACATATTTGGTGATGGTTTTAACAGTGGGACTGTGATATCCTCTCCCTCTTCTTATTCTCAAATTATTTTGAATGTGTGTGTGTTTACTTTGCTATACTTAGGAGACAAATTTGCTCCTAAATGTTCGCTAAATCAGACAAAATCTCCCTTTTGGGCACATTTTCAAAAGTGAAACACAGAGCCCCTTCAGAGGACAGAGATTGAATTTATTTTCTGAAATTGTTTGCATTCCCTCACAAAACATTTTGTTTTCCCTCACAAGAAATAAACTGTGGTATGTTTAGTGAAACCATAGCAACCACAAAATTAACCATGCTTTTACAAACCACCTGGCTATATTTACCATTTTTTTGTTTTTTTGACAGTATGATTAGGATTTTTATTACCATAATTTTGGTTTTCCTGTATTAATACTATGGTTTAACATGAATATCATGGGTAAAATGGTTACTGTAGTAAAAACATGGTAAATTTTGTGATTACTAAGGTTTAACTACAAATATCATAGTTCAAGTAGCATGTTTTCAACATGTTTTACCCTAACAAACATTTATGTGTATTAATGTATTTATCTGTGCTTTAGAGATAATTTGTCCCCTGAAGTCAGCTAAATCTGACAAAACCTCCCTATTGGGATGTCCTCAAAAGTAAAAATAAAATAAAAATAAAGATGCACAAAGTAAATTGTGGTTTTTAAATTCTAAAAATGTAAGTCATCACAGGAGATTATCGGAATAATCAGTACCCATGGAGCACCTGTTCCAGTACAGGCAATTTACATTAAAACCTCGCCAAGACAGGCATTTTGGCAGAATTACGAAGTCTATTTGACCTTTAGGGCACGTAACTGCATTATCACACGTGCTCCTGGAGCACACGCTTATGTAAAGTGCACATACATAAACCGCCTGTCAGCAATGCAGCTAGCGGCTACAGAAGTGAGGGGAAAAAAAGTCAATCTTTTAGATTTTATTTAGATCAACCAGTGGTTGTCTTTATAATCTCTCACATCAGGCCAATAATCTCTGTGATAGATAGCTAATTTACAGGCTATGTTATAGATATAGATAAGGTAGATAGAGGTAGTATTAATGCGGATGAATTTCCAATAAGCACTATAAAAGTACAGTTACAGCACAAACACACATACTCAGTATGTTTTCATCCACTTTAAAAGTTAGTCTTTTTAAAATGTCATGTAAATGCTTTAGTCAGTTTTTCGTGAAATCGGACTAACAGACCTAGATAATGAGATTCGTAATTGTGCGCATGCTTGGAAAGACCAAAGTGACGACGTCCATTCATCCAACTTCTTTTGCCGCTTGTCCTATGTAGGGTCACGGGTAGTGCTGGAGCCTGTCCCAGCTGTCTCGGGCCACAGGCAGGGAAACACCCTGGACAGGTGGCCGGTCCATCACAGGGCATGACCACGTCCTTCCTTGAAATATTCAGTTACGCATTGTGCCTTGTGTAATTTTACAAACAGTTGCTTGACTACGCAAAACCCCATTTTGGCTCAGTTGTGCATCTAAATGTACCGTGTGGAGGTGGGTTATGCAGGGATCTCCTGCATTATAAATGTTATATGGAATAAAAATACAGATGTGCGTTCAACGCACACAATTTCATATACCTTCATCTATAATATCTCTAATTTTCATTTTCTCCTCTCCTTTCTTGTTCCTAAAACTCATTAAGTTGGACATGACAGATTTTCACAGTACGGTTTTCAACTTGATCTGTCTCCCTTGCTCTTTCTCCTCTCTCAAAAACTGAGGCATTTGCTTCATATTTTATTAATGCTCTTCAGTCTGTCTGCTTCTAACCCAGTGCTTGCTTTCGTTTTGTTATTTCTCTTTTTGCCGAGATAAGTTGACCCACATAAAGGAAAAAAGTTTGACAACCCTGCCAAGTCTCTGGGCTTGGCTTTCAGAGTGACTCCAAACCAGTTTGCTCTGGTTGGATTGCCAAAGCAGGCAGGGGGTGGGCGGAGTGTGTGTGTCGGCAGAGAGAGAGCATATTTCATGAAATTATGAGGGAGTGTGAGATTTTTTGATTATATAACACAGAGACACAGCCTTTTATTGTGTCTTTTCCTGTTTCTTAGATCAGTGCTGCTGTGTTTAGAGAGTCGGAATGAGGGAAGAATCTCATTACCAGAACTTCTGTACAACTCATTACATTCAAGCATGGGTCAAAAATGACATTATTATGAATGTTGAAATAGATATTTGACTAGCCTCTTGAGACCTGAGCGTGACTGCTATGTGCATTTTTCATTTCCCTTTTTTTTTTTGTAACTAGTAGCGCTTATTAAACATGCAAAAAAAAAAATACTAATATTTTTTCTAGAGCAGTGGTTCTGCGATGAGCGTCATTGTCTTCACACTTACATATCTTGCATATGTATGAACAAGATTTTAAAGCTGCGGTGGATAGGAAGATTACCGGAGAACAAATATATGGGTGTTTATGGGTAAACTTCTGGCACTTTTAGCACTGTCCTAGAAAATAAAGTCTTGTTACAACATTTTTCAGGGGCCTAGGTAGCACAGCTAGCAAAGACGTTGACTTCTACCCCTGGAGTCGCGAGTTCTAATCCAGGGTTTACTGAGTGATGCCAGCCAGGCTTCCAAAGCAAAAATTGAAAAAAAAAAAGAGTTGGGTAGAGTCACATGGGCTATCTTCCACGTGGTCACTCTAAGGTGGTTCTCGCTCTCGGTTGGGTGCATGGTGAGTTGTTTGTGGTTGCCGCGATGAATAGCATGAGCCTCCAAGCGTGCTAAGTCTCAAGCATGCTCTTTACTGGCAATTTGTCGACTAGGTTAACAAGTACACTAACTATTGTCAAATCTTTATTAGGGGTAAAAGTATTTGGTGTGGTGGAAATGATGCCACTACTGTGGGACAGTTGTAATTTTTGAAAAATGTATCAAAATAATTTTCACACAGTAAATATTGAACTGGATTATTCAAATCAAATCAAATCACTTTATTGTCACTCAACCATGTACACGAGTGCAACAGTAGGTGAAATTCTTGTGTGCAGTTCCGAGCAACATTGCAGTAATGACAGTGACGAGACATAAACCACTTTACAATAAACAACATATTTACACAACCCAATTTACATATCAATTGTACATATACTTACACAACAGAATACTATTATACAATGTACTGTAAACAATACACACAATATAGAATACACATACAATAAAAATAAAAAATAAGAGTATATAAAAATTTATGTGCAGTTGTTATATTGTGGAGAATATAATTATGACAGTCCAGTGTGAGGTAATAGATTAATAAAGTGCAGTGCCGATTGTTGATCGTGAGGGATCAAGTGTTCAAAAGTCTGATTGCTTGTGGGAAGAAGCTGTCATGTAGTCGGGTGGTGCGGGTCCTGATGCTGCGATACCGCCTGCCTGATGGAAGCAGTGAGAGTAGCCCATGACTCGGGTGGCTGGAGTCTCTGATGTTCCTCCGAGCTTTTTTCACACACCGCCTGTTATAGATGTCCTGGAGGGAGGGAAGCTCACCTCCGATGATGTGTCTGGCAGTTCGCACCACCCTTTGCAGGTCTTTGCGGTTGTGGGCGGCGCTATTGCCATACCAGGCGGTGATGCAGCCAGTCAGGATGCTCTCTACAGTGCTGGTGTAGAACTGTGTGAGGATGTGTTGGTTCATTCCAAACTTCCTCAGCCGTCTCAGGAAGAAGAGGCACTGGTGAGCCTTCTTCACAACGGCCTCAGTGTGGACGGACCATGTGAGTTCCTCAGTAATATGGACGCCGAGGAAGCTGCTGACTCTCTCCACCGGTGCTCCATTAATGGTGATGGGGCTGTGTTCTCTGTCTTTCCTCCTGAAGTCCACTACAAGCTCCTTCGTTTTACTCTTTGTTTAGATTGTCATAGTTTATACATATAATAATTAGTATTTTTTATATAGAATTTTCATAGTTGAATATAGAAATTCTGGGTCTGTGAAAAGGCTAAACAAGTCAAATCTATGCCTGCAAGGCACTTGAAAGTACCAAAAATGAAGGCCTGGTATCCTAGTTGGTTTAAATGTGATATTTAGATGTAATACACAAGTTGTATGGACTACTTTTATAAAAATACAGAGTAATCTAATAACAAAGAGTAATAGAGTAATGTAAGTAAAGAATAATACAAAAGCACAAAAAACAATATTAAGAAATTATAATAAAGTGCAATACATAAATAAATAAAAATCAGTGACCTGGATTATCATAACACAAAGCAAAAATTTTAATTTAAATTGAGATTTGAAGGCAGACAAGGAGGAAATATAACAGAGAGAGGGTGGGAAAGAGTTTCAGTGGGGTGGGCATCTATTGATAAAGACTCGCCACCCACTGAAGACTATCTAAACTTTGGGATGTGCCGCTGATGCAGTATGGGAGTGATATGTTCAGATTTCTTCATATGTGTGAGGACCTTGATAGCCGAGTTTTGAAAATCCTGAAGTCGCTTGAGCGTTTTAGAGGGAAGACCAAAGAGTAGTGAATTACAGTGAATTATAACAAGTCTGGTGGTTATGAATGCATGAATGACAGTTTTAGCATATTTCCTACTCCACACTGGACAGTAAGTAGTGCACAGCTTTTATGAAATAATTAACATGCTGTTCAAATGTTAGTGAGGGGTCAAAGATCACCCCTAAGGATTTAGAGAGTCCAACCAGTGTCTGAGATCTTGAATGCATGCAGATAAAGATGGATGCAGAGAAGCTGATGAGTAGAGATAACTGATATAAATTTGAGTGTTATCAGCATTGCCGTGAAAGCCAAGGCCATGTTGTCTCAGAATTTGCCCCAGACTGAGCATGTAAAAGATAAAAATGACTGGACCCAGAACTGAACCCTGTGGAACACCACGTGAGACAGGAGCAGTTGATGATTTGGGGTTCTGAATTGAAATCTTCAAATACGATCAGAACAAGTGAAGTGCTGTGCCCGAAATGCCTACTGCGGCAGTATCAAAGGCTGAGGTGAGATCCAAGAGCAGACGAATAATAAGTTCTCTAGTGTTTGCTGAAGAGAAGAGGTCACTAACATATTTAAGAATTGCCGTCTCCATGCTATGATAGGGACAAAAACCTGACTCTAGGGGTTCGCAGAGATTAGTGGTGAGCAAGTGAACTTGTAGCTGGGTGGCAACAACTCTATCCAATATTTTGGGATCAAACGGCAAATTTTGTAAGATTGATGCATCCAGGCCAGGCTCCTTGAGGAAGGGTTTGGCAGATGTCAATTTCAGGGCAGAGGGCACAGAACCAGATGCAAGAGAGCTGTTAATAAGGTAAGAAATAGGTGAAGTGAAAAGATGGAGATAGATTTTGAGAGAGGTAGTAGGGATTTTTATTGAGAGATGAGATTAAATAGGCAGGAAAATATACCAGGGCCGATTTACGTTGAAAAGTTGATAGATAGAAAGACTTTTTGGAATGACAAGAGATAACGTACAACATCTGAAAAAGTGCTTTTAATATAGTTGTGTTTGTCAAATGAACACATCTCTAATGCATTTGGCTTAGTTAATCGTTTATATGTAAACATGCTTAATTTACATGAATATTTGCATAAATACTTACTGTAGAAATATACAGATCATTGTTCTAAAACACCTCAATATCACCTGTGTGCAGGTGACTAAATGGTTAACAGAGCTCTTTATTCACAACACACTAAACCCTGGTGTTGATTTACAAACACAAACTTACACGCTCACACACACACACACACACACTGAATAAATACAGTTGATAATCTAGCTGTGTAGTGTGGGCATACCCCAGAGACCTAGTGTTAGTGCTCAGTTAATGTTTATTACTGCGGTGGAATTTTCCATTACTTGTGATGTGTTCAGCCGAGCTGAGTGTGTGAGAGAACGAGAGTGATACAGGGCCGAGCCTATTCTGAAAAAAATATATGCAGAGATAAGATTTAAAGTTTTTACTAAACATTCTTAATTTGGACAGCACAGACATGCACCAGACTTGAGCACTAGGGTCAATATTTAGAACCAAGTAGGTTTGGTTTATGTGTGGCTGCATATATAAACAGAAAAATAATGCTCATGTTGCATGCATTGTAGATCTGATACAAATAAAGTAAAACATAATGCAACATAATGACTTGATGCAAAGACACATAAACAGACGATATGTAAACAGAGGAATATGTGTTATAGATTTACATATCATGTAACACATTTGTTGCACCAATAATTACAAATGAAATATGTCATGTGCAGACAGATAAGACCCATGTTTAAATCAAGCAGGGTCATAGTATTAAATACAATCCATTAGTAGCATATAAAGTTGGTTTTACAATGGATACTGTACCTACAATTCCCTATTCATCTTCATTGTGAGAGGTGGAGCCACTTTTCAAAGAATGTTCACAAGAAATCTAGAGTTCTGTCTTTTCACGGCTGCTATTAATCAGAGGGAACTTTGATCAACCAGTATTTAGCAGTATTCAGAACATTCTAAAATTGCTCCGTTTTCCCCATATAGTGAACTATGTGGCATTCACTATAAAGAGAGTAAGTGAACGTGTGAGTGATTTCGCTCATTCACATTTACTAAGGCTGTGTTCCATTCGATGGTAATCTATTTTATGGAGAAAGAACACATTTTACAGAGATTTAAAGCAATATAAACATAATATATTGTAATTGGAGAAGAAAGCATTGACAATTAACTTTTTTACAGTTATGAATAATGACACAGAAAGCCAAACTCAACAGCATCCATCCAACCATCCATTTGCCCACTTATCCTATTTACCTGTAGGGTTGCAGTAGTGAACTCGGCTGCATGAACTTTCTTTTAAAGTGTGTTTTTTTTCCCTTCAATCTTGTGTGCTCAGTGTCTATTGAATGAAGGCTTGTGTAATCTGAGTCTGGATCTGTATCGCATTGGATATTAATATAGTCATGATGATTCTTAAATTCTGTAATCAATGCATCAGAATCTCTTTGTATTACAACCCTAGTCTTTATAGTAGTTCACCCAAAAATTCTGTCATCATTTACACACTCTTACAACTTACATGTTGTTCCAAACCCTTATGACTTTCTTTCTTCTGTGGAACACAAATGGAAAAAATTGTAATTTAATTCTGAAACTGCTCTTTTTTTCCATATAATAAAATTGAATTGAGACTGAGGCTGACAGTCTCCTTTTAAGATCAAAGGTTTGGAACAAGATGAGGGTGAGTTAATGATGACAGATTTTTCATTTTGAATCAATTATCCCTTTAAACTCGCAAAAAAAATGGCTTTAGAGTTGATAAGTTCAATTTATTTCTGTGAATCAGTTTAAACTGTCAATTTCAGTGACCACGTTTACATGCACCTAAGGAAACGGTTTATTCCAGGGTTTTTGCAGAAAGTGTTTAAGGGATTAAGCGAAACCATTTTAACACACCTAGGTTTCACCTGGAGAACGTGGCTTAATGTGGTCATATAAAGACATAAGGAGTGTTCTAACTGGTTTTTGAAGAGTGCGCATGTGCTTGAACAGATCGGATAACAAACGTCATGGGATGAAGCCCCAAAGCCTCAACATAGTGGAAAGAATTCAACATTTCTGGGAGTACAGTGAGAAAAGCACATATATTATAAACTATACCCATTTATACACACTTATGTAAAATATCAACGATCCCTCACGTTCGGGGATATGCACTCATACTTTGAAGGAATCTCTTGAGTTTTATGTAAGAGGGAAACCCCACTATTGCAGCGCAATTCCACTACAGATCGTGATAGAAAGTGAAGAAAACAAACACAGCAACAACTCTGGAATATCTGGAAGTAAAGTGAAGCAACAGAGAATAATATATTGAAGTCTTCCTCGGATACTATGTTTGTTATTTATACAAGCGTCATGGAGAAACTACATGTCTATGGAGAAACTGCTTACTCACTGATCTGCTTGTATACGGAGTAAAGACTACGCGCTTATACAGTGCATGTAAATGGGAACGTTGCTTTCTTGCAATAACCTGCTTTTCGCAATAAGCCACTTTCTAGTGTCCATGTAAACGTAGTGAGTGATTTGATTCAAACCCTTATTTATTTGCGTCATCACTTAAAAATGTTTATAGAAGTCTCATGTAGGTAAATATTGCAGTTTTTTTTAACTATGTATAAAATAATAAAATATATATAATTCTACCTTGTGTTCATTTAGTGAAAAACAAGCCTTGATTAATCCAGAATTTTCTTGAATTGAACAGTTCGAATCTATTTGGCAACAAAAGCAGTTTAGTTGAAATGTTGGTTGCACTTATTGAAAAGTAATCACCTTTTTAAGTAATTTCATATTGAAATACACTATATATCGAATATCAGCAAATGGCTGAACGTGTCAAGATTTGAACTATATCACCCAGCTCTATGTCAGAATTCGCTAAACATCTGTGTCTGGTTGATGTAATTGGTTTTAGTTGATCCAGGTCTTAAGATGTGAGTGACTTGTGAACCCTCATATCTCTTTCTCTCTTTGAACAGGAGGCCTTCTGGTCATGCTGATAAGGAGGTGATGGCCGCTACCGTCCTGACCACACTGTCCACCAGCCCGCTTGTGCTCAACCCCTCCACCAGTGTCTCAGGTTAAACTCTGCTCTGACCCCTGTGTACCTCTTCAAAGCTCTGTGAAACCATACAAGCATTCACTGCCTTTCTGACTGATAGTGTGTAATTTCTTTGCCACAATCGTCACCAAATGGAATTTCAAAAATAATCACTGTTTATAAAATAAATACTGCCCTCATCTTCCATTGATTGTACAAATATATAGTCCCAAACTCATGCATTGGTCGAGCCAGTGTTGCTGTGTAGCGCTTGATGGGCCGCTCAGACAAAGAGAGCAATGTTTTAATAGCTTCTCAGTGTTACACTTTAAGGTGAAATTAACCTACAAATAGTGTGCTTATAGTTGACTCTGCATATTGAGCTGAGACACAAGTATGAATTTAAAAATCAAAACATTATACATATCAGCTTTTGAAACGGCTCAAACTTGAAATGTATTAATATTACATTGAAAAAATGCGTTGAATTTACATAATTTAATCAATTACATCAGTTCTACATTAAACAATTAAGTTACAGCAACATATTTTTCCTCTAATTTTTTGGTTTGTTTTTGGTTTAGCTCATTAATTCTGTCAGAAAACACCATTTGTTCTCGTAATATCAACAAGGAATAAAGTTATTTTTTAAATGTAAACAACATTAAGCACTATTTATTCTCTCCCTTTTCTTATTTTGAATTCTTAAATTCATAAAATAACATTTAATTTCAAAATTTTTACTCTCTGCATCAAGTCCCATCCAAAGTATGCTGGGAACTATGTTATATATACTGTAAAAAACTATATTATTCATAATATACATACATAATATTCAAAATATAATCGTAATATCTATGTATAAATATTATGATCTTATTTTCAATAAACATCATAACTAATCTAGCAGCAAGGTCCCCTCTTTCGGGATTTCATCTGTTCATTTTCTGTGCATTTTGTCTAGAGGTTGACCGATAGTGGGTTTTGACGATACCGATAACCAGAGGTGGGGGACACGAGTTACATGACTTGACTCGAATCGCAAATTTAAGGACTTGTGACTTGCTTGACTAAATGAAGAAAAGGACTTGACTTGAGAACCAGCGACTCAAGACTTGACTTACATTTACATTTACACATTTGGCAGATGCTTTTATCCAAAGCGACTTACAGTGCACTTATTATAGGGACAATCCCCCCGGAGCAACCTGGAGTTAAGTGCCTTGCTCAAGGAGACAATGATGGTGGCTGTGGGGATCAAACCAGCGACCTTCTGATTAACAGTTTAGTGCTTTAGCCCACTACACCACCACCACTCACTTGAACTGCATGACTCAACAATGACTTGAATGTTTTTTATTATTATTATTTTCAATAACTTGTTATAAACAGTAATGAAATGTGTTTAAAGCCCGCCAGCACCACTGATCTGCACCTGCACAGTTAACGCTGCGCTCACAACGTGCCAAAATGACAGATGATTGTCCAGTTCCCAAAATAATCTTCTTTGGATATAAAGATTTCAAAATGGACCATGTGAATAAAAAAAGTATGAAACCACCACAACCTTGAATTTCATCAGACATTTCAAAAACCACAAGGAGTAAATAAGGGTAAATTAATCATTTCGTTATCATTTCATTATCCTGAAAGATTAATATGTAAAATTAAGAAAATACAACAAAATTTTATGTTCAAGTTGAACGTGTCTTGTATTACTTTCTGATTTAATCACTTTCGTCTTTGTTTCTTTAATACAAATATACCTGTATATACCTGTATATATTACTGATCCTGCAGAGTTGCGTTCACAATGTGTAAGAGTGCTCTGTCACTGTACCTCACGAGATGATCGGAGATCATGTGCAGCATTCTCATAGACTACATTATTCTTCCAAACGGTTTTCAATTGAATGAAATAACTCTTTAAATGCGCTTGTTTCACGAGACAGGGTACCGTTGCACGCTCCTGAATAAACAGCGAATCAGACACGAGCATTGACTGCTTTTGTCTGTTCTTAGAAAGTGTGTTTCTTCAAGCATGTCTTTTTTACTAACTGAATTTGAAATGTGTCACTCGAGACCTCTTACATGTCATCCACCTGTTGCGGGTAGATGAGCAAAATTACTCGTTCATTAAATACATTTGGACGAGGACCTCGCAAACTGGATTGTGCCTCCTCGCATAGACGCAGTGTTATAAATTTTAACCGGTTAATTCTAAAAATCTAAACAATTCGGATTATAAAGGTATCTAGATGTATTCACAGTATTTTTAAGTGCCCACAATAAAAATACTGTGCATGTTCAATAATGCAATTTACTAATATATATGTTATATAATATATATAGTTATATTATATGTTATTTAGCCTATATATATGTATAAGTGAGTCACTGACTTGACTTGCTTGAGGTGTCTCTGACTTGACTTGCTTGAGGTGAGTCACTGACTCGACTTGCTTGAGGTGAGTCACTGACTCAACTTGCTTGAGGTGAGTCACTGACTCAACTTGCTTGAGGTGAGTCACTGACTCGACTTGACTTGCTTGAGGTGAGTCAATGACTCGACTTGACTTGCTTGAGGTGAGTCAATGACTCGACTTGACTTGCTTGAGGTGAGTCTCTGACTTGACTTGCTTGAGGTGAGTCTCTGACTTGACTTGCTTGAGGTGAGTCTCTGACTTGACTTGCTTGAGGTGAGTCGATGACTTGACTTGCTTGAGGTGAGTCAATGACTCGACTTGACTTGCTTGAGGTGAGTCTCTGACTTGACTTGCTTGAGGTGAGTCTCTGACTTGACTTGCTTGAGGTGAGTCTCTGACTTGACTTGCTTGAGGTGAGTCGATGACTTGACTTGCTTGAGGTGAGTCAATGACTCGACTTGACTTGCTTGAGGTGAGTCTCTGACTTGACTTGCTTGAGGTGAGTCTCTGACTTGACTTGCTTGAGGTGAGTCGATGACTTGACTTGCTTGAGGTGAGTCAATGACTCGACTTGCTTGAGGTGAGTCAATGACTCGACTTGACTTGCTTGAGGTGAGTCAATGATTCGACTTGACTTGCTTGAGGTGAGTCACTGACTCAACTTGACTTGCTTGAGGTGAGTCACTGACTTGACTTGCTTGAGGTGAGTCACTGACTCAACTTGACTTGCTTGAGGTGAGTCAATGATTCGACTTGACTTGCTTGTGGTGAGTCACTGACTCGACTTGACTTGCTTGAGGTGAGTCAATGACTCGACTTGACTTGCTTGAGGTGAGTCTCTGACTCGACTTGCTTGAGGTGAGTCAATGACTCGACTTGCTTGAGGTGAGTCTCTGACTTGACTTGCTTGAGGTGAGTCAATGACTCGACTTGCTTGAGGTGAGTCTCTGACTTGACTTGCTTGAGGTGAGTCAATGACTCGACTTGCTTGAGGTGAGTCAATGACTCGACTTGACTTGCTTGAGGTGAGTCAATGATTCGACTTGACTTGCTTGTGGTGAGTCACTGACTCGACTTGACTTGCTTGAGGTGAGTCAATGACTCGACTTGACTTGCTTGAGGTGAGTCTCTGACTTGACTTGCTTGAGGTGAGTCAATGACTCGACTTGACTTGCTTGAGGTGAGTCTCTGACTTGACTTGCTTGAGGTGAGTCTCTGACTTGACTTGCTTGAGGTGAGTCGATGACTTGACTTGCTTGAGGTGAGTCACTGACTCGACTTGCTTGTGGTGAGTCACTGACTCGACTTGACTTGCTTGAGGTGAGTCAATGACTCGACTTGCTTGAGGTGAGTCAATGACTCGACTCGACTTGACTTGCTTGAGGTGAGTCAATGACTCGACTTGCTTGAGGTGAGTCGATGACTTGACTTGACTTGTTTGAGGTGAGTCGATGACTTGACTTGACTTGCTTGTGGTGAGTCTCTGACTTAACTTGCTTGAGGTGAGGCACTGACTCGACTTGCTTGAGGTGAGTCACTGACTCGACTTGCTTGAGGTGAGGCACTGACTCGACTTGCTTGAGGTGAGGCACTGACTTGACTTGCTTGTGGTGAGTCGATGACTTGACTTGCTTGAGGTGAGTCACTGACTCGACTTGCTTGAGGTGAGGCACTGACTCGACTTGCTTGAGGTGAGGCACTGACTCGACTTGCTTGTGGTGAGTCGATGACTTGACTTGCTTGAGGTGAGTCACTGACTCGACTTGCTTGAGGTGAGGCACTGACTCGACTTGCTTGAGGTGAGGCACTGACTCGACTTGCTTGTGGTGAGTCGATGACTTGACTTGCTTGAGGTGAGGCACTGACTCGACTTGCTTGAGGTGAGTCGATGACTTGACTTGCTTGAGGTGAGGCACTGACTTGACTTGCTTGAGGTGAGGCACTGACTCGACTTGCTTGAGGTGAGGCACTGACTCGACTTGCTTGAGGTGAGTCGATGACTTGACTTGCTTGAGGTGAGGCACTGACTTGACTTGCTTGAGGTGAGGCACTGACTTGACTTGCTTGAGGTGAGTCGATGACTTGACTTGACTTGCTTGAGGTGAGGCACTGACTTGACTTGCTTGAGGTGAGGCACTGACTTGACTTGCTTGAGGTGAGGCACTGACTTGACTTGCTTGAGGTGAGTCACTGAGACTTGAGACTTGCTTGTGACATGAACATGTGTGACTTGCTCCCACATCTGCCGATAACTAAGGTGGGAAAACAGTCCGATAGCTGATTAATCAGCCGATAGTTTTTAAAATGTATAATATGAATGAAAATGTTCCACTCACTGTAAAATAGTGAACTTTAGTAAGTAACACTTTCAGTGGTAATATTTATATATTTCTCCCACACTGGTACCTTCTTCAAAGCCTTTGTCATCTGAAATGAATGCATGTATTAATTTAAATATTACAGGTCAAATGTTTTTGTTGTTAAGCAATAACATAAAACAATATAAATTTTTTTTATTGAAAATGAAAATTCTCTTATCATTTACTCACCCGCATGCCATCTGTCTATGTCTTCTTTCTTCAGAACACAAATTCAGATTTTTAGAAGAATATTTCAGCTCTATATGTTCATTCTATGTAAGTGAAAGGATGCCAAAGACGCTCCAAAAAGCACATAAAAGTATCATAAAAGCAATACATACAACTCCAGTGGTTAGTGATATGACAGGTGTGTGTGAGAAACAGATAAATATTTAAGTCCATTTTTGCTAGAAATTTTTCTCTCTGCTCAGTAGGGGGCATATGCATGAATAGTGTGAATCTTCAAAAACACAAGAAGAAAAGTGAAAGTTAAAGTGGAGATTGACTGAGCATGGAAGAGAATTTGTAAAAAAAGGAATTAAGTGCTGATCCGTTTCTCACCACATCTATCATATTGCTTCTGAAGACATGGATTAAACCACTGGAGGCACATGGATTAGGCTACTTATGCTGATTTATGTGATTTGTGGAGCTTGATCACATAAAGCAGTGATTTACTTATTCACTTTCATTGTATGGACCAAAAGAGCTGAGATATTCTTCTAAAGATAAAAAGTCATACACATACAGGATGGCATGAGGGTGAGTAAATGATGAGAGAATTTTCAGTTTTGGGGGAATTATTCTTTATTAAGTATGATGTAGCCCCTGACCAAACAACTTTTCCCATGCCTGCTCTACCTCTTCTATTGTGCAGGACATGATGTGTCAAGTGATCCTGCTTATTTAGCATTTTTTTGCATTCCATGCATTTTTTTAACATGTTTTATGCACAACAATAACACTCTGTCGTCATTAAGGGATATTTAGTCCCTACACATAAACTGATTTTAATGTAATAGTTTAGTACATTACGATTTAAAATGTTGATTAATGTATTGAAAATAACTTTTAAATCTTTTCATTTCTGTTATCATGTCTCCCTTTTATTTTTTGGAATCAGATTCATGTAGTGTTTATCATAGATAAGTGATGTATTTTAAAAGTTGGCATACAGAGTTCATTATAATGGGGGCATATGGTTTGTAACTCAGTACTCAATACTCACTACTCATGAGTACTTTTAAATGAGCTACTCGTTTACTCTTACTTGAGTTGTTTTTACGACAGCTACTTTTACTCTACTCACATTGCATTGTTTGGAAAGTAACAGTACCTCTTCTTGAGTGTGATTTTTTTTTTTTTTCAGTTCTCTTTCCACCTCTGGCCATTTGTATACAGTACAGGTATAGGCAGTCATATGTCATCATGTGCTTATGGACATAACATGAATTTGAAAACATTTTTGTAACATAGTTTCAGTAAAAGGGGATTTACATTGGGAACACTAGCATATGTCTACATTGTACATTAAACTCTTAAAGGTGGTATGACCTGTCCTTCCTTCAGCTTCCTTCAGATGTTGTGCAGCAATAGAAGTTTAGGCTGATTAAATGTGCGCTTTTCACTGGTACATTTTGCTTCAAATCAGCTTTACCAAAAATCATGCCTGAATGAGCAAGTGAGCAAGCCAAAAGCAAATGTCAAGAAAAAAACATGTTAGTCTTTTTATTTTAAGTCCAACCTGAGTGCTCAGCCTTTCTCATTGATGAAGAAAAGACTTTGAATCAAACACAGGTTTTGTCTTTAAAAGTTAAATGTGCCATTTCTATGCTTCTTGTGGGGCCAAACAGAGTTGCTAAAGTAATCTTTTACTTTAAGACTTTTCAAACAGGTTTCCCGAACACTTCCCTAACACTTCCTTTATTGTTGCAAAAATTACACTTCACCTTTTAAGAAGTGTAACCATAGATAGTTATTTTTAAGGAAACGTGAATTATAATGTTTACAGGAAAGCAGTGGTGAATGAAGTCTCTTTTTGCGTCTGTTCTGACCTTTTAAATGATCTTAAGAAGAACCGGATGGAAAGTGAGATTATTGTTCAGCTGTGTCACACTGGTATCCCAGTCCACAGTGCCTCACATTTATATCTTGGAAGGAACAGGCTATTTTAATGGATCCCCTGAACCCTATCCATGAGGAATTTCCCTTCTTGCTCATTCCTTATTGAGCAATTCAACAGATGGTTTCTAACTGACCTTCTCTACACTTAAAAAAAAAAAAAAAAAAAAAAAAGGATTTTTGGAGGTTGTTTACTTAATAAAAATGTAACTAAAGCAACACAATTCTAGAACATTGTGTCTTAAATTCATTGTTAAATTCAATTAAATTTGTAAAATTAAAGTTTACTTAATCCATTTGAGTATGGTCTACATGGATATTTTTTGAAGCATTAATGAAACTGGCCAGGGGATTTCCATTTTCCAGCATGCTTTGCAGGGGACCGGATGGTGTGAACAAATGTTGAAACTAAGTGTTATTTTCGGCATTTTTGAGCAATATAAGAATAGAATGAGGTTTGCTCATGTTTACTGTTATGTTTTACTGTTTTTTTTATAAGTGTTTGTTTGGCTTGAGTTTGGGGGTTTACCATTGTGGTGAAGACTGGTGCTCATGCTTTGGTTGAAGATGGACTTTCAGTTTCAAGTGATGATTGATTTGAATGTTGCTTTGCTCTTTAAGCAGTTGCTATCAAACAGAGAGTCCTTACAGTTGCTAACCTGGCATATACTAATGATTAAAAAAATACATACATTTTGACCAACATAAGGTAATCAATTAAATAAACCTTAGTAAATTAATAAAATTAAGTTGGACCAACATAAAAAATTAAGTTAGATCAATCTAATAAAGTTGAGTTAAACCAACTTTAGTTTAATGAAACTAAATTAATTAGAAGTAACTTAATCAAATCACTTGTAAAAAACTTTCTTAAATTAAATTAAGAATTGTTTTTTGAGTGTCATTTTATGCCACTGATCTGATTATATTGTACACTTTTGGTTGGCCAACTTTCAAAATAATGTTTTGTGATAATCAACATTATGCCATAGCTCAGAGGTTAAGGAACTGGGCTGTTAGCTCAGAAAGCTGCAGGTTCACTTTCATCAAGAAAATATAAGGCTACTTCAGTGACAATTCTTTCCAATTACTACTGCGCCCATGAGCCGGACACTTAACTCCTAAACCGTGTTACTCCAGGGGTCTGTTCCTGTAATTAGTGTACTGTAAATTGCTTTAAATGAAAATCATCTGCTGAATGGCAAGTGCACACATACTGAAAGAACCAAGAGAGGTCAAGGGTCATGGAATGGGGGTGGTCGGCCTGTTTGCAGTCAAACAGGTTTAGAAAATCGTGTATGTTGCTCAAGGATTTTTTGTGTGTGTGAGATTTTCTCCCCTTTCTCTATCCAATTCGGAATGCCCAATTCCCAATGTGCTCTAAGTCCTCGTGGTGTCGTAATGACTCGCCTCAATCTGGGTGGCGGAGGACGAATCTCAGTTGCCTCCGTGTATGAGACGTCAACATGCGCATCTTATCACGTGGCTTGTGGAGGAAGTTAACACAGAGACATAGCACGTGTGGAAGCTTCACGCCATTCTCTGCGGCATCCATGCACAACTCACCATGCGCCCCACATTATAGTGACCATGAGGAGGTTACCCCATGTGTTTCTACCCTCCCTAGCAACTGGGCCAATTGAGTTGCTTGGCTGGAGTCAATCAGCACACCCTGGATTCAAACACGCGACAACATGGGTGGTAGTCAGCGTCTTTACTCACTGAGCTACCCAGGCCCCCTGTGACATGTCTAAGCTGAGAGATTTAGCTGTTTAAGTTTGTGTTTGGAGGCATATATTGCTTAATGTCAGCTGGACAGTGTAGCTTATCCTGTTGTTTAACTCAGCTTTACGTAGGTTTATGTTGTATCTTAAGCCTGTGTTTTTGTCCTTTTTGTTCTAATAATTTTCTTAGCTGGGAGGACACAACGTCTCGTTCCTTTCATCAGGGAACAGAGGTCACATATATAACATAAATGTTCCCCGTCTGTCGCTCACTTCGACGTTGTGTCGAATTTAAATCACGCCATGCGCTGAGCCGTGTACATGTACTGCTGGCACAGGAGCGGGCAGGTACTTGACGTGCCAAAATGACCAGCTGTATCACACTGCACGTACCCTTCCCCAATGCCCCATAAAGTCATCAGAACCCTTATAGTTACCCTAGACAGGGAAACAAGGCGACGCTTGCCAACCTGGGAATGGGCCAAGCCTAGCCGGGCCTCTTTTCTCTCTATGTTTCTCGCATAGAGCCAAACGACTGGGGCCCTTGCACGCATTCACCCAGTTTCCTATTCTTTCAGGGGGAAAAGACCCTGCGGAGACCACACCCACCCAGAGAGGGGGAGGTAAAGTGGCGAAATACACCACATGGGCTTTTAGGTCACATGTGGGAAGTGGCGTGGTGGTAGATCCCGCCTCTTCAGAGGGAGGAGTTGCTACAGACTCGGTGACCGGGGGGCAGCGGGAACTGCCCAAGGGAGACGCGGGTCCACTCGTAAGGAGACTGTACCACAGAAAATACACAGAGGAGGAAAGTCCACGTAGGAGCCCTAACCTGAGGAGCACCTATTCCAGTACAGGGTAGATTTGAGTATCTGCAGTGGATTGGGTCGGCGAATTCCTCCACCGAATTGCGGACCCACAGGGTTAGGGAGGATTCATCCAGGGAGCCGAGTGAGTGGGCTCTCCTGGGAGAAAAGGTGCACGGTATTATCTCAGCCAAGGGAAAAGGTGCTAGGTGCAAGCGATTCACCCGGTCAATCCGTCAGCATGTTACAGAGTTCTGCCGGCTCAGATCTGAGAAAACACGGGACGTGACTGACTCTACCCTGAGATTGTAGAATCTCGCAAAGGTATTAGGTGTTGCCCAACCCGCTGCTCTGCATATGTCTGCCAGGGAGGTGCCAATGCAAAGAAAACAGTCAGCAACTCCAGGCAGTTGATGTGCCAGTGCAGCGGGGCCCCTTTCCAACGGCCCGCAGCTGCGTACCCATTGCACACGGCGCCCCAACCCAATCTGGAGGCGTCGGTCATGCTGAAGCGGTCTCATATGCATCAACCCCAGCGGGGCGACCACCGCAGAGGATGCCATATGCTCCAGGAGCTTCTGGAAAAGTTTTAATGGGACCATTGTGCCTGGCCTGAAGGTGGCAAGTCATTTCAGCACTGACTGCACGCGCTCATTGGTGAGGCACACTGACATTGAGACTGAGTCTAAAAGAGATGCTCTGAACCGGGGCGAGCTTGCTCTTTTCCCAGTTGACCTAAAGCCCTAAACGGCTGAGGTGCCTGAGCACCTGGTCCCTGTGGGCACATAGTAACTCTCGGGAGTGGGCCAGGATGAGCCAGTCGTCGAGGAAGTTGAGTATGCGAATGCCGGCTTCTCAGAGCGGGGCAAGGGCTGCCTCTGCGACCTTCGTAAAGACGCGAGGGGACAGGGACATGCCGAATGGGAGGACCTTGTACTGATACAAGATGTCTGGCCTTCGAACGCGAACCATAGAAAGGGTCAATGTCTAGGCAGTATTGAGACGTGGAAGTACGTGTCCTTCAGGTCTACCACTGCGAACCAATCTAGATGATTGATTGATTGATTGATTGCTTTATTATCCCCTTAGGGAAATTTTGTTGCTTGTGTTTCAACATGCATACATATAAGACCAACAATATACATGTAACAAATATACAAATTTATATATAAAAATTATAATCTTCACTGAGACCCGCTCAGTGAACACCGACACTACTTATCATTTAATAATTTTACTGCCTGTGGCAAGAAGGAATTTTTCCCCCTGTTTTTAAAAATTGCTGGCATCCTGAACCTTCGACTCGAGGGTAATATCTCAAATTTATCAAACAGAGGATGTCTATTGTCTGATATAATTTTCCTTGCTTTACTAAGGCATCTAGTTTGATAAATTTGTTCAAGACCTCTTAAAGGGATACTAATTAGTTTACTCGCAGTACTCAAAACCTTTCTAAGCGTACTCTTTTGTTTCACTGTGACATTTCCAAACCAGCAGGTGATACAAAATGTAAAAACACTCTCAATAAAAGAATTATAAAACATTCTAAGGATTGAAATGCTTACATTAAATGACAGCATCTTCCTAAGGAAGTATAGTCTTTGCTGTCCTTTTTTGTTCACAGCTTCCGTCCATTTATCCCACCTCAGTTTGTGATCAAAGACAACCCCAAGATATTTATACTCATTAACACTCTCTATTGGTTCCCCTTTAATAGTGGTCACACTCCCTGACGACTCCTTCCTAAAATCAATACTCATCTCCTTTGTTTTTGAAATATTTAACTTAAGGTTTGACATGTCACACCAAGAAATAAATTCATTTAAAACAGGTCCATGACTGTCCTCATCCCCCTGAAGGAGACTAACTAATGCAGTATCATCTGCAAATTTGATTAAATATCTCCTTGGGTGAGCACTTATACAGGTATTTGTGTACAATATAAATAGTAGGGGTGAGAGGACACAACCTTGTGGGGATCCAACATTAGTAATTTGTTTCTCCGATAGTGATCCTCCCACTCTCACTCGCTGTACTCTATTCCTTAAAAAATCCCGCAACCACAGAATCAGTCCTCCGTCCAGGTTAAACTCTATGGCTAGTCTTTCGACCAACACAGTAGGCAATATAGTATTAAACGCCGATGAAAAGTCAGCAAATAGGATTTTCACATGATTTTTAGGACCTTCAAGATGTGAGTAAACAATATGCAACAATGTTAAAATTGCATCGTCCACTCCCTTATTTGACTGATATGCGAATTGCAACGGTTCCAATATATGTTGTTTTTAACACCACATACCTTTTAACAAGCCTTTCAAAGCTTTTAAACACCAAAGAGGTCAGTGCAATTGGCCGATAGTCACTAAGCTCTACTGGTTTATTGTTTTAGGAAAAGGTATAATAATTGAAGTTTTCCATATAGTTGGTACTATGCGTTGATCTAAAGATCTTCGGAATAGCAAAGTAAAAACTGTGGATAATTGCTCGGCACAGTTTTTTAACACTCGTCCACAGATGCTGTCAGGCCCAGGGCTCTTATGTGTATTGCAACTCTGAAACATTTTCTTTACATCAGCCTCTTTGATGTCAAAGTCATTAGTTGATACCAAGAAAGTTTCTTCATCACTATTAATAACCTCACTATCCCCCTCGAAACGTGAAAAAAACTGATTTAACCCATTCGCTAGTTCCAGATCCCTGCTTTTACCCTCTGTAATTGTCATATTTGTATTATACTTTCCTTGACCTTTATGTGGTGCACTAATCATCGTTCTGATACCTTCCCATGCCTGTTTAGAATTTCCCTGTGACATTTTAGCTTCAATTTTTTGTTTATATAGGGCCTTATCAACCTTAATTTGTCTTTTAATTTCCCTTTGAATGTCCCTTTGATCTAAAACATCATTATTATAATATGCTACCTTCTTCTTATTTAGTAGTTGTTTAAGTTTCTTTGATACCCAAGGCTTATTATTTGGAAACACTTTATACGTTTTCGTGGGTAGAACTGACTCCACACAAAAATGTATATAATCAGAGACCACATTTATGTGAGTATCTAGATCAGGGGATTCAAATGTTTCCCACAAGGTACACTCAAAACATCCTTGAAGGCACATAATACTCTCTTCATTCCAAATCTTTACAGTCTTAACCTGAGGTTTTTCTCTTTCAAGAAGTCTTTGATATTTGGGTCGGAGATTAACAACGCTATGGTCGGATCTACCCAACGGAGGTAGCGTCGAGGCAGAAAAGGCATCTTTAATGTTCCCATAACACTTGTCCAATATCTTGTTTTTCCTGGTGCAACATTTCACATACTGATAGTAAGTCCTCAAACAGTTTTTCAATGAGCAGTTGTTAAAGTCTCCTAAAATAAACTTTGGAGCATCAGGAGACAGCGTATCAAGTCTTTGTGAAAGTTGATATAACACGTCAGAGACTTTAGCTGAATTTGCAAGCAGATGTATATAAACCACAGTAAGAAACAGCTGTGGGAACTCACGAGGGAGATAGAATGATCTAAGAGATACACTCAATAGTTCGATATCAGGAGTACAGAGAGATTCTCTTACTACCACTTGCCTGCACCAGTTGTCCCTAATAAGAAAACAAACTCCACCACCGTGTGACTTAGCTGTGATGTCCGAGTCTCGATCCGTTCGATACATCGTGAAGCCAGTTGGTTCAATCTCACTTGACGGAGTGCTCTCGTTCAGCCATGTTTCTGTGATTGCCAGCACACATGCGTTCCTGTATTCATGCAGGTAGCGTAGATTTGCTGCTAATTCGTCCATTTTACCGCTAAGGGACTGGGCATTTATTAATAAGGTCGTAGGCAAGGGTAATTTATTCCCCAATCTTTTTAGTCTCTGGCGAATCCCACCTCTCTTCCCTCGTCTCCGTTTCCTTTTGATTTGAGTAGTCTTGTCTTGTGGAGTTTGCAGATGACTTGGTATACGATGGTAAGATGTGGCCTCCGCGTCTTTACTGCACTGGAGTAAGAATTCCTGGCTGTAACGAACAACACCGCCTGCGGCGTTTTCGGCATTTGATGCATTGATTAAATTAATGCTTAAAATCCAGATGACCAGTCCTACAATCCATCCATGAAACTCCATTGTTACGAATTATACACCACGTCAACACTCGGTTTGAAAAGAAAATATAGAATCCTGCTCAACAAACAGACAAACAACTCGCACGTGAAAACACACAGCAGGTCGCCACAGAGCAGCGCCCCCAATCTCAAAAGATGCCGGGTGCAAGTTAAAATATGTTTCTGCGTGAGCATTTTGAACGGGAGTTTGTGTAAGTCCAAGATCGGTCGTAAGCTGCCGCCTTTCTTGGGTACGATGAAGTAAGGGCTGTAGAGACCCTTCTTCATCTCGGTTGGAGGGACAGGCTCTATCACGTCTTTGAGCAAAAGGGTCGCAATTTCCGTACGCAGGGACTTGGCATGTCGCCGTATACTGCGGAAAAGTGGACACCCGCAAAGGGGGGTGAGGGCCTGGCAAAATGAATTGCATAACCGAGTCAGATGGTCCTGGCCAGCCAGCGAGACGGGTTGGGAAGTGAAAGCCATACATCCAAACTCCGTGGTAGGGGCACTAAAGGGACGATTATTTTTGACGTACCCTTCGCTGCTTCGCAGCGGGGCGGAGCAGGTAGTTCGTTGTCGGGAGGCGAAAGTGCGTCCAGAGGCTCTGGTGCTGACAGGGGGCGGGTTAGTGACTGAGGAGGAGGTCCAGCGACGGCATCCTCTAGACTCGTCAGAACCGGCCGGCCGGGGGACAGTCATGGCTAGGCTGGAGACAAGGGAGTCTGCGTACAGAAGACTGTTGAGGTCTGGCGGCAGTGTGCCGTGAGAACGGCATTAGCGGGCCAGGTGACTCAGAGACAAAGGAAATGGCTCTTTTATTGAGAATGTGGTTACCTCAGCCCTGCTTTCTGAGGGGTGTGGCAAATGAAATAAACTCAAACAAGGATTCTCCTCCCGGCCCTCCACCGGGGGATGGAGTGGTCTTCTTACCAGCTCCGGTGCGAACGTCTCGGTCTCTGGGTGGATCGTCGATCGTTTTGAGCCTTCCGCGTCCTCGAGGGGGTCCATGAGACAGGGGGCATGCACTTCCTGGGCGCTCGACGCCAGGGCTGAGAGCTGGGCCCGGGTTGAGACGGAGATGCACGTTGTTTAGCCACAGGAGGACGCCCTCGGTGAGCAGACGGGGCTTGGCCCGTGGCGGCAGAGTTGCGGCAGGGCATTATATGTGAAATGGCTTCCGTCTGCTTCTTCACCGTGGAGAACTGCTGGGCAAAGTCCTCGACGGTGTCGCCGAAGAGGCCGAACTGGGAGACCGGCGCGTCTAGGAAGCATGTCTTGTCCATCTCGCGCATCTTGACCAAGTTCAGCCACAGATGACGTTCCTGAACCACGAGAGTGGCCATCGCCTGCCCAAGTGACTGCACTGTGGCCTTTGTGGCCCTGAGGGCGAGGTCGGTCGCTGAGCGCAGTTCCTGTAGCACGTCGGGATCAGGACTACCCTCATGCAGATCTTTAAGTGCCTTGGCCTGGTGGACTTGCAGGAGGGCCATGGCATGCAGGGCGGAAGTGGCCTGTCCTGTGGCACTGTAGGCTTTGGCGTTCAATGACGATTCTGTCTTACAGGCCTTGGAGGGGAGCACAGAGCAACCCAGCCAGATGGCGGCGTTCTCGGGGCATAGGTGGAACGCAACCGCTCTGTCCACCTGGGGAATCGCCATGTACCCGTGGGCCACTCTGCCGTCGAGGGTAGTGAGAGCGGATGAGCGAGGGGCTTTGTGACGAGCAGAGAGGGGGTGCTCTCCATGCAGTCGTCAGCTCATCATGCACCTCTGGGAAAAAAGGGACCGGGGGGTGGGCGTGGCTGTGAGTGGCGCGTAGACCCCAGGAACCAATCATCCAGCTGCTTCGGCTGTGGGGAGGACGGAGGGTTCCAGTCCAAGCCCACGCTGGCGGCAGCCCGGGCAAGCATGTCGGACCTCTGGGTGTCAGCCTAAGCCTTGACATGCTGGCCTGAAGGCGGCAGCCCAGACGAGTCATCCGCGTCAGATGCCGGACCACTCTCCGATGCAACGGCAAGCTCATCCAGCTCGGGGGGCTCAAGAGGATAGGCAGGCTGGCTGTGAGGCGAGCCGCTGTTGCCTCAAGGCCAGACGGAAGTCAACGAGCGTGCCAGGGGGCCGGCAGTTTGCGGGGACGTACCCGGTGAAGCCGCGCCCGCTGCCATCCCCAAATCACCTCCATCGCCGGCTGCATCCTCCTCAATCCCGTGGGAAGAAGGAGCGACGCGGGAGGCGGCTGGAGTGGCGTTCCTTCAGTTGAAGGAAAGCCGCAACCACAACGTTGCCATGGTCATGTTATCGCAGTAAGAACATGAACCATCCATAAACGCTGCCTCGGTGTGATCACAGCCCAAACACACGAGACAGCGCCTGTGGCCGTCTAAAGCGGAGAGCACTCTACCGCATCCAGGAACAACACAGGGGCGGAATGGCATCTTTATAAAGACACATCCTGAAAAAGACGTTCAACGCCGCTGTGTATTGCTCTTTTAGAGAAAATCACTCTTTTAATACAACTCTTTTAGTTGCGCTGTCGAAGCGCCCAGGGGTAAACTGCACTGCCGTGCAGAGAAGAAGAAAGCCACTGATGTGCACCGTAGATCCAACAGCAGATCAACCAGAGGTAAGAGAAACAGGTGTGTGTGACTCGCAGCTCGCTGCATGCAAGCCCATTGGCTCCGAAGAAAATTTCTGAATGAAACAGATGCATTTCCCCGACTTTATACCCATATGTCCGGGGGCTGGACATGCAAATTCGGTCTGCCAACTTCTCATTGGCCTTTTTTCATAGATCAGAGGTATATTCGGCGCTCAAGAGAGACCCCTAGTGTCACTTCTTCGACACAACATCGAAGTGAGCGACAGACGGGGAACAAAAGTTATTATTAAAAGTTAATTGTTAATAAAACATAATTGTACAAAATAACTAGTTACACATGCAAACACAACAATGACTAAAGGTTTGCATAGCATGCAGACATGATTTTAATAATGAGATTTCACAGAATGTGTTTCATTCTGTGCCATTTGAGCCATCATTTAGTACTTGTCAATGATGGCTCAAATGGCATGTACTTTGCACCATCTCCTTGTGGCCATATATAATTAGAGTGATTGATCACCTGACTCGTTTGGCGAAACCTAAACCCAATCCGATTGGTTTAGTTTTCTATGATGCTACAGCATTTCAGATGACATCATCTGATCCAGAAAAGCTAAAGTGTTTTAGCCAGACAGCAAGAAGCCAATTAGCCAGATCCTGTGAGCACATTGTGCTTCGTGTGGGTTATCTGATGTGCTTTGCATCCGATCACTTTGTGTATGGGCTCATTTGAAAGATAATCACCTCCTCTATGTGATGATATATGCTATTTTATGTACTGTTTATTTTCATTAAGTTATAAGCAGGGTTCTTACGGTCATGGAAATCCTGGAAAAGTCATTTGAAACTGTGATTTCCAGGCCTGGAAATGCCATGGAAAAACAAGTTAACACTGAATGTTTTGGAAAAGTCATGGAATTTTCAGCAATACAAATGTGCTAAGAATTTGTTTGGTGCGATATGGGAGCAAAGTGAATAAGCGCTTCTCAGAGCCTGTGCAGAGCACTACGCAAAATGAGTTGCTGTGAAAACTGAGTAGTTTGTGAATAGGCACTTCATTAACACTTGAGAAGTTTGCTTATGATAGCTCATGTTCATATGGATAGTGTATAAGCAAAGGAATTAGAACATTTCATATTTACAATATTGTATGAATATATTAAGGCTTTGAATGTCATGTTATTTCAGCTTATGGTGATGTTTGCTTGTGAGCCTGGGCAGTGTTAATTGTCCACTTCTTGATGAACAATTATAACAAGTCTCAGTGTCCTGTTTTTAATGGAAAACATGAGAGAAGGCTTGCGCTGATATTCATTGATGTTTCTTGATCTTTCCCCTGCATATGAAGAATTTTTTTTCTCTCTGTCAGTGGTCTGGAAACAGTTTGTATAAATGTTTTTGAATGGATTTTCCTCTATTTGTTTAAATAGGACAAAAGTGGTTTGTGAAAAATCTAAGTGGACATTAAAAAGCTGACAGTGAGACATCCAAAAGATGTGGACAATACAAAAACAATGTGTTCACAGCTAAAAAAATGTAATAAATGTAAATAAGTCAATATTTCTTGGATTATTACTAATCAAATGCTGTGTGTCATTGTGGTATTGTATAAGGTGTACGTTTTGACTGTTTTTTACACAATGCTGAATTTTATTTTTCACAAATGGGTAGAAACTAGGGCTGTAAATCGATTAAAAAATGTTATCGAATGAATTACATGTAGAGTAATTAAACTGAATTAACCGCAATTGATTGCATATATAAATATTTGCTGAGAAAGCTCCTCACATAACAGCAACAGTAATATATAATGATCAATTCATTATAATTAGTTATATTTAAATAATTATAATATAATATATAATATAAAAAATAATAATCCATTAAAAAGCATTACATTATTGTGGCAGACAAGTAAAGCATTACTAAGAAAATAAATGGCTTTAGAAGGCAATATATTAATTTCCATATTATTGAACATAATCCTGTCATTGGCCTACCTTCCATAGCAATCTATTTAGCAATTGAATTAGTGAAGACATATATAGATATATATTATAATGGCTTTCTTAGGATGCGTCAATGTAAATGTGCGTCAGACAAAGGATTTTAGAGCGCTTTGGTTGTGTCGCAACTAACACAGCATTTTAAGCTCGTTGCATCATGTTAAACGTGGTTTGAAAAGTAGAAAAACATATCTCGTGATCTGTGCATTCAGAATTGTGCTCCATCCAACTTTGTTTGAATACAAGAACATGTTCTCATCTTGTGATGTTCCAAGTAGTGTCAAGCAAGCCTGTGGTTTGTTCTACAGTTGTGCTTTGCTCAAACAGCTTGAGTTGCTCTTACTGCCCCCTACTGAAAACAGGTGTAATTCAAGCTTAAATTGCTCCGATGGTAGAAATATTCCTTATTCATGATTAATTCAGTTAGTTTGTTTAACACGTTATTTTTGTATATAATTAATCACACAGAATTAACATTAAATTAACAGCCCTAGTAGAAACATTTGAAATGCTGCAAAGTCATGGAAAATCATGGAAATTTAGTAGTGAAAATGTGTACGAAACCTGTATACGTGAAAATGCTGCATATGAGCAAAACTTGTTCACATGAAACATATATGTCAAAGACATATACTTTGTATTTACATATACTATTACTCCCTATATTTTTTCTGTGAGTGAAAAAAATAGGCTTGTTGTATTCTACTCTTTGAGAGCTTTCCAACAGCAAATGACTATTTGATGAGTTTCATGATTTTACCGATTATTATCTACATTAAACAATGTAGATTTGTCTACAAATTTCGAAGCACTTGTTCAGTTTTGGTCATATTGCCTACATGCATTTTAAAGTAGAGTATCTACACATAAAAATTATACCTATTTTGTGTTGGTCAAGACTGTAGTTATTAACATTTTTTTCTCTCATTTGAGCTTAAAGGTAAAATGAAACAAAGGGTGTTCAAAAACGTTTGACAATGAGAAATGAATGAAATAACAAAATGTGCTTACAGGTTAGAATGATACTGTTTTATTTTAACTTAAATCAATTATTATTATTCAAATGTTTTTTGCATCAACACTATTCACACTAAGTCAGAGTTCGGCATTCCCCAAAACAAAGGTTACCTGAATTCATTCTTTGTCATGTAAACTTTAACAACAAAAATAGACCTAGCCTGTACCTAACAAAACAATCATGGCATTATTATATTGTAGACTCAATAGAGATACATTGTTTCATTTTAAAATCATGTCACATATCAACAAAGCCTTTTCATACCAAGTTGGAATTTTCTGCATGAAGAATTCAATCTAATTATAGGTGATTCAAAGTTAAACACCCTTTACCCAGCTTAATATGCAACGACAACTCTAAGTAAGTCATTCATAGGTTATTTTCTCTCTCTAAAAAAAAAAAAGGTAAACACTGTAACTCATTTGGGCTTACGAAACATTGCTCTATTTAGCCTGACACAGGAACATTGATCCGACCAATGCAGATGTCGGGAGCCTTCGAGAAGCCTGTTTGAAATGTCATTATTTTTGTCATTCTATTTGGTGTCTTGAGTAGCACAGAAATTACACACTTCAGCTTTAAAGTTGTACTTACATGGATGCAACATCATTCAAACGCAAATGTTTTCAGTTACTGAAGTCATTGTTGTAATTCACTATTCAAAGTCAGCCATGATTCATTTATTTCATGAAACTGTCCAGTAACAGGACATTTACTGAGATTATGCGAGTAGGATTCAGCTGGTCATGTGATTCTAACATGGCATCCCCCATGAGGGGATCCTCTACATGTAGAATAAAACAGCTTTTATAAGGTTACTGATATCACTGTCTTCATCTCATGTGAGTGCTCATGATTTCGTGATTTAATTTAGTGTGCATGCACAGTAATTAATAGTTTAAGTAACAGTACTATAGCTAATGGCTATTTGTCAAATGTCTTCTATCTTAAATCATGTTTTCTGTGTTCAGGTGCAGAGCTGGCTAGTAAGGGCTGGAAGGAGAGCCTGTCGGCCAGCTACAGCAGCTCCACCAGTGGGAACTGGAGCTGGGACACCAGTGACCAATCAGTGCCCTCCACACCGTCCCCGCCCCTCTCCAACGAAGCTGGTAAGAGCTTCCTGCTTTGCTCCCAGAGTGATGACAACATTGAGGAAACAGAGACTACACACTTCCTGTTTGAGGACCCCATCCCGCGGAAACGAAAGGTAGGGGACAAAACATAAAGTGGATTTCATTGCACCTAGGTAACCAAGTTTGACTCTAAGGATTAGATCACAGATACTCTTGCTCATACTTACGGCTAGAGGTGTTTCAAAACTATTGTCACCCATTGAATAAAAAAGGTAAAAACACAAACTCATAACACCTTAGCAACTGCATAGCAATGCACTAAAAACTCATAACACCTTAGCAACTGCATAGCAACACATGAAAATATCAAGAGTTCTGGCCAACCCCTGTGGAAAACTAATTTGCCACTCAGTATTTTTACATGCAAATGAGCTTTGCTGCAAACTCTTCATTGTTGCCATAGGTTTGCCAAAGAAGTGTTTGCCAATACCTGCACGTTGTCCATTGTTGCCAAAGGTTTGACTTTGGCAACAATGAAGAGTTTTCCGTTAAGCTCATTTTACGGCAAGTAGTCATGTGGAACCGGATTTTGGGCCAAAGTGAGTTCACATTGGGTGGAACAACCAGAAGTGAAAGTGTAGAAGTATTAAACTCCATCGCTTGTCTGCCTGGTTATATATCCTCCATTCAAAGCAGACAACATACACAATTAATGTTTAAGCAAACCGCTCCCAATACTGGCACAGTGTGAACTCTTATAAAACATGCTATGCCCCTACAAACACTGTTTTTGAACATGTTGATTCTTTTCTTTTATGAGTCAGTGACTGTGAACATCCTCATTCAGTTATTTAAGAGCTCCATTAAACACACCAGCTTGGAACTGGCATAATGAGTCTTTTCACCCTCTTAGCCTCTGAAGGCGATAGAATGATTTCTTTCTCTCTTTTCTTGTCTACTTTGCTTTTCTTGACTGTTTTGATAAGCATGGAATCACTCAAGATCGTGAATGTGGTTTCAGTATCAGAAAGCCATTAGACCTTCTGCCCAATCACCTTGTTTTGGGAGAGGATGAAAGCGCGTGTGTGTGTGTGTGTGTGTGTGTGTGTGTGTGTGCGTAGGTGCATGGAGATTGGGGGATTTCCATTACAGATCCTTTACAAAGTTTTTCACACAACTTTCAAGTGTAACATACTATATGCATGATTCTTGTCATAAGATCTGATCATGAGATCCTGCCTTTTTTTTTTTTTAAAAAAAGTATGTTTACTTAGACCATAATTATTATTATTATTTTTTTTAAACAGAATGTTTCTCAATGCACTGATTTTGCAATTCCACATACTGAAAAGAGAAATAATATGGCAAATACATGACAGACATTAACCTCATTCACACTGGGCTCTGATCCCGGCTCAAAAATTTTATCACGGGATCAGACGCAAGTAACATTGCCGGGATCAATTCCGGGACATATCTGTGTGAACAAAAGCAGAGCCGATATAAGGGTGTGTTGTAGTGATAAATGTATTTATCATGTGAAGGAGAAAGTTTGTGTGCAGAATAGAGATTCAAAAGTTTCACGGTGTACCGTGGTTTAAAAAAACTTCAGCTGTCATAAACCCTTGCCATTTTTTTCATTCACGGCATTGTGAATACAACATACAAGAAATGATCCTCTCCATTGTAAATATCAATTAAATTATTAAAAAAAGCAATCAGCTAAATTTACAGCTTCACCAACCTGACCTGATCAAATAAATTCATTTAACATTCAGAGTACAGCACACAGAGTGTCGGAACTTTATTTTCCCTCATATATATATATATATAGTGTGGTTTTAATCCATGATGTAGGAATACTTTGGGTATTTACCCAATTTTCAGATTGTGATGAAAAAAGTGCAGTCTAATGCAGGAAACACTCCAAACCTGAAGTAAGGGAGAGCTGTTTCTTTGTGTATTCATTGTTAGGTGGCAAAATGACTGCTATATTATAAATTACTTTTATTGACATTTTTTAGTTTATCTTCTATTTATTTTGATCAGATACAGTTGTTTGAGGGGGATTTTACACTGGATGGTCTTGTTACAATGTGTAGGCGGGGGACGTTGTAACATTTCACTTTCCATTTTCCAGGTAGATGGTGAAAAAGCTGTATTCATAAAACAAGACCACATATTTGTACTAGACATGTGGAAAATTTATGTGAAAAAAGACAAATACTTTGATCCCAAAGTGCATTTACACAAACTTAAGAAAACCAAAAAGTGTTAGTTTGTGCCCCGCTCTCCCAAACAACCTTTTTTTTTATTTTTTTGCGAAGATGAATTTACTAAGATTAATGTAAGTTAAGTGAAAATGTGGTGGGTATGCTAAAGTCCCCCTTACATAAGAACAACAAACAGATCACTTTTACCAGTTTTATAATGACTCAATATAGCTTTTTAGATGACTAGTTTGCCACCGCGCTTGCAACCTTACAACAGGCCAGATGTTTGCTCATACAGCCATGGCCAAAAGTATTGGCAGTGACATAAATTTGTGTTTCGCAAATTCTTCTGCTTCAGTTGTTGTGGTGTTGATTCACATTGTTTCTAGATTATTGTGCAGAGTGATCAGATGCATTTTAAATCATTGCACTTTATAACTTTATCACAAAAACCTGGCACAAAACCTTTGATCCTGGCACAAAATGACCAGCTAACATCATTTCACTAATCATATCAGCAGCACCTGTGAAAGTGTGAAAGAAGTAATAGTCAGGTGAAATCATTCTATCATTCTGATTGCATTATAAGAGTAGGCTGTTTGCTATAAAAGGAGGGAAGAAGTGCTTCTTGTTAGCAATGGTTACCTCTAAAGAAAGACATTCAGCCATCATCGCTTTGCATCACAATGGCCTCACATGCAAGGAAATTGCTGCAAAGAATATTGCACCTGAAAGAACTATTTACCGGATCATCAAGAACTTCAAGGAGAGAGGTTCAACTGCAGTGAAGGCTTCAGGCCGTTCCAGAGTGTCCAGCAAGAGCCAGGACCATCTCTTCCTGAGGAGTCAGCTATGGAATCGTGTCACCACCAGTGCAGATCTTGCTCAATATTGGCAGCAGGTTGGTGTGAATGCATCTGCACGCATAGTGAGGTGAAGACTTTTGGAAAATGGCCTGGTGTCAAGAAGGGCAGCAAAGAAGCCACTTCTCTCCAAGAAAAACATCAAGGACAGACTGAAATTCTGCAGGAAGTACAAGGATTGGACAGCAGAAGACTGGTGCAAAGATATTTTCTCTGATGAAGCCCCCTTCCGACTGTTTGGGACATCTGGAAAATCGATGGAAAAGGTGAACGCTACCATGAGTCCTGTGTTGTGCCAACAGTGAAGCATCTTGGGACCATCCATGTGTGGGGTTGCTTTTCATCCAAGGGAGTGGGCTCTCTCACAATTCTGCACAAAAACACTGGCATGAATAAAGAATGGTATCAAAAAAAGATCCCAAAGATCCAGGAGCAATTTGGTGATGATCCGTGCATTTTCCAGCATGATGGAGCACCATGTCACAAGACAAGAGTAATAATTACATTTAAATTGTGGATCCGTGGCCAGGCAACTCCCCGGATCTTAATCCTATAAAGAACCTGTGGTCAAAAGGTGAGTGGACAAGCAGAAGCCCACAAATTGTGATCAGTTCCGAGCACTAATAAGGCAAGAATGGATCACCATCAGTCTGGATTTGGCCCAGAAGCTGATTTCCAGCGTGCCAGACCGAATTGCAGAGGTTATGAAGAACAAGGGTCAATGCTGTAAATACTGACTCTTTGCATAAATTGAGTGTTTTTGCCAATAAAAGCCTTTAAAACTTAGGAAATGCTTATCATTGTTTTCCATACTTTTGGCCACGGCTGTACATTTATTCTCTTAACCCTATAAAGGTCAAGAAGAGAAAATAAAGATACAGAAAATCAATGTATTGCTTTTTTCCAACTCATTAGCTTTTATTTTTAATTTTACAGATTGTTGAAATCATGATTGAAAATATGACATTTGCCTCAATGCTTCTCAATGCCTAATCGCAGCGCAATACATACAATGTGTATAATACTAATACATTGTATTTGTAAAGTGTAAAAAGTGCTTAAGGCATACAGGAAAAAATGGCAGTGCCAGTCAAAAAAAGGCAAAAGAAAACACCAATAAATAAACAGCAAATGAATAGCCTAATCCTTTTTTTGATTGTAATAAATGCTTATATCTGAGGATAAAAGGATAGTTTTACATTGTCGGTGTAGTTTTCTTTATTTTTAGCCCGTTTAGAACTAAATTACAAACGCGATCACTGAATTGAATACACAAAAAAACTGTTGGAGTACAGTATCATTGGAAAATTATTAGTTTTTAACATTTTTATATTAATAATATTGCAATTCACCTTAATACCTGAATTTTGTTTGTTTGTTTGTTTGTTTGACAGTTTGCACTTTCAATTTCAATTTGTATTGTCCTTGGGAGACATTTCAGTTGGTAGACAGCAGCCAATAACACACACAAAAAGTTAACATCAAACAAAACAAAAATGATCTTATGAGCTTTTTATAAAAGTTGACCTCAATGCCAGAATATAATCAATAAAATTGTCTTTCATGCAAAGCTCCCTACCAGGGAGCTACTCGCCATCTGCGCAGAAGATTAAATTAATCATCAGTTTAGTTCTACCAGATGCAATTTATTTGTTTACATGAGGATGAAAGAGCGGGCTTCTCGAGAGAAGAGACAGTTCTCAGTAAACTTAAGACACTGTACATTAGATGTCACTTTGGTCTTTATATTGTTGTGAATGCGAGCACTGATTATGGGAATTCTCTTGCAATGTGAATGAACAAATTTTGCAGTCCCAAAACAGTTCCCAACTTTTCCTGGGATTAATGCCGGGATCTCTGTGTGAAAGGGGCTATAGTGATATCAGACTTTAAAGGGAAAGTTCACCCTAAAAATGAAAATTCTGACATAATTTACTCACCTTCATGTTGTTCCAAACCTGTATGCTGTTATTTATTTCAGAAGGATACATTTTTGTACAGTATTTATATTGCTCCTGCCATACAAGAGAATAGTGACACCAAAAGGACAAAAACATTGTAAAGTTGTCCATGTCTACTTGTGTTCTATATACCAAGTATTCATATAATAGCTTTGTGTGCAGAAAACACCAAAATGTAAGTCTTTAAGTCACTTTCATCCTCAAATGTGAATTTTGAATCTGAAATGTTTTAAAAAATAATAAAAAAAATTGTTCGAGTGTAATTTATTTAGTAGAACAAAACTTCCATGTATCTTTATGTAATGTTTACCACAGACCTTATTTTACACATAACTTAAAAAACTCATTATAAAACCCAATAGGAAAATCTCGAGGGAACCCATGGGGAATTATCTTCCGGGTTTTTGGACTACAAACTGAACAGCTCTGTAAGGCAAAAAAGCAGATAATACCACCACAAACTCACACTATTGGCTGAGCCAGAAGTTTACTTGAGATGGATTGCAGAAACAAATGTTTTAATAATGCCACAGTGTTTACACTGTTTGGGAAGTCAACGTTTGAATGTCTTACCATACTTATAGTTGTCTGCATATTAAACTGGTATAGGTATTTCAACATTGAATAAATACACATCATCTTTTAAGTCAGGGATTGCCACATGCAACAAGAATTGTGCATTTATTTTGAATGTATAACTTTGCGTCTTTGGACTTTGAAGCCTGTTGAAGAAATGATAGGCTACATTTCCTTCAAAAATGGATCCTGAGGTTAGTTATGTCCCAACAGCACTCAAATAAAATTATTTTTGGCTTATTGTTGGCTAATACGTTTAGTTCCTTGACTTGATCCAAGCCTAATGTTGAGAAGGCTGACTTTTCATTCATAAAGTCAGATGGAAATTAAGAATTGTTCACACATCTTTGGTTTTCTGTCTTTGAAGGGGTACTTGAGCCTTACTGATTGTGCTGTGGGGGTACTTACAGCAAAAAAAGGTTGGGAAACACTGAATTAACAAAGGAAAAATGACAATGTCCACTCAAGTCAAAGTAGTGAAAAGATACATAATTCTTCCCTGTGTTCACTTGATTGCATTATTGTGATAGAATAAAAATAACTCATATCATTTCAATCTTTAAAAGTTTAATATTTAATCCAAACATTATAGGACCCACTTTATATTAATATATCACTTTATATATTAACTACTATGTACTTAACCATTTGATACTATGTAGTTATTATGTACATACATGTTGTTGAATTGTTATTCCGATTATAGTACCCGCATTTAATTACATTTGTAGTTACACTGTTAACATTATCCCTAATCTTACCCTTACTCCTAAATCTACCCACACCTCAACCTCAGTAGCAGCAATAGTAGTAGAATCAGTTACCACCTAATATGAAGTGTGACCAAATTATTTAATTCATTATTTACTCAGTCTCGTGTTCTTCTAAACTAATATGACTTTCTTTCTTTTTCGGTAAACAAATGGAGACATTTTGAAAGAAAATTCTGCTCACTGATGTCATGCAATGGCAGTGGATGGTAACCACCTCTTCAAACTTCAAAAGGAAGCAAAAGTACAATAAATAAGTGTAATAAATTATTTTATGCAACTCATGACTTGTTCTGAAGGAATACGATAAGGTTTGCTGAGAAACCTGAAATCGAATTGATTATTTAGTGAAAATCTTGTCTGATTGTCAAATTAAATCAAATCAAATCACTTTATTGTCACTCAACCATGTACACGAGTGCAACAGTAGGTGAAAGTCTTGTGTGCAGTTCCGAGCAACATTGCAGTAATGACAGTGATGAGGCATATACCAATTACAATAAACACCAGATTTACACAACACAATATACAAAACTGATATACACATAATTACACAACACAATACTGATATACAATGTACAATAAACAATACACACAATATAGAATACACATACAATAAAAATAAAAAATAAGAGTATATAAAAATATATATGCAGTTGTTATATTGTGGAGAATATAATTATGACAGTCCAGTGTGAGATAATAAGATGAAGATTAATAAAGTGCAGTGCTGATTGTTGATCGTGAGAGATCATGTGTTCAAAAGTCTTATTGCTTGTGGGAAGAAGCTGTCATGTAGTCGGGTGGTGCGGGTCCTGATGCTGTGATACCGCCTGCCTGATGGTACCAGTGAGAGCAGACCATGACTCGGGTAGCTGGAGTCTCTGATGATCCTTTGAGCTTTTTTCACACACCGCCTGCAGATGAGCGAGAAGAGGTGCATAATTAATAAGTCTCGTTTTGACAGCTGTGAATGAAGCACACCTGTTGTGAATAATGCTTCATTACCGCTGTCTTAAAATGCAGAGCGCACTTCTTCTTGGGGAGCTAACTTCAAATCTCCATGTGTGCACACACTGGCATCCTTGGCTTGCCAGGACCAGAGCTGGGAGGGTTCGGACGAGTGGATGCACCACCGGATCCACTCCTCGGACCCCCGGGCCGGGTAGATGAGTCGCCGGGGCAGAACAGCTCACGTCGCAGCCGACGGGCTAGAGGCCATGCCGCCTTCCCCTCTCACCTGCCGCGGGCCTGGGAAGTCAGGCCGCCAAGGATGTCGCCGCCCCTCGTGCTGTGGACCCTGGAGGGAAGTGTGAGCGGCCGACAGGCCCAGCTCATTCCTTGGGCCACCCACTGTGTCTGTCTCGTGCTCACCCGCCACAAGTCAAAGAGGAGATGCATTTCTATGTCCAGCCTTATTTGTTTGTACCAAACAATTTCTGAGTGCTCAGAAATCAAACAGAGAGATAGAGGAGGCTGAAGGCAGCCACACTAACACCATGTCCTAACCAGACAGCAAATGACATGCAATAAATGGTACCTTTTCTATGTTAATCAGAGTTTTTGTCCTAACCAGCCACAATGAGCAAAGGGAAATTCTGGGTTTCTATTTCCGGCATCGAACCATGCAGCCCAATCCACTGTGAGCCGGAACGGGTCAAAAAAACATTGTCATAACGGTATATTGAAGCCAGCATCTCACTATCCGGTTAAAAACTAATACCGACTGTTTCGCTGAGGTTTTGCTCTCATCAGTTTTGCTCTCTTCAGTTTTGTCACACATACACCAGTTCAGAATGGAGAAGACCTCTGCCTTTCTCTCCAATTGTTCCACTTCACTTTTGGTAAGTGAAACATCCAAAACCACCAAAACACTATGGTCTCATGTACTCTTTGTCTTACTTTGGCTTCTTTGTGTATGTGCAGCTCTTCAGTTAGATTTTTAATTTGATACTCTAGTTTATACAGATCTCATGAATGCGCAGAGTAGAGCAACGGTCGATCAACATTTTCATAAATAATCAATTCGATTTCAGTTTATTTCACTCCAAACCTTATTGTATGCCTTCATGAAATTATTTATTAGACTTCTGAATTATACTTTGGTGTCCTTTTTAAACTTGAAGAGGCGGTCACCTTCCACTGCTATTGTATGACATCACTGAGCACAACTTTTCTTTTTTTTACTTTGTGTTCAGAAAAAAAAGTCATATTAGTTTAAAAACAAGATGGGTGAATAGATAATAAATGAATGTTCCTACCACCCCTTGAGTCACAAGTTCAAGTCACTACGCCACCACGACGACATAGAGCACATTGGGAATTGGGCATTCCAAATTGGGGAGAAAAAGGGGAGTTTTAAATAATGTAAATGTAAATAAATTAATGTTCATTTTTGGGTGAACTATACCTTTTTAAGACATAATGTATGAGGGGGGCATGAAAATTTACTGCATAACAGAAATGACCTAGGAAATGTTTCGCAGGCTTTTTGTAATCTGTGGAAATGTCTGGTAAGGGTTAATACCCTCGGCCTTGTTAACCACCGCAAGTATTTGCTTGTTTTGTGTGTGTGTGTGTGTGTGTAGACACACACCCACTCATTCTTTCTAATGACAGCAATGAACAGGTCCAGGCATGGTTTCGTCTTAGAGTTAATGTGCTATTTTTTTTCTTACAGATTAAATTCATGGTGAGTTTACCAGATATAATGATAATAAATTGCTTTCTAATAGTTTGTCCTTCAACTCAAGTCTATCTGATTTTTTTTTATTTATTTATTTTTTTTTCTTGTGCATGTTTTTTTGTTCACCTGTCTAAACTGGTCTGATCGTTTAGAAAAGTAATATCCAGCCTGAACTCATGACAATTTTGTGACTGTGTTGACATGTCTGCAAAATGAAGCGGTTCCTTAAATGTATCACAGCAGTTCAATGGTGACATCTCCACAGAGTGGTGCTAAAAGCTAATTATTTTAAACAGATAATGCATTAATTGTAGGTTAATGCTCTATCATGTTTTATATCAACCAAATCTACCTCCCTACTCTAAACCTAAACCTTACTGATAGTGTTGTAAACAGCAAATATTAGATGAAAAATGTTTTTGTTTTTTTTGGCTTACCAAGCACTACTAATTTCTATATAACTAATTTCAGACACATTGTTGCCAACTTTCAGCTTTAACTAAACAATGTGTTAAGAGAACAAAAATACTGTGAGAGAATGATTCGTTACTTTGATTACCTGTAGAAGTGAAGAAGCTTTGCATGTGTGATAAACATATATTTTAGAGAAAAAAAGGAAACAAAAGACAGTCAAAGTGTCAGAACAGCATGAATACAGTGCAGGAGGTGTGAATTTCCCACACTGTAGACAAATGCTCTCACCTGGCAGCTTAATTGTCTTTCTGAAGTGCTCTAACAGTTGTTTCATAAGTTGGGCCAGTCGTGGGTTATAGGGAATTTCTGCTGTATATACATATGAGGCTTTTGCTTAAATTAAACCTCTGCAATAAAGCTTTTTCTGCAAATAGTGCAGACCTCTTTACACCATAATGTTACTCTTTATACTATACTCTGTTTAATCTCTCAATTCCCTGGTCTTTACTAACATTGGCTTGTTTCATTTTTCTGCAAAATGTCTGAGAGACTTAATCTGATTCGAACTTGCGACTCCAGGTGTGGTAGTCAGCGTCTTTACTTGCTGAGTTACTCAGGCCCTCACTAAGAGTGGCTTTGATCAGAATATACACTACCTGGCAAAAATTTTTTTGCATATTATATTTCGTTGGACCGACTTTAGCTTTCATTATGGCACACATTCGTCATAGAATTTTTTCGACAACCTCATGCAACATCACAACATTTATTTCTGTTAGAACTCGACCTGGATTTTTGAGACCGATACAGTACTGATTTTACATGATTACTGATATGGTGGCTGATATAGATTATTTTTGAGCTGGAATGAAAACAGATCTTTTCTATTGTGCACGATTTTGCACCAATATGACTATGCAAATGTACTCAGAAGGCTGCTTTCTTAAAAATTTTTAAATAATATTTGACACTATTATTATACATTGCCATCAAATTCTAGAAAGGAACACTGAGTAAAACGCTGACCATTAAAATAATGAATATATTCAAATACAATAAATAGATAAATAAACATCAGTACTGTATGTTCAGAATTAGTTAGTTGCTGATCATTTAAATAAATAATAAATTCTAATGAAATAAATAGATTAAAAACATCAGTATTACTGTTTAGTATCAGTCAAATGCTGACCATTAAAATAAAGAATAAATAAAAATAAAATAAATAGCTAAATAAACATCAGTATTACTGTTTAGGATCAGTCAAATGGTGACTATTTTAAACTGCCATTAGGGGCAGGTTGTAAAACAAGAAGCATTTACACCTGCCGAGACAAGCGATAAAAGCGGCAGTGGTGTTACATTATATTCTGTTATACAAGTTCAGGGGAAACTTTCAATGTTGCAGAAACCTGACTTTTAAATATTACATTTTGTAAATGCAAAGTCTGGAATTGTTCGGTTGAAGGGGGTACCAAACTGTGAATCCTGAACAAAACAATTTGGTGAATACATGTTTACACATATGCTTCCACTCAGCTGACAAGCAATGAAAGTAGCTACGTGGTTAGCTAGTTAGCTGTAAGCTTGTTGTCACAGAGAGTAAAAGATGGACTTGATTTACATTCTGGCATTGCGTCTCACCAACTAGGTAACAACGTAGCATGAAATCATCACTCAACAAACACAAACCACCACAGCACCGTTGTCTGTTGAGCTGAAAAAAGATGCTCTGATGTTTACCTTTCAATCTGCTATGTTACTGACTGCACTGACAAACCATAGCTGGCTAACATAGCAAAAAGATGTGATAAACATGAGCGACATGACTGTCAGGGACAGGGTTAATGTTATATTAGTTGTATTGAAAAGGGAAAATGATGGGGTCATTGTTTATTAACTTTCCAATATGTATTTCACAAACTAGTTAGCAACTTACCGAGAAGACACCACTTAACTCCGCACCACTTAACACTGCACTGCTTTTCTCTGCCCTGTCTGCACCCCACCGAGAGCAAGAACCATATTATACCGACCATGAGGAGGTTGCCTCATGTGACTCTATCCACCCTAGCAACTGGGCCAATTTGGTTGCTTAGGCAGCCTGGCTGGAGTCTCTCAGCATGCCCTGGATTCGAACTTGTGACTCCAGGGGTGGTAGTCAGCATCAATACTCGCTGAGCTACCCAAATTTATTTTTGTCTGTATACACATTTCTTTTAAAAAATATATATACGATTCAAGTTTGAAAAATCATTGCCATTTGACAATGTTTGCTGTTCAGAATCTGACATTGAGCACGTTTACATGCATGCTTCTATACCGATTATGGCTAATAAGCCGCAACGTGTGATCTTGTAAATTCCTTAATATGACTGGGCGATATGATGATAAATATCATGGCGACGATATAAATTGTCAGTCGATAGAGATTTTGATTTATCATGTAAATCGCAATATGTAAATACCCATGTGTAGGGCGTCTGTGTATCTATCAGTGGGCAGGGCTTCCCGTAAGACTAAGAGAATTGAAGAGAAGGACAGGGTTTTTACAGCATTCAAAATTAAACATTTTTATTAAAAATCTTGCGATCAGCACCTATATGTATAAGTGCTAAATATGCTTCTCATCACACACACGCATCTGTTTTTCACATAAATGATGCACGCTATCTTTGAAGCACACAAGTGCGTGTGAGTTCAGCAGGCTTCCCAATATGTGTGCTTTAGAGACAGGATTGCACAGAGTGGGATCACTCGCACTAATCAATCCAGCTTCTCTCAATATTGTGAGGCAGACTCAAAACTTATGTGACCCATTTGAATTATATGTTGTTGTTTTTTTTACCTTCATGTGTTATATAGTTGAAGTCATAAGTTTACATACACTTAGGCTGTCATTAAAACTCCCTTTTTAACCACTCCACAGATTTTATATTAGCAAACTACAATTTTGGCAAGTCGTTTAGGACATCTACTTTGTACATGACACAAGTAATTTTTCCAACAATTATTTTCAGACAGATTGTTTAACATTTACTTGACTACATCACAATTCCAGTGGGTCAGAAGTTTACATACACTAAATTAACTGTGCCTTTAAGCAGCTTGGAAAATTCCAGAAAATTATATCAAGCCTTAAGGCAATTAGCTTTTCATAGGCTAATTGGAGTCAATTGGAGGTGTGCCTGTTGATTTATTTTAAGATATAACTTCAAACTAAGTGCCTCTTTGCTTGACATCATGGGAAAATCAAAATAAATCAGCCAAGACCTCAGAGAAACATTGTAGTCATCCACAAGTCTGTTTCATCCTTGGAAGCCATTTCCAAACACCTTTTTGTTCATTTGTACAAACGATAGTATGCAAGCATAAACACCATGGGACCATGCAGCCATCATACCGCTCAGGAATGAGACACATTCTGTCTCCTAGACATGACCATAGTTTGGTGCAAAAAGTTCAAATCAATCCCAGAACAACAGCAAAGGACCTTGTGGAGATGCTTAAGGAAGACAAGTATCTATATCCACAGTAAAATGAGTCCTATATCGACATAACCTGAAAGGCTGCTCAGCAAAGAAGACGACACTGCTCCAAAACCGCCATAAAAAAGCCAGACTGCAGTTTGCAAGTTTGGTCATAATGACCATCGTTATGTTTGGAGGAAAATGGGTGAGGCTTGCAAGCTGAAGTACACCATCCCAACCGTGAAGCATGGGGGTGGCAGCATCAGGTTGTGGGGGTGCTTTGCTGCAGGAGGGAGTGGTGCACTTCACAAAATAGATGGCATCATGAGGAAGGAAAATTATGTGGATATATTGAAGCAACAGATCAAGACATCAGCCAGGAAGTTATAGCTCAGTCACAAATCGGTTTTCCAAATGGACAATGACCCCAAGCATACCTCCAAAGTTATGGCAAAATGGCTTAAGGACAACAAATTCAAGGTATTGGAGTGACCATCACAAAGCCCTGACCTCAATCCGGTAGACAATTTGTGGGTAGAACTGAAAAGGCATGTGCGAGCAAGGAGGTCTACAAACCTCAATTACACCAGTTCTGTCTGGAGGAATGTGCCAAACTTCTAGCAACATATTGTGAGAAACTTGTGGAAGGCTACCCAAAACATTTGATCCAAGTTAAACTATTTAAAGGCAAAGCTACCAAATACTAACAAAGTGTATGTAAACTTCTGATCCACTGGGAATGTGATGAAAGAAATAAAAGCTCATATAAATAATTCTCTTTACTATTATTCTGATATTTCACATTCTTATATTAAAGTAGTGATCCTAACTGACCTAATACAGGGAATGTTTTCTACGATTAAATGTCAGGAATTGTGAAAAACTGTGTTTAAATGTATGTGGCTAAAGTGTATGTAAACTTCTGACTTCAACTGTAAATGTCAAACTAACTAATTAAAAGTATTTAATTCATTGAACATTACAATATGGTTATTTAATATAAACCTATTTTAATTTTTTTTATATATTGTGTTATTGTGATATAAAATGATTAATATTGTGATATAAGATTTTGTTCATATTGCCCACCCCAATACCTTAAATTGTTTATTACCATACCCCAATGAAGGAAAACTGTTTAAGGAAAAATCTATCAACCCAGGTAGATTTTTACCCATTAGCCTGATTTTGTTTTGCATGTAAACACCTTTACTGCCATTCTTACTGGCTTATCCGATGTGTGCAATTGTTGTGTGCATGCCCGTTCATGTTTTGGCGTCAAAAGCAGAGAATAATCAGATTATTTCAAACCTCATGTAACCTCAGTTTTCTTGCAAAGTCAATTTTTACTGTGCTTTTAATTGCACTCAATGATTTCGTCTTTGTACTATTTGCATACTGAATTTTGATTGGATTTCTTGCCTGCATTACATCAATTTAACCAATTGAAGCCACTTTTACACTGGAAAGAAAGATTGTTTCTGCATTATGTGTTAATTCTCATACATATCCAGCAGAAAAAAAACATTCCATGCTGAGTCCCAGGACAATGGCAAAGATGCTCTGAAGCAGCATTAATGCAGCTCAAAGCCAAAAATCTAAACTTCTCTTAGATTTTCACACCAATCTTTTGCTGCCTTCAAACAGTGGAATTTCCTTCAGATTTGGTTATATTTGTTTGTTTCAGAACTCTATAAAGGTGATGTTTAAGTGTCTGTGGAAGAACTGTGAAAAAGTCCTCAGCACCTCCTCAGGGATCCAGCGACACATCCGCACCATCCACCTGGGGTAAGTGTTAATCACACCAACACCAGACACAGGTGGACACGTTTGTCCTCCTGGCAAAAAAAATACAAGAGACAGTTGGGCAAGTGTGCCATCCAATTTGTCATCGAGCTGGCAGTTCAAAAACAGGAAAACACCGTAAAATTATGCAGATGGACACAAAGGACCTTTTTTTAACAACTACAACATTAAAAAGTTAAAGGAATAGTTCATCTAAAAATGTAAATTCTCATCATTTACCCATCCCAGATGTATGACTTTCTTTCAAGATATTTAGAAGAATATTTCAGCTCTGTAAATCCATACAATGCAAGTGAATGGGTGCCAAAATGGGTGCCCACACTTATCAAATCACTTGTGAAAACATTGATTTAACCACTTGAGTTGTACGGATTACTTTTATGCTGGCCTATGATTTTTTGAGCTTCAAAATTTTGGCACCCATTAACTAGCATTGTATTGACCAAAAGAGTGGAGAAATTCATCTAAAAAATTTTGTTTGTGTTCTGCTGAAGAAAGAAAGTCATACACACCCGGGAAGGCATAAGAGTGAGTAAATTAGAAGTTTCATTCGTGGGTAATCAATTCCTTTTAGGTTGTTTGTTATATGAAACTGAGGTATGAGTGAAATATGTTTCTGTGGTAACTGACAGCTTAACTTGTATGCAACCTTTTTAAAGTTTAACTGATTTGTGAGTGGAGAATGATTTTGATTCATTTGAAGGGTGCAATTTATAACTGCCAGCCTCTAAAGATGGGACAGTACTAGTGTCCTCTTCCCTTACTCAGCACCATAACAGGAGGTAGAGATGGAATCACATTCTGATGGCTGTAGTAAGGGTGTTTTTATAGCCTCATGTTGCTATGTGGCCTTACCAAGCAAATATAAGCTTCAGTTATGATGTTGGCACTGATGCTCCCTGCTGGTTGCTTGGCTATCTGTAAGAGATGAGGTTTATGATTGCTAATCAGGAGACGCTTTTCATCGGCTTGCTAATTGACCAAGGATACTTCAGGACTCACTAACTCTCTAGTTCATTGAACACCCCTCCTGAGAGTCAAATCTTTTGGATAACAGCCCTAAATATTATCCTTTAACTATTAAACAGGATGTTTCTTTGTGTGTAATCCATTCCACAAACAGATTCATGCATGGGGTTGTAATAAATTATAGATATAAAAATAAATATAATAGTATAACATAAATATTATATAAATATATCATATAAAATGTATATAATAGTTATAAATATAATCTAGAGCTGTTAGTAATAGTCATGTTTAGCCTAGCACTGAATTTTGCATATAAATGAAGGAATTTCATGAATATTACATGAGTAATTAGTATTTTTTTTCTCTAATTGATTCAAAGATACATCCTAGGATACGATGGGACACATCCTCAGTGAAGTTCCTGAGGCTCAACGCTAAGGATTTTTTCTACTGGCCTGTTCAGGCCAGTGCTTCAGATTTCTACTGGCCCTGCCAAAATTTTCACTGGCCCCAACACAAAAATTATAAAGAGCTGTGTGGCACGGTGGAGGGTGGGACCGGCGCGTGATTGCGCACGCCCGGTCCCGTATCGGGCTGATTGAGCCGGCAAGAGGGTTAAAAGGCCACTCGCAGACGGCGATCGGGAGAGAGAGCTTAATCAGCAGATGTCTGCTGTCCTAAATGTTTGTTTTAAGTTCTTAATTAAATTATTATTTATTTGACAAGCCGGTTTCTTGCCTCTTCCTTGCCCGTAACGTGAACTGTTTTACATTGGTGCCGAAAGCCCGGGAAGGAAGAGGGATACGCCGTAGCGGAGTTCTCGCCACTTCTCAATGGAGCAGCCGCGGCCATCTGCCGGGAGACGGAGGAGCCCAGCCACCTGGACGCGGAGGAACGGCCGCCGACCGCGAGGGGAGGAGGGGCTCCTGGCCGACCGCCTGGAGCGGTTAGGGCCGCTGCCAGGGGCGGGGGAGTCCCCTAGTAGCCGCTGGAACGCGGCGGAGTTGGAGACTGCCGACCGCGTGCGGGGAGGGGCTCGCCGCCGACCGCCTGGAGCGGGAGAACCGCTGCCAGGGGCGGGGGGAGGCCCCTTCGATACCCCGGGAACGCGGCGGGGCGTTCCGTCCGCCAGGGGCTGAGGACTGCCTCCGATCTGCCCGGAGAGGCGCGGCTGCTGTCCTGAAGAGGGTGCAGAAGTGGCTGAGGAACGAGCTACGGCGTATCAGAGAACCGGCGAGTACGTTTTTTTTTCTTTCGTTTCTTTAATCTCTCTCTCCTCTCTCTCTCGATACCGCTCTGCGGTGGCCTTTTCCCTCTTTTTTTAAATTATGGTGTTTATGGGAGGGGAGGTACTGCCCAGTGCAGGAACCCTCCCCCCCCCCCTTATTTTTAATGGTTGTTTCCCTCCCCTTGCCCCTCCCTCGTCCAGGTTGATGGGGATGACCCGCCGGCAGACCGCGCGGGAGGCGCCCCCCCCCCAGGGGATGTACGTCAGGCCGGGGGTCCCCAGCCTGAGAGAACGGGGGAGGAGTGTGGCACGGTGGAGGGCGGGACCGGCGCGTGATTGCGCACGCCCGGTCCCGTATCGGGCTGATTGAGCCGGCAAGAGGGTTAAAAGGCCACTCGCAGACGGCGATCGGGAGAGAGAGCTTAATCAGCAGATGTCTGCTGTCCTAAATGTTTGTTTTAAGTTCTTAATTAAATTATTATTTATTTGACAAGCCGGTTTCTCGCCTCTTCCTTGCCCGTAACGTGAACTGTTTTACAAGCTGTTTTTACCATCATGGCTTTTAAAATGTGTCAGAAAATAATAATTTTTTACATATTTTATGTTTTTAAGACAATGTCCCCCCAAACTGAATCACATATAGGATTTGCCAGATTTATGCCTAATGTAATCCCATATAAGCGCGTTACAGATATAAATTCATAAATACATCATATTAACCTCAGCCGTCCTGCCATTTACACATGTGTTTTTAAGCAAAGAGTTCTGTTGTGCAGATGATGGGTTTTCGGTCACCTGTTTAGTCATACTGTCATACAACTTTTGGCCATGTGTTGTGTATTCACACACAGGATCAAAGATTTATTCACTGAGTTAAAGGTGTGATTATTGGCTGAATGTAATAAACATATGTATCCCTGAGAAGAGACTTCCAAATCGGTTGTTGCGTGTACTATACAATAGGGGGATATTAGGCCTAATCTGTGAATTAAGAATGTGTATATAACATGAAATCAGACAACCTAAAGACCAACACATCCTGATTCACAAAGCACAAATATAAAAATACCTGTATGCTCCAGAAATGAGAAATGTAACTGGTGTTTCATGAGGATGGTATGTAGTAGACTGTTTTGAATATTGATCTTCACCCTGCAGCTAAACAGTTCTGATAATAATATCCTAACAGCCATAGTGATCTTGCTTCTTTTCATATCAAAACCCATTATCATGTTGAATTAATGTTACATTTTGAAACATTACCTAATTAAATGTATACTTACATTTTGGATACTGAGCAGCTCGTGATTTCCAGGCACATGTATAACTGGGGTTTATTAAAGTTTATTACATCTCATTCGGTGCTTCATCTCTAAAGGCGAATTAATGTGAGAAAATTTGCTTCTTCTTTTTTTTACAGTGGGAATAAAACTAGCGATCTGCCCCTTTACGAGAGTGCATGCATTTTAAACAGTCTATGCTGCACGGAGAGAGATGATGATGAGACATATGCATGGAGAGACATGGATTTTCAGTCCTATAGAATGAAACTGTTGATTTTTTTGTGTTCAAATGTGTGGATTACTTCTTTTCACCATCATGTAAAAACGTAAAATGTGGGGATTTCGTGCCCTGTGAACACAGAATGTGCAGGGATACTTAAAATGTTGCTTAAGACATGGTATCCCACTACGAAATTCATTAAGTGAGTTTTTTTCCTTCTATTTTCTACACATTGGTATTAGCTGCTGCTATGACACTTGGAAAAGAGCGAGGATAGTGCTAGGAGAGTGCACTCAATGTCTGCACGATCTTGTGTGTGCTCACGACTGTGCCTTGGCACGTCCAGTATATTATGCATTTGCACATCTTTGTGAGCTAAATAGAATCGCTCTCACTCGTCGGTTAGAATACTTTGTTCACTCAGTGTAATTGTTGTGCTCTCTCACTTGTTGTTTTCTTGCACTAATGTTATAAATGCAGCACTGGCCCGATCGAGCAAGTGACAGTTCTAGCAACTGGCCCATAGCTCTCTCACACTGGCCCCGGGCCATTGGGCAGTCCTTATTGTCGAGCCATGTACACACTCCCTCAGGCCACCCAGCCAGGTCCTGATCCAAAGCCATCTGGAAGCCCTCACCACAGCCTCCATGGTAGACTTGATGGCTTTCCTTTTTGTAGCCCCAGTGATGCCAAGTAGAGTGTAGACCATCCACAGTGAGCGGTTAACAAAGCCTCTTTACCCCACTTCAGTTTTCTCACAGCATGCTTTCTAGCCTCTCCTCTGGCACTGATCCACCAGCTCCTGGTACTTGAACGACATTGTACCTCCACACATTTGCCTCTTCCATACGGTCCTCCCAGCGAACTGTCAGCTCTATCAGAACCTCCTCCAGAAATAGCTGGCATCTGTCCCTGCCATGGGCCTTATCATAGCGAGGTTGTGGGATGGCTCCCAACCAATGCCTGTCCAGTTGCCACTGTGCCCACCAAAGCCCTGCATCTTTGCCGACACTCTGCTATATCCAGGCCTTCCTAGGCTCACCACTTCCTGCCTGTCTGCACCATAATGCCTACTGATGCCACTCTAGAACCCCTGGAGTCCTGATAGTGCAGTGCCTCTCTTGTGTGTGAAGCCTTGAACTCTTCATTAAGGCTGCTGATAGAGAGCTGGAGTTTGTTGCTCCTCCCATACAGTGCTAGACTTCTTATGGTGCGTTCAGACCAGAGGCGTCGAGAGCGTTAAATCGACCGGAAGTCATTCATTTTCTATGGCAGCCAGTGTCTCTTGACGGCAAGAAGTGGTGCGGTGTGTCTTGGGCAGTATGGGCGTCAGAGGAAAGTTCAAGTGCAGGCAATATTATGGTAATGAGCTTTGATGCGGTTCGGCGGCAACCTATTGGAGTATAGAAGTAACGAATCTAGAGAACACAACAGTGTAAACTTTGTTTCCCACCAAACATTAGTTCCGAAAACAAAATGTAGGAGAAACTGATTATTGTCATTGCGGATTTTCCCGTAATATATGACCTGTCCTGTTTGCTTAAAGGGATATATATATATATATATATATATAAAATAAATAAATGCGTAGACGAAGGTGTCTGAAATTGTTGGTGTGCCCTGTGAGTTGATGAAGTGGATGTTATGGTTTCTATAATATTATATAATAATATATTAAAAGATTTCATGAGGATATACGCTACTTGTGATATGTCAGCATGTCTGGATGTTTTGCAGCCCCTTTAAATATAGTTCACAAAAACAAGCATTCTGAACGAATGTTGCCGCGTATGTCAACTACGTCAGAGCGTCCACGAATCTTTGATAACGTTGTTGGCAGGGCAACCAGAGCGAATTTTGACGCTCTCGCTCCCTCTGGTCTGAACGCATGGTTAGGCTGTGTGGCAGACATACCCATATGCGGAGGTAGCTACTGATCTTCTTCATCTCCACTGTTGACAGGGTTGCCTCATATACCAGCAGAGGCCAGAGGACTCAAGGTTAAATGCCATGCTGGTAAATCCAAGCCTTGAACCTGCCAGGTAGGCCAGCCTTGTCCACTGTGGTGAGCCAAGTCTCTAGCTCCTTGATGGTTGCTTGAATTGCTGCTGCATCTCTGAGGCTACAATCAAAGAACTTGCCTAGGATCTTGACTGGTTTGTTGATGATGGATGGGATTGCAATGCCATCCAAAATGAACCGAAACTTGTCCACCACTTTTCCCCTCTTCAGGAACATGGCCCAGGCACCAATGATGTGGTGACAGTGAGGTTGTTCATAAAGGCTCTGATGGGGGGCTGCCGAATGCCAGACTTGGACAGAGAGGGCCTCTGCACTCAGTTTCAGCTGCCTTGACCACCATGTACATGGCAAGGGTGAAGAGAATAACTGAGATGGTGCACACATTTATAATCCTCTTTTCAAGCCGGTGCCATTCCGATGTTGCATTCCCAGCTGTAACTCTAAGCCTGAAGTTCCCGTAATAATTCAGGATAAGGTCCTTGATCTTACTTGCTGCATGGTGTCTGTCCGAGGTAGTCTCAACCAGTTTGTGGGGTATTGAGCCGTATGCATTGGCGAGGTCAAGCCAAAGCACAACTAGGTCTCCCTTCCCTTCACGCACCTCCCTGATCAGCATAGTGACAACTCTGGTGTGTCTTAGGCACCATGGATCTCCAGGAATGCTAACTTTCTGTACCGAAGTAGGCAATATTTAGGAGGAGGTTTGTCATCCTTCTGAGAAGCGAGATGGATCTGAACTGTTCCAGCTTGGTTGAGTTCTCTTCCTTCGGTATTCAGTCACCCTCCGCCTGCTTCCACTGGTCTGCTACCATGCCCTTGCGCCAAATCACTTGCACGCTTTTCCAGAGGATTCTAAGGAGTTCTGGGCAGTGCTTGTACACCTTATAGGGTACTCCACTGGGTCCTGGAGCAGAGCTGGCTCTAGCTGCCATAACCACCTCATGCACTTCCTTCCAGGTGGGCTCTCTGGTGTTGAACTCCACCGTGGGAGATGGTATGTCCAAAAGGGCTTTCAGAGGCCCTAGCTCTTGCTCTCTATTAGGGTCGCTCAAGGTGTTGTGCAGGAAGTGTTCTACCTCTTCCTTAGAGCAGGCAAGATAGCTGCTATGCTTCTGCCCTAACAGCTGCTTTGTACATTCAAATGGATCAGCTATAAATGCACTCCGCTTCCTGGCTCTCTCTCTCCTCCCCCTCCTATGTCATTCTGCTCTGCGCAGGAACATGAGCTTCCTCCTAATGATATTACGAAGCTCAGCCAGTGGTGGTTTCTCCTCCTCAGTTGCTACCATGAAACTGTCTTGCCAGATGCATCTGGCACCAGTCTTTGTGTTGGCTTGCTGGAGGCCACTTGATCTGGCGCTGCTGAATTACTCTTCTGTGAGCCAGAGGGATTAGTGCTTGGAGTTTCTGGGCTCTGTGGGGCGTCGCCAGGCTGGTATCTTCCTGTGTCTCACCAGGAGTTGATCCTGTGCACTGTACTGCTCTCCCTTGCACCAAGCATTTAATTCAGGTCTGATTAATTTTAAGGCCGCGCTTTTTCTTACAGATCTTGCCGCAAATGCACATTTCGGATTCTGTCATCGATAATCCATTTGCCAATGTCTTCATCGTTAGGTCTGTCCTATTGTGGTGCACATCCTCCCCGCACACCCCCACACCCCTCGGGCTCCCCTGAGGGTATGTCTCTGTGAGTCGATCTGTAGTTCTGTTGGGTTCTTCCTCACGGAAGATGCAAGTTGGGATGCTACCCCTTCCTGCCCCGGCTGGCATCTTTCCGAGCTGTCGACTGTCTCTCCAGTTGTCACCAATCTGATGTTGGTGGTCACCAGCCAGTTCCTGAGTGTCACCGGCTGAGCCAGTTTGAATGATCCAAAGATGCATCTTAGGATGCGCTGGGACACATCCTCAGGGAAATTCCTGAGGTCATCTGTTTTTTTGGGTCTTTCAACATCATACACCCTCACTCAGGCGATCCAGCCAGGGTTGATCAAACCCTGCTGCTTGTGTCCCAGCAGCATTGGCCCACAGATCACTTGTCCAGATCTAAAGCAATCTGGAGGCTCTCCCTACAGGCTCCTTGGTAGATTTGATGGCTTTCCTTTTTGAAGCCCAAGTGATGCCAATTAGATTGTAGAACTTACACAATGAGCAGCCAGCAAAGCCTCTACACCCCACTTCAATGGGCTCGGCATGCTTTCCAGCCTCTCCTCGGTCACTGATCCACCAGCTCCAGGTACTTGAACCAGTTCTGCTCATTTGCCTCTTTTATTCGGTTCTCCCAGGGAACTGTCAGCTCTATCAGGAGTACCTGCTTTGAAGAGGTTAATGATAGCACCACTTCTGGCCTCAACAAAGTTGCCATAACGTGGTCATAACTTGAGCTGCCTCCCCAAGTCGAATAGCAGCTCCCAGTTTGACGCAGAGGTGAGCAGACAGGCTACTGATCTGGGCTGTGACTGGGCTGACAAAGTCATTCCTCTGGCCATGGACATGCTTGTTGTTGGCTAAGGCTTTGGAGATGGCCTCTTCAAATGTCTTTAGTACTTGGTCATGTCGCCAGCTGTAGCGGCCCTCCCCCAAGGCTGTTGGGCAGCTGCTGAGGATGTGCTCGAGTGAACCTTTTCTGGGGCAAATTAATTGACATTTTTTGCATTGCAACATTATTTTTGTGATCATTTAATACATTTAAAAAAATTATAATTCTCATTACTGTAAATCTGTCAATAAATGTATGTATAACAAAAACTTAAAAAAATTAAATGTCAATTTTTGTATTGTGAAATTATTTTTGTGACAATTAAGCCATTTCCCCCAAATTCTCATTACTTGAATATCAAAAATCTCATTCACATTACCATAAAATGTATATGAAATTTCCAGATAATATTTCTTTTTAGAAAATGTAATTAGTAATTAAATTTTAAATAAAGGAAATGGAGCCTATTTGTAGGACCTATTATTATTATTATTATTATTTGCATTGTGAAATTATTTTTGTGACAATTAAGCATATTTTCACATGATTTTAAAAAAATAACTACTTCTCAATACTGTAGAACTTTCAAGGGATGTCCGTGTCATATTTCTTATTTAAAAATATAATAAGAATTATTTATTTATTTTCATTGCAAAATTATTTTTGTGAAAATTAAGCCTATTTTCTTCTAAATTCTAATAGATATAGATAGATAATTCAATAGAAGAAAAAAAAAATCGAATTCTCAATACTAACGGTCACAAAATGTACAGTAAATATAATACTTTATTTTATTTTTTATTTTTTTGTACAAAAGCAAAGATAATTCGATTTGTTTCCATTAAATTTACTTTGTGAGATTCCCCCAAATAAAAAATATCACTCCTACAAAAATATAACATTAGTTTTATATGTGTGTTTTTGTGTTTTCAGGCAAAATGGAGACTCTGACTACAGTGATGGTGAGGAAGATTTTTACTACTCTGAAATTGAGGTGAACATGGACACACTTTCGGATGGGCTGTCCAGTCTCACACCCACCTCACCCACTACATCTGGGCCGCCCCCTGTCTTCCCTGTCCTGACTTGTGATACGCCTCGATCCGAGCCCGCTCACACCCCTCTCAGCCAATCAGCACCATCGGCACTGTGCCACATCCGCACTGACCACGCTTACCAGGTAACATTATCCTAACATACCAGGCAACATAATACGAACATTATCCCCAATCTTGAACACAATCCAGGTCACAGTCTTATAAAATACTAATTCATTTTCAGACACAGCCTCTGTTTTGGCTAATTACATATGCAAATAGTGGAACACTCATATTATATTATGGCTTAGAGATATTTGGATTGTGATGAAGTCTCCAGTGACTCTCTACAGCAAGGCTTTATAATAATGTTTGATTGCAAGTGTGTTTAATTTAGAAACACAAGACCCTGTATTAGTCAGTAATGCACTCTCTCTCTCCTTTGAGGTAGTCAACAAAGCTTTATATATTAAAAAAAAATAAAATAAAAAGTAATGATTCACCAAATATTTTGGAACTTATTTAAGCAAATAATTAAGCTGGGTAATTAAGCCATGTAAAGTAATATAATGAAAATATGGATTTAAATTAATTGTATATTTAACAAATGGGAATTAGGGATAAAAAATAGGGCAAGAATGATAACATCAGAATAATAAAGTGTGAATATTAACAGTAGTTGTCTTGCTGTCCATCTCTAAAACAGGCAAAGTTTAAACTATTTAACTTCTAGGATTCTGTTAAATATCCTGCCTAGACCACTGAGTACATATATGTCTGTTTAATTGCTGGAATCTGATTTGTTTATGTTTTTGAGGTTAATGCAATGTACCTTGACTTAAGAGGTTGGGAAAAGACCTGATTTCAGGACCAGGTTCGATAGATTATTTCCCCTTTGCTGCTGACACAATCTGTTTTAACCAGCCTGTTGGTAATAAAGTAATACTCCAAAAGTAATACTTTTGCAGCCACTAGCTTCTCATGGTTTTGTTTTTGGGACAGCTCTTTTTGGCTAAGGGGAAAATCAATTGGGTTGAGGTTGTGCTTAACACTGTTTTCTCTATTTCTCTCTCTGCGTGGCTTTGCTAATATGGCCTTTTACACACACACACACACACACACACACACACACACACACACACTCACACACACACACACACACATACATACACACACACTGTTTTTCAGGCTACAACCTCTGTCAGCATTCCCAGCATGCCCTCTGAGCCACCTCACAGTGAGGACAGGATTAGTGTATCCTGTCAGTCACCTCCTGTCATATTTAAAGGCCCACTGGTGAGATGGTTTCTTCCTTTCTTTCTTTTTGTCAGAAGCAAAGTAAATTTTTGTCACCTTCTAAAAAATACAGATCTCACTGACAAAGTTCACAGAGGTGTCATCCTGTAAGCCTTGTTCTTTGCGTCTCTTTTGTCTTTGTCTGTCTGTTGGGGACTTTTCAGAAGTTGCACTTGCTTGGCTTCTGGTTTCCTGTTTCAGATGCTTTTGCATAACACTTGACAGAAAATAACTGGTTTACTAATTTGACAGTTAAAGAGTTCTTTTACCTGTCAAAAAGACATCTTTAAATTTTAAGTAGTTTTGAGCATATATTGTTATTAGGTTATTAGGACATTTTGGTTGACACATAATCAATCGTTATTTTTAAATTATAGCCAAAAGTTGATTTGTTTAGTGATAGTACAGTATCTGTTGTTTATTAAAAAAAAATTCCCATCATATGGTATTCCCATCAGTGTCCGTCCACTTTTTCAGCACTTTTGTATTTTTCCCATTTATTTTTTTCCCATAGGGATTTCATAAAAGAGTTGTAATGAAAAAGTTGTAAGCCATGAACCAAACCAACCAGCTCTGAGGTGAATTGCACTCTAAACTGTGATTTAAAGAAAATATTATATTAAAATCAGACAAAAAGAGAAAGGTACATGACTCTGTACTTACCGTCTGTAATGATGGAATTAACTAAAATCCCATGAAAGATTTGTGAATTACATAATTGAATTAAAACCGATGGAAAAATAACATTATAGATTTAAAGAATAAAAACAATATAGTTTGATGTCAAAATATTCATTTATTTATGTATTTATTTAAGTATTTTGAGAGTAGGGATGGGCTTTTTCGAGTAATTTTGATGTTGAGTACTCTAACCCACAAAAAACTAGTAATTATTACCTGTAAATGAAAATATGAATTATGAGATATACGTAAAATCTGTATTTTGATTTATTCACAAACCTTACCAAAAATGGTTTAAAAAAGGGGGAAAATAAATGTATTTAATATGCATTCATTAAATTTTTTTAATAAATAACAAAGATTTAAAAATAACAGGAAAAAATATTTGGACTTGCACAATACCGACGGCATTCGGGTAATGCATTTATAAACTCTGATCTCTGATTAACTATCTTAATCCAGATACATTTGAAAACTGCATTTTCATAACGCTCTCCATCCACACTGCCATTTGCAAGCATTTTCCAAACGTTGCTCATCCACAATAAAATGTATGAAAACTCCCTTACTGATTACAGCGCATGCAAAAAATCACCGTTCCATGTGCAGTCCGAAACAATGCTATCGTTCTGGTGTTCCTTCACTGGACAGCAATTCTGAGTATACTTCCCATTGCCTTTGAGGGAATGCAATGTGAAGGTTGTACAAATGAACATTTATCTTTAACGCCGCTACAAAGGCCGCCATCTTGATTGTTTTGGTTTGAATGGATCACATCACTGCATCACATGACAACAAATACATCATTGAGTTTAGATATCTCAGTTTTCCCCATCCACACTACAACGGCAAGACGCCGTTTTCAAATATATACACTTGGGAGAGATTTTTAAAAAAGCTGTTTTTACTGTCAAAAACGCTGTCTCAGTGTGGACGGAAGGCCAAAGCGTAGAACAAAAAGATGCCTTTTCAAAACAAAAATGAATTAGTGTGGAGTCTTTTTTATAATTGATGTTATAATTCAGAAAAACAAGTGGTGAAAGTTGGCTTTTTATTAAGTGCACTCTGCCCGTGTTTAAAGATTTCTCACACATACTGGTCTGATTAGCTAAGTTTCTTGTACCTCTTTGCATTTCATTTCCACCATAACAACTGATCATTTTTCCATTGGTTTACATTACTCCAACAAGAACCAAATATCAAAAGAGCATAATTCAGTAAGAATTTAAATATAACAAGTATTGCAACACTTGGCTTTGCTTGAAAGCACACAAAGACACAATCAAAGTTCCTTCTCTCATCTAACACCTCAACCACACACATCCACAGCGCCCCTCAGTGGACTCAGTTGTAACTGATCATTTGAAACGCGTCATGGAAATGTGCAGTCACTGCAGAGCTCTTTTGGCACACTTTCTTCACCACAATTCTCTGACTGGTGGATTTTTTCCTTTCACGATCATGGGTAGTGTAGATTTTCACCAGAAATTCCGCTATTAAACGTCATTTTAGGCTTCAACAAAAGCATACCATCGATTATCAACTTCAGAGCTCACAGTAGATCTTTCTTTAACGGTTTATATGTTATTGTAAAAATGTACACCACTATGGAGATTTTTACTTCTAGAACCCGAATGTTGCGCGCTATAACGTTATAATCTAGAATTGTATTTGCATAATCAGGTATGAAAACATTCAATTGTACAGGAGAGAAGATAGATAACTGTTATATCATATTCTATAATATTTCATTTTAACATTTACCAGATCAGGCTCATATTCAGCCTTACTATCAGAGCTACACCTTGGCAGACGAAAAAAGGCTGATAAGAAATATCATAGACTTGCAGGAGGGTCCTGAGCCATATCTATGGAATATCATAGAGACTTGGAGGTGCACTCTTTTGACTTGGGCCAGTAAGCAACCACTAAGAGTACCCTAGCAACAGCAGCGCCCTGGTAACCACCCACAACACTGTAGTATCATGGTGGCGAGTTTTGTCACCACTCATATTTCCTTTAGAAAATGTAAAAATATAGTTGTTGCGCGTGATATTTAAATTGAGTGCAACATAGGTCACCTGAGATGTTAAGCTTAGCTTAAATTCTTGTGTATTTGGTTGTGCTTTTGTTGAGTTAGGTCACTTTTAATATGAAATACCTTTGCAGGGCCCAATGACTCAAATCCGCACTGTTAGCATCGGTGAGAAGAGACAACCTGTTACCACCGTAAGCAAGACGCATATCAGCCCCTCCAATTCCAAACCCACCACTGGAACCAGGTATCTTGTTCACATGTCTGGAGTCGTAATGTAAGAGTGAATGTATGATGTTTTTGAAGTCTTGCGTCACAGCTTGTCTAAAACGAAATCAGAAATTGACCAGGGGTAGTGGGAAAATGCAATCAGAAGTGCCAAAAACGTCTCACGTGATTAAAAAGTGGGGTCAAAAATGCCCCATTAGTGAATTCCTCTTTTTTAACATGTCAGATATTGCAATAAATCTCATGTTATGGACACCATAGTGACTTGTAGTTTTAAGATATCAGAATGGACCCCTTTCACAGACTGTGATGACGCATTTCTGCCTCAATTTAGCATTGTATATTTAGCAAACTTTAAAATATTTGTATTTTGTAATTATTTAATGTTTAAACTGTCAAATATTTCCCCAGGAAACCCCGTAGTGAAGCCAAGAAGTGCCGAAAGGTCTATGGCATGGAGAAGAGAGATTTGTGGTGCACAGCATGTCGCTGGAAGAAGGCCTGTCAGCGTTTCACTGACTGATTCTAGTCATTGCTATGTCAAAATCTGCTATTTGGTTGTTGGTGTACCATGAACTGAGAACTGATTAACTCCTCCACGCTCTCAGAAGGGACTTATCCTTGATAGATGAGATGATGCTATTCTGAGAGATGTGGCCATTTAAATGTCACTGTTTTCTCCAGGCCACAAGAGGGTGCTCTATTCCTGCAGCTTCCGTAGTGGAACATTGAGTTTTTGTTCAGAAAATCTAAGAAAACAAAAAAAAAAAAAAAAAAGAAAATATCCAAAAATATTTTTGAAAAATACTTATTGGCTTTTGCTGTATTGTTATATTAGGGCAAAAAGAAAATCTTTAAAAACATCCAGAAACAAGACTTTAAAAGCTGACTTTACAGTTTATTATACTTTAACATTGTGCGTGTGTTCTTTGGAATACGCTAGCTGAATTTGTTTGCAATGATTTTTATGTGTGGCAGACTTTATACATGGCAGTTTTTACTGTTATCAAACTCTGTAAGCTATTTTTTTATTTGGAATTGAGTATTTTTGAACAGTTAACCATCTTACTTTTGGTTACATTTATTCAGCAACCCAAATTCAAATGGAGTTTAAAAAAGAAACCTGGCCTATCACATCATTTAAATCGAAATCAACAGTCTAACTTGCCATCTGTTCAAAGTTGAACTGTTTCTGGATGGTTTATCTTGCCTATAAGCACTTTTTAACACCCATGAAAATAATTAGCTTTTCTATTTTGTTAAAGCAGAATACAGTTTAGCATTGCTGTTTCTTTTTGGAATCACATAATGCATTCTTGCACCCTGTTTTAGCAAATATCCAAGAGTTATTTTAACACTCTTTGCTATGTTTTTGCCTCCTAATATCTCTAAATAAGAATGAGCCTTTTAGAGAGAGCCCGCTGTGTACTTCAGCGTGAATAGTTGTAGTGCAGGAATGTAAAATGGCCTCTCTGCACTAAATGCACCAGAAAAACAAATTCTCTGTCCCTTACAGATCAACTGCATACCTCTTTATAAGCTATGAGGTTTATTCCTATCAGTCCTCAGTATTAATTTAAAATAGTTGGCACTTTAATTGGCCAAGATTTTACAGCGGCTTTAATAAGTTCACTTTAAAATTTAACAAAGACAGTCTGCTGAAGTCATTTAGCACAATTAGGACATAGTGGTAAGGCTAATGTATACTTTGGTTTTCCGTGTGCTGCTAAAACGTCATCCACCCAGTCCGCCTACTTGTACATGCCTGTGTGCATTGTCTGCACATGTGTCTGGAATTGACTGTTCAAATGATTATCAAAATGTAGTCATGTGCGCATGTGTTCAATGCATCCACACGGGCTCATGGTGAATAGACTACACTTTGATAGGCTAGAACGGCTGACCATGTGAGAGATGTAACGGCACATGGAAAACAAAGTATACCCTAGCCTTAAAGTGTACTTTGGTTTTCTGCACGCTGCTATGTCTCGCGCAAGGTGCACGATGCATAAATTTCGTCATCAGCACAGTTCATACGAAGCCCGGTTTTTGTAGCCTTGCATACTTGTAGGCATTGTCTGTACATACAGTGAGGAAAATAAGTATTTGAACACCCTGCTATTTTGCAAGTTCTCCCACTTGGAAATCATGGAGGGGTCTGAAATTGTCATCGTCGGTGCATGTCCACTGTGAGAGTCATAATCTAAAAAAAAAAATCCAGTAATCACAATGTATGATTTTTTTAACTATTTATTTGTATGATACAGCTGCAAATAAGTATTTGAACACCTGTCTATCAGCTAGAATTCTGACCCTCAAAGACCTGTTAGTCTGCCTTTAAAATGTCCACCTCCACTCCATTTATTATCCTAAATTAGATGCACCTGTTTGAGGTCGTTAGCTGCATAAAGACACCTGTCCATCCCATACAATCAGTAAGAATCCAACTACTAACATGGCCAAGACCAAAGAGCCGTCCAAAGACACTAGAGACAAAATTGTACACCTCCACAAGGCTGGAAAGGGCTACGGGGAAATTGCCAAGCAGCTTGGTGAAAAAAGGTCCACTGTTGGAGCAATCATTTGAAAATGGAAGAAGCTAAACATGACTGTCAATCTCCCTCGGACTGGGGCTCCATGCAAGATCTCACCTCGTGGGGTCTCAATGATCCTAAGAAAGGTGAGAAATCAGCCCAGAACTACACGGGAGGAGCTGGTCAATGACCTGAAAAGAGCTGGGACCACCGTTTCCAAGGTTACTGTTGGTAATACACAAAGACGTCATGGTTTGAAATCATGCATGGCACGGAAGGTTCCCCTGCTTAAACCAGCACATGTCAAGGCCCGTCTTAAGTTTGCCAATGACCACTTGGATGATCCAGAGGAGTCATGGGAGAAAGTCATGTGGTCAGATGAGACCAAAATAGAACTTTTTGGTCATAATTCCACTAACCGTGTTTGGAGGAAGAAGAATGATGAGTACCATCCCAAGAACACCATCCCTACTGTGAAGCATGGGGGTGGTAGCATCATGCTTTGGGGGTGTTTTTCTGCACATGGGACAGGGCGACTGCACTGTATTAAGGAGAGGATGACCGGGGCCATGTATTGCGAGATTTTGGGGAACAACCTCCTTCCCTCAGTTAGAGCATTGAAGATGGGTCGAGGCTGGGTCTTCCAACATGACAATGACCCGAAGCACACAGCCAGGATAACGAAGGAGTGGGTCTGTAAGAAGCATATCAAGGTTCTGGCGTGGCCTAGCCAGTCTCTAGACCTAAACCCAATAGAGAATCTTTGGAGGGAGCTCAAACTCCGTGTTTCTCAGCGACAGCCCAGAAACCTGACTGATCTAGAGAAGATCTGTGTGGAGGAGTGGGCCAAAATCCCTCCTGCAGTGTGTGCAAACCTGGTGAAAAACTACAGGAAACGTTTGACCTCTGTAATTGCAAACAAAGGCTACTGTACCAAATATTAACATTGATTTTCTCAGGTGTTCAAATACTTATTTGCAGCTGTATCATACAAATAAATAGTTAAAAAATCATACATTGTGATTTCTGGATATTTTTTTTTTAGATTATGTCTCTCACAGTGGACATGCACCTACGATGACAATTTCAGACCCCTCCATGATTTCTAAGTGGGAGAACTTGCAAAATAGCAGGGTGTTCAAATACTTATTTTCCTCACTGTATGTCTGAAGTTTACTGTACTGAAGTATATCACAAAGCAGTCGTAGTGCAAATGCTTCGACCATGTCCATACAAGCTAATGGTCAATAAATGTAATCATTACCACAGTCGGCATGGACAGTCCACATGCAGCCCAGTTTTTGTAGCCTTGTGTAGTTGTACGCGTATTTCATCTGCGCGTGTATCTGGAGTTGGCTTCTAAAGGCTATCACAAAGCAGTCATAATGCGCATGCATCGAACCATATGGGCTCACAGTCAATAAGCAACACTTTGAAAGCTAAGTGATGCAGTGACATGCGGAAAAATTAAGTATACCCTAGCCTTAAAGTATACTTTGGTTTTCTGCGTGTCACTACATCTCGTGCACATAGATTCCATCATCAGCATTTCATTAGCATGCAGTCCAGTTTTTATAGCTTTGTATGATTGTGCACATGCGCATGTGTCTGGAGTTGACTGGTCTAAAGGGTATCACAAATCAGTCTGTAAAGGGGGTTAAGATGGGCAAGGAGGAGGCGAGAACCGGCTTAACAATATAGATAATATTTAATTACATAAAAAATCTGTCTGTAAATCTCTCTCTCTGTCCCACTGCAGTCTCCAGTCGGCCTTTATCCCTCTCTGAGGCTTGATTAGCCTGATTAGGGGCCGGGTGTGTAGCATCACGACACAATATGGTAGTCTTCTGGCCCCTGGCGGACGGAACGCCCTGCCGCATTCTCGGGAAACAGAAGGGGTCTCCCACACCCCTGGCAGTGGTTCTCCCACTCCAGGTAGTCGGCCAGGAGTCCCACCATGCTCGCGGTCGGCGGTCTCAAACCCCACCGTGGTTTCAGTGGCCGGTAGGGGTCTCCACCGCCCCTGGCAGTGGCCCTGACTGCTCTAGGCAGTCGGTTAAGAGCCCCTTCTCCCTTCGCGGTTGGCGGCCGTTCGTCCGCTCTCAGGCTGCCGGGCTCCTCCGTACTCCGGCGGATGACCGTGGCTGCTCCGTTGGCATGGATGTTAGTGGTGAGGACCCTTCTACCGCGCATCCCTTCTCCTTCCCGGATTTCGTTACCAGTGTAAAGGGATTAATGGAAAGGAGGAGGCGAGAGCCGGCTTAACAATATAAATAAAATGTAATTAAATAAAAACACATACACAAACACATAGGGGCCGGAGGTGTAGCATCAAGACCCGGCCCCGCCCTCCGCCCTGTCACACAGTCATAGTGCGCATGCGTCAAACGTGTCCATACGGGCTCGATGCAATATACACCAAATTTATAAAAGCTAGAGCGTGCAACCATTCACAAGTGCGTGTGCCTGGAGTTGACTGTACTAAAGAGTTTCACGAAGCCGTTGTAGTGCGCATGCATCAAATGCTTTTGTGCGGGAGTATACTTTGAAAGGCTAAAATGTGCAAGTATACCCTAGCCTTAAAGTATACTTTGGTCTTCCACGTGGCACTAAACCTTATATAAAACCTTATATAAAACCTTATTTATACGTGGTATAAATTTCATCATCAAATCGGCTTGCATGGTCTGTTTGGATGCAGCCCAGTTTTTGTAACCTCTCGTACTTGTACGTGTCTAAAGAGTATTAGAAAGCAGTCATAGCGCACATGCGTCTAACATGTCCGTACTCTCTAGCGACCAATAGACTACATTATGAAAGGCTACGCGGACTGTCCATGCACTCTTTCCAAAATAGCATACATACAGAACGTTGTAAGTCTCGCCAAAATATGGGACGTCCCAGCTAATATGGGAGAGTAGACAACCCTGAGCCTTGCTTACCTGTCCGCATCCGATCGCATCGTCTGTCCATGTGCCTGGCATTGACTGTACTAAAGAATACACAAATTCAAATGCGTCTATTTGGGCTTGCGCGCAATTGAATATATTTACAGGCTAGGACGTGCAACCGTGCACGAGATGTAACGGCACGTTGAAAAACAAAGTACACCCTAGCCTATAGTGACTGGCTAACTACACTAGAACAAGACAAACCAGTTTCAAATGATCCAGTCGCAATGAACCATAAAACTAGTGTTTTCATACAGATGCAGGACTTGTACGCAGTCATTATTTGCAGCATTCCCGGTTAATCCTGTCCACACTGCGCTTCCTAAGGAATTATGTTCTTCTTATACAGCATATAGCTACAACACATATGGATCGGCAGCACTGTACATATTATTCAAAGGCTTAATCTGACAACATGTAGACGTGTGTGAATGTAAATACTGCCATGTCTTACACTGTGCTAGGCTTTCGCTTTCAATATCGAGTTGATCATATGGTGTTTTCATGTACACATGAAACATTAAAGCAATAGTTCGCACAAAAATGAAAATGCGACATCAAATTTTTTCCACGTTGCAGGTTGGAAGAGTTAATATCGGTTTACCTTTTCAGTCCAAACTAAATAATCAAAAAGTGTAGCACTGTCTCAAAAAGCTTTTTTACATCATGTTATTCAAAGAAACAATTGGTCTGGTGCATAATGCCAAATGACCAAATGTCAAGGCATATTGTCCAATCACAGCTTCGAGCAGCTTTGTCTTCTCTTTTTCCAGTGGTCAGAAAGGAAAAAGAGTGTGTCCCTCTCATGATCATAACCTTCACTAAGTGCCAATGAGAAGAACAAGAGGGAAAACATTTAATTGCACTAATTTCTACTGCACAAAATGAATATTTTTATGTATCGTTTTTATACACAGAAATTGAAGTTTTTAAAAGAAAAAGCTTAATGGTCGTATGGTGACCGCCATCGTTTTCAATTTTCATTGGGTCAGGGATGGGTCTTTTCACTGACCCCGTAACTATAAGCTTACTTGGCGGTACTTTATGATGTTGTGCTAGTTTGGGCCTCGCAGCACATGTCTTGCCCTCAGCGATTTGACTGCAGGCTTTAGTGACTATCATTCAGGCTCTTTTGACTCTTGGAAAGTCACTGTCTTAGTTTTTGATGGCTTGTCTTGTTTTCCCAAGCAATATGATGCGTTATTGTCCATAGGAAAAGAGTCATGGGAAGATCTGGATTTAAAGGGAAAAGTTCACCCAAAAATAAAAAGTCTGTCACCCTTTACTTAACTTGACAGATGTTTGGAAGAATGTAAGCCTCAGTCACCATTCACTTTCAATGTACGAAACAAAGATGCAGTGAAAATGAATGAGTGAATGTGGCTGTCGGTGCTGAACGTTCTGACTAACATTTCTTTTTGTGTTCCACGTAAGCAAGAACGTCAAACTGGGTTTGGACATCGCTTTAACCATCAAAAATCGAATGAGTTAGACAGTGACACCTTAAATAAGGAGTTTTTGAGCCTGGAGTCACAAAGTGAATCACGTTTTTGGCTTCTTTGCCAATACTTATATATGATATAAGATATAAAATGGAAACCATTAAAGAAAAGAAAGAATTGTAAGATTGCCTTTTCGTTTTTGAATTGAGAGTCTAGTGAAAAAACATGTAAATATTCCTTGTATATTTCGGGCTAAAGGGTAAATGGGGAAAAAAGAAGCATCAACGAATGTAAAATCTACAAAACAATACGCCTGTAATCTTTCACAGCTGTTTGTTGTTTTAATTACCTGTCTCACAAACTTCTTTCAGTCTTTTATTTTCATGCATATCAACCATTCAGTGTTTTGTTTTTCTTTTTAGTTTTCAGTTGACATACTTTAAATCTGCCCGTGCATGAATACAATTTCATTATTCAGAAATATTTAGTGGGTCTCTACATCATGATGTATGTATTTTTGGAAGTTAGGATGGATGTTACTATGTGGATCATGATGTCATTCTGCCCTGCACATTCCAATTGATGGTTTTACATTAGTCTATCTGAGCCTACACTCTGTTCCCTGTAATTCTAGCTTCACTTACTGCATGTTGGTTCTTTTCAAATGTTTCAGTGCTAATAAAATAAGTATTTTCACAGTAATTGAGACGCCGCTTGTGCAGGATCTTTTCAAAACAACGATTTCTCCCTTTTGTGTTTGTTTTACCGTTTAGGCCTTGACGTTTTGTCAAGCTCCCTTTTTGACTGTACATTTCCTTCCTTTTTTCATTGTTCTGCATTGGTTTATATTTGATGCATGTCTTGTATCATCTTTGTACTATCTGGCTTTATTGTTTTTCAGAAGTTGACAGTGATGTGTCCAGAGTTGAGTGAATGCCTGAGAGGCTGGAGGTGTTTCTGGTGTTTACTTGGTTGGTGATGAGAGTGTGATTTCTATAATGTGGAGATTTAAATAAACATGGATTTCAGAAAGATGTTTGACTGCAATTTTTTACTCTTTTTTTCCCTCATGCTTTAAAGGAACAATTCAGCTAAAAATGTCAATTCTATCCTCTTTTAATATCAAAGCATAATGTAATAGGTTACTACACAGAAAAATGTATTACATTGTGAACTCACTGTAGCATCTCACCATGTAATCACCGTATGTAATGTTTCAGTGAAATTAATGTATACAGTATAATATAATCATTTTCTCTTAACATTATGTCATGAGCATAAAACATAATAATAGTTGGTAAATTAGGTTATTACATTAAGAGAAATGTATTAGGCCATAATTAACAATGCAAGTGAATGGTCACCAAAAATGAAGCTCCGATAAGGCACATAAAGGCAGCATATAAATAATCAATTAGACTCCAGTGGTTAAATCCATATCGTCTGAAGCATTCCAATCGGTTTTGGGTGAGAAAAGACCAGAATTTTCACTATAAATCTTGAGATCTGCAGTTTTCTTGGAGATCATGATTTCAAGCTCGATTACTCGAGTACTCGAGTAATCGAGCTTGATATCATGATTGTGTCTAGAGTCTGCGATGACAAGATGTACAGTGAAAAAGGAGATTTATTTTGGTCTGTTCTCACACAAAACCAACTGGATCGCTTCAGAAGACATGGATTAAACCACTGGAGTCTGATGGATTATTTATATGCTGCCTTTATGTGCATTCTGGAGCTTCAACTTTCTGGTCACCATTCACTTGCATCGAAAGGACCTACTGAGCTGAGACATTGTCCTAAAAAATGTAGTTTGTGTTCAGCAGAAGAATGCCATACACATCTGGGATGGCATGATGTTGAGTAAATTATGATTTTTGGCATTCCTTTAAGGACTTTTGAAAATCATTACATTTTTCATTCAAATCTTTTTAGACCACTCATAATGTAACAAATTTCTCATAATGTAATAATCTACAGTATGCGCTCACATTTTTAAAATGATTACAACATTACATTTAACTTGCTCCATTATGTTATTGTGTTATGCCTTTGTTTGTGGGTGAACAATCCTTTTTAGTCTCTACCACAAGGTTTATACCAAAAGGTTTATGTTACAAAAATAATTAAAATTAAAATAAAATAATTAAAATAATTTCCGGTAGATATTCCAGTAGATTGAGTTATTTCCATGAAATGTTCCCAGAATTTAACAGTTTAAAGCTTCTCTAAAATATTTATTGAACTTGATATAAATGACTTACAGTAAGGCTTCATAATTCATTTGATCTTAGTTTTGGTCATCTGTCTTAAAAGAGCACAAGCAACCACAGATTCAGTTTCATAATCTAGTTCACAGGATTATGTTTAGACATGAATATTTTACCAGATAAAAATCTGTTAAAACAATAGAAAATTAAACATGTTAAGAATAATTATTTTTCTAATGCATTATTCTTCTTCTGACAAACTGCAGTAGATTATCCATTGGATGAGGTACAAAACATTTACAGCAAATAACCTGTTCAGTCACAACTTCTGTTCAGTTTGATTATTTGCATGTGAAATTGCAATGGCACATATGTAAATGTTCACTTAAACACACAAAAATATATGCCAAATCACACCAGGTAGAAAAGTTATGTAATGGGAATGAAGCCCCCTGATCTCAGCAGTGTAATTCTCCTCCTGTCCACTGGGAGGTGGTATAGTTCACACCAGAAGTGGGTTATCCAGTACAGCTACTCCTGCAGCCACTCCCCCATCAGCATGATCAGAGCTCTTGGTCCTCAGCAGGTGGCCCACACATTCATTAAACACCATGTCCTTGCCTTTCCTGCTGTGTGCGAGGTTGAAGACACAAAGGAAAAGGTTACATTAACCTGCAGATGATTTACAAATGAAGTGAATTTGTAACAAATTTCATATAAGGGTAAAATAACACGAGGCTGCTAAAAATGATTCCTCAATAGCAAATTCTATTAAAGCTTTATTAAGATATATAGTTCACCAAGAGTAAATTCTGTCATCATTTACTCACTATCATGTTATTCCAAACCTGTGTGACTTTCTTTCTTCCGCGGAACTCATTAAGGAAATGTTTTTAGCATTTTTCAAACTCCTCTTTCCCATACAATGAAAGCATACAGAACCCTTTTATTAAGATGCAAATCCTGAATATCCCACCTGACGTACGCTCCAAACACACCCAGTTCACTGAGGCAGGAGTTCAGTCTCAGAGGAGCTCCTGGTCTGAGCAGGTAGTTCTGTTCGGGACGAGGCTGGATCTTGTCCATCAGGATGTAGGCTGTTCTGTCACTGGAGTCCTTCATGTTCTTCAGTACCTCACAGATCTTCTTTCCATAAATGTTGTTACCTGTGATATAGTGGGAGACCGATGAGAGCAAGGCCAAGTGTTGTGAGTGTGTGCACACAGGAAATGAGTTGTTACTTACCACCTCCCTCCCTCTGAGGCTTAAGCACATATTGATCTGGATTGGCCAAAGCCATTGCCACCGTTTTATCACCTTCTTCTCCCTGTGGAAAGATTTCAAATCAATTGCAGAAAATTTCAAAAGTTCTTTTTAAGGAATTGTTGACCCCAAAATGAAAATTCTGCCATCATTTACTCACCCTCGTGTTGTTTCAAACCCCTATGACTTTCTGAGAAATTTTGAAGATTGTACTGGTTGCTCTTTTCCTTACAGTTACAATGAATGGGAACTGAAGCTTTCAATCTTCAAAATGGATGCAAAAATATCATAAAAGTGGTCCATATGACACGTGCGCTACATTACAAGTCTTCTCAAGTCATACATTAGCTTTTTTTGAGCTGTTAACACAAGAACTGCTGCGACCAGATCATTAGATCAGTGAGTTCAATGAATCATTCAGACCAGTTTTGCTAACTGGATCAACCAATTCACTGAAAAGATTCAAAGCGGGGAAAAAAAAGAAAGAAACATTTATACATTTCATACATTTATGAATTGGACATTGCTACTTTTTTTTAATGAACTGATATGAGCGTACCAAGGCGAGTTAGGGCGGATGTCACGATTTTCAGTGAATAACAACTTAAAGCTGAAGTGTGTAATTTCTACATCACTGGCGCCACTGAACGGAATTGCAAAAATACATATTTTTTGCAAATACTGCTCTTGATCGAATAAACCCGCCCCAAATCCATGTTTACAGCATTCCTTTTGAAGCTTAAAAACTCCAGTCTCAATTCTTTGTGATTGCATGGAAAACAAAAGTCGTACAGGTTTGGAACGACGTAAATGATTACCAAATTTTTATTTTTGGGTGAACTATTCCTTTAATTCGCATAAACAGTGGTGGTTCAATCCTGCTTCTTGAGGTCAACCATCCAGTAAAGTTTAGTTCCAACCAGCTCTAGCACACCTGTCTGTAATGTCCAAGTGAACCCAAAGACCTTGTGTCTGGTTCAGGTGTGTTTGATTCAAATTGTATCTAAACTCTGTTGAAAGGTACTGTAGCTCTCCATGAGCATAACTGAACACCCAAAATTGATAAATGTAAATGTATTTTATTTTAGTCCTCTACCATGTCCAATGTGTACAGCCCAGTGAATGTGGCCCGAATCTGAGCAACTGTTTCAGGTTCATCAGGGAAAAAGCTCTCCAGAACCCCTGGCCGAGCCAACTCCTGCTGGACCTTCTTAGTCCCAACAAGATGGGTGCTGATGTCTGGACACTTCACAGCCAGAGAGCGCTCCATCATCAGCCGTGCCTCCCAGCTCTGAAACTCAAGACATATAACATTAGCCAATATAAGGGGTTGAAACCTAATAGATTAGCTAAGACACTGATCCATGCATTTGGTGCAGAAAAATTGTTGATCACATGACTTCAGTTGTGCTTGTTCTAAACATGGAAGCAGCAGAAGGAAAATTCCTCAGTGTATCTATGTGATATTAGCTTTATAGGTTTAACTGTAATGATGATGCTGCAAACATACATGCCACAGTATAGGAAATCAATGAGAGCATTTCCCAGGGACAATAAAGCAGTGTCCTCACCTGCTCTGATGTGTAGTTTTGGGGCATGTATCCATTACGGAAGTAAACGATGGCGATCTCTTGCCCATCTCTGCAGATTGAAAAAAGAACATTATAAAAAATAACACTAAAGAGTCTCTGCGACACAAACCTGATTGTGTAACTGAAGACAGGAAATGTTAGAAATATTTGTGATATTGAATCATAAACACTTGCACAAAGAGCCTCTTGCTCTGGTCCAGTGATCCAGTTCTACAAACATCTTCAAACCGTCTTCTTATAACTGGAATATTTCTGTAAATATGTAGAGCAAAGACCATCATTTACAGTAAGTCCCTAAAAAACGAATCATCACAAGGCAACCAAAATGACCAATTTGCCAATAATTAAGTCTGACTGATTCAAGAAACGTTTTTTTAGCAACACCCTCCCAGTATATTAAATGTTAATAAAACTACATAATTAATAAAAACTTCCATGAGTCCATGTTACACTACATATTACTATAAATAGCTTTCACTTTCAGAATGTGAAGGGATGTGAAAGTGAAAGCTGAGATTTATAGTAAAAGAAAGACTTCATTAAGATCTGTTTCTCAACCACAACTATCATATCACTTCTGAAGACATGGATTAAACCACTAAAATCTTATGGATTACTTTTATGCTTCCTTGATGAGATTTTTGGAGCTTGAAAGGCCTGGTCACTTTTCACTTGAATTGTATGGAATATTCTGGGATGGCTTGAGGGTCAGTAAATTATAAGAGAATGTTTATTTTTGGGTGAACTATCCCTTTAACTTCTGTGTTGACCATAGTAGAACTATTTGACCACTTACCTCTTCCACAACTCATTTTCTACATATCGATGGTCGTAAATATTTCTCTGGACTTCCTCAACCAGAAACATAACCACTGCCCTGCAATGGACAATATCTGACATGAGGATACGGTCACACGGTCACACTTAAAATATGTATTTATTGCAATGCATTAGAAAACAAAGCATCAAACCAAATGGCTTTAGAAAACAAATGATGCCAAATCTTTTTCAGAACCGACTTCACTTAGTCATTTTGAGTCATTGATTCACAGTGAGTCATTATTGCAATTACTTTTAACCATCTGGTCTCACAGTAATTCCACACAGGTGTCCTACTGTAGCAGAGCAACCACAGGTGTCGTTCAGCACATTAACTGTGGACGTGTTCTGCTAATAACTGACAACCAGAAAGTGCCCTTTATTTTGAACTATATTACAGTATTGTATGTTGTTTTAACATTTCAAACATAAACTTTTTGTGAAACTGCTTGCTTGAAAAGTTTCTTTAAAATAAATGACACTTGGATTGATATTTTGTTTCCTTATGCAATGCCATTCAGAAATGTTGTGCCCAAATACTATTTGGGGCCACTGTATTTCTTGCCATGGCACCATTATATAAATACACTTTTAAACACACCTCTCAGATCCATAGAGCTCCCAAGCTTTTGCCAAACCTCTGGCCAGACCCGCTGCTGGGTTGTTGTCAAGAATGTGATCACATTCCTCTAACAGGTTTGCAACCTTCAGAATGTGCCTAAGAGGAATAAAAACAGCCTGAAGGCATTGAATGACGAATCCGTATGGAAAACAGAATCGGAGCAAGTAAAGTTTTTGCATTTGAATGCAAACCCTCAGATGGTTTCAGGCCTCGGAGTTTGGAGCTTTACGTTTTGTTTACCATTTTGGTCACACACTTACCGATGAACATCTGGAGTCCGTGAAGAAAGACCACCAAAACTGGCAGCAATAGTGTTGATTTCAATCTGCTTTAAAGATGTCCAACCTTCTGGATTTTGGTCCAACATGTAGTCTGAACGATTTAGTCCCAAAACTATTGACTTAGGGGAATATATGAACCATAGTTCAATTTAAATAATTGTACAATATCATTATTGTTACATTTCTAACATAATCTATGGAAAACAAGTGGTCTGTTGTAACTCAAAATAGAATATAAACCGATAAATAATTTACATTGCATTTTATATCATTTAATCAACAAACAGTCTGTGAATCATTATACCTGGGATTGACATTCCTGTCGAACTTGTTTGTATATGCTGAAAAGTCTGGCTGTAAAATCGTCAACTTTGATGGTGCTGTTGAAGCAAAAGTAGCATTTATTTAAATCAGAGCACCATAACTATTACTAAAGATTCAATTAAAATGTACAAAATAAAACAAAAAGGAATAAGACACTAAATACATTACGATTATACAGTACCTGGCCAGAGTTTCCTCTAGAAAGGTGGGATTCTGGCTGACCAGGTCCACCAGCCGGTTAAAATGTGTTTGAACTGCCAGTGCCTGATGAAAGAGTGCTGAAGGCACTGGTGTTGGGAACAATGTGAACGGTGCATAACTCACCACCTGTGAACAAATATACATTCATTTTACATGTATTTACACCACCAGAACACTTCAGTCATTGCTGAATCTTTGAGCCGACAGTCTTTTGTCATTGCTGACTCACCGAGGCAGAACTAACACTCTTTAATCCACAAACAAAACATGGCCACAAGAGTGACAAAATTCCAGACGTGACTGTGAATTAATTGCGCTTCCATGACTAGATGACGATTTGAGATCAGTTTTGTTGGCATTAAATAAATGGCTATCTATATAACTAATGTCCGGTTTCCTGTAGCTGAACTTGTAGACTATGGCACCTGCATCACAAAGGTCATAGGTTTAATTCCCAGGGAATGCTTGTATGGGATGAAATTAGTCTCAAAATGATTAACACATACAAAACAATTTGTGTTTGATTTGGAACTCTTTTGGCTGCATACAGAAATTGAGATACATTTATACAGAAGGGAACATTTGTGTTCACAAATATGTCTCTCTATGTACAAATCCCAGCACATTCAATTTTTAATTTAAAAGACAAGATAAAAGCCATATGTCTGTGGATTGTAAGATGCATTTGCAACATTTATCAAATTGATGTATAGAATACATGCATGTGTTCATCATTTTGAAACTATACAAGTGTACTGAAACGCATATCTTGCATTATGAGCAGACGATATATCGGTTTTACTGATTAATCAGTGCCGATATTTTCTTTTTGGAACTACTATTGTCGGTGATGAAAGAAAAATAGATTATATGGACACATGTCCCATCAGCACATATATTGTGTCTCTTTATATCTTGCGAGTAATAATAAACCTCATTCATTATTAAACTTCATCTGGTGAATATATAGGCTATAAAAAGCTTAATTTGATAAATAACCTACTTAACTATAGAGCACTGTATTGAAGCCAAATCTCCGTCATTTCTAATTAAGAGTTGCCAAATATGCATCGGGCTTGTTTATAGTTGAAAGTCTTGCGTTATGCACAAAATCTTAATTTGTTCTGGAAATTATTGGGATTTTTGTTGAACAATAAACTGCATCTAATAATTTATTAAATTAGTCTTTGCTTGTCACAGTAAGGAATTAAATATTTTTCATTAAATAAATCAATTTTAAAAACTATCGGCTGATTAATTGATTAAATGCCTTTTCCACCAAATTAGTTATAAGGCCTAAAACCAATTAATAATTTCTTCTGGCCACATTAAAGTAGTAATGGTGCACTTACTTCAGGAGAGTTGGGAGTTTCTTTGGTCCGCATCAACACCCCATGTAAAAGAGCGGTGTCTTTTGCTATCTCCTCTAGATTTCTGATCAAATTTTCATCTCTCAGGACATCTTTTCGTATTGCAGACATTGCAGAATATCTAGAATCAGAATAAAGCACATTGTAGTCAACCTATATGCTTCATGTAAAAAACAAATCCAGTTACACTTTAGAATAAGGTTCCATTTGTTAACATTAGTTAATGCATTAGGCCTCATGAACTAAAAATATGTGTAAAAATTATGGAAAGGAGGAAGCTGGGGCCAGCTTGACAAAACACGTAGACATTTATTGTTGCACTTTAGGTACAAAAGGTTTGCTTTTCAGCAACACCACACTGACAAGCAGATACACACAGACAGCTTCACGTGTCTCTGTCTCCTGTCTGCCGCTGTCTCTTCTCCTTGAGAACTCTCGCTGCCCCTCGCTGGAACGCAAGACCATTGTGGCACGCAAGTGAAAGTTATTCGCCACTTATTTTCCCGGCCTTGGTCTGCCCAGATGCCGTTCGGCTCCGCCATGCTCACCACAATATATTTTACAGCATTCTCAGTTCATGTATTATAACTATTGTTTTATTCGTTTTTTCGCCCCTTTTCTCCCCAATTTTGCATGCTTAATTGCCAAAGTGCTCTAATTCCTCATGGTGGAGTAGTGACTCAATCCCTGTGGCGGAGGACAAATCTCAGTTGCCTCCACGTCTGAGACCGTCAATCCACACATCTTATCATGTGGCTTGTTGAACGTGTTACCGTGGAGATGTAGTGCGTGTGGAGGCTTCACTCTATTCCCTGCAGCATCCAAACACAACCCACCATGCACCCGCATGAGAGAGCGAGATCCACACATTATAGTGACCACAAGGAGGTTACCCCATGTGACTCTACCCTCCCTAGCAACCGGGCCAATTTTATTGTTTAGGAGTCCTGGCTGGAGTCAGGACTCCAGGGGTGGTAGTCAACGTTAATACTTGCTGAGCCACCCAGGCCCCCAACATTTACATAATGTTAACAATTACAACCTTTTTACAATGAGTTACCATGATTTCCCTTAAAGAAATTGAGAAATCCAAGAAAGAGATTGTGTAAATTAATTTTAAATAATTTATTGAAAAAAATGATATAGAGTATATAAATGGGCGATTGCATTGTTAGTGGTGCAAACAGTCATTTTCTCATCATTAAAAATATTTTTAGAAATTCTGACCACACATTAAAATCAGTAACCTTATAAAAGCTGTTTTATTCTACATGGAGAGGGTCCACACATGGGGGCTGCCATCTTAGGATCACATGATCAGCCGAATACTACTCACTTAGCTCAGCAGTACCTATAAATATACTGTATATACCAAGAAAATTGTTCCTTGTGCTTAAATAGTGGCTGTTTAACAAAACAAGAGTGGATTATTTTCGCAGTTGTTGTTCTTATTTCATATATTTAGGTCACGGGTCAAAACTTACCAGGCATGTGCCGTTGGCATTGAGACTGGGCAAGCATCAAGGAGTCTTTAATACACATTATTAAACAATGTGCCCAAAATGCGTTATACGGGTGAGTGTAATGTCGCAGAAATGTTATTGGCATAAATTGTTGCCTTAGAACCCACCAGTCAATGGAAACAACCGTCACAGTGGCGAACTTCATGACCAAATTATTTTAAATTCAGGATTATAATATTGCTCATATCACACAAATTAAAGATTGTCATGTATTGAGCCAAACAAGTTTATGTCCATTAAATCATACAATGAACCATAGTGCCAGAAGAGCAGTGTTGTGGAGTAATGTATTTAAGTGTTGTGGAGTAATGGGATTATGTATTTAAAATACAAAATATAATTAACTGTATAAAACTAGTTACAATATAAATAATTGGTCATTAAAATACAGTTTCATTCAAAAAGTATTTTGATTACTGAAGAGATTACTTTGCATTTACTTTTCATTTGTTTCATTTAATATTTAGTCCTTTCAGATGGAAACATTTATACATATAAATGATGTGATCCAAAGTGCATTTGAACAGCAGTGAAACACTTTCTTATGATGTTACATTCATACGAGCAGACAGAGAAGTAAGTTTGAAGTAAGTTTGAAGTAAGTTTGGAGCAGAAGAAATAGAAATAAACCTTGTGTAAATTGTCAGCTTTACGCTAAGCTAAAATGCTATTTCTAACCATTTTATATGCACATGTTACCCGACACAATCATATTTTATCAAGAAAATTCACGTTGGATCATAATTTATTTTTTCTAGTAAGATCTTTGATATCAGGGCAAAAATTATATTCTTGATAATAATTTTTATATTGTTTTCCTGTAAAAATATCTAAAAATCCTTAAAACAAGACCAATTTGATTTATCTTGTTTTAGAAACAACACTGCATAAGATATTGAGGTTTTTCAGAGAATGTATTTTTATCATGTGTACGTTTTTATAGTCAAAACAAGTGAAAAAATCTACCAGTGCTGAAGAAGTAATCCAAAGTATTTAGAATACGTTACAAATTACATTTTACAGCATGTATTCTGTAATCTGTGGTGGAATACATTTCATTCCCCCACATCAGTTATGTGAACCTGAACATGTTGACACAAAACTAATCAGATAGTGTGACAGAAGGAATACTGATGGGTTTACTAATTTGGTAAGCATGCTTCTCTTGGCCATTTGTATTAGCGACGTTCAGTTTGAACGTTGAATGCTGAATGAATGAGAATCAGAGAAAGATAACAAAGTGTTTATACCTGAGGGTGGCGCCAAAGCGAATACATGAATAACTGTCTGTGCTGCTCAACTGAGATGAAAGATGACGAATTTGAATGAAAACAACAGTTTATATTAACAATTATATTTAAATATTTCATAATTTGTGTAATTTTTTTTTTCACACTTCTGTTAGGTAAGCATTGCCTTGCTTATATAGACGGCACGTCCCTGATATCTACGACACCGGATGTCCGCATGCATACCTAAAGAACAAGTACGTCCTTCATCAAATACAGTATATACTCCGACAGTACACGATTCCCAATGCACCCTATGAATTAGACACAAATCACCACCCTCCAAAAATACTGTTGTACCTTTGAGACCGTCACCGAACTGAGCAGCAGTGCGTCTTCTCACGGTTGCCAGACAACACAGTAGCAAAATAGCCGCCATCATCAGACGACTGTTATGAGTCTGATTGTGCCATCAAACCTGAATGTTACAAGTAGGTATGTGACTGACCAGCACTTCAAAGTCTTCTGATTGAATGATTAAAAATGTGTTTAGTTTGCTGTTTACACAGTCTAATGCTGTCAAAGAGACCTGTCCGATATCTCAGGACAATTATTTAACAGGGAGAAGGATCATTTTCTGCGTAACATTCCATAAAATAATAGATATTCACCTTAAATATGAGAGACATTGTGAGAAATTACTTTTGTTAACACAACACATTATTAAAGTTTTGGTCTGCGGAGAAAAGGGAAAGTTATTGGACATGTGACAATTATGACTCGCGTGTGATGTAACAAATCTCTACCTGTGTATATTGACACTATGCGAACAAGCGACTGGCTTATCAGTGCATTGCTTAAAGTACTGTATTTAAGGCATGTAATGTAAGCAATAGCTAATTTAGCTGCCGAAATAGATCGAGTTATGCCATACCTGATACAAGTGAGTCTTCCTGTTTACAGTCAGTACAGTACAACATATGAAGTAGTTTAACGCGTGCTAACCAATGTCCGGTGTTCATATCACTGGATCACACATTCAATGCCGGTGTCATTCTACCACTGGACTGGAAGCTGATGACGCCACAATCCATCTGTACTGCACTGTACACTCTACAGGGGGAGCTCTAGGGCTCAGGCTGTGTTTTGGTTCACTCATAAAAGTTTAATCCGTGTTATAAAGTAAAGAAAATAATATATATATATATATATATATATATATATATATATATATATATATATATATATATATATATATATATATATATATATATATATATATAAAAGAAAGACAAAAAATAAATCATAGACAAGAAAGGAAGAAAAAGGGAAGAAAAAAGTAAAGAATGAATCAATGAATGAAAGACAGAAATAGGGAAGAAGAAAAGAAAGAAAGAAAGAATGGAAAGAATGAATCAATGAAAGAAAGAAGGAAAGAAAGAAAAAAGGAAAGAAAAGAAAGGGAAAAATGAATGAAAGAAAGAAAAGAAAGAATTAATCAATGATAGAAAGAAAGAAAAGGGAAGAAAAAATAAAATAATTAATTAAAGAATGATAGAAAAAGAAAGACAGGTGCCAGTAACAAACATGGTGATCAAACATTGCTTTCTGATGTGTGCAGTTTCAAATTTTCATTCGCCCAGTAGCACCTTTTTTCTGAGAAATTGAAACATACGGTGGGCTATGTACATCTTCTCTCCAAAATTGTTTATACCCACTGTAAAGCCAATACTAATTCATTCCATAATTAAGATTAATAGACTTAACTGACGTGCTCAGTTTACCATAATGTAACTTAAGCGAGTTATTGCTTTATAAAGGGGGAAATATAACGATCTCGCCAGACTGCAATACAACGCCATAGTCCGCCAGGTGGCGATACACGTGATGAACATCGACAGAAACGAAGACGAAGAAGAACGACTCTCGTGGAAGTGCGATTCTCGCGTGTGTTCATTATTTTCACTATGGCTGCCTCCTCGAGCAGTGCTGCCAGTACTAAACACAGTGAAAACCCTCCATCGGCTGAAGAAACTGAGTTTTGTCCGGGTTTTAAGGATGTTGACGCATTTGTCAAGGTCTGTGGACGTTTTAACGTATATGAATTCTTCTGAATGTTGTTTATCTAGCTGTCAACACATCGCAACGTGCAAATATTAGCCATGTGTGCAGTAGCACACGCAGTAACATTGCTAAATAAACTATAAAACAGCTGTTGTCTGATTTGTTTCCACAGCATGGACTGGGAGCTGTGGTCGCTGCCACGAAGGCGAGTGCGTCTCTTCCTACAGCAGGAGATGAGTTTGATCTGTACCGCAGCTTCTCTGCGTTTCAAGAGTTCTGTGTGTCACAGGGAGATCGACTTCTACACGGGTAAAACCATTGCAAAACATACTGTGCTGCTATCATACTGTTAAAATGGTACTAATGATGATAATTTGATAGTTAGCCAGATCTTATCGGATTCAATATAGGATTCCAACATGACATAAAACAACCTAATTCCTAATGATCAGAAAAATATTACATTACTGTTTGGAAATTAAAAAGGTATTAATTATCTATAATTGTGATGAGTTTTCACTTGAATATTCTGTGATTGGTGTACACTGTACCAGTGAACTCCTGCCAGCAGCCTATTTGTAAGGTCATAGTAAAAGCGACATACATATTATAAATCTGTTTATTCTGAGATTTCTTATTTTTAACATAAAGCACTGCCGTCTCTTGGACCTCAAACAATGAGAGTCAAGTCAACATAACATGAATTAATATACCACATCGTATAATGTCTGTTAGCATCAGTCAACTTCACAAGTTTAGTCTATTTCAACTGAAGACTTGAACAATTGTACTAATATATCTCTATACAGTATGAGCCAGATAATGCAACACCATGGCTGTAGATCTCACATGAGAGACCGGAACAAACTGACAGGCCTGGAGGACAGATTTGACCTGGTGGTGGACTCAAATGATGCCATCCTTGAGAAAGTGGTATGAGTTTCTGATCTTTAAAACCAATGTTCTTATTTACCACCCCTATCTTCTTCACTCTGTGATTATGGTTTGTGATGGTCCAAATGTCTGTACCTTTAATCAAATCATATCTTAAAAACTTCCAGTACTGACCTGTTTGTGATCTGTGCTCAGGGCATTCTCCTGGACGAGGCTTCTGGTGTGAGTCGCACCCAGCAGCCTGTGATGCCCGTAGGCTATCAGCCACCCAAGATTGTTGTGTCCAGTTGGAATCGCAGGGTTAGTTAAGTGTTGCATCGCTTTGGACTTTGTCTTTGAGGTACAGGTTCTGGTATTATATCAGTCTACTTATCTTCTCCTTAAAGGGAGGAGACCGGAGCACAGAAACCTTTCACCTTCTACATGCCAAAAATGTTCAACGGCCGCAGCTAAAGTTCAAGGAGAAAGTGGATAACAGCAACACCCCCTTTGTCTCCAAAATCTTCATCAAACCCAACGCTTTAAAATCTCTGCCTTCATGTGAGTGTGCCTAGCAACCCTTGGGAGATGACCATATTTTCCCCAATATATTTTGATGTACTGACAATCATTATAATTAAAAAGAGAGAGAGAAAATAATAGTAATTTGTCTAAATACTAAAGTGTAACTAAATGTGCTGCTAGACTTTACCAACAAACACGTTCGTAAGGAGAGACCGGAGGATTTAGACGTTCCTGCTGCGTTGGCAGATTTCATCCATCAGCAGAGAACACAAGAACATGTGGATGACATGTAAGAGATATTTAGTGTTTATTTTTATTTCACAGTAATACAAAAATATTAACTTAATTTACTTTCTGAGTTTTAAATTGCATGTAAAATGGTGTTTCCAGGTTTTCTCACCCCTACCAGTATGAGCTGGACCATCTGGTCATGCCAGAGTGTCTGAAAAACAAACCTGATCCCCAGGTAAATGTCTTATTCATCCTCCTTGTTCCTGATTACCTGTGTCTGTTTTGTTGTCAGCAACTGTGATCAGTATTTCAATGTGGTTTTGGTCTTTTTTTCATTATGACATTTCTTTTCATTATAGATGTATAAACCACTTGCTGACACAAGTTGTCAGTTCATTAACACTTTAGAAGATCTCGTTGCTCTGAATGAGAAATTGGCCAAGATGACAGAGTTTGCGGTGGATCTTGAGGTATGACTGAGCATCCCCAATCACGTTTAGTATTTTCTGTATTTCCTATGGTCAAAGATTGTTTCCATTTATCAGCAAAGTTGAAATTGAACTGAAGCACCTTTACAAAAAGGGCATGTTTTTACAATTGCATTACATGCGCTGAGAAGTAACTAGCCCTGAAATGTAAATACTTTTTACTCCTTACTAAATAATTATGTTCTGTACACGCGCTATTTTTTTGTTAAATAGTATCACATATAGCACGCTATATATATATATATATATATATACACTACCGTTCAAAAGTTTGGGGTCACCCAAACAATTTTGTGTTTTCCTGAAAAGTCACACTTATTCACCACCATACGTTGTGAAATGAATAGAAAATAGAGTCAAGACATTGACAAGGTTAGAAATAATGATTTGTATTTGAAATAAGATTTTTTTTACATCAAACTTTGCTTTCGTCAAAGAATCCTCCATTTGCAGCAATTACAGCATTGCAGACCTTTGGCATTCTAGCTGTTAATTTGTTGAGGTAATCTGGAGAAATTGCACCCCACGCTTCCAGAAGCAGCTCCCACAAGTTGGATTGGTTGGATGGGCACTTCTTGCGTACCATACGGTCAAGCTGCTCCCACAACAGCTCAATGGGGTTCAGATCTGGTGACTGCGCTGGCCACTCCATTACCGATAGAATACCAGCTGCCTGCTTCTGCTCTAAATAGTTCTTGCACAATTTGGAGGTGTTTTTAGGGTCATTGTCCTGTTGTAGGATGAAATTGGCTCCAATCAAGCGCTGTCCACTGGGTATGGCATGGCGTTGCAAAATGGAGTGATAGCCTTCCTTATTCAGAATCCCTTTTACCCTGTACAAATCTCCCACCTTACCAGCACCAAAGCAACCCCAGACCATTATATTACCTCCACCATGCTTAACAGATGGCGTCAGGCATTCTTCCAGCATCTTTTCATTTGTTCTGCGTCTCACAAACGTTCTTCTTTGTGATCCAAACACCTCAAACTTGGATTCATCTGTCCACAACACTTTTTTCCAGTCTTCCTCTGTCCAATGTCTGTGTTCTTTTGCCCATCTTAATCTTTTTCTTTTATTGGCCAGTCTCAGATATGGCTTTTTCTTTGCCACTCTGCCCTGAAGCCCAGAATCCCGCAGCCGCCTCTTCACTGTACATGTTGACACTGGTGTTTTGCGGGTACTATTTAATGAAGATGCCAGTTGGGGACCTGTGAGGCGTCTGTTTCTCAAACTAGAGACTCTAATGTACTTATCTTCTTGCTCAGTTGTGCAACGCGGCCTCCCACTTCTTTTTCTACTCTGGTTAGAGCCTGTTTGTGCTGTCCTCTGAAGGGAGTAGTACACACCGTTGTAGGAAATCTTCAATTTCTTAGCAATGTCTCGCATGGAATAGCCTTCATTTCTAAGGACAAGAATAGACTGTCGAGTTTCAGATGAAAGTTCTCTTTTTCTGGCCATTTTGAGCGTTTAATTGACCCCACAAATGTGATGCTCCAGAAACTCAATCTGCTCAAAGGAAGGTCAGTTTTGTAGCTTCTGTAACGACCTAAACTGTTTTCAGATGTGTGAACATGATTGCACAAGGGTTTTCTAATCATCAATTAGCCTTCTGAGCCAATGAGCAAACACATTGTACCATTAGAACACTGGAGTGATAGTTGCTGGAAATGGGCCTCTATACACCTATGTACATATTGCACCAAAAACCAGACATTTGCAGCTAGAATAGTCATTTACCACATTAGCAATGTATAGAGTGTATTTCTTCAAAGTTAAGACTAGTTTAAAGTTGTCTTCATTGAAAAGTACAGTGCTTTTCCTTCAAAAATAAGGACATTTCAATGTGACCCCAAACTTTTGAACGGTAGTGTATATATATATATAGATATATAGATTATTAATAGGGCACTAAATCATTGTCACATGACTTACCAAATTCTATATTCCTGAAAGCCAGAACAGATGTTTGAAAATGGACAGTGTGCATTGCAAGTTTTGTCTAATATATTTAGAGATTTAGAGAAGATTTGCATAAAATGTGATGATTTTTGTAATAATTTCCAAAAGAAAAAAAAATTGAGCTGGAGCATTCCCTGTAGGTTTTTATAAATTCCATGCATATTCTCTTTCTACAGCATCATTCTTACAGAAGCTTTCTAGGAATCACTTGTCTGATGCAGATATCAACACGGGAAGAAGATTTCATTATAGACACGCTGGAGCTGCGCAGTGAAATGTACATTTTAAATGAGACGTTCACTGACCCCACCATTATGAAGGTGATTTCCTTTTCTCTTCTTAACACGCTTTATCCACTTGAATGTGTTTTTTAACTATAAATTGTATATAATTCATTTTTATGGTATGATTGAGTAACCTAAACCATTTTTTGGCTGCCACATGCAATTGTTTTAGAACACCCCCCAAATAAATAAAAAAATACTCCAATTACTCAAACTATATAGTATATTTTTACAAACTTATGATGAAGAGAAACAAAGAATTGTTATCCTAACTTTGTAAGAATGTAGTTCTGGTTCTGTTCACTCCATTTCCTTTTAAAAAGTCTTATTTCATCACACCAGATGGCAGCAAGTACTAGGAATTTTTTTTTCTCTATCACCTTCCATCACAATATACAGATCTGAAATGTAGGTGGCACTCTAAAGCATTTCAACCCTCACAGATGTGTTCGACCATAGACATTCAGTCTAATTTTCAGTTAATGCACTACCCCCATTGTTTCATCAAATATTTCGGCCTCTGAGTGGACTACAAGATTAATGTAGTTGTTATTAGAAAGCTGAGATCCAAGATATAACATTGGATTGTTCAACCAAGCAAGCTCCTTAAGGTAAAAGCAGAGATAAAGTTTTGTGGATACTTGAGGCTTTCATCAACAGTGCTCGGCGTATAAAAGAGACGTTCGTATTTGATGTCTTGCATAAATCATATAGTACTTTGTGATTCTTTTGAAAATCATTTGAACCGTTGTGTTAGGGCACAAAATATGCATTTGTGTGAGGTGCATGATATATATGCATATAATTGTGTAATTGTAATTATATAAGATGCATGAGTGCTTTCATTTGATATACAAGTTGTCCATTTAGGTTCTTTCTATGTTATAAACTTTTATATTCATATGAATATTTCTACCACACGACACAATACCATGATATTCGTACTCTAAAATTATTATAGATGACAACAATCAGATGATGGAACTGTTTATTGAACGTACCTAATTTTCTGACTGCGTATGGACACACACTTTCTATGACAAATCTCAAGGGGATAGTATATGATCACACACATACACGGGGCAAAGTTACTTTATGAACCGCATCAAAATGTGACCATTTATTCACAGTCTGGAGCCCCGTCTAGCTGCCGCTTATTTGTGATGCAGGTGTTTTCAGCCCTTATTTTGTTATTTTATGTAACATAATTATAAACTTTCAGACTTTAAGCTTTCAAATTATACAATATATGCCTGACCTACGTATCTGTGAACTTTAACATTTGAAGCTTAAACTTATTTTGTGACATAGCACCCCCCTTTGGACCCGCCGATGTGTCCATAGAGTTTAAGGGAGACAGCATGAAATACATGAAATCAAAAATGACTTATTTTATACTTAATAGTTGTTCCTGGTCTCATTGCGAGTAATTCAGTGCAAGTTATTATTAACAAAATCTGTCATCAAAGTGCAATAATTCTACATCTCTTCTGAAGCAGTTTTTATGCTACCAAAGCCAAAATTGTGTGGGAAAAATGGGAAGCAATAATACATAGCCTAACATGCTATAACAGTCCTGTCAAAACAAATGGATAAATTCAAGTCCTGCCCTACATTGTATACAGCATTTACTGTTTCTCTCATAAATATGCCACATTATGGACGATAAAGGAATGGTCAATTCAGGGTCTGTTTTGTTCCCCAAAACAAGGTCCCTCTAGGAATCAAATGCCCTGCTGATGTTCATTCTATTTTTCGCTCGACCACTATCATGTTCCTGCTTAGCCAGACAGGATTCAGTAGATAAATGTTTTATTTATTTTTTTGGCTTACTCTGAGTTTGTGTAGGAGTCGGTGTTGTGCTGGGAGCCGGACATTTGCTGCATTCCATCTCTAAAATAATGTTACCTAGCATTGCAGCTTGTTGTTGCTGTTAAATATTGGAAGAGAAGCACTGAGGCAAGGCTCTCGATAGTATGCATAAACGTCACATCCTTTGAATTTTCCCGGCAAATGCGACCCGCACCCTTCGCATGAAAATCAGTCTACAGGCTTTAATAGGCAATCAAGAAAGTCCGGGAAGGGCTTATTTTTAAGTTGCGTTTCAAGGCGAATATTACATGAAAATTGTTACATATTGCACCTTTAATAAATATTGTGGTCCATCTTTTTAATACAATGGCATTTAATAAACCCATAAGTATTAGAAGTAGTCCATGCGAGTCCTTCATCATATTCCAAGTCCTCTGAAGGCCTATGAAATATTTTGGTGAGAATCAACCTGTAAATTGTCTGTGAAAATCTTGATGTCCATTGTGTTCATGAGTGCTATGAGAAAAGCTCATTTAAAGTGTTCATGTGAGAAATGTATATGTTTTTAGCACTAAACATTGTGTTTATTTTTGTGATTCCTAACTCTTCCTTTAAATGCCCTGTGACTGCCATTTCACATTGTCTTTACTATGCTAATGATTGTTTGTCTTGAATATAATGCATTATTCCATCACCATGTGTTGCTTCCTGCAGTTGTTTCATGGTGCTGATTCAGACATTGAGTGGCTTCAGAAGGACTTTGGTCTCTATGTTGTCAACATGTTTGATACCCATCACGCTGCTCGTTGTCTAAACCTCGGCCGAAACTCTCTTGACCATCTTCTGAAAGTATACTGCAATGTGAACTCAGATAAACGTTACCAGCTGGCAGACTGGAGAATACGGTATTGTAATATTGTCAGCACATTAGCATTCCTCAAGCATTGATCTAATATTGAACATAAGGTATTGCTCCAAACTCATTATGTTTTTACATTACTATAAATTAAAGTCAACAAATGTTGTTAATTCCCGCTTTTACAATGGGTTTGTGTTTTTTCTGATTGCTGTAGCCTTCAGGTACATTACTAATTCTTTGTGTTGTAATTGTCTTGCAGACCGTTGCCAGATGAGATGATCAAGTACGCTCGTGCTGACACTCACTATCTGCTCTATATATATGACCGAGTCAGAGCTGACCTTTATGATTCGGGCAATGGGCTGCCCACCCTCATTCAGCAAGTGTGGTCTAAAAGCAGAGACCTCTGCCTCAAGGTACACTGATTTATTGATGTATCCACAAGATCAAAATCGGTTCAGCTGAGTAAGTGACATCAAGATATTGGCTGGACAGGACACCACTTTTAAAAGCACTCCATATTCCAGATATGTTTAAAATCATTGAACACTTGTTATCATTTGACTCTTGATGAAATTTTGGTTTTGGTCTAAAAGATTAAAGAACAGAAACTTGTATGCAGATCCCAACCCATTCACCAAACTTATCTGTACCAAGTAGTTAAGTGGAGATTTGATGCACATACAGTACTGTGCAAAAATCTTGGGCACATAAGATGTTCCACAAAAGCATTTGTCTTAAGATGGTTATTTATATCTTCAGCTTTAATGTGTCAATAGGAAAACACATTTTGGACTCATTAACAACATTACTTTTGCCAATAGATTAGAATAAAAGAAGAGGGAGCCCTGCAACAGATGTCATGACCCCCACAAAGCCCCCCACTGAACATCGTGTCAGTGAGATTACACGAAGAGACCGAAACAATTGACATGGTTAAATAGATAGAAGAACTGAGGTGTCCAGGTGTAGCTAGGAGAATTGGTGCTGTTTTAAAAGCAAAAGTGGTCACACCGAATATTGATTTAGCTATTTTTTATGTTTACTGGACTTTGTATGACATTAAGTGATAAATGAAAACTATTTGTAATTTTTGAAGACATCCTCACTATGCAACATTTTTCACAAGTGTTCATAAATTGGACATCACTACAAGATGCTGAATTGGTTTTATTTGAGCTTTTGAATATTGTTACAAACTTCATTTCTTTCTCCTTAGAAATTTGTGAAGCCTATTTTTACGGAGGACTCGTATATGGAGCTGTACCGTAAGCAGAAGAGGATCTTCAACACGCAGCAGCTGGCGGCCTTCAGACTGCTTTATGCCTGGAGAGATAAACTCGGCCGAGAGGAAGATGAGAGTACAGGGTAACTGCCCAAATTCAAAGCTTGTGGTACAATGGGGATAAAGGCACCCCTTAAGGAAAATGTTCGTTTTTTCTGTTCACAAAATGTATCAAGATTGGAGAAAACTGTTAATTTGATTGAATATTGATGGAGCAACATAATTTGTGTGAAATAATAAAGGAAGGTTGTTTTGATTTAAAAATGTAAAAGGTAGCAAGGGAACCTTTTACCCCACACTTGGTGTAGATATAGGGTCAATAGAAATAGGGCAAATTTTGTCAACTTATGCAAATACTTTTGATACACCAAAATGTGTTTTTTGAATAATACATTATGCTTATTCAAAATAACCTCTCATGGTGTAAATAAGGTAGCTCTGAAAAACTGCTTTTGTTTTGATCCCAATCATGTCATCTGTAACTGAGTCAAATTGTGTGTTGATACAACAAAGCAATCAACAGTTTATTGCATTATAAATACAATTTAGCCTAGTGTCCAAAAATAATACACACTAATTGTACATAAGAACTAATTACATATGCAAATACAACAATGACTAAAGGTATACACACCCTCCAAAGTATGCAAGCATGAGTAAAGAGATCTTATTCAGTTCCATTCTGTTTCATTTGAGTCATCATTGAGTCTGTGTCATGTACTTGGCACCATCTCATGGTGGCAACATGTAATTAAAGTGAACGATCCTCTCCTCCCATATTTGGAAGACTTTCATCTCTGTTCGCAGCAATCCTAATCCTTGTATTATTGGTTTAGCATTTTATGATGCTGGAAAACACATCTCATTTCTGAAGTCATATAATCCAGGAAAGATGTTGTGTTTTTAAACTTTGGATTTAATTGCCTTGAACAAAACTATCTCAGAATAAATTGGATAATTTCAGTATTATTAGATACATTTGCTAAATATTAGCTCCATTGTACTCTATTACTTGAATCTCAATTGTAAAACTATGTCTGTTGACTGAGATCGCAAGTTATTGTGTGTTTGGTGTGATCCATGTTTTTCCATCATAGGTACATCTTACCAAACCACATGATGATGAAGATCGCAGAGGAGCTTCCAAAGTAAGTTTAAAGGGGTCCTAAGTTTATATATATATATATATATATATATATATATATATATATATATATATATATATATATATATATATATATATATATAATATATAATTTTTTCTATTTGTCTATTTATAATGTTAAATAATAAAAATAATTTTTTCTATTTATATTTATAATGTTATTCAAGGTTACTTGGACCAAAAATGTTGTCATTTAGTTTAACATGGAAATGGTTCCATCCTCTCTCTGTCCCTTACAATTAAATGGTTTGTTACTCTACTTTTAAGACATCTACTCTATATGTAAATTACCTCTGTTATAATTAGTACTGCTTTGATGTTTTCTTTATCATAGAGAGCCACAGGGTATCATCGCATGCTGTAATCCCACACCACCACTAGTGCGGCAACAGATCAATGAACTTCATCAACTCATCAAACAGGCTCGAGAGATTCCCCTACTGAAAGTATGTGTTGATTTAAACACATATTTTAATCAGTTTTTTTAAAGTACTTGTTTTATTTGTCTGTTGTAATATGAATAATATTAAATGTGTAATTTGTAGTTCTAGACAAAATACAAGCAATTCATGTTTTTGTGTCTCTGTAGGTAGAAGTTCTTGCTGAAAAAAGGAAATCATTAACCCCAAAAAGAAAGGTGTGTTGACAAGATTTAATGGTCATTATTTCATGGACACAAATTGGAAAATAAATGTGTAGTTGGTTGTATTATTGAGTTTATTTCTAATGCCCCACTGTTGCTGTTTTATAGCCACAGTCTTCATTATTTGGACCGCATGATACATCCCGCTCATCTGAGAGTGACATCCTGGACCTCTCTTCCATTGGTAGGTCAAAGTATTATGAATGCCTCATGCGCCTGTAATTTTCACTTTTATTTCAGTGTGTTATTTTAAAACCTTATAAAAAATGGCTTAATAGCCAATAGTATGATCTTTTGTAATGTTCTATCCATTTATATTTAGAAACACCAACCAAACCAGGAGTTTTGTTTGCAGAGGAGGACAACGAAAGCATGGACAAAGATGAGAAATTGTTGGATAGCATCAAAGCAACAACAAAAATCAGCCTCTTTGCGGTAGGATATTTAAAAGGTTATTATAGTATGTATTATAGAGTCATTGACAAATAAGGTTGGCAAGTGTCAAGTTCGCAGAAATGTAATCTTTGTGTCCATGCTGGTTTCATAAACATTTGAAAATAAAATTATATTTTCCACAAAATATTGATTTAATTACTTTAAAAATGTTGTGGCATAACCGTCAAGTAAAACATAATTCAAATACTTTCCTTGCACCTTGAATACACAATTGTATATGATGTAATCATTCATTTCAAAAATATATTATTGCAATGAATTTGAGTCACAAATCAATATCAAGTTTTCTCAGGGCTACTCCATATGACCTGAACAAAATGTGCCTTTTCATAAAAATGTCCAAATATTTTATTTATTTTTTGTTTGTTTTATTATTTCACGCAGTCTTGAGGCTAAAGGGGTCCTCTGTTGTTGTTGTTGTTTTGTCACATAACAAATTGGGTAACTGCATGGTGGTTACACCATGTGACATTAATTTGGTGGACAAACAAAATTGTTTCTTCTTATTTAAGAAATAATAATGAAAAATTCTATTCTTTACTACTCTTGCCAACATTTCTTTAAGAATTTCAGCTTTTAATTTTTTACTTTCTCCTGATGGTTACACCACATGACTTTGATTTGGTGGACAAAAACGTTTCAAATATTAATAATATTTTAAAGAAAAATTGATTGACTGCTTAAAATTATTCAGCACTACTCATACCAACATTTCTTTTTTCAAGAATTTAAGCTTTTAATGAGACTTACTTCGGCTATCATACCACATGACAAGCTCAATAAATAAGATGCATGTGCATTTTAGAAAAGGTGTATTCAAGTAATTGTTTTATGTAAATGTAATGTTTTTTTTTTTTAAATTAAATTAATAGATCAACAGTCATGTCATTGACCCATTACATGAAAAATGTTAAGCACTTTGTAATGTGTGGTTTGTGCTGGGATCGTTCAGGAGAATTGAGGAATGTTGTTTGTTATTCAGGAGGAGGAGGAGGAGGCACCAGCAGCTCCCGCTCATCTGACTGTGGCACAACAGAAAGCACACAGTATCATGGCATCATTTGAGAACCCTTTTCGAATGGTACAATTGTTTTTTTTATTTAGTTGAAATCTTTTGTCTAGGTTCATATTATAACTATGTGCCTATTTCTTAATATTTACACTTTGTTTCAGTATTTACCTTCAAAGGACATTCACATATCAAAGAATGCCAAATATGACCCCTCGTCCAAGATCTACGAGGTACAGTTTCTTAGTATTGTACTAACCATGTTTGCATGAAAATGAATTGCATTTGTTATTACAAAATATTTGTAATGTTTTTTAAATAGTACTAACTGATTGTACTTGATTCATATAAATTAAGACATTTAAGATTAAGAAGTAACACATACAATATGATAACTCCAGAATTAGTCATAAATCATACAATGAAAGATGTACTTAATGCAGAAAAGCTACTTTATTTCTTTAATGCTTTTATCATGTTCAAATGGGACTATATTGACTATTGCTTATTTTCTGCCTTTGAACACAGATTCGTAACCGGTGGAAATTACAGAGTATTGAGCAGCAGCAGAAGGAAGCTGAAGTGAAACAGCAAGCCAAAGAACAGGCAAAGAAAGCTCAAAGTAAGAACAACATCTAATAAACCTCTCTGTTTTTTTTAGAGAAACTTTGTGTATCCTGAAGGGTTTGTATCTGAGAACCGATTCTACTTTTGAAAAATACTGAAACTTTTCAAAAGTAGAGTTTCATTATCGGGTCTCGACATATTTAGATGAAACATTCTTATAGTGTTTCCTTCCATGCTGTTTCCATGCGCCACTGAGTCTATAGTGTGAAACGTGACTAGGGAAGATTGCCAAAACTGATGATTCTTTTCTGCCAGTCCATTTTCAGAGAATTAAAAGTATTCTGCACGATTAGTGTAATCCGATACTCGAATGAATGACTCTTTAAGAGCTTGTTGTTTTTAGAGAATCTTAAACATACAGTGCAACAAGTGTAGTCTGATTATGGAACATATGACTCTTTTGAGCAGGTTCCTTTGCATACTGTGTAACCAGTATAGTTTGATTGCTGCAAGAATGACTCTTATGAACTTTTTTCTTTGTGAATCAAAAACATACAGCGTCACCAATGTAGTCTGATTGCCAAAAGAATGACTCTTATGAGTCGGTTAGCCGGTTCTTTTTTTTTGTGAATCAAAATCAGTTTGAATGAATCATGAATTGTTGGAGCAGTTAATCTGACTCTTTGTAGTAAATCTACACTAATCTAAACTTTGTAGTATGTATACTTAAAGATACACACTGAGTTTTGTAATCAGTGGTATTTAATAAAAATGAATAAATGCTGTATGGTGCCAAATTTTTGGTCTGTTATGTATTTGTAATTGATATTTAGTAAGAATTAGGACCAATTATTTAATTGCATTTATGCCAACTCTAAAGTCATTAAACATGTTTTTCAAGAATTCTGTTGATCTAGTTTTGATTTGTTATATCTGTTGTGATAATTTAAAAATAAATCATTTATAATTTCAAATATTTCATCCTCAAAATTACCTAAAAGAATCATTAAGATTTTAAACCACCAATAGCAACAGAGATCTCCACATTTTCATTGAGACTATGCCCTAGTGTACTAAAATCCTACATTTATATAAAAAGAATACAACTTACATTTTTCAGTGTTATAAATGCTGGTATTTCTCTCTCAGAGGAACGCAAGAAAGTCAAACAGAGCTATCAGGAGTCTCTGCAGAATGTGAACACTGTCAGACAGCAAGTGATGGTGAGGAATCTTCATGTCACAAGCTTTAAAAGTTGTTCAAGGCCGTTTTGATACATTTCTTTTTCATTTTTACATTAACCTCTGGTTTGTGTAACTCATGTGTGTTTTAGGAAGCAAAGCAGTCTGGGCAGAAGAGGGAGAGAGTTGCTAGTGAAGTTGGTGAAGAGAGCCTTAAACCAAACCTGAAAGTCTTGAAGACCGCGACATCGGAGGCTGAGCAGTCGACCACATCTGCTCCGAGAAAACAGAAATCGAAAGCTGCTCAAGATGTTCCCAAACAAAACTTTAAACCTTATGACTACACCCAGTCAAATTTCAAAATGTTTGATGGTAAGAGATCATTATTTCCCCCTGTAATTTTTCATGTTTTCTTTTTTAAACGATGTCTATACGAGTTATTGTGTTATTGAGTTTTTGTTTTGTTTTCTACACATAGGTAAATCAAAAGAGAGTTCACATTTTGATCCCAACAGACAAGCACATGAAACCAGGCAAAAGGTATTTATCGACCTTTAAGTCTATTTGAATCTATAAGCTTTCACAGCCTCACGAATTTCAAGTGTCCTTCATGTCTTTCCATCTAAAAGAGATAGTTCACCCAAAAAACGTCTCATCATTTTCCGTCACAGATTTGTATCACTCTTTCTTCTGAACACAAATAAAAAATTTTAGTAGAATATTTCAGCTCTGTAGGTCCATACAATGCAAGTGAATGATAATCAGGAAGATATCCATTAGACTCCAGTGGTTTAATCCATGTCTTCTGAAGCAAGCCGGTTGGTTTTGGTCTGTTCTCACACAAAAATCAATTGGGTTGCTTCAGAAGACATGGATTAAACCACTGGAGTTGTTTGGATTACTTTTATGCTGACTTAATGCAATATTTTTTTTTGGAGCTTCAAAGTTTTGGTCACATTCATTTGCATTGTATGGACATACAGAGATGAAATATTCTTCTTAAATCTTTGTTTTCTGCAGAAGAAAGTCATACACATCTGGGATGGTATGGAGGGTGAGTGATGGGATAATTTTACTTTTTGGGTGAACTGTCCCTTTTTTGTCCCTTGTTCACACAAAAAATTCAAATTGTCATTATAGCTTCAACTTTGATGTGTTACTGTTCTCAAAATATCTCTGATCAATTTTGATTCTCAGAAAAATCAAAAAGGAAAAAAGAAAGGTGCTATGGGTGGCAAAAGCATGTCCTACTTGCCAGCAAAGTCAGAGAGGTGAGAGTAACATTCAGTAACTCATATACAGTGCATAGTTTTACTAAACAAAATAAATTATAAAAGTTTAAAATTGAAAAGGTAATTATATGATCCTTATTCATTAGATTCTAAATGGCTGTATTTTGTCTTTCTTTTACAGAGGGTTTTGCCATAACTGGCCCAAGAGATAAACATTTACAATGGATGGTTGCCCTCTTTCTTTTTTAACAGTTCTTTAACATTTATTCTTTCAATCTGTTGCAGCCGTGAGTTATGCTTGTAATTTTATTCATTTTTGGATTTTGACCATTCATTAAAAAGGCATTTTAAATCATTCTTCTACTCTCTTTGTTAAAGTTCAAAGTTTGTTTCCTTTTGTGCCAGATTTCATGAAATTTGGTCCTCCCCGAACTGTTGCAGCAAAGTAGGAAACATAATTCTTTAGAATGTCATGTTGCCTACTGCATTGAGACATGTCCTCAGCAATTAAATGCTTGTGTCCACGTATGTATCCATTGTCTTATTTGTGACATGTTTTGCTTGAAAAATTTACTTGTTACAGTGGCAAAAAAAGTATGTGAACCCTTTGGAATTAGCTGGTTTTCTGCATTAATTGGTCATAAAATGTGATCTCATCTTCATAATAAAAAAATCAAAAAAAAATAAACTGATGTACAACAACAATACAATAATTTGAGTATTTTAAGTTCAAACTAATTGTGTTTGTTCATTATTGTAACTTACACGAAGATCAAACCTGATTTTAACAAATTCATGCATAAATGCAGGTTATTCTGAAGGGTTTATTAGCACTAAAATATATTCATAAAATACTTTTAAATAGTAATACTATAAAATGCATACTTAATTTGGCTGAAAACCACATGACTTTGTGGCTATGGGATCTGGTTCAAAAGAATCACAAATACCAGCACAGGTTTGAACCCAATACAGTCACATAAACACCTTAAAGGTTAATAAAATGACACTGCCCAGCACACAAACATATTATTTCCCAAACCACAAAATAATCGGTAAGTCCCTTTTGAGGCAAGTCAGTCCACTCGTCAGCCATCTTGGGAACGCACGTGGGCAGCCATTTTCTATGGATACATGTGGCATGAATGTACATTTGATTGGGGAAAGACCAAAATCCCCAAAATGGTTGGTGAAGATTCCAATCAAAAATAATTTTAAATCAGCAGTAAAATATATCAACAATGGTACAACTAGACTAGATTAAAAAGTTTGAGTACAAACTTTAGGTTGGCTTGAGAAAGCCTAGCATAAAGTTTGATGTAGTTGTAAAAGTTTGAAGATTTACGGTTTCTAGTTTGATGTAATTATAAGTAGTAGTTTTCAAAGTTCAAAGTTTAGAGATTATAAAACCATTCAGTCTATCAAATAGATTAGATAGATAGATAGATAGATAGATAGATAGATAGATAGATAGATAGATATTGACCCTCAGATAGATAGATAGATATTGACCCTCAGATAGATAGATAGATAGATAGATAGAGTATGACCCATAGATAGATAGATAGATAGATATTGACCCTCAGATAGATAGATAGATAGATAGATAGATAGATAGATAGATAGATAGATAGATAGTTATTGACCATCAGATAGATATATAGATAGATTGTTATTGACCATCAGATAGATAGATAGATAGATAGATAGATAGATAGATAGACAGATATTGACCATTAGATAGATAGATAGATAGATAGATATTGATCCTCAGATAGATAGATAGATATTGACCCTCAGATAGATAGATAGATAGATAGATAGAAAGATAGAAAGATAGATTGATAGTCATTGACCCTTAGATAGATAGATAGATATTGACCGTCAGATTTATAGATAGATAGATAGTCATTGACCCTGAGATATAGATAGATAGAGTATGAACCACAGATAGGTAGATAGATAGATAGATAGATAGTTATTGACCCGCAGATAGCTAGATAGATAGATAGATAGATATTGACCCTCAGATAGATAGATAGATAGATAGATAGTCATTGACCCTTAGATAGATAGATATTGACCGTCAGATATATAGATAGACAGATAGTCATTGACCCTGAGATATAGATAGATAGAGTATGACCCACAGATAGATAGATAGATAGATAGTTATTGACCCGCAGATAGTTAGATAGATAGATAGATAGATATTGACCCTCAGATAGATAGATAGATAGATATTGACCATCAGATAGATAGATAGATAGATAGATAGATATATCATTTTTTACTTGGTTGCTAGGGTAACCCAATCTGGTTGCTAGGCAGTTTCCAGGGTGATCCTTATCAAGCCTCCTTTTCATTCTGAGTGAATAAAGTCAACCCGGAAGTCTCTATGATTTTCTGTTGCATAGATATGTGATTTGTTACTTGGTTGCTAGGGTAACCATATCTGGTTGATAGGCAGTTACCAGAGTGATATATATCAAGGCTACTTTCCATCTTGAGTGAAATAAGTGAAACAGGATGTCTCTATGATTTTCTGGTGCAGAGATATGTGACTTGTTACTTGGTTGCTAGGGTAAACACATCTGGTTACTAGGCAGTTACCAAAGTGATACTCATAAGGCTCCTTGCAATCCTGTGTGAAATATGTCAACCCCTAAGTCTCTACGATGTTCTGGTTCAAAGATATGTGATTTGTTACTTGGTTGCTAAGGTAACCCTGTCTGGTTGCTATGCAGTTACCAGGGTGATACATATCAAGGCTACTTTCCATCCTGAGTGAAATAAGTGAAACAGGTAGTCTCTACGATATACTGGTGCAGATATATGTGATTTGTTACTTGGTTGCTAGGGTAACCCCGTCTGGTTGCTAGGCAGTTACCAGAGTGATACATATCAAGGCTACTTTCCATCCTGAGTGAATCAAGTCAACCCGGAAGTCTCTATGATTTTCTGATGCAGAGATATGTGATTTGTTACTTGGTTGCTAGGGTAATCACATCTGGTTGCTAGGCGGTTACCAGAGTGATACATATCAAGGCTACTTTCCATCCTGAGTGAAATAAGTCAACCCGGAAGTCTCTCTGATTTTCTGTTGCAGAGATATGTGATTTGTTACTTGGTTGCTAGGGTAATCACATCTGGTTGCTAGGCAGTTACCAGAGTGATACATATCAAGGCTACTTTCCATCCTGAGTGAAATAAGTGAAACAGGAAGTCTCTATGATTTTCTGGTGCAGATATATGTGATTTGTTACTTGGTTGCTAGGGTAACCCAGTCTGGTTGCTAGGCAGTTACCAGAGTGATACATATCAAGGCTCCTTGCAATCCTGTGTGAAATATGTTAACCCCTAAGTCTCTACGATGTTCTGGTTCAAAGATATGTGATTTGTTACTTGGTTGCTAGGGTAATCGCATCTGGTTGCTAGGCAGTTACCAGAGGGATACATATCAAGGCTACTTTCCATCCTGAGTGAAATAAGTGAAACAGGAAGTCTCTATGATTTTCTGGTGCAGAGATATGTGATTTGTTACTTGGTTGCTAGGGTAAACACATCTGGTTGCTAGGCAGTTACCAAAGTGATACTCATAAGGCTCCTTGCAATCCTGTGTGAAATATGTCAACCCCTAAGTGTCTACGATGTTCTGGTTCAAAGATATGTGATTTGTTACTTGGTTGCTAAGGTAACCCTGTCTGGTTGCTATGCAGTTACCAGAGTGATACATATCAAGGCTACTTTCCATCCTGAGTGAAATAAGTGAAACAGGTAGTCTCTACGATTTTCTGGTGCAGAGATATGTGATTTGTTACTTGGTTGCTAGGGTAACCCCGTCTGGTTGCTAGGCAGTTACCAGAGTGATACATATCAAGGCTACTTTCCATCCTGAGTGAATTAAGTCAACCTGGAAGTCTCTATGATTTTCTGTTGCAGAGATATGTGATTTGTTACTTGGTTGCTAGGGTAATCACATCTGGTTGCTAGGCAGTTACCAGAGTGATACATATCAAGGCTGCTTTCCATCCTGAGTGAAATAAGTCAACCCGGAAGTCTCTTTGATTTTCTGTTGCAGAGATATGTGATTTGTTACTTGGTTGCTAGGGTAACCCCATCTGGTTGCTAGGCAGTTACCAGAGTGATACATATCAAGGCTACTTTCCATCCTGAGTGAAATAAGTGAAACAGGAAGTCTGTATGATTTTCTGGTGCAGAGATATGTGATTTGTTACTTGGTTGCTAGGGTAACCCCATCTGGTTGCTAGGCAGTTACCAGAGTGATACATATCAAGGCTACTTTCCATCCTGAGTGAAATAAGTGAAACAGGATGTCTGTATGATTTTCTGGTGCAGAAATATGTGATTTGTTATTTGGTTGCTAGGGTAACCCTGTCTGGTTGCTATGCAGTTACCAGGGTGATACTTATCAAGCCTCCTTTCCATACTGAGTGAATCAAGTCAACCTGGAAGCTACTATACTGTGGCTATGAAGATTTTAGGTCATTACTTATTGGCTGCTTGATAAAAGAAATCCTCTGAGGGAGAGAGAGAGGGAGAGACGCAGGGCTGACAGGCCCTTTTTCGTCTGTGTGTGTGAAAACGTCAGTTGGGATTTAAATTTCTGAACATTCCGCAATGTTAATCAATGGGAGTTTTTCCGAGTTTTGATCGTCATTTTTAGGAAAACCGTAAGTCCGATCAGTTAGAAAAGATATAGCACACTATTCGGGATTAGTCTGAAGGTCTGTGCCGAGTTTGGTGCATGTAGCTTAAAAGCTCTAGGAGGAGTTACATTTAGAAATTTAGTCTCAGAATAATAATAATAATAATAATAAGTTTAAATAGGATTTCAGTAAGTTGGCTTTCTCAAGCCAACCTAATTAAAAAGTTTGAGTACAAACTTTAGGTTGGCTTGAGAAAGCCTAGCATAAAGTTTGAAGTAGTTGTAAAAGTTTGAAGATTTACGGTTTCTAATTTGATGTAATTATAAGTAGTAGTTTTCAAAGTTCAAAGTTTAGAGATTATAAAACCATTCAGTCTATCAGATAGATAGATAGATAGATAGATAGATAGATAGATAGATAGATATTGACCCTCAGATAGATAGATAGATAGATAGATGATAGATAGATAGATAGATAGATAGATAGATAGATATTGACCCTCAGATAGATAGATAGATAGATAGATAGATAGATAGATAGTTATTGACCATCAGATAGATAGATAGATAGATAGATAGATAGTTATTGACCATTAGATAGATAGATAGATAGATAGATATTGACCATTAGATAGATAGATAGATAGATAGATAGATAGATAGATAGATATTGATCCTCAGATAGATAGATAGATATTGACCCTCAGATAGATAGATAGATAGATAGAAAGATAGATTGATAGTCATTGACCCTTAGATAGATAGATAGATATTGACCGTCAGATAAATAGATAGATAGATAGTCATTGACCCTGAGATATAGATAGATAGAGTATGAACCACAGATAGATAGATAGATAGATAGATAGATAGTTATTGACCCGCAGATAGTTAGATAGATAGATAGATAGATATTGACCATCAGATAGATAGATAGATAGATAGATAGATAGATAGATAGAGTATGACCCATAGATAGATAGATAGATAGTTATTGACCCGCAGATAGTTAGATAGATAGATAGATAGATATTGACCCTCAGATAGATAGATAGATAGATAGATAGATAGATAGATAGATAGAGTATGACCCATAGATAGATAGATAGATAGATAGATAGATAGATATTGACCCTCAGATAGATAGATAGATAGATAGATAGATAGATAGATATTGACCATTAGATAGATAGATAGATAGATAGATAGATAGATAGATATTGATCCTCAGATAGATAGATAGATATTGACCCTCAGATAGATAGATAGATAGAAAGATAGAAAGATAGATTGATAGTCATTGACCCTTAGATAGATAGATAGATATTGACCGTCAGATAAATAGATAGATAGATAGTCATTGACCCTGAGATATAGATAGATAGAGTATGAACCACAGATAGATAGATAGATAGATAGATAGTTATTGACCCGCAGATAGTTAGATAGATAGATAGATAGATATTGACCATCAGATAGATAGATAGATAGATAGATAGTCATTGACTCTTAGATAGATAGATAGATATTGACCGTCAGATATATAAATAGACAGATAGTCATTGACCCTGAGATATAGATAGATAGAGTATGACCCACAGATAGATAGATAGATAGTTATTGACCCGCAGATAGTTAGATAGATAGATAGATAGATATTGACCCTCAGATAGATAGATAGATAGATAGATATTGACCCTCAGATAGATAGATAGATAGATAGATAGATAGATAGAGTATGACCCATAGATAGATAGATAGATAGATAGATAGATAGATAGATAGATATTGACCCTCAGATAGATAGATAGATAGATAGATAGATAGATAGTTATTGACCATCAGATAGATAGATAGATAGATAGATAGATAGATAGATAGATAGATAGATAGTTATTGACCATCAGGTAGATAGATAGATAGATAGATAGATAGATAGATAGATATTGACCATTAGATAGATAGATAGATAGATAGATAGATAGATATTGATCCTCAGATAGATAGATAGATATTGACCCTCAGATAGATAGATAGATAGATAGAAAGATAGAAAGATAGATTGATAGTCATTGACCATTAGATAGATAGATAGATATTGACCGTCAGATATATAGATAGATAGATAGTCATTGACCCTGAGATATAGATAGATAGAGTATGAACCACAGATAGATAGTTATTGACCCGCAGATAGTTAGATAGATAGATAGATAGATATTGACCCTCAGATAGATAGATAGATAGATAGATAGTCATTGACTCTTAGATAGATAGATAGATAGATATTGACCGTCAGATATATAGATAGACAGATAGTCATTGACCCTGAGATATAGATAGATAGAGTATGACCCACAGATAGATAGATAGATAGTTATTGACCCGCAGATAGTTAGATAGATAGATAGATAGATATTGACCCTCAGATAGATAGATAGATAGATAGATAGATAGATATTGACCATCAGAAAGATAGATAGATAGATAGATAGATAGATAGACAGATAGACAGATAGATATATCATTTTTTACTTGGTTGCTAGGGTAGCCCAATCTGGTTGCTAGGCAGTTTCCAGGGTGATCCTTATCAAGCCTCCTTTTCATTCTGAGTGAATAAAGTCAACCCGGAAGTCTCTATGATTTTCTGTTGCAAAGATATGTGATTTGTTACTTGGTTGCTAGGGTAACCATATCTGGTTGATAGGCAGTTACCAGAGTGATATATATCAAGGCTACTTTCCATCTTGAGTAAAATAAGTGAAACAGGAAGTCTCTACGATTTTCTGGTGCAGAGTTATGTGATTTGTTACTTGGTTGCTAGGGTAAGCCCTTGTAGTTGCTAAGCAGTTACCAGAGTGATACTTATCAAGCCTCCTTTCCATCCTGAGTGAATTATGTCAACCCGGAAGTCTCTACGATTTTCTGGTGCAGAGATATGTGATTTGTTAGTTGGTTGCTAGGGTAACCCCATCTGGTTGCTAGGCAGTTACTAAGTTGAAACTCATAAGGCTCCTTGAAATCCTGTGTGAAATATGTCAACCCCTAAGTCTCTACGATGTTCTGGTTCAAAGATATGTGATGTTACTTGGTTGCTAAGGTAACCCTGTCTGGTTGCTATGCAGTTACCAGAGTGATACATATCAAGGCTACTTTCCATCCTGAGTGAAATAAGTGAAACAGGTAGTCTCTACGATTTTCTGGTGCAGAGATATGTGATTTGTTACTTGGTTGCTAGGGTATCCCCGTCTGGTTGCTAGGCAGTTACCAGAGTGATACATATCAAGGCTACTTTCCATCCTGAGTGAATAAAGTCAACCCGGAAGTCTCTATGATTTTCTGTTGCAGAGATATGTGATTTGTTACTTGGTTGCTAGGGTAATCACATCTGGTTGCTAGGCAGTTACCAGAGTGATACATATCAAGGCTACTTTCCATCCTGAGTGAAATAAGTCAACCCGGATGTCTCTCTGATTTTCTGTTGCAGAGATATGTGATTTGTTACTTGGTTGCTAGGGTAATCACATCTGGTTGCTAGGCAGTTACCAGAGTGATACATATCAAGGCTACTTTCCATCTTGAGTGAAATAAGTGAAACAGGAAGTCACTACGATTTTCTGGTGCAGAGATATGTGATTTGTTACTTGGTTGCTAGGGTAACCCCATCTGGTTGCTAGGCAGTTACCAGAGTGATACATATCAAGGCTACTTTCCATCCTGAGTGAAATAAGTGAAACAGGAAGTCTGTATGATTTTCTGGTGCAGAAATATGTGATTTGTTACTTGGTTGCTAGGTTGCTAGGGTAACCCCGTCTGGTTACTAGGCAGTTACCAGAGTGATACATATCAAGGCTACTTTCCATCCTGAGTGAATAAAGTCAACCCGGAAGTCTCTATGATTTTCTGTTGCAGAGATATGTGATTTGTTACTTGGTTGCTAGGGTAATCACATCTGGTTGCTAGGCAGTTACCAGAGGGATACATATCAAGGCTACTTTCCATCCTGAGTGAAATAAGTGAAACAGGAAGTCTCTATGATTTTCTGGTGCAGAGATATGTGATTTGTTACTTGGTTGCTAGGGTAAACACATCTGGTTGCTAGGCAGTTACCAAAGTGATACTCATAAGGCTCCTTGCAATCCTGTGTGAAATATGTCAACCCCTAAGTCTCTACGATGTTCTGGTTCAAAGATATGTGATTTGTTACTTGGTTGCTAAGGTAACCCTGTCTGGTTGCTATGCAGTTACCAGAGTGATACATATCAAGGCTACTTTCCATCCTGAGTGAAATAAGTGAAACAGGTAGTCTCTACGATTTTCTGGTGCAGAGATATGTGATTTGTTACTTGGTTGCTAGGGTAACCCCGTCTGGTTGCTAGGCAGTTACCAGAGTGATACATATCAAGGCTACTTTCCATCCTGAGTGAATAAAGTCAACCCGGAAGTCTCTATGATTTTCTGTTGCAGAGATATGTGATTTGTTACTTGGTTGCTAGGGTAATCACATCTGGTTGCTAGGCAGTTACCAGAGTGATACATATCAAGGCTACTTTCCATCCTGAGTGAAATAAGTCAACCCGGAAGTCTCTCTGATTTTCTGTTGCAGAGATATGTGATTTGTTACTTGGTTGCTAGGGTAATCACATCTGGTTGCTAGGCAGTTACCAGAGTGATACATATCAAGGCTACTTTCCATCCTGAGTGAAATAAGTGAAACAGGAAGTCTCCACGATTTTCTGGTGCAGAGATATGTGATTTGTTAGTTGGTTCCTAGGGTAACCCCATCTGGTTGCTAGGCAGTTACCAAGGTGATACTCATAAGGCACCTTGCAATCCTGTGTGAAATATGTTAACCCCTAAGTCTCTACGATGTTCTGGTTCAAAGATATGCGATTTGTTATTTTGTTGCTAGGGTAACCGCATCTGGTTGCTAGGCAGTTACCAGAGGGATACATATCAAGGCTACTTTCCATCCTGAGTGAAATAAGTGAAACAGGAAGTCTCTATGATTTTCTGGTGCAGAGATTTGTGATTTGTTACTTGGTTGCTAGGGTAAACACATCTGGTTGCTAGGCAGTTACCAAAGTGATATTCATAAGGCTCCTTGCAATCCTGTGTGAAATATGTCAACCTCTAAGTCTCTACGATGTTCTGGTTCAAAGATATGTGATTTGTTACTTGGTTGCTAAGGTAACCCTGTCTGGTTGCTATGCAGTTACCAGAGTGATACATATCAAGGCTACTTTCCATCCTGAGTGAAATAAGTGAAACAGGTAGTCTCTACGATTTTCTGGTGCAGAGATATGTGATTTGTTACTTGGTTGCTAGGGTAACCCCGTCTGGTTGCTAGGCAGTTACCAGAGTGATACATATCAAGGCTACTTTCCATCCTGAGTGAATAAAGTCAACCCGGAAGTCTCTATGATTTTTTGTTGCAGAGATATGTGATTTGTTGGTTGCTAGGGTAATCACATCTGGTTGCTAGGCAGTTACCAGAGTGATACATATCAAGGCTGCTTTCCATCCTGAGTGAAATAAGTCAACCCGGAAGTCTCTTTGATTTTCTGTTGCAGAGATATGTGATTTGTTACTTGGTTGCTAGGGTAATCACATCTGGTTGCTAGGCAGTTACCAGAGTGATACATATCAAGGCTACTTTCCATCCTGAGTGAAATAAGTGAAACAGGATGTCTGTATGATTTTCTGGTTCAGAAATATGTGATTTGTTATTTGGTTGCTAGGGTAACCCTGTCTGGTTGCTATGCAGTTACCAGGGTGATACTTATCAAGCCTCCTTTCCATACTGAGTGAATCAAGTCAACCTGGAAGCTACTATACTGTGGCTATGAAGATGTTAGGTCATTACTTATTGGCTGCTTGATAAAAGAAATCCTCTGAGGGAGAGAGAGAAGGAGAGACGCAGGGCTGACAGGCCCTTTTTCGTCTGTGTGTGTGAAAACGTCAGTTGGGATTTAAATTTCTGAACATTCCGCAATGTTAATCAATGGGAGTTTTTCCGAGTTTTGATCGTCATTTTTAGGAAAACCGTAAGTCCGATCAGTTAGAAAAGATATAGCACACTATTCGGGATTAGTCTGAAGGTCTGTGCCGAGTTTGGTGCATGTAGCTTAAAAGCTCTAGGAGGAGTTACATTTAGAAATTTAGTCTCAGAATAATAATAATAATAATAATAAGTTTAAATAGGATTTCAGTAAGTTGGCTTTCTCAAGCCAACCTAACTAGATTAAAAAGTTTGAGTACAAACTTTAGGTTGGCTTGAGAAAGCCTAGCATAAAGTTTGAAGTAGTTGTAAAAGTTTGAAGATTTACGGTTTCTAATTTGATGTAATTATAAGTAGTAGTTTTCAAAGTTCAAAGTTTAGAGATTATAAAACCATTCAGTCTAGATAGATAGATAGATAGTTATTGACCATCAGATAGATAGATAGATAGATAGATAGATAGATAGATAGATAGATAGATAGATAGATATTGACCATTAGATAGATAGATAGATAGATAGATAGATAGATATTGATCCTCAGATAGATAGATAGATATTGACCCTCAGATAGATAGATAGATAGATAGAAAGATAGAAAGATAGATTGATAGTCATTGACCCTTAGATAGATAGATAGATAGATAGATATTGAACGTCAGATATATAGATAGATAGATAGTCATTGACCCTGAGATATAGATAGATAGAGTATGAACCACAGATAGATAGATAGATAGATAGTTATTGACCCGCAGATAGTTAGATAGATAGATAGATAGATATTGACCCTCAGATAGATAGATAGATAGATAGATAGATAGATAGATAGTCATTGACTCTTAGATAGATAGATAGATATTGACCGTCAGATATATAGATAGACAGATAGTCATTGACCCTGAGATATAGATAGATAGAGTATGACCCACAGATAGATAGATAGATAGTTATTGACCCGCAGATAGTTAGATAGATAGATAGATAGATTTTGACCCTCAGATAGATAGATAGATAGATAGATAGATATTGACCATCAGAAAGATAGATAGATAGATAGATAGATAGACAGATAGACAGATAGATATATCATTTTTTACTTGGTTGCTAGGGTAACCCAATCTGGTTGCTAGGCAGTTTCCAGGGTGATCCTTATCAAGCCTCCTTTTCATTCTGAGTGAATAAAGTCAACCCGGAAGTCTCTATGATTTTCTGTTGCATAGATATGTGATTTGTTACTTGGTTGCTAGGGTAACCATATCTGGTTGATAGGCAGTTACCAGAGTGATATATATCAAGTCTACTTTCCATCTTGAGTAAAATAAGTGAAACAGGAAGTCTCTACGATTTTCTGGTGCAGAGTTATGTGATTTGTTACTTGGTTGCTAGGGTAAGCCCTTGTCATTGCTAGGCAGTTACCAGAGTGATACTTATCAAGCCTCCTTTCCATCCTGAATAAATTATGTCAACCCGGAATTCTCTACGATTTTCTGGTGCAGAGATATGTGATTTGTTAGTTGGTTGCTAGGGTAACCCCATCTGGTTGCTAGGCAGTTACTAAGGTGATACTCATAAGGCTCCTTGCAATCCTGTGTGAAATATGTCAACCCCTAAGTCTCTACGATGTTCTGGTTCAAAGATATGTTATTTGTTACTTGGTTGCTAGGGTAACCGCATCTGGTTGCTAGGCAGTTACCAGAGGGATACATATCAAGGCTACTTTCCATCCTGAGTGAAATAAGTGAAACAGGAAGTCTCTATGATTTCCTGGTGCAGAGATATGTGACTTGTTACTTGGTTGCTAGGGTAAACACATCTGGTTGCTAGGCAGTTACCAAAGTGATACTCATAAGGCTCCTTGCAATCCTGTGTGAAATATGTCAACCCCTAAGTCTCTACGATGTTCTGGTTCAAAGATATGTGATTTGTTACTTGGTTGCTAAGGTAACCCTGTCTGGTTGCTATGCAGTTACCAGAATGATACATATCAAGGCTAATTTCCATCCTGAGTGAAATAAGTGAAACAGGTAGTCTCTACGATATACTGGTGCAGATATATGTGATTTGTTACTTGGTTGCTAGGTTGCTAGGGTAACCCCGTCTGGTTACTAGGCAGTTACCAGAGTGATACATATCAAGGCTACTTTCCATCCTGAGTGAATAAAGTCAACCCGGAAGTTTCTATGATTTTCTGTTGCAGAGATATGTGATTTGTTACTTGGTTGCTAGGGTAATCACATCTGGTTGCTAGGCAGTTACCAGAGTGATACATATCAAGGCTACTTTCCATCCTGAGTGAAATAAGTCAACCCGGAAGTCTCTCTGATTTTCTGTTGCAGAGATATGTGATTTGTTACTTGGTTGCTAGGGTAATCACATCAGGTTGCTAGGCAGTTACCAGAGTGATACATATCAAGGCTACTTTCCATCCTGAGTGAAATAAGTGAAACAGGAAGTCTCCACGATTTTCTGGTGCAGAGATATGTGATTTGTTAGTTGGTTCCTAGGGTAACCCCATCTGGTTGCTAGGCAGTTACCAAGGTGATACTCATAAGGCACCTTGCAATCATGTGTGAAATATGTTAACCCCTAAGTCTCTACGATGTTCTGGTTCAAAGATATGCGATTTGTTACTTGGTTGCTAGGGTAACCGCATCTGGTTGCTAGGCAGTTACCAGAGGGATACATATCAAGGCTACTTTCCATCCTGAGTGAAATAAGTGAAACAGGAAGTCTCTATGATTTTCTGGTGCAGAGATATGTGATTTGTTACTTGGTTGCTAGGGTAAACACATCTGGTTGCTAGGCAGTTACCAAAGTGATACTCATAAGGCTCCTTGCAATCCTGTGTGAAATATGTCAACCCCTAAGTCTCTACGATGTTCTGGTTCAAAGATATGTGATTTGTTACTTGGTTGCTAAGGTAACCCTGTCTGGTTGCTATGCAGTTACCAGAGTGATACATATCAAGGCTACTTTCCATCCTGAGTGAAATAAGTGAAACAGGTAGTCTCTACGATTTTCTGGTGCAGAGATATGTGATTTGTTACTTGGTTGCTAGGGTAACCCCGTCTGGTTGCTAGGCAGTTACCAGAGTGATACATATCAAGGCTACTTTCCATCCTGAGTGAATAAAGTCAACCTGGAAGTCTCTATGATTTTCTGTTGCAGAGATATGTGATTTGTTACTTGGTTGCTAGGGTAATCACATCTGGTTGCTAGGCAGTTACCAGAGTGATACATATCAAGGCTGCTTTCCATCCTGAGTGAAATAAGTCAACCCGGAAGTCTCTTTGATTTTCTGTTGCAGATATATGTGATTTGTTACTTGGTTGCTAGGGTAATCACATCTGGTTGCTAGGCAGTTACCAGAGTGATACATATCAAGGCTACTTTCCATCCTGAGTGAAATAAGTGAAACAGGAAGTCTGTATGAATTTCTGGTGCAGAGATATGTGATTTGTTATTTGGTTGCTAGGGTAACCCCATCTGGTTGATAGGCAGTTACCAGGGTGATACTTATCAAGCCTCCTTTCCATACTGAGTGAATCAAGTCAACCTGGAAGCTACTATATTGTGGCTATGAAGATTTTAGGTCATTACTTATTGGCTGCTTGATAAAAGAAATCCTCTGAGGGAGAGAGAGAGGGAGAGACGCAGGGCTGACAGGCCCTTTTTTGTCTGTGTGTGTGAAAACGTCAGTTGGGATTTAAATTTCTGAACATTCCGCAATGTTAAGTCAATGGGAGTTTTTCCGAGTTTTGATCGTCATTTTTAGGAAAACCGTAAGTCCGATCAGTTAGAAAAGATATAGCACACTATTCGGGATTAGTCTGAAGGTCTGTGCCGAGTTTGGTGCATGTAGCTTAAAAGCTCTAGGAGGAGTTACATTTAGAAATTTAGTCTCAGAATAATAATAATAACTAGATTAAAAAGTTTGAGTACAAACTTTAGGTTGGCTTGAGAAAGCCTAGCATAAAGTTTGAAGTAGTTGTAAAAGTTTGAAGATTTAAGGTTTTTAGTTTGATGTAATTATTAGTAGTTTTCAAAGTTTAGAGATTATAAAACTATTCAGTCTATCAAATAGATTAGATAGATGATAGATAGATAGATAGATAGATAGATAGATAGATAGATAGATAGATATTGACCCTCAGATAGATAGATAGATAGATAGATATATAGATAGATAGATAGATAGATAGATATTGACCATCAGATAGATAGATAGATAGATAGATAGATAGATAGATAGAGTATGACCCACAGATAGATAGATAGATAGATAGATAGATAGATAGATAGATAGATAGATAGATATTGACCCTCAGATAGATAGATAGATAGATAGATAGATAGATAGATAGATATTGACCCTCAGATAGATAGATAGATAGATAGATTGATAGATAGATAGATAGATAGATAGATAGATATTGACCCTCAGATAGATAGATAGATAGATATTGACCCTCAGATAGATATAGATATTGACCCTCAGATAGATAGATAGATAGAGACCCTCAGATAGATAGATAGATAGATAGATAGATATTGACCCTCAGATAGATAGATAGATAGATAGATATTAACCCTCAGATAGATAGATAGTTCGAAAGATAGATATAGATAGATTGATAAATAGACAGACAGACAGATAGATAGATAGATAGATCCTTGCAACCCTGAGTCCCATGAACAAAACCAGAAGTCTTTATGTTGTTCTGGTGCAGAGATATGTAATTTGTTACTTGGTTGCTAGGGTAACCCCATCTGGTTGCTAGGCAGTTACCAGAGTGATACTTATCAAGCCTCCTTTCCATCTTGAGTGAAATAAGTCAACCCGCAAGTCTGTATGATTTAATGGTGCAGAGATATGTGATTTGTTATTTGGTTGCTAGGGCAACCCTGTCTGGTTGCTATGCAGTTACCAGGGTGATACTTATCAGGCCTCCTTTCCATCCTGAGTGAATTAAGTCAACCCAGATGTCTCTACGATTTTCTGGAGCAGAAATATTTGATTTGTTACTTGGTTGCTAGGGTAACCCAATCTGGTTGCTAGGCAGTTACCAGAGTGATGCATATCAAGGCTACTTTCCATTCTGAGTGAAATAAGTCAAACAGGAAGTCTCTACGATTTTCTTGTGCAGAGATATGTGATTTGTTACTTGGTTGCTAGGGTAACCCCATCTGGTTGCTAGGCAGTTACCAAAGTGATACTCATAAGGCTCCTTGCAATCCGGTGTGAAATATGTCAATCCCTAAGTCTCTACGAAGTTCTGGTTCAAAGATATGTGATTTATTACTTGGTTGCTAGGGAACCCTGTCTGGTTGCTATGCAGTTACCAGGGTGATAACTTGTCAAGCCTCCTTTCCATCCTGAGTGAATAAAGTCAACCCGCAAGTCGGTATGATTTTCTGGTGCTGAGATATGTGATTTGTTATTTGGTTGCTAGGGTAACCCTGTCTGGTTGCTATGCAGTTACCAGGGTGATCCTTATCAAGCCTCCTTTCCATCCTGAGTGAATTAAGTCAACCCAGATGTCTCTATGATTTTCTGGAGCAGAAATATATGATTTGTTACTTGGTTGCTAGGGTAACCCAATCTGGTTGTTAGGCAGTTACCAGAGTGATACTCATAAGGCTCCTTGCAATCCTGTGTGAAATATGTCAACCCCTAAGTCTCTACGATGTTCTGGTTCAAAGATATGTGATTTGTTACTTTGTTGCTAGGGTAACCACATCTGGTTACTAGGCAGTTACCAGAGTGATACATATCAAGGCTACTTTCCATCCTGAGTGAAATAAGTGAAACAGGAAGTCTCTATGATTTTCTGGTGCAAAGATATGTGATTTGTTACTTGGTTGCTAGGGTAACCACATCTGGTTGCTAGGCAGTTACCAAAGTGATACTCATAAGGCCCCTTGCAATCCTGTGTGAAATATGTCAACCCCTAAGTCTCTACCATGTTCTGGTTCAAAGATATGTGATTTGTTACTTTGTTGCTAGGGTAACCACATCTGGTTACTAGGCAGTTACCAGAGTGATACATATCAAGGCTACTTTCCATCCTGAGTGAAATAAGTGAAACAGGAAGTCTGTATGATTTTCTGGTGCAGAGATATGTGATTTGTTATTTGGTTGCTAGGGTAACCCTGTCTGGTTGCTATGCAGTTAAAAGGGTGATACTTATCAAGCCTCCTTTCCATACTGAGTGAATCAAGTCAACCTGGAAGCTACTATACTGTGGCTATGAAGATTTTAGGTCATTACTTATTGGCTGCTTTATAAAAGAAATCCTCTGAGGGAGAGAGAGAGAGAGAGACGCAGGGCTGACAGGCCCTTTTTTGTCTGTGTGTGTGAAAATGTCAGTTGGGATTTAAATTTCTGAACATTCCGCAATGTTAAATCAATGGGATTTTTTCAGAGTTTGATCGTCATTTTTAGGAAAACCGTAAGTCCGATCAGTTAGAAAAGATATAGCACACTATTCGGGATTAGTCTGAAGGTCTGTGCCGAGTTTGGTGCATGTAGCTTAAAAGCTCTAGGAGGAGTTAGATTTAGAAATTTAGTCTCAGAATAATAATAATAATAATAATAAGTTTAAATAGGATTTCAGTAAGTTGGCTTTCTCAAGCCAACCTAACTAGAATAAAAAGTTTGAGTACAAACTTTAGGTTGGCTTGAGAAAGCCTAGCATGAAAGTTTGAAGTAGTTTTTAGTTTGATGTAATTATAAGTAGTAGTTTTCAAAGTTCAAAGTTTAGAGATTATAAGACCATTCAGTCTATCAAATAGATTTGATAGATAGATAGATAGATAGATAGATAGATAGATAGATAGATAGATAGATAGATAGATAGTCATTGACCCATAGATAGATAGATAGATAGATAGATAGTTATTGACCCTCAGATAGATAGATAGATAGAGTATGACCCATAGATAGATAGATAGATAGATAGTTATTGACCCTCAGATAGATAGATAGATAGATAGATAGATATTGACCCTCAGATATATATATATATATAAATATATAGATAGATATCTATCTGTCTATCTATATATAAATATATAGATAGACAGATAGATAGATAGATATATTATTTTTTATTTGGTTGCTAGGCAGTTTCCAGGGTGATCCTTATCAAGCCTCCTTTTCATTATGAGTGAATAAAGTCAACCCAGAAGTCTCTACGATTTTCTTTTGCATAGATATGTGATTTGTTACTTGGTTGCTAGGGTAACCATATCTGGTTGATAGGCAGTTACCAGAGTGATACATATCAAGGCTACTTTCCATTCTGAGTGAAATAATTCAAACAGGAAGTCTATAGGATTTTCTGGTGCAGAGATATGTGATTTGTTACTTGGTTGTTAGGGTAACCCCATCTGGTTGCTAGGCAGTTACCAAAGTGTTATTCATAAGGCTCCTTGCAATCCTGTGTGAAATATGTCAACCCCTAAGTCTTTATGATGTTCTGGTTCAAAGATATGTGATTTGTTACTTGGTTGCTAGGGTAACCACATCTGGTTGCTATGCAGTTACCAGGGTTGTACTTATCAAGCCTCCTTTCCATCCTGAGTGAAAAAAGTCAACCCAGAAGTCTCCGCGATTTTCTGTTGCAGAGATATATGATTTGTTATTTGGTTGCTAGGGTAACCATATCTGGTTACTAGGCAGTTACCAGAGTGATACATATCAAGGCTACTTCCCATCCTGAGCGAATTAATTCAAACAGGAATTCTCTACGATTTTCTGGTGAAGAGATATGTTATTTGTTACTTTGTTGCTAGGGTAACCCCATCTGGTTCCTATGCAGTTACCAGGGTGATACTTATCAAGCCTCCTTTCCATCCTGAGTGAATTAAGTCAACCCGGAAGTCTCCGCGATTTTCTGTTGCAGAGATATGTGATTTGTTACTTGGTTGCTAGGGTAAACACATCTGGTTGCTAGGCAGTTACCAAAGTGATACTCATAAGGCTCCTTGCAATCCTGTGTGAAATATGTCAACCCCTAAGTCTCTACCATGTTCTGGTTCAAAGATATGTGATTTGTTACTTGGTTGCTAGGGTAACCCTGTCTGGTTGCTATGCAGTTACCAGAGTGATACATATCAAGGCTACTTTCCATCCTGAGTGAAATAAGTGAAACAGGTAGTCTCTACGATTTTCTGGTGCAGAGATATGTGATTTGTTACTTGGTTGCTAGGGTAATCACATCTGGTTGCTAGGCAGTTACCAGAGTGATACATATCAAGGCTACTTTCCATCCTGAGTGAAATAAGTGAAACAGGACGTCAGTATGATTTTCTGGTGCAGAGATATGTGATTTGTTACTTGGTTGCTAGGGTAACCCCATCTGGTTGCTAGGCAGTTACCAGAGTTATACATATCAAGGCTACTTTCCATCCTGAGTGAAATAAGTGAAACAGCAAGTCTGTATGATTTTCTGGTGCAGAGATATGTGATTTGTTATTTGGTTGCTAGGGTAACCCCATCTGGTTGCTAGGCAGTTACCAAGGTGATACTCATAAGGCTCCTTACAATCCTGTGTGAAATATGTCAACCCCTACGTCTCTACAATGTTCTGGTTCAAAGATATGTCATTTGTTACTTGGTTGCTAGGGTAACCGCATCTGGTTACTAGGCAGTTACCAGAGTGATACATATCAAGGCTACTTTCCATCCTGAGTGAAATAAGTGAAACAGGAAGTCTGTATGATTTTCTGGTGCAGAGATATGTGATTTGTTACTTGGTTGCTAGGGTAACCACATCTGGTTGCTAGGCAGTTACCAAAGTGATACTCATAAGGCTCCTTGCAATCCTGAGTGAAATATGTCAACCCCTAAGTCTCTACGATGTTCTGGTTCAAAGATATGTGATTTGTTACTTGGTTGCTAGGGTAACCACATCTGGTTGCTATGCAGTTACCAGAGTAATACATATCAAGGCTACTTTTCATCCTGAGTGAATAAAGTCAACCCGGAAGTCTCTATGATTTTCTGTTGCAGAGATATGTGATTTGTTACTTGGTTGCTAGGGTAATCACATCTGGTTGCTAGGCAGTTACCAGAGTGATACATATCAAGGCTACTTTCCATCCTGAGTGAAATAAGTCAACCCGGAAGTCTCTCTGATTTTCTGTTGCAGAGTTATGTGATTTGTTACTTGGTTGCTAGGGTAAGCCCTTGTCGTTGCTAGACAGTTACCAGAGTGATACTTTTCAAGACTCCTTGCTATCCTGAGTGAAATAAGTCAAACAGGAAGTCTCTACGATTTTCTGGTGAAGAGATATATTATTTTTTACTTGGTTGCTAGGGTAACCCCATCTGGTTGCTATGCAGTTACCAGAGTGATACATATCAAGGCTACTTTCCATCCTGAGTGAAATAAGTGAAACAGGTAGTCTCTACGATTTTCTGGTGCAGAGATATGTGATTTGTTACTTGGTTGCTAGGGTAACCCCATCTGGTTGCTAGGCAGTTACCAAAGTGATACTCATAAGGCTCCTTGCAATCCGGTGTGAAATATGTCAACCCCTAAGTCTCTACGAAGTTCTGGTTCAAAGATATGTGATTTATTACTTGGTTGCTAGGGTAACCCTGTCTGGTTGCTATGCAGTTACCAGGGTGATAACTTGTCAAGCCTCCTTTCCATCCTGAGTGAATAAAGTCAACCCGCAAGTCTGTATGATTTTCTGGTGCTGAGATATGTGATTTGTTATTTGGTTGCTAGGGTAACCCTGTCTGGTTGCTATGCAGTTACCAGGGTGATACTTATCAAGCCTCCTTTCCATCCTGAGTGAATTAAGTCAACCCAGATGTCTCTACGATTTTCTGGAGCAGAAATATATGATTTGTTACTTGGTTGCTAGGGTAACCCAATCTGGTTGCTAGGCAGTTACCAGAGTGATGCATATCAAGGCTACTTTCCATCCTGAGTGAAATAAGTGAAACAGGAAGTCTCTACGATTTTCTGGTGCAGAGATATGTGATTTGTTAGTTGGTTGCTAGGGTAACCCCATCTGGTTGCTAGGCAGTTACCAAGGTGATACTCATAAGGCTCCTTGCAATCCTGTGTGAAATATGTCAACCCCTAAGTCTCTACGATGTTCTGGTTCAAAGATATGTGATTTGTTACTTGGTTGCTAGGGTAACCACATCTGGTTGCTAGGCAGTTACCAGAGTGATACATATCAAGGCTACTTTCCATCCTGAGTGAAATAAGTCAACCCGGAAGTCTCTCTGATTTTCTGTTGCAGAGATATGTGATTTGTTACTTGGTTGCTAGGGTAATCACATCTGGTTGCTAGGCAGTTACCAGAGTGATACATATCAAGGCTACTTTCCATCCTGAGTGAAATAAGTGAAACAGGAAGTCTTTATGATTTTCTGGTGCAGAGATATGTGATTTGTTATTTGGTTGCTAGGGTAACCCCATCTGGTTGATAGGCAGTTACCAGGGTGATACTTATCAAGTCTCCTTTCCATACTGAGTGAATCAAGTCAACCTGGAAGCTACTATACTGTGGCTATGAAGATTTTAGGTCATTACTTATTGGCTGCTTGATAAAAGAAATCCTCTGAGGGAGAGAGAGAGGGAGAGACGCAGGGCTGACAGGCCCTTTTTTGTCTGTGTGTGTGAAAACGTCAGTTGGGATTTAAATTTCTGAACATTCCGCAATGTTAATCAATGGGAGTTTTTCCGAGTTTTGATCGTCATTTTTAGGAAAACCGTAAGTCCGATCAGTTAGAAAAGATATAGCACACTATTCGGGATTAGTCTGAAGGTCTGTGCCGAGTTTGGTGCATGTAGCTTAAAAGCTCTAGGAGGAGTTACATTTAGAAATTTAGTCTCAGAATAATAATAATAATAATAATAAGTTTAAATAGGATTTCAGTAAGTTGGCTTTCTCAAGCCAACCTAACTAGATTAAAAAGTTTGAGTACAAACTTTAGGTTGGCTTGAGAAAGCCTAGCTTAAAGTTTGAAGTAGCTTTAAAAGTTTGAAGATTTAAGGTTTTTAGTTTGATGTAATTATTAGTAGTTTTCAATGTTCAAAGTTTAGAGATTATAAAACTATTCAGTCTATCAAATAGATAGATAGATAGATAGATAGATAGATAGATAGATAGATAGATAGATATTGACCCTCAGATAGATAGACAGATAGATAGATAGATAGATAGATAGATAGATAGATAGATAGATAGATAGATAGTTATTGACCCTCAGATAGATAGATAGATAGATAGATAGATAGATTGATAGATAGATAGATAGATAGTTATTGACCCTCAGATAGATAGATAGATAGATAGATAGATAGATAGATAGATAGATAGATAGATAGATAGATATTGACCCTCAGATAGATAGATAGATAGATAGATAGATAGATAGTTATTGACCCTCAGATAGATAGATAGATAGATAGATAGATAGATAGATAGATAGATATTGACCATCAGATAGATAGATAGATAGATAGATATTGACCCTCAGATAGATAGATAGATAGATAGATAGATAGATAGATAGTTATTGACCCTCAGATAGATAGATAGATAGATAGATAGATAGATTGATAGATAGATAGATAGATAGTTATTGACCCTCAGATAGATAGATAGATAGATAGATAGATAGATAGATAGATAGATAGTTATTGACCCTCAGATAGATAGATAGATAGATATTGACCCTCAGATAGATAGATAGATAGATAGATAGATAGATAGATAGTTATTGACCCTCAGATAGATAGATAGATAGATAGATAGATAGATAGATAGATAGATAGATAGATAGATATTGACCATCAGATAGATAGATAGATAGATAGATAGATAGATAGATAGATAGATAGATAGATAGATAGATATTGACCCTCAGAGAGATAGATAGATAGATAGATAGATAGATAGATAGATAGATAGTTATTGACCCTCAGATAGATAGATAGATAGATAGATAGATATTGATCCTTAGAAAGATAGATAGATATTGAAACTCAGATAGATAGATAGATAGATAGATAGATAGATAGATAGTTATTGACCCTCAGATAGATACATAGATAGATAGATATTGACCCTCAGATAGATAGATTGATAGATAGATAGATAGATATTGACCCTCAGATAGATAGATAGAGACCCTCAGATAGATAGATAGATAGATAGATAGATAGATATTGACCCATAGATAGAGAGATAGATAGATAGATAGATATTAACCCTCAGATAGATAGATAGTTCGAAAGATAGATATAGATAGATTGATAAATAGACAGACAGACATACAGATAGATAGATAGATCCTTGCAACCCTGAGTACCATGAACAAAACCAGAAGTCTTTATGTTGTTCTGGTGCAGAGATATGTAATTTGTTACTTGGTTGCTAGGGTAACCCTATCTGGTTGCTAGGCAGTTACCAGAGTAATACATATCAAGGCTACTTTCCATCATGAGTGAAATAAGTCAACCTGGAAGTCTCTACGATTTTCTGTTAAATAGATATGTGATTTGTTACTTGGTTGCTAGGCTATCCCCATCTGGTTGCTAGGCAGTTAACAAAGTGTTACTCATAAGGCTCCTTGCAATCCTGAGTGAAATATGTCAACCCCTAAGTCTCTACGATGTTCTGGTTCAAAGATATGTGAATTGTTACTTGGTTGCTAGGGTAACCCTGTCTGGTTGCTATGCAGTTACCAGGGTGATACTTATCAAGCCTCCTTTCCATCTTGAGTGAATAAAGTCAACCCGCAAGTCTGTATGATTTAATGGTGCAGAGATATGTGATTTGTTATTTGGTTGCTAGGGTAACCCTGTCTGGTTGCTATGCAGTTACCAGGCTGATCCTTATCAAGCCTCCTTTCCATCCTGAGTGAATTAAGTCAACCCAGATGTCTCTACGGTTTTCTGGAGCAGAAATATATGATTTGTTACTTGGTTGCTAGGGTAACCCAATCTGGTTGCTAGGCAGTTACCAGAGTGATGCATATCAAGGCTACTTTCCATCCTGAGTGAAATAAGTGAAACAGGAAGTCTCTACGATTTTCTGGTGCAGAGATATGTGATTTTTAACTTGGTTGCTAGGGTAACCCTATCTGGTTGCTAGGCAGTTACCAAAGTGATACTCATAAGGCTCCTTGCAATCCTGAGTGAAATATGTCAACCCCTAAGTCTCTACGATGTTCTGGTTCAAAGATATGTGATTTGTTACTTGGTTGCTAGGGTAACCATATCTGATTGCTATGCAGTAACCAGGGTGATACATATCAAGCCTCCTTTCCATCCTGAGTGAATAAAGTCAACCCGGAAGTCTGTATGAATTTCTGGTGCAGAGATATGTGATTTGTTATTTGGTTGCTAGGGTAACCCTGTCTGGTTGCTATGCAGTTACCAGGGTGATAACTTGTCAAGCCTCCTTTCCATCCTGAGTGAATTAAGTCAACCCGGAAGTCTGTATGAATTTCTGGTGCAGAGATATGTGATTTGTTATTTGGTTGCTAGGGTAACCCTGTCTGGTTGCTATGCAGTTACCAGGGTGATGCATATCAAGGCTACTTTCCATCCTGTGTGAAATATGTCAACCCCTAAGTCTCTACGATGTTCTGGTTCAAAGATATGTGATTTGTTACTTGGTTGCTAGGGTAACCACATCTGGTTGCTAGGCAGTTACCAGAGTGATACATATCAAGCCTCCTTTCCATCCTGAGTGAAATAAGTGAAACAGGAAGTCTCTACGATTTTCTGGTGCAAAGATATGTGATTTGTTACTTGGTTGCTAGGGTAACCCCATCTGGTTGCTAGGCAGTTACCAAGGTGACAGCCAACAGTGCTCCTTGCCATCCTAAGTGAAATAAGTCAACCCGGAAGTCTCTGTGATTTTCTAGTACAGAGATATGTGATTTGTTTCTTGGTTGCTAGGGTAACCCCATCTGGTCGCTAGGCAGTTACCAAGGTGACAGCCAACAATGCTCCTTGCAATCCTGAGTGAAATAAGTCAAACCGGAAGTCTCTGTGATTTTCTTGTGCAGAGATATGTGATTTGTTTTTGGTTGCTAGGGTAACCCCATCTGGTTGCTAGGCAGTTACCAAGGTGACAGCCAACAATGCTCCTTGCCATCCTGAGTGAAATAAGTCAACCCGGAAGTCTCTGTGATTTTCTTGTGCAGAGATTTTTGATTTGTTTCTTGGTTGCTAGGGTAACCCCATCTGGTTGCTAGGCAGTTATCAAGGTGACAGGGAACAATGCTCCATGCCATCCTGAGTGAAATAAGTCAACCCGGAAGTCTCTACGTCATTCTGATCCTAAGATACACATCTTAGTGATTTTGAATGGTTGTCAATGGTTCTTTGTTGCTAGGGTGCTTTAAATGGTTGCTAGGGCGTGGCTAAGTAGTTCACATGATGAAAGCTGAAGACTGATTACTCACCCAATTAAAACAAAGCAACTATCATGTCTCTAGGACATTCTGATCTGAAGATATCTTACTGTAATTGAAATCAATAAATGTGGTTGCTAGGGTGCTCTAAATTGTTGCTAGGGAGTGGCTTGGCAGCTGCCAATGATGAATCTCCGAAGGCTGCTTGTCAGTATGAATGATATAAACCAACTCCCATGCCTCTGTGACATTCAGAATGGAAGATATTTCTCTTTGGATTTTGGTTGCTAAGGTGCTCGAAAATGGTTGCTAGGGAGGGGCTAGGAAGTGTTGAGGGGATTCATGATTGGCTGTTTTACTGTCCCAAGTCAAACGAGACCACCCTCGTGTTTCTATGATAATTCAGTCCGGAGAAATCCCTTTGATCTCTTTCAATGGAATTCTATGGGACTTGTTGCTAAGGTGCTGTAAATGGTTGCTAGGGCATGGCTTGATAGCTTCACAATGATCCTGAGAGACTGATTGGTCGTCTGAGTAAAATGAGCCCGCCCCCTTGTCTCTAAGACACTGTTATCCAGAGTTATGTTCAATACAATATCTACCATAGACTTAACATTGGGGCAAATTTGGGCAGCTCCTGCCCCCAAGGGGTGCAACTTTTACCCCATTGTGAGGTATGTTCTCACAGCGCCTGTCAGCCTCTTCAAATGTGGTAAATCACACGTCTCTGTGAAATCCTCGCTCTGAGCTATGACTCGTCAAAGTTCGGCGCAATGTTAAGTCAATGGGATTTTTTGCCCAATTTTTTGCCCCTGGGGCAAATACCGTACCCCCGATCGCTTGTAAAAGTCACAGAACACCATTCCCAAATAATCCGCACGATTTGACGCCTCATTTGTGGGTCTGCGACCAAAAAAATTTTCAAAAAATTCCATTGACTTACATTGGGGCAATTTTGGGCAGCTCCTGCCCCCCAGGGGTAAAACTTTTACCCCATTGTGAGGTATGTTCTCACAGAGCCTGTCAGCCTCTTCAAATCTCGTAAATCACACGTCTCTGTGAAATCCTCGCTCTGAGCTATGACTCGTCAAAGTTCGGCTCAATGTTAAGTCAATGGGATTTTTTGCCCAATTTTTTGCCCCTGGGGCAAACACCGTACCCCCGATCGCTTAGAAAAGATATAGCACACTATTCGGGATTAGTCTGAAGGTCTGTGCAGAGTTTGGTGCATGTAGCTTAAAAGCTCTAGGAGGAGTTAGATTTAGAAATTTAGTCTCAGAATAATAATAATAACTAGATTAAAAAGTTTGAGTACAAACTTTAGGTTGGCTTGAGAAAGCCTAACATAAAGTTTGAAGTAGTTGTAAAAGTTTGAAGATTTAAGGTTTTTAGTTTGATGTATTTATAAGTAGTAGTTTTCAAAGTTCAAAGTTTAGAGATTATAAAACCATTCAGTCTATCAAATAGATTAGATAGATAGATAGATAGATAGATAGATAGATAGATAGATATTGACCCTCAGATAGATAGATAGATAGATAGATGGATATTGACCTTCAGATAGATAGATAGATAGATAGATAGAGTATGACCCACAGAGAGATAGATAGATAGATAGATAGATAGATAGATAGATATTGACCATCAGATAGATAGATAGATAGATAAATAGATAGATAGATAGATAGATAGATATTGATCCTCAGATAGATAGATAGATAGATAGATAGTCATTGACCCTTAGATAGATAGATAGATAGATAGATAGAGTATGACCCACAGAGAGATAGATAGATAGATAGTTATTGTCCCTCAGATAGATAGATAGATAGATAGATAGATAGAGTATGACCCACAGAAAGACAGATAGATATTGACCCTCAGATAGATAGATAGATAGATAGATAGATAGATAGATAGAGTATGACCCACAGAAAGACAGATAGATATTGACCCATAGATAGAGAGATAGATAGATAGATAGACAGATATATTATTTTTTACTTGGTTGCTAGGGTAACCCCATCTGGTTGCTATGCAGTTACCAGGGTGATACTTATCAAGCCTCCTTTCCATCCTGAGTGAATTATGTCAACCCGGAAGTCTCTACGATTTTCTGTTGCAGAGATATGTGATTTGTTACTTGGTTGCTATGGTAACCGCATCTGGTTGCTAGGCAGTTACCAGAGTTATACATATCAAGGCTACTTTCCATCCTGAGTGAAATAAGTGAAACAGGAAGTCTCTACGATTTTCTGGTGCAGAGATATGTGATTTGTTACTTGGTTGCTAGGGTAAACACATCTTGTTGCTAGGCAGTTACCAAAGTGATACTCATAAGGCTCCTTGCAATCCTGTGTGAAATATGTCAACCCCTAAGTCTCTACGATGTTCTGGTTCAAAGATATGTGATTTGTTACTTGGTTGCAAGGGTAACTCTGTCTGGTTGCTATGCAGTTACCAGGGTGATACATATCAAGGCTACTTTCCAGCCTGAGTGAAATAAGTGAAACAGGAAGTCTCTATGATTTTCTGGTGCAGAGATATGTGATTTGTTAGTTGGTTGCTAGGGTAACCCCATCTGGTTGCTAGGCAGTTTCCAAGGTGATACTCATAAGGCTCCTTGCAATCCTGTGTGAAATATGTCAACCCCTAAGTCTATACTATGTTCGGGTTCAAAGATATGTGATTTGTTACTTGGTTGCTAGGGTAACCACATCTGGTTGCTAGGCAGTTACCAAAGTGATACATATCAAGCCTCCTTTCCATCCTGAGTGAAATAAGTGAAACAGGAAGTCTCTACGATTTTCTGGTACAAAGATATGTGATTTGTTACTTGGTTGTTAGGGTAACCACATCTGGTTGCTAGGCAGTTACCAAAGTGATACTCATAAGGCCCCTTGCAATCCTGTGTGAAATATGTCAACCCCTAAGTCTCTACCATGTTCTGGTTCAAAGATATGTGATTTGTTACTTGGTTGCTAGGGTAACCACATCTGGTTGCTAGGCAGTTACCAGAGTGATACATATCAAGGCTACTTTCCATCCTGAGTGAAATAAGTGAAACAGGAAGGCTGTATGATTTTCTGGTGCAGAGATATGTGATTTGTTATTTGGTTGCTAGGGTAACCCTGTCTGGTTGCTATGCAGTTACCAGGGTGATACTTATCAAGCCTCCTTTCCATACTGAGTGAATCAAGTCAACCTGGAAGCTACTATACTGTGGCTATGAAGATTTTAGGTCATTACTTATTGGCTGCTTGATAAAAGAAATCCTCTGAGGGAGAGAGAGAGGGAGAGATGCAGGGCTGACAGGCCCTTTTTTGTCTGTGTGTGTGAAAACGTCAGTTGGGATTTAAATTTCTGAACATTCCGCAATGTTAAGTCAATGGGAGTTTTTCCGAGTTTTGATCGTCATTTTTAGGAAAACCGTAAGTCCGATCAGTTAGAAAAGATATAGCACACTATTCGGGATTAGTCTGAAGGTCTGTGCCGAGTTTGGTGCATGTAGCTTAAAAGCTCTAGGAGGAGTTAGATTTAGAAATTTAGTCTCAGAATAATAATAATAATAATAATAAGTTTAAATAGGATTTCAGTAAGTTGGCTTTCTCAAGCCAACCTAATAATAATAAGTTTAAATAGGATTTCAGTAAGTTGGCTTTCTCAAGCCAACTTAATAAACTGCGCCGCTTTAGCTCAGATACCATAGTAGAGAGCATGACGGTCAACTAGCATGTTACGACAGTACATTAATGTTTGCGGATACCATACAAATGAATGGGAAGAGCTGTAAACAGAAACCTAACTGGTGCAAAATGCTCTTATAAACCAATTTTATTGCAGTAAAGACCACACATAGTTCACCTCAATAGTATTGTTTAGTGTACAACATATTGAAGATTAGCCAACTTAAGTGATAAACTTTTCCCTCACGAAATCAGTTTATGCACACTAAAGCATTTCTTCCAGACATCCATTCATTAAAAAAAAAAAAAAAAATGTCCTCTGGTCTCCTTGCAAGTGTTCTGCCATGTTTCCTTCTAGTTTGTTCTTGTTTGCTTGAAGGCTCAACCTTTTTAGAGGGGTTCTGTTAAGCATCTAAAAAATGATTAGATCTTTTACATATAAGGCGGGACTTCCTTTTCTACATCCGCCATGTTGGGCGTTCCAATTTCTCTTTCTTTCTTCAAGTGCTCTAAATAGTCTCTGTAATCAGTAACTACTCTTATACGTCATATATAAATACAGCACTTTGTAACTCAAGTGAAGCCTTTAATGTTTTAGCCTTGAATTACTTGGTTATTTATAATCACTTGTGATTATTAAATAAATACAAAAATGACTTAAAGTCCCCATTCATAAGTGATCATCCATATGCCCAGACAAATACTCTCCACTGTGAGAGCTTCAGATGGCTGAAAGGTGATAACGGTCAGTCAGAACTCACTTTTTAAGTGATTCTTAATGGGAAATCTGTTTGGCAAGACACTTGAGCATGGATTGTGTTCCCTTCGAAGTGCCCTATGAAGGCATGATCATCACCAGTTAAAACACAGCCAGACGTGCTGAACAGATGCAGATGGAGGGTGCATTTTAGTTCTAGAAAGCATTTGATTGGACAAAGTTTCTCAACCTATATGTGATGTTCTGGATGTTCCCATGTCTTTTTAGCCTGAAGAGAGAGACTGCAGATTTTAAATGCTTATATCTTCTGAAAACTAATTTAGTCAACATTTAGAAGTCTACTAGTGTAGAGATGACCTTAAAGCTAATACATTTAGACTACAAGCAGCAAAACTTATGTAACCACATATGAGGTTTGCCAAAGCTGCTTACTAGTTGCGCTATTTTTTGACCACCAGATGGCAGTAAATTCAGTCGTTTACTGGAGCGTCGAGTTCCGCCATGTTCACTGCATTTCTTTTGGAAGCCTCATTGGTTCTATCACCAATAAAACAATAATTCATTTAGCTGTAATACAACTATAGTACCTAGTTGTTACTTCAGTGTATCAAGTGTGTGAGATCTAGCATTCAACAACGTCAACAATGCTGTTGTGCCTGTAATCATGTTCATCAGTCTCATATGAAATGTTGAGGAAAATATAGCCTGTCATAATTGCTGGATTAGTCATTTTGCAGTGGAAAATTGTGTTAGCTCTTATCAGAATGTTTGATTTTGTGTAATTCTGAGATAAATTTGTCATTGTTTACCACAGCTAAACCAGAGGAAGAATTCATTTTCACAAATGATAATTTTATTTTTTTAAAGCGGGGTCTGTTCACATCAAAAACGCTTTATAAAACTTTAAAAGAGCACTTGAGCGTCAAGATAAACTTTCGAACAAACATGCCCCTGAGCCCAGAGAGTGCAAACCACATACTGCACAAACGTACAGGCTTTCAGAGTGCCAACCTTCACCATTTCCTGAAGCTCAAGACTTCTTTTGGCCTCAGATAAACAAGACAATAGGTACAAAGACAGGAAATACCTCATTCAAGATACTCTTGTCAAACAGTACAAATACAGTGATGCCCTTGTTTTTCTGTCAAGTTTATTAAAACAGCACAAAAACTGATGACTGTATATACAGTATTTACAGAGATGTGTACAACATTATAAATTACAACAGGATTGTAAATACGTATTTCTTGGTATTTTCATCAGAAATTTACATCCTAATAATTTTCACATCGAACTTTTCTTGATGTCTTGATCTTAAATGGATTGTTCCCCCCCAAAATGGAACTTAAACATTTGACTCAGTCACCATCCACTTTCATTGTTTGAAAAAAAGATGCACTGAAAGTAAATAGTGACTGAGGCTGTCCCTCACATTATGGCTGACAACTCCATATGGGTCATACAGGTTTGGAAACAACATGAGGGTGAGTAAATGATGACAGAAGAAGATTTGATTGAAGTGTACAGTAATACACGTCTCACTAAATAAGATCCAGAAAGTACGAGAGGAGTGGATCCACACATCAGCTGTGTTCCCCCTCCCACTCAAACACTCCTCTATCGTTTTTTCCTTCATTCTTTTCTCTTTCATGTCCGCCAGGAACGAGTCTACACAGGAAACTGTGACATCTTATCTCCAGCACCCACTCTGGAAGAACAGCAATGACTCAGAATGCTTGGATCTTCATTCGACGCCGCTTTCGCTGTCAAACAGATATTGTGTATCCTCGATACAGTACAAAAATGCAAATGGATGCATCAATGTATTCGAGACAAGTGTAGATCTGAAATGGAGATCTTTTCTGGGTCCATTTCTATAGTATGTGTGTTGGTGTTTGTATGCCAGAAAACAGCATCAAGAGTCCATGCTTTGATCAAAGTCATTCAAATATTTATTCCTCATCACAAAGACTCAAATGGACTAAAATGAGACTTTGCTTCACAAGCATTCAATCTTCCACCCCATTTGTCCTCTCATGTATCCCAGTGCTGACAGCAGTCCTCACATTTTTCTGTCATGTATAGGTAAGAGTTAATGGCCTCCTTTAGTCCTTCGCTCACTAGACAGTCCTCTGTAGCATCGTTGCTGTGTCCGAAGATCATTGAGCTGCAAAGAGAATTCATTTAGAAACTGCTAAACAATGCTACTATGTATTGCAAGCCTTTTTGACATTTAATTGAGTACAGGAAATGAATTATAGATCTACAATCCAATATATTGTGTATTGTGAAACGTGCTTTTCAAATATAAATGACTAGTGTAGACAAACTTATTTTCTCAAGAAAAACATGAAAATTGTGAGTTCATTTGAGTTACTTAGAGCTCTGCTTTTTGTTGTCAATGTCAGACACTTTTGTGACATTTATGATTTAAAAGATGTTTATGTTGAATCCTTGAATAAATCTGAGCAAAACATTTGTGGGTGCTTGTATCATATTGTATCATATTGTATCGTGAAATGTGTGTATCATTACATGCCTTCTGTAAATGTATTTCAACATGTTAGATCTGGAATTTCAGATATCTGGAAATAGTGTAAATAAATATATATTTAAAAATGATTTCTTACTAGTTAAAATAACATTTTAGATATCCGAAATTAAAACTGCCACTAGTGAAAACAATTACAGTTACAAAAAAATAGCATTTTTACTTTTTTTTATTGATTAATTAACTTATTTATTTTAAAATTGTAATTCAATTGTTAATTTTGGGAATTCAAATTTGCACTAGTATCAATGTAATTATTGATATAAGAAATTAGCATTTTTAAGAATGACAGTTTTTATATCAAACATTAACGTGTTTACTAGTAAAACATATTCACTGATATATATTTTTACTTTTATTATTTTTTAATTTACTTATTTTTATGTAGTAATTGATTTCAAGGATTAGCATGTTAACTCATAGATATCAATGATTTATTTCCTGATTAAATGTGGAAAGGGCTTGAGATAATTATAGCAATTGGTCATAAGTAAATCTTTTGAACCTCTTGTGAGGTCACTATCAGATGATGTGTCTTCAAACTTCATTCGTGACTGACATCGTTTAATGACAATGCAAACGTACCTGTTCACATCTTTCCAATTTATAGTGGGCCTCTTCAGAGCTAAAGGAGGCAGACCGGTTGCCACGGGAACATTGTTGGTTCCAATGATGAAGCAGGGCTCCCCGAGAGTACAGCACAGCCCGTCCGATACTTCTGAGGAAAAGTTCACATTTACACTCTGCGCAACAATTCAGTTTTAAAAGACTGACATTAAGCAAAACTAAAGCTAAACTTTTGATTTTGTTTGTTACTTTATTAACTTAAAGATGCACTAAGTTGTAGTTAGTATTTTTCTGGCCAATATGACAGTGGTCTTAGAGTTTATACTGACAACTATCCATGTAGATGCAGTATCACACACACACAAAAACTTTTTTGATTACCAACGCCATTTTCCACCTATGGTTAATTGTTTGGCAACCAAAACTATCCAATAATTGTGGGCTAACTGAGATAAAGTAGTATTCGCCTTGCCATTTGTTCTCAACAAGCCCTCTATCATGAGGGGCGACCAGCCTTACAGAATGTACATGAAAATAACCTCCTAGATCACTGATATGACTGAAGTCGTCTTATTCATTTTACCATGTGTGTAGAAGTACTAATTCATTACTTAAGGTGTTGAAGATGGCACAGTGCTGAAACCACACAACTAGTAATGTCACATTCAGCCAATGGGTGCAAATAATACATGCTACACTGGCTATGATGCTTGCCTTCATAACTGTGTTTGTGTATGTACCTGAATAGTGTGCGACCATGTCTGAGAGGGTTCGGAAGGTGAGTCTGGGAGAGATATAGACCCAGCCATTCTCGATGCAGTTGATCCGGTAGTGTCTGACAGAAGCACGTCCCTGTGAGCTGCTCTTGCGTAATGACAGAGTGTTGTTTCCTGTGAAAAACAGTGCACATTACAATCTGGATCTTTACGTATTCTGAAGAAAATGTTTCCATGAGCAAACCCACCACCACAAGAGTTTTTTTTTAGCAGGTTGCTATCTGGTTGTTAAAGAAATATTAAGGGTGCAATGCAAGATAAGTAAAATGCAAAGCAATTGTGAAAATGTTGATTACCACAAAAAATTATTTTGACTTTTTTAGAAAAGAAGAAGCCATAATCGAAGTTAAAGTGAGGCACTTACAATGGAAGTGAATGAGTTACATTTTTGGCGGGTTTAAAAGGCAAAAATGTGAAGCTTATACATTTATAAAAGCACTTACATCAAATATTCTGTTAAAATCATGTATTATCTGAGGTGTTAAGTTGTTTAAATCTGTCATTTTAGGGGTCACGGTATTACATAATCATGGCAATGAAATTTTTATATCAGATAGAATTTTACACAAAAAAGGTTAGCAAGCAGTTTTTGAACTTGTAGAACACAGAATATTTATTTAAGGTATTCTGGGGGTTTTCTATTTAGTTTGAAAAAGCCCAGCCTTTACTCTGGCCGCTAGATAAGGCTCAGATCTATGACAGTTTTTCCAAAATTCTGATCACGTAGGACAGTAATACACACCCCATGATTTGAGTTTTTTTTTGCAGGTTACAAGCCAACATGTAATATTTACGGTTATGGGTTTGTTTACATTTCTAACTCAAGTAAGAGCAATAGTAAAAGTGATTTTCTTATTAGTTCATTGAACACTCATCACTCATTCACTCATAACAAAATCGTGTTTTGGGGTTTTGAAATATTATTTTGCAAGTAAAGAAAAAAAAACTACTGATATAAGGTTGAAATGAACTTTAACTAGCATTAGTTTGTGTGTGTCTGTACCTGGAAAGGTCTCGCTCTCTCTGATTAGAAAAGAGCCGGGCTGATTATGGGGGAGCAGCAAAAGTTCCTCTGCTTTCTGTTTGCTGAGACCTACAAACTGCCACCTGCACACACACACACACACACACACACACACACACACACACACACACACACACACACACACACATATACAGACAGAGAGAGTTAGTCACAGATACGTGATAATGTATATAATGACAACAGCAAAATCTCACAGCACTCATTGTAACCAGCTGTACCCACTCTACACACGGTTATTAACCTACAGCAAATTCTCATTTCTAAAGAAATGAATCCCACTTCAGAAACTAGTACTGACATCATCACCCCCTCAGGAGGAACGATGATGATGTGTGGAATTAAACCTTGGATCGGACCAACTTAAGAAATGTATTCTCTGAACCAGTCAGAATAGACAATTGTGACACTCAGACCTGCTTCGGTAGAGGTGTTCTTATAGATTTCGGCCACTTTGCTAACATCCGACATACCTAGCCACTGAAACTTACAAGAAAATTGGCAACAACTGCCCCCTGTGTCCAAAGGTGGAACTACAGTCCTGAATATGTGCAACGTCAATGAGAACAAAACAACGTTATTTCACCTTTGTCTTTGAATGGATGCAGTATGAAAGGCACAGTGCGTCTGATTTTCAAAAAACATTTGAGTAGCTATACTCAAAATACTCCTAATCCAAAAACCAAAAACAGCTGATTAATTCGAATTTTCCGATTAATTCTTTGCAAATGTAGTAAGTATCTTGCTAGCTGGAGATCAAAAGGTATGTGATGTCAAAAGCACAGTGTGGGTGGTTGCTGGGGCATGAACATTCACTGTATGGCTTTGCTTTACCAGAATTCACTGAATCGGTTCTGAAGTTGGATGGAAAACATTCAGAACTAACACTGTCTGTGTTCATGTTGGAATCAGACCGGTGTCGGGACGATTTTTGACTCCCTTATGTTTAGGGGTAGGTGTAGGAGTGGGTTTAAGGGATAGGGGCCAATGACTCCCTACTTTGGTTAGAGGTGGCCTCACTTTCACTCTCCAAAATCCCACCCTCCAAAGACTAAAAAGAAAAAAATTTGCAAGTCACTCGTGACTCTTCACAGAGACATACTCAGGACACCTACTTCAGTAATCATGCTTCCATCCAAGTTAATAATTTTATTTATGTGCAAAATCGGAATATCACAAAAATAAAGCAGCGAATAAAGCAACGTTTCCATCCCATCTGTTTAAGAGACCAAAATAGTCACTTCTGGAGAAATTGGTGCAAAATAGAAAATGGAAGAAAATGGAAGTTAGAAAATGAATTGTAACAAATTACTTTTGGTTGAGAGCACGCAGACAAAACGTTCCAACGAACTTCCTGTTTGCTAATGTTCAGCAGCTGATGCCTTATATATGGGAACAAAATTATTTTGATGACAGGCTTTGGCATTTCTGAATAATGAGAGCAACATTAAATGATGAAAATTAATGATATTCTCTGAGCAAATTATGTATTTACATGGCTTGAGGCAAAGTCACATGACTATTTTGATGCACATCTACTGTATATTCTTATGTAAATTCTATAGAGGTATATTTTAAGTTAATGTGTTTCCATCATATTTTTGTAAATGTATCCACCTTCAGCGGGCATTTAATTTTTTTTATGTGCATTTTGGAGATTATATTTGCATCTCGGCAAATAAATCAATCAATCAATAGGTTTCTATATCCAAAAATTTGCATAGAAAAACATGGATGGATACCCAGCTAGATATTTCTGTCAGGTAGTACAATTTTATACATGCCATTCCAAAAAAAGGTGATTACAGCACTTTATACCTAGTGAAATAAAACATTTTCTCCCTTGGATTGATCCCTAATGATTGTATTATTCTCATTTTTAGTTCACAATGGACACATATGGTCACTATGCTAAATGAATAAAAGTACATTTAATGTAAATTATATAACAGGAGGCATTCCAAGAGTGCCGGTAGTTCAAATAACAGAACTGGAACAGTTTATCTTGTACACTTTGTGTTCATATTATTCAAGAAGGCTATCGGTTTGTGCATTGCTCAGCAACATGCAACAATTGACTCTGCTTTGGCAAAATAGCTGGCTTTTATATGTGTCTAAAATATAAGTGATTCTATATTAGGTTCTTGGGTAAATAAGTGCTATATCAAACCAATATCACACAAGCAATAGTGTTGTTGCACTGAAATGTACGCTTGCTTTTGTGATTTTCTTAAATTAAAGATGAGAAATTTAAGTTGAGCTCTGCTCACCTGTTGTACACTTTGGCCGTGTAATTGCTGGGGATGTAGCTTTCATTTCCTGTGGCTGAAGAGCTTACTTTCCACCACTCTCCCTCACTGTAACACACAAATGACTACATCAGACACAGATGCAGTACAAGCAGCACTTCACTCTCTTTGCACTGTACGCCTATTATCAAAACAGTGCAAGTGATTCTGGACTTACTCTGACAAAATGTTGAGTCTCTCCCCCACTCTGATGTCGCAGTCACCTGAACCTCTCGATGGATAGTCGTATAGTGAAACCACCACGCATCTTTCATCATCTGTAGAAAGAGGTGAAAACAACACCATTTTACATGTTGGTTCAAACTAGACAGCCTTTATAAGTCTCCTCGTCACAGGATTTAACACTTGCACACACCACAGACCGTTTTAACATTGACGTGAACATGGGGTTTTTAGTTATTTAGTTACTGATGTCAGAGAAGTTAATTTTTGTGACACAAAACCAACATGAATTTAATGACAGGAAGCATATCCTCTGGACATTTGAAGCACTGACACACATAAATGATGTTACTGGCGTGAATATATATATTAGAAAACAAGATTATAACTTTTTCTGATGAAAATGTAATTGGTGCTTGCCTGTGCATAAGTCCTGTTGTGCGTGAAGGTCTGGACATTGCTTTGCAGTTGCTGGAATGTTCTGCATATTTTTAGCATTTTGCTATTAAATGCATGGATGTTTTTTTGCATGTTGCTATACAGTTGCTAGGATGTTATGAGTGTTTTTAGCATGTTTTTTTGCAGTTGCTTTAATGTTCTGAGTATTTTCTGAGTATATATGCCCTGAATTATAACTTGAATTATAAACTTTGGCCACACAATGTCAATGCTGTTAGATGTAATGTATTTAATTCATGTAAAGTTTATTGCACTTTTTAAAAATGTCATGCGCTCTTTTAGTTAGTAATAAAGAATGGAATACATTTTCCTCTTTGTTCTTTAATGATAAAATGATTATCCTGCTGAAATGCATGTGACAAAATAAAATAGAATTAGGTTGATCAAAAGTAATGAATCCAAAAGGAATCAAAAATTAATGAGATTAGATTATTTATTAGATTATTTTTATTATTAAATTACCCCAAAATGTAATCTATGACATTGTTACTGATTGCATTTTTTCATGTAATTTGTAATCAGTACCTGATTACAATTCACAAGTAATCCACCCAGCACTGATCATTTACAATTAAAAATACAACTCGCTTTTGGCGCCACTCTGTGGACATTTCACCTAGAAACTGAGAAGGGTATAGCTGCAGACCGAGCTCCAAAATGAGGCAGGAGCTCCAAACTGCCAGCAAAGATATAGAGAGCCCCAAACCCAACCCTTTCACTAAACTTAATGTTAGTGGAAGTGATGCCCCCTTTGGAGTTGCCGCAACCTCCTTTTGGAGTAACCCCGCCCTCTTTAGGACATTTTGCCCCATTTGGAGCTCTCCAGCCTGCAGAAATACCTATTTGCCGAAACTGGAGCTCACACGTGCATATATGATGAAGAACACTTCGGTCACTGTGATTTGAATTTTAGTAAGCACAGACCAATTTCTGCATGAAAACTTTCAACCTACTGTCACCGAATTCACAGTGAGATGAGTCTGATTCACATTCTAGTGCTGTGATTGTGAAAGCAAGTCAACAGGACCTCATGCATGTATAAATCTGTTCTAGAACTGATGCTTGCTTATCTGGGTCATGTTTGCAGTGCTGAACTCACCCAGGGAACGCGGACCGGTGCTCTCTTCCGGGCTCAGGAGGCCAGCATGTCTGATGGATCTGCACTGGTCTTTACTAGGCCAACCGCCCATTCTGCTCTGGAGTGTTTAGGTGCACAATACTGGTGGGAACAACAATCTAAATAAAAAATTGTGAAAACAGTTTTCTACTTATTCATTTGTATTGATTTGTATGTTAGGGTTAAAAAGATACTCAAAGCAAAAACATAAAACAAATTCTTTACAATTTTATCAGGTTAAGAGTTCCTGTCACGCTTTGAACGAAGGGAGGAAGGATGCCAACTAACCACTTGTGTGTTATGATCAAACTTTCCATCCACATGTTCAAATTCACACTTATTTGTCAACTTGGGTGAAAAAAAGGTTTAAAATTAGATCTGGTGCAGCACTGAGAACATTCTACACTTTTCATCGATTATATCATAATTCAAGCTGCAGTTATTTAATCAGTCATTACACAACTCTGTGCGTGCATGAGCAAGAAACAACATTTTCAAAGTAAATATAATACAAAAATATTTAATATTCAAATAAAACAGATGTACAAAAAAACCTCACTGGTTGAGATCAAACATAAGTGACAGATTATGTGGGTATGACTGTATGTTATGAAAAATGATGACAGTGATTACTGGAAATCTGATGAATTAGATGTATCAGTTACATGCATAAAACAAGCTATATACTTTACAATAATTTTATGTATATTTAAATGCCCTAAAGCATCAGTCCTTTTACTTGAAATGCACTGATGCGTATAGATTGTTGAACATTATTACATTGTTATAGCAATTTATTACATTGTAATAACATGTTACCTCTCTGATATTGGTAATATCAGTAAAATATCATAATTGCAATGATTTAAACAACCTCAAATGCCAAATATCATTATCCAGTTTTCATATTATAGTGTGATGCAGTTGCATCCACAGTTAAAAAGCATTATTGAGCAGATGGTCACCTGGTACCAGTAGCGGTGTTAACCCACCATGCAAACCATGCAAATGCATGGGGCCCCGCAGGCCACAAGGCTGTTCACTCATTTGAAAAAATCTTTTGACCTAATTTATTAGTAACCGCCTAAGTAGACAGAAACAACCATGATGCTTACGTATCCAAGCAGCACTAAAAAAAACAAAAGGTAATAAAAGATACTGAAAGTTTTTCAAAGCTTACAAGTTTTTTCTCCCCAAAAAATAAAAATGAAATGTCTAATGAGGAGGAAGACCCACCCAGGTTGCTCGCTGAACAAGCTGCGCCCGAACCTGTTACCACATTTGCTGGCGGCGGTGATGATAACATTACCCCCGATACCCAGACCACCCCACACGATTGGGTGGTAAGCGAAACCGTGCTTTCTGATGTCCCAGCACTTTGGCCTGAGAAAATAACTGACCAACAAAGATGCAGCATTGTCAAATGGGGACCAGTTCAAAAAAATTATTTAGATTTTCCTCAAAATTATTATAAAATTCCTCGCCAGTTCACTGCAGACTGTTATTACAACAAAAAAACAAAAAAAAAAAATGAGGAGAAAATACTGAGAAATTGGTAAGTTTATTCAGTCGGCAGTGATTCTGTGTTCTGCTTCTGCTGCTAGCTCTTTGAAAGGGGAAGCATATTTTCACGGCGTAGTGGTGGATTTCACTCGTGGATCAATATCCACAGTCAGTTAAAGAGCATGAAAAAATTTAAGCGTACCGCACAAATATGCAAACCTGGCACGAATTAGAAGAGAGACTGAAATCAGGAAAAACTATTGACAGTGAGAGTCAGGAATTACATGCTCTTGGAACACTGCATTGGAAGGCTGTGTTAAGCAGAATAATTGCTATTGTCCGTCATTTAGCAGAACGCCACCAGGCATTAAGAGAGCATTCAGAAAAACTTTTTGAGCCACATAATGGCAACCTCATGGCACAGTTTGATCCTGTAATGAGTGAACACCTGAGAAGAAGTGAGAAAAAGGAGATCAAAGATCACTATTTTAGTAATATCATCCAAAACTAGCTCATTGCATTAGTTGGAGAGAAAACAAAGAATGCCATTCTTCAGAAAGTCAAGAAGGCAAAGTTATTTTCTGTGATAATGGACTGCACCCCAGATGTTAGTCACAATGAACAACTAACCTTGCTGCTTTGCATTGTGAATTGCGAGTCGTTGGTGGGAGCAAACGTTGCAGAGCACTTTGTTGGATTTGTCAGTGTGAATGACACCACAGGGAAAGGCCTGTTTGATACCCTAATTGAGCAGCTCAACTGTTTCAAACTGAACATTTCAGTTGTCATGGTGAATGGGAGTAATATGATGAGACACAAGTTGGGAGCCCAGAAAAGACTGCATGACATCAGCAACAAGACTCTGTGTTCCCATCAGCAGTAATTCACTGAAATTGGTTCTGGGTGATGCTGCTAAGACATTTTTCGGCATTCTTCAGCATCTGTATAACATCTTCAGCTCATCAGTACAACGCTGGTCAATCCTGCAAAGTCATGTGAAGCTCACTGTCAAAAATCTGTCAACAACAAGATGGCAATATCACATTGACAGATGCACATTTACAAGCATGTGCCTCCAGTTGCCTGAGATGGTAGAGGCCTTAACTGCACTTGGTGAACATGCAGCAGAAAAGACGGATGGGGAAACGTTGTCTGTGGCACAGAATCTGTGTAAGGAACTGACATCCTGGTGGTTTGTTCTTTGTGTTGTGATTTGGTACAATGTACTGTATCTGATTAATTGTGTAAGTAAACTTCTGCAGAGTCCCAGCATGTCAATTGATGTTCACAAACGGGAAACAGAAATGTCAAACGTTTTCTCCAGGAGTACAGAGATTGTGGACTCTCGTCAGCTCAAACAGATGCCAGAGAAATTGTTGAAAAGATGCAGATAGATGCTGTTGTACCACAAAGAGAACAACCCGCAAAAGAGGAGGCTCGGTTCACACTAGAGGAACACTTCAAGCAAGATTTTCTTCCTCTGCTCGATAAAGCACTTAATAGTGTCAGCGAAAGGGAAGCACACATTGACAATTTTTCATCATGTAAGAAACTGGAGCAGACATTGGGAGACATTGACAGTCAGGACATGATTCTTGAAGTGAGGGCTGTCCATGTATTTCCAGATCTCATTTCAAGTGCTATTCTATTTTAGAATAATGTTGCATGCATGAATGATGCATTATGCCTAATGGGTCAGTATGAGAAATGCTCATTTGCCCATAGATAAGACTCAGAACAAGGTTAATAATTTCCTGTTGTGGCCATAGTGCAATTTTTACAATATACTGTATATACCTTTTGTCAATATTTACACACATGTATTCAGCCAGTTTTATCAACATATCAAACATTCAGGTTGACAGAGAGAATCATACTAATCCAAGATAGTGTTTTAGTTCAAAATTGCATGCAAATCCACAAATGTGTCTTTGAAACTTCAAAACTGCTCTGCAAGCACACGCTTCTCGAGACTTTGAGATTATGACTTTGAAGATTACTGCTCTGTTAAATTCTTTATGTATGAAGACTTAAAAGACTTAAAATTTTTTAATTTTTGTCTTTTGCTTTTCTTTAAGACAAGGTAAAAAATATATCAAATTCTTGAATTTCTTTCTACAGAAATGGGATCAGAGCATAAAAAAAAGTATTTTCCCCAACCCAAAAATAGTATTTGAGCTATTATGAATCAGTGTTAACAGGTGAAGCTCTCTGCACAAGTGTAATACAAAATACTTTGTATATAGTATACACATTTGCTATATTTGGGCACAAAATATCTTACCTCATGGTCCTCAAGCTGGCATTTATGACAATCCTTCTTTCCTTTTCACCAGCACAGCTATTTAAGAATGTGTGCAACAAGCCTGAAAACTGAGATAGCCAGACAACAAAACTCTGTAAATCAGATTTGTGTGATTGGAGTGATAGTTTTCTTCTTTATTCAGGTCACCAAAGAGAAGAGGAGGAGCAATAGTTGAGCTGAGAGTCAGGAAGTCAAAGCTGTCTAATGTTCCTGTTGTCTTGTAACTTTTGGTATGCACACTACACATACTCTATTTACTACACACTTACAGTTTCCTGTGACAAACAGGTCAAACTCTCACACCTTTACTGATGCAAAGACAGAGAGAATGAGATAGATGTGTTGTGAGCTGTACAAATACACAACACTGATGTTCAAAGAGAAAAACAAAAACAAATATTACCTTGTCATGGGTTATTCATAAAGCCAGACACACACTTTCCAATGGATGAGGCTTGTTGAATTTTTTGATACAAGACAAAAGTACAGAAATTCTCTAGTCCTATTAATGTCACATATTCCCAACCAATTACCATAGCAATAACTGCCATAGAAACTAAATAGTCAGAGGAATTAGATAATGTTCTGTTATAGTCTCAAAACAACGTCTTCCTACAAATTATGGCCAATAATTACAATCTTAAAGTAGAATTTCAAATCATTAGCATAAAGGATCCTTATAAACTGAATTTTCAATGTATTTTCTCTGTACTGTATATTGCATTACTAAATGTAAAGATGTTCAAAACTCATTCCCATGACAAACAGAGAGAGTTAATTATAGTTATAGTGGGATGTCATCCTACTGGGTCTCAAAAGCTCTTGCTCCTATTTCTGGGGCAGATGAGAAATAAAATCTGCCCATCTCTAAACAGTAAATGAAATGACAGATAAATAAAAAGTGATTATGCACAGCTGATGGAAAGACGACTCAGCACTGATCTTTAATCACTGATCCTTTCTGCTGTGGTTAATGTGCTAAGTAATTGAAGTGTGTATGCAACAGTTTCTATAAATAGTTGAAAGTGTCGACTCTGCCCGCATGCTATCAATAAATCTACAAATCTTGCTTGTTGGACTGGAAACTTTCACAGCTGGCTGAGATGACAGAAAAAGGGTCACTGTGATGGATAGTGTAAAAGAAGTGCACGCTGTGCTTCCCGTTATCAGTGCATGCAATGCTGTGAAGTGATTTGGGTCTTAAAGAGGTCATATCATATGTTCGTTTAAAAAAAACAACAAAGTTTTTTTAAACTGAAGCCCATTTATGTAAATCAAGTTTTTCTGTGCTAGAAATATAGTTTTTCTGTGACCATTTTCCACCCTCATTTTGAAACTCATGTGGGTAGCACAGTGGATGAAAAGTGCCACGCAGAACACATCAGTACGGTGCATGGAGGTGGCAGTATAAAACAGTGAATGAAATCAAAGTACAGATAAAAATGACATACAAAGGTTTTTGCCCTTCTTCAAGAATAAAAATGTAGCTTGTTTTGTGGAGGAACACACCTTCGGGACTGCTTTGTGAATTAATCTACCATTCTTAGGTTTATTTCGCCTATTGGCTGGAGTTTGTTTTATAGATTATTTTCTATTATGTCAATTTGTCTCACAAAATTTGTATAGAAACACTGTACTTGAGTAATCCGTCAGCAAAGTTGTCACAGGGGCGTTTCTTCAAGAAACGCATCTTTCCCTGCAGGAACCTGAAAATTTTGGTAAGATAAGGGGTGGACTTTTTTTCTTTAGTGCTGGCTGAAGAAAGAGCAGGGGAGTAATTACACTGATAAGTAAGCATCTACAATTCAAATGTCTCAAACAGATTAATGATAAATTAGGAAGAGTCATTATTGTTTTAGCATAAATTTAAGGTCAAAGGCACTTTGATGTATCCGTTTTGCAAAATACTAAATTCCAACAAATGTCAAAGACTAAAATCAATATTTATATGGAGACCAACCTCTGTGGGTGTGGCTTGGGAGACACTTAAGGCGGGTTCTTAAGGGTCGGATCATACAGTATGCCTCATTCATCAAAAAATACAAAGCACGAGAACTCGTGGAACTGGAAGGGAATATTAAAAGTGCAGAGGCAGAGCTGAAGTGCGGAATGTCGAATGATGGCCTCAGTGAATTGACCCAAATGAAATACAGATATAATACTATTTTGTCACGGAAGGTGGAGTTTTGGTCATTCAGGGCAAGACAGACATACTTTTGAGTCGGGGGACAAAGCAGGGAGGATTTTGTCAGATATATTAAGCAGAGAGTCTTTTTCTACCATTCCCTCTGCTGGTGGTGAATTTTATGATTTTTGCCATTGATATTAATAATGCTTTTAGAGAATTCTATCTTGATCTCTATAGTTCCACATCTTCGCCTACTGAAGAGGATATTAGAAACTTTGTGGAACTATTAGAACTCCCTAAATTGATGATTGAGTAAAAAAATTCCCTTGATTCTGAGATAAACTTGGAAGAGCTTGGCAAGGTAATTAAGGCCTTGCCTTTTTAGATCTTATGCTCCAGAACTGGCTCCACTTTTGTTAGAAGTTTATACTAAATCATTAAAGAATGTTATCGTCCAATTTCCCTGATCCAGTTAAACATGAAAATTTTGTAAAAAAAAAAATGTATCTAATCGATTCAGTGAAGTTACAACATCTCTTATACATATAGATCAGGTGGGGTTTATTCTGTGCTGCAGCTCTTCTGATAACATTAGGCATCTCATCAATATTATATGGTCAATGGTGAATGATCAGACTCTGGTCGCAGCAATGTCACTTGACGCTGAAAATGTGTTTGATATTGTAGAATGGGATTGCCTTTTTAAGATTTTGGAAATATACGGTTTTGGGAATATTTTTATTGGATGGATTAAGTTACTTTATAGACACCTGGTAACAAAAGTACAAACAAATGGATTCATTTCAGATAATTTTACTCTGGACAGGTGCCCTTTTCCCCCCATTATTGTTCTGTCTTGCCCTGTAATCATTAGCCACGATAAGTAGGGAAGATGATTATCCAGGGGTGGTGGCATGTAAGCTTTTGCTTTATGCAAATTATATTTTATTATTAATAAGCCTCCACAGAATTATTAATTCCTTTTCTAAGTTCTCAAGATACAGAGTTAATTGGTCTAAATCCGAAGCTTTGGCTCTGACAGCTTACTGCCCAGTAACAGCTTTCCAGCCGGGCGCCTTCCAGTAGCCAAAACAGGGCATTAAGTATTTGGGCATTTTATTCCCAGCAAATTTGTCTTGAGTTAATCCCTTAATAAAAAGGTTTTCGAGTAATGTGGGTAGGAGGGAATCACATTTATCTTTGATTGGGAAGGTTAATGTTATTAAAATGAGTTGTATTCCAAAATGTAACTACCTGCTACATTCTCTCCCTGTAGATGTCCCCCTCTCTTATTTCAAGCAATATGATGGCATAGCTTCATTTGGAATGGTAAACATCCTAGATTAGTTACATAGGCCAATTAACAAAGGTGGGCTAGGCCTACTCAAGATTTTGTTTTATTATTAGGCATTGGTCTCTTCCACCTGAGAGTGCCCCACCCTGGCTTTGTATTGAACAGGAAGTTCTTGCCCCTATTTTGCCATTGCAAAGCCTTATTATTCAAACTTGTTTTCTCGCATTTGCACTCGGTATGGACAAAAGTGTCCAGCATTTAATTCTGACATTTATTTTAACCCAAAATTATGTATTGATAAGTCCCTTTTCTACAGGTAAGAGTGGATTGTGAGGGGGGTTACTACACTCGGTGACCTATATGAGTGTTGAGATCTTTTAAAAATTTGGTTGAACATCTTGGGATTCCCAGAACAGCTATAGGTATTTACTGTTTTTGTAAGTAGCATAACCCTAAAGCGGCAGATACTCTGGGAGAGGTAATTACTGCTTTTGGAAAAAGTCATGAGGGATCAGAGTATTTCTCCCTGTTAATTCAGAGTCTGGGGGATGGAGCTCTAACTTCTATCAAGAGATTATGGGTGAAAGACTTAAACTTCGTATTGGAGGAGGGAGTGTGGGCTAGGATCTAAAAAATGTCAAGTCTGTATCAAGAAATGCAAAGGTTTGCTTTGGGCAATTCAAGATTTTACATCGAGTCTATTGGACTCATTCTAGATTGTATAGGCTTGGTATTAAAGACACCCGCCTGCTGGTGATGCAAATCGGAGTATGGAAACAAAACCCATGTTTTTTGGGTGTGTGTTAAGATCCAGGGGATTTGGTTGAGGGTTCAGAGTTTTGTATGTGACGTCTTGGGCACTAGGGTTTTGTTTTGCCCGTGACTGTATTTTGGGAGATGGGGCTGTCATCAATGTGGGGAATAAACATGTGGAGGATTGGGTACTAACCAGTGTTATGGTCACCAAACAGGTGATTTTTAGGGGTTGGAAGTTGGCTGGAGCCCTCCTATTTCAGGAGAGGTGCTTGGAGATGGGGAGGGTGGTGGCTTTAGAAGAAGGGTCACAGAGAAGACTGAGGAAGTTAGATTTGTTTGTTGGGAAATGGGGTAAATACTTGCCATTTTTGAGGGTTCTAGGGGTGGTAGAGGAGAGAGAAGGAAAGTTATTAATGTGTGATTTATATATATATATATATATATATATATATATATATATTTTATTATTAGTTTTTTCTTTTGTATTTGCTCATGCATGACCATAGGGATGTCTGTTGAGGGTCTGTGTGGGGTTGGGGATTGGTGGTAGTGGGTGTTAATATTTGATTCCATGAATTTATGTTTTGGTTTTCTGTGTTAGAATAAAAATTGTAATTATAAAAAAATAAACTAACAAAAATTGACATTTCTTGCAGGTTGGTCTATGAAAAAACCCCTGAATATTAGAAAGACACAAACAAGGTTTATGTACAACTACTTTATTTCAATATTCGTACAAATTTATATACTCAGCAGACAGTATGCAGTACAACGCCCCCTAAATGCTAGGAGGACAAAACTTTAAAACACATTACAAACTCACTAAAGGCAGCGGTACAAATCAGCAATCAACAGAACTGCCACTTATTAAAATATATTGAAGAATAAAGACCAATAACAATTAAGCTCCAGAAAGTAGCAGAGTATTCAAAATAATCTATGGTTTTAAGGACATCCACTGAAAATAAGGAATGGAGAATGGGCAAAATCGTATGCCTATAGATTTGCTAGTTTGCATTTTATATCTGAAAGAGAGTGCTCGCTGTTGTAAATATAATTCTTCTTTGAGCTATAGATCTTAGTTGCAGTTATTGGCATATCCTGCTTGTTACAGAGTAGCTGATATCTGAAACAGCCAAACACAGATGGTGTAGTGCATTTTAAGTGGACTTAAGCGCTAACTCTTTGCTAGAAGGGGGCTTCTGGTATAAAACTTAATACAGCTCTCCAGACTGATCAAAATGTAACCATTCTGAATTAGCCGTTGTAAATCCTAAGAAAGATCTAAACATAAACAACAATAATAAGAATTCTTGTTACACTTTAAATAGGGACATGCTAGTCAGTAGCTATTCTTTTGAAATATTGCAATAGTAGAGCTATAAATTAAAATGAACGTAATAATAGCCGCTGCCAAATGATCAAAACCAGCAGAAATGCACTAAAAGAGAAAGAAATCCGTTCAGAAAATGAAGTACAAAAAGATAAATATATGACACACTGAAGTAGTTTGGTCGTCTCTATAGTAAAAACACAAGGGGACAAGGAAGACTTTAGAGAGCAAGAAAAGGGAAAAAAAAACCTTTGAATAATGTTTAATATAGAACAGCCTTCAGCAAAATATATACACGAGAAGCATACAGAGACTGAAAAACTAACCTCTTTCTCCAAATGACGACACAAATATAAAAGAATGGAGTAATAGAGTAGTGAGCCAATCAAGATCAAGGTAAAAACAACAGCAAAATGTTAGTGTGTCCATGCAGTGGATATAGTAATATTTTAAATACATGGATTACAAGTCAAACACTGCATCCCTTTCATTAGAACAATCCCAAAGATGGTGGTTCTGGATGCTTTAGCAGGAGACCTCCATGGTTTGTGGTCTGGTCTGGTTGTCGTGGACGGAGCCGCCAGTGGCGCCCTCCATCTGTGAGCTGGTATGTGCGCGGCTGCGAGAGCCATCAGCTGAGCTCATACTGGAAGCAGAGTGGGTGCGAGACCGCGCCAAACGGGTCATACTAGCAGTGGGCACTGAGAAAGAGAGAAAAGAAAAATCAAAAGGGGTGAAAACATGTAAGCACTTCTGAAGCTGCTTTTAACTGAGGCATGACTAGAGGGAGGATCCCGAATGTTGTTGGGCATGTTGTTGACAGTAAAGTCAGTTTTGCGCACTCAGCATTCGGATCCAAACATATGGATGTCCAGGAAGGGGAGAATAATGAGTCTCTTTACATTTAGTGAACTCCTGCGTATCTGTACCCTTATAATATACTGTAGACTGATTCAGTTTCCTCTGAGAATTTGCGATTGTGAAAAGGTGCACTCTGTAATTTTTTTGTTTAAATTACGCCGACACTTATTGGCATTGCACGGAAGAGCAAAACATTCAGAGTTGCTGACGCCATTGTAGAAATGTGTTATTTTTTTATCTGCGAATTTATTTCAACAGGTTGGATTTGGTATTTCAGATATCTAGAATTGGACTTCACATATCTATAAATGAAAGAGAAATTCAAGATATCTTAAAATAATGTTTTTACTAGTTCCAATATCTACTAAACTAAATGTTTTATCTAACTAAAACCATTGTCACTAGTGGAAACATTCAATTTCAAGCCGTTACAAAAATCACAAGTTGTAATTAAATGATCAGAAATAGACTTTTGCACTAGTAACAATGTCATTACTGATATCAAATTACAATTTTTACTAGTACAATATGTGAAATTGGAATTTCAACTAGTCAGAAATGATAGAAATCTGTAATTGCAGTTTGAATAGGAGTGAATGACAGACCATTGTTAAATTTTACTAGTGAAAAGGCAGTTTACAGATGTCAACTTTGTTACTAATTGAAATTTCATTTGTAATATCAAGAAAGGATATTTCCGTGAGTAATGTCATTTTTATATAATGATATAAATATTTTAAAAAATTAACTTTTACAAACATAATTACTGATTATCAAACTTTCACTTTTCTACTGCTTATTTCGATTTAAATGTTTAAATCACAAAAGCAATAGCAGCATATACAACCTTTAATGATAATTTCACTCTGAATCCGAATAGCATACTTCTAAAGAGACATTCACACTGACAGCGATTAGAAGCAACAAACTGAATGAGTCATTCATTGTCAATGGAAATTGCTGATTGGAGGCTACATGATTGTCACAGACTTTATCAAAGTTGAGCAGACTTCCATTTCACATAAAATGAACAAAGACACAATGCAGAAACTACCAATGGAAGTGAGCACAGTGGAGCTCAAGTGATCCTCCTGATAAAGTTGGATACAGTAGTTGAGTCGGGATGCCTACCAACAACCAATAGTACAATGACATACGGTGATTTAATTGTGGTCAGTGTGAACACACATAAGTGTGAAAAGTATGCGTTGCACCAGTGATGGGAAAGAATATGCTTTTGAGTGAGTAGCAAGAGAGTACACCAGTACTGAGATATACTAGAATGCAAAGGCGGGTCGTGCATTTAAAGTCTAGGACTTCAGTGTGATTCATGCCATTAAGAAAACAGTTTCACATTGAATAAGACACCCTACGCCTTTGGGCAGCATACATTATATAAAGTTAACTAGTAATGTCAATTTACATTTTAAAAATATGTCCATACATGAAAGCCAGAACTTGAAATGACACTCAAGCAAGCCTAATTATAACTGCAGCATGACTGTTTTGTGAAATGAACGTCTCCTGAACAGACATTCAAAAATCATAATTTGTCATGTGAATCTATCAAGGAGGTCTATAATACCTGGAAAAATCTATCTAATAATATTTGCCATTTAAATTTCATTTTGTCAGGGCACACGGTTATGCTGCATTCCATTTAAGTTGGATGAGGGATATTCCTATCTCCGACCATTCCATTCCCCGATATTCGGAACTGAAACGCTCCTGTTAGCTTAGCAGGGGTTTGAGTCTCATTAGAGATGTCTACTAGCAACCCAACCTGACTTTAGTTGCCCATTCATTTGCACTGTTGAGGGATTCTGTGGAAATTCTGAGCGGAGCTCAAACTCACACGCTGCTTCAGGCATGCGATTAGTGAAACAGTTGTCACGCTTCGCTTGCAAGCATCAAGGAATAAATTCTGACTGGATAAACTTTTAATTTATATCTATTTGTTTGTAGATTAAGAGTGGAAAGTGATAAAAATACATAGGCAAAAAGGTGATTGAGAATGAAAGGATGGGAAATATTTATTTATTTGGCATGTTAAGCCAGTAGAGAAGGCTTTGCTGGCCCTGAGAATTCGCCAGTGCTAGAATGTCCTAAAATAGTGTGTCTTCACAACATAAGAAAATGACGCAAACTAATCTTCCCGTATAGTGCAAACAGATTGTCTGCAATTATTGGATAAAAAAAACAAACAAAAAAAACATGCACGGGTCGCTACCTCAAAAGTGCAAAAGATCCTGACATCTTTGACAGCTTACTTTTAATGAACTATGATTTGAGAGGCACTTGTCACAGCAAACTTTATAGGGTGGATAGTTTGCAAATTGGGATTCAGTTGTGTTCACCCTATAAGAACAAAATCTACATTTCAAAATCCTGAGGTCACAGAACCACCCTGTATGGACACAGCAGTCATTATTCTCCCATGAAGGAAAGAGAACTGTCGGGTCAGGATCAAGCTCAAATTTGATCGTTGCAGCAAAATGAATAAAGAAACTGTAGACAATGCAGAATGTGGCATGCAGAATAAAGGCATGTTATGTGAATCTGAAAAGAATAGAAAAAGTAATAAAACAATCGCTGATAAAGTGAAGATAACAGTGTGCATGAACATACACTCTCTTTGATAGCTTATAATTTACTTATATAATTATACTGACATATGTTCATATCATGCTTTGCACACCATGATGCAGACACAAAAAGACATTTTAATGGATGCGATTATGACAAGAGGGACTTGAATGTACAGAAAGTGAGGGGAGGAAGCACAGGAGGTTGAGTTGATGGGCTTAGACGCAGTTAAAGGTGCTGGCTGATCTCCTGGTACCTGATTCGCTGTTCAGGTGGCTGAGCAGAACATGGGGGACTGTTGGCATTGGATATAAGGGTCAAGGAGAAAGAGAGAAGAGGGAAAACAAACAGAGGAGGAAAAAGGAGGGACAGAGGAAAGGGAGAGATTATTTGGTAGCACTTTCTGGAAGAGGGAGGATAGAGAACAGGAAAGGCAGAATAAGTAGAAGCTAAAAGGAAAAGACACAAGTAGGGGAAGTTAGACTGGGTGATGGGAATAGCCTTGACATCTAGTGTTGGGAAATAGACAACATGCTAATTGTGTGGCAGCCAGTGGCCAGATGGTTATGATTCCACTTTGGATATATTTGATTATTTTATTAGGTATTAATAAGAATATTCTTTAACTGTCTAAGTGTGTACACTACAAATAATAATAATAAAATATAGCTGCAAGCCACCATTGTTGGGCCAAGCCACCTAAATGGCCTATTTGGCCAACAGGACACATATGACTCACAGGACTCAGAGTGGTTATGCATGTATATTAACTGAGCAAAGAACTTAACACAGTGTGCCACTTTGTTTAACATGGCTTAATGATGGCAATGAGACATTCCAAGGTTAGAGTCAGCACACAGAACAGTTGTTATCTTTTGAACTATAGGTGGCACTGTCTCCAACTGTTCAGGTACTTTCAGGACATGATGTGTACCAATTTTCTTTCAAATCTGACAATGCATTCAAAATATATATATTTCTAACAAACCATATTTATCAGAAAACAATCATAAGATGATGAAAAACAAGAAGAATACCTGCAAGCAGATCAGGGATAAGCCCTGCATTTATTCAGTAAGCACAATGCCAAGACCTCCAGTACAATATAAAATCCACTGTAAGACTGGTCTGAAGTGGGTATCAATCCCACAACATTTGGAATAAGTCCAGTACTTAACACAGTGTGCCACTCAGTTGATATGGCTGACCGAGAGACTTGCTGAGGTTAGAGTCAGAAACAAGTGTGGGTTATCTTTTAAATTATAGGTGGCGCTGTCTCTAAATTGCTCAGGTTTCAGGCCAAAGGGTTCAAACAATAGGCACAAAGAAAAGTATATTTTTGAACTGGTGGTGGCTTAAAAGGGTTTGTCCTATAGACCCCAAATTCTGTCTGGTGGCTATTCATGCACACCTCTATCAGTGTACCAAATGTCATAATTTTCCTATGTACAGTTCTATGGGCTGCCATAGACTCCCTTTACAGGACCCAAAGAGTGGCTATGATGTATTCTGTAAATGCACAATGGAGTCACCATAAGCAGGGTTTGAACCTGTACCTTTCCATATTACATCACAGTGCACAATCCACTGCACCATGCTGCCTTGTAACAAAGATGAAAATAAAAATTTAATTAGCCCTGCAACCATTCTGTAAGACCAATACAAAGAGCTACACTAAAAGAGAAATCAACCCGGATGACATATCTAGGTGGGTATTCGAATCCACGACCTTTGGAATTATAGTCCAGTGCTTAACACATTGTGTCACTAGGAGTGGCAAAAAGACTTGACGAGATTAGTCAGAAACAGGCATGGGTTATCTTTTGAACTATAGGTGGCGCTGTCTCCAAATTGCTCAGTGAACCACTGTCCACTGATCAAGTTCAGCCAAAGAGCTACATTTTTAAGTGTGAGGCATCTATTTAGGAGACTGAAATACCAGAATAAACTGACGAACTTCATGAAAAATGTTGATTATACTGTAAATATACTGCATGCTATTTAATACTTAGTATTGTGGCATTAGCTTAGCAACATGTCAATGGCAAACTCTATTGAAATATTACATAGAGTGCATTGGATAAATTACTTCTGAGGTTTCCATTTAAATTATAATGCTTCCCAAGCACAAGACAGTTGACACAATAGTTCTATAGGTTTTGGAACAGAGCAACAATCTTAACATATATACCCTAATGAACATAATCTGTTGAACGGATTCTGTTAATATAATTGTCAAGACTGAAAAAAGTATGTGAATGTGTAAAGAGATCAAGTGAGAGAACTTCTCTAGAAGAAAAACTGTCTGCTTTTGGGATAATTCCCCCTACAGTGTGTATGTGTGTGCGGGTTTGTGAAAGGTGAAACAGTACCCAAGAAAAGAACAAAAACTTCAAACACAACAATTCAAAACACAAAGTGGAATTTACCGGCGACACCCTCCCTCTTCTGCAATACAAAAATGTCAATGACAAAATTATGTCAATATTAGTCTATTCTTTATGAGTCACTCAACACACTCAACAAAAAAAAGATACCCTCATAGATCTGTTAGGTACTTTTCCATCTGAACCAAAAGTTATCATGAAAAGTTGGTTAAAATCACAAATAATTAAAATAATATTTTATATAATACTAGTAGAAGACATATTTTAACATCGGTATTTCCGATATTTTTTCCAACAGTGACATGGCAGGATAACATTTCATAAAGTCTGTTTACATGCACACCAATATGCTGATAACTACAAAAAATAAGGTTATTTAAAAAAAAATATTCCCAATTTGGAATGCCCAATTCTCACTACTTAGTAGGTCCTTATGGTGGCGTGGTTACTCACCTCAATCCGGGTGGCAGAGGACAAGTCTCAGTTGCCTCCGCTTCTGAGACCGTCAATCTGTGCATCTTATCATTTGACTCGTTGTGCATGACACCGTGGAGACTCACAGCATGTGGAGACTCATGCTACTCTCCGCAACCAACGCACAATTTACCACTTGCACCATTGAGAGCAAGAACAACTAATCGTGATCATGAGGTGGTTACCTCATGTAACTCTACCCTCCCTAGCAACCAGGCCAATTTGGTTGCTTAGGAGACCTGGCTGGAGTCACTCAGCATCCCCTGGATTCGAACTCGCGACTCCAGGTGTGGTAGTCAGCATCAATAGACTCCACCTTAAAAATAAGTCTATTAAAAAAAAAGTGTTGAAATCATTGAGCTTTGATGTAACCAGTCATGCTTTTGTGCACATTGAATAAGCCGCTAAGAACGTCGGTGAAGGTGTTTACATGCAATGCTAAATTTGGGTAAAGGTAAACCCCCTCCCAAAAAAAAACAGTTTTGCTCGTTTATTGCAGAAACCATTATGACCTTACATATAAAAGAAAACCGTTTAAGCGGTGTTTAACCTATACGTATTTAGCATTTGTGCACCGCCGCTGCTAAAAATTTCATATGGTACATTAATATTCTACAGAGAGAAAAAAAATAGAAAATAAATAATAAATTAACAAAATAAAGTAAAACAGTTGAAACGTACTGCTAATAAGTAATCAGATACAATAATATATGGTTTGTTTGAATTCAAGCAATTTCAGTTATTTTTTATTACTTTATAGATCAAAGTTCTCATATACATTTGCACAGTGAGATTCAGCAGGCAAAATACAATAATCTCAATGGGAATGTGCAAGATCATTAATTTCACGCGATGGACTTCGAAGAATGTGAAGAATTTCCAATTGCGTATTTCGCATGGAGTTCGAGTTTGGTTAACTTTGGTGACCAACAGGAAGTTGCTTGGTTTGACAGTGACCTCTGTGCGGCCGGTGCTTCGTAAATATCTACACTGAATGTTCACAGTGAAAATGATACCAATTTAGTGGAGAGTTTCTTTTCAACTTCACCCTGCCAGAGTATGAAGTGCAGAATTAAAAAAAAGCTGTTTGGCAGTTATTTTTGCTTATTTCACATGCGCTCAGCATCCACCCACACCATCTTCACCCACGGAATTCCACTGTGAAAATGTACAGTTGAAGTCAAAAGTTAATTGACAAGATCACAATTCCAGTGGGTCAGAAGTTTACATACACTACCTTTCAAAAGTTTGGGGTCACTTGACTGAAATGTTTCTCATGATCTTAAAAATCTTTTGATCTGAAGGGCATATGCTTAAATGTTTTAAGTTTTGTAGACAAAAATAAATAATTGTGCCAACATATTAATTTTTATAAAATTTTAATATTTTAACATTTTTGAAATGGATGACTTGGACCGAATAATTAAGAAAAGCAGCCACTAAGTGCCCAGCATATAGATGGGAACTCCTTCAATACTTTTGAAAACAGCATCCCAGGGTGATATCTCAAGAAGTTGGTTGAAAAAATGCCAAGAGTACATTTCTGCAAAATGTGGCCATTTTGAAGATGCTAAAATATTGATTTTGTTTTGATTTATTTTTGATTATTTTTAGTCACAACATAATTCTCATATTTCCATTTCTATTATTCCATAGTTGTGATGACTTTACTATTATTCTGAATGAATAAGTGACCCTAAACTTTTGATTGGTAATGTACACCAAGTTAATTGTGCCTTTAAGCAGCTTGGAGAATTCCAGAAAATGATGTCAAGCCTAATTTAGCTTCTGATTAAAGTCAATTGAAGGGGTACCTGTGGATGTATTTTTAGGCCTACCTAAAAAAAAATTCCTGATTTTTTTCAGCGCAAACATAGAACGGACATCTAGCGGACCGTGAAGAGATATTGGTGGAATTTGACAAAAAGTGTATTGGATTAAAATAATTTACACCACATTTAAGTCACTTATGGCCTTGTACGTTGTTGGCTTAACCATTATCGGTGTATGACTGTGCATGTAAATGTACTCAATGTCAACACATACTGATGTATGCCAAATTGTTGTAAATTTTCTGGGGAAAAAAGCAGACCGTAGCATCCTAAAATCAACAACCCTTATTAGGGGTGTTAAAATACATCGGTGCAATGCATCAATACAGCAATGAAAATGTTACGCAACAATTACGAAACATAATCGTCGATTATGATTACTGAAATAATAACCAATGTACTACTACACTTTCATTTTATCAAAATAAAAATTGTGCCTATTAATGTAGAACCATTAATGATTTTGTGCCTCCAGTTACATCTGTCTTCAGTACATTTAATTATAATTAAGAATTGTACCAAAATAAATGAATTAATAAATTTTAGAATTAATAATGCATCACATCTTTAGTAAAGAATTGTATTTGAAAAATTTTCAAAGCAATTTTTACATCCCTAATTCTTACAATATCAACGGCATAAGAGTGGCTTGGAATTACAATTTGCATCGTGTCTGTAGCTGAACTACACATATATCTTGCAGTGTGTTTAGTCTACTGAGGGAAGAATAGTCAAAGTTTGAGTCTGAATACCCGACCAGTGGCTTATAAACGGCTTAAAAACTGATCAAAGGATAAGATTAGTGATTTATGGAGGAAGAATGTGTCTAATCATATAAAGATTTCAACAAACACTTTCAGGCCGAGTCAAGGCATTTCAATCACATTCCTCACACGCTCAATATACACCTAAACTTTTACTAAACTTTAGCAAGTGAGCATTGTGTTAAATATTCCCTCAAAGTGACTCGCTAGAATAAGAGCTTAATTAAAATGAGCTTGTTCAGCCTGTTCATTTATGGAAGTGCTGTTCAACACTCAAACAAAGTGAAGCAATACATTTATCCTTCCACTTTTCTATTATGATTTACACTTAAATGAATGTTTAGTTCAATCTTCTCTAAACTGATTTGGTATCTCATATTGTTTGGGTAAATCATTCTCTTTTATTCTTTATATGGACCAAAGCCTAAAATACAGTTAATGTTGCACTGCTGGTGCCAGGCAACCAGGCACTAAACCCACAGTTCTCATTAATAATGCTTCACACAGTTGTGAACATCACTCAAATATTGGTGCTTTTGTGGCAAAACGTGAATAGCAAATGCATGCAAAAAAGCATATCTGAAAGTATCAGTTGGGGTGGTGGAAATGTGATTTTCTCATTTTCATGTTGGAGGCATAATTAGCGACTCTGCACCTGCATCAGTCTGTAAAGTTATGCAAATGACAGAGTTCTCTCATTGATAACATATAAGCATCTATTTATAAATATCATCTTAACACTAAAGGCAGGCACAATTAGTGGATAAGCTGGTCTATTCACTCAAAGAACTTTTAAAGTAATTTCCGATGTTAACATTTCTGCTCATATCCCAGTTTAAGTGCATTAAACTGGTTACAGGTTGGCTTTCTTGTAGAGAAACTTATCTCCGTTTAAGCAGTTCAACATATTGCACAGAAAAATGACAAGCGCTTGCCAAAAACGCAAGCACCAATATGATTGGCTGGTTTCATGCGTTCCAAGAAAGAGGGTACTCGTGTTCATAGTAGTTTGCACTACAAGGTACTGGACTACGACATGTATTGCAATTTAATCTAAGAAAAAAAAAACTGCAATTCCGTTTGGAGCCACTCATGGCGCAGAAATGACATTACTCAAATTTAAGTATCAGATGAAAACTTCAATCAATGTTAATATCAATGAACAGACGTCCATTCTGAACAAAACCATATACACATTAAACCAGGGTTGGACTGGGAAGAGAAATCGACCCGGGATTTTACATGGGAACTGGCCCAACTGTTGTGTTTGTGAGGGGTTGGCGGGGGGTTTGGGGGATATGTGTTCGCTGCCCTTTTCAGTAATATCGCGGTGCCGTTTTGTGCCCATTCGGCACATTACGTGGTCAAACCACCAGCCCGCTCGGTTCTCACAGTGGCCATTACACCCCTGATCGGGCCAAAAGTGCGTCGGCCCACCAGGAAAAAGCCCAGTATGCCAGATTACCAGTCCAGCCCTGCGTTAAACAGAACAGAAAGAAGCTGAGGTCTTCAAGCTTGAGGTATTGAAGCGATAAAGTTCCTAATAAGAAACATGCTATTTAAACCATTGTGCAGTTCAAGGATATTTTAGGGCTCAAACAAACCTAAATATCATAGAGCAGGTTTGTCACACAGGGTTCATGCCACACAACATGCTCTTAGAGAAAGACTAGTGTACTTACACGCTGAAGAACGCATCATTGCATGGCCACACAGAGGACAAGTCATGTGTTAGTGCAGTGGAGGGGTTCCCCAGTAAGAACTGTTCTGAGAGCTGTTTTACTTAAGAATCGTGGCTTTGTACTTTATGTAGTAAAGAGTCAAATATGTCTCAGATCAGAGGTTAACTTCACTTTTCAAGATGAGGTACAATCAAATTGACTTATTCCCGAAACAACTGAACTAAGGGCTCCTAAAGGGTTAGTTCTATTTGGCCTGAGGTGAAGCCATACTGCAGCTGTCATTAAAAAAATCAAATGTGGTGTGCGAGTAGTTATGAAGTACATTATTAAACCACTGGAGACATTCAAGTGTGTGTTTGGGAGAAGAGAATCTGTCGGTTGAGGTGAGATAATGTTGACATCTTCTACAACAAGATGCTTTCAGACACAAAAGGCAAACAAGACACAAAGTTCATACGTACAGTGAAGATAGATCAACTATGAGAAAGCCAACATGATTAAACGTTTAACATTAAAGTGAACTAGAAAAAGAATGTAAAAGGACAGTTACTCACTGTAGCCCATTCCCTGGACAAAGTACTTGAAAGCCTCTGCAAGTTTACCCGGCTAAAAACAGAAACATCTCATTCAATATAAAGTCAAAACTAAAACATCAAGCAGGAAAATTGTTGTTGTAGTTTATTCTTACTTGGACAACTGGGGGAAGTCCACCACAATCTGCCATCTGAAGACAGGAGGAGAGGACAATATCAATTCAATCATACAGAAATAACAATAATCAAACGATTGTCTAGGAGGTAGTAAAGCCGACTACCTTGAGCAGCGTAGTCTTGGTTGGGTTTAGCCTCGAGTTGCATTCAACCTGTGGAAAAAATAATAATTCTGTTTGGTGCCACTAGTGGTTTCTGGATCTGAATAACCCCCAGGATTAAAACAAAGAAATTAATTGTAGGAGGTCCCCAAAAATGTATTGGTCCAAAATTGTGAAAGCAGATAAAACAAAAAACCCTCCAGCACTAATATTGCAAAAATATTAAAAACATTGTCTATTCTGCCATTTACATGTGTGTATGGTCTTGTGTTTAATAACATTTTAGATTAGGGACTCACCACAGCCTCTACTGCTGGCGATGTGTCACCAACGATTAGCAGGGAAGGACACCTGAATGGCAACAGACGAATGACAAAGCGTAATTTAAAGGTTGCACCCTGATTTAAGGCCAAAAAAATCCAAATAAAACAGCACCAAACATCTTACTTCAGTGTTTTGATTGTATTTTCATTAAGTCCTGGGATGGGCCTCTCAATCTCCAGATCTCGCCGACTGTTTTGAGGTGACAAAAACCTGATCAAGATCAGCACAAGTGCCAGTGATCAGCACATTAACTGGTCTAAGAACAGAGCTTTGATAATGTCACCTGTTGTAGGATTGGCAGAAGAGAGCCAGGTTGTCCTGGTTGATGTCCTGAGCGATGTGCAGGCGATAGGTTTGAATGATCTCGGTATTCTCGGTCAGCTCATCCTGAGGGGAAAGAAAATAACAGACTCATATGTGCTTGTCAAATCTCTGTAAAGATCCTTTGTGTTGAATTGCCTCAGAAATGCAGAGATGATCATATTTAAAGCCTACCGTGCTGAAATGGTGCTCCATCACAATGTCCACGAGATTACTGGTCCATCCAGACAGCTGAAACAAACACACATCCACACACACACTTTGAGTGAAAATTTAATTTGCATAATACTGCTAACTTTATAAAAAAGTTTTATGTAGTGCTGGGTGTAATTTGATTACAAAGTAATTATTTACAGTAATCTAATGGCTTTTAGGTAAAAAAAAAATTGTGTAACATTAAATTTTACAAGATAATTACTTGTAAGTACAATACGTGGGTTACACTTGATTCAACAATATTAAGTAGAATACAACATGAAATACATTTATATGTACGTCCATTTGCATTTCTTTGACATCTTTAGGGTGTGCGCCCTAACGAGGAAGAAACGTGTGGTGCTGAGTGCATGACTTGCATGCAACAATGAACAACGAACATTGAATTTGTTAAGCAAAAAACAAACTTTTAATGTTAAATGTTTAAGTAACTGAAAAAGTCAAGTAATTAGGAACATGATTCATTTCCTATTAAGTTTTCAAAGAAAATAAATTGGTAATCTGATCAATCCAAGTTGTCATATCACAGTTTTTTTTAGCATCTTGCTCCATGTTTTTAAAATGCCCTGTCAAATTACAAGATCTTCCACTTCAAACACGTCCCAAGACACCTGAAGTCTGTTCCATTTGTTGCTCTGCCTCTAGATTTTTTTAACGCAAGAACGTGCTCGGTCTGAAGAGCCCTCAAGACTGTCGAATCACCTGCTGTGAGCAATGTTTTCATTATTATGCATAATCTGTTGGTGTGTTTTTTTGTAAGGAATATGGGCATTTGTGAAATTAAAGATTAAAAGATGTTTAGCCTATTTATTAAATATATGTCACACTACTAGAGGGCTGCACAGCCTGTGCTATATTTTATGGTCTATATTTGGCCGTCGCATCTGCATTTTGTGCATTTTCAAGACAATGCATCAAGATAAATCTTTGAACTTTCAACTTTGAACCCAAGAGCAAATTTGTAAACACCTAAACAACCTCTAAGAAATCTCAATGAAATTACTGACAAATGCTTCTTTGATTTCTTCAACGATAACAAATATGAGACGGAAAAGACGCATCATGACGATAATTAAATGATTTTGTAAATAAAACGTTGGCGAAAATATGAGATAAAAATCATCCTGTAAGATAATAACATTGTACAAACAGAAGAAAAATCTAGAGAATAATCAGTTTTTAGAAGAATTATCTAGAAAGAATTGATTAATAATTTCAATAATCCAGTATGTTGGTGATTTCCCCGATTGAACTACATGAACACAGAGCTGAACACCAGCAAAATGAACCGCTTTACAAATGGGTTCATTACCTCACTCAAACAAATCCTATTTATGCAGGAGATTAAATCACTATATACACAACATTTATGGAATAATACAACTTGCAGTACATCTGCACAGACAATGAAGTGAATGAACAGGTGAACTTGAAGTTACGTGCTAGCCAGAATGAGTAACTTATGTTGGCTGTGCTCCATTTCCATAAAAATGCACTACATGCAAGCAATATCCTAAACTGTCTACAACAAGGAAAATGAATAACCTCTGATGCATAAAGAACACAGTACCTTCTAAAAAGAATTACATTTATTGTGTGCTATTATTTCAAGAGCTCAGGTTTTTACAAGGACAGTTGTATTTTGGATGTATCTTTTATATGCTTGATGCATGTTTGAAATAATAAATATTTATATTTTTTTTAAATGTTTGAATATTTGGTTTGGTCGGTTACAATTTTGATTAACAATTTTACAATTTTATGGCATTTTACATATGAACTAAAGATGTTATTTTTGTTGAGGAAAATGACTACAATTAATTCATATGACATATTGACTAAATTAAAAGGACATTTCATCAAAAGACTAAAACTACATAGTTTTAGTTTCGTATACGAGTACAACAAAGTAAAAATAGTGATTTGGCCTGTAAGCTTATAATAAAGCTTTACAATAGTGCATGTTAGGAAAACCATTAAGATCATCAAGCACACTAATCGAGGTATGAGGAATGGTTAGGGCCACTGTTTGGTTATTGGACAAATGAAGGGGGTTTAATAATATGAAACAGCTTCTGGGGATGAATATTCAGAATGTCACCTTTGAAGCAGCCCAGTCAATCCAGCCCTTAGCACATGGATCCACATTGATGAGAACCAACCCCTCCACCAGATCAGGCTCATTCAACTAGATGAGAGACAGAAATTAATGACATTACACAGATTAGTTCATCATTAACACCAAGGGTCCCTTACTGACTGAGAGGATTAGGTTCTTGACATGTGGCAGACAGAAGAGACTAATTAGAGATTCATGACTTCTTGTAGAATGGTTACTTGTACACTTGTCTTGGTCATGTGATAATCTCAACCCAAAACTTTGTGATTGGTTTGGGTGCATACAAATGACATCAAAGAACAGAAAGCTGAGTCTGCAGTGGGCCTACCATCTGTGTACCTCAGCAGAAAATGAGATTCATAAGACCAGGCTGTTTTTCCAAGTCTTTAACGGTCCAGTTTTGGTGAGCTTGTTCCCACTGCAGCCTCTGCAGGCTGAAAGAAGTTGAACCTGACGTGGAATTTTTTGCTGTTGTAGCCCATCTGCCTCAAGGTTTGAATTAATGTGCATTCTGAGATGCTATTCTTCTCACTAAAGTTGTAAAGAGTGGTTATCCGAGTTAGCGTAGACTTTGTCAGCTCAAACCAGTCTGGCCATTCAAGTTGTAAGAAGAGTGAGAATGTGAGGCCCTGAACCAAAGTTACAGAGTCAATATTGAAATATAGATAACATAAGACGTGTGGGCCATGAAAAGCAACAGGGTTTTCTGCCGTCACCAGCATTCTTCAGATAATCTTTTCATAGCTTGATTATAACCAGTGGGAAACTTGAGTGTGTGTGTGTGTGTAATAAGAGTCCAAATAAATGCATTCATGAGGGCAACTATCCTCAGTGAGTGAGTTTAGTTGGTGAATGAGGGTTTTGGGTAGGGAGAGGGTATGAATGTGCATCCAACCTATTTGGCAAATGTGTATTAGAGGGGTGTATGTGCATTTCAGATTAACTCAAAATTGTAGGGGATCTTATTGAAGACTGAAGACAGGTGTCTTTATTGTTGATGGACCCCAATAACCTAAGATCTGCTTATTATAAACGTAACTTCATACATCTGTCCATTTACAGTGCAGTGTAAAAGTCTGAGTATTTGTATTTTGCATTTTATTTATTTGTTTCTAATCAAATTTGATTATTAGCATAACAATTTGAGTAAAAGTTGTTTTAGTATTTGGTAAGTGCATCCTTTGCTGTCCCATGCCTAGATTTAATGATACAAGAGCAAGAAAAAACATTTATAATTGTTTGTCTTAATTGAACACATCCCATTAAACATTTGCAATGCTGTGGAAAAAGTGAACCCTTGGATTTATTAACTAGTCGATCCTCCTTTGGCAGCAATAACCTCAACCAAGCGTTTCCGGAATTTTAGACAATTCTTTCTTTCAGAACTACTTCGGCTCAGTCATATTCTTAGAATGTCTGGTGTGAACAGCTCTCTTGAGGTCATTCCACAACATCTCTATTGGGTTATGGTCTGGGCTCTGACTGGGCCACTCCAAAAGGTGGATATTCTATATATTTTTTTTAAGCCATTCTGTAGTGAATTTACTTCAATGTTTAGGGCCATTCTACTACTGCATCACAACACTGAATTTTCCTGTGGGATATCTCGATCAACTTGGGAATTCATTTTTCCCCTTGTTGATGGCAAGCGGTCCAAACTCAAAATGTTTGTGTGCTTTTTATAAGTCAAAGTAGCTTTAACCCACACCTCCAATCTCATTTCATTAATTGGATAAGTTTGCCAACTCCTGGCTCTAATTAGCTTTTATTGACGTCATTAGCCTAGGGGTTCACATCATTTTTCCAACCTTGACTGAATGATTGAATGATGTATTCAATATGTACACAAACAATACAATAATTAGAGTGTTATTAGTTAAAACATATTGTGTTTGTTCATTAATGTAACTTGAACAATGAAGATCAACACAGATTTTAAGACAAATTTATACATAAAAAAAAATCAAGAAGAAATGCATCCGATTCTGCATTATTTCTTGATCAATATAATCAAATAAGCAAATTTGTGACACTGGCAAAGTTAACTTTTGAAAAAACAGTCAAGCACACAAGATGTTCCTTTCAATATTCTCAAATCATGCTGGGATAATATGATAGAGTCCATGTCAGATGGAGTGCATGCTGACATTAAAAGAAAAAGGGGCATATACTGAATACTAAGATATTCTAACATTCTTCTACATTTCTCAACATTTGACTATGCTGATATATAATGTGTACAGAACATATTTGTATATTATAACAGTACATTATAAGAGTGCAAAATAGGAAAAAATGTAGAGGACTTTCCCAGCCCACTGTGCTGTATTTACAAACTACTAATGACTAGAGGACCATTACCACAAGCTACTCTTTCGAATAGATACTTAGTTGAATAAAATTTCATTTGAATAGTACTTTTTATAATACATACTGCCTTAATGAAAAACATACATAACATTACTACTTGCATATTTTACATAAAGCCTTAGTGAGCAAGCCAAAAGAAACAGTGGCTGTAAATACTCCCCAAGATGTTAAATAGTTTGGGAAGTAAACCTTATACAATGACTAATTGGTTTTTATGATGAAATAAAACCTAATGATTCACTTACAGCCAGTCTGGAGAGGATATAGGCTCCAGCACCCACACCAATTCCAATCATACTACTGATCCTGTTTATTAAAGCACAACAATACATATAGCTCATTATATTAATAGTGTTGATGGTATATATATGATAAAAATAACAAAAATGATCTGAGACATTAGTAGAACAAACACTAAATATTCTGACTTCTTGAACATAAGGAATTATTTTTTTCCTTTATTCTACTGAATTAGGGATCAGAAAACAAAAATTGAACCGGTATGGCTGATCAAGGTCCTGACTCACTTCAGCTGGGTCATAACTGAAGGTAGCATCTCAGCAAGTTCATCCATGGTGGGATACTGGAATCTGAGAGAAAGAAAAGTTAGAGTAATGACAAATTACTATGGCTTTGATTGAACATTTTAAGCATCACAAGCAAGCTAATGCATTTTGATTAAAAACAAATAAAAAAAAGACTTTGTTTGGGACTAACAAGGCTTATTGCAGTAGCACATTATGTGAACAACACTGAACACCTGCAAATTTTACGACTGCTCAAAAAGGCATTTTAAAATTAGGCTACCTCATCAATACACTGCTTAGGTATGTGATTTATTACACTTTCATAGAAGACAATAAGGTTATGTTTTGAGGACAGTTTGACCTAGTAAGCGGTCTACGTTGACAGCAATTTTGTGCGACATAGTCGATTTCAACATTTTAAAGCATCAATGACTTCCTAAAATGCCATATAGGTAGGGTCCTAACTAGGTTTTGAGACTCAGCTAATTTTAGTAGTCTTACCCAGTGGGGAAAGGAGGGGCAGATTCTTGCTGTCCTGGAGCGTCCACATGGACCACAGCAAAGTGCTGGGTGATCTCCTGCATGTCCTCAAAGTTAAAGAGCGTGTTGAAACATGACTTATCTGCACCGAAAGAGAAAAACAAATCAAAACATACATTTTCCAGAAATCTGTTGGTTTGTGAAGGTGTATCAAAAGTGACCAGCAGACAATGCTGTATACTGAAGTCAATCAGATACAGCGACTCTTTCTGGCTCCTTTCTAAAGGCCCCAATATGCTTCCAGCAAAGTTCTTCATTCTTTTTTCAGGGGTAAAAAGAAGTTCAAAAAGTCGAGCAACGGTATACTGTTTGCGAACATTCAGACACCATCCACGCCACTGTGGGAGGCGTTTAGAGTAGCATTTAAATATAAGGATGCTCAGTAAAACCTTAATGGTGCTGTATGCGATTTCAGCCATTCTACTGCCCCAAGACTGAGCCACTGGATTAGCCATGCCATCTCTTTCAAAACCCTGCACTCCAAAGATACCAATTTAGCTTTATTGAGAACAACATCGTGCAGAAACAGTCGTTCCCTCAACTAACAACTGTTATGAACAAGATGGCTAAAAAAAACGTCAATCTGTCTCAATAATTTGCTGCAATTACAACACTACACCTTTCCATGAGAAAAAAATAAAAATAAAAAAATCACTAAAGCACCTTCAACTAGTGTGACATTATAATGTATTACTTACTTTATGGCTCATTCTAGGAGTAGAATTCACATGAGACGAACAAATCAATGATGATTTAAAGTAATATATATGCAGTAAAATTCAGAATTTATGATGCTAATGCGCTAACATGCTATACGCGGCCATTATATGCACCGGTTACACTCTGTTATTGTAAATTTATAATGACACTTATACTACTGGCAGTAAGAAGGCGTTTAGCAGCCGGTTAGAAGTTTTCCTAGAAGTTTAGTCAGGCGAGCGGTACCAAACCACCAAAACAAACAAAAAAAAACACGGTCTTGTTGATTTTGATTTTAAACCAGTTTTCTTCGATTTCATATGAAGTACACGGCATCCTCTAACATTTAATTGGATCGCCTTTAGCTTTAATCTTGTATCGACGTCGGGAAACTCAAACAACTCCATAAAGTCTTCTCCAGCACATCCCAAAGACTTTTAATGAGGTTAAAATTCAGGACTCTGTGGTTGCCAATTCATGGTTGAAAATGATTCCTCATGCTCCCTGAACCACTATTTCACAATTTGAGCCTGATGAATCTTGGCATTGTCGTCCTGGAAAATGCCTGTGCCATCAGTGAAGAAAAATCCATGGATGGGATAACCTGGTCATTCAGTACATTCAGGTAGTCAACTTCATTTTATTGCTGCATAATTTTGCTGAGTCTAGACCTGACCAATTGAAGATCCCAGATCATAACACTTCCTCCAGAGGCTTGTACAGTGGGCACTATGCATGATGGGTGCATTGCTTCATGCGATTCCCTTCTTACCCTGATGCGCTCATCGCTTTGGAATAGGGTAAATCTGGACTCAGACCAATTTTCACTGCTCCACAGTCCAATCTTTATGCTTCCTAGCAAATTGAAGTTGTTTTTTTTCCAATTAGCCTCACTAACAAGTGGGATTCTTGTAGACACACAGCTGTTTATTACCAATCCTGCAAGTTCTAGTCGCATTGAGAGTATGAAAATGCTCTTAATTACACTATTAAACCATTATACTTTTAGTGATCTCTGATCACAATCATTCAAGGTTTTTTTCCCGACCACATTTCTTCTGTGAAGCTGACTGTTCACCACTATCCTTCCAAGTTTTATTAATGCGTTGGACAGTTCTTAACACAATTCCAGTGATTTCAGCAATCTCCTTAGTTGTTTTCTTTGCTTGATTCAGGCCAATAATTTGACCCTTCTGAAGCACAGCAACATATTTTTCACGACCCCAGGATAGGTCTTCTGACATGGTTGTTTAAGAAACGAGAAGCTACACACTGCATTAGTTAGGATTAAAAGTATTGTTGCCAGCTGAAACATAGTAATCACTGCAATAATCATCCAATCATATGCTCTTAAAGGAATGTTCCAGGTTCAATACAAGTTAAGCTTAATCAACAGCATTTGTGGCACAATGTTGATTACCACAAAAATGTATTTCGCTCCTCCTCTTCTTTAAAAAAAGCAAAAATTTTGGTTTCAGTGAGACCCTTAAAATGGATGTGATTGGAGACAATAAAAGTGAACGTGGCCAATTTTTGGAGGGATTATACTCAAATGTGAAGCTTATAATTTTTTATAAAAGCACTTCTAAATTATTTGAGCTGCAAAATTTTAAATTCTAATTTTTACTGTCATTTTAGGGTTTGTTGACATTACATCATCATGGTAATTAGGGCTGTCAATTGGGCAGAGAAACTAAATTAAAATATTTCCAAAATTCAAATTAAATTAGAATTTTAAAGTCAGCTGATTTTTTAATCGACTTTGTTTTCTTAGTCCACAAGAGGGCGCATTGAATACATAAAACATACAGCACTGTTTTATTATTGCAAAGAACATTCTTGGCTGTTAATTTTTTTAGATTTTCAACTCCTCTTCTTTCGGTTGCTCCCGTTAGGGTTCACCTCAGCGGACCATCCGTGATCCACATATTTGACTTGGCACAGTTACACCCTTCCTGATGCAACCCCCAGTGGCTGGGGGACCCTGAGTCACACCTACGGGGCAATTTAGAGTCTCCAATTCAGCATTCCATTTTCAACTAATGTGCATAAAATAATGGTTTTAGTCAGTCCATATTTTCAAATGTTAAGTCAAAAATAAAAATGAGGGGGTAGGCAGTTTAAAGTAGTTATTCTTGCACTGATCCTACAGTATAATACTCCAAACTCAAGCTTCATAATAACAGCAAAATACCACATTGTTTTTTATTGTATGTAGAGTAGCAATATTCACAGAGTGCAGTGGTATTCGGCTGAACTCGGTGGTGAAGCGGCTCAGACTATGAGCCCAGGCAAGGGGCTGTTCAAACAGACAGAATACAACAGACTGGAATCGAACAGGAGGATCTCGAGATCCTCTTTCCTGACAAAAGATTTAAAAACTCCTTGCTTAATCTGAGAAAAGCTTATGAGAGAGCAAGACGTAAGGGGCTGTTCACATTGAATGCTTTTGCAACCATCCATATGATTTTTTTTATGAAAACGCGTGCTAGACAAACGTCTTTGTATTGCTTTTTTGTTTATTCAGCGTCTTGTGCAGGAGCACTGTTTTTTAAATGCCATGTTTAATTTAAAAAGTAACTTGAGACACCTGTTTTCTGTTAAACTGTATTTGTTGTACTGTGTCTAGCCTTTTTTAGAGCAAGATTTCAATCGATCTGTAGACATTGTCAGTGCTTGGCACACATCCAAAATTGGAATGCACAGTTTTGCCATTCGAATTTGCACATTTTCTCTTAAATTCGATGAATATTCAAATTTGAATGGTAACAAAGTAGTCAAATTGGGAATAACTTTACACAGAAAAAGTTAACAAGTGATTTTATGTCACAGATGCTTTCGATTGAGCTCAACTTGTTTTGAACCCGGAACATTCCTTTAAGTATCTTCTTATTTAAATCCAAATGGCTACTATTTTTTTGATCAGGCAGTGTATATTGGGGCCTTAACAGTAGGCCTGGGTGAATATCTAGAATGCATGTTCCTGTACTCATGATATACAAGCTCTATAACATTGCTTTTTGTTGCTTACAGACAGAAACTTTGAATATGTGAGATTGTTGGATGACTTACGGTTGAGTCCAATGTCATGATAGGTGAGAATGACCGGTCTGTTGCCTTTAGGGGTCCCTCTCAAAGTCACGTGCAGGACACCGTGAGGAGTCTCAATGTCGTGCTCCTGTAACAAATCAGAAGATAAAAAATTGTGAATAAATAAAAGTAACTGACATGATTACTATATCCCACAAAGAGCTGTGGGAGGTCATTTGGATGAGTCAAGATGACTACAAAGGTCTATGGTTACATGAAAATGTGGATCAGATAGATTCTTTGCACACACGGACAAAACATTTATTGTTTATAATTTACATCTGTGCCACAGACACAAAATGGCAATTAGTCAGCAATAAATCTTATTACATACATGATAATATCAAGATGCCTTAAAAGGGACTTTGGCAAAGGTCAACATCAGATTTAGTCACACTCGTGTCTGCTTGTGTCTCCCTGTGTGTATTGGAAGGTAATTAGTTACTGCCCAATGCTGATGTTGTTTGTTATTGCACATCACCACAACAACCGCAACATTGTACGTAAGAGTAAAAACCTGCAGCCTTGGATGAAATGAACACCTCGACTACAAGCACATACAAACAGCAAAAGGCTGAAACCACAAGAATGAGGTGAGTGGCAACTCAACTGCCCTCTAGGGCTTCTGAGGACAGAAGAGCTGAAAAGCAGCAGGTCTTTTTATAATCTCATTCCACACACAGCATGCCATTTCATTACACTGGATGAATCTGCATACAGTCCATCAAAAAGAACTCAGAACTAGACCGATGGAGACTACCCTTATTTTGATGCAAATATGCAGGGATCTGCACCTTAATAGATTTGAAATGAATTACTGCATAATAGTGCTGTGCCAGTTTAAACATTTCAATAACCTCTTGACAAATGTTCGTCAAAAATAGCATTCATATCTGTATAAAAGTTTAGCAATTAAAAATAAAATAAATACTGAGTGCACCTTCAAAAAAAAAAAAAAAAAAAAAAAGGCAGAAAACTACATTTCTATATTTGATCATGGTAAAAATATATACGTAATGTCTCTGATAATCTTAAACAGAAGATCTAGAACTCAAGCAGGCAGCTGACACCTGAAGTAAACCACATCAGCCCCTACTGAAGATAGATGATTTAAAAATAGAGGCGGCGGTTATGTGTGATTGCGCTCCATGACATCGTGTGTTAGATGACTGAATGGTACATAAAGAGATCAGACAGTAAACAGTCTTCTGGAACAGGTGTTTCTACAATATCATCACTTGTCCATAATTAAAGAGCATTCTGAGGTGAGCAGCTTTAACACTGTTGACATTGGCTGCGTCTCATCACGTGAATCAGTATATTTTGAAAAGAAATTTGGGAACTGACAAGGTAATGATCAAATGAACATTGGGTCAATGATAACTCAGTTACCCAAGACATGATTTCAAGGTTTTGCATTAAAACAAAGAGCTATTCTAAAAGTTAACATTAGGGGTGTCCATGGTTAACCGATTAACCGTTAAAAATTGCGTAACCGAGTGAAACATTTTGCTCGGTTAAGTGGCGTCAATGGCGTGCATTGAATTTAGTTGTAATACATTTTTGCACCACCAGAGACTGCCAGAGCGCTCCCAGATATTTGTAATGTCAACAAGTAGTAGTCTTGACCAGTTTTCTAATATGAAGCGGGCAAAGAAAAGCACAGCGTGGGAGCACTTTAAAATCGAGAATGACGGGGCAAAATGCAAGTATTGCAATGCAGCATTAAATTCTAGGGCCTTGTTCACAGGCCACGAACGCAAAAGTCAGTGACCTACTTTAACTGCTCTGTCCTTACCACTGCGTTTTATTTCTATAAATTAATTTCGTTTCAAATGTGGTCCAACCAGTTATTAAAGGTGTTAAAAATGAACTACCCCTTTCTCGTGTGTCTGTATCTCGGGGTTGCGGCGCGCACACCAGGGATGGAAATTAGCACCCGCCACCAGCCAAATGCGGGTGATTTTGTGTTGTGGTGGGTAAACTCGCTTCACCTACCGGCCACCGTGGCGGGTAAATAAAAATAGCATCATGCGACGTTCGTCTGTTAAAGGACAAATTAGTTTGAATAAAGGAGGAGACACTGATTAGCAAGACAACTCAGTGAATGTGCTTTCCATTAAATGAATCACACACACAGTAAACAAATCCTTAACAAAAAAACAGGGCTATTCTGGTGGGTGCGGTGACGCGCTCATGTAAGGGTGGCGGCGTGGCGCTGACAATAAAGCTCCTAAAATCTGTCACAAAGAACCGGCAAAAGTAATGATTATGAATATAATTCATATTATATTATGTAAAATATAGCAAGGAGATATTTTAATTATTTATTAATAAACAAGTCTTTTCTTTGTTCGTGTCATTTGCAAAGATGAAGTTGATGAAGTTGACGATGCTGACTCGCGGTCTTCGCAGTAACGCACCAGAGAGAAATGCACATTTCTTACGGATTACATAAGCAGAGAGCAGTCTGTGTCTGTTTTCTTTAGTTTTGAATTATTTGTGAGGCAAGGCTACCTTATACACTGAGTTTGGGTTCATTTATGAGACGAGCTCCAGTTCACGCGCCGGCGCCTCCGCTTCGTGATTATATCGTCTGCTATATTTAATTCTTATTTATTAAATCCAGGCAATTGGTTGATGAAACATTGATTAAAATTAAGACACAATTAATACAAAACGAAATTCACTTTAAAGAAAGGTTTTGTGCTTTCTGTTTGATGTCTCTGTGGAAGTTTAAAAGCATCTTTCAGTGCCGCTTTCAGAGCGCTCACGTCCGTAACATTGTGTTTTCCTCGTATGCGAACTGAAATGAATATCAGTTCATGGATTGTGTGTGTAGGCTATAAGAGAGAAAGAGAAAATGCCAGTATTTCATTGAGACTTGAGATTAAATAAACGGCTTAAGTATTGTAGATCTTGTAGTATTAATTTTCACATGCAGTTACACATTGTCGGTTAAAAACAAGAAAGTGGCTGGTAAAAACATTGAGTGGCTGGTAGAGTTTGAAATCTACAGTGGCCGGTGGACAAAAAAGTTAATTTCCATCCCTGGCGCACACTATGGTTAACCGAGTATTAACCGTTAAGGGCCTCGGTTAACGGTTAATGAAAAACTTGAAAACGTGCAGCCCTAGTTAACATACACATAGGGTTGGGATCAGCAGAGTAAAAATAATTTGCATACCTAGCCTAAAATTGTAATTTTCTAGGCTACTTACTCAAAAGCATACATTCTTGATGAACAAATGAACATGTCAAGATGTCCACATGGTCCTGTGAAAGACAGGACCTGACTCACCTGAGGTGATTACACCTGCGCTTGAAAAAGCCAGCTCGGTGGGAAAGTAACTTGCAAGCACACACAAATTTATAGACTAAAATATGAAAACATCCAATGCAACTTGCAAGCCTACGTTTCAGAAATCTGATTCCGGCACCATCACCAAATTGATTTCCATTCATTGCTGGATTTGCAAGAGGAGATTTGAGAGGGCCAGTGAGAGGGAGGTAGCCTTTGTAATAATATATAGCCAAACGTAAATTTGTAAATATGCTGAACAGTTTAATGGTGAAAAATATTTACAAACTAGTAAGTCCAGTGTCAACTAGCAGCTTCAGAACCGTTTAGTCGACTAGCCACGCACATCCCTCATGGAAAAGCGCGGCCGGTTTATGATAGGCTTCAGATTGCCCCGGCCGTGAAACAGCAGAGCACACTCCATGAACAATTTTGTTGGAAAAGTGCTATGAGAGTATCAGTACACCCTAAGCAGCCTGTTCTAGAAAATGTTATATACACTGATCAGCCACAACATTAAAAACCACTGACAGGTGACGCGAATAATATAGATTATCTCGTTACAATGGCATCTTCAAGGGGTGGGATATATTAGGCAGCAAGTGAACATTCAGTTCTTGAATTTCATGTGTTGGAAGCAGGAAAAATGGGCAAGCGTAAGGATCTGAGTGACTTTAACAAGGACCTCTATGGAGATCATCAAGAGCACCAAATTCCTTTGTGTTTACCTGTCGAAAAACCTCACCTGGTCCCTCAACACCAGCTCTATTACCAAGAAAGTCCAGCAGCGTCTCTACTTTCTTCAAAGGCTGAGAAAAGCACATCTCCCACCCCCCATCCTCACTACATTCTATAGAGGGACTATTGAGAGCATCCTGAGCAGCTGCATCACTGCCTGGTTTGGGACTTGCACCGTTTCGGACTGCAAAGCCCTGCAGAGGACAGCTGAGAAGATCATCTGGGTCTCTCTTCCCTCCATCAAAGACATTTACATAAAACGCTGCATCTGCAAAGCTACCAGCATTGTGGAGGACCCCACACACCCCTCACACAAACTCTTCACCCTCCTGCCATCTGGCAAGCGGTACCGAAGCATTCGGTCCTTCACGACCAGACTGTGTAACACCTCTTCCCCCAAGCCATCAGACTCCTCAATACTCAGAGATTGGACTGACACACACACACACACACACACACACAATCCAACTTTTGCACATGCCCAGAGTTGCACTTTAATTCATTGTCACTATACCTGGCTGTTACCTCAGTAACTGCTATGTCCATAGAACACTATTTCATATATATATATATATATATATATATATATATATACACACATATACACACACACACACACACACACACACACACAGGTGCTGGTCATATAATTAGAATATCATCAAAAAGTTGATTTATTTCAGTAATTCCATTCAAAAAGTGAAACTTGTATAATGTATACATTCATTCCACACAGACTGATATATTTCAAGTGTTCATTCCTTTTAATTTTGATGATTATAACTGACAACTATTGAAAACCCCAAAATCATTCTCATAAAATTAGAATATTGAGAAAAGGTTCAATATTGAAGACACCTGGTGCCACACTCTAATCAGCTAATTAACTCAAAACATCTGTAAAGGCCTTTAAATGGTCTCTCAGTCTAGTTCTGTAGGCTACACAATCATGGGGAAGACTGCTGACTTGACAGCTGTCCAAAAGATGACCATTGACATCTTGCACAAGGAGGGCAAGACACAAAAGGTCATTGCTAAAGAGGCTGGCTGTTCACAGAGCTCTGTGTCCAAGCACATTAATAGAGAGGTCGAAGGGAAGAAAAAGATGTGGTAGAAAAAAGTGTACAAGCAATAGGGATAACCGCACCCTGGATAGGATTGTGAAACAAAACCCATCAAAAAATGTGGGGGAGATTCACAAAGAGTGGACTGCAGCTGGAGTCAGTGCTTCAAGAACCACCACGCACAGACGTATGCAAGACATGGGTTTCAGCTGTCGCATTCCTTGTGTCAAGCCACTCTTGAACAAGACACAGCGTCAGAAGCATCTCGTCTGGGCTAAAGACAAAAAGGACTGGACTGCTGCTGAGTGGTCCAAAGTTATGTTCTCTGATGAAAGTAAATTTTGCATTTCCTTTGGAAATCAAGGTCCCAGAGTCTGGAGGAAGAGAGGAGAGGCACAGAATCCACGTTGCTTGAAGTCCAGTGTAAAGTTTCCACAGTCAGTGATGGTTTGGGGTGCCATGTCATCTGCTGGTGTTGGTCCACTGTGTTTTCTGAGGTCCAAGGTCAACGCAGCCCTCTACCAGGAAGTTTTAGAGCACTTCATGCTTCCTGCTGCTGACCAATTTTATGGAGATGCAGATTTCATTTTCCAACAGGACTTGGCACCTGCACACAGTGCCAAAGCTACCAGTACCTGGTTTAAGGACCATGGTATCCCTGTTCTTAATTGGCCAGCAAACTCGCCTGACCTTAACCCTATAGAAAATCGATGGGGTATTGTGAAGAGGAAGATGCGATACGCCAGACCCAACAATGCAGAAGAGCTGAAGGCCACTATCAGAGCAACCTGGGCTCTCATAACACCTGAGCAGTGCCACAGACTGATCGACTCCATGCCACGCCGCATTGCTGCAGTAATTCAGGCAAAAGGAGCCTCAAATAAGTATTGAGTGCTGTACATGCTCATACTTTTCATGTTCATACTTTTCAGTTGGCCAACATTTATAAAAATCCTTTTTTTCTTAAGTAATATTCTAATTTTCGGAGATACTGAATTTGGGATTTTCATTAGTTGTCAGATTTAATCATCACTATTAAATGAAATAAATATTTGAAATATATCAGTCTGTGTGTAATGAATGAATATAATATCCAAGTTTCACTTTTTGAATGGAATTACTGAAATAAATCAACTTTTTGATGATATTCTAATTATATGACCAGCACCTGTGTGTGTGTGTGTGTGTGTGTGTGTATATATATATATATATATATATATATATATATATATATATATATATATAAATAAAAATAAATAATGTATGTTATGTTTACATTTGGCATTTTTAGAAAGTGTCATCTTTTTGCACTATTCATTACAAATCTGTCTCTTACTGTCTATTGTCCTGTTCCTTTTAGTAATTTATTGTACTGTCCCATACTTTTTGCACATGTTTGCATGTGCACTTTATTAAGAAATATTATGTAGAAATATTATTTAGTCTGTGTAGTCTCATGTGGTTCTGTGTTTGTCCTATGTTGTTTTATGTAGCACCATGGTCCTGGAGGAACGTTGTCTCGTTTTGCTGTGTACTGTACTAACTGTATATTGAAACGTTGAAACGACAATAAAACCACTTGACTTGAAGGAATGTAATGTTAAGGCTGTACACAGTAACGTTTAACTTTAACAATGCAATCAAAGTGAATAGCAGACAACAATGCCACCACAACAACATGGGCCTCCGTTCATTTATTGGGATTTTGGTTTCATACTAGAGTGCATCAGGATTTAATTTAATTTGGGCTCTTGAAGCTTCTATGCCTGTGCCCATCACAGTAAGGGAATTTACTTAAAAACAATCAATAAATGTTTTTTAAAAACTAATCGTCTGGTTAATCTGTTATTAGAGATGCACCGATTGTAATTTTCTTGGCCGATTCAGATTTCCAATTTTTTTCCAAGTGTGACCTGCCGATACCGATTTTTCCGATCCCGATTTTCTTTCTAAGAACTATCTACCTTTCTTCAATGCAAAATTTAATTTTCAAACATTACAATTTCCCCCCAAACAAAGTTACAGGATCTTCTCTGACTTCTGATATATAAAGTGCTCTGTGACTGGAAAGAGGTAGAAATAACAATTAACTGCAAATGAGTTGCTTTATATAACAAAACAGATGTCATTTTCCACTATTTTTATAAATGGACCTTTTTCTATTTTTTTTACTCGTCTATCAAAACAATTCCAAATATTACAAGCCTAAACTGAAGTGTCCAATACACTCAACATTGACATTAAGCTTACATTAGATGTCCAAATATCAGAGGTAAACTCCCGTAATTTGTATGGCCGAAACCATGTTACCTGGCAACGAAATCTCATTTGCGCTGTTGAAATCTGCGCAGGCAGTAGACGCGAGAAGTTGAATCAAGCGTCACCAGTAGATGGGAGGAGACTCAGCTGGTGCTCCAGCGAAAATAAATAAATAAATATATATATGTAAATTTAACAACAGCTGGATGAAAGCATTTAATTTCATATCCCGAAGCCATATCAACAATACCCACACCTTTTGCAAAGTGTGTCGTACTGATTTTAAAATCAGACACAGTGGGAAAAATTACGTTACTCAGCACATTAAATCACAACGGCACAATTTATATGCATTTAGCCTGCCTCTGCCATCCCATGGTTTACTTTAGCCTTACAAATATTACAAATTGCGAACTTTATGTATTTTTCACTCACAGTGAAGATCTTCCACGCCAATGTCATGTTTCCATGCGGCTGTGACATTATTGTCTGCGCTGCTGGCAACAAAACGGACCGGCTCGGAATCGGAAAAACGTGAGACTGACCGGCCGGTCACCGGTCAGGGCCGAGCATGCGGAAAACCGGCTGATTCCGGTCCCTGGCCGGTTGATCAGTGCATCTCTATCTGTTATCAGTAGGGATGGGACAATATCGAATTTAGATACACTGCGAACCAAAAAAAATTACAAACCACATCGTAGCAAAACTTGATATTTGCAACATTATTTTCTGTCCATGTGATCATAAATGAAATGTCCCGTCAAACATCATAAGCTCTCTATCGCTTCTACTGCGCTTTTTTTTTTTTTTTACACACTGTTTACAGGGCTCACACATGGTCCTTGACATAAAGTGCTTGAATTTAGCTTTTAGAAATGTAAGTACTGGAATACCAGGAAAATCACCTTGTTTTGATGAAAAATGCTTGATTAAAACAGATTGTTTCCTCCGTGTAATGTGTCCAAAGATGAGGCACACTCCACTTTTATTGAATAATGTGTCTTAATATCTTTTCTGTTCTTTACAGTCATATAAAAAAGTAAAAATAAATATACATTTGAAATCTCACACAGTATGGATGTGGTAAATAAACCTAGAGATTCTTGTTGATGTTTGCTGAACCGGAAAACTGCGAGATGTACTTTAAACTCTTAAAGTGACAGTACCTTTTTTAGCATTTCTTATACAAATGAATGTAAACAACGTAATTACTTGTAAATTGTACACATTATTTCAAAGAGAGAGTTCATGTCATTATTATATATACAATTTCATGATATAATAATTCATATAATGTAGAATATTTGTATTTTTACAAAGTAAAATTTTTTATTATCATGATGACAAAACAATTATTAAAATATAAATATACATGTTCACATACTTATTTCAGGACAAGTTCTGTTCAGTTTTATTGCTTGTTCTGTACCTGATCAGCCTGAATGATTTGTTTGTGATCTTTTCTTATAGAGAAACTATTATTTAAACTTTGAACATTTATATTGTGTATTAAAGAACATTATTTTGAAAAGAAATTATTGCTCAAACAATCATTGAAAATAAAAAAATGTCTGTATTATTTTGTCATTTAGGGTATTAATCGTGAAGCTCATATTATATATTGAACCGAATCGTGAGATAACCATATCGTCCCATCCCTAGTTATCTCCCTTTTACACAACCTTCGTTATCTGCATTAGCAAAATCCAATATTGGTCATCATCTACTTGGAAAGCACCACTAACTAATTATAAAAACAATACAGTGTCCCTGAAATAAAAACAAAACCCCCTTTTAAAATTCAATTGGATAAAAGGAGGAAGTAATTTGTGTCCAGCAGACTAATGCAATGAATCCTCTATACTGGGTCTTTGAGACACAATTTTTGTGGCACAGCTCACCAACAGGGTATCTACACATCTTTGCATAAAAACAAAAAAAAAACTACATGGCAGATCAACACATTTAGTACCAGATTTAGACATCCCAGGCTCCACCCAACAGAGTGGCTTCAGACAGCACGCTCCCACCAGCGTAATCTCTTTCTCTCTCTTTCTCTCTCTCTCAAAGCCTCCCATTGGTGGCACATGAAAGCACACACGTAAACAATCTTCAGACAAAAGCATGATACGCACATCTTTCTACCTTACTACATGTAATAAAAAAATATTCAAACTCTCTCTCACACATACAGAGTCGAACTGAGAGCAAGAACGGGTTCAAAAGTTCCTGCTGTGCTTAACAGCAAAAGCAACAGGCTGCTCAGATGCAAAAACACTCTTTCTTCCCATCTCTCACTAATATAGAGCCGCTAATGCTCACCATGCCAATCACCGCACAGGAAACCTGGTTGAGGTCCAGCACTGCAGTCATGTTTCATCCACGAAAACAGAAAGAGACGCTCTCCTGTTCAGTCTTCTCACTCTCCACAGAGAGAGGGGAGGTGGAAGCTTAGGAGGTAAGGGAGGGGACAGTCAAAAAAAAAAAGAAAAACGATGGACTGAGATGGAAAGACTAAGCAAAAGAGAAGCCTGTTGATTCGTACACCCAATGATAGATAAAACACTATATTTTACTTAATAGCAGTAAGCGTAACTACAATGAGGGAATAAGGGGGATCCAAAGGAAAGCAAACATATAATGACTAGGAGAGAGAGAGAGACAGAGAGGGGTAAACATGGAAGGCACTCAGGCAGTTCCAATTGGATTTACAGGGTCAGGTGTGTGTTTGGGGGGGGGTTTATCTTCGAGACTGCTTGCGTTTCAGTGTGTGAGTTGATAAGGGTGATTACTAATTACTGGTGGTGAATAAATTCATTCAAAAAGCTCAGTGAATTGAACATTGCTGTTATACACCCATTCCAAGCAGCTGTTGCCATAGTGACAGGCATGAACAATTCTGTGCGACAGTACATGCAGGAACATCTCCAAAAGTCTCGACTATTGTGGTTCAAGTCCCCGAAATGTAAAAAGAAAGGATTATGGGTACTGCTGAGGGAACTGTGAGTGCCTCCCACAGCACAAAGCTGAAAATCCAGAGCTTAACCCAATCAGGTTTTCCTGTCTGGGGTGCGCAGCCTGGCTGCAACAGGGGGAAAGACTGTTGAAGAACAGGGATTGTACATCTTTACAATTTCTGGGAGAATACTAATATGGATGTTTTAAATGAGACAAAGGTTTTCTTTGACTAGTATGGAAGCCATCCTCCGAAATTGAATGTGCACCAAGGAACCTACAGTAGTCACAAAGAGCCATACTTTTGACTTTACATCGCAACAGTTTGGTTCAAGAAGTAAAAATTTAATTCCTTTTTTCTGTAGGGAAATAGATTTTTAACGATAAATACCTTTATAGACAAATACCATGGGCTCTGCGGCTGTAAATCAATGGTATTTGCTTCTGTTGATGCCATCAGTCTGTGTTAATTTTAACTTGCCAAAAATGTTTTTTAATAGTGGAATTCCTGGTTAATAACAACACTACCCATGATCCTGAAGGAATTAGATCCACCAGTCAGAGAATTTCAGCCAACAAAGCCAAGCAGCGACCGCTCACTTCCATGACATACTCCAAGTGACCTAATCGAGTCAGTCTCCATACACGATCAAACTACTTATTTGTATACAATACTTCTGAATATTTTGCAATAAAAATGGAAAATATTGTTTCTAAATTAATAATCAATAACTTCAAGTAAAAAGTTTTATTTTTTCATCATTTGTAATTTGAATACTCCACCTGCAATGCTTGAAGGAATTGTAGTCAATTCCCTCATGAAAAGACATTAAGTACATGGTCTTGTATCTTTGTTTTATTTTCAAATACTTCTTTTCTTCATGTCAAAGTTAGAATGATGTTATTTACTTCATAACTGGCTGGTTTGGTTCATGGCTTCTAATTCTTATATGAAGGATTCTATGAAAACCCTGTGATATAAAAAAACAAAACAAACTTAATGGGAAAAATACTTCAGGAACCAAGATGGCCGAAAAAAATTAGCAGGCACTGTTGCACTCTATTGGCATCAAGTCTTCCAAGCTCACTTTGCAGGTTCCTTACGTCAACTTGGAGAAGATGTAGTAAGACAGATGTCTAAAGTGGCCAACCACACTTTTTGTTTTTAAATTGGACATTCAGAGACAGGTAAATCTGAAATCAGTAATCCAACAATAAAACAAATAAATTGAGTATCGCAAACAAAACTTAGTGTTAAATAGATTGGATGCATGAACCTTGCAATCCCTGGCATATCCAGCAACAACTACTTGCTAAGAAGCGCCCATGGTAGCAGCCCGATACTTTGTAAAAACAAGGAACCACACTAGAGTATGTCTTAAAATCTGGGGTTGGGCAATTCCCACGATATGGATGTAAAATTTGCTGTGAAAATGTCAAATTGAACTTCTACTCATTACCAGTATATCAAGCAGTTTATATGTATAATTATAGACCCCTGCAGATAGAGTACAGCATCAGAAAAGTTTCAGCCTATACAAGTTTTTGGGAGACCGCACACTTTGGAAGAATCCTGTGAATTGAAATGCACAATCCAGAAATAATAATAGCCACAGAATTTAGAAGGGTTGGCACACCAAATAACATGTAATATAATTTTTTTTATTCATTGTCATATTCATATAAATGGGGGAAAAAAAATGGCATTACAGACGTGACCGTTGTGAAAGCAGCAGTTAACATCATGAGAAACCATCCAAAACGCTTTGAAATCTGCAGACATAGACCTCTCAGACATATATTACATTATAATACCCATCAAGGCTGCATGATGAATTGAAATAAGATTGAAATCACCATTTTTCCATGGTATGGTTGGCATTTTCGTGGAATTGCCCGGTTCTGTAATTAAAGTAATAATAAAGTTTGTGACGTGAAGTTCAATGCTGATGCAAACACAACGGGAAGTGAACTGCTACTAATTATCTACTTTGCTTTGTTTGCAAGTAACATCAAATGGACTTAATCAAAGCCAAACAAACACTTTTCATTTTGTTTTCAGATTTAAAGTGTTCATTCAATTTTCCTTGATCTTTTGAGATATAAGAGGTCATTGTACTATAAAAACTCAATCTCATCACTGCAAAAAGCGCATTTGTTGAAACCAAGCTGCCAAAACGACTTCTCTACTTCCTCTACATTGTGATGTCACACTGTGGTAGACACATGCATCTAATCACCTTCAACACATCAATGCCTACTTTACCTTGCCTACTTTACCTTTAATCACTTCCGTAGCCCACCCAGTAGTGGCAAGCAGTGAGATGACAAGTAGAGAGCAGGTCAGTCAAGGGCAGAGAGCCAATCATAAAAGTGGGCGTTTTCAGTCAAGTCTTAAAGGAGCAGCATCACCAAAACTGAGCATTTCTGACAGAGGATCACAATAAAGGTGGAAGCGCTTTTAATTGCTTTACAAATATGTTACATTTATTTTACTAATATCCGTGTGCCGCTCTGTCTTGTGCACATTCTGAGTGATGCAGATTTTGTCATCAGCACAGTTAAAAGACCATGACAAAGCAACCGTAGTGCATATGCGGCGAATGCGTTTGTACCAGCTCACAGTAAAGTGTATATGTCTCTGCGAGGACAACAGGACAGCTGAATATCAAACAAGAGTGTGCAAGGAAGACAGACAGTGATGTTTGCAAGTGTGAACATCAATGTCAAAAGCCTGATCCAGGATTAAAAAAATGATTTTCTGAACACAATATAGACCAATATATTAATATCCAAAATTCTATTGGTATTTTTAACCTGCTCTTCAAGCACCAAAGTGACACTGGAGTGCTCAGAGCATCATGGTGTGAGAGGGCCTCTACAGTCATCAATGTAAAATCGACCTAAATTAGATCAGAGTTTGTTCCATTTAAAATAACAAAGATGGGTAATGACACTCGGTAGATTAAAAACAGCATATGGGAAACACTTCTCTGCACTAAAATGACATCCGCAAAGAAAAAACAAAAACATTTACATTTAAGATAATCTTAAATGGATGGTTCACCCCAAAATTAAAATTCTACAATACAATAAAAATTAATGGTGAAAAGTCATTGAATGCTAATCTACGAGTGCACTATCCCTTGACAATAAGACAGTATTAATAATCCATTTTACCCTATTATACCATATTGTTAATTATTTGACAACATGGTAATATTAACACAATACAATTTTTACCTTAACCATTAATACATAAATCCCCATTCATTCACAATTAAAATATATTGAATGCATTCTTGAATGGTCCATGCTCCTGTTATAAAGTGTACCATGTTTTCTGTTGCCGAACATTTTTGACCTTTTTAACAGTAAAGACAACACAAAGTATGTGAAGATCACACAAGACCATAAGGATAAAACTTGTGTATGATGTTAAAGAACTGACAGTTAAGCGGTCATGACCTTTGAACATATGTGTAACCCTCCCACAAAGGAGGTCCCAGAAAGATGGGTTAACCCTTGACATTTCAGACTGCATAAACTTCTCCTGGTTAAGGGTGTTTCCCAGGATGCACCTGAGCTTATGATGGATGACAAGGTGGGTGAGGGGAAGAAGGATTTCCCTACCATTACAGGGTGTGAATAAAGACCCCTTTGCACCAGCCCACGCGCATACAGCCCTGCTCTGGAACACACCCTTGATAAGTATAACTGTATGCAAGTGTATGTTGTGCTTGTGTGCAGCCACATCAAGCAGCAGGTGTATCCTGCCTTAGCAGTAGTTGAGGATGCTCCAAATCGGCAAAGTCAGAGATGAGAGAGGCACAAGTGTTTTGATCTCAGACATTAAAATGTCAGCCTTTTCTCTGACTATCTGAACTAAAAAAGTGATGAAACACCACTCATGATCCACAGAGGGCAGCATCTATTAGCATATACCCAATTACCAGCCTCTATTTTTTTCACAAATAAGGGATTTATCAGGGTAAGCATACTGAAGTCATTTTCTTACGTTGCTCTATTAAATGTTAAAAGAGTCATCCATTTCCTCATCTCCCTCACTCGTTTTTGGTAGACTCTGGTACATAAAGATGAATATAAATTGAATTGATCTGGAAACTGATTGGATAAGCTGATCTAGCTGTACTAGAATACACAACATTGAATTGACCGTGACATCACATAGCAGAAAATTGCAATTCTGTGTTCTTCGAGCAGCAGATTTTAGTGGTAGATGAGCAGCGCTGCGGTTTTAAAACTCTAATCATTATATTGTCTTATTATTCAGGGATTACTATAGTTTATAACAAAAAATATAAACACTGAGCACTTATAAGAAAGACCTTTACGCCTACATATTCATGCAATTATCTATTTACCTATGGCTCGTGGAACGCATCAAAAAATGTGCTCCCTGAATGATAATAATACATGTTGTCCATATGTCAAATTTTGTCAAAAACTAGTTTGGAGGGGGGCCTGGGTAGCCAAGCGAGTAAAGATGTTGACTGCCACACCTGGAGTCACAAGTTCGAATCCAGGGCATGCTGAGTGACTCCAGTCAGGCTTCCTAAGCAACCAAATTGGTCCAGTTGCTAGGAAGGGTAGAGTCACATGGGGAAACCTCCTTGTGGTCGCTATAACATGTGGTTCTTGCTCTCGGTGGGGCGCATGGCGAGTTGTGCTTGGATGCCTCGGAGAATAGCGCGAAGCCTCCACACACGCTTTGACTCCGCGGTACCGCACTCAACAAGCCACGTAATAAGATGCGTAGATTGACTGTCTCAGACATGGAAGCAACTGAGATTCGTCTTCCGCCACCCGGATTGAGGCAAGCCACTATGCCACCATGAGGACTTTGAGCGCATTGAGAATTGGGCATTCCAAATTGAGGAGAAATAAACGTATATAAAAAAAATTGTTTGGAAACACTGTCGAGAAAAAAAAAAAAAGGTATTATGCAAAAATTGTAGTGTCACATGACAGATTAGGGGAGGAGCACTTGGACTGGTGAGGAGACTCAAGTTTTCCTCCATATCATTACAACGACATTTCCTTTATTATTGGTTAATTAGCTTGAAAGATTCCTGCAGCATTCACTTGACAGTGGCTGTGCTGGATGTAGAGAGTGTGGAGATGGAGAGGAGCACCTGAGGGGGAGAAACCGAACAGACCTCTGATTTGCTGGCATCCTCCAAAATGGAGTCTATTCATACAAGATCATTCTTACATCATATTTGGCCTCCTATCGGTCACAGCGGTTGTGCTTTGTAAATTAAAACAGTCGTTTGCAATCAGTTTGTGCGATTGCCCTGTGGCAAGTTTAAATCTTCCAACAGCAGCTGCGGGTCAATTGGGTCTTATTAGAGCAGATGTGATACTAATGACAGTAATCTGTGAAATATCACAAATCATGTAAATTCCTGATTTTGTCCAGATCCACTCATTCTGATGAAAATCTAAAAATGAAAACGGTTGGAAACATGTTTATTTTTTAACAAACAGCACTTTTTGAGCATTTTTCTCAACTTGAATGATTCGCACATTAAAAGCAGTTGTTTTCTGTGGTGCCAAAAGAACCCAGAAGTGCCGTAGCCAAGTATTTGTTTGTAAACAGCAACTTCATCTATGCAATAATAAAAGAACATTATTTTATGGTTGTGCACATGGCAGGGACAATATCCTCTAGTGGAAGAATTTGCTTAAAATAACGAATGAAAAATCTGTAATTTTTTATTATGTAGTAAAATTTTTAAAAGCAACATTCCACAAGAGGCTGTGTTACACGATACACTGTTTTTCGCACCTTGCTTAAATATAAAATGATCAGCTTCGCTAATTACACTACAGATTAAACCTGTAAGCATGTCAGTGAGTGTCTGTGCATACAAGCGTAAGAGAGACAGAGAGAGTGAACTTTATAGGTGATGGTAATGAGAGTTGATGCTCATCTCTTGTGTCAGTCCGTGTCCAGTAGAGCGGGCTTGACACCCATCTAACACATCCACTGCCCCCAAGCACCATCTGACCCACTGCCATATCCCTACAGAACCAACGCTGCACATTACACTTAAACTAATAGATAATGGGAGTGAAATAACAGGCTCAAGTAGGCATTGTATATATATATATTTGTGGTCATTTTAGTCTAAATACATGCAGAAGAACATACAGTATAATCAAAAGTACAGCTGAACCGAACATCAAAAATAAAATTCAACAGGGTTTCTGGGAACAGCTTGACTGTTATATGTATTTATGCTGCCCTCTTGAGGAGAAGCTCAACAGGAGTCAATTACATCATTCACAGAGACCCATTCACCACTCACACGCAACCACCAGCCAACATCTACACAGTTACCATAGCAACTGCTCCTAATGATATTAGCACGCAGAGGGAACAATAAAAGCTAAGGAAAAGACAGTAATGTGATCAAGTAAAGTGAGAATAGTGCACTCTTAAAGTTTCCTTTTTCCCCACTGTGGAGGAGTTCAGGGATGTTACATTGTGTAATAGTTCAAGTCCTAGTATTGCATAGCTACCAGCTTTAGTAGAAACCCAATGGAGGAAAAGAATAATGCACTTTTGCAACTCAGAAGACAGACAATCCATAAGGATGTAAACATACTGTGGATCAGTCACCTTAAACACCCCATTTACTCATCTCTCCTACTCATTCTCTCTACTCCATTCTTATGACTAACTGATGAACACAATAAGTATTCTCACAGTGTGTATGTGTTGAAGTTCTCACCCGAGACAGCACTCCATTAAACTATCTACCTGCAGACAAGAGGCTAAATTTAAACCTGTGAAAGCTGGCATGCTCCTCACTCGTACATTTAGTAAATGTTACTTTGGATGTCCAGAAAGTTTGGTAGCTTTCTAAAGTTGCAAAACCTTGTGGAAAGTCAAAATTGTTACAACCAAAATGATCATTTATGCTTTTGATAACTCTTGGAGAGTATTTTATATGCAGACGTGCAGAAGAGCTAAAGGGCAAGTAATTGGAGTCACTTTTTCCTGGGTGAAACTGGACTACAACTGCCTTAGACCTGCTGGGACTCAAATGTCAATCTGATGATCCGTCAATCTTGGGCACTGAATAATAGAAAGATGGTGAGCTGCGTTAACAGCCGCATGCTGCCGTCTGGAACAGACCAGATCACATCTCATTCCTATAAAGCCTGCGGCAGGAGAATAAACACGATCAGTGAACAGTGATGGGGTGAGACTGAAACGAGCAGTTAAATGTGGTGAGGATCATTGATAAAGTTGGGAAGCAAAAGCAAATCTGTATTTCAGAGTATCACAATATTTTAACCATCGATTTCTAACACAAAGAATCAATATTTAAGCTCAATTTTTTACAATAGTATTTTTGGGTATACACACACACACACACACACACACACACACACACACACACACACACACACACACTTTCTGAAGTGACAATTTAGTACTAGAGGAGGCTTGGACACATCATTTGGTTTGAACCAGCAACGACAGATTCTGATCAATCACGTAATATAGTTCCATGCACAAATGTATTTTTATGACCGTACTAAGTTTTCCCTTATATTTTTATTTTATTTACTTGTTCATTGAACTGTTGTATATAAGAAATATCACGCTCGCAATTGTGCTATATGGCCCTAAATCAGCACTGCTGTGATTACCTACGACACTTGTACCATCACAGCAGTGCTGATGTAGAGCCATTTTGCACTCTTGCTTGTGTGATATTACTTAAATGACATATCTTTTAAAAACATTGTCAGATTTCAAATTAATTTGGTATGCATCATTGACATTATGTCCTGAAGATAACTGAGCAGTGTGGAGACAGCCCCACCTATAGTTCAAAAGATAACCCTCACTTGTGTGCTGCCTCTAAACTCTGGATGACTCTTTGCTATTGTTGAGCAATGGCAACCTAATGGCTCAGTGTGATAAACACTTGACTATAATTCCAAAGGTTGTGGGTTTGATCCCTGGCAAGCTCTGCTCATTTCTGTAGTTCTGGTGATTTTGTATTGTGCTAACTGAGTTGCTGGTGTTTTCCACCATAAAATTCCGATTTAGATTTCTGTTGAAAAGTTATATGAACATGAATTGATCATGGTGACTGTTGAGTTTGGCAGTGATTCATTCTCCACTTGATATGTCCCTTTGGTTACCATTAATGTAGTGGCACTGTGGTGCAGTGGATAGAGCATTGACTAGCCTAACAGACAGGCACAGGTTTGAATCAATCCATAAGTGAATTGAAATGTTGTGTGTTTGCTCTGTGTCATATGTGCTCTTTGGGATGTGCATTGTTTCCATGTTAGTGCTCATCAAAGCAAATTTATAATTTTATCTTTGTACAAATGTTATGGCCTTTTGGTGACTGACAAAGTTGTGCCTCAATGGTGAAGTGGATTGTTTCAGTGGCTTGTTCTCTTAACTGTGGACACAAATTTGTTTGAAAAAAAAAGTCAGAAACTGTCCTGGGCTGACTTGTCCTGTATATCATATGTGCTCTTTGGGTTGTGGTTGCCATGCTGGTGCTTGGCCTCGTAATTGCTCCTTGCAGCTACATTATTTTTATTGTATTTATGTAAAGATAGTACCTGAAACACATTTAGAAATTTGAACTACAACTGCCATGGTTGTTATAAAAATGAGGTCAACTAGAAAATTCTCAATAGAATTCAAATGTGTCATCAGTTTTGAGTTCTGCGTGGCACAATATCGAAGCAATTTCGGATGTTGCCCTCACGCCAGAGAGAAGAGCAGATTATTAGCACGAGCTGCTCCATTACATGAAAGCTTTAATTACACTGCGAAAATATTGCAGTGCAGATGAGAAGCCTTTAGCTGAATTATTTCATTATTATTATCATTCAATTTGCATCAGCAGCCCTAAATTTCACTTGGGCGTCCAATGAAACATTTTCAATGGGAGAACCATGACATTATTTTCTCTGCTATCCGCAACCCAGTTCAAATAGACCTATGACCTACTTGCTTAGTTTTAATAAGTTCTGTTCTCTGTTTTTTGTGCAGCTTTGTTGTGTTCTGTTGTCACGATCACTGTGGGGGACCTGTTTTTAGATAAACAAAAGAGTTTTCGTTTAGGGACGCACCAATCTGAAACCTGGTTCGGTATCGGCTCCAATACTGAAGCTTTTAGACGGATCGGGTATCAATCCGACGAGCCCGATCCAAATCCGATACTGTGTTAGTCATGTTCATTACCGTCAAGCTCCAAAAATGACATAAAAGAACCATAAAAACACAATTAAAGCAGTTCATACAACACGTGCATTTTATTCAAAGCCACTTGAAGATGTGCGATAGCTCTGTGGATCACAAAAGGCTGTATTTAATAAGTAAATATATAAAATGCATGCGCAGATCCAGTGCATCAGTGAATGACACCGGTCTGTTTACATACACTTGCGGCTATTTTGAGCCTTTGGTGCGCAATATTTGAGCGCTACTCACAAATAACATCTCAGATGTAGATGCTCAATAGATCAATTCACTTATAATATGCATTTAGAATGGCACCGGAGGTGCATTTAACCAGAATTTGAATAAGAAGCGAATTAAACTACTGTGAACTTGCTAACAAACAGACACACTTACAGGACTTCCTGGAGAGTTCAGAATGTCAAAATAAAAGCATGAGTGTTTAAAAGTTAAAGGTGCACAGTTGAGATATATTTCTATACATTACTATTACATTATTATTTGTTTACAAATTATATTTCAGTTGAATGGGTTCCAAAAAATAACTTAACTAAATAAAAAAAATAAATAAAAAAAAGAGATCTGAATCCTTTCAAGATAAAAACATATTTTCTACTGAAGACTTAAAGACTGGAATTACTGTTAATTTTGCTGCTACATGAGATTTCCAATATCGGAAGAGAAAGTGTGGCATCGATGCATCCCTATTTTCGTTTGAACACCCCAATATCGCGAGAGGTCTGCATGAGCCCCATCATGAACACGCACAGCAGATCAACGGACGGTCAACAATTTTACTAAATAATACATTCGATTTCTTAACAATCATGAGTCACATGGAATAATTTATTAGACTTCTGAATTATCCTTCTTGGTTCTTTTGAAGCTTGAAGATGTGGTCATCATAAACTGTCATTGTATGACATCACAGAGCACAAAATGTCTTCACAAAAAGAAAGTCATATATGGTTATAACAAAACAGGGGTGAGTAAATATTGACTGAATTTGTAATTTTGGGCGAACTATCCCTTTAAAAAACTGTTGCAAAATATGGAAAAAAGTTGGATGTCATGAACTAGATGTTGCACACAATAATCTTACAGTTATGCACTTTTGAAGCAACTACGAGCACTCGGTTACATTGAAGCGCATCATTCTACGCTCTCAGGATGCACATGAGTGGTGTTTTGCCCTATATTGGAGCATCTATTATTATAAACCTCCTATTTATTTGTTGTGTATTTATCTGTTTTCCTATGGTAGGGCTGCGCTATGCATCCACATTTCCCTAAGAAACGTATCCCATGGTCAGTTGTGATATGACTTTTTTCTGATCCGTAATTTTTTCTCAGACTGTACTGAACTGTAAAAAACACACCATGGCATCCCTAATATTATTGTATCGCCATCAGGTCTCTGTGGATTCCCACCCCTAATCGCTGAATGATCTGCACAGATTTTTTTTTGTATAAAACACAGGCCTGTTAAAGGAGGGGGAAGAATGAGGACAGAAAAAAGACAGAGCTGGAAAAAACACAGCAGGTGAAGCAAGAAAGAGAAGAGCAACGAAACGGAGTTAAAATAATAATAAACTGATTGTAATGAATGAACTCTGCTCATATTCTCAGGATTTGCTAAGTTGATTTTAGGAGGTAACACACAGATAACACTTGTACACTCCTCCAGCTCAGCTTACCACCCACAAACCCTCCCACACACTCACAGAAAAACAAAGAGACACAAACATCTGTGAAATTTGCTGCTTGAACAGTGTAGAACAGGTCAAGAACTGAACCACACACTCATCTTTCACCACTACAGTGTGTGCTGGGAAATAAACCAATAGTGCAGTAAACTAATGACAGGTTGTGAATGAAGTGATTAACGGAAAGCTTTAAGCATTATATTAAAAAATACATCTAAAATATATATATATATATATATATATATATATATATATATATATATATATATATATATATATATATATATATATATATATATATACACACACACACACACACACACACACACCTAATGGCCACAAGAGATGCTTACCTGACAATCAAAGTCCTGGAAGTTCTGTCCATTCTGTGGAGACACAGGTGGAGAAAAATGTGGAAAGAGAGAGAGAAAGATATAGAGAGGTTAGCTGTGCTGGTTTGAAAGTGACATTATCACAGCAGATCATGCAAGACCCAATGGCTCAGTTTACACCTGGTATTGCCATCAGTCTTGTGAGATCCAATCACAAGTGGACAGCCGAACCAAACTGCCATTTACACATGGTATTAATACAGGTCTCAAATGCTCCCATTGTTGCTCTTAAATGTACATGAATTTAAAATTTCACCACAAACATGATGTTTTAGTCATTTACGTAGTTGTGATGTTTTAACTTCAGATATACGACAAGATCATTGCATGTTGATATCTGCAAACCAACAATATTTTGGAAAGCTATATAGATCTATACCATGCATATACAGCGCATGCAAATATATGGTCTTTCCCAAATGTTTCAATCAGGCCTTTATCTTGTACTTTTATTTATTTTTTTAACACACCCAATAGGTAAACACCCGGCCCTTAATTAGGCCGATTAAGCCCAAGAGGGATAAAGGCGCCCGAAGACTGCAGTCCGACAGAGAGAGTGTTACAGGTAGCTGCCCAACACTTGTCTGTCTGTCTGTGTGTGTGTCTTTGTCCTTAAGTTTATTATTAAAATATTATTTATATTGTTAAGACGTTTCTCGCCGCCTCCTTTCCGTTGAACTGTGTTGGTGCCGTAGTAGAGTCCTCGCCACTACCCCACACCCCAACAGATCATTCGCGGCCATCTACCGGGGGACAGTGGAGCCCGGACGCCTGAGAGCGGAGGAACAGCCGCCAACCGCGAGGGGAGGAGGGGCTCCTAGCCGACCGCCTGGAGCGGGAGGACCGCTGCCAGGGGTAGGGGAGACCCCTTCTGTCCCCCGAAAACGCGGCGGGGCGTTCCGTCTGCCAGGGGCCGGAGGGCTGCCTCTGATCCGCCAGCTGTCGTCCATTAGAGTGTGGAGAAGTGGCTGAGGACCAGGCTACGGCGTCTCTGAGAACCGGCGAGTAAATTATAAATTTTTTTCTCTCTCCACTCTCTCCCTCCCGTTGTCCTTGTTTCCCTCCCCTTTTACCATCCCAGATCCAAGAAGACGGGGATGACCTGCCGGCAGACGGGGCTGGAAGGGCACTCCCTCCCCCGGAAATGGGGGGGGGGGATCCCTAGGTGGATCAGATGCAGCCCTCCGGCCCCTGGCAGACGGCACGCCCCGACGCGTTTTCGGGGGACAGAAGTCTCCCCTACCCTGGCAGCGGTCCTCCCGCTCCAGGCGGTCGGCTAGGAGCACCTCCTCCCCTCGCGGTTGGCTGCTGTTCCTCTGCTCTCAGGCGTCCGGGCTCCACTGTCACCCGGTAGATGGCCGCGGATGCTCTGTTGGGGTGTGTGGTAGTGGTGAGGACTCTACTACGGCACCAACACAGTTCAAGGGGGTTGCACGTCCGGCCTGAGAGAACGAGGGAGGAATGTGGCAGGGCGGAGGGTGGGCGAGGCCTTTATTCCGCACACCCGGCCCCTAATTATGGTTTATTAAGCCCGAGAGGTATAAAAGGCGACCGGAGACGTCAGTACGATAAAGAGTGAGTTACGGGCAGCTGCCCGACACCTGTGTGCGTTTGTCTTTTTGCTGAAGTTTATTATTAAAATTGTATTTATATTGTTAAGCCAGTTCTCGACGACTCCTTTCCATTGAATTGGGTTGCACCTTGTTTTGGCTCAGTGATTTTATGTTAGGTGAGTAGCTGGTCATTCGCTTCTGTCCAGGACGCATTTGTGTTTACATAGGGCAATTCAATTACAGTGATGTTGAAAACATGAAAACGAGTCATAAAATTGGAATTAAGAGTAAAACACAGAAGCTGATGTAATTTAACAAATTTGGGATGAAATTCATGAGAATTTGACAATCAAATACAACATCGCAGCAAAGTGGGTTTATTAAAGGCAAAAGGATGTGACTTAGATATATAGTCTGCATGTGTCTGCACCTCTGAATGAATGAGCGGTGCTCACTCATCTCAAGTATCTATTATTAAATGTTTTAAAATGTTATAATTTATACGGTGAAGCCCAGTTGTGCAGCATTTTATTTAAAAAAACAAAAAAAAATAAATTAAAAAAAAATCACGTTCCTGATCATCTCCAAATAGGGGTTTGAGCGATTGGAGCACTAAATGTTTTGGATCCCATTTAATTCTGTTCAAATAAGTTTATTATCATCATCATCATCATATTTTTTTTTAAGTCTGTGGCCCCTAGGAGGAGTCAAAGAGCACGAGCACTATCAAGGTTATAGAGCAGCTTTGTTTAGATTCCTAGTTGTCTTTGAGGTTTTGATTTAAAAGTGCCATGCTAATGATGAACTGCAACTGTATGTTCAGTCAAAACAAAATGAGAAACAAGAAAAATCAGGGTTAAAATATGAGTCACTGTTCAGTATGGCTTTTGGGGGCCTTTACAAAGTGCACATACACATGTAAACAATCCTTTTGTAAGACCCCCCCTTTTCCTTTTCTTTTTTTTTTTTTTACCTACGTCAGGATGTTTTTCCGTCACAAGCTAATATTTGGCTCTATGAGAATCTGTTGATATGGATGGCTATGAGATTAGGATCCGATGAAATTCATCACACTGATCTCATTCCTCAAGAGCAACTCTGGCTCAGCTTGTAACAGCCTGGTATCCAAGGGTTACCAGCCCTGAAACAGCAGCCTAGAAGAGCACCAATCGAGCTATACAAATCAGAGTGAGAAAACTGGTGTGGTGGTGAGATGTAGTTAAATATAGTGTGTGTCAGAATTTACCTTGTCTGTCAGGAGGGGTTTGATCTCAGTCAACTGCACATCCTGTAACTCATCCATCCTCAGGTTCGACAGCTGCCCGTCACTACTGAGAGAGAGAGAGAGAGGACAGAAAATGATTAGTATATTATTACAGTCAGTACAGACTTGTACTTATTGACCAATAGCGACTGCCGACAATTATTTGTGTAAACAGAATTACAGTAAGAGCTAGAAAGAATTCATGTTTATTAACCGACCCAATAAATGGTCACCAAATTTCCCAATTGTCCTTGTTAACAGAATTCAGATGAGCTCATGTTTAATTCATCATTGAACTATCTCTGGCTATTCTGAAGGTCAATGCATGCAATTGTCTCTGTAAGAATTATGTAGGCTTATGTCACCCTAATAATGGTGCTGTGTGACTTACTGAGGCTTGAAAAAAAAGTGTCCTCAGAGTTGTTTTCCGATTAAGCGTGTTGCTGTGCTTTAGACCAGAAACACTACTCAAGTAAGCAAACACAAATGGTTGGGTAACACATTGCAAGCTCATAGCCCTGTTGTGCAACTCAAAAGCTGAAGTGTGTAATTTGTACAATATTTACCTCACCAAATGGTGCTGCAAAAATAAGCCAAATACACCCTCAGTCTGCTATTGGTGGAACAAACCTGTAGTCACGCCAATTACTCACCTACCTCTTCTCATAATAAGACTGCTGTGCTGTTTGAGTCAAGAGAACAGATTGCGGAGACGAGCTTGTTTTCATTTTAGAATTTTAATGCACCTTTTACAACGTCCTGTAGTGTAGTTCCCTTTCTAAAGGATTCGACGTAATGCAGAATGGCATGAAGTCATCCTATAAAATCTCTACAGCTCTCCATCACAAATATTCACATGAGTTTGAACTAATATTGCACCCCTGGAGCCTGACTGAATGTTGGTGTTTGTGAGGACGTGTTGATGTTATAAACAAAAAAGAAAGGTGACCGCAGAGCCTGGGTGGCATCCACAGGAGGACTGACAAGTGCTGACAAGGTTACAGTCCAGACACAAGGCAGACTGTGTGTGCTTGTTAGATGGATTAGGGAGTTACTCAGAGGGAAAAGGTCGGTCTGCCACAGCATATGGGATCAGTGATCCGTTGAAGTGCACAGTATGTGACAAGGCAAAATGTTTAATATACTGCATGTTTTTTCAAATCCACCATTTTTATTTTTTTATAAACTAATTCAATGTAAGCAAATTTGAGACTTTGACCATGTTAACTCCTTTGTACAAAAGGCCAATTTACTTCAAAAGATGTTCTTTGGATTATTCTCAAATCAAGCTGTATAACATGAGATCGTCAAATGATCGTCAAACAATGAGTCAAAGCAAAATGGACACATATAAATACTAAGAAATTCATGTAATTTTTTAACTCTTATTGCTAGGCTGATAATATTATTTACATTAAATTAATAAATGCATTGTAATAAAATGGTATAGATCCAAAATTAGAGGGTCATTCTGTCTCAACTCTACTAGAGGTCCATGGCTCTGGATCAATGAAAGAATTATCACAACGTCCTCTCTGCTCTTCCTTCAGGTTACCATAATTATCTTAATACGCCACACCAGTTTTCAATGTGGCTGGCTGAACAGTGTATTTTCAAACCACAATTGGCTTGACTGAATAAGCCATTACCATCGTATTGTTTAGTTGTAAATAGTTTGAAGACCCTGCATTCGGATTCATTTAGCTGCACAGAAAGTCACAGAGCGCTGTATTGGAGCTTGTTGGGGTGATGATTCATGCGGTGTTCCATTCAACTTATAGAGACTGAATTTCCAAATTCCAACTGGGAAAAGTGCAATGGAACAAACTGGTAACCTTGTGTGGAAATCTTGAGATGCAGGTGTGTGGCATCACACAAACATGTTGGCACCGAGGAAGAATTTGTTGTTAATGATATCCATTAATTAGTCAAAGGTCCTACATTACATGATAATAAAACTTGTTTAGCAAATCTTTGCAGAGACAGGTGGTCAAAACACTACATTATTCTCACTTTTGATTATCGTAAACTCAAATGCTATCATTGCAACATTGGTAACCAGTTTTGTTGCTATGTGACGTCTTTGTTGACAATCAAGGTAACTGCTGAAAATCACAATGTAGTCAATCTCAAAATCAAAAATAAGGCACCTTTTTGACAAGTTTGTGTATAGTTGTTTGTTAGTTTTTATTTTACGCCATGAAAAGGTAGTGATTTAAAAACCTATATAAAAGGTTTTAAAAATGTAATTTCTTGTGTATACAGTGCATCCGGAAAGTATTCACAGCGCTTCACTTTTTCCACATTTTGTTATGTTACAGCCTTATTCCAAAATGGATTAAATTCATTATTTTCCTCAAAATTCTACAAACAATACCCCATAATGACAACATGAAAGAAGGTTGTTTGAAATCTTTGCAAATTTTTTAAAAATAAAAACGAGAAAATAATAATAATAATAATAATAATAATAATAATAATAATATTATGTACATAAGTATTCATAGCCTTTGCTCAATACTTTGTTGAAGTACCTTTGGCACCATTTATAGCCTCAAGTCTTTTTGTGTATGATGCTACAAGCTTGGCACACCTATTTTTGGGCAGATTCTACCATCCTTCTTTGCAAGACCTCTCAAGCTCCATCAGGTTGGATGGGGAGCATCGAGAGTTCACATTTATATATTCACATAAAGTACATTTCTAATTCAATTTCTTATTTCAACATGAATTGTTCTTCAGACCCTTGTTTTGTTGGGAAAAACTAGCTTTTTACCATGTGACCCACAATGTTATAATGGTGCCACATTAAGAGCACCATATCTCTGGGATTTAACCATCTTGGGCCTCAAAAGTTAAGTTAAGAATCTTTTTCACGTTGTCATTATGGGGTATTGTTTGAAGAATTTTGAGGAAAATAATGAATTGAATCCATTTTGGAAAAAGGCTGTAACATAATGTGGAAAAAGTTAAGTGCTGTGAATACTTTCCGGATGCACTGTAGTAAAATTTTGTGAAAAGTCACGTCATGTATAATCATTATCATTCATTACTGTCCCTTTTACTCATGCCCATCATTTTTTTTTCTATCTTAACTTTTGAGGCCCAAGATGGTTAAATCCCAGAGATATGGTGCTCTCAATGTGGCACCATTATAACATTGTGGGTCACATGGTAAAAAGCTAGTTTTTCCCAACTAAACAAGGGTCAGAAGAACAATTCATGTTGAAATAAGAAACTGAATTAGAATATACTTTTATTTATTCACATAATGTGAAATCTCGATTTCTTGAGTCCAAAAACACAATATTTTTATAATTGTAATATCATTTTTATAATAATATTTTTAATAAGTGACACATGGGGCTTATTCATGTCCAACTATATCTAGTTTTTGAATTTTAGAAATTTAAATAATTAATATTATATTCATATTGAGACATTCAATATCACTTCATAAATTTTGACAGTTTTAAAATATTTATTGTAGCTTTGTATTCTCAAAAGACATAATTTGCGAGGACTGGGTAGCTCAGTGAGTATTGATGCTGACTACCACCCCTGGAGTCACGAGTTCGAATCCAGGGAATGCTGAGTGACTCCAGCTAGGTCTCCTAAGCAACAAAATTGGCCCGGTTGCTAGGGAGGGTAGAGTCACATGGGGTAACCTCCTCGTGGTTGCGATTAGTGGTTCTCGCTCGCAACACGGGCGTGGTAAATTGTGCGTGGATCACGGAGGGTAGCATGAGCCTCCACATGCTGCGAGTCTACGCTGCGTCATGAGATAAGATGCACGGATTGGCAGCTGAGACTTGTCCTTCGCCAACCAGACTGAGGTGAGTAACTGTGCCACCATGAGGACCTAACTAAGTAGAGGGAATTGGGCATTCCAAATTGTGAGAAAAGGGGATAAAAGTTTTTTAAAAAGACATAATTTGCGAGGCAAATTCGAGTGTGAAACACTTTGGTGTAAAGTTGGAGCTGAGGTTGCACTGACACGTCACTTCATAGACTTCAATGTACTCGGCAGAGCTGACATTAGTCATGTGAAAGCCCCTCAACATGTATAAACATCAGTCGCTTTTACACATTAATAACTCTTCCTCCCTTTTCTCTCCATAATGAACAAGATAGACTCACATGCCGATGCTTAAGTGAACGAAAAACATGCCCCTCTCATTAGGGCTGTAATCAACCAAAGAAACTCTTGGTCGACTGAAGTCCTGAAATTTTCGACTGAAAATGACGTTAGGAAAAAAAACGTTACATTAATTAGCTGCGCACTTTGCGCAGTACTTGGTAGCCTTGTTGTCCGCCTAAAATAATTATAAATAAACATAAAAAAAACTAGTAGGCTATTTTCAGTATATTAAATCGTTTTTGACCTAATTATTTTGCACTGAAATGAGTCTGACACACGAGTCTGTCGGCTCTGACAGCGTTGCATCACGTGCACCTGCGCAATATCATAGCCTATGATTTCCGAAAATAGTACTATGTTGTCAACTAGTGATATCATCACAAGAACTGTTGAGGAATATGCAACATAATTTAGACAATTCTTTTTGTCATATGTTATAAGAAGAAGTTATAACTGTCACTGTCATTTCAGCCACTCTGTGCATGTGTGTGCGAGGGCACAGAGCAAGGCTGAACATGAGCTCAGCTTCGCGGCTGAGACACACACGAATAGACTATTAACTTAAAGCTTTTACTCTTAATAAACACAAAAGGCACGTCCACTTTAATAAAAAAAGAATTATTAAACAAACCAGATCAAGCGCAGAAACGAAATAAAGTGCATAACTGAAAAATAAAGCATCTTAGGCTCAAAACTAACACAAACAGTGGGCAAATAAAAAAAATAAAGATAAAAACAACAAATAAGAAATAAAAACAATAAATAATACTAGAAATAAATTTGATCTAAAAAAATAAAGTTTGCACAATAATAAAAGGGAACCATAAAAGTAAAGTAGGCTACCTACAACATGTTATTCAGCCAAATTTTAAACAAAACTAAATAAAGTGATTTTATTTTTCAGTTTGTATGATAAAGGAGGCTTAAAATCCAGCGTGGTCTGGGTGTGTCTGGGGGATGCTACCGTCATTGCGGAGGGGTGCGCCTAAAACGATTATTACACTAAAACATTGAAATATGCCAATTCTGATATGTTCATATAGTTTACTCAAAACAGACAGGGCAACCTAACGCAGACAAGTTAGCTTACCGCTTTTAGATGATATGTCATCTTTGTCGTCGAGCTGTGGAAGGCAAACTGTTGCTTGCAAACTTTGCATTCAACCTTTTTTCCCGTTATCAATTTTAACAAAATGCTGCCACACTGTCGATGTCTTTGTTGTTGACATGTTAGAAGAGGACTGACTATTAAATTCTCACAATTAAATAATATTCAGCATCAAACCTTCTATAGCCTATCTATCACTCTTCTCCAGTGGGTTGGGCTAATCCAAAAAAAGTGAAAACAAGGGGGGTATTCTGAAGACAGACTGTTACCTGTGAAACAGGGGTGCCCTGAAAACACCCCCATTAGCAATTAGTGCTTTCCGCCTGATGAAATGAACGCGGCAAAACTGATGAAATGAACGTGGCAAAACTGATGAAATGAACGCAGCAAAAAAAAAAAAAAAAATATCGACCAATCACAATTTTGGTCGAACCAGAACTTATCGACCAATTAATCGACTAATCGACTGGGACGTTACAGCCTTACCTCTCATTCAGTCTGCCGGTACATGTACCAGGTCATTCAGTTTGATTATGAATGAGAAGTTTCACAAGTGCCGCTTCTCAACGTGCATTCACTTCTGTAACCAATCAAGCCATCTGCATCAGTTGGACAGCGATAGACCTTATTCACACTCCAGGTTTTGGAACATGGTAAGTAAATGTTTGCAAAGTAAACTTCAACAGTGGTGAATGGGAGAACACAGCAAATATTATTTTCACTTACCCATTTGCTCAAAAACTCCCAAAAAATTACAAAAATAAACTCTCTCATTTGAATGACTTTCCAGAAAAGGAAAAACAATGGAGAGCATTGGATTAAGCCAAATGTATTGTCTCTCAGCAGCTTTAATAGGAACCCCAATGCAGCTAAGGTAATTTGTTTTTTTAAAACTAATTCCAGGGTACTATAACAATAAGCATAATGTTATAAATTTACACAACACTTCAAAAATGTATAATATAAAATGTTTTGCTAGATTTATGCTACTAAATAAGCCGGAAACACGTCACAGTCTGTGAAAAGGTCTATTGCCAAGCACACGACGCTGCTGCAGTCAATCACGAGGGTGTAAGCATCCTTAACTGTTTATGTCGTTTCACAATATGCTAATTATTATTTTGGGTTTTAAAACTGTACATGGAAGGAGTTCAGGAGAAAACCTGGTATCTCCCAAACCAAATTTCAGAGCAGGAGATTTAATTTACATCCTATCAGGCAGAACATGGTTACCATGACTACAGATATTCATCATCAACAAGTGAGCAGAGGTTATCCATAAGCAACATTATGGGGCAATTTCAGGAGGTACAGATTGAGGAGATTTAAAATATGTAATTTAAATGTAAATGTAACTTAATATGCATAAAGAATGAGAGAGAGACATTAAAAACAAAAAACAATGCATAGGTTAATTAGCTGGAAATTGTCCTCATGGAACAAACAAATAAAATAATCTGTTGACCCATATCCTACATAGTATGAAGCTGAATCCAAATAACCAAAACGCAAACAAAAGACACTAAACAGCAGCGTTCGTATTAGCAGCACTAATCTGTCTGTGTTTCTAATCAGCTCATTGGAGAAACGGAAATCTTACCCTTCAACAGTGGATTTGAGTTGATGGGGAGTTTAACATGCTTTGGGTGCTTAAGCAAGATTTTAATTGATATTGACCCAACACACTCAATCAGAAAGAACAGGATCTCCACATTAAGACTTACTTAAGACTTAATAAATACCTACAGGGGGTCTTGCTAGCTCAGCAATAAAGATGCTGACTATCTCCCCTGGAGTTGCAAGTTTGAATCCAGGGTGTGCTGAGTGACTCAAATCAGGGTTCCTAAACAACCAATTGGCCCAGTTGCTAAAGAGGATAGAGTCACATTGGGTTAACCTCATGGTCGCTATAATGTGTGGTTCTCACTCTCGGTGGGGCACGTGGCGAGTTGTGCATGGATGCCACGGAGAATAACGTGAGCCTCCACATGAGCCAGGTCTCCGCAGTAACACGCTCAACAAGCCAAATGATAAGATGCGCGGATTGATGGTCTCAGACTGCGGCTGAGATTCACCCTCCACCACCCGGATTGAGGTTAGTCACTATGCCACCACGAGGACCTAGAGCGGGCATTGGTCATGCCAAATTGGTGAGAAAATCCAAAAAATATAAAATTAAATACATACAAATAAAATAAATACCTTGCAGCTTAACATTTTCACATTGATTTATGGTCTGCTACTCTTGCTGAAAATGGCTCCAGAGCCGAGAAGGTTCTGGGAATTGAGAGGAAAATTTTTTCTCCGCAAGTCCATATCAATCAGTTCTGCCCATTTGATCATTAGCAAGCTCAAGGCGAAAACGTCAGGATTCGTACGACTTTTCTAAATTTGGCTAATTCATATGATATCATGCAACTACACTCGTTTGAATTCCTACGGATTTCACTACAGCCAGTGACGTCGCTGGACATCGTTTCCATCTAATACACGGAAATTACTTGCTTCTGTCACAAACAACAGCTTCCTATCATGTTTACAAACTATACTGATTGGTTAACTTTAGATAAGGGGTTTGGGTAAGGGCATAATATTAAGTATGCTCTTAACGCCTAGTGTGCGGAACTTGCGCTTACTTCCGCATTAGACATTTGCACGTGATGAAGTCGTACGAATTTATGCGAACAACGTTGTGTGAGATTATACGAAATAGCCAACTCGTAAATTATGTAAAAAATGTTATGAGATCAAGTTGCACCTGAAAAAAGGGGGCGGAGGAGACCCCTACCATCCATCAAATTGCAACGGGGAATTCTGTCCGCCAGGGGCCGGAGGACTGCCTCTGATCCACCCGGTTAAGATAATCATTAAAATATTATTGATATGGTCAAGCCGGTTCTCGCCGCCTCCTTTCCATTTACTCTGTTGCAACCGTGAATCATAAATGTACAGGGAAACCGTGACAATGTTCCATACCTTCACATGAGTAATATTCCATTCATTAAAGTGTGACAAACTATATAAGCTTCAACAATCCAATCAGAAAATATTTCCAAGCAGTATAGCAGGTAAATAACTATAAAAACAGTCAAATCCATTAGGAGAGTGATTCACTCCACTGCTGTCCTGACTCCAGAAACTGCGACTGGACTGACTGAGCAGCTGTCACATTTGCTTCCCGCTTCTCGACAAACAGCCGGACCTTCTTTCTCAGCTTATGGGTGTGACGTAAACATGCATGGATGAATGGCATACGCCAGCGATTTCATGCCAAATCAAATTCCCTAAAAATAACAATTATTACTGTAGGTTTTCTGTAGTGAATCCAGTTAAGATAAGGGCATTTCTGAACATGGATTTTTTTATTTAATCACTCAATAATTAACCTTTTGTTAATTGTAACCACAAAATCTTACAGAGTGCACTTTAATAACACAGTGATAAGTTCAGGGATGCAAACACAAAGGTGAAAAAGTCATTACAGATGTTCCAGATGTATAATTTCTGTTGATTTGTTTGTTGTATTTAAAACTTATTAAAACATGAAATTTTGTGTTCCTTGCCACAGTTGACTTTGAATTGCTTACTGGGGTCCTAAAAACAAATAAACCAAGGCATAAACTACTATCATGCCATTCAACACAATCATGACAATACATTGCAGATTTTACAGCTTCATTTTCTGTATAACTTTCTTTAAAGCTGCTCTGAAATGATGTGTGTTGTGAAAAGCACTATACAAATAAAAATGACTTGTGATGAACACATGTTTTGGTTCAGAAGAATTGATATAGCCCTAAGCTCTTAGCCAAAATTTATGAGCAGAATTCAAAGTCCATTGCATGTGCATTACTGTAAACACAATTAAATAGAATTAGATAGAGCTTAACATGTACTGAACACAGAACATTCCTTTAACAATAAATACCATAAAAATCCTTCCATTGCACTCACACTGGCAAGTAAAAACAAAATACATTAAATCTTTGGAAATAAATTTAACAACAACAACAACAACAACAACAACGATTGCACAATGAAAAATGTCCATTCTGCCCATTGGCACACATTCTCTTAATGCGGTGGCAAAGCAGGCTAAGGGGGTAGAGTGCCAGCCAAATAATCACTGTAACAAGGCCACAGAGCCAGCCAGGCATCCAAGTGGGAATGCTCACTGGACACGCACACAGTGACAGGGACACCATTGGCAGGGAGAAGACAATTGTGTGGCAGGTATTACCCAGCAAAGTTCAGTTCTCCTGCTGGCCTTGAATTAGGACTGTTACCCTTCTCATGTATACTAAAAATGCATCAACATGCCATCTACATAGGGACTGACAGTCACAGGACACCAGCAAAAATTGAGCCACTTGTGTCGACTTAGGGCACTTAAAGAGTATTAGGACAGATGAACAGAAACAATGCAATAAACAGCATGGACACTGACCTCTACAATTACACCATAGTGCGCTACTGCTCTTGCAAAGAGATTAAAAGACAAGTATGGGCAATATTAATAGTGACGGTTGCCTTTTCAGGCACCACTAATTAACACAGCAGAATGTCAAGGTGTATATGAACAGAAGAAAATGGTTCATGCAATTTGAAATCCTGACACACAAGCCAATCAAAGTGGCAGATACAGAAGACATGATGCACTAGTTACAAAAGGGTTCACTATTTTCCCCCATAAAAAAATAAAAAACTTTTGTCTGAAACATTTGTTCAATATATGATACTTGGCGCTTCCTGTGGTCTGCTGTACCCACACCAGTCACAGAATGCACAATATTTGCAGAAAGAGTGGAATTCAGATGAGCAGATGCTTGAATTTTACACAAAATAATCATATTTCATGGAAAGGTTAATATGCTGCTTAATACAGTACCTGCTGTGTACAAGAACAAAGACCAATAAAAGCCTGTATTATTTCAATGCATATGAATGTGAATGTTTTTTATGAATCAACGTGATATATGACAAACATAATAGAACATGATATAAACATAAAACATGGATTTGTGAGAGTTTGTCAAACTGGAAGTGTCAGAATAAACATCTTGGTAATGGCAGACTACCATACTATTATTTCTGCCATACACTAACATGGCAGAAGTAGAGTAATATTTGAACATGCCACAGCGAATGCAGCCCATGAATCACGTGTAACCTTTGCAACGTTGAGTCTTGCCAATCGTGAATAAGTAGTGTCGTAATCAGAGGTGAAACTGCTCTTACAGTACTTTGATGACATAGATTTTATTTTGATTAACTGTACAGCCCTAAACTTATTTATTGCATCCGTTAACTTTCTTCCCTACTCAAGTATTCGTACGACACTACATATTGATTGTAAATTATTCCAAAGTAAATTCAAGTTTTAACGAAATCTTTGTCTCAGTTTGCATCTTCAGAATAGCCGATGAGGGCTGATAAGTACAAACATTCATCAAGGTCATTTTAGCATACTTGGACATATGAATTCATTGTTGTTGATCTCTCCACAGCATAGCATATTTTATGTCTCCTTTTCCAGCCAGCTGAGTTTAAAATGGTACCATCCCCACAGCGAGATGTGCAGTACTTCTGTGTGCGTGACAAAGCAAGGTGGTCTCATAAGACATCACTAACACAATGGCTGTTTAATATCGATTTCAAATTCGAAATAATTTTAGATATTTTATAAATCTAAATAGAAAATGTTACAAAGGAAAAAAAATCAAGCATTTTCAAAGATATTCCAAATTCAAGCATATTTCAAACCTTGAAAACTAAACTGTGAAAAGAAGCATTTTCCAAACTTTCAAGACTTTGTACGAACCTCGTGTCCCAGTGCTATATGCATTCACTGAGCTCTCTCGTGGACTAAGGCAACAACGGCAATTAAAAAAATCTTCTGACTTCAGAATTCAAATTTTGGTAATATTTAAGGCTAAACATTTTTTACTCCGCCTTATTGACAGCCCAACTGCACAAAGTAAAAGATCGATCTTGAGATTGAAGTATAGAGATCATTCAAATTAACTTTGCATCAAAAATATATATTTTGACCCAGTCCTGGGCTAATTCTATTTGAAGGAGGGGTTGAGAATGAATATAAAAAGGGGTTGGACAGTCACAAGACAAGAAACAATTAAAAGGTGCCAGATACTAAAGTAGCTAAATGGAAAACAAACTCCCACACGCTTCTTCGTGATGTGCATTTGATTTTTTTTTTTTTTTTTTATGTGTCTTTGTCCTTTAGCTGTAACTGTAGTTACAGCTAAAGTGCCAAGGGAGAAAGTCCTGAGGGGTGCCATTCTGGCAAAGCAAAAGCAATTATGAATTTCAGCTTTTCAATTATGGCTTTAAGAGAAGCAGACAAATTAAGACGCACACACGGAGTAACTATTCTTTACTAAACCAAGTAATTTTAAAACAGATGCCTCCTTTCTAATAACTATATTTTTATTCTTTATACTAGAAGGTGGCTTCATCCATTATTTTCAATCATTTTCAACTTTTAATTGTTTGCTGGGATTCCATGTTGCCATTTAATCAATTATGGCCGTCAAATTAACAAATAATGAAAATGAGGTGAAAGATATCAACCATAAAAGCATAATTATCATTGGTGCTACATCAGAAGGGTGGGGTAGCATGTAAATATCAGGGTAATCCTATTGTTAACAGCAATAGTGTTACTGGGAAGCAATGGGAGGCGTACCTTGGCGAGTTCTCATTAACCTCTCCAAATGATGCAATAGAAGAGATAATCTACAGCACACTGTGCCACCTAGTCAGCCTTTCCAAGATCAAACAACCGGAGCTTATACTGACACTTGCTCATGAAATTATATTCAGCAACAGGCAAGATTTTGATCCACATGGGCTGTCGTACCAGCTGGTTTTAGTTGTTAGCTCTGAATAAGTTGGCACAGATGGATTTAGACAACATTACTCAGCTCATTAGAGGAACAAAGTGAGTAGCAACATTCAGATGGCAGGCTTGAGCACCAATACAAAGTGTTGGGCTCTTTATTTTTTCTGAAAAGACAAAGACAATTATGATTTTGATAGAAAACTGCAGCAAAGGGATGGGAATCATAAGGAATTCCAGTTCTGCTTCCTCTTTATTCTGGTTCCTTAACGGTTCCATTAATGATTATTTTAGTACTTTTGAGGAAGTACTAAAGGAATGTTACCTAGACACTCACCTTGTGAACTCAGTTACCACAGTAACAGCCTCACAGTCCAGCCAGGTAGAGGGCAGGACACATGTGTGGCGCAAGTAGTTAGACCCACACTGAAAGACTAATTTTTTATTTTTTTTAAAATAAAAAAAAAAAAAAAAAAAAAAAAAAAAAAAAAAAAAAAAAAAGACAACATGGTTGTTTTTTTCCAGTTTTTAAATGTAGCTTCCAAATTCTTATGGTTTAATTACCGTGACCATTTTTAAATCGGGTAATCGCGACATCCCTAGTTCTACCACATCCCAATGGTGTTCTGTTGGATTCAGATCGAGGAAACTGGGAAGGCTACTAAAGAACATGATCATTAGTTTGAGATGACTTTTGCTTTGTGACATGGTGCATCATCATGCTGGAAGTAGCCATTATAAAATGGGTAAATTGTGGCCATGAAGGGATGCACATAGTCAGCAACCATACTCAAATAGGCTGTGGCATTCAAGTGATAATAATGGGTCCAATGGGCCCATCACCACACCATTACACCACCAGCCTGGACTGTTGACACAAGGCAGGTTGGGTCCATGGATTCATGCTGTTGCCGTCAAATTCTGAACTTACCATCTGTGTGCCTCAGGAGAAATCCAGATTCATCAGACAAGACTAAGTTTTTCCCATCTTCAACTGTCCAGTTTTGGTGAGCCTGTGCCCACAGCAGCCTAAGCTTTCTGCTCTACCAGTTTGACCATTCTCCATTGACCTCTCTCATAAACAAGGCATTTCAGTTGGCAGAACTAGCTCTAACTGGATGTTTTTCGCACCATTCAGAGTAAACTCTAGAGCAAGGGTCTTCAACAGGGGGTCCGCAAATTATTATTTGATCCACCATTGTTGGCATTTGTAATAATCATTCATTAACACGGCCGACCGCGAGAGACAGGAGTATGAATTATTGACATGTTGAAGTCCTTCGCAGCTGGATGCCAAATCTTAAAGTGTGAATAAACAGCACTAGTCAGCAGAAGTACGCAATCCGGACAAACACTTAACGTGACCACGGCTCATCACGAGCCGCTCAAAGAGCGACACACCTCAGGTTCTGCAGTGGAGGATCATGTGAGTAAACACATCTGCTTTGCATTAGTTGGGCTGTGCGGTTGAGCAGATAACAGCATGCTTTCAGAACAATAGCGTACTTACCTGGTGTAAATAAAGTTACCACTGAGATTATTAAGCTGGCATACACAGTCCTTAACGTTTCTCTCACACACACACACACACACTTACACACCTCAAATCAACATAATTCAAGGTGCACTCAGTCATTGTTTTCCTCAGTACACATTTTTCCTCAATGAAATTAACAGTAATTTTAAAATATATTAATGAAATCGATCACTCACGTGAGATGAAGACTACTTTAGTAACCTAATAAAAGTGGTTGTATTCTTTCTGTCTGTCTTTTTAGAAGAGGTTTGGCACAGGGATTTACAGGGGAATTTAAAAATGTCACTTCATATCAAAGGCTAGATAGTTAGCTGGTTTCAGAGGGGGTTTGAACACTTTTTAGCTGGTAAGGCTGGGAGGCCAGCTAAGACCATCCTGACCAACTAAGACCATCATGACCAGCTAAAAAAAGGGTTAAAAACACCTTTAAAACCAGCCTGACCAGGCTGGGTGACCAGCTAAAACGAGCCAACCAGTTTATGTTGGTTTTAGCTAGCCTTTTCAGCAGGACAGCAGGTAATGATTATTTCAATGGCTTTGCAATGTAAACATCATGGAGTATACATACAACAATATGGTAGCCTACATCCATGTTTTTATAGGCATAAAACGCAACTCAATTTTATACAGTTTTTAACGGGGTTCCCGGCTCCATCTCTCTACCCACCAGGGGGGGTCGTTGGCGTGAAAATGATTGAAAACCCCTGCTCTAGAGACAGTTGTGCTTGAAAATCCCAGGAGATCGGCAGTTACAGAAAACTTAAATCAGCCTGTCTAGCACCAACAACCACGCTAGTCTAAATCACCGAGATCACATTTTTTCCCCAATTCTGTTGGTTGATGCGAACATTAACAATCTCCTGAACCATATCTATATGATTTTATGCACTGCTGCCACACGATATGCTGATTAGATAATTGCATGTATAAGTAGGTGTACAGGTGTTCCTTTTGGGCATTAGATAAAAATAAATAAAATATATATATATATATATATATATATATATATATATATATATATATAATAAGATCCAGTTCTCAGTTTCCAACACCACTTCTATGTCTAGCTGGATTGCTGTTCGACAGCTGATTTGCTCTTGCTGAGTGATCTGATAGGTGCCGACAGATAAACATCCCCCCTGCCCATGAGGAACCTTGGTTATACCAGAAGAATCCAGTGGAGGTCATGAGCTCTGTCATCCCATGGGGGACGCTACCAGAAATAGAAGCAGGCGTGGATTGATGAAGGGCTGTGGGGAGCACAGCCAATGGAAATTAAGGAACAAGAGAAAACACAAAACAGCTGTCACCCAGGGAGGTTGTTGGCATAGCAATGGCAGCACGACGATCCGAGTGAACCAATCAATATAACAACAGTGAAAACGAGGGTGATCTGTCCAGAGACGTGGTTCTGTAATTTGTCCTTCCTGTGATCAACATGACCTCAAATCGAAAAACATTCATGTAGACTATAGTGTCCAAAGACTGCAGAAACTTTGACTCCTTACATAACTCAGGGAAAGTAGAGAGCAGTGGGAGTTTTCTTGTTGAGCACAACCAAATGATGCTCAGCAAGCAGACAACATAACTGGCCTACTTAAAGCTCTATGTAGTTCTATTCTCATTAAAATACATGCAAGAGCTCTTCATGTTTCAGGTAGTTGACCTATCATAAGGAAATCCTATGACAAACAGCTTCTGGTCTGGTCACATCTCTAAAGCCTGCACCACACTAGCACACTCAAAACAACTCAATTTTGGCCAAGGGTTTCACACTTCTGACTGTTTTGCTGAGATCTCACTCTTCAGCCTGAGGTATGACACACTTGCCAATACAAAACGGTGGAGGGGTGACACACATACAAACTCCCCATCTCTCTCTCTCTCTCTCTCTCTCTGTCACATGGAGCTCACCGAAATAACAACAGGAGTACTGTGAGAGCATAAACAATTACAATACAGTGATTTAGGAAGTGCTTCATGGAATTACTTTACCTTGCGAATGTGTGCGACTATGTATTTATCCCCTCGCTCAGCTTTCAGTGAGTGAGGAAATTACATTCAATAAAAAGACTGTAGAGCAATTCCACGAAAATGTCAACCATACTATGGAAAAATAAAGTTAAGCAAAGGCACAAAACCCCTTATAAATTGTTAATTTATATCCACCATATTTTTTCAGCGAAACTAGGGCGCCGCCATTATCAACGTTGAATGTGGCCCACTTCCGGTATCAGCCACTTTCAGCTAAATAAAAATACTTAATTATACTGCTTTATATTACAGGCTGGCAATATATGTCATCAAATTATCATTAAATATGATTTTCATAAACTCAAATAGTTTTACCTTACATCGCATTTTGCCACTGTTGCGGAGGCAGAATCAATGAAATCAGGCGCTGACAGAACAGTCCTCCGTGCCATCTTGACACACCTCCACAAACGTTACAAGACAAGCAGAGAGAAGAAACTCACTGAGCAAATGCTGCTTTAACTTTCTTTGCACCAAAACTGCATCTTGTTTCATCTTGGCAAATTAATGACACATTTTACTCTCCGTTTTAGTCAGAGAGCATTCTCTCTTTCTTAGCTGCATAGTAAACAAACACACAGATCAGGTATTCGGCATGGCTTATGAAACATCACCTTTGCTAATAAACAAATAAAGGAATCATTGGAGGTTATGCAGGCATATATAAATGGAGGTTTACATGGAGACAAGAAAGACCGCATCGTCACGATCTCGGTAAAGAAGCAGATTTTATTACAGTCTCTTCAATACAACGACACACAGCAACAAGTGAATTACTATTTTACTATAAATGCTGAAGTTAGATGCAATTATTTACATTGCAGTCAATAACAGTGGAACTTTTTCCACATTCGCCGGAAATGCAGCTGCTGCTTACTTCCGCATTTTAAAATTAAAGGTGGATATACAGCTCTGGAAAAAATTAAGAGACCACTGCAAAATGATCAGTTTCTCTGGGTTCACTATTTCTAGGTATGTGTTTGAGTAAAATGAATATGTACTGGCAATATTTTTATTTGGGAGAAATTGTGTCATTGAGCATTTACTTGCAGAAAATGACAACTGGTCAAAATAACAAAAGATGCCGTGTTTTCAGACTATTTTTTCAGATTATTCCTCGAATAATGCAAATAAAACAAGTTCATATTAATTTTTACTACAATACTAATGTTTTAACTTAGGAAGTGTTCAGAAATCAATATTTGGTGGAATAAACCTAATTTTCAACCACACCTTTCATGTGTCTTGGCATGCGCTCTCCCTGTCTTTCACAATGATGTTGGGTGACTTTGCCACTCCTTGCACAAAAATTAAAGCAGATCGACTTTGTTTGATGGCTTGTGGCCATCCATCTTCATCACATTCTAGAGGTTTTCAAAAGGGTTCAGGTCTTGAGATTGGGCTGGTCATGACAGGGTCCTGATCTGGTGGTCCTTCATCCACACATGAGGCATTTTTCTGCTGGAAAAAAACAATCCTCAGAGTTGGGGAACATTGTCAGCGCAGAAGGAAGCAAGTTTTCTTCCAGGATAACCTTGTACATGGCTTGCTACATGCGTCCTTCAAAAAAAAAAAGAATCTGCCCGATTCCACCATTGCAGAAGCACCCCATATCATCACCGATACACCACCAAATTTCACAATGGGTGTGAGACACTGTGGCTTGAAGGCCTGTCCAGGTCTCCGTCTAACCATTAGACGACCAGGTGGAGGATCAGTGATGATCTGTATTGGAATTGCCCTGTAGTGCCCTCTGCTTCCTGATTTCGTTAGCCATTTTAATGTAGGAGGAAAAACGCAGGAAAACGCTTGGTGACAGAATCATATTACAATCAGCGTTTGTGATATGCAGCTGCATTTGAGATCAGCTTGACGTCTTGTCAGATCTCCAGTAAAAGCAGCTCATTGGTCACTTGACAAGAACACAAGAGCCCACCTCAGCGACAGAACGTTTTTTTTTTTTCTGTCATGTTGGATCCTTTTTTCCATTGCTGGAACCATTAACACAGCAGAAATCCAGACAGTCAAGTGATTAGCGACCTCCCGCCGTCAGATGCTAATGTGTACAGCGTCTCTCACCTACTAGCCAGTGGTTATATAAATCAAGCTCACACATGAAAAAAAAAATTGCCAGTGTGGCACCAGCTTAATATGACTCCCTTTCACCTGACAAAGGCGGGACACAATTTTAAATTCCATGTGTCTAAGTGTTCCATGAGAGCACAAAACGGTCTATGTCTGCTTTTGGTAACCATAGCAGCCAACCTCTCTGCTCCTGTAAAACAAGGCAGAAGTCTTTACCAGAACATAGAAATGAGCAAGTACATCAACACTAAAGGATTGCTTGCTTGCCAAACAATGTACCATCCAGGTGCCGATGTATGCTGTGTCAGGGTGCATCGGGAATGTCCATGTGGCACCTGAAATGTAGCAACTAACACTGATTTGGTACAACAACAACAACAAAAACAGATTAGATGGATAAAATAGGAAAACGGTCCTTGTCTGGTTTGAGCTTTGGCCAGGGCCACCTACCTTAGGCGATGTTTACTTTCCAAACTACCTTAATATTAAAGTAGGATTAAGATATGTGTGGTATAAAACAGCACTTAGAAACAAATGCTGTTATTGTCTGCATCTGCACTTGAATGTCACTTATTAGATGGCTTTGTTGGTGCTATGTTGTTACTCGTGAAGTATTTTGGGAAACTGAATTTGCAGCCCTTCTATAAAACACAGACTGCCCTAGGACCTGCCCTGTGCCAACTAGGGCAATTGTGCTTGGAGCATTTTCCCATTAAGGTCTGACGTTGTAGCTTTTTTTAAGGGACCCCAACAGAACACATACAAACCACTGAAACAGTAAGAATTAAGAAACGGATATGACAACAAATACCAAACTTGTACAAAGAAGAAAACTAATATTCATCCAAAACATTAAGTCAGTTTAAACCCATGTTTCACATTTAAACAACCAGGCAAATGACATATTTCGTTACATCTCTCCCCGAGGAGACCAGAGCCAAACGTTTGATACTGGATAATAAAAGTGCTCGTGGAAGTTGAACTCAACCGTTCACGCACACCAAACACCAACAAAAATATATCAATATGAATCAAATCTTCGCAATTTACTCGAATATTCTCAGTATAAAACCTGCCCGTTCTCGGTTATCTGTCTTTCCTGCACATCCAGGCTTCCAGCATTGATAAAGGAATAGACGGGAAAAATACCGCTACAGCCCTCAATGTCTTAACTCGACTATATTATTGCGGTAGTAAAGCCGTAATGTCTGGTTTGTTCGTTGTCTCGCGCTAGCCTTATGTTAGCTCGTGCGTAGCACACACCGCTCGCGCAGAACCACTGATCAACCGTTACAAAGTAATGACGACTTCAAGAAAATAAAAATATATTAACACTCACCGTTCGCAAAGATGAAAATGTGCTTGATACAATAGCAAGGAGTCCGGGAGAATCGTACAGCGTGTCACTGGAGCGAGAGTGTGTGCCGCGGCGCTGATGGAGGAGGAGTTCACGAGAGATGACTGACAGACAGCGCGTGAACGATGAACAAATGCACGAGCACAGCCTCTAGACTGTGTGAACAGACTCAAGAGAAACAAAGGCCACATTTAAATTGCGCTGTTTACAGAAAATCTGTAAAGCAGAACTGTTTAAAAGTGCTTTTTTTGTCATAAAAAAGCGCTTTTATCATCAATGCTTAATATGCAGGAGTCAATTAAACATACTTAAACGCTACTTTTTTTTAATTTACATTTTGTGTATGTGCCTGACCTCTTGTTTCCCTAGGGAGACTCTTAGTGTAATACATATAATGTAAATGGCTATGGACTAAAGCTTTTCCAAAGATAAACCTGAACATGACATTTAACATCACCAAAAATCGCATTTATAGATAACGGGGACAAAAAAACACACATTCAACCCAATGTTAAAACAACAAACTAAATGTAAAAAGTTACATGAAGAGTTAACGGTTGAATTAGTGAAACATCTCAAATGTTACTGATCTCTTGTAATCTGAACTGTAGAGCTGTAATCATTTTATGGTAATACAAAGTCAAGTGAGAACGATATTCTTGGGCTTTAAATAGTTGCATTTATTTTTCTTGCATTAAGATTTCCAGAACTTATTTTAGTTTTCCAAGGGACCCCCAATGTAAAAAAGATTGGAAAAAAAAAGGTAATAAGCAAAAGGACCACAATACTCGAGATTTCCAGTAAACTGAAAGCGACAGGGCAGATGTAACAATATAATACAGTGTTGAGAAACGGTCAATAGGCTGTCCATTGCTTATACTAGTTATACAAATATCTGAACAAAACAAAAGCAAACCTTTCAAATACCATTCGGCATGACTTTGTGAATCCACAGATTTATGAAGAATGTAGTTTGCGTAATTAAGGTTTAAAGCGCGCACAAACCGGCCTGAAACAGAATGATATCTGGAACAATATTTTTTTCTTTCTTTATTTAACAGTAATAATCACTGTATATTCAGTGTCTAACTATTTTGCACACATAAAAAACAAAAAAATAGGCATTTGATACAAAGCACTTATTGTGTACATTGGGTTGGCTACATTGTACATATTACCTGCATGTAATTACACTGTTGACCTCTGAATCTTACTGTACACAAACCTTGGTAGCAGCAAAAGCACATCTAGCATGAGTTTCACAGAAAAGCACATATGCACACAAAAGAACATTGTATCAAATGCTTGAATATTTTTTTTTTTATATCTAAGTCTATAATAGTTGGAGATACCTGATTTAAAAATGGACCAAAGAAAAAACTAACACCAAAGGGTGAGAACACTGAAAAGACCCCAGCTTTTCTTTCTCTCTTTTCTTTCACATACTCTCTCACACCCCATACACATATGCACTGTGCAAAAGGCAGCACTCAATAACTTAAATACACAATTACAATAACTTAAAAGGCATCCCCTGTCTTAAAATTAAAAACAATCAATCTTGTAGACTTGAGAGTAACAGAAAACCCAAATGAACACAGAAACAGACAAGCATGGTTTAAGATCAAAACGGAAAGAAACCCACATACAAATATACAGTATGTCATTGGAAACAACATTCTGGGCTTGTTTAATACCAGTGGACTCTTTGCACACTGATTTGAAATGTAAGCAACATCAAGGTTTCTAAAACAGAAAGCCCAGCATTTACAGTATTCACAAAAGATCAAAGATTACATACATTTCTATATGCAAATTCAAAATAGTTTTGATCAAGTACAAAAAAAAAAAAAGAACATGAATTTAAGCAATTGATTGTGTTATTTACATGATTACATGACTATTTAGTACAAATATAGAAGTAAAATGCAAGTACTTTTAGGTTAAAATATTTTTCATATTGTCATTATCATATTTAACATATGTTTTCATTAACTACGACAAAATATCATTCAGGCCCTTAAGCTCTCTTTATCCAGAGCCAAGATGAGCAAAACAGTCAAATAAAAAAAAAGATCACTTTGAAACATGAAAAAAGTAGTATTTAGCTAAAGTAAAGCATACAGAGAAAATGACAAAAAATATCCACCAAAATAATTCTTAAGACTATGCCAGACACAGCTAAGTGCTACAACAAAGTGTTATATTCCACAAATACAAAAGAAACGGTTGCTTGCATCAGATATTGTTAGCCTTATTAGTCTTAAGTCTTTAACCGGCACCGACTGTCCAATCAATCGCTGTCACAAACACTCTCTATAATATCACATTAGCATCGATGGCTTGGCAAGGCATTTCCTCTAAAAACAAACTCTATGTCAGCTGTTTCCCGTCAGACTTTTCGGGACTCTGTAACTAAACATGAGCTATCAGAGTTGAATTCATCACCAGTTATGTGTGTATTCAGTTCTGTCTGAACTACTGTCAGTCTTTCTGTATGTTCTCTGGTGCCCTCAAGAGGATGAAGAGCAGAGAGCAATCTGCTGGACTGTTCCCAGGTCTGTGAGGAGTTGTCTGATGCGATGTTTCAGCTGAGGGAGGCGGTTCAGCGGATCTGGAGGTTCCAGCTCACCCGTGTAGTCAAGCCAACTCTCCAACACTGCAGAGAGATTTCAACACATGTTAAAATATGAACAAACAATAAGTACAAAGATCTGCCAAGATTCATCATAGTTTAATTTATAAAATAAAAATAGTTCTGAAATCTGTCTGGATGAACAATTTTAGAAACCTGTGTAAAATCACACACACACACACACACACACACACTTAATTCTATTCTTACCCACTTAAATTCATTTTTTTCCCAAGCTCCGTAGGCACATGTACCATGGGAAGCCAAATGAAACACACATTTTGCCTTTTGTATTTTTTTCCCTTTAACTTAATAAAAGTATGAGATATAAGGGGCCTGGGTAGTTCAGCGAAAAGACTAAATTCAAATTGCTGCCCTAGTCCGCCATGACAGTTGGTTATTGAAAGAAGAAAATCCGCTCTAGTGCACATTGCGGCAATGCTGAGAATGCAGCGTTTACTTGGATTGTGTTATGAACTGCTCTGTTCTTAACCAAAACCAACTGGATCACTTTTGAAGGTATGGATTAAAACACTGGAGTGTGGTGGATTGTTTTTAGCAACTTTATCTCCTTTTTTGGAGCTTCAAATTTCTGGTCACCGTTCATTTGCATTGTGTGGACCTACAGAGCTGAAATATTCCTTTAAAAATCTAAAGTCAGTCATACACATCTGGAATGGCATGAGGGTGAGTAAATGACGAGAGAATTTTAAAAGTTGATTAGCACAAAAAAATGATTTAGACTCATCCCTTCTTCTCTTAAAAAAAGGAAGCAAAAATCTGTTCCAGCGATCACAGTCATCTTTTGACCGCTCTTGATATCAATTCTTAAATCACAAGACTGATCTTTTTCTTATTTGTGCAGGCTTCTGTCTGTGATTTGCCACTGGCTGGTAAATGTACAGATGTCACTCCGTGATCAAGTGGTATATTGGCGAAGTTCAGTATCTTTTCACTGTGTGTTGAGTTTGATTCGACTCGACTCGTTTTGTGTAATGTGTTTTCTAGAGGTGGGCAATATGACCAAAATCCTATATCATGATATGAGCAATTTCACATCACGATAATGATATATATCACGATAGTTACATTTTTCTGAAAAATCAATAACGTTTTATTATATATTAAGCCATGTCGCAATGTGTAATTTTGAGTAATCCAGTCAGTGAATTAAATACTTTATAAATGAAAACATCTTATATCTCTCTTATTTCTCTACATTTAGAATTTGATAAACATAGCCAAAGTTAAAAATAAATGCCACATTTCAGTCTGATGATGTGCACTAATTTTCTTCTTTTTATTTTTATTATTATTACTTTATTCTAAAACATAACATCTCAAAGCAATACAAAAAGTAAAATAACATAAATAAAAAGAATATCCATAAATAAAACATGTGAATAGGGTCTTTTGTGTTTTAAGTAATCTCTATATAGAACATATAAAATATCTGAAGGAAAATATGGCTGGTTTGATTCCTGATATCAAACATCATTCAATGAAATTTTATAAAGGGTTTTGATGTGTATTTTAAAAATCAACTTGACATCCAGAGAAAACAGAATGAGTAAAGGTGATCTGTGCTCTTTTTGTCACAGGAGCACAAATGAGGGGACTGGAAAGACTCACACGCACTTGCGTTTTCAGACTGCTTGCGCAACACTCGCACAAAACACAGGTGTGCATGTTTGGCGCGCGGGATGAATGTCATTGAATTTGCTTTGACTGAGGCTCAAGTGAAATTTCATGCCACAGAAGCAGATTCAGTGTCATTTTTTTTATCACGTACTAGACAAGATGTGCAGCTGTCAGTGGAAAAACTGCATTTCATTCTATCTATCAGTCTCGCGTGAAGCCCTGACCACTGATATATACGCGCAAATGGACGTTTTCTGCTCAGTATCGAGCTTTCTAAAGTCAAACCAATTCCACACCAAGCAGGATGCACTTTTTCCTTCATAATCTCCTCATATTCTCATTCAAATAAATGTAAGGAATGAGCTGTCACTCTGCCTTCCTCCAATTATCTGACAGTGTGTGAAATGCTTGCGTGTTATGTGCTGCACACATTTCTTATTTGACAATTTTGCGTTACGCAATAGAGATGATAACCAAAATGTATACGGTTGGCAAATTTCTACCGGTTTATCATGTCTACCAGTATATCGCACACCAAGACGAGATCCACGGAATCCATTTGGCATAAAAAAAGGGTCTTTTAATACCCTTTCTGTTCTGTACTGTCAGTTGATGACCAAAGACAACAAACAATAAACATTAAATTCTAATCACGCATAGCACAGATGAGATCAAGCCAATCGAGTCCTTTTATTAATGTGCTCATTTACAGATTCTCTATATTGCCTGTTTTCTTAAAGAGACTTTAGCACGTTACCTGCAGTAAGATCACTGTCACAATGCCTCTCTGGGCTTATTGCTTTGATATATTTCATATTTTGTTAATAAACGGGTCTCACCGTCCAGTTCTCGCTCAATAAGATCCATTCTGTGTGTCACCTCGTCCTGCACCGCCTCAATATGTTCCAGCAGGTTCAGCTGCCACTGCTGGTGCAGCAGAAGGTCAGGGTCAGGCTTGGGCTCGGGCTTGGGGTCAGGGGTCACAGGGTCAGGCTCCTCTTCCTTAATGTCCACCACACAGCTCTTCTCCTGCTCAGCGGAAACCAGTCGCTTCATACGACTCTCCAATTCCTGACAACAGAAATCAGTTACAAAACTGATCCAAGCCATATTCGCATCTTATTTTGTACAGTGCAAAAACAGTCAGTAATAAAGATCAGACTAAATTTGGACATTTTCTGAAGGGAACAACGTAATTGAGTACATACCTTACTAAAGGTGCGGTCGGCCAGCAGTTTGTGCTGCTCGTGGTCCAGCGGCATGCCAAACCTCTGCTCAGCCATCTCCAGGAGGTCCTCTGTACTTCTCAGGCTGTCCTCTAGCTCCGAACCACCACGCGTCTCTACCACAAGTCTTCTCTCCACCGCCGGGTAGTATGTACGGGGCTTCTGGTAGCAGTGCTCGCTGCTAATGTATGAGTCCTGGAAAGAGCAGTGCATCTCTACTGGTGACGGGACTTCACTTTTCAATGACTCAAACTCATTAACTCCCAATTCAGGTGGTGAAGAGGGGAAGGGAGTTGCTATGCCAGAGTCACCAGCTGTCTTCCTGCGCAGGCCGTCTGTATGTTTCCAGGGCTGCCGCCAGAGTTTCAGGTCTGGATGAGCCTGTGTTCTACAAGAGAGACAGAATATTGTGAAGATTTTTACTGAAATGTCTACCAATTCACTGAAAAGCTGGCTGGATCGACAGTAGGGTTGGGGGTTATTGCTAAAAATATATCTCATCTCATATTTTCAGCCGTTTCACCATATATATTCTATCTTTCCATCTGTTTGTCTATCTAATCTCGATTTTCAAGACTATCTGTTTGTACAACCAATGGAAGACAATGTAGCTTAATTTTACATCACCAGCAAAAACTTTGCAAATATATATTATATCACTCAGCCATTATGATGCACAGGAAAGACTCACTGTAGGATGCTCATCTTGAGCTGGAGGCCATTAAGCACCTCAAACACTCGCTGGACATCCCCCAGTAGCTGATGAGCAGCAGTCACTTTTTTACTGTTTTGATGAGAGTAGTTCTCTTCCAGGAAAGACAAGCCGTACATATGACCGCTGCATAGCCAATCTTTATCATACCAGTACCTCTGACTCTGCCTCTGGGCTGTATACAGACAATACAGATTCAAATATTAGAACCAAGACAAATGGCAAAAATTGTAGATCAAAGGCTAAATGTACTGATATGGCCTATAGGAATCAGATTTAGATCATTATCCAGTAATTCTTGCGGTTTCTGAATATGCATTGCCCTGACACAAATCTTCCAGTCCACTACAATGAAAGGGTTTATGGAAATGTTAAAGCCTGTCACCTGGTGGGTCTCTACAGATGAAGCAGCTGTAGGTGTCTGGCACACTGTCCTCATACAGACCCATACATGTCCCATGCTGCCAGCACAGACACTCATCACACTAAAGAGAGCACACAGAAAGAATTGCTTCAGACTCTTATACACACACTTAATGTGACAATCAGTGCTGTCATTCACATTCCTTAATATTTTATTACTTAACCCTTTATGATCTGAAGGTGTTTTTAAAGATTTCCTGTTTTAGTGGCATAACCAAAATGAAAGTCTTTGACAACCCCCCCCCCCCCCCCCCCACATAATAATTTTACATAAACGAATTACACATGCAAACACAATAATGACTAAAGGTACGCATAGCATGGACACATGATTTCAGTCATGAGATTTCACAGAATGAGTGTCTTTTGACTGCATCAGTCTGCATCGTTCATTTACATGGCGCCTCCTGGTGGTCAAATGTAACATTGTGCTTTGTGTGGGTTATCTGATGATCTGTGCACACGATTACCTTGTGTTTGGGCTTGTTTGAAAGATAATCACCTACAATAAATAATGCTTTGTGATATTTTATGTTTGGTTTATTTCTCGTGAAAGTTTAAGAAAATGAGCAACACCTGTTCAGATGAAACATTATCGTCAAAGACAATAAAAAATAGTCTCTACAAAACTGCACAGGGGGTCCAGAGACGGCCAAAGCAGTGTGGTTTGCGGGATCTTTTACCAATTACACCGTCTTTTACCGTTTATCAATTAAAAAAATGAATGTTAAAAGATCGTCTGTTTGTTCTGAAGCAGAGTGACAGCAGTCCAGTATTTGATGGAATATTTTTACATTAAAATGAAATATTTTTGATATTTCTTTAGATTCAGATACCCAAGTATGGGGCATTGAAGCCCTTGTGACTGTGGAATGATGCTGAATCTGGGTTCAGGGGTGTCCCGAGAGAAAATTTAGAAAACATTTGTATATTTTCATTAAAGTGAGAGACTAGTCTACCAAATAGTAATTTTAGTCTTTCCTTATCCATTCCAGACATCTAATAAATTTTCACAAAAATGTGTTTATTCGATTTGTTTATTATTAAAGGCTCGTAACATGCTGATTAATAAAGAAACGTTTTGGTCTAAAAGGTGCTTTGAAACCACGTTAACTCACGCAGCACTTCATGTCTACACACATGCAGGGAAAAGAGGCAACGCGTGCGGAGCGGGACAGGGCAGAAATGATGCATGTTTGGTGCTAGAGAACAATATTCAAGATTACAGCACAGAAGATCAGAGCTGATGTCCACATCACTGTTGTTCTGTCGCGCTCTTCACTAGAGACGATGAGAGGGAGCTGTGAGCACCTTTGAGTGGATTTCATCCACCCCAGTGGAAATGCAGCCTGAGAAAGCTAAACTGCAGTAAATGTATAAAATTCCTCAAAAGCTCATCGTAGATTTTATTTATCGTGATATATATCGATATCGTTTTATCGCCCAGGCCAAAGGCTGGTTGTATTTTATTCTTTGAGAGCTTTCCAACAACATATGATGCACGGATATTTGATGAGTTTGATGTTTTAACTGATTGCTATAATATGTAAAGTGCAAGATTTTTCATAAATTATCCAAATGAAACACATCTGAGACTTCGAGCCTTTAAACTGAAAATCAGGAACTAATAATAAAAGTGATACTCCTTTGTCCAACTGAAATGCTCATTCAACAATAAGGCATTGATTTTGAGTTAGAATGTAAATATCAATTTACTGGTATTAACAAAAGTAAGGTTGTCTATAACATCTATAAAAGCTAAAATGTTACCTAATTTATATAGGGCTAAATTATTCAGTCAGTGCAACAGAGTCGGGACTCCTCCCCCAAAACCAGTTGTTTTATAAGAAGGGAACAGATTTTACACATAAGGGGAAAAAAAGGGGTTCTCTTTTTCTCTTTTTGGGGATTTTCCTTTTTTATATTCTTTCATAGGGACCATTAACTCCACAGGCTAATAGTGTTTTGTTTATAGTTGAAACAGACATTTCCTTTAGTATTTGGTGTACTAACATAAATGTATCAAATGGAAACTCATAATGGTATCAAACAGAACCGTTGGAAATGTTAATTTTAAAATTAGTGGAAAATCAATATCAATTATTTTTGTACTGGGTGTCTGTGTGATTCAGAGGGTGGAAGTTCACCTGTATCATGAAATCATTTTCCTCCTGAACTTCGCAGACACAGCGGACGACCTCTGAGCCATGAGTGACCTTATCTACACCCTGCTCTGAGAGGGGCATGTTCAGATCCAGCTCAGGGTCCGACTCATCCTCACTCCATATAGGACTGTCTGAAGACAAATCACTGCTGCTGTCCTCACCTGGTGCAAACCAAACCAAACCAAACCAATTTTACATAACTGAATTCATGCAAGGTAATCAACTACTTGTGTCTCTCTCTCTCTCTCTCTCTCACACACACACACACACACACACACACGCACGCAGGAATAATTTACTAAAAATTAAGTCAATATTCACTCACCCTCATGTTGTTACAAACCCGTATGACTTTTTTCCATAAAAACACAAAAGGAGAAGTTATGCAGAATGGTACACTCAGTCATTGCTCACTTTTTTAATAGCTTTTCTTTTCTCCATACAATAAACGTAAATGACGAAAGACTAAAATTCTGTCTTTCATTTCCTTTGGTGTTTTTATGGAAGAACGGAAGTCATGAGTAAATGATGACAGAATTTTCATTTTTTTGCATAATTATCCCTTTAAAGCTCTGGACAGATGCAGCAATTAAACATTTATCTGAGATCAGACATCAAGTCAAGACAAAGTGCAAGAAAGGAAGGAGGCAGAAAAACAACACAAAGCAGGAGTCTGCTAATTCGGACGACCTGCGGTCTGTGGTACCCACCCTGGCTGAGCATCTTTTCGGGGCAGTGTCCGATGTAGGAGCGGTGAGTGAGGGAGAGGGGCAATTTGAGGGCCAAATTCAGATTGCAGGGGACAGACTTTAGGCCAATGCTCTCCTCAGTGCTGTAATATTCTGTCAGAGGAAGAGCAGACGCCACAAATGATTAAACAGACTGAGCGGCTCTTTACCGTTGAGGCGGCTTGTAAATCCTAAACTGGCAACTACAATGTTCTTTTTGTGAGTGGATGTCCAGTTTGATGGTGTATTAATACCCTAAGAATCAGAACACGGAGCAGGGGTCCTAAATCTAAATGTGCTAAGCAGTTCTTGAGAAATCAAACTCATTTATTTTGAGAGAGGACAGAGCATTTGTAAATGTCAAACTATGCGAAACGTGTGGATTTACTGATTTTGAGGATAAGCTTTTAATAGCAAAGAAAAAAGTATAATGTTAGAACATATATAGTGTTAAACAGAACACCCTATATTTGGCCATTTTGAGATCATCATTGTCAGCTGATAACAGGTCAATTAACAGAAGCGTTAGTTCCCCCCGTATCAGTTCCAAAATCAGCCTTGTCAATTCATAATCTCAGAGATAAAATTTTTAATTAATTTAGAGTGAATATTGCATAACTGTGAATAAATACATTTCATTTAAGCAATATACACTCACCTAAAGGATTATTAGGAACACCATACTAATACTGTGTTTGACCCCCTTTTGCCTTCAGAACTGCCTTAATTCTACGTGGCATTGATTCAACAAGGTGCTGAAAGCATTCTTTAGAAATGTTGGCCCATATTGATAGGTTAGCATCTTGCAGTTGATGGAGATTTGTGGAATGCACATCCAGGGCACGAAGCTCCCGTTCCACCACATCCCAAAGATGCTCTATTGGGTTGAGATCTGGTGACTGTGGGGGCCATTTTAGTACAGTGAACTCATTGTCATGTTCAAGAAACCAATTTGAAATGATTCGAGCTTTGTGACATGGTGCATTATCCTGCTGGAAGTAGCCATCAGAGGATGGGTACATGGTGGCCATAAAGGGATGGACATGGTCAGAAACAATGCTCAGGTAGGCCGTGGCATTTAAACAATGCCCAATTGGCACTAAGGGGCCTAAAGTGTGCCAAGAAAACATCCCCCACACCATTACACCACCAGCCTGCACAGTGGTAACAAGGCATGATGGATCCATGTTCTCATTCTGTTTAGGCCAAATTCTGACTCTACCATCTGAATGTCTCAACAGAAATCGAGACTCATCAGACCAGGCAACATTTTTCCAGTCTTCAACTGTCCAATTTTGGTAAGCTCTTGCAAATTGTAGCCTCTTTTTCCTATCTGTAGTGGAGATGAGTGGTACCCGGTGGGGTCTTCTGCTGTTGTAGTCCATCCGCCTAAAGGTTGTGTGTGTTGTGGCTTCACAAATGCTTTGCTGCATACCTCGGTTGTAACGAGTGGTTATTTCAATCAAAGTTGCTCTTCTATCAGCTTGAATCAGTCGGCCCATTCTCCTCTGACCTCTAGCATCAACAAGGCATTTTCACCCACAGGACTGCCGCATACTGGATGTTTTTCCCTTTTCACACCATTCTTTGTAAACCCTAGAAATGGTTGTGCGTGAAAATCCCAGTAACTGAGCAGATTGTGAAATACTCAGACCGGCCCGTCTGGCACCAACAACCATGCCACGCTCAAAATTGCTTAAATCACCTTTCTTTCCCATTCTGACATTCAGTTTGGAGTTCAGGAGATTGTCTTGACCAGGACCACACCCCTAAATGCATTGAAGCAACTGCCATGTGATTGGTTGATTAGATAATTGCATTAATGAGAAATTGAACAGGTGTTCCTAATAATCCTTTAGGTGAGTGTAATTCAGAAAATTGCATTTGACAAGACCACATTTGTGTTATGTACACCCAGATATCAGCATCAGCCACTGCAAAACACATTTAGGATGACAACTTGCTATAACCCTAAAATAAAAAGTGTAATATTATAAACTTTTAAATAATTTATAGTAAGGATGCACAGAAATTTTGGCTGAAAATTGCATAGTGCTATTTTTGAGTAATAGCTTAATTTCAGAAATAGCTACTTTAAAACCCGATCCAAGAAACAGACATGGAGAAAAATCATTGTTTATGTGAAAAGATCATGGTGTAATTACATTTAATTTAAAAAGCGGCTGATGATTATGACATTTTGACTGTGACCAGATACGAAATTCTAATATTTGTTGAATTTAAGATAAAAAAGCATTTTCGAATGCTAAAATGAGCAATCAAATTTTGGATGTGTACCAAGCACGATGACTTATGGGGACTTTCAGAACAATCTCATTTTTGCGCGAAAGCTTTGAGATAAAGTGAGTAAAATTCGACTTGGCGGTGCTCATGAATGTCCACTCAGCACCACATGTAGACTCAAGCAGCCTTTTCTCCAAGACTAATTTGACTAGAATATTAATCTCATGCAAGTGTGCAACATTTTAAAAATACTTTTCAAAAAAATCTTTTTAAGAGTATACCTTTAAAGTCTAGTGTAATGATCTTTAAAGACTTGCAGTTACAGCAGACAATAAGAGGGAGCAGCAGAGAGCCAAAGACACAGAGACAGACAAACCCCACGGCACTGAAACAGCAATCTAACCTGACTTAGACTTCTTTTTTTTCTTCTTTTTCTTCAGTTTAATGCGCAAGAAATCCCTCTGCCGTTTCTCTCTCAGCCGCTCTCGTTCTTTTTGCCCTACAGTAACAAATTCAGAAATGATCATCAATCTCTCTTAAGGTCACTGACAGATTTAAGTAATATTCAGGAGGAATCAATGTGAGCATGTGCACAGAAATGGCTGGAATGAATACAATGCTCTCCAATACCTGTTTCCTTGGCAACCCAGTCTCTGTCGTCATGCAGTGAGCGGTTGATGTGTTGGTTTTCTTTGCTCCTCTCAGCACCCAGTGTGTTCGAGCGCTGCCGGTGCATGCTGCCAGCAGCAGGGGGTGACAGAGTGTGGCCTGACTTACTGTCACTTAAAGGGGAGGGTGTATCTGTGTGACAAAGGAAGTTTGTTTGATGCTGCAGGTGGGCTAATGCCAAAAAATAAAATTATCATAAGTACAGAATACTGATCCATGTCGGATCTGTGGATTAGGCTTTGAAGCATAAATGCAATAGAATTGATCTGTTGCTATTATGTTGTTAATATGAATCAAACAACAATATTAATAAGAGAAAAATAAAACTTTTTTTACTGACTGTTTACTTGAATAATGGACCCTTTTCAAGTGAAATGTGTCAATGTTTATGAAAAAATGTCCTTTGGATAAACTTTAAGCAATGTTTATTAAATTGAGACAAATGTAAAGCTTACGTTCCATCGTTTTAATTGAATTTGTCATATTTATTTTGTTATTTACCTTTAATAAGTAATACAATTTCACTGGTATCAGGGCTTGACATTAAGGTTTCTGAGTTCAGTTCGGACCAACATTTTCACTAGCCCATTCAAAAAAAATGATAAAATATCAAGTTTTATTTACAAAAACAAATAAATAAAATATGCAGTATTTCAAATTAATAATGCATAAATTATGTATATTATATATATTTATTAATTTATAAATTATATGAATATAATATTATATACACTACCGTTCAAAAGTTTGGGGTCACCCAAACAATTTTGTGTTTTCCTGAAAAGTCACACTTATTCACCACCATACGTTGTGAAATGAATAGAAAATAGAGTCAAGACATTGACAAGGTTAGAAATAATGATTTGTATTTGAAATAAGATTTTTTTTACATCAAACTTTGCTTTCGTCAAAGAATCCTCCATTTGCAGCAATTACAGCATTGCAGACCTTTGGCATTCTAGCTGTTAATTTGTTGAGGTAATCTGGAGAAATTGCACCCCACGCTTCCAGAAGCAGCTCCCACAAGTTGGATTGGTTGGATGGGCACTTCTTGCGTACCATACGGTCAAGCTGCTCCCACAGCAGCTCAATGGGGTTCAGATCTGGTGACTGCGCTGGCCACTCCATTACCGATAGAATACCAGCTGCCTGCTTCTGCTCTAAATAGTTCTTGCACAATTTGGAGGTGTGTTTAGGGTCATTGTCCTGTTGTAGGATGAAATTGGCTCTAATCAAGCGCTGTCACTGGGTATGGCATGGCGTTGCAAAATGGAGTGATAGCCTTCCTTATTCAGAATCCCTTTTACCCTGTACAAATCTCCCACCTTACCAGCACCAAAGCAACCCCAGACCATTATATTACCTCCACCATGCTTAACAGATGGCGTCAGGCATTCTTCCAGCATCTTTTCATTTGTTCTGCGTCTCACAAACGTTCTTCTTTGTGATCCAAACACCTCAAACTTGGATTCATCTGTCCACAACACTTTTTTCCAGTCTTCCTCTGTCCAATGTCTGTGTTCTTTTGCCCATCTTAATCTTTTTCTTTTATTGGCCAGTCTCAGATATGGCTTTTTCTTTGCCACTCTGCCCTGAAGCCCAGAATCCCGCAGCCGCCTCTTCACTGTACATGTTGACACTGGTGTTTTGCGGGTACTATTTAATGAAGATGCCAGTTGGGGACCTGTGAGGCGTCTGTTTCTCAAACTAGAGACTCTAATGTACTTATCTTCTTGCTCAGTTGTGCAACGCGGCCTCCCACTTCTTTTTCTACTCTGGTTAGAGCCTGTTTGTGCTGTCCTCTGAAGGGAGTAGTACACACCGTTGTAGGAAATCTTCAATTTCTTAGCAATGTCTCGCATGGAATAGCCTTCATTTCTAAGGACAAGAATAGACTGTCGAGTTTCAGATGAAAGTTCTCTTTTTCTGGCCATTTTGAGCGTTTAATTGACCCCACAAATGTGATGCTCCAGAAACTCAATCTGCTCAAAGGAAGGTCAGTTTTGTAGCTTCTGTAACGACCTAAACTGTTTTCAGATGTGTGAACATGATTGCACAAGGGTTTTCTAATCATCAATTAGCCTTCTGAGCCAATGAGCAAACACATTGTACCATTAGAACACTGGAGTGATAGTTGCTGGAAATGGGCCTCTATACACCTATGTACATATTGCACCAAAAACCAGACATTTGCAGCTAGAATAGTCATTTACCACATTAGCAATGTATAGAGTGTATTTCTTCAAAGTTAAGACTAGTTTAAAGTTGTCTTCATTGAAAAGTACAGTGCTTTTCCTTCAAAAATAAGGACATTTCAATGTGACCCCAAACTTTTGAACGGTAGTGTAAATATTAATATATATTTTTCAAAACATTTGGTTTTTCATTTGTAATATTAGCTGGACACATTTTTTGCTGGACAAAAATGGCACACGATTCAAAATCTGATTGGTTTGAAATTCTTAACTCTTATTGATGCTTCTAAGACTAACACAAGTCATTATTGCCATTTCAGATATTGTTACCTCATGTTAAGTTTAAAGAATTTGCAAGAACGATGTTCAACACATCACAGAAAACCAACTGTTTCATTTAGCAAAGAATTAAACAGAAAGAAAGTACATGATCAATGTATGTAAGATATAGTGACACCAAGCGACGGTTCCATCAGCTGGCCCAAAACTCTCTCAAACTGGCCCTGGGTTAGCAGGCAATCCTCATTGTTGAGCACTGAGTATTGGTATCAAGTACTGAAACTTTGGTATAGTAACCCAATCAACAGATATAAATGGATTAAAAGGATCAACAACCTGAGCAACCCAAACACCCACACAAACAAGAACATCCCACAAACATCCCATGTAAATGCTGATAGACGAAGTATGCACTAACTTTGTGAAGCAGAGACTGTCCGGCGCCTGCGGGGTGTCTCCTGGCTGTGATTCTGTTTGTCTGAAGAGCGCGTCTGCACGCAGCGAGGGGGACTCGGGTCACTCTGTGCGTGGTAGTACTTCATGTGGTAGTGCAGCAGAGATGCCTTGCGGAAAGATTTGAGGCAGCCTGCAATCTTGCACTTGAAGGGGTTATGGTCAAGCTCAATGGACAGGATAGGGGGCGGTTGGTTTTTGATGACCCTGTATACTAAGGGTGGAAAAGTGCAAGAGGTCACGTAATAGCAGATATTTTTTTATAGAAATATTTCCCCGAAATTAAACTGTGATTATGTACTCATCCTCAAATGTTCTTATCTGTGTATATATATATATATTTATTTTATTTTTTTTAAATGATGTGCCAATGTAATTGATGCTAAAATGGCGTTGATTCTTGTGTTTGTGTAAAAACTAATTTAAATGTGTTAAAGGAATAGTTCACACAAAAATGATAATTCTCTCCTCATTTACTCACCCTGATTCTGTCTCAAACTTGACTATCTTTTATCTGGGGAGCACAAACCAACATTTTTGAAAGAGATACATATGACAACGCAAGTCCATGGGTATGTGTACAGCGTGTGAACATGCGCAGAGCGCTATCAAGTGCGAGGTAGTGTCATCGAGCTTCAAATCATAACTGTGCCAAGGAGGCATTTTGGACTGTTTATCAGCCAAAACCAATTCTGTATTGTCCACACACAAACCTATAATTTCACTTCAGAAGACTTGGAATATAATGGAAAAATTGTTTGGATTACTTTATGGAGTTTTTTTAGTCCTTGAAGCTTGACACACATGAACACAGGAGAGATATGATTGGTGAGAAACAGAAAAATTTTTGTCTTTTTTTTTTTTTTTACCATGAATTCTCCTCCCTGCCCAGTATGTGGCGATATGCATGAAGAATGCAAATCGACAAAAACAGTAGTAGTATGTTTTGTTTAATGCCATGTCAGCATTCAAAGCTATTTTCATGGCAAGAATTCAGTTACAAAAATACAAATATCATATAAATACAATAAAAACAAAACAAATATAGACAGCAAGTCATATTATACTCGACAAAAACAAAAGAATGTGAAAGTTACGATTTTTAGTAAAAAAGACTTAAATGTTGATCTGTTTCTCACCCACACTTTTATCACTTTGAAGACATGGATTAAACCACTGGATTCCTTTTATGCTGCCTTTATGTATTTTTTCAAAGTTTGTGTTCTGCAGAACAAACATAGTCATACATATCTGGGATGGCATGAGGGTGATTAAATGATGAGAGAATTTTCATTTTTTGGGTCAACTATCCCTTTATTGCATGTGTGTGCATGATAGAGGAGGGGGGGGGGGGGGGGTGTACTCACATGGCTCTCTGCTGTACTTGTTTGTTGTTGGAAGGTGAACTTGGTGTTTGAGTGCTGCAGCTGAGAAAGCAATGTGTCAGTTAGCACATCATAAATTATGTCTGTATAAATATTTAATCAATGAACAGAATGAGGATGCATACCAAGCTCAGGTGTGGATCCTGCCTCTTCTGTGGGTTCTGAATTTTCTGCAGGACAAGATGGGCCATCCTTATTTTCAGAGGCCCCCGGGACAGATTCTGACTTATCTGGTTTGATCTGGGATCGACCATTTTTGTCTATGAGGGGATCAGAGACATCAATATCCTGTGTGCTGGTGTTGAAAGCTAATTGGGTAAATATCGTGAAGAAATACTTGGTTCATATTAAACTGAAAGGAAGCCTTATTTTCACTATGACATTTTCATGAAAATTAATTGACTTCAAATGTAATAAAACAAAAACAAAAAAATGGAATATAGTAATGAACACCATCCTGTCCAGACAAACGATTTCAAAAAGGCATCATTTTATGCCAAATATAATGTATTTGATTTTAAAATGTTTTAAATGTAATACAACCTGGACACGTTTTTGTGAGATACATTCGATTAGGAAATGGTATATTGAGCTACTGTATAAAGGAGTTTGATATGAGAAGGACAATAAACCTGCACTTGAATTGGCTCTGCTCCTTTTGGACGGTGGCATCTGTCCTGTTGATGCTCGTCTCTTCCTCAGCTCTGGACCACTGGGCCGTTCCATGTCTTTCCCTGTGAGAGAGACAAGCAAACAACTTAGCAACAAAAGTCGTTTGAATCATCAAGCCTGTCATTTAGCATGCCATTTGCTCCACACCTTACTGCCTTGAGCATAAATCATCCAACAATACATCACTTTTAATTTCAGTCCTTGAGGTACTTTCCAAAATGATAGTTTACTAATGTTAACATGGATAAAAATTAATCATTAGCGCTGATATTCGCTATGAGAGACACTCTAAGACAGACTACTCATAGAAAATGAATAGGCGGTCACAATTTCAGCTATAAGAACAAAAGTTCAGTCAAAGGAGTCAATCACCTTTTTGGTAAAGCCACCGTCTCATTGTATTGCTCTACAATGCGCATACAAATTAGCTCAACCAGCCTGAAAAATAGTTATTTAGCATGAGTTAAGCTAAATAAGCAACTTTTATGATAAGTTTGTAGTCAGATTATTTTGCTGATTTGAAATATGTTATTGAAACATAATCCTAACAAACAGTTTTCAGTCCCGCAGGGTGATTTGAGGGGAGAAAAATACTTTAAAACATCCACGTTGATTTAGCCCATTACATCGATATGATGATCTTTTTTAGCTACAGCAGGGCAGATAAACATGTAATTTGCAGTGTAACATGGATGTTATAACTTGCATCATATGTGGAATTTATTTTAATTAAGCACAACTAGAGTTGCAACCGTATGAGATTTTTACGGTACGATAACCATCTCAGAAAATATCACGGTATACGGCATGGGTGGAGAATCTTTTTTCCATTAAGGGCCATTTGAGTATTTATGAAATTATTCGCGACCCATACAATTGCTTGTAATTTCTGATTGTGGGTTGAAATTAATATACGCCTTCTGTTATGTGCTCTCACACCAAAAACACTAAAAAGTCTGTCTATTAGTAAAAAAATTGTGTTATCATCAATTAAAATAATTTATAAAATTTTTTTTCAGGTTAATTGAATCAAGGCCATTTTTTGCTTTTCAAATTATTTCTCAAATAGCCTCGCGGGCCGGGCAAAATGGTCTTGTGGACCTGACGTTACTCACCCCTGGTATACGGTATTACACAATTATTATTATTGTCAATTACAATAACTTTTTGGCTGAATTTTTTTTTTAATTGAAGTATGTGTAAAAAAGGGCTCCCTTTTTAAAATGATAAAAAATGATAAAACATAGCATGTAACTATAACATGTTATATAACTAAAGCATGTAGTTTACATGTTAAATGAACTACTAAATGAAAAATAACATCAGCTGTGTGAGCTTTTAAAGTAATGTCCTATGATTATTAATAATGAACATATACTGCTCCTGTCTGTACCTTTAACTCAGATTTGACATTGGAAATCAAGTGTCGACACACCATAGTAAAAACATAACCTGTATTTAACGTATCCTGGGTCACATTTCCTTTTATGTTGCATAGTTTTGTTCATGGTTTTCCAGTACAAGGACTAAGTTCTGTCTCAGTAGATAAGCAAATGTACACGGCATGATAACCATGAAACCGGTATACCGCTGCAACCCTACGCACGACATTCAGCTCTCGCAGATTCACGCATCTCAGTGCATGCCCCGCATATCTTATCAACAGTGCCACTGAAGTTTGTGCAAGTCTCTCATGGCAATAATGACAACATGGGCCCATAAAAGGATCAATATTAGAGGTAATAACTTTTCTACTATTTCCAGAATGATACTTTTTACTTAGCAGGTCTGTAATTTAATGTGCAAACAGTTTATTTGCGTTGTCTTCCAAACCAAAAGTTTTTTTTCACCACCATGTCTTCCAATCCAAACTCACCATCTCCCATCCGACTCAGTGTCCTTCTGGGCAGTCTGGGACTTTCATCTGACACGTCCTCTTTCTCTTTCTTTTCCTCCTCGCTCTTGTCAATGGCATTTTGAAGTGCTTTGGTTTTCTCTTCCTCTTGTCCTCTATTCATCTCTTTCTTCTCCATTTTGTTCTCTTTATTTTCTGATTTGTTCTCTTTATTCTCCGTTTTGTTCTTGTCTTCTACATTTTCAAGCGGTTCGGTCTTGATTTCTTCACTGGGCAGTTTTTCTTTTTGCTCAACAGAATCTGGCTCTGATTCGTTCACTTTCTTAGTTGCTGCACTTTCGGTCAATCTGCCATTCTGGAATTTTCTGGACTCATCTATCACTGGGCTGTCCTTTTCATCCTTCTCTGATCTGCTCTCTCCATCCTGGTCAGAGGTGCTGTGTCTCGATCCATTATTTCGACTGTTGCCCTTCTCCTTGCGTTTCCATTCTTTCCCGTTCTGGTCGCCCCGTTTCCGTGCCTGCTGATTTGTCTCGCCATCAGAGCTCTGTAGAGAACAAAAACAAAATGATTAAACCTGATTCCTCAATGAACATCCTGGTTTAATCCTTATTGGAGTTGAAGGAGTGTCTTCTCACCTCCTTGTGGAAAGGCTTCACTTTAATCCCCTTCACGGTCTTCACAACTCCATCAAAAAACTTCACTGTGTAGAACCCTGTGACAAAAGCATACCTTTTTATAATGTTAACACTTTCATAATGTAGCATTTATCTATAATACATAAATGCAATCCGATATATACAATCTACTGTATATATGTGTTTCAATTGAAGATCTTTATAAAGGAATAGAACTATTTGTCACATGCAGCACGTTCAATACAAGATACGCTCTGTAGACATTTTTTCCAATCTTCAGTGAATAGGGTAATGAATAATGTCAATTACAATAGCAAATAATTCTGACTCATCCGTTAGTGTGTAAGAAACTAATAAATTGCAGTAATGCACTTAAAATGGTAGTCTATGGGGCAAGGCATTGTGCCAGAAAAAAAAAACGTAAAATTTATTGCGCTAACAACGCATACATTTTCTTAATCACGATGGTAACGCATCTAACAATTTTGACATTTTATACAGCTCCATGTGAGTTCTAAACACTGATATAGGGCAGAACGTGTGTCCAGAGGGGACATTACACTGATGTACACACCAGTAACACAACAGCAATTCAGTGTTTATGAACCACTGATGGAGAAAGGGCCTCTTACAAAACAAACACAGATGGGACTTGTGACAAAAATAAAGAGCTCTGCGTTCTTTGTCATTTAATAACTACAGAAGCACGTCAAGTTTAAACAATCAGCTAAAAGCCAATGCCACAATAAATGGCACTGATGATGGACCGCTGTGCAGCTTGGAGTTCTCCTGTGGAAGATCCGTCAACATGCCACCCGAAGTTCAAACAACGGCAATTCCATGGTACCATTTCTTAATTTATATACTGCATATAAAAAGTCTAATACCATGTTTTGTTTTTTGATAGTGCCAACAATATGGACCACCCTAAAAGACCTATGGCTATCTTAGAACTGAAGCCAGGCCTACACTATCTCTGGATCACACAAGTGTGTGCGAGTCCAGCAGGCTTCCCGATATTTGTGCTCCAGAGACAGGAGAGCGCAGAGCGGGATCACTCGTGCTACTCTATCATCTTCTCTCTGTATTGCAGCGGCGTAGACCACATAACTTACGTGACCCATTTAAATTTTACTGAGAAGTCTTTTTTTAATCTTGAAAGCACTATGGAGGAATCAAACATCTTAAATGGCTAGACAGCCCAACATTTCAAACACCACTCACAAGGAAATTAGCTACATGTGTCATTCGCTAAAATAAAGGGTTATTAAACTACTCAACATCACCCTTACTAAAATTCTGATTGAAACAAACCGGCCATGTTTGCCTTCTCTATAGAGATTAATTCATTCAGTAATGAAGAAAAAAAATGTAAGGAGTAGGAATAACCATTTTCACTAAAAGTCCCACCTCAGTAAGGTGGTATATTCATGTACAGTCAGAAGAATATTTGTATTTTATTTGTAAAATGGCAGCATAACAGTATCATCACCCGAGTCCTATAATAAATGAACAACCTGCTGTCAGGGGACCTCCCCTGTATCTGCAGTAAGTACATCATCTCAATACAACAAACACTTCATGTTCTAACTATACTCAATATAAGCTTTAAAATAAACAATTATCTACAGTTCTCAAAACGTGTCCAACTTTACAGCTAAGAAGGCGCTAATAGGCTACATAGATTCTCAGGTTAGTCTGGTCAGGTTCTTCCATCGATGGATAGACTCTATGAATGCTAATATTTGCAATATTTGACCACCATCCTGAAACCCATAATCATTAACAGATAGGTGGGGAAGAAAAATATCACCTCGCTATAATTCTGTGCTCATTTGTTCAAGTTTTTGTAATTTTTAATGTTGCGTTAGTACATAAAATAACAACTGTTTATGCTTAATCGGAAGTTCCACCCACATCGCCCTCAAAGCATCATGGGACTCAGGAATATTGTGGATAGAAATAAGGTGTTAATTAAATCAATTAACTAGTTATCAATTAATTAGTTTGATGTCCCATATCATATTTACCAAAAAAAAGGCAAATTCAAAATGTTCCAGATTTTCAAAAATAAATTGTATATCTAATGTATACATAACATGCAACTACATTAAATATGCAATAGAGCTGTCAGAATTAACGTGTTAACACATGCAATTAATTAAAAAATCTTAATTTTTCTTAATCATGATTAACGCAGTTACTGTTAATACAACCTATACACATGTTGGGAAGGGTGGAACCTTTCTAATGTGTCCGTCCTGAGTCATTACACACACACACACACACACACACACACACGAGCCCTTATACCAAGGTGAACCTACAAGCTTGGCATGAAATAGCATAACGCGGCAGTGTCATAGACAGTCTATGTGCAGTACTGTTGTAACACAGTGGGCTAGTTGATGCCCTGACACAAATATATTAAGATATTCAAATTTCAGCACTTTCAAAATCTGCTATGTTTTATCAACATTGCAATTTCAGCATTATACGCACAAGACTAGCAGAAAGTTTGAATTTGAAAAAGCCACCGAATTCATGATATTGAAAATATAACATTTTATTTTAAATTAATTTAATTTTAAATATTTTGTATGAATTCACCTTCTCGAACCTGAATTTCTAGGTGAATTCTCACAAAAGATTTTCAAATATTAAAAATGAACAGCAGAATTTTCCCAATACATCAATTACAATAAAAGTCAAGCTCTGATGATTTTAATTTGACACAATAGACTGTTAACAGAAAGTAAAATACACCACACAAAATTACAGTGGTAAGATTAACCAGGTTCATTGTATTGAATCTACGATATTAGTAAGCTTTGTCCATAAGTTTGGGAGTACACACCATCTTTGCCACGGGACAGGATCTTAGCAGGGTAGTACCGACAGTCTGACCAGCTGGCTAGAACTTTCTGGTTGACATGAAAACCCTAAAAAAAAATAAGGAAAAAAATGATCTTGAAACATTATGACACAGACTGTAACTTTGCCCATGCTGACTCAGCAAAGTTTGAGACAAGTACTCACTGTTGCCGTCTGCCATTCAGGGAGACCTTGTTTCCTCAGCTGGATTCGTTCCACTGGTCTGAGGTACGGACTGCTCCAGTCAAACCACTCATCGTAACGATGACTCCACTGCCTGTAGTGGATCAGAACCTTCTCGTCTTCATAGTCTATCTTCTCAATACTAGCTGCATACCTATAGATAGAAAAGAGATTATTTTTTTGTAATAATTTGTTTCAGTTTTGGGATGGCTACAAATTACAACATTTTATAGACCTTTATGTGGTTGTTTGAGGAAAAAATATGGAAATATTTTACTTTTAATAAACTCAAACGTAAAGTGTTTTGATGAATAAAATACTTTATTCTATACCAGTTTAACTTGCAGCGGTGACGGTGTTTTATACACCATGCCAGCTTGTATGGCCATTTTCATGGCACAATCAGGTTAAAATTAGTCAATTTAAAGTAAAAAACCTTTAACATGTTCAAAATCTGAATAATGATAGATTGTTGGGAAACACTGAGAGAAAGAGAGAGAAAAAAAACAAACAAAAAACAAATATTTTCGATTCCATTTTGTGTTCCTAGAGGTAAAGAAATTACAAACTTCATCTTTAAACTGAAAAGTACAAAGCTTTCCATTTTCAGCATCTACTAATAATGACGATGATGCTTTTCAGAGGTGGATTTTCAGTAGCAGTGGGTGAAAATATGGATTATCCATTGAATCACAATCATCATTTGAATGATCCAAGTATTGATATTTAGATCCCAAGATTGATCTTTTACTTGGCAGCAATTTAATGAGATTCATTTATAGTTTACTTTGCATGTGCAGCACGCTTCAAATATGAGCAGAGCATCAGTGAATGTGTGAAAACAGTGTTGTGCCAATGCCGGCTGCACCGCACGTACCTTTTAAAGCTTCACCTTGGCTCATACAGGAAAAACACTGTCATGAGCATCGCTCTGTTTGTCGCAGATGACAGTGAACAGAGCGTAAATACTGTGTAACACGAGGCACATACATAGTATATACTTATTTAATGAAATAACTGGCTTTTGCAGCTTAATAATCAGAGTCATGAAGCACCTGGCTTTTCTGGACTGAAAAGGTAACGTCATCATACAGAAACACTTGAAAATAAAAGCTCAATTTAAATGGGAAAAAAAGATGACAGAAATATCACTATTGTAAAGTTTATGTAATATTCTGTGATGCTCAGTTACGCAGCACTTTATTTGACAAAATATAACTCCAATGCTGTGAAATTCTGGATACAAGCACTTCATTTTAGAGCTGCATGATTTGGACAAAAAGTCATATTGTGATTATTTTTAAAAAATATGCTGATTTGAACCACAATTATCATAAAAGTATCAAAGTTAACACGTTCAACTGTAAAAATACTATTTTCACACTTGAGTCCTCTTAAAAAGAACCAAACTGAGAACTATTATTTTTTATTTTTTTAATTCACCCACAAACAAATAAATGAAACAAAGAAAAAATATTGTCTTCTTCATATTCAAATTGTAACCATCCACCTGTTTTTGTCCATTTTGTGATTGGTCTCAGCTCACTAATAATCATCATTAGTTTTTGAAACCCAGTCAACTTGAATATTAAGGATGCTCCAATTTGGATTTTAACATTGCATACCGATCTTCAATTTTCATTTCATCATTTAACTTGTTATCAGCAGCTCTGTCAAAACTGGTTATATGTACGCTTTCTGCTCAATGTCACTGTTAACTTAATTCCCCTGTTGATATTACCACAGTTGTTGCCTAGTTTGTGCTGTCAAAATTACAGTTGGTTGGTTGGTTGAATGATTAAATAAAATATAAAGTTTTACTCTTTACTCTAGGCCTTAAAAACAAATAGGATCATTAAAAATATTCTCTACTGTACACAAGATAGCCCTAAAGAATGAGCCTTTATGTCACAGAGTTGAACTGATAACACATTGTTGTAATTAATATTAAAGTGAAAGTTTGATTAGTTTTTCACCATTTCATTTGTATTTATTATTTCATTATATTTCATTTACCAATGCATTATAGTATAATATCTAAACATTTTATATAGATTTTCATTTTGTTGGATGTTGGTAATATTAGTTCTCCTTTCACTTATTGCCACTGGGAGTAGGGCAGGGTATCATTAAAAAAAAAAAATTGATATCGATATTTGTACTTTTTTAGATACCAATTTTATGAATTTTTTTACCAAGATTAAAAACATTACCTCAAACAAAAACTTTGGTTTTTATTTTCACACTTTGTTGACTTTTTACAGACTCAAAGACTCATCTCATGAGCCTTCTGGTCTCCTCATGCCAGGGTCGGCAGGGGCAGAGGCTATAACATTAATGTGAAGAGGAAAAATAAAAACAAGAAAGCTAAACTGTTAATTCAGTCAACCCTAAGGATAAGTACGGTTTAACAAGATAACGAGATTAATGTACATTAAACTTGATCAGTTGCTGTCAACTTTAAAGCATTTTTAGCATCGATTTATCTTGCTATTTATAGCCATACATCTAAACAATATCTAACGTTACGCAGGTCCCAGTTTATAGGCCTGTCACCGTGCACAGAAACGTTTAACTTTACAAGTACACAAGCATGTACCACTACAAGTTAGCCGATTTTGTTTGTTGGTTTGTTTGCTAAAAGTTAACCTTACCTGCCGGTGTCCCAGTCATAGCGATGCTGCATTGATCAGTAGTTTTGGAGGAGGAGTACATGTGTGGAGGGCATGTTAAAGGAAGCTCTGTATCAGGACGCTGAGAGGATGACTGCACCGGCTCAGTCTTCTTGCAGTCGAAGACGGAGCAACTTTCTGCTCTTAAGTTTAATCCGTGCATTGCCAAGTGCTTCATAAGATTTGTCATGTTGCCGGTCTTGGTAGCAATTATCTTGTCACAAATATTAAATCGCGCACTGTTGGCATCGAGCCTGGTGAAATGTAGCCACAATTTTGATATTTTCCACATCTTTTACATTTATGGGGGGTGGGACGCATATACACTACATCCTCACATGTGAGCCGCGTCTCTGGGTGTAATTGGCGTAAACTACGCCAATAAACAGCACTTTAGGGCACATCTAGCATGCTACATGCTTATCACTGACGTTGACGAGATTAAACCCTTAGGTATCGAAATTTGGTACCGAACGTCAACACATTTTTTTTGATACACAATTGTTTAGAGGCAATTCGGTCGGTACCTAAAATGTATCGATCTCGATACCCAGCCCTAACTGGGAGAGTAATAAGGGCAGCACACTCTCTTGTACAGATGACAGGAGAATGGAGGAATTTTTCTGGACTCTACAGGTGCTATTACTGTTTGATCAGCAGTCATTAAATAAAGATGTTTGAATTATATCCCATCTTGTATTCTGCATTATTATACATGTACATTCTTTTAAATGACCAAAACTAATGATTAAAAAACATTTCTAAAATATAAATATGTTTGTTATTTGCTGAAAATATTCAAATAAATTGTGAAACATATATAAATACTCAGCCCTAATTTGAAGCAAAAAAAAAAAATAAAAAAAAAAAAAAATATATATATATATATATATATATATATATATATATATAAATAAAACAAGGTGGCTCAGATGTTGCACTATGAGAGGGAGTAAAGCATTTGAATTTCAATCAGGGTTGATAAAAGAATGAATGAAAGGAAGCAGACGAGAGACACTGACCAGTTCTTCAGGCTGTCCCGAGCCTCCAGCTGCGCTCCCACCTCGAATGTGATCCCACGCCTGTGAGGAGGGGTCTTTGACATGCTGTTCACAACTGTTCACCAACCTAAAAATCAGGAAAGACATGCATAAGTTGTGCCCACATCATGAGGTCAGAAGCAACTGTCATAGATAGCACAACCTTATCAAGATGCTCATAAACAAACAGTCATACTAAAGTCTTAGCTGTATCATTGTCTAAATTTTAGGGATGCAATGTATGATGGTGACCATATTAGTCTTTTTTTACCTTAATTTGTACTAAATGTAATAAAGATTTCAATGCCTAATTTTACTTTAAGCATGTAACAATTTTGATTAGGGTATTACTGTTATTTAAACAAAACATGCATACTCTAACATAATAGATTTATAATATTTGCCATAATATAAAAATGCTTACTGACTATTGTTATTGGACAAAATATCTTTATTGTGCATCCCTACTAAATGTATGTAGAGTACATTTACTGGATATTCATCAAATTAGCCTATATTTTAAAAACCAGACCACAACTACAAAATTCAAACCAATGCTTGACCAATAAAGTTATTAATGAATCATACAACCACTTGAATTCAGTGACCATGTTTGTGCGTATTTGCATGGATAATTTGATTAACACTAATTAACTACCAGTACTACATTATGTAATTATCTTGTAGAGCTGCTAATCAGTATAATAGCAAATAGGGGTGCACCGATTGATCGGACATGGATCTAAATCAGCCGATCTTCGTCTTAAATCTGTGATCGGGAGATTGTGCCTAGATTCAGGGCCAAACTTTTTTGCATCACATAGGGAATCACTCATAAACTGCTACTCTAATGAATGAGCCCTTGAAGCATACAGTGACAACATGTACATGGACACCAGAAAGCTTATTGCTAGAAGCAGCGATCCCATTTACATGCATTGTATAAGCGGTGTAATCTTTACTCCCATATACAAATCAGTAAGTAGCGTTGGGCCTCATGTGCTCAGATAGGAGACAAAGGCAGGCCTACACAAAGTAATAGGCCTGACTGAGGCCTGCAGGCACACTCAAAACCTGATAACACATCAACTGCCAAACGAATCAAATCAAACAAAGGGAGTCCAAACAGACTACAGATCCCATCAAGCCTTACTCACTTTACACCTAGGTGTGGAATTCTGAAGGAATTACGTCTGGGCAGAGATAGATTATTATAGTGTGTTATTCTTGTGTATCAAGGTTGTTTCTTGTGCAGTTTACGGACCGCTGATTCCGCTTATTGCTGCTAATAATACTCAAGGTATTAATGTAAATTACTCATACCATGAATGAGATTTGCTGTGTTGTCGTCCAACAACGTTGGGCTGTTTGTGCATTTCCGCCATCACAGGATAGATGGCACACTTGAGTTCATACATTAAAGAACCAACGACCACGGCAGACAGATTACGTGCCGTTCACTGCGTCAGAGTAAAAATAACGGTTGCCTTCTCTCCCACGATCACTAAAACCGGCTTCAGTGCAGTCACTCTGTTCTCTCTCGTACTAACCGCACACACACATGACCCTTCATAAACATACCTACACATACATTTGGTAGACAGATAACTTAGCTATAGAGCACAGCTTTGTCCCTAAGCTATCGTACGAACAGAGACACGTGTTAAACGGGCAGACGCCATTAATCAGTCTCTCCGCATACATTCGTGGCCACATTCTCTGGCCGGAATGTATATTTTGCATATAAGTGTATTTTTCACTAAGCTATACTTATGCGCAACTCATAGAAGAGGTGCTGACCACTAAGAGAAATGCCAGTTTCGGAGTTTGTAGTCATTTACATGACCTGCTTCTGAATTATTTGAACTTTAACAAAGCTATAACGCATTAAAAATAACTGCATTGAAGATGTAACTCCAGGGTATTTCCTTTAAAGAAGCTCGACACACAAGTTTTGCTTCAGCAGAGCGGCAGCACAACGAGAGGGCTTCTGTATTGACTTATTTTGTATTTTTGCATTATAATTCCTTCATACTTTGTGATCTACATCATCTGAAGCTGTTTGGACAGTTTAGAGTGCATCTGGACATCTGGACTGACTCCTCAGACAGGTGCAAGCTGCAGTGCTGCTTTCGCGCGTCATCATTACGAGTTTAATGTGATCTCATGTTACGGTAAATGAGATCAAATGACTATTCGACAACGAAAATGTACGTCGACAATTTTTTTTATTGCCGACGTATCGTTTCGGCCCTAATCGAGAACCATGAAATTTCAGTGGTATCGGTACCAACTACTAACATTTTGGTACCATGACAACACTATTTGAGGTGTAAACGCTAATCCATCCTGTATGCGTTCCGGCAGCAGCGACACTCCACCCCTCAATGAACCGCTGCACTAAGACAAGAGTACAAACATTGCTGTTTACTGACGGCATTAAAGGGGAAAAAAAACATCTGATCTGAAAATTTTAAAAAGCAGATACACAAACACGAGAGATTCATGGACCTTCTTTAGTGTGTCTGTTTGATATTACCACTAACAGGAAGCACAAAAACACGAAGCTCCGTTTTAAACAGGCAATCCACTAAAATAACGGACAATTCAGCTTGACATGTTGCGCTTGTGCTTAAATTAAATTTCAACGGTATCTGGTAGAAACAGCCCACTGTCTTTTTATGCGCTTTCTTTGTCTTCTCTGACTTTGTTTCACTTTATTATCATTCAGTAACACAATGCCATAGTGATTGATGTGTGTCGTCATGAAACAGAGACCCTCCCCTCCAAATCAGAACACAAGTGGTCACAGGAGACACATTTAAGTGACTAGGTGCATACAGCGATGCGTCTCACCTCACATCTTAATACCAGGTGTAAACGGTGTCAATATCTCATCAGTCACTCATCTCAGCGCTATTCTGAGAGGATCCCAATTTAAATCAGATTAATGTTGGTCGCAATACCACTAATAACAGATATAACAGTTTAACCTTCAATAATGGCACCATGTCTTCACGCATTTGCTTAATAATTAGTTATTTGTGATACAACAAAACGCCAAAGGAGGTAACCAAATCATAGGTGCTAATGATTTCTCACCTGAGCAGTTTGAGCTTGTAATGGATATATATTTCTTATTTTTGAATGTATATCTGGTGTGTGTGATGTGTAGAATGACCTTTGATATTGACAACAGAACAATTAATAACTGTTTTTAATGCAAATAAATGTTAGCAATTCACAATTAATTTAATGTAATTTTACTGTGTGTGGCATAAACTTCTATCTGCAGCATATAACTTGAAAAAGTGTGTCAAAGAACAATTAAAAAATCTGTATCGGTATCAGCCTCAAATTTCCACAGACAGTGTACAATAAAGTGTAACTATGATTTGATTCTTGAACGCTCTCCTTTAACATGAAAGAATGAATGCATTACTGGATTTCCACTACAAATCCATGGGAATTCTGTAGTTCAAAGCAATCATGAAAACTGTGAACTCTGCTCATCTCACTCGCTGTGAACCTAGATCCACTTTCACTTGGCTGGTAGCATGACAAAAAGTATTCAAAATTAAATCTAAAGATGAATCTGAAATGTTAAGATTTTGCTGTCAAAGGTGGAAATAATAATAAAAAAGTACAATTCTTGCACACAAGATTCCTACGAAATAATAATCCTGTTTAAATGTTTCAGATTAAGGACTGACATCCACTCATCATCACCATCAAATGAAAGCACGTCATCAAACACGTCGCTGTAGTTTCATAACTCGCTGTCTTCATAAACCCGCCTGAGCTGCGCGCGCATACCCCGAGCTCGTGTCTGTCCTCGTGGGCAGACAGAAATGCCCCTTTAGGGGTCCATGCATTTAATACGTCATAATCATGGAAACCCAGCACATTAGGTTAATTCAATGCATTCACAAACTCACGAGCCGACCCACTTAACGGTCTCGCGCACAGACAGGAGGCTGAGCGCGCGCCTGACGCGCACTACGTTTCCTCCTCGTTGTTTACCTTGTCAGGCCAGCGGCTCATCCCTGCCATAGCATTCATTCTTTTATCAGTCGCATTTGTTACAAAAACATGACAGTGATTGAAGGTATGCGATTTACGGGTAGAGGGGTAAAATATTAAAGCGTATGACCTTTCTATCTTTCACAAAAGTCCACGTGAAATCAGGCTATTGACTTTTTCTCCACTTCGCATAGGAAGAAAACGTGAGTGAAACGTTGTCAGAGAACTGCTGTTTCGTTCGAGATAACAGACAAACGAAATAGTCTGCAATACTCTCTGCATTTCATAACAATGTTTTAACCTCTCAAAGTAAAGTTCAAGCAATATTATTGGCATTTATAGGGCTGATTTGACATTACATTGTTCACTGCTCCTCTACGGCGCTCAACAACAGCAAACTCTGTGATTAGTTCATCCCCTGACTGACGCGGATCCAAGCGTTCTGATTGGGTTACGCACCTGTCAATCAAACAATGATTCTCAGCGGCCACCTCTCGGCCTACTCCTTGCTGCATGGTGCTCTCATAATAATGACACAGGGATAAAGGACAACTTGAACTAAAGTCCTCTACCTATCGAAGAAGCCTAATCATTCATTTATCGCGATCTACGTAATGTCTTAACCTGTTACTGCCAATACTTTTCCATAATGCACTATCTCAAAATCACTTTCATGGGTCCCGCTAGCATCAAACAGAGGAACAAATGCATGGAGGCAAGTTTCGTTTTAACCGAACAGCATCATCACATAAACATTATACCATTTCAAAATAACAACAAACATATCGTCTACAACAATTGTTTGTTTTTGCAATGCATTATCTCAGCGTCGCTTACCTTGTTCCTGTTAAATATATTCCGATAGTAAAGAAAGCAAATCCACGTGCTTGAAGAGAGCCTGAAGCCGCATGCTTCGAGTGCGCATCCACGCAGTTTGTTTTCTCCGGTGAGGCGGCGCGAGCAGTGAGGCCGGTGGCGCTCACAAGGGGGAGTCTGTCTGCGCATGCGCGGATAGAATGTTCACCGTCTCGATCAGTTACTGGAAGTTTCCTCATATGACCATATTCTTCTGTCTTTCCATTTTCTCACAATAACTTGAAGTTTTAGACATTCAGTTCATGAGATTTTTTTTTAAACAGAACAACACTCAATCTGTAACAGAAACATGTTTAAATATAAATGCATACATATATAAATGTATACGTGTAATAAATATAAATTAAAACATCGTTTCATTTGAACTGTCATGAAATTATTAAATTGTTAATATAAAATTATACAAAATGTCACGAAACTGCCAGGAAGCTAACATTTTTATTATTTAGCCTATAGTCGAGATAAAAACTTCAGAAATTATCCTTTGAAAGTAATATTTGTATTCAAGTTTGTCTTATGTGAAGTGAAAGTATGTTATATTGTATTAACAACGCATTCGTCATTATTTTAAAACGAAAGTCCAAACATTTTTCTAAGGTGTAAAATGTATTTATTTTCATAATTTAATTAGACGGTATCTTTATTACTAGGTAGGGACAGTTACACCACCTTGTATTTTGCTTAATGAAATAATAATTATAATTCTACTTCCATAATCTTAGTAACACTACCTTGCAATAAGGTTTCATTCATTAACAATAGTAAATGCATTAGTTATCATGAACTAAAAATGAACAATATATCTTTTACAGCATTTATTAATCATTGTTAATGCTAGTTAATATAAATATAGTTGTTCATTGTTAGTTCATGTTAGTTTATAGTGCATTAACTAATGCTTGCATAACTTTGATTCAAAAACACATTACTACATGTTGAAATAAACATTAACTAAGATTAATAAATGCTGTAAAATTTAATTAGTTAATGTTAACTAATGCTATTAAAGGTGCACTCAGTAATTTTTTCCTCATTAAAAAATTTAACACAAAGACATGAATTGTAATATATATAGGAAATAATGAGCACTCACATTAATGAAGACTGCAGTCATATCAGTAACCTTATAAAAGCTGTTTAGCCATGTTAGAATCACATGACCAGCCGAATACTACTCAGTTAATCTCATTAACCAACCTGTTATTTGATACTTTCACTCACTGATTAAAGTAATCATGACTGACTGTGAATATTAATTTTCTACAATGATATCTGAAACTGAAAAATATTGATTTGAAATGATGCTGCAGCCACACCACTAGATGTCAGTGTAAATCCAAGATAACACAAAGACAAAATATACTGAGTGCACCTTTAACTAATGGAACAAGTATTACTGATATATATATATATATATATATATATATATATAATTGGGGGGGGGGGGGGGGGGGGGTCAAGATTGACCATTTCCTTGGAAAATAGAGTCCATTGAAACCAAATGGAAAAAATCATGACAACCAAATACTATTAAGATTAGAGTACTACCAAATAGAACAAAGGGCAATGTACTAATAGGTAAGTGATGACAAATAGGCCGGATACTGAAAGAATTACAGATATGAAACTGTTCACAGACCATTTGTTCACTTTAGCATTCACAGATTCACTTTCTATGGGAGAGTGGCTTGAGGGAAGCCATTTTGACACCAACAATATGTCACAGCTTGAGTTAGCTTGCAGCCATGTGATAAAACCTGACTTCTTTAAAAAGACAAATGCAGTCTAAAGAGACTATCAAAGTTAAGCTCGTTGGGCTGAAAGCAGTGCTACATTTGGTGCAAATATAGTATCAAGCATGGTGATTGTGTCATGGTCTGGAGTTGGAGCAAATTGTATTTATTATAGAAGAATGGGCATATCCAACCTTCTTGACAGTCAGTCTTTCTTTACTGATTAGGAGGACATACAGATACACAGCATGCATTCTGAATCACTTTGCTCTGTAAATGTGTGTGCCTCCACATACAGTTAGAAATAAATGATACTTTTTACTGCACTAAATGGAGTTTTTCTAGTTGTTTCTGAGATGGTTTGTTTTGTTATGGACTACATGAAATCTGATTTTACTTGCAAAGTACATAATTTTTCTGTAAGTCATAGATAGAGACAGAAATTAGAGGACAGATTTTGTTCAATTATACAAATGTACAAATTTTATTCTTTCAGAGTTCTTTATGAAACTAAGTCAATCTTTATTTGATGACCAGAACAAATAATAACACAAAATCCTTAAGGAGCATTTACAGTAAGAGTGCAGAATGAATTTCAGACTCTGCCAAGATCATGAAGAAAGTAACTGAGGGGGAAGTGCAACAGGAGATGACTAAACACTCCCATTCACAGTCTCAAATCAAATAGCTCACTTATTTTCACAATTCATTCAGTTTATAACACAACTATTCATCAGATGAGGGGTTTATATACTGTACAAAAGCAGAGGCAGAGTTGATTGCAGATCCCACCTTATATCAATAGCTAATTTAATTTTTTATTTTGTATAAGGGATGAATCATGGTAGTTCAGTTTTGAGTGAATTTACAGATGTACCAAAAACACAGAGAAAAACAAAGTTTTGGTTTCAGTTTGGTGGCAAAAGGTACCAGTGATAATGGCAAAGCCTGAAATACACTCTACTCTAGTGCATGAACGCAAATACTTCTAGCTACACAAGCTCAATTAAACATGCTGCTTTCAAAAATATGTCAGAATGGACTTCTGCAAGGTGAACCATCTTCTACGGACAGTTTTGGAGCAACAGTTTGAACAGTATCTTGCTGAGCAAGTTAGTTAAACTCTCTACATTTTTATAGCGAGATACCTTAATAGTAAAGGTCAACCGATGTTGGATTTTGCAGATACTAATAACTAAGTTGGTGGAAAAAGCAGATAACCGATTAATCGGCCAATAGTTTTCAAAACTATGAAAACTCAAGGGGGTCCAAAATTGAATGTGTTAAACATGTTCTTAAGTGTTTTCCTATTGTGATTCATATCGCATAGATGCACATAGAGTTAAAATATGATGAAATCCCAGATGTGCAACCAAAATACAGATAATAACCAGAAAAAAGAATCTGTTCATAATGCAAACATTTAACAATAAACAAGCCCAGAATACACCTTGACCACTTAAGAATGGGGTTACTATTGGAGAACATTCGTTGTTAATTTTCCAATAACCAATAGTTCTATCAGGAAGACTCGCAGACTTGAGTAAAGTTTAAGATGACATTTATTTGATGAATATGAAACAGGAATGTAATGTCTCTCTTTGGCGTAAGCCCCGTCTTGCGGTCCGAAGAAGTTGTACACGGAACGTCAGATCCTGCCAGAGATAGGAGGCAGGGGCGAGGAGACTACCCCCATGCAGAACGGGACTCAACTTGTGATGGTTGGGTGGTCGAGGTTGCCGTGTGAAACAGCAATGTGATATTGTGAGCAGACTTATAAAGCAATGGCTTACATGTGATTGGCTACAGCTGCAAGTCTTCTCAATAGAACTAATCTGCGCTTACAGCAACACTGATTAATAGATCAACCGCTACCAAATAGTAACACATTAGGTTTACTGGCACAGTCCTTTCAAGGTAAATCTATCGCCCCCTTGAGTACTGATGTTTGACATCACCATCGTAACGCAAGAATACTAGTACATCATAAAGGAGAATAATTTTTGCGATGTTAAAATACTAGCTCCCAACTTCCTATGCTCACAACTAAGCTATTTGTAGGTTGATTTCCCTGAAAAGTGTAAACACTTTGTTAGGGCATCCTTAACAGCCTGACAAAACAACATTAGCTCAACACATGGTGTGAGTTTTGGTAACCTGTTTGAAAACAGTAATTATTTTGCAATTCCATTTTCTAATGATTGTGGCATTACACACTTCACACTAAAATATGTACAATGATGCCACACGTTTGCAATTTGTTGACTTAACATTCACGTCTGCATTTGTGTGCTTGCATTTAGTGTTTCTGAACTAACTATTTTGACATAGCCAGCCAACTTCTGGAAACTTAGTTTTGCATTTTCAAATGGGAACATTGAGAGATTTTTGGAAAACTACAGTTGTGACGGTAGAAAAACAGTCTCCTAACTTTGGCTCATGGTATCCTTCCATTTGGGGCTTATTGCAATGCAGACATGCAGATAGTTGCGTGTGTTTACATGGGCACTTCACACATGCATTCACACATTCACACATGACCTCCTGAGCTTGATTGTAGGCTTATACACAAAACTGAAGGCTATAATTCTCCCCCCATTCATTATTACGCTTACAAATAGTTGCTATTAAATAATCAGAACACTTATACCATATTAAATTAAGGAAATAAACTGCAGATCATATTGCATGTAGGGTATTGGGACTGAAAGGAAAATATTATGATTGTCCAAAGGATGTAATTCCCCTCTAATTAATATAAAAGATAGAAGAAATAACAAACCCAAGTAAACAAATGTAATGCATTTAATGTTATTTTTTATGCAAGACTTTATTAAAGTCTTGTATTGTAACCATGTCTTTGATCTTTGCAACATGGAATCAAATGTAGTAAATCGATTCAGTTTATAAAGGCTCCAAAAAATGTATTTTTCTCAACGAAGATTACATTTAGGACGATCACTTTGAGCCAAGTCCAGATTTGAGGTGTATTCCAAAAGTCAGTGGAACTAATATTGTGAAACTTGAAGATGAGGATGATTCCTGATTCAAATCATCTCCTGGATGATTCATTCCACAGTTTTAGCAGAGGATTTGTGTCTGAGGGGTCAGATTAAGCCCTTGATGAAGCTGGTGTCCAGGTGGACAATAAGTATACGGAGAAAGGACATCTCTTTCCGAGTATTTTCGAAGATGATTCGAGGATCATCAGACTGACAACGCAGGCAGTTCGGAGCCATGACCATCGCCAAATTATTCACATCCATCTTAGTCCTACTCACATTCACTGGCTGGGCAAAGACCTGGGAAAAGCAAAACATGGAATTTAGATATTTGTTGTTACTGTGTATAAGATCGCAATGCTATGTTAACATTGAAGGGAATTACCTGTAAAAAGTTGATGAAGTAGCAGAGCACTAGTCTGTTGAGCTCTGGTAGCGACTGAACCACACTAATGGCAGCATCAGGATCTTCATAGTGACTGATACACTGCTTATAGAAACTCTGAGGAATTACAGGATCCTCAAGCTCCCTGTACCACAACTTCAACAGAGATGCTGGGAGACAGAAAGATAGAGATCTATGTGTTACATTCATGTGTAACAAGGAGGAAAGGACTGTGGGAATAGCATATTAATCACAGTACTAACACTATTTTTGCAATATGCATCATGTATAATGTGCACAGTATGCATGGAATAGCTGGATGACTGACTTTATATGGCAAAATATGCAGTAGACGTGACCTTCCATTGGCAGAGTGCTGAATGAACCATAAGCAATAATAAAATATAATTTTCAACATGATCTTCTTAACTCATTATATTAATCAGACTGAAAAACAATATCACATTTTTACGCAAAACTGGAATATACATGTGAAGTAACAATATTAATTAGGGATGTACTGATACAGAATTTGTAGGGCTGCCCCCTGATAGTCAAACAAACGTTTGTCGATGAGAAGAGGTTGCAGAAAAAACGAACACCGGTATTACCGCTGGAACTATGGGGTAATTTTCGTTAAGCAGGGTTAGGGTCAAATGAAACTGGAAAAAATACGTGCATTTAAAATGTGGGTTGTTCTTTTTGAAAGATAGTTTTGAAACAGTTGTCAACATATCTGGCAAAGAAAGAACCTGATCATCCGTGCGTTCTCTACCGATCGGGTATTTCGTTATCTGGAAAAATACATAATCTGTGTGAATGAATTTGTTTTTTGTTCCCTCCTTCATGAGCAAATGTCTTATTCTGCAAATTTGTGATAGTTAAAACTTGAAGTGCTTTTGTGGTGATTCAATTCTGCCTTACAGAGACTGCAAAGTACTTGATTTATCCCATCTGGGTTTTGTACAGCGTTAAGAGGTATTTTCCCCATCAATTAGTCACTGACACGGCTGTTGTGTGTGTGTGTGTGTGTGTGTGTGTGTTTGAGGTGTGTGTGCATCGGTGTAATGACATCACAAAGGTTCTGCCCTTCCAACCAATGTTTAAGCTGGTTTATGCTTTACTAACGCTAAATGCATTAATCGTTATTAAGAAAATGAACGTGTTACACTTTTTAAATGAATCGCATGCACTAACGTGTTAACTTTAACAGCTCTATTAATTACACAACTTCGAAGGAAATGTAAATGGTCTCCACATGTCTTCCATGTTCCATATGGCTTTAACAAACTTGTCATATCGCTTGCTGCGTCGAGCTTTAAGAAGTGCAATCAGATTAGTTGCGTTCAAAGTAAAAACGGTAGTTTCACCTCGTTATATTCTAACAGTGCAAAGGTTACAAATTGCAACTCTGTTCTGTAATTGTAAGTAATTCCACACAAGAGACATTTACTTTAACACACAGAACAAGTTCTAGGCTCATTGTCCAACAGGTTTTTACACCCCTACTTGACAGGAAATGATCAGCCCTGATTATTGGCTATTTTAAAACATTTAGCTGATGTATGACAATGCAGATAATTGCTTTTATCTGTAGATACCTATGTTTGGCCGATACATCTGTGCATCTCCAACATCTATATCCAATATGATAACAGGAAGCCACTCTTCTTAAACATGCAACATAATGTGGTGTAGCATTTCATTAAAAACAAAGCTTCTGTCTTGCACACTCTCTCACACACACAGATACAAGTATTCATGTTTATTTCACACCTGGGACATTGGGATCAGAGAGGTTTTCTGGAATATTCCACTGGTCCACCTGTAGCTTGAGAGCATTCACCTCATCAATGTCCCCCGGTACTCTAAAGGATGACAATCCCATGTTCAGTAAAGAAGGTGAGGAAGTGCCAGTCACGCACATTTGACACATATGACATATTAACTTCATTTCATGAGGTCATGAGTATTGAAGACATAAAGAGCACGAATAGTGTGTTTTAACACACGACCACATGGTGGAGCCAATTTGTCTCATTATGGCATGGCATGTAATTGTTACAGTTGTGCAGTGAAATATCCCTTAGATTTAATGCACTATTACAGCTCAGAGTGTATGTTAGTAGAAGAGTGTGTACTTGAACACTTTCTCCAGAGAAGTATGTATTACACATGGGTAATGAATTGACAGAGACAAGACAAAGTGTCTACAGGAAGTCTCTCACATTCAAAAGCAAGAAAAACAAAACAGGGGTCCATTAATAACAGGGCACATCCTGGCGACAAGAAGAAAAATAAACCATCAGAAAGAGAATTGACTTCCATGTCATAAAACAGATAATAAAAGAAGGGATGAGAAAGTGAAATCACATGTCTAGTTTGGGCTTGTTTCTCTCTCAGGTAAATCATTGCAAGTTCAGACTTCTGACAATCTTGCGGCTCTGTTGTGTTAGAGTTATTCATTTGATCTAGTTTTTTTATGTTGCCAAATGTCAACCAGACAAATTAATGTTTGAATGAAAATACCCTGAACAGACCACCCAAATCAATACAGCTAAATTAAGACTAGGAACAACTGTGTTTCCCACCTTCCATTTAGTGGGGGAAGTTGGAGAAATGTGTGTGCATGTTTAGGGAGTTTCAGTCATAAATCTTCATACGTCAGTATGGCCATGTGTGTAGTAATTCGTTTTACAAGAAGTTCCCCTTCAAACTAAATGCAAATAATGTTGTAATTTGCAATATATGAAAGGCTTAACACTTTTCCAGTTATGATGGGGCCCCTTTTCTCTTTCTATGCATGTGTCTCACCTGAAAATGCCCTCAGTTTGGGCTCCACCCAGGGCCAGTACGTATTGCGAGAGCTGCACTTGCACCCAGGGAAGTTTCCTATCTGGGAAGAGCTCACTCTGTCTCTCCATGATCTCCTCCAGAGCACTGCCGAACAGAGATGGTGTCACGATGGCATTCCGCCCGTGATCAATCTCCTCCAGAGTGGGCTTCCTCAGACCCTAAAGATGGAACAAGGGAAATTAACACATTATATGTGCGATTCAAATATGCACAATGTATTAATATTGTGGTTTCAGAAGACTTGGAATATAGTACACAAATCACATAAATCACTACATGTTCCCCTTTTTATTTAACTATGTAGAACATACAGACACCATGTCAATTTTAACTAAATATGGTACAACATCACTAAGCAGGATAATCCATAGCTGTGTGGTGTTGGGGTAAATATATCCCCCCAGTAAAAATCTTGTAGACAGTGGTGGGACGGCTGATTACAGGGTGGGACGGGTAAAAGGACAAAGAGGGAGGGGATACAGCTACTGCCAGTGCCGTAACCAGTGATATGTGTATGTGTGGAAGTCATGTAAAAGGGTTATAGAGGGGACTAAGGGGTTGTTGTAACTTTAGTTTCATAGTTTTGGGTTAGTAGATTAGTACTTCTCATGGTGTGTTCATAAAGACTGGGTGCTCCAATTGCTAACAGATGTGACCAATTTAAGATGGCTGCACTATATACTGCTTCTTTTGACCATTCTGAGACTCCTGGGTATGATCTAGCAGCACTGCTGGCATCTAAAAATAAACATTATCCTGGGAAAAAGTGTCTGTTTTCAATTATCATTTGTCATCACATGATAGAATCATCCAACTTCTGTGTCAGGTTAAACCATTTATTTAAAATTAGTAATATAAAATTAGTTATGTTTAGCTCTGATCAAGGAGTGACTAATAACTGACTTTTATATTCCAACAATGCTCGATACTCAACAGGGGTGAAGGGTGACATCTATTAATGGGGTTAAATATGTTGTTTTGCTATGTGCGTTAATTCTGCCTCTCTTACCTTCTTGCCCCCAGTAATGGCCACCTTCTGCAGCTTACGGTAGCAGTACTTAGCGTAAGTGCTGATGGGAAGGCCTGTCAAAGAAAATAAATAGACAATATTACTGACCAATGGCAGAGTTATGAAAGGAAATAAAATAAGAGGCCACTGAGTGATCCAATGCAGTGGAGAAATTAAGTGTTTTCTGTCAAATCTGGTTCCCCAGAATCAAAAGAGCTTGAGGGGAGGCAAAGGTTGGCTTGTGAATGTCTTGTGACTTGTATCAGGGTCCTACGCATAAAATGCTCTCCTAAGGGAATTATAAAAAAGTCTTTTGAAACAATGCAAATGCTCTCATTCTTTACAGTCTCCGAGTTCATTGCCCATCACATTACGAAAGAGTACAAATGAGGGAAGAGATGCAAATGAGGGAAGAGACGCAAATGAGGGAAGCGAGGCAGTGCACTGGTCAAACTGCGTGACTTCCGAAACGCGCTGCCAAGCATAGATCTAGTGAATCGCCACTCTCTTCCTAACAAAACTGATAAATTACTCCTCCTAACCCATACAAATACATACAAATAAGGACTTTACTAACTCTGCTGCTCTGTGTTTCATGGAAACCTGGCTGAGTGAAACCATTCTGGACAGAGCGTTACATCTGCCGGGCTTCCAGCTGTTCAGAGCGGATCGGTGAAAAAGAGAGGCGGTGGAACATGCTTTTACATCAATGCAAGTTTGTGTACAGATGTAAAGGCGTTGAAGAAGATGTGTTGTCCTAATTTAGAAGCGCTCATCCTCAACTGTAAGCCTTTCTACTCGCCATTCGAGTTTTCCTTGTTTATTCTGGTGAGGGTTTAAATTCCTCCAGATTTTTCCCAAAGGTTTGCCACAGAACTGCCTGCCAGTAGTAGCAGTGCCAATAAAAACTTTACAGTTTTGGTTGCTACAAATATGCCACAAATTATTTGCAGGTTTGTACGAATAAATAGCTGTTGCACTGTATGTTAACATATGGTTTATATGTATTCATGTTTGGTTCATTCAGAACTGCAAAAAATACTTGGGATATTGCAAAAACAACAGATCCATTTACCAACACAAGATCAAACATTTCACATACGCAATCATAAAAAAGAGAAAAATGGACAAAATTGATGATGCATAAGCACAGTACAAGTAGCTGCTAGTTTGCACATAACACATGGAAGATCATATTCTCTTACTGTGAAGACAAATCTCAATGATTCACACGTGTATAAGTGTTTTCCAACAGTTAGTTATAGCTGAAAACCTCGACCCTCATTCTAGCCATGCATGACTGATCAAAGTGCTGCAGGGCAAATGCTTGATGGGAACATTTTGTGTGAGATGGATGCAAATGGTGAATGTGTCCTCACATTTACAAAATACATGAGGCATAAAGTTTAACTGTGAACTGAAAAATGGATGCAAACCAACGTTTAAAGTAAATGGAATCTGACATCCACGCTCCGGTAGATGAAATATCACAATCACAGCAATATTGAAGTATCTACTAGTGACTCTGGCAAATACACAACAATGTAGTGAGCAATCGATTCTATTAAACAAAGGGAACACTTAAAAAATTGCACCAGTTCCCTCCCTTGTATCTTCTTGGGAACATGAGTCATTATTTGGCTGAACAACCTTTCACGGTTACACTGGGTCTGATATTCAGATCCACAGGGTGAGATTTACTGCAAACAGGTGACGGAGGGTTTTGAGGGCTGAACTCAAGCCTGAGAAGCAGACTGCAACAACAGACACTTAGAGGCTTCAGGGCTCTTTGGGGGGGGATTCATATCCATTAATATGAATACCAGTGCTAAATGGAGATAAATGAACCTAAAAGCTAGTACATATGTAATATTTGCATGTTAAAACACTGGAGAAATGGCTTGGACATGTGCCTTGTCCTAATTCCTTCTACAAATGGTGAGAACACGTAATGATATTTTTAAAAAAGGCTAACGTTAAAGCAAAGTCTCTTAATAACAGAACTAACAGGAACAGGTGGGTCTGTCTTTTACTACACATCACAATCTGATGACTCTTGTGTCTATGATGCTGTGAAAACATGTTTAACAAGCAGTTCAGAAATTTTATAAGAGCCTGTCTCACCTCTCTCTGACATAGCCTCTGTTGTACTCTACTCTAACCTTGGAAAACTCTTCCATTTTCCCACCATCTTTTTATCAGTTCTATGTTTCATACCTTAATCACTGTATACTATATAACAGCATGAGTCGTTTTAAATCACGATACAGTACATTTTTGCCTGAAATGTTATGATTGTTATTGTTACTATTTTTTTTTTATTATTATAATCAACAAAACTAGTAAAATTAATATTCTAAATAAGATAGTTACGGCTAAAATTGGATTGGATGAGTTACATTCAAAGCCATTGTAAGGGGCCGTTCACAACAAACATGTTTTTGTGTCAGTCTGCTCTGTTTTAACATGTAAACATGCGCTGGGCAGACCTATTTGACCATCACACTGTTTTTTCAATGTCTTGCACAGCGCCAAAGTTTTAAGACACCATGTCAAGTTACAAGTACTTAGGATTTTTAAAAAAGTGTCTCAAGACACCTGGGTTCTGTTTCATTCATTGTGCTGTCTAGTTTTAAATTTTTTTTTTTTTAATGCAAGAATATGTTCAGTCTAAACGGTCCCTACCTAATATAAGCACACCTGTGACCAAACATCAGTTTTATATTAATACTAAAGCTTGGCAACTGTAAACAATGTCAACTCCACATAATGTTAAACAAATTCTTCCTTGTTTGAAGTTATTTGGGTCCCGCTCTGCATTTTCGCATTACTTTATGTTTTTTTGTCGCATTATTGTGTAGATACCCATCACACCCATCATCCCCATCACACCCATCATCATGAAGTGCTTTGAGAGGCTCGTCATGAGTCACATTAAGACCCAGCTGCCCCCCTCACTAGACCCACTGCAGTTCGCGTATCGTCCAAACTGCTCAACAGACGACGCCATCGCCACCACCCTCCATCTGGCCCTCACCCACCTGGAAAAAAAGGACTCATACGTTCGAATGCTGTTCATAGACTTCAGCTCAGCATTCAACACAATCATTCCCCAGCACCTGATTGGAAAGCTGAACCTGCTGGGCCTGGACACCTCCCTCTACAACTGGATCCTGGACTTCCTGACTGGGAGACCTCAGTCAGTCCAGATCGGGAACAGCATCTCCACCACCACCACACTGAGCACTGGGGGCCCCCCAGGGCTGTGTGCTCAGTCCACTGCTGTTCACTCTGCTGACTCACGACTGTGCAGCAATGCACAGCTTGAATCACATCATCAAGTTCACCGATGACACGACCGTGGTGGGTCTCATCAGCAAGAACGACGAGTCAGCATACAGAGAGGAGGTGCAGCGGCTAACGGACTGGTGTAGAGCCAACAACCTGTCCCTGAATGTCGACAAAATAAAAGAGATGGTTGTTGACTTCAGGAGGGCACAGGGCGAACGCTCTCTGCTGAACATCAAGAGCACCAAATTCCTTGGTGTTCACCTGGCAGAGAGCCTCACCTGGTCCCTCAACACCAGCTCTATTACAAAGAAAGCCCAGCAGCATCTCTACTTTCTTCGAAGGCTGAGAAAAGCACATCTCCCACCCCCCATCCTCACTACATTCTATAGAGGGACTATTGAGAGCATCCTGAGCAGCTGCATCACTGCCTGGTTTGGGACTTGCACCGTTTCGGACCGCAAAGCCCTGCAGAGGATAGTGAGGACAGCTGAGAAGATCATTGGGGTCTCTCTTCCCTCCATCAAAGACATTTACATAAAACGCTGCATCTGCAAAGCTACCAGCATTGTGGATGACCCCACACACCCCTCACACAAACTCTTCACCCTCCTGCCGTCTGGCAAGCGGTACTGAAGCATTCGGGCCCTCACGGCCAGACTGTGTAACAGCTTCTTCCCCCAAGCCATCAGACTCCTCAATACTCAGAGACTGGTTTGACACACACACACACACACATGTGTCCTGAGTTGCACTTTAATTACTGTCACTTTATAACTGTCTGCTACCTCAATAACTGCTATGTGCATAGAACACTATCTCATAGTATGTTATGTTTATATTTGGCATTTTTAGAAACTGTCATCTTTTACACTACTGTGTACTGGACGGCGCTGCACTGTCTCTTACTGTGTCTATTGTCCTGTTCATTGTTAGTAATTTATTGTACTGTCCCATACTTTTTTGCACACGTTTGCATGTGCAATTTATGAAGAAATATTATGTAGAAATATTATTTAGTCTGTGTAGTCCCATGTGGTTCTGTGTTTGTCCTATGTTGTTTTATGTAGCACCATGGTCCTGGAGGAACGTTGTCTCGTTTTGCTGTGTACTGTACTAACTGTATATGGTTGAACAACAATAAAAACCACTTGACTTGACTTAATAACGTGGCCCACTGATTGCCACGCAAACACACACAAATGGTATTAATGCAATACCAAAATCTAAAACATTTCTACAGACACATTGCCCTACTTTTCTGTAAGTAGTGTTCATTTGTCTAGGTTGACTCTCTTCTCTACATTTGTCATCCTCTTGATGCACCCTTCCTCTCTCTCATGAGCTTTCAGTGTCTTGTGCAATTGTGAGTTGAACTCACTTTTATCATCAACCTCTTGGAGATAAAGAATGGCAATTTGGACACTTCAGACACTGAGAGAAAGGAAGAGAGGAGGGTGAAAAAGAAAAGGGGCTATATGAGGGCTGGTTTGCATACAAATAGTGATAATGTTTTCACGGCTGTTCTTTAAGCTCAAACAGCGCACAAATCTGTTTCTTTATTCCAACAAAACACCTCTGACCCCCACAGGAGGCAAGAGGATGTCACACCACCCCAAAACATCCTGACACTATGGGGGCATTTACACTTGGTCACTTCATGCGTTTTTTACTGATGGGATTGCTCTCCAATTAAATAAGCACATTCCATTTACACTTGGCCACACTCTCAGCCAAATGGGTATAAATCTGATCTTCAATTCCCATGCTAGATGCAAATAAAACAGATTTCACTTCCATGATTATGCTAATGACGGGCAGCAAATTTAAAAGATGTGATTTAACATTTAAAGGAATAGTTCACCCAAAAATGAAAATTTGCTGATAATTTACTGACCCTCAGGCCATCCAAGATGTATTAGAGTTTCTTTCTTCATTAAGACAGAATTGAAGATTTTTAGGATTTCATATCAGGCCTCCTTTAAACAATGCAAGTGAATGTACTCCATTATTTAATGGTCCAAAATGCATATTTAGGGTGCATCAAAATAATCCACACGACTCCAGTCGACAAATAAAGTTCTTCTGAACCCAAACAATTGATTATTTTTAGAAACAAAACAATACTTATATACTTTATAACTACAAATGTGACTTGGCATCCTCCAGCGATTAAATTACTCTACGTGTGAATGCACCTGCTACAACTCAACAGGAGAAAAACATAAAAATTTCCTCCAAAACATTCAACTGAGCAAATAGCTAAATATAATTTTTTCCCCTTCATTTCCACTTGCCACTGGAAAAAACACTACATCCGAACCACGGCAACCTCAGAAATATTTGGATCTTTAGAACACTTAATTGACGACATTCATAAACAACCCTGCCGGGAATACTCTGTGGACTCAGATGACAACACAGCAGCCATAGAGGTGAGTGTACTTGAGTCAATAAATAAAAAACTGGCAATCCTCGAACTGTTGCACCAAGACATTAAAGACTTAAAGACCAGTCTGGAATTCAGTCAGTCCCAAATAGAATCGCTACAAAAGGAAAACAATGAACTGCAAACAAGGATCACAACTCTCACATCGCAAATCGACAAAATCTCAGTGGAAAACAGGATAATGAAATGTTTGTTAAACAAGCTTTAATATCATGTAATGTGTAAACAAACCCATTCATCGATAGTACTTAATAAAGTGAATGTTGAGAATTTCTGCACGAGCCTATAAGTTGTAATTCTGACTTTAAGATGCATTCCATTGCACTTTTCCTTGTAGGAAGTTGTAAAATCCGACTTTCCGAGTTGAATGGAACGCAGCACTACTTTTCAAAACTTGATCCGACACTGAATGCTCCAGCAGCCTAATTTACACTTAGAAAACTCCTGATGTTGCTATATTAATGCAAAAAGCACTTACCAATATACTTGAAGTGAAAATCAGTTCTCCTTTCCAGTTTAATACATTAAGCAATCACACGTTCATGCAGAACATCTCAGGTTTGTAAATCCATAAGGATCTCTTTCTCAATGGCGATAATGGCAGTAATGACAACAGACTCGTCAGCAAGATCACATGCTCTTCGCTTTCAAATTACGCCACTTAAAGCGTGATTGCGTCACTCAAGGTCAAGGCCAGCCAGAAGGCCTCGACCGAGACATATCCTAAAGATCACACCCACCAAGAACAAATAAATCAATCTGATTGGCTGATGAATCTGACAATCTGACTTTAGTTGCCCATTCATTTGCACTATTGAGGGATTCTGTGGAAATCCTGAAGGCCTGAGGGGGCGGAGCTCAAACTCATGTGCTGCTTCGGCTAACGAGCTTGGCTTTGGGCATGCGAGTTGTCACGCTTCGCTTGTAAGGATCAAGGAATAAATTCTGACTGAATAAACTTTTTGTTTTCCTCTATTTGTTTGTAAATTAATTAAGAGTGGAAAGCGCTAAAAAAATACATAGGCAAAAAGGTGATTGAGAATGAAAGGATGAAATTTTTTTATTTATTTGCCATGTTAGGCCAGTAGAGAAGGCTTTGCTGGCCCTGAGAATTTGCCACTGGAGCAAACATATAAAAACCACTGTGGTTGCTGAGTACAGCTGCAAACAGCTCTGTGATTGGTTACTGCTGGAAATAAAGACAGTAGAATCACAACCTACTGAACGTGACTCATGGATGGATGACACAGACCTAAAGACATACTGTTTCATCTTGTCTTTAGGTAAAAATACATGAAAGAATCCAAATGTAAAACGTAAAAGGTTTAATAAATAACTTATACTGTAATTAATAATTGTGTGGTCCAGTGCATATACTGTAGATCCAGGCTGAAAGGTTGTAGGGTTCAATCCTGCAAAGGTCGGGCCATGAACTATAACCATTGCGCCTTTAACAAGACACTTAGACTCAGGATGCTCCAGGTGGATTGTCCCTGTAATAAGTCTTGTAAGTCACTTCCTATAAAAACCATCTGCTAAATAACTACTTATTAACATACTAAATAATATCTTTGTAAATACAGTACACATTAGCCTTGCATTTCCACCTCAAACAATAACAGTGGCCATTACTTTAGCACTCTTGTTCTAGCGCAGAGTGGCAGACAGTGTAATTAACTGAGGCCAGGCTGGAGCTGCATTATTAAGAACCCACGCTGAGCTGTCTCTTCAAACATTGTTTTGGAGCGAGGCTCTTGAGAAAGGCTTACTGTGTGCGGAAAAAATAAAGGACAGACAGATAAAAGAATGAACTGAGGGTTAAGTTGGATGGCAGCCACTGAGGGTGTAACCTGATCAAAATGTCCCACTCTCTGTTTTTGTCTCAATCTGTATGTTCCTCTTTCTCTTTCCATCTCCTATCACTCTCGCTTTAAGACTGAAAGACGTTCTCAGGATCTCTATTGCCTCTAAATCCACAAACTCTCTGTCTTTCTGTTTCTCTCTCTCTGAGCTGTGTGGCAACAGGCCAGGGAAGCGTGGGACAGATTGTCTTGTTGCTCAAAGCTTTAATCTTCCCTCTATAAGAGACTGAGGGGCGAATTCACTAAACAGTTGTGCCACTTTTGCGTGTGGAATTTCAGCGCAAAAACCTGCGTTTTATTCAATCTAGTTTAACCGACGCAATTGGCGTTGAAATTGTGCTGCCTCTTTGAGCATTTAAATTAAGTCATTGTCATTCCTTTCTGCACAAACACGCCTATTTAGTGGTGCACCAATCAGAAAATTTGAGGCCGATACCGACCTCTGATTTTTTTTAACACTAACATCGGCCGATACCACACTTTTGCAAATTACAGTGGCAAGAAAAACTATGTGAAACCTTCAGAATTTAAGTATAAATTTGTCTTAAATCTAGTTTCATTTTCATCTAATTACAGTAAGTTACAATAATAAACAAACAAAATCTGTTTCATAGTATAGTATTGTTCTTGTTCATATTAAACACAACATTCAAACATTGACAGTGTAGGTGGGAAAAAGTATGTGAAACCCTATGCTAATGATGTCAACAAAAGATAATTAGAGTCAGGAGTTGGCAAACCTGGCATCCAATTAATGAAACGAGATTGGAAGTGTGGGTTAGAGCTACTTTGACTTATAAAAATCACTCAGACATTTTGAGTTTGCTATTCACAAGATGCATCTGCTGATGCGGGCCATGCCTTGCAAAAAAGAGATCTCAGAAGACCTACGATCAAGAATTGTTGCTATGCATAAAGTTGGAAAAGTTTATGAAGTTATCTTGGAGAGCTTATATATATTCATCTGTCCACAGTTAGACAAATTGTCTATAAATGGAGGCGATTTATTACTGTGGCTACTCTCCCTAAAAATGGCCATCCAGCCAAGATGACTAAATAGGTACACCGCAGAATGCTCATTGAGGTAAGAAGACCCCTACAGTGACAGCTTAAGACTTGAAGGAATTATTGGAACTGGTTAACATCTCTGTCCATGAGTCTACTATATGGGAAACATTAAATAGGCATGGTGTCCATGGCAGGACACCACAAAAGAAGCAGTCCTAATTTAGTAATAATGATAATTTTCTATCCTGTCCCTGACCCTCTGTTTGAAACACTTCTTTAAATTTCAATGTAAATGCTATGATTGGCTTACATTGTGCAGCCACTTGAATACAGCCATATACACTCACTGAGCACTTTCTAGGAACACTTTGGTCCTAATAAAGTATCCGACACGGTCTTCTGCTGTTGCAGCACATCCACCTCAAGTTTCCACGTGATGTGCATTCTGAGATGCTATTTTGCTCACTACAATTGTACAGAGCGGTTATCTGAGTTACTGTAGACTTTCTGTCAGCTTGGACCAGTTTGGCCATTCTCTGTTGACTTCTCTCATCAACAATGCATTTTTGTCCTCAGAACTGACACTCACTGGATGTATTTATTTTAGGCATAATTCTGATTAAATTCTAGAGACTTTTGTGCATGAAAATCCAAGGAGATCAGCAGTTACAGAAATACTCAAACCAGCCTGTCTGGCGCCAACAATCATGCCACGGTCAAAATCACTGATATAATTTTTTTTCCCTCCATGCTGATGTGAATATTAACTGGAGCTCCTGACCCATATCTGCAAATTTTATGAACTGCACTGCTGCCACATTATTGGCTGATTAGATAATCGCAAAAATAAGTAGGTGTACATGTGTTCCTAATAAAGTGCTCCGTGAGTGTAGTTTTAAACTTAAAAATAAAATGTCTCGAGACTCCTGCACTCTGCTCTGTACAGCTGTCTAGGAATACCTGCCAGTTTGTTGCCTGTACTGCTGCTTATATCCTGTACAGCTGGAGTTGTGCTGACTGCCCCCTGCTGACAGAAACTCGCAAAAACATGAAGGTGGAACTTAAAACTTGAATTGATTAGCTGGTAGGAAAATTCCTCTGGATATAATGTATGGTCAGGTTGCATGATTAATTGTGATACATTTATTTTATTATTTTATTTTTATTTAATCACACATTAATAAATCAACAGCCTTATTTTTAAGTTATCTTTAAGATGCCTTTTAGATTTGAGTAGATGAGTATTTTTTAATCCATTGTTCTACCAACACATTAAAGTATATACACCCCAACAACTCTACTCATGTTTTCTTTTGTCTGTGTACTCACATTTTCATGAGTGTGTCTGTGAATGGGTAATTCCACATTAAAACTTACCCTGCTCCTCCTCTTCTTCATTGTTCTGTTTCCTCTTCTTCCTGGACTTTGAATTCTTCTTGTTTTTTATGTCCTGTTGTTCCATGATATGCTGAAGAACTGTAAAACACAGCAAAACAATTAATTGTGAAAACTCTTACTGTCCAATAGTTTGTCTGAAAAATGCATGACTGTTTTGTTCCATGAACCATGACATGTGACCTGCCGTAACCCCTGCGTTTTATTTTTCTCTCCACCTCAGCATTACATCCTGTTTTAGTAGGCACAAAGCCATTACAATTTTAGAAATGTGACCAATATTGACCCGCTCTGTTTATATGTCTATGAGGGGTTCAGGCTCTGAATCCATATGGGTTGGCTTAAAATCTAAACATTTCCCTGTGTGAGTCCTTTATCTGTCCTACAAACAAATACAAGGCACAAAAGGGTAGGAATACTAAAAAATTGAATATTCAAAAAGTTGAACAATCCAAGATATACAGACCCCAAAAAACATTTGGACACTTAAGCCATGTTTAACCAGTATCACCAGAAAAACAGACTATCGATGATAGTCGACCAGCTTTTTTTCAACCAGAATGTTTGCTGGTGAACAACACGGCTATGCTGGTCAGCTAGACTGGTTTTAAAACAGTACTAACGGGCATACAGCAACTTTGCTTCAGCTGGTGTTTTCAGCAGGAGCGGTGAAAGTGTCCAAATGCTTTTTGGGGCCGCTGGTGAACAGACGATTTGGCCGATAATGGAAAAACTGGTATTGTCTTATTTACAATGACCCAATGAATCCATAGACACCAAGATTTATTTTATGGTTTTAGAAACGGTTCAGAAGTTCTTGACAAGTTGGTAGCGCCGTCACCAAACTTGGCAGTCAGCCTCAGATAATGATCCTAAAGAAGCATACTAAGTTTTGTGTTGATACACAAAAGTGTTGCTGTGATACAGCCAAGCTTTCTGATTTGGGTTGCAATCGTTAAGATCGTAAAGTACTTCCGAACAGCGGCAAAAATCTGTTCAGTATTTTCTGTGCTGCTCAGTCTAATGATCATATGAGCCCTTTCTGGTGAAGACTGGAAACATCTGTAGGAGTAGTAGAAAATATTTAGTTTCTAGACCTAATTGTTCAAATGTTATAACAAGAAGAAATTTTAATTTGTTAACTGGTGGTGGCGTTACAGAGTTTAGCCTACAGAGACCCCAAAGTTGGTCAGGGGGCTAATCATGCCCACACCAATCTGTGTGCCAAATGTGTTATTTACCTACTTATGGTTCATAGGGCTGCCATGCACTCCCACTGAGGAAACATTTTTTTCAAAACAAAACAAAACACAATAGGGGCTAAACATTTTATTTATTTATGTTTGGATAATTTTTCCAATAAGGATGCCCCAAAAGGTCTCAAAAAGGAATGTTTTGTCAGATTTAGTTAACTTCTGGGGACACATTTCTATGCACAGAAAATCACAGCATACTTACTCTTCTTATCGTTACTGGGCTCAAGGTGTCTCTGGATGTAGCCTTCCAAGTAGCGTCTAAATTTGGGGGAAGGCGAAAAGATCGCTAGGCTGATAGCCATCAGCTCCCAACCCGCCTCTAGACTCCTCAAATTCAAGTTATCGGTGGTCTGCCGCACCAACTGCACGTAGAGCTCATCCCTCAAACCTTGCATTCCCCAACACTTTGTCACTACTTGAAGGGCTGCATGCCGTTTATCCAGCCTGGCCGGCCTGTCTCCCATGTAGGCTTGTACCAGCTTGTACATCTCGCAAGATTCCTTCTTGACAGCCCGGTCGCTGGTAATCAACATGGGTTTCTTAATGGAGCCGCGGTTCCACGATAGCATATTAGCTATTGAAACTCGTCTGCGGAACAGGCCCTGTGTGTGTTGGTTAAGATTCTTGCTGGCCCAGTCCTCCATGTTGGCATCATGTGGAGGCTTGCAGAGGGTGGTATATGGGTACTGGTAACCCGTGCTGGTGTGGGAGGGTGGTGGGCTGTTGTTGTTGTTTCTAAGGGTAATGCGGGCAGTTCCACGACCCACTCTTTCATGGTCACAGTCTTGGGGCAACATGTCCTGCTGAGTTTTGGATTCCAGTGTTCCTGTCTGAAGCCAGAGAGATCGAGAAAGTTAAATATTTCAGTACTGCGCGATGCAGTTGTTCTAGCATTTATTTGAATCATCACGACTGCCGCAGGAACTTGAGTATGCATACTGTGTAGGTTGCCGGCGGTTGGCTTACTCTACCTGCAGAAATCTAGAGACATTCATATGGATTACACTTGCTCCCTAAATAGGTGACCCAATATGGTAATCACATCCTAACATCAAACACTACTGCCTCCCCTATTCTTCTGCTCCTTTCCCCACTCTTCCTCTTTCCTAACTCATTAAAGGGATAGTTAATACAAAAATGTACTCACCCTCATGTTTTTACAAATCCATATGCTGTTATTTTTTCCGTGGAATATATTCCACATTATTGAAGAGAATTTTTGACGAATTCTCCAGCAGCTCTTTTCTACACAACTCAAAACCACATCTGTAAAGCTCCAAAATGGACAGAAAACCCCCCCACCATAAAGGCACCATAAAATAGTTCATATGACTCATGCACTATATTCAGGCTTCTGAATTAAAGGCTTCTGATAGCTTTGTGTGATGAACATACCAAAATGTAAGCTTTTTGATGCACCAGGTTTGACGTCATTGACACAAAACTCCATTGGTTCTGACTTCATCACTAATTACAATTCACCATGATTGAATATATGGTAAATGAAAAAGATTTGAGAGCTGCAGTGGAGGGAAACATTTTCATTGAATAATGACTTCAAAAATGTCAGTCTATACCTCATACAAATCAATTATATGTATTCAGAAGACTTGGAAATAGCATTTGAATCACATTTATAGTGCTTTTATGGTGTATTTATCCCTTATGATTGTGACATATGTTGTCACTATAAAATGCAATTGCATCTCAATGAGCTGCATGAAGATGTCACAGAAAAAAAAACAACCACATACAGATTTTGAATGGCATTAGGTTGAGTAAATCATTTTTCTTTTTTGGTGAACTATTTTTTTAATGGTCCAAAAACATCTGTCCTATTCCTCCTTCACTCTATAAAACAAATTTATCAACGTACAAAGACTTACTTAAGCTTATACAATTTTTATTGTATTTGAAATGCCACATAAGGAGCACAATTTCAAAATCAAAACTTGGAAACAACCAAACACATTAATGCTGACATTGTGGTTACACAAAGAGCCAATGAGATGCAACATGTTACGAGCATGATGTCATCTGTGCATGCAGTGACATAAAGGTTAGGTACATTACATTGTCGAGTTGGTCTTGTAAACGTATGGCTTTCCGTCCATGCCTTGGCTTTCCGTGCCATTACGCCAATGTGATACTGTGCACTAAATGATATAGGTTTAACAATGTGGTCATATAAAATTTCAGAATGGAGCATTTCTCCATGCCTCTGACAATAAGAGGGGTTCCTGTCTCCATCAGAAAATAATAAGCTCCATCTGAACCAAATCCTTGAGTCACTGTTTCCAAACTCACAAATCTGCCTTTACATTTATTGTTGTATTTTAATTAGAGAGAGAGAGAGAGAGAGAGAGAGAGAGAGAGAGAGAGAGAGAGAGAGAGAGAGAGAGAGAGAGAGGCATGTGAAGGCAAGAGGAAACTCAAAGTGAACTTCTGGCAGTGGTTGAACATGCAAATATGGAAATAACATAATTTAAAATACATTCTTGTCAAATAAATAAACTCAATGATACATTTTTATTATTCATTCACCACGACTACATTATATTGTCAAAACTTTTTTTTGTTTTTTTAACTATTTTGTTTCTGTGTGTAATTAAAGGTGCGTTCTGATATTTTTTTATTTTATTTATAACACTCTAGTAAATGTATTATTTGCCGGTTCAGTGCAATATTTGCCTGTTACTGATGCAATTGTAGAAATGCTCTTAACGTACCATTTAGCTAGTTCGCATTTAGCTAAGTACTATTCATTTTTAGGATTAAAAAACTGTTTAAAAAAGCTTAAAAAGTTTATATTTAATGAGGAAAACATATTGAAGAGCAAATTTGATTTAACTGTTAATGATTGCTTGATTGATGACAAACCTCTTAGTGTATTAAGAGTCATAATATTAACTCCATCAACTCCCTCATGCTCTGTGGGAGAAGCCAAACCACATGTGGAGCACTACACTGATGACAAATGGATCTGTCAGCACACACATTGACACACATTACCCAAATGTGCCAAATCACTGTGAGCTGTAAGAGCCGACTGTATGCACAACCACAACACCTGGCTGAGTGAACTACGGGACTGGCTCTGTCTCTGTTTTACTTTCTCATTAATTCTGCAAATGGAATCATGGCCTGTATTTCTGATATTTTTTCAAAAAGGCCAAAGTTGTTTCTGGTTGGATCCAGACTAAAGTTTAATTTATGTTCCAGTTGTTCCAACACTTATGTGGGAATGACAACACAACCCAGAATTGCCTTAAACTAGCATGCTAATTCTAGAAAATGAGGAGACTGAATCCAAAATATTTCTAAGCTCTGTTCCTAAACCTAGTGAGCTGCCTTGCTGCCTTCTGTCTTCAAATGCTCCATTACAAAAAATCTAAACTAAATGCAAACTTGACGCAAATTTGCCACTCATTATTTTCACATGCAAATGAGCTTTTGATCCGCCACAGATGTTTGCCAGAAGTTTGCAGCTCTTCACCGGTAGTGATGAACCTCCAGCAAACCTTTGGCAACAATTGACAATTTGCTGCAAGTTTAGCGCAAAGCTCATTTTGTATGTGAAAATGATCAGTGGCGAATTTGCGGCAAGTTTGCTGCAGATTTGCTATGTACTCTTGATTTTTCCTTCCAAGGCAACATCATGAACCAGAACCTCATAATTGACTGATCTGAAATGCTCTACAGCAACTTTTTGTGCCACGCATCATGTGAAGGGGATGGGATACAGATTTTAATTAGCACATGTTGCTAGGCTAATAATATGTTACAGACTATAGGTCATAGCATTATTCTGGTTAGTCTGATATGTGGGAATGATTTGGTGGACTGATTTGACTGCTGTGAAGTATTAAATAAGCTCTGGACTGATCTGGCCCCGTTTCCCAGTAATAACTGATCTTAGCGGTTAAGAGGGTTTTTCTATGAGCAATTTTATGAACGTTCATTATTTTTCACGTGCGTTTCCCTGCACTTAACATAAATGTGCGAGGACGCACTTTAAGTGCTACATAAGAGAGTTGCTGTCCTTGTGCCAGGTTCTGAAATGTGAACATATAGTGCTGCTAAATATTTATTCATATTTAACCTAATTAATGACATAATTATTTTGCAATAACTTTGTATAGGATGATATATTAATTTACACAATCACTGTTTTGTTTGTCAGGTATAATATTTAGTTTTCACAAATTGCTCTGTTTGTTGAGATGAAAGTTTCCAGGATCACTGAAGATAGTGGAATCTGTAGGCAGCTCACTAGGTATAAGAACAGTACTCTAATGTTTGGTGAACAACACACTACCAAGTGTTATTACCTATTACCAAGTGTTATATGAATGCACATCTCTCTCTCTCTCTCTCTCTCTCTCTCTCTCTCTCTCTCTCTCTCTCTCTCTCTCTCTCTCTCTCTGGTGCATGCTGGGAGTTTAGGGAATGTGAGCGTCTCACGGGTGAGAAGAGCGTTTCAGGGGATAGTTTTCTTTACTATTCTCGGTTATTTAAATATATATTTAGTTTTTTCCGTTTTCTTTCTTCTTTCTAAATATTTATGTTTAGTTCTAATATTTAATTTGTTTTTTTCTAAATAATTTGAAGAGTAACAGGCGTCAGGTAAAAGTTTTTCGGCCTTGTGGCGGAGGGCTGGGATGGAGTTTTCCTCTCTGTCTCTCCGCCATGGAGTCAGGTGTGTACCTGACGCCAGAGCGGCGGTTGAGGACGTGCTCGTGGCAATTGGGGAACAAATTGGGTTTGACAATATTATATCTGCATCCAGAATGAACAAGGCCGTGGTGGTCTTTCTAAAGGAATAAAGCTTTGTAAGCAAACTCATCGTAAGCGGCGTTTGGGTAAGTGAAGCTTTTGTTACTGTTTCTCCGCTGGTTTCACAGTCGACAAGGGTAACAATATCCAACATTCCACCATTTATTCCCAATGCTTACATTGAAAATGAACTACAGAGGTTCGGGAAAATGGCAAGCGAAATTAAATTAATTCCGCTGGGTTGTAAAAACGAAGCGCTGAAACACGTAATGTCTTTCAGACGGCAGGTGTTTATGTTTTTAGAATCGCCGACGCTCGATATCTCGTTCCGTGTCAAACACAAAGATAAATCGTACATGATTTATGCAAGCACAAACAATCTGAAATGCTTTGAGTGTGGTAGCTTTGGTCATAAGAAAATGGCATGCCCACATAAAATGCAAACAGAAGACAACACAAATAAAACGAATGAAGTTGAACAGGCGGACGCCGGTGAAACGGGGGATGTAAATAAAAGTAAAGAAACAGAGACAGACAATGTAACTGAGAAAGACGAAAATGTAAACAACAAACAGAGCACTCGTGAACAAAGTGATTCTACTGAAAATCGAGGACAGAAGGTACCGAGTGAAAAAACGTCAGGGAAAAAAAAGGAGAAAAAAAATAATTGTGATGAGGAAAATAAAAGGAGGAATTGTGAAGAGGTTGAGACAAGTGACGCAAAAAAATCTCATCTTGAGGTTTCTGCTGGTACTGATGTAGATACAGTTGAAAATCTACCAGTAAACACATCTCTGTCTCAGCTCTCTGAAAGCACTGATGTGACTGAAGAGATGTCTGATGATGATTGCCTTTCCGAAATATCAGATATTCCCTCAATTTCCGAAATATCACATATTCCCTCAAGGTATGATGATGATCAGTTATACACGGTAAAGGAGATTAATGATTTCCTTGATGAAACATTTGGAAGAAAAGTAGATGTGAAGGATTTTTTCCCTGAAGTAAAGAGGTTCTTGGTTTCTGTGGTTAAGATACAAAAGACTGTAAGTTATGAAGAGTTAAGTAGAAGAAAAAGATTTAGATTGAAAAAAATTGTAATAAAACTGAGAAAAGAAGGCTTTTGAGACCTCTTTATAACTTACTTATGAAGAAATCACAAAGGGTGAGCTATCTGTTTCTTTTTGTCTTGTCCTCTATATTTTTCCTCTCTCTGTCCTATTCTTTCATGGAGAGCCTTAGCATAGGATCCCTTAACATCAACGGGGGAAGAGATGGTAGGAAAAGAGCATGTTTGTATGAGTACATACAAAATAAGAATATTGATGTAACTTTTTTACAAGAGACTCATAGTGATGTGAAAAATGAAGTGGATTGGAGAATGGGTTTTAGAAGCGATTTATTTATGAGTCATGGATCAAATGTTAGTGGAGGAGTTGCTATTTTATTTTCAAAGAAGATTAATATAACCACTGTCTCTATCAATGAAATAGAAAGAGGACGAATTTTGGCCATTCAAGTAAAAATAAATGGGTTTGTTTTTGTTTTTATTAATATTTATGCTCCATATATTGGAGCAGAGAGGATAATTTCTTTTAAAAAGTTACATGAGTTTTTAAAAAAAAGCTGTGATGAAAATGTTTGTTTGGTTTTAGGGGGTGATTGGAACTGTACATTAAATTTTACTTTAGATCGCAATGGAGAAGAACCTCACCCCTCCTCTGCAAAGGTTTTACACAATGTTATTAGTAATTTTAATTTGGTTGATGTATGGAGACTGCAACACCCTACAGTTAAGCAGTATACATGGTTAAAGATTGCTCATGATCGTATTTGTACTGCCAGGTTAGACCGTTTTTATATCAATAAGAATAATAGTAATCGAATTTTAAAATCTACAATTTGTCCAAATGGGTTCTCTGATCATCATTTATGTATCATTGAAATAAATACAAAGAAGTCACAAAGTCATAGCTATTATTGGCATTTTAATGTGAAACTGTTACAGGATGTCCTTTTTTGTGAAAAATTTGATGTATTTTGGGTTGAGTGGAAAAAACAAAAAAATAATTATGATGACATTGTTCAGTGGTGGGATGTAGGTAAGACACAAATTAGGATATTTTGTCAAAATTATACATATAATTCAAATGGTATGATAAAAAAAAAAGTATTTGAACTTGAGAAAGAGATAAAACAGATTGAAAGTGAGTTAATTGTTGGAGATACTGTGACAGTTGGGAAGTTGGAAGGAAAAAAAAAGGCTTTAGCCTCTTTGTTCCATGAGAAAGCAAAAGGAGCTTTAATTAGAGCTCGGTTTACTTCTTTAAGAGAAATGGATGCACCAAGCTCCTTTTTCTTTAATCTGGAACAGAAAGAAAGGGAAAAAAAAATTATGTTACATTTGAAAGATGTAAATGGAATTTTGAAGTCGGATCCAAATGAAATGAGAAAAATAGCTTTTGATTTTTATATGGACTTATTTGGAAAAGGACAATGCGATGTCAGATGTATGGAAGATTTACATACAGACTTGTCAAAGCTTTCTGAGGAGCAGAGTAAAAAGCTTGACTCCGCCCTCCAGCTAAAAGAACTGTCTGAAGCAGTTAATAAACTTTCAACTGGAAAAGCACTTGGATTAGATGGACTTCCGGCAGAATTTTATAAAAAATTCTGGAACTTACTGAAAGATGATTTTTATGAAGTTTTTAATTACTGCTATCAACAACACGAATTGCCAACTAGTTGTAAAAGAGCGGTTTTATCTCTGTTACCCAAAAAAGGTGATCTTGGAATGTTGAAAAACTGGAGACCTGTGGCTGTTTTATGCACAGACTATAAAATTTTGGCAAAGTGTCTTTCAAATAGATTGAAACCTTTTTTAGAATATATTGTTAATGAAAATCAAACCTATTGTATTCCAAACAGAACCATAATGGACAATTTATTTCTTGTAAGAGACATAATAGACATTGCAAGAATGAATGGAGAAAGTGTGGGAATTTTTGCCATTGATCAAGAAAAAGCCTTTGACAGAGTTGGTCATTTTTATTTGTTTAAAACGCTTGAAGCTTTTGGGTTTGGAAAAAGTTTTATTTCATGGATTAAATTATTATACAATGATGCATCTGCAATGCTGAAAGTTGGTGGAGGACTTAGTCGGCCCATTCCAATGTTAAGAGGAATCAGACAAGGATGCCCAATGTCTGGGATGTTGTATTCTTTGGCTATAGAACCTTTACTTTGTAAATTAGGAAAAACACTACAAGGGTTTTTAGTTGAACAAAATGTGGAAAGGCCTATTAAGTTTGTTGCCTATGCTGATGATGTGACAATTTTTATTAAGGATGAGAGAGATGTGTCTGTTTTAAAAGAATCATTGAATGTTTATGAAAATGCCTCATCAGCTAAAGTGAACTGGGAAAAGTGTGAAGGCTTTTTTTGTGGAGAAAATATTAAAAAACACCCACCAGTACTTCCAGGTGGTGTTAAGTGGAATCAAGAGGGTCTGAAAGTTTTAGGAGTTTTTTTAGGAACTGAAACATTTAAGATTAAAAATTGGGAAGGAATGGTGGAGAAGATGTGTAGCCGGTTGTCTAAATGGTCATGGGTGCTACCACAGCTTTCCTATGGGGGAAGAGTTTTGGTTGCAAATAATCTAGCTGCTTCGGCACTGTGGCACAAAATGAACGTCCTGGATCCTCCAAATGATCTTGTTCACGAACTACAGAAACGATTAGTGGATTTCTTTTGGACCGGACAACACTGGACTAAAGCTGCCATTCTTTTTTTACCAGTAAATGAAGGTGGACAAGGACTAATAGATATTAAAAGCAGAATAAAGACTTTCAGACTGCAGGCAGCACAAAAGTTACTGTACTCGAATGGAAGATGTTGGACTGACACCGCAAAAGCCCTTTTACATAAAGTTGATGTTTTTAAATATGATTTGCATTTGTTTTAATGAATCTTACAGAAATGGACTTAAAAGACACGTCTGCTTTTTATAGAACAATTTTAAGAACATGGACTTCAAATTTTCACGTGAATAGAAACCTGTCTAACTCTGAACACTGGAAAAACAATGAACCACTTTTTAATAATCCTGTACTACAAGCAAAGGTGCTCAACACTAAAAGCTTTCAGAAAATTATGGCAAGATCTGGATGCACAAGGATAATGGACTTAAAAAATGATGATGAGTGGAAAAGCCCTGAGGAAATGTGTAATCTGACAGGAATAAAGTCTGTCAGATTCATGAAACGTGTAATGGATGAGATCTTCTCTTTTTTTCCTTCTGTCTATCGACAAAAGTCACAAGAGGAGGACTCGAATAAAGAAGAGAATGAGATACAGGAGGACAACTTTCCAGAACTCATTGTTTCAGCTTTGGTTGAAGAGGAGCCACAAGAGGAATCAATACTTTCTTTCTGGACTCCAGAGCTTCATGGCTTCAAAGAGACTTCAAAGAAAGCATTATATCTGACAAGTGTAAAAGTTGCTCATCAATCACTTTTGAAGGACTGTAAAGAGACAAAGTGGTCAGATTTGCTAGGGCCAAACTCTTCTCCTAAAAGGTGCTGGAGGTCATTGTATAAATCTCCCATTGAAAAACGAACTGCAGATCTACAGTGGAGAATTATACATTGGGCAATAGCTACAAACAGACACGTGGCACACATCGACCCCACTGTAGAGAAGAAATGTCCTTTTTGTGATCGAGAGGAATCAATTGATCATCTTTTTTTATATTGTTCAAGATTGAGAGGTGTTTTTCTGATGTTAGAAAGCTGGTTTGAAAAACTCGGTGAAGATTTTAAAGAAAACATTTTTATTTTTGGACCAAACTATAAGGCTTCAGACAGGCGAAGAGTTGGTTTAATTAACTATATAATAGGCGAAACAAAATTGGCAATTTGGGTAACAAGGAAAAAAATGTTAAAAGAAAATGTTTTTGTAGATCCAGAGATAATTTTAAGAGCTTTTGTGGCTTCAAGAATCAGAGCGGAGTTTGTCTATTTTAAACTGACTAAAAATCTGGTTTGTTTTATGGAAACATGGGGTTTTAGTGAGGTTTTGTGTACTATAGATTATGAGGATAACCTAATTTTACATTTTTAATGTATTTTTTAAATTACTTGTGGTGGGTTTTTTTTTTTGTTTTTTTTTTTTTAAACTTGTGTAAGTTTTCAGTTATTATTTTTAGTTTTGTATAGTTTTGTGTTTGTACAAGATGTGTTGTATTTGATGGTGTTTGTTATTTGCAAATAATTTTTTGATAGAAAAACAATTTGTATAAAGAGGTATAAATGTCTCTCTCTCTCTCTCTCTCTCTCTCTCTCTCTCTCTCTCTCTCTGTACTGCAGGATTTCCTTTGGATGGTGGTAATAGGTAACAAATCAAGTAAGTTCTTTGCCTTCATCATGACCAAAGTATATGCACTCACTTACATACATGCACACTCACTGTACTGTATGGCCATGACTGCAGTTTGAAAAATTAATTTGGTTCCCAAGCTGAATATTATTTGCTACCTGATTCCCATATGTACATCCATCACAAACAAAACACACACACACGCGCGCGCGCACACACACACACACACACGCGCGCGCGTGGACGCACACACACACACACACAAAAAATTAGTACATCTCCATAGAATGGAACATTCACACCCCCTTAAGTTCAGCCTCCCCATCTCCTGACAATTTATGACAATGAATGTGAGAGAGACAGGGAATGACAGAAATTACCCTGTTGAAAACCAGCATTAATGGTCATCAGCATGCATATGTTGTGTTTAGCATTTTTGGGATGCTGGGGTGCTGGTGTCTAAACAAGGATTCTTAACTATCTCTACCAGCAACCAAAGTTCCATGGCCATGCTCAACCACCATACCCAGAAGGACCATGCTAAGTTTTGCTGTGGCTATGCTGGTACACCATCTAGGCCAGCACCACACGTAAACCACCCTGGACCAGAATGGAAATTCATACTAATCTTTATAGCAATGAAATTAAAGAAAAAACTTTATTGAAAGGGGACTTGGAAAAATGACATTTCCAGATTGCTTCACTGGACCTTATGGCAACATTCTCATATGAACAACTGTGAAAATGTTTTTTACCTGTGATGGTGACCTGGGTGGTTCTGGAGAGGACAAATTGGTCTGTGACGTTACACTCTTTCCCAACGAATCCACTCTCTCGAACATCCTTTTCTGCCTGCCTCCCAGGCCATCAGTCACCAGTGGCGACAGCAGTATGTCACCATGGTTACTACACCCACCCCTATACAGCGAGCGATTACTTGATGTAACATCCTCTCTTGACCCCAGCGTTCCACTCCCTCTTGCACCTATCTTTAATGAACTGACCGGTGAGCGGGCAGTACACTCAGAAGCCACTGAGCCCATCTCAGTGTCAAGACTGGCCTTGCTTCCATGAAGCACATTTGAACGGTTCACCACTGCTCTCATTTCTGCCATCAGCTTCTCATTGAGTGCACTCAATTCTCCACTGCTGCCCACGGAGCCGGGTCGCCCCAACCCTACACCCAGAGCTGCGCGACGCCGGTTCTTCCTCCGCAGGCTTGGTGATGGCCCGGTGGAGTAGCCCGAGTCCTGGTACGTAACGACGGCAGGACTTGGGTACTCCTGGGAGGCCAGGCTGCTTTGACGGCTGTGGTGATGCTCCAACAATCTCCATGACTGCTTCTTCTCTAGAGAGACCTCCTTTTTAATCTGGGCAGGGATTGGGGACTGAGGCTGGATTTGAGAACTGGCTGTGTTTGAAGAAACCTCACTGGGATTAGAGGACTGGTGCTTGGATGTAGCCACATCCACATTTACCATGTGCTTGATGCACTCCCGGCCAGCTGGACTGTACTCACTAGCTGAAGAGCTGCACGTGTGCTTGGACTGGGAGTACTGGAGAAGTTTAGGATGCTGGGTTCCTTGCGTCAAGCTGTGATTGGTGGAGTAGGGACCACGGTTTAAATGGTGCCCCCCCTCCACTTCCATTTCCACTGGGGGTTCATCATAAATGGGTGGGTCCATGAGTGGGGGTTCATCATAGATGGGTACTGAGGGTGTGGCTCCGTACTGTGGAGAGGAAGGGCGAGGTGTACCTGCTCCAGAGCGTGGTTGGGCAGGGTAAGAGGAAGAGCTAGAAGTGGGCAGAACCAGACAGAAATTGGCATTATCTGCTTTTTTGAGATGGTACTGCTTGGAGTCTCCTGGGACAGCCATTTTGCCAAATAGGCAGGTTCTGTCAGGTTGGGGAGTGTAACTTGGCTTGGGTGAAGTGGTACCAGTACATGTGCTGGTGGGGTTGAGATGAAGGAGATGGTGGGTGCTAGAAGGACCCAGAGATTGGTTTCTACCAATGCTGTTCACTTTCACCAACATGGCTGCCTTGGATCCTGGAGCAGGCTGCCATCTTTGAGCAGTTTCCCTGAAACACAAAAAATAAGGATACTGTCAACACAAAAACTCAAAGCTCTATATCACAACTACTACAAAACTACTATTTCAAAGTTACCTGTCTAAATAAGAAGATACATTTTAAGGCAAAAATTTAACCACCATACCTCATAAGTGACTGATTTAAAATGCTTTACACGAGCTCTCTTAACAGTCAATGATGCACATAACACATATATTGCTCCTCTCATGAAGCAAAAAAACTTTAGAGAGCTCCACACCGAAGCAGCCATCTGTGGCGCCATCTTGAAACAGTATATAACAGTATACATAAATCACAGGAAACGATGATATTATGAAACTGGATTAAAAGGATTAGTGTGGATGTGGCCTAAAGTTTACAGTTGTTAGCATGGTGTTAGCTAGGGGTGTCCATGGTTAACCGATTAACCGATTAACCGTTAAAAATTGCGTAACCGAGTGAAACATTTTGCTCGGTTAAGTGGCGTCAATGGCGTGCATTGAATTTAGTTGTAATACATTTTTGCACCACCAGAGACTGAATAAACGAGGAGACACTGATTAGCAAGACAACTCAGTGAATGTGCTTTCCATTAAATGAATCACACACACAGTAAACAAATCCTTAACAAAAAAACAGGGCTATTCTGGTGGGTTTGGTGACGCGCTCATGTAAGGGTGGCGGCGTGGCGCTGCCAATAAAGCTCCTAAAATCTGTCACAAAGAACCGGCAAAGTAATGATTATGAATATGTAAAATATAGCAAGGAGATATTTTAATTATTTATTAATAAACAAGTCTTTTCTTTGTCCGTGTCATTTGCAAAGATGAAGTTGACGATGCTGACTCGCGGTCTTCGCAGTAACGCACCAGAGAGAAATGCACATTTCTTACGGATTACATAAGCAGAGAGCAGTCTGTGTCTGTTTTCTTTAGTTTTGAATTATTTGTGAGGCAAGGCTACCTTATACACTGAGTTTCGGTTCATTTATGAGACGAGCTCCAGTTCACACGCTGGCGCCTCCGCTTCGTGATTATATCGTCTGCTATATTTAATTCTTATTTATTAAATCCAGGCAATTGGTTGATGAAACATTGATTAAAATTAAGACACAATTAATACAAAACGAAATTCACTTTAAAGAAAGGTTTTGTGCTTTCTGTTTGATGTCTCTGTGGAAGTTTAAAAGCATCTTTCAGTGCCGCTTTCAGAGCGCTCACGTCCGTAACATTGTGTTTTCCTCGTATGCGAACTGAAATGAATATCAGTTCATGGATTGTGTGTGTAGGCTATAAGAGAGAAAGAGAAAATGCCAGTATTTCATTGAGACTTGAGATTAAATAAACGGCTTAAGTATTGTAGATCTTGTAGTATTAATTTTCACATGCAGTTACACATTGTCGGTTAAAAACAAGAAAGTGGCTGGTAAAAACATTGAGTGGCTGGTAGATTTTGAAATCCACAGTGGCCGGTGGACAAAAAAGTTAATTTCCATCCCTGGCGCACACTATGGTTAACCGAGTATTAACCGTTAAGGGCCTCGGTTAACGGTTAATGAAAAACTTGAAAACGTGCAGCCCTAGTGTTAGCACGTTGCTAAGCTAATGATGCAATACTCAAATAAGAACTTAAATACATAGCACACACAGATATTGGATGACAGTACATTTTTATTTAGATTGAGCCAATTAAAATTAATTTGAATTAAAACGAATGTATTGAATTGAGATTTCACTCAAATCTGTCCGCAAATCCATTTATCCTAAAGCAATTAGGCCAAAACAAGGTATCTAAGGCAGCAGCATAATTTTGCAGCCAACTTTTAGTCTTTGCATTTGGAGCGTGCCTATGATGTCTTAAAATGCTGTCTAAGGCCTAGTTCAAACTAATATGTTTTCGTTTGAAAATGCATATTTTCTCTCCGTTTTGGCCTTCTGATGGCGGCCTGTGTTATAGCAGCGCTGTTGTGCCTGATACTCACTTTGATAGTGTTGTTAAAAAATAAATGTCACTTTGTACAACCTTTACATTGCATTCTTTCAAAGGCGAAGGGAAGTTTACTTGGAATTGGTGTCCGGCGACGGAACATGAGGACAATTGCGTTTCAGACTGTACACGCAGCCGGGATTTTCCGCAAGCGCAGTGACATGATATAAGCATTTTCATACGTTTCAGTGTGGACGAGCAACTTTTGGAAAACACTTGAAAACGTTGGTGTGGACGGAGAGGGTTTTGACAAGAAAACGCTGTTTCCAAATGTATCCGGATTAATGTAGACAAGCAAGCAAACGCTTCAGCCCATAGCAAAAACAAACCAAGAAAACTTTGCCTTTGTATGAAGTCATACACATATTTCATTTTGCATGCTATGCATTCCTGCTATAGAGTAAAATATCCAGCAATATCCTGTAAGCACTTGAGAGACAAACACGGTACCTTCTCCAAATTTGTTCATATCTAGTAGAGGAATTCAGGGTTGTGATGCCAAGGCTGGCATATTACTTTCCTCTTGCTTGTTTCTTTAAACTAATAGCTCGTGCACACAAATAAAACAAATATGAAACAATGCATTTACCATTTGGTAGAGAAAGACTAGGCAATAACAGTTTTAATATGCATTAGTCTGAGAGAATTGATTTTATTACCAGAGAGCAGCTTGTAACTAACAAAGCATGAACAACAATGTGAAGAGCACACACACACACACACACACACACACACACACACACACACACACACACACACACACACACTCTCTCTCTCTCTCTCTCTCTCACTCTCTAGGCCAGTGTGTTGGAAAAACACAACAGGAAAGGTTGAACAGACAGTGTGTTCCAGCAAGAGTGGAAAAACAGGAATCTACTACGCTCTGCTGTAGCAACGTTATCGGAAAGTTCCAGTAACATTAACAATACGTTATAACAACGCTAGCAAAACTGCTAGAAAACCTTATCACATATTAACATACAGTATCTCTCCCATACATACATGCTACAAATGCCTACATGGATACAAGAGGCAGTTAATGTGTTTTTCTTTCGAGTGTGCATAAACATATGCATCAGAACTAATGTCAAACACACGTTCTTGAAAATACAGTGAAACCCTTGAAATTTCAAAGCCCCCAATCCGTAATGCCACTGTAACAAACATGTGATTGCACACCCAAACAAACACACCTCACCAACTGAATACACACTTCAAACCAACAATCAATGTCCATGACTCACAAGAATGCAAAATCAATGAGGCTGATCTTTGAGATTGGATTAATTAACATCATATACCACCTTCAGACCTTAGACCACTAATCCAGATTACAGTGTTACAATATGTGTGTGTACACGCTAGCAGATAGTATGTTTGGAGTATTGTCAAAATTGGTTTATTGTTGTTTATTGAGTGTGTACAGAACGACAGACACTTAATATATGCCGAATTTACTCAATAATGGCTCAATGTAAAAAAAAATATTTAAAGATGCTCATTCTACATTACATGTATCAAAGCTTCATATTTTTTGTATATTTAATGTAGGTTCATGTATTCACGTGTGCTTGTGATATTATGTTACTGATTGAAATTCCAGCTTTTAACAGTTTTTACTTTGACAGCTCCCCAGTGTTAGCTTACAGTACAAGCAAAGCCCAGCACACGATACACATTCCGTTTTCGCTACACAGTTTTTGGAGTAATCCAGTTACAGCTCCATGATAGGGTTGAAATTCTGTACAGTTGGTTTCAACAAAATGAAAAATGGACATATGGCACATTTGGTACATGTGTGTGACTCTTCTGACTGTAGCCTATGTCATGGGAGAGGATGTAGTCGGCTATATGAAGAGGACACATTTTATTTAGATTTTTGATTACTTGGCCAGTACTGTAAGGCGCTATTATTATTCATACCTCCCAGACAGACAGCAGCAGCAGTAGCGATGAGGGGGAAAGTTTAGCACAGTGCGGGAGCTGCTCGGAGAAAGTATTGCTGATTCTGACTATGGAAATGAATTATTCTCTCGTTAGGGTTAGGAACTATAATCCCTTAAACATTCAAATAAATTTCAACAAGACATGTCATGTGGTTCGTTTAAGAAGTTTAACCCGTTAATGTTTCTTAATTGTGATTAAATAGTTAATAAAACAAAAACACTGGTGGGACAAGGGATCTTTGTGATGTGTCCGCCCGGAGTCATTACACTGATGCACAGAACACACACAACAGTGATTTTGTGTCAATGATTAAATGATGGGGAAAGGAGCTCTTAATGATATTTGCATCTTATATGGAACTTTTTCAGATTGAGTAAGGCACATTTTAATAACCACAGAAGCATGCCAAGTCTTAACTATGACTTAAACACAGAATGAGACATTTTTTCTGCAAGCGCTTTTCATGTGGAGTTCAAAGCGGCACTTGACAATGGTGCTGACACCCTGACATGTATTGTGAATGCAGCTACACGATTGCTGTAGCAAAGCAGATAGCCACATTAATATTAATATTACGATTAATATTGTGGAGGATGAGAGTTGAAGAGATTTAATGCCCATTGCATTGAATATGCAACCTAGTTGCAATAATATGGAATCTTCCAATTAGTCAACCTCTCACTCAGACTTTGGGAAACGTTTAATGTTACTTGAATTGATGCTATTTTAGGCGTTGCTTGGAAAATGATAATAAAGCATTATATTCTTACATATTGCTTTGTTTTCTTTCCTAAGAAGGAAATAAATGCATTTTGACAGAGAAATATGTATATTTAGAGTTAAATTTCATCACTTTTAGCTATGAAAAATTACACAATTGATAAAATTGATTAAAACATTTTATTGACTGACAGCACTAATTTTAACCTAAAATCTTAATGTTGAAAAATTAATAAATCCATCGACACACATACACGCTTATCATATAAACCTGTTGCACACGACCATCTAAACTCTCAAACACCTGAGTGATGTACAGGTATTGTGTGTACATGTAAAATCATGTGATCAGCAAGCATACTTACCCTTTGCATACCCAGAGGTGGCATGAAGCCCAAGCAACCTGTAAGAGTGCTTGGGGTGACCGTGAGAATCCTACAGGGCACCTCCTTTCAAGCAAGAGCAAGAGCAAGTGTCCACTGTCGCAGGTTTTAAGAAAACCAAGCTACTTCTGTTATTCCACATGTTATCAACTTTGGCTCAAATTCTTAGCATCACCAAACGATCCTTTTATTAATTCCTTAATTATGGAATGGTATGGAGAGAGAGAGACAGAGAGCGAGGGAGAAAAGGAGGAAGGGAGGGTGAGAAGGACAAGGAGAGAGAGAGAGAGAGAGGGAGAGGGAGGGGGAAGGCAGCTACTTTTGGCCCTCCTCTGAGTTACAGTAGCAAGAATGTGAGTCTTGCGATTGTAACACACATACATAAACTTGGATCACCACTCCCTTGGACATTTCTCGATATGCTTGACTAGATACGAATCAGATACAAAGCAATACATCCATAGATGCATTGAAAAAAGTATATTGGTTTCCCTTAATCAGTAAGAAATTGTCTTCATTAGTTTTTTGTCTTGTTTTCCAGTAAAAATATCTAAACATCCTAAAAACAAGGCATATTTATTTGAGATGCAAAATTGTGTACAACTTGTTTTCAGAGAATATATCTTCAATTAATCAAAAGTCTAAGAAAATGTAGTAAGGTTTATGCTTAAAATGCTTTTCCCATTGCCTCCTCTTCATTTTCAGCACTTCACTATGCCCCACGTCCAAGTTCTTGTCCACTCTTATTTCTCAAAATACGCTATCTTAAACCTTTGTTTTCTTTTAGTGGCTGTCCACCCCTCAATACAAATCCTTATATACTGTTCACACCCCAAGATTCTCTCTCTCTCTCCATCTCTGTCTTTCTCTCCCTGCTGTGTTTTTTCCCACCCATTGTGTTTATCGCCTCACAGCCAAATGTCAACAGTCTATTCATGATGTGGAGTCAATACAGTGTTAAATAATCTTAATACAAAGCCCAAAACACTTCATAAAGACCCCCAAAACTCCACTCAAAAAGTTCAAGATAACTTTGCTGGCATGCACATTGGGACACGGCCTGTTAGAGTGTGTTTGTATACTCTCCCACTCTTACATGCTAAGTCATTACATTTCTTAGGTTTACATTTCTAAGTACATTTTGAGTTAAATTTACATATAGTCATTTAGCAGACATGTTTATCCAAAGCCACTTACAAATGAGGAACATAACAAGCAATTTGTCCTACAAAAGTCAAAAATATCTGCAGTATTGCACTGCCAAGTTCCCAGAGTAGCAAGCGTATAGAAGCTATAGACAGACAAGAAAAAGTTTTTTATTTGTATTTTTTTTTTATTAAATAATAAATAGTGCCATTAGTTTGGACTCATAAAGTGCTCACGGAAGTGTTTTGGTGGTTTCTTGAATGTTGAGTTGGTTTCAGCAGATCGTGGGGAGGTTGGAAGCTCACTCCAATCCAATTCCAAATGGAATGATTGTAAAATGGACTTTGTGCCTCGTTGTAATGGGATCACCATGCGCTGGCCATTCATTGATCGCAGAGAGCAAGTAGGGATGTAGACCTGAAGGAGTGAAATAAAGTAAGAGAGTGCTGTTCCATTAGCTGTCCTGAAGGCCATAGCCAATACCCCGAATTTGATGTGGGCAGCTACAGGTAGAAGGTTCTGTCTGTGTTTTCTCGCCCACTACAAGTGGCCCACTACAAATAAAGTGCCCCCTTCATTGAACCGGTAAAATGCTGAGGTCTTGCAACAGTTGGATGCCAAATTCATACACTGTAGTTTGTTCTGTTTATTTGGAGTCCTACAGCAGCCCTACAACTACACCTATCCCTACCCCTTAACCCAACCTTAAACCAATCATTATACCTAACCCTAACCACAAAGATTAAAATTAACAGTTTGTAAAATTATTAAATATACCATAACCTTAAAGTTCTTCAGAATACAATCATACCGCTGTATCGGTAGCTGGCAATAGCGACGAGAAACATGATGAAATTGAAGAGGAGAAGAAACTGCTAAGCTAATAGAATAACTAGGTAAAAAAAGAACAGAGAAATGTTTTATTTAACCATTTATATCTTGGGTTTAATAATATGATATGTGAACGTTAGATTGGATCACAAGGAGTTCTGTCTTGGCACGGTTGAGCTTAAGGTGCTTTTCCTTCATCCAGGCTGAGTTCTCAGAAAGGCAGGCAGAGCTGAGACAGTGGATTCGTCATTCTGGAATGACAGGTAGAGCTGCATATCACCAGCTTAGCAGTGGTAGTAAAATCCATGAGAAATCCATAAGAAAATGTGAACACTTCCATAAGAAAAGTTATCTGACATGATAGGCGGACAGTAAAACAGCTAAAAAAAGTCCAGTTAAGGAGGGACCCAAGCTATATCTAGGTACCAAAATGTTTTGTGTGGGTTCTTTTGACTTGGGCCAGTAATCAACCACCTAGCAACCACACAAAAACACCCAAGTAACCACATAGCAATGTGCTCAAAACAACTCAAACCACCTAACCACCATTTAACCACCTACAAAAACCTAGCATTGTGACAGTAAATTTGGCACGGGGAAGCACCACTACAACTCTAGTTATTAACCTAGCAACCACCAACAACACCCTAGCAACCATATATCAGCATGCTAAAAACTACTCTGTACATTTTAGCAACTGCCTAACAAAATTCTGGCAACCCTGCTGGTGAATTTTGCATGGGCAAGCACCACTAAAAATCTAGATTTTAACCTTGTGCGACCCCGTGTGCACATGCATGGATGTTGTATTTTTGGCTTAATGCATAATTTAAATTCATTTAAACCGACTGATCTCAGTTCAGAAGACTCTGTACTATCAGTAAAGGATTGGAGTCATGTGGCAAAACAACATGGCTCTGACCACAGCGGAGTTTGTCTTTGGGAGAATCGGCAACAAAACTACATCTGGTAAGAAACCTAATTAAGTTTTTACATTAAAACCAGTTTGAGTCAAAAGATTAGAGTGTCAAGTTTAATCCAACAAGCCATTTTAAAATTTGAGTGATTTATCGTGAAACGTCACGCTGCTAACTACAATGGACACTAATGTGTACTTAAGCACATTTTTCCCTTAAAAATCCTATATTTACAGTGCATTTTCAAATCAAGAATCAATGAATTCATGCAAAATTTGAAAAATGTCACTTTCAGAAGCTTTATATGGAGTTAGGATGAAAATAAAGTGCATTTTGCTGGTCTGAGACCAGCGCAGACAGACAACACACTGGAGGTTAAGTCTCACACACAAACACAAAATAGTCTTGGTGAGTATTATTTGTGCTGTGAGAACACTAAAAGATGCTAAGATAGCTGTACAGGGGGCTGGAGCACAGAACGGGGGGTGTCCTGAGGGAATGCATGTTGGAAAAGTTCAAAGAGCATTTCACCCACAGCAAAAACAGGAAATGCCAGCGCAGCATTCACACTGAGCAGAGCAGAGAGAGTGAAGAGTGTGCCTCTGTATATTGATGAAGATCTAATATGCAAATAGAAGAACTCAGTGCTCTCTCTCTCCAAGGGCGTTTTCACACTTGAGTCCTCTTTAAAAGAACCAAACTCAGACCCCTTTAAGTGGACCAAAAAGAAGAAGGGTATCAGTACTTATTGCATTCACACTGTTTGTCATTTGTGTAACACCCTGCACTTCAAAAACATAAAATCTATTATAATTATTATTATTAAGGCTATATTTAATGTCGAGTAAAGTTAACTCAAAATATTAACTTGTGAAAAAAGGGCAAAACATGTTTGGCATTGGAAAAATCAAATAAGCCTAGAGCGCTTTGTTCACAATGCACATTATTAGCGAACGGAACCAAAGGCTGCAAGCAAACCGTCCTCAAACCACCTCCCGAAATGGCCTTGGTTCGGATAGCTTTAAAAGGGTCTGACATCGTTTGGAGTGTTCACGTATGGTTTAAAAATCCTGCCAACCAAGCTCAGACCCATGAAATGAGCCAAGTGTGAAAACACCTCAGCGCCAAAAAAATAAAATTAAAATAAATATATATATATATATATATATATATATATATATATATATATATATTAGGGGTGTAACGATCCATCGATCTAATAACCAAGAATCCAATGTTATCGATACAATGTGTAAATATTGATATGGAATTTTTTTTATAAGATGCCCTTTATTTTAATACTCTCATGTCAGCCACATCTGTACGTGCGCATTTCTGTTTACCTTATTACATTAATTTCACTTTATGAGTGCTAAATACGCATTTCATGTGGGACAAGGATGTGCGCATGGTCTGTGAAGCCAAAACACGCTCTGCTATTCGTGTGTGCAAATCAACCGGGCTTCCCACGAAACGTGAGCTCTAGACCAGTGACAGGATCAGTGCGTGGACATCAAAAATGCTCCTTAAAATGAGAGATCTTGTGATAAACACAGAGCAGCTCACATGCACGATTAATTCGGGTATGGTATATTTATAATCATTACATTATAACTCCATTGCGAAAAAGGCCCATCAGAGGTTGTACTTCCTTCACCAGCTGAGGTGCCCCAAGTGCTGTTGATACAGTTCTACTCAGCAGTCATTGGCTGTGTCTCATTTGGAAGGCTGCGTCCTCCGGAGGTCGCTTTTGTCGACCGCAAATGTCTCATTTCATAATTTTTTTTGTCCTTCTTTTTCTTATTTTTTATCTATTGTCAATGCCTTTTATGTATATGCACTTACATTTATACAATTGTTAACCTTTTTTGCATTCCCAATAAAAAAAATTAAAAAAAGACATGCCGTCTCGATGATGTATGCGACTGTGGCACGGTGGAGGGCGGGATTAGGCTAATTAAGCCGTCAAGAGGGATAAAGGCCACTTGCGGACGGCGATGCAAGAGAGAGAGAGATCGTTCACGGACATGTCCGTTATCTTATGTGTTTGTATTTTGAGTTTTCCATTAAACCTTTAAGTTTTATGTCAAGCCGGTTTCTCGCCTCTTCCTTGCCCATGAACTTGAACTGTTTTACAGCGACAAAAGCAACCTCCGGAGGACGCATCATTTCCAAACGAGACACAGCCATTGAGTCTGTCCTCCGCACTTCAGTAACTGTCTGGTTTGGTGCAGCAAAGTAACTAACCTTGTGAAAGTTTTATGTTGCCTTTTTGTTTTCTGAATCTCTGAAAAGAGAATTTCTGAAAGAGCTGCTAAATCCAAAAAGCTCTTTGGTCGTCGTTGGGACCAGCCAGTAAGGGAGTATTCGCTGAAATTTCAAGCGTTGGTCTCGGGTTTGGGCTTCATCCAGTAAGGCCTCATTGATCACTTTGTGGCAGGCCTGGTTGAGCCCATCGTGTCTTGTACTCCTGTTGGCAATGAAGAAGGGAGTCTTTCCGAGACATAAAATTGCCTTTAAAATAAATGATTTTATCTCAGACTGTGTTTCGAAGGGCTCTCAGCCCTGACAGCGATGCCCCCTCACTGATGGTGGATGCTGCAGCCCCTTTTCCTGTCACTCGTAGGAGGAACAGATGGAGCTTCACCCCTGAGTATGTGGCTGCTGACCGCCAGGCAGAGAAGAAGGAAGCTGAGTAAGCCGTCAGAGCCACAGTCACTGCCAGCATTCCTGGCCATGGAGGCCGTTTCCCAGTCACCACCAGCAGTGCTTCCAATCGTCTGGAAGAGGAGAAGGAAGCCGAGTAAGACGCCCGAGCCCCAGTTGCTGCCAGAGTTCCCTGCCACAGAGACCATTCCCCAGTCGCTGCCAGCGCTCATGGCCACGGAGGCTGTTCCCCAGTCACTACCAGCGCTCACAGTCATGGAGGCCGATAGCCCTTTTCTTTTCTGTTGTCTTCATTAGTTTCTGTTCTGTGCTTGAATACTCATGTTATTCGCCATGTTAATTGTCTGCACCTGTCACTCATGTATCTTGCTCTATATATTGTGCCCTTTTTCCTCTTATGATTGTCGAATCATTTTGTTTGCAAGTTCATCTGTTCCTGTTCAAGTCCTGTTCCTGGTCAGTCTTTGTCTTTATTCTGGATTATTGTTTACCTTGTTTTCTCTCCCTCCTGTGTTGTGTTGCCTATTTGTTTTCAGTTGTTTAATAAAATATATTTATTTTTCACTCATTCCTGTGCTTGAGTCCTTCCTTCTGCTTATGTGCCATGACACTGGGTAGATTAGATGGTAAGTGAACAATCAGATCTCGTAGTCAACGTGTTGGATGTAGTCAGAGGTGGAAAATAACAAATTACAACTACTCTCGTTGCAGTACTTGAGTGCATTTTTCTACTATATGTATAAATAAATGTTACTTTTACTTGAGTTGATTAAAAGTTATTTAACTTCACTACAGTTATTTTCACCACAATTATAAAGTACATAAAAATACATAATATTTCTGAATATTTGGGAAGAAGAAAATTATTTGCGCTAAATGTTTATAAACTAAAATATGCTGTGCATGAAGGAAGCCCGAGACCGTCAATCCGTGAATCTTATCACGTGGCTCACTGTGCATCACACCATGGAGACTCTGCATGTGGAGGCTCATGCTACTCTCCACAATCCACGCACAATTTACCATGTGCACCACTGAGAGTGAGAACCACTAATCACGACCACAAGGAAATTACCCCATGTGACTCTACCCCCTCTAGCAACCGGGCCAATTTGGTTGCTTAGGAGACCTTGTTGGAGTCACTCAGCACACCCTGGATTGAAACTTGTGATTCCAGGGGTGGTAGTCAGAGTCAATACTCACACAAAACCCACTGTATTGTGATTTCTGCTTGGCAGAGCAACCATTTACAATTGTTATAAAAATAAGAACATTTTCTTGAGTACCAAATTTGCACTAGAATGCTTTTGTAAGGAATAGGTGACACAGTATATGTTTGCCATCATGGCTAAAGGAGTATTTTGGCAGTATTTTTGTGAGCACCCTTGTTGAAAGGAAGCATCAATTTCTTTCAAGAACAAAAATAATATAGAAAGTGAATCTGATTCAAACTGCTATCCTGAGCTCCTGAGTTCAAACACTCTTGAAATGATATCATATGTTCATGACTCTCTCGCGCTGGGTTTGTTGTTGCGTACGGTGCAGCGAGCTCATCACAATAGAACGGGTGAAAAGCGGCGTGAGACACACTGGTGGTGCATGCTCTAAAGATGTTTTCAATAACTCACAAGATGATATCTGACGAAACCGCATATGAACGCACACAACCCGACTATTGGCAACTGCGACTACATTTTAAATGATTTTGATCGCATCTGTGGCCATTTTAGTCACCGTTTGGAACCCTGCATAAACAATTATAAGTAAACATTGTCATATTTCATCAACAGTTGATTTTTAGTTATAGTTCGTCATAAATTTCTGATATTGCTTAATGATTGTGAACTGCTCCGCAACAGCTGAAAAAAACCACAAGCCCCATGTGCTTGAAGAAAATACAACAGTGTTGTGTTTTCACTTTGAAGGATGCAGAACATGCAGTTATTGAATTAAATCAGATTATTTTGAAGTTTGATAATCACATTAGGTCATATCACAATTCCTGACTTGCCGCCAGAAATTTAAGAACTCTTTAAAAAAAAATTCAGACTTTTAAGATATTTAAGACTTTTTATGACCTTACATTTTAGAAAACTTAATTTAAAGATGTTTAAGGATCCACGGGAACCCTGTAAAATACCGTATAAGAATAACAGCATATATTGTATCATAACAAGTAAACGGCAAATAAAAGTACCATGGTAATATCTTTTTTTTTTTTTTGGACACTGGACATGATTCAGTATCATGCTATATATCCAAGTATGATGGCATTTATGATAACATCACTGTGTCATGGTACTCCTACGTGAGTAAAATGCAATATATTTTTGGAACACATACAGAAAACATTTGCTTTTAAATATTAATATGAATGTAATGAAAATATGAATATAGAGAATATGGTGTAGAATAAGTATTTTTACTACGGGGTCTCTGAGTTTTAACCTCTCAGTGGAGCTCAGAGTCTGATGAACCCACACACAAACACACACAGATACTCAGTGGGTATGAAGGGGCAAGCTAGTCACATGTGCCTTTTTTCTCCATTATCCATTTCTCCATCCCTCACTCTCTGCTTATAATCCTGTTTTGCTCCGTTGGTCCTATAGACAAAAAGTGTGTAGTTTGTTTCACAGGGTTACAAATACATACCCCACATTGTTGTTTCCCACATTTTCCCCTCCTTTCCTACCAAATCACCATGAACCCACTGAAACAACTGGCCCACGCTCACTGTTCTTGTTTTCATACTTACCAACAACTGATGCTGTCCAAAATCTCTTGTAATCCTTTACATATTCAAGTCTGATTATGATTGTGTGTTCATGGGCATCATGTTATGTTATTGTGGGTGTAACATTGCACAATAGTTCTATAAATGGAAAGTAAATATCGAGTAACTACTCGATTTTATGACCTATTATTTTATTTATTTTTGCTCCACCAACATAACCAGTTAAGTTGCAGTGTTGTACACCCTAAAACTGTAATTCTATGTAGCGAACACAGAGATACGGAGAGATACAAACAGTGGAAAGACCAGCAGATGATGGTCTCTGGCTTGTGATGCATGTGTGTTAGTGTAAATAAGAGAGGGGGAAAGGGGGTGGGGTGTCCTAAAGGGATTTGTCATGGGAAAGTCAAGCATGGAATCTGAAGAGACTTGGCATTCTCTGGTTTTGGAATGTTGCAAACATAAAGTGCACATAAAACTATGTGTGCGCTTGATAGTGTTTGTACAGACTTTGGGGGAATTTAAAAAAGCCCCTCAACTTGTGGAACCTATAAACGTGCATGATAGACGGGGCATGTGCGAGTATCTATTCATGTGGCCGAACAAGAGGGAATATCACTATCCTTTATTTATCTCACCTCACAAGGTCAAATCTTTTGACCTTCGACCTCCAGGCTGACCTTATTGACCTGATGTGGGGAATATGAGCCCAAAATACTCCACATTCCATATGGCAGCTCTCAGACACCCTTATCCAAGCCAGGCCGCTCACTAGATTTGACAAACCCAGTACATAACACTCGCTCGGCTCATGGTATCAGCTTGCATCTGTGGGAAAATCGATTTGGCAGTCACAGTGTTTAGATTCATATATTGAGCTCATTGTCATCTCTGTCGCTGCGTCGACAATATCTGAGTGAAAAAATATGTTTGAAGCTGCAGAATTTAAAGGAAGAGGAAAACAAAGTTAAGATCCATTTGAAATGTGAGCTAACTCAATTTGGTCATGGACTGTTAACTCTTAGTTCAAGATGGCGCCATGGATGGCCGCTTCGGTATGGAGCTCTTCAGTTCTTTTGCTGTTTTTGTTTGTCCTGTGTTTTGTAATTTATCAGTTTTACCAGAGACGGGCTGCTGAATATTTGGAAGCACACGGCAGACAATCTTTTACCAGTTTTTAATTATTCAGACGTTGGACATTTTAGTCAGAGGAGCTGCGGCGCTGTGGCGCAAATGTGATAAGCGAGCCGACCGCTGGTCAAACTCCGACAGTGCGGCTTTCGAACCGTGCTGCCAAGAATCCATCTAGCAAATCTCAACTCTTTTCCTAACAAAACGGATAAATTACTTCTCTCCTGCAAAAATGAGGACGTGGCAAATTATTGCATTGTGCTTCAAGGAAACCTGGCTGAGTGAAGCCATTTCAGGCAGTGCATTACATCTTCTAGGCTTCCAGCTGTTCAGAGTGGATCGCACGGCAGAGTTAACAGAGTATAACGTGTATTTATGTCAACTAATGTTGGTGTACAGATGTAACAAATCTGAAGAAGAAGTGCTGTCCTAATTTAGACGCTCTCTTCATCAACTGTAAGCCTTTCCTTTTTCCTGCAGAAGTTTTTTTCATGTATTCTTGTGAGTGTTTATATTCCTCCACACGTGTGAATGAATGAAGCACTGCAACATCTGGCTGATCAGATCACAGACACGGAGCAACAACACCCGGACTCAGTTATTACTATTCTTGGAAATTTGAACAATCTCAAAAGCAAATCTCACATGTGAACTGCCCAAATACAGACAGCACATTACCTGCCCCAACAGAGACAGAAATACACTGGATCATTGCTACAGAACAATAAAGGATGCAAATCGTTTATCACAGCTTTAGAACTCTCTGATCACCGTCAGGTTCATCTTCTTCCGACAGTTCCCGACTCCTCCTTGCCCATCCCATAGCCCGTTACACCATGATTTACAGCAAAACTAAAGAGGATGCTTACAGTAGTGTGGATAAAATCTTGTAAAATCAAGCCAAATACAGGCTGACAAAGGAGATTAGTGGTTAAAAGAAGCTATTCTGAAAAGCTGAAAAAAATGTTTTCAGCCAACAACCCTGCATCAGTGTGGAGAGACCTGAAAGAATTTACCAATTACAAGATACCATTCCCCAACACTTTAGGGAATCAAAAACTGGCTAACGACCTGAAAGTGATTTACTTTAGATTTGAAAAGCCCAGTCACACAACCCACAACCGCTCCGACCTTCAAGTGCACAAACATTTACACCTCCTTCCACCACCCTCCTCCCCTCTCCTGCTACTCAATGTGCACTTAAGATCTGTGAAGATGATGTGTGACGAGTCTTCTGGAGATAGAAGAAAAGAAAAGCACAGGGCCCAGATGGTTTTCACCTACTTGTTTAAAATCCTGTGCTGACCAGTTGGCCCCCATCTTCACACAGATCTTCAACAGATCACTGGAGCAGTGTGAAGTTCCATGCTGCTTCACAATCATCTTATTCCAAAGAAAACTAAGATCAAAAGATTTATGAAGGACATCACTGGACTCTTTCTGGATTCCCTTCTTTTTGCTTATAGAGCAAACAGGTCTGTGGATGATGTAGTCAATATGGCACTGCATTACATACTTGAACATCTAGACAGACCAGGGACTTATGCAAGTATACTACTTGTGGATTTCAGTTCGGCTTTTAACACCATCAACCCTGCTCTCCAATGGACTAAATTAACCCAGCTCTCTATTTCCGGCTCTATCTGTCAGTGGATCACCAGCTTTCTGACAGTCAGGCAGCAGCTAGTGAGAATGGGGAAATTCACCTCCAGAACATGTACAATCAGAACTGTTGCCCCCCCAGGGATGTGTGTTCTCCCCACTACTCTTCTCCTTGTATACCAATGACTGCACTGCCAAAGACCCATCAACCTGCCTCAGGCGCTGTTGATATAGTTCTACTCAGCAGTCGTTGAGTCTGTTCTCTGCACTTCAATAGCTATCTGGTTTTGTTCAGCTATGAAATCAGACATCAGAAGACTACAAAGGATAATTCGGACTGCTAAGAGGATTATTGGCACTTCCCTACACACCCTGCTAGAACCATACACATTCAGAGTGATGCAAAGGGGTGGTAAAATCACTCTTGACCCTATTCACCCAGCACACTTACTCTTCAAACTGTTGCCCTCTGGCCAGCGCTACAGAGCACTTAAGCACCAGAACAGCCAGGACAGCAACAGTTTTTTTCACTCAGGTCATCCACCCCGTGAACAGTTAAAACTGCCCCCAAATACTTTCCATACTTTCAGTATAAACCTGTGCAATATTTAATCCATCCATTCCTACTTATATCCATATTTCATTTATTTCTTTAACAGATCCTGCATCTTATTCAATACATTACATCACCTGCACATAACTGTATATAAATTATTCTAACAACATTATTGCCCTCTTGTATATTTCTCTTTCCCCGTCTGTCGCTCACTTCGTTGTCGTGGCAAAGAAGCGACACTAGGGGTCTCTCTTGAGCGCCGAATATGCCTCTGATCTATGAAAAAAGGCCAATGAGAGTTGGCAAACAGTATTTGCATACCCCGGCCCCGGACATACGGGTATAAAGGCGAGGGAAATACACACGTTCATTCCAAAATTTTCTTCGGAGCCGATGGTCATGTATGCAACCAGCTGCGAGTCACACACACCAGATTCCTGCTTCTGTTCCTCTGACGCTCTGTTTGCTGTTGGATCTACAGCGCACTTCAGCGGCTTTCTCCTTCTCTGCACGGCAGTGCAGTTTGCCCCTGGGCGCTTCGACAGCGCAGAGAATTGAAAGAGTTATATTGAAAGAGTGATTTTCTCTGTAAAAGAGTTTATTTCTCTTAAAGAGCATTACACAGTGGTGTTGGACGTCCTTTTCAGGACGCGTCTTTTTAAAGATGTCATTTCCGCCCCTGTGTAGTTTCTGGATGCGGTGATTTCTCCCCACCTCTCACGGTCATAAAGGCTGCCTCGCGTGCCTGGGCTGCGATCACACGCAGGCAGCGTTTTATGAATGGTTCATGTTCTCAGTGCGAGAACATAGCCATGGCAGCATTGCAGTCGGTTCTTTTGTCATGAGAGAAAGCCACTTCAGCCGCCCCCCGTGCCTCGCCGCCTTCCTACGGGATTGAGGCAGGCGCCGCGAGCGATGAAGGCGATTTGGGGACAATGACGGGCTCTGTTCACCAGGAAAACCCCCTCAAACCCCCCGCCTCCCCGGCACGCTTGCTTGCTTCAGAATTGGATGACATCATCGCTGCATCGAAGAGCGTTACAGCGGCGTCTGATGCTGATGACTCGCCTGGGCCGCCACCTTCGGGTCTGCTCACCCACACTGAGCCTGACGCACGGAGGTCCGCTATGCTTTCCCGGGCTACTTGATTGGTCCCGCGGGCATGTGCACCGATCACAACCGCTCTCACTACCCTCGCGGTGGAGCAGTCCCAGACTGCTTCCGCCCTGCATGCCATGGCCCTTCCTGCAACCAACACCAGTCCAAGGCACTTCAAAACTTGCACTTGGGTAGTCCTGTTCTTGATGTGCTGCAGGAACTGCGCTGGATGACCAACCGCGCCCCTTGGCCACGGAGGTCAGAAGCGCCGGCACTCGAACAGGCGATGGCCACCCTTGTGGTCCAGAAACGCAATCTATGGACCGGACCTGGTCGAAATGCGGGAGGTAGACAAGGTACACCTTCTCCCACACCCTCCGTCCATTCGGCGGCGGCGTTGACGACTCTGCCCAGCAGTCCTCAGCGGTAAAGCAGACGGAGGCCATCTCACATCCTGCCCCACAGCAAACCTGCCGCCATGGGCCATGCCCCGTCTGCTCGCCGAAGGCGTCCTCCTGCGGCTATGAAACACCCTGCTCCGCCTCAACCTGGGCCCAGCTCTCAGCCCCAGCGTCGAGCACTCCGCAGGAAGCAGACGCCCCCGTCTCACGGACCCTCTCGAGGACCCATAAGTCTCCCAGGCGCTCCGATGACGCTCGACCTAGGGACCAAGACGTTAGCTCTGGAGATGGTAAGACCGCTCCGTCCCACGGTGGAGGGCCGGGAGGAGAATTTTTTGTTGAATTAGTTTTCAAATTTTCACATTCTCAGTAACACAGCTATTTCCTTTTGTCTCTGGATCACCTGGCCCGCAAATGCCATTCTCACGGCACTCTGCCACCAGATCTCAACAGTCCCGGCATCCTGGATGCGGACCATCTCCCTCCAGCCCCCACGACTGTTCCCTGGCCGGCCGGTTCTGACGAGTCTAGAGGACGCCTACCCTGGACCTCCACCTCAGTCGCTAACCTGCCCCCTGCCGGGTGTGCGGAGCAAGGTAAGTGCTTTTTTCTGAGTCTTTTCTCAGCACCAGAGCCTCAGGACGCGTCACAGATGTCAAAAATAATCGTCCCCTTGGTGCCCCTAGTGCGGAGTTGGACGTGTGGCTCTCACTTCCCAACCCATCTCGTTGGCTGGCCCGGACCATCCGACTCGGTACGCAATTCAGTTTGCCAGGCTTCCGCCCCCCTCAGACGCGATAGAGCCTGTCCCTCCAACCGAGATGAAGAAGGGTCTCTACAGCCCTTACTTCATCATACCCAAGAAAGGTGGCGGCTCACGACCGATCTTGGACTTGCGAGTTCTCAACCAAGTGTTGCACAAACTCAGCGTTGAACATTCAAAATGCTCAAGCAGAAACACATCTAATCTGCGTTCGACATCTAGATTGGTCCGCAGCGGTAGACCTGAAGGACACGTACTTCCACGTCTCAATTTTGCCTCGACACCAGCCCTTTCTGCAGTTCGCGTTCGATGGCCAGGCGTATAAGTACAAGTCCTCCCCTTCGGCATGTCTCTGTCCCCTCGCGTCTTCACGAAAGTCGCAGAGGCAGCTCTGCATCTGCATACTCAATTACCTTGATGACTGGCTCATTCTGGCCCACTCACGAGAGTTACTATGCACTTACAGAGACCAGGTGCTCCGGCACCTCAGCCGTTTGGGGCTTCATGTCAACTGGGAAAAGAGCAAGCTTACTCCAGTCCAGAGCATCTCTTTTCTCAGCATGGAGTTTGACTCAGTCTCAATGTTAGCACGTCTCACCAACGAGCATGCACAGTCAGTGTTGTGGTGCCTCGCCGCTTTCAGGCCGGGCACAACGGTCCCCTTAAAACTTTCCCAGATGCTCCTGGGGCATATGGCATCCTCCGCGGCGGACGCGCTGCTGCTTGATGCATATGAGACCGCTTCAGCACTGTCTTCAGACTCAAGTCCCGAGACGAGCATGGTGCCGCTGCACGCACCGTGTGACAATCACCCCCGCCTGCCCCCAAACACTCAATCCCTGGACAGACCTCTGTTTTCTAAGGGCAGGAGTACCCTCGCAGCAGGTGTCCCGACGCGTCTCCGTCATGACCGATGCCTCAAGATTGGGTTAGGGCGCCATGTGCAACGGGCACGCAGTAACAGGCCGTTGGAAAGGAGGCCTCGCTGCACTGGCACATCAACTGCCTGGAGTTGTTGACTGTTTTCTTTGCCCTGCGGAAGTTTCTCCCATTAGTTCAAGACAAACATATCCTGATCAGGTCAGACAGCACCACTGCGGTGGCGTACATAAATCGCCATGGCGGCGTACGACTCGTCACGACTCGCCCGTCGTCTCCTCCTTTGGAGCCAGCAGGGACTCAAGTCGCTGCGCACCACTCACATCCCCGGCAACCTCAATGTGATAGCAGACATGCTGTCATGACTACACTTGCCCCGCGGAGAGTGGAGGCTTCACCCCCAGCCGGTCCAGCTGATTTGGAAATGGTTTGGCAAGGCCCAGGTAGATCTGTTTGCCTACCAAGAGACCTCCCACTGCCCGCTCTGGTATGCCCAAACAGAGGCTCCCCTCGGGGCAGATGCACTGGCACACAGCTGACCTGCGGGGCTGCATTTCCCCCAGTGAGCCTTCTTGCACAGGTGCTGTGCAAGGTCAGGGAGGGCGAGGAACAAGTCACCCTTGTGGCTCCTTATTGCCCCACCCGGGCCTGGTCCTCGGACCTCGTACTCCTCGCGACAGCCCCTCCCTGGCGAATTCCCCTGAGGAAGGACCTTCTTTCTCAGGGACAGGGGACGCTCTGGCATCCGCACTCAGACTTTGAAACCTCCACGTCTGGCCCCTGGACGGGACGTGGAAGATCTAGCTGGTCTACCACCCACGGTTGTAGCCACGATCAACCAGGCCAGAGCCCCCTCTACCAGGCAACTTTACGCCCTGAAATGGCGTGTTCGCGAATTGGTGTTCTTCCCGGGCTGAAGACCCACAGAGGTGCGCAGTTAGGTCAGTCCTCCTGTTCCTACAGGAGAGGTTGGAGGGGATGCTGTCCCCTTCCACCTTGAAGGTATATGTTGCCGCTATCGCAGCTCACCACGACCCAGTAGACGGCAAGTCTCTGGGTAGGCATGACTTAATTATCAGGTTCCGAAGAAGCGCCCGGAGGCTAAATCCCTCCTGGCCTCAGAATCTCAGCCTGTTCCCCTCCTGGGATCTCTCGGTGGTCCTCACCGGTCTTCAGAGATCCCCCTTCAGGCCGCTAGAATCAGTTGGCTCAGGGCCCTCTCTCTAAAAAGACGGCCCTGCTGATCGCGCTCGCTTCCATCAAGAGGGTCAGGAACCTGCAAGCGTTCTATGTTAGCAACACTTGCCTGGAGTTCGGGCTGGCAGACACACATGTGATCCTAAGACCACGACCAGGCTACGTGCCCAAGGTCCCTACCACTCTCTTCAGAGACTAGGTAGTGAACCTGCAAGCGCTGCCCCGGGAGGAGGCAGACCCAGCCCCTTCATTGCTGTGTCCAGTACGTGCCTTACGTGCCTATTTGGACCGTTCTCAGAGCATTAGATGCTCTGAGCAGCTCTTTGTCTGCTTTGGGACAGTGGAAAGGGAACGCTGTCTCCAAACAGAGGCTTCCCCACTGGGTGGTGGATGCCACCTTACTGGCCTATTGCACTCAGGCCGTGCCCCCCCCACCCCCCCCCCTTGCGGGTCCAAGCGCACTCAACAAGGAGTATTGCATCCTCGTGGGCACTGGCTACGGGTACCTCCCTAGCAGACATTTGTAGAGCAGCAGGTTGGGCAACACCTAACACCTTTGCGAGATTTTACATCTCAGGGTTGAGTCAGTCTCGTCCCGTGTTTTCTCAGATCCGAGCCGGTAGAACTCGGTACACGCCGACGGTCTGACCGGGTGATTCGCTTGTGTCCAGCGCCCTTTCCCTCGGCCGAGGTAAAACAGTGCGCCTTCTTTCCCAGGAGATCCCTCTAGGTCCCTGGTCGATTCCTCCCTAGCCCTCTTGGGTCCACAGTTCAGCGGAGGAACTTGCCGACCCAGTCCACTACGGGTACCCCAGGCAACCCTGTACTGGAATAGGTGCTCCACAGGTCAGGCCTCCTACACGGACTCCTCCTGTGTGTACTTCCGCGGTATGGTCACCTTACAAGCTGACCCGCTTCTCCCTTAGGCAGCTCTTCGCTGCCCTCCGGTCGCCGTGTCGTAGCAACTCCCCCTCCTCGAGGCTGGATTTACCACCGCGCCATTTTTTCCCACATGTGACCGAAGAGGCCATGTGATGTATTTCGCCACCTTACCTCCCCTTTCGTGCAGGTGTGGCCTCCGCAGGGTCTTTCCCCCTGAAAGAATAGGAAACTGGGTAAGACCCCTTTCCCACGATGCGGTAAGGGCCCCGGCTGCTCTTGCTCTATGCCGAGAAACATAGAGAGAAAAGAGGCCCAGCCAGGCTTGGCCCGTTCCCAGGTTGGCAAGCGTCGCCTTGTTCCCCTGGGGCATTGAGGAAGGGTACGTGCAGTCTGAAACACAGTTGGTCGCTTGTGCACGTGAAATACTTGCCCGCTCCTGTGTTAGCAGTACACGTAGACGGCTCAGCGCATGGCATGTTTTAAAGTGGACCCCTAGTGTCGCTTCTTCGACACAACGTCGAAGTGAGCGGCAGACGGGGAACGTCTCGGTTACGTATGTAACCTCTGTTCCCTGATGGAACTATTTTACTATTTTTTATGTCACTATATGTATATGTTTTTAAATGTATATGTTTGTATGTATGTATATATGTTGGATTCTCTTGCACTGGAAGCTTCTGTCACCATTACAAATGCCTTTTGTGTGTATGCATTCTTGGCAGTAAAGCTCATTTTGATTCTGAGAGTCAAATTGGCTTTGTAGTCTGTGACAGGGTGAGATGAGGGAACAAGTAGTTTCTCTAGATTATAAGAAAGGATGAAATGGCTGAGTAATAAAAACAAGTTTGTTATCGTAAGGTTTTCACTTGTTGCGCAGCAGAAAACAGCTAGCTACTGACTGCAATTTTAATTTTATCGTGAACTAGCATGAGCTGCCACATCACACTTTAAACTTTATTGACAGATTTCATAACAGAGAGAGATGACTTCAATAATATCCTGTTTGTGTTTAGCATTTTGTTGTTTAGACTAATTTTAACATTGTGTTGTCATAACGAAATAGCAGTGAAAAAGAGCGAGCCTGAAAGACCCAATAAAATGGTTTGATGAAACCAATTCTTCTGATGATGTATTTCTTATTGAAACAGGAAATCAGGGTAGAACACATCAATGGGCTCATCCTCATTACAAAATAACCTTTGTCTTTGTCAGGGTAGACACATTATTTTACAGATAATTAATTTAATTAATTTGACCAGAATACAAAAAGTGCTTAACATTTTGTTGTCATGACTAAATTGCATTTTGTTGTGTATGCAAAATGGCCTTGAAACACGAGAAAGTAAATATGAGAAAATAGCTTTCAATTATAAATAATTTATGTAAAACAAACTCATTTTTCGACAACAACTCAAAACATACTTATTCAGCTTACCAAATGTATCAGCTCAATACGTTTAGCGTTTACTTAATAAGTTGCCAAATTCATCAAACACTTAAGTTCATGTTTTTACAAGAAGTTGATATTAAGTTCAATTTATATTTACGTCACTTTGATTTATTTATTGAAGGATACCAAAAATCTAAACCAATCACAGACTTTATTTTGTTCTGGTCTCGAAAAGTTTAACTTACTTTAGAAGCCACTTTCCATGAATATGGAAAGTGAATAAAATAGGACCTGAAACCCTAACACATTTTTTGTTACTCTTAAAATCTTTTTTTCTTATTTCCCTAAAATATGATAAGTGAAAGGAGGTGCTCAACCTTCAGAAAATGTTGATCGTAAAGCACAGCAGGTCAAACTAAATATTATACACTGCCTGGACCCAATAAAAAGTTGCATACTCTAATATCTCGTTGGACCACCATCAGTTTTGATTACGACATGCATTCATTGTTGCATTGTTTCGAGAACCTTATGCGACGTCACAACATTTATTTCCATCCAGAGTTGCATTCATTTTTGGCCGAGATCTTGTATTGATGACGGGAGAGTCGAGAGACTTTTAATGGGGTTAAAGTCAGGACTCTGTGGTGGCCAATTCATGTGTGAAAATGATTCCTCATGCTCCTTTCACAATTTGAGCCTGATGAATTTTGGCATTGTCGTCCTGGAAAATGCCTGTGCCATCAGTGAAGAAAAATCCATTGATGGGATAACCTGGTCATTCAGTACATTCAGGTAGTCAGCGGACTTCATTTTATTGCTGCATAATATTGCTGAGTCTAGACCTGACCAATTGAAGCAACCCCAGATCATAAGACTGTCTCCAGAGGCTTGTACAGTGGGCACTATGCATGATGGGTGCATTGCTTCATGCGATTCCCTTCTTACCCTGATGCGCTCATCACTTTGGAATAGGGTAAATCTGGACTCATTAGACCAATTTCCATTGCTCCACAGTCCAATCTTTATGCTTCCTAGCAAATTGAAGTGTTTTTTTTCCAATTAGCCTCACTAACAAGTGGGATTCTTGTGGACACGCAGCTGTTTATTACCAATCCTGCAAGTTCTAGTCGCATTGCGAGTATGAAAATGCTCTTAATTACACTATTAAACTATTATACTTTTAGTGATCTCTGATCACAATCATTCAAGATTTTTTCCACGACCACAGGATAGGTCTTCTGACATGGTTGTTTAAGAAATGTGAAGCTACACACTGCATCAGTTAGGGTTAAAATAATTGTTAAAATAAATATGAATCAAACTGCAATAATCATCCAATCATAGGCTCTTAAGTATCTGCTTATTTAAATCCAAATGGCAACTTTTTTTTTTTTTTTTTTATTCTGTTAATTTTCTATGAGGTTTGGATATAATTGCAAGACATGTTTAAATGTCTTGCAAGACATGTTTAAATTTTTGATTTTGTAATTTACAAGCACAGGTTTGGGGGCCACAAGCAAAGTCAGGACTCTCTGGTTTTGGCTTCAGCAAAAGCCTTAATTATGTCATCGATGTTCAGGGACCTTCTGACTCTCTGCTCAATGGAAATCATTGCTAAACCATTCAGTTTTCCTGTAACATTGTTGAGCACAGGTAAGTTTTAATCTGCTTCAAAGTGGAGAAACGTCTCTCTCCTGAGGCAACCGTGAATGTCAACAGTAAATGCAAGGCAATGCTAACCTTGCCATAAAGCTCCAAGAGATTCTCCTTGTAGATATAATCTAACATATCTGCAGGTGTAGAGATGTGATCTGGAAATACATGGACAGCCCTCACTTCAAGAATCATGTCCTGACTGTCAATGTCTCCCAATGTCTGCTCCAGTTTCTTACATGATGAAAAATTGTCAATGTGTGCTTCCCTTTCGCTGACACTATTAAGTGCTTTATCGAGCAGAGGAAGAAAATCTTGCTTGAAGTGTTCCTCTGGTGTGAACCGAGCCTCCTCTTTTGCGGGTTGTTCTCTTTGTGGTACAACAGCATCTATCTGCATCTTTTCAACAATTTCTCTGGCATCTGTTTGAGCTGACGAGAGTCCACAATCTCTGTACTCCTGGAGAAAACGTTTGACATTTCTGTTTCCCGTTTGTGAACATCAATTGACATGCTGGGACTCTGCAGAAGTTTACTTACACAATTAATCAGATACAGTACATTGTACCAAATCACAACACAAAGAACAAACCACCAGGATGTCAGTTCCTTACACAGATTCTGTGCCACAGACAACGTTTCTCCATCCGTCTTTTCTGCTGCATGTTCACCAAGTGCAGTTAAGGCCTCTACCATCTCAGGCAACTGGAGGCACATGCTTGTAAATGTGCATCTGTCAATGTGATATTGCCATCTTGTTGTTGACAGATTTTTGACAGTGAGCTTCACATGACTTTGCAGGATTGACCAGCGTTGTACTGATGAGCTGAAGATGTTATACAGATGCTGAAGAATGCCGAAAAATGTCAGAAAAAGCAGAGATGACTTACCATGACAATCTGAAGTTAAGCTGCTCAATTAGGGTATAAAACAGGCCTTTCCCTGTGGTGTCATTCACACTGACAAATCCAACAAAGTGCTCTGCAACGTTTGCTCCCACCAACGACTCGCAATACACAATGCAAAGCACCAAGGTTAGTTGTTCATTGTGACTAACATCTGGTGTGCAGTGAACTGACAAGGAATTTTATAATAATTTTGAGGAAAATCTAAATAATTTTTTTGAACTGGTCCCCATTTGACAATGCTGCATCTTTGTTGGTCAGTTATTTTCTCAGGCCAAAGTGCTGGGTCATCAGAAAGCACAGTTTCGCTTACCACCCAATCGTGTGGTGCAGTCTGGGTATCGGGGGTTACCATCACCGCAGTAACAGGTGCGGGCATCCTGGGTGGGTCTTTCTCCTCATCAGACGTTTCATTTAGATTGTTTGGAGAGAAAAAACTTGTAAGCTTTGAAAAACTTTCAGTATGGGATTTCGTTTGGATACGTGCGCTTCATGGTTGTTTCTTTCTACTTAGACATTTACTAATAAATGAGGTCAAAAGGATGGGTTATCAAATGAGCTAACTGCTTGTGGCCAGCAGGTGGCCCCCAAGCCTGCGGGGCCCCACGCATTTGTGTGGTTTGAGTGGTGGTTAACACCGCTACTGAATAAGCATTACATAAAAACAAAATAGACAATGAGTAATGGCTACATTTCATGTTAGGTTAATTTTATGTTTAGTTTATCTAACATATCTAATAGTCAGCAAAATCATGACAGGAAGTGAGTCATCAACATTCATGCATGACAGTGATACTGTTGTCTACAGTCACTGTGAAAAAGGCCTACTTTCTGTGAGTGATGTGACGGTACAGATTAGAGTGTAAAACTGACCAATGTCTGTGAGTGGTGTGTGCTCTAAATGTGCTAGTTATGTGCTGAGCGAGTGTGTGTTAGCACATTTTTGGCTATATTCTGGAATAACACTCAAGAACATAAGCTTACACATGCACACGCACGAAAAATTAGAGAGTGTGAGAAAAGAAAGTGATAAACCTGTTTAAAGAGAGGAAGAGAATTTTGATGTAGTTTTATAATCTGTCTCTGTTCTTTTCTATCTCATGTAAAGGGGTACCAGGGTAAAGAAATATGTTTCCCATGGCCATATGCCATGGAGAAGGAAATTATGGGAGGAATTTCAATGGGCATAAACATAGACAGCTAAAACATGCAGCATCCAGAGTGAGCAGGCTTCTATGAACTAAATGACCCGCTAATTATACTCATTGCAAACTTGAGTTAATATTCTTGAAATACATAATTGTAATACATAAACATAACCCCCTGGTTGTAGCATTACATTAAAATGATAACAATGCATCTACTTAAACACACATGTAAAACTACTTTTTGCTACATATGTGATTTAGAATATACATTAATCAGATTTTTTAAGATGTTTATCAGATGTTTGTACACAACTACGAAACTTAAAATAGAATGCAATGCATCTCAGAATCTTGGCAATGTACTCCCAATGAGTGTTTGGGAGTGTGTGTTCCACTGTAGGCCCTTGTCCAGCTGCATTTAACTTCTGTTTCTGCCATCCTTCCTTTATCTCTCGCTGTTCTATAAATGGACAACTAGTCCACACTTTGCTAAGACAATAGTAGCGTGTACTTCACATTACTAAAGCTGGCTGTTCTTTATTAAGTAAAGATAACACATACCTTTTCTTTGCATCCCTCCCTTCATCCCATTGTTTTCACTTGTATTCCTCTGTAATTACCAGTCTACCCTCTTTAAAGTTCACTACACATTTTAGTGCAGTTAGTTTTGAATCTGAACAGACTGTCTCTGTGTTCACTGGTCTGAGTGGAAAGCTGCTCCTCTGAGCCAGGAAGCATTGGATCACTGTACCTTGCAGGTTCTGGTAGAGGTGTGTTGTTCAGGTTTGCTGGCTGGTGACTGTGGCAGGGCGGAGGGCGGGGCCGGGTCGTGACGATACACACCCGGTCCCGTATCAGGCTAATCAAGCCTCCGAGAGGGATAAAGGCCGATGGCAGATGGTGGTGCGGGAGAGAGAGATCATTTACGGACATGTCCATCATATGTGTGTTTGTGTCTTTTAAGTTTATCATTAAAACATTATTTATATTTTCAAGCCAGTTCTCGCCTCCTCCTTGCCCGTCGAAACACGTTACAGTGACGTTTTAAGCAACAAATGCTTGAATATTTCAAATGCTTTATATTTTATGTGCCACATCCCGTTTTCCTTATTCTGTTTATGCTTTAAGAAGTAATAAGTAAAAATAAATGCTAAAAGTAAAATTATCGGTCATCATATCGGCCACAGTGAGCTGTGAATTTGGTTAATGTATTGCCCAAATTAAGCAGAGAATTAGCAATTAAATTTTTTGGTTATCAGAATTGGCCATAATGAGCTGTGAATTATTGGTTATTGTATCAGCAAAAATTTGCTGTGAATTATTAGTTATCGGTATCAACCACAATGAGCTGTGATTGAGCAGTTATCGCATCAGCCATAATGAGAAGTGAATTATTTGTCATAGGAATTGGGCACAACTAACTGTATATTATTGGTTATCTGTACCGTCCACAATATGCTGTGAATTATCGGTTAGCAAAATCGGCTAAAATAAACTGTGAATTATCGGTTAGCAGAATCGCCACAATAAGTTGTTAATTATCGGTTAGCAGAATTGGCCACAATAAGATGTGAATTATCGGTTAGCAGAATCGTCCACAATAAGTTGTTAATTATCGGTTAGCAGAATTGGCCACAATAAGATGTGAATTATCGGTTAGCAGAATCTGCCAAAATAAGCTGTGAATTATCGGTTAGCAGAATCGCCACAATAAGCTGTGAATTATTGGTTAGCAGAATCGTCCACAATAAGATGTGAATTATCGATTAGCAGAATTGGTCACAATAAGATGTGAATTATCGGTTAGCAGAATTGGTCACAATAAGATGTGAATTATCGGTTAGCAGAATTGGTCACAATAAGATGTGAATTATCGGTTAGCAGAATCAGACAAAATAAAATGTGAATTATCAGTAAGCAGAATCGCCACTATAAGCTGTGAATTATCGGTTAGCAGAATCGTCCACAATATGCTGTGAATTATCGGTCAGCAGAATCGTCCACAATATGCTGTGAATTATCGGTCAGCAGAATCGGCCACAATACACTGTGAATTATCGGTTAGCAGAATCGGCCACAATAAGATGCAAATTATCGGTTAGCAGAATCGGCCACAATAAGATGCGAATTATCGGTTAGCAGAATCGGCCACAATAAATTGTGAATTATCGGTTAGCAGAAAATCGGCCACAATACACTGTGAATTATCGGTTAGCAGAATCAGACACAATAAATTGTGAATTATCGGTTAGCAGAAAATCGGCCACAATAAGCTGTGAATTATCAGTTAGCAGAATCGGCCACAATACACTGTGAATTATCGGTTAGCAGAATCAGACACAATAAATTGTGAATTATCGGTTAGCAGAATCGGCCACAATAAGATGCAAATTATTGGTTAGCAGAATCGGCCACAATAAATTGTGAATTATCAGTTAGCAGAAAATCGGCCACAATAAGCTGTGAATTATCAGTTAGCAGAATCGTCCAAAATAAGATGTGAATTATTGGTTCGCAGAATTGGCCACAAAATGCTGTGAATTATCGGTTCGCAGAATTGGCCACAATATGCTGTGAATTATCGGTTCGCAGAATTGGCCACAATAAGCTGTGAATTATTGGTTAGCAGAATCGGCCACAATAGACTGAATTATCGGTTAGCAGAATCGGACACAATAAGCTGTGAATATTGGTTAGCAGAATTGGCCACAATAAACTGTGAATTATTGGTTAGCAGAATCGGCCACAAAAAGCTGTGAATTATTGGTTAGCAGAATCGGCCACAATAAACTGAATTATCGGTTAGCAGAATTGGCCACAATAAGCTGCGAATTATTGGTTACCAGAATCGGCCACAATAAACTGTGAATTATTGGTAATATTGTTACCACCCCCACAATGAGCTGATAATTGTCTGTAATCAATTTCACCACAAAGAGCTATGAATTATTGCTTATTGGTATTGACCACAATGAGATGAATTTATGTGAATTATCCAGGATCGCCCCAGAATTTCCTTATCAGTCCATCCCTAGTGCCAATACTCATGGGCAGTGTTAATGTAATACTAAAGTAAAATAAATCAATAATGCATGATAGGCTGTGCATAACCACAGGTAAAGGGTGTCCTTAGGCAGAACATGAAGAAGAGTGCCGAAACCCCCACAACACATTGTAAAATCCCTTTAATGCAAAGCCTCTCATGCTTTATTGCTTTGTTTATCCAGTGAGTGGCTTATTGCTCTTTTAAAATGGCAGCATCCCTACCAAACTGTCAAGTCAATCTAAACACAACAAAATCACACGAAAACACATGCCCTCTTTAAACTCTTTGACATAGTAGAGGCACTAATTCTCCTGCCACAATGGAATTTTTTCTCTATCGCGGAGTTCCATTTCAAGTAGCGGTGCATGCTCAATTTCCATTGGCCAGTCACTATTTGACTTTAGATTTGAGTCGTGGCACATCATGAACTAGTAAATTTCCTCCACAGTAGGCTCTAAAATGTAAAAAAAAAATATATATATATATATATTATATGCTCCGAATAAATAGATTCATAGTCTAAATGTAAGAAATCAAAGACTGTGTCCCTCAAATACTACCCAATTTTCTGTGAAATCTTTCAACTCAGACTGGCCCAAAATCTGCAGACTGGAGTCGACGACCAGTGACCCTTGCCATTTGCTAATTGGGCTAAAAAACAGGAAGTATAATCCAGGCTTTAAAAACAGGAAGTATAATCCAGGTTTTAGACAAATGCAGGCACATAACCACAACAAACAAGTTTCCTTTTCCTGAAGCATACATTACTTTATGTCAAATATAATGACACCCTCACAGAGGTAAAGATAACAAACCAAACATCACATGTCTCCACTGTAGATCACACTAATAAAACACACTCAATCCAACAGATTTTACAAAATATCCCCATATCATCAATAAATGATGTCAACAGCGAAAAGAAAAAAAGCTAAAAATACAAAAATGTGTCAACTATGGAAATGTTGCTGTCAAATATAACATTTAACAATATAAACCCATTATAGCATGATTCATATATCTACTGGCATATTACAGATGAAACAAATAGCAAAAATACTGCATAATTCAATTAGTGACTCTACTCACCCTCAGCTGAATACACAGTTGAACACATGAAAATAAGTTACAAAAATTCCCAAACCAATATTCTGTAAATTAGTGTGTGTTTGGAGCCAGTACGAGTGCTCTTTGTCCATCTCTGGCAAACAAATTAACACACAAACACACACACGCACACACTCTTTGACCGTAAACCAGAGAGATTGCCCATATGTTAGAGGCAAGGGGGAAGAGCCCCCACAATGCCAATGCATGATTAGAGAAAGGATAAACACACACACATGCACATCTCACTGGTGCTTCATCCTCTATACCCCCATATTAGAGCTTAATATAACAGCACATGCAGTCGGATGGGTGCATAATACTAGCAGTCCTTTTTAAAATGCACGATGGTGTCACATTTGACACGCAAACAAACAATATGTTTCAGGCTTTTAAACTGAATGTACAAACTTTCATTACGAACTCAAAAGTTCATATAAAAGTTAATGTATAGGTAGACAGCACATACCACAGTCTAAGAGCTCCTGACCTTTCCCGGAAAGAGCATACACAGACCTCTTACCCTTTCTGACATCCATAGGGAATGCAACACATGTGCAAGTAGAGAACCAGGATTCCCCCACTGCCTAAAGGACGTGGGGAATGATGGTACCCAAAAACAGCTCACCGTTACTGGGCTAGACTGCTCCTGACTGCAGCACTGGATGTCCTCTAGCTGCAGTGTGCTCTCTAGCTCTCTCTCACACACACACACACACTCCAAAAATATGTCCACCCTGGAACACTTGTCCTACTTTAATTAAGTTTGAGCTGCAAATTCGCTTCTCTGAGAACTAGCATGTGCCCGGACACACGTACAGTACCACGACTGCCAACGCTTTAAGCGTGAGACACATGCTTTCAGGCTCTGTGTCATGCTCTCACACTACCCAAATAAATCTCATGCCAAAAAACAAAACAATGTAATTCAATGTAAAAGAAATAAAACATAGCAACAAATCTTGCTGGTATAATTTTTTCCATAAGTTTGAGACTTACAGGCCGCCAAAGCAAATTTACCACCGCAATGCACGTCAGCATGCTCCAAAGATAGGATAACCAGAGCTCTGAGATACAACAATTACGCGTCTGAATAAGCCTTCACTCACAGCCCATTTGAATTCTACTGAGAATCTTCAACTTGCTGTGGAAGATGTCAAACCACTAAAACTACTAGAAATGTGTCTGGCTGGAGTCATTACACTGATGCACACACCACAACACACACAAAACAGTGATGGAAAGCACCTCTTAATGTTATTTGTATGTATAGAACAAGCCCAGATGGAACTTGAGACATTTAATTACCACAGAACCAGGTCTAACTATCAAGAAAATGCAGAATTAATCGCTTTTGTCTGTAGCGATTTTCATGTGAAGTTCAAAGTGGCACACGACACTGCAAAGTATATGCCCATTGAAGTGAATATGGAACATATGTGGAGACCAGTTCTTTCAATTAGTCAAACTCCCATCTAGACTTCAGGAAACATTTAATGTTACTTGAATTGGTGCTATTTTAGTGCATTTCTATCTTTATACTGTGAAGACTTTGTTTAAAAATATGTAAATTAAGCATTATATTGTTACATACTGCTTTGCTTTCCTAAATAGGACATTTTGACAAGAAAATAATTATATGTCAAATTTTAGCACTTTCAAAATCTGTGAATAATCGCAAAATTATCTGAAATTTAAAGAGGTGGGAGTCTGCGTGTGTGTGTCCCACCCAAGAAGCTACAATTAGCAAACAAGTATTAACACACCATTTTAAGTACCGCAGAGTACTGATTTTGTTAGAAGAGTCTGCTAGCACCCCCCCCCCCCCTCTCTTTCTTATAGACACTGTATTCTTCATAGCTGGCACTCTACCAGCTGAACGGTGTATCTGTGTCAGTCTCAAGAGTCCAAAATGAAGAAAATATTAGGAGATGAAAAACTGTTGAGAGAGAACAGAACACGGAAGTTATTTTTACCCACAAAAAACCTCAGTCCACATCAGCGGTGACCCAGAAAGATGAAGTGTGACATCATCAAATTGTGTTAGACAAAATAACATTGCACAGACACAAGGGGTACCTAAATTTTCATTGTGCCCCTCCAGAAGCATATGGCACCCACCCTCCCAGTCCGATAAAGAGACAACCACTTGCCAACCCTAAAGGCTTGTTCACACCATCAGTGACATTGTCGCTGGGTGTCGCTAGTCTCTTTATTGTGAAGTCACTAGCCGGTGTTATTGTTGGGTTGCACAACTGGCCATAGCTTTAGAAAATCAGAAAACAGATGAGATGTACTGCCAGTAAAAGTAATATATCATTCAAATTTTTACAAAGAATTAGTTCTCTTGCCTCTAAAACTGAACATTCTCCAAGGGAGAGTGATTTTATATACAGTAACCTGCAGCAGTGCTCAATGCATCATATCATTAACAAGAAGAACGATCTATCAAAATATAAATCAATCTTCATCAGAATGCCAACAATATCCTTCACGATTTTCCACGCATCATTGTTTTATTATATGGAGTGACTATTTTCACTTGGTGTAAATAGCTCCTGCCACACAGCACTTGCTATTTGCACTGCAATAGTCAGGTGGAAACAGAAATTGAAGACAAACTGCACTCTTTGTGTTAATGCAGTCGCGAGGGGTGTAACAATAGTGTAAATGTGCATTTTTCATGCAGACAAATTCGATTCCACCATTTCACCATGTTTGTACTGTACTGTTTGTTCATTTTATGCAAACACATTATGTTGGGCAATTTCACTGAAATGTTAAGCACATTAATTAAAAATAAAAAGTTGCCAAAGGAACAAAACAGCCTTTTAAGTTCTATCGTGGTGTAAGTAATAATGGATAATGCCACCCAGACCGCTAGAGGGGGCCACTTGCTTACACAATGCTGACTGAAGTGCTAGCTGAAGAGCTGATTGCAGTATATTTTTAAATGCAGTCTTTCAAGTTTTTGTAATCATGCAAGACCACTTTGTGATTTCAAACTCAATCAATCATGCAGCCTTAATGGATATCATACAAATGTCTGAGAAGTCAAAGTTTGCTGGTTTCAAAGCATTTTGGATGGTTTTACCTCATCATCTATAGGTAAGTGCCGCTTTCACAACTGTCACATAAGGATGGTTTGTCCTCAATGTGAGAATGAGAAAGAATAAAAATTAAATGTTATGTTCTTTGGAGTGCCAACCCTTCTACATTCGTGTTTTTACAAAGTGTGATGATAATTAAATATAAATGGACCATCGGTTTTTCATATCAGCATTTTCATGCTTAAACTGATTTGTTGATGGTTTTAATTTGGTCATTAATTGGTCGATAAATAAAGCGGCCGATACATCGGTACATCCCTAAATATAATAGATAAAAATAAATATAATGGTTAATTTCCTCCCAGTGATTTGGTCACGATGAAGGTCCGAGAGTTGAGAGAAAGGTTTGATCCAGGTAAAATTAACCTGTTTGAATGGTTTTACCATAGTGATTTTTTAGTAACCATGTGTTTTGGTGGAAGCCATAGTTTAAATGCAATTAACCATGGTGTTACTACAGTAATATGTTGTTCAGACCCCCCCCCACAAAAAAGTACCAGCCCTGATGCAAAGCGTGTGCACATTCATTTAATTTTCGATTCATCCTCTTGTTCTCTTCTGTTACTGTCTGTGAGCGTCATATGGGGCTTTTCCACTGCACGGTACAACTCAACTCGACTTTGCTCACTTTTTGGGGGTTTTCCACTGTGGATAATACCTGGTACCTGATACTTTTTTTAGTACCACCTCGGTCGAAGTTCCAAGCGAGCCGAGCTGATATTAAATGTGATGTCAAAATCCTCCAAATCACTGATTGGTCAGGGAGAATCGTCACTACCAACGTAACTGGATTTCAGACATGCGACATCCCACTAGTTTTAAAGTTAGCAACAGCGATAACAGTATCATTTGTTCAAGCAACTTTCGAATTGTGAAAAAATAAATGGCTGTGCGCAAAATCACAACTTGGTCAATAAACAAGGTGCAGACGTTCCACTCGTTAGTGATGAGTGAAATGAAAAAGTCTCTCAGGAAGTGTCTCAGCTGTTGGCCGCATACGGCTACCACCGGACCTACCAACAGTGAAGGGAAAAGTACAAAAATCTTAAAAGTGACTACAGAACCATCAAGGAAAAGTGGAAGTGGTTCGACCAAATGGATGCTATCTAAACCAGTGAGTAATGGGAGGGAGAGTGCCCTGGACTGGCGTTGATCCATGATGGAGGATGGTATGTTTCGTTACGTTAACTCTATACGTTAACTCTATACTCTGCTTGAAAGCTTCACTTTATTTAGTTGACCAGCTACTGGAAGCTTACTTCTAAAACAACCAGGCCAATTTAACTGTTACACTTGTTTAAAATCACCATGCAACAACTGCTTTATGCAGCACAATGAGCTAGTTGCTAACAGCTAGCGGTTGTGTTATTGTTTTGGTCAGTTTGTGTTGTGTTTAAGATGATTTCACGGCAGTAGAGGCGACACAACTATGACGATCAGCCTATAATCCCACCCACGTAGGTGGCACTAAACTGCAGTGGACATGCAAGGTCAGAAAAGTAAAGTGAGTAGAGTTGAGGCGAGGCGAGTCGAACCGTAACATGCAGTGGAAAAGTGCCTATAGTGTTTTTTTTTCTCTTTATAATGACAAGCCTGTTTAAGACATCCTTTATTTCAGAGCAGTCTCTATTTGTATATAATTATAAATTGCTGCCTTGCTAACCCACACACAAGACTGGCTTCAACTGCTTCCTGCCATATTTAGGCACAGTAGCTACTGTAACTGTTATAGTGTGTATGAGAGAGAAAGAGATAGAGAGAGGTGGACAGAGAAACAAAGTGATAGAGAGAGAGAAAATCTATACAGTGCATGTGAACTCAGTCACTTTTCTAGCTCTCAGCCAAACCACAATGGCATTGGTACATACCTCTGCGTATTTATCATTCAACCAACAGGTGTGCCATAGAGACACAGAGGGAGACAATGAGGGAAGAGATAGAATGTGTCGATCCTCTCAAGTTGATGCTTTTAAGGATTTTGAGGTTAAGCTGAGAGAGATAGGTGCACATTCCAAAACATATTGAGCTACCTACAAAGGTTTTTTTAACTTTGTGAACGATAATGAGACAAATTATTGAGATGAAAATAATTTTTTTTAATTAAAGGTGCATTCAGTCAACTCCTAAAGACATGAATTTTACTTCATTCATTTCAGTAACCTTATAAAAGCTGTTTTATTTTACTTGGAGAGGGTCCACACATGGGGGCTGCCATGTTAAAATCACACAACCAGCTTAATACTACTCACTTAATCTCAGTAACCATCCTGTTATTTGACACTTTCACTCATTAATTAAAGTAATCATGACTGACTATGAATATTAATTTTCTACAATGATATCTGAAACTGAAAACTATTGATTTTAAATGATGCAGCATCCAAACCACTAGGTGTCAGTGTAAGTCCAAGACAACACTAAGACAAAAGTTACTGAGTGTCCTTTAAAGCATACACTGCATTTTCAACCATTGGCCTGAACGGTCCTGAGCATGGTGAGGAACGGTTCAGAAGCATTTCCACTTTAGCACGGTTCAGCATGGAATGAATACAAACCGTTCTCGGCACAGATTTCTAAGCACAGTTAGCTAACCGTGCTCAGCTGTGTTGTTGGAATGGCTTTCGTACATCGCGTCTCACGTTTGTCAATTTGTCAACGCCAAGGTAACTCATTTGTTTCTAGGTAGCTGGCAAAATTCGCTATGGTGATGTTAATCCAAACTTGCGGCAAATTGTCCATTGTTGCCAAAGGATTGCTGGAGGTTCACCACTACCGTCGAAGAGCTGCAAACTTCTGGCAAATATTTGCAGTGAATCAAAAGCTAATTTGCATGTGAAAATAACGAGAGTCAAAATTGCAGCAATTTTGCGGCAAGTTTAGATTTTTTGTAAGGGGTGTTTGCAACTAGAAAATCTAGAATATTTTGAAAACAGCCTAAAAATACTGCAATGCTACTGAAAAATGTTGCTGTTAGTAGCCTCACAACAATAGGTTAGTCACTACATGTTTCATAATGCTACCTAACCCATCAGAACTTTGTACACCACTTCCAGGTGAACAGATTTACTGGTTGTAAAATATAATAATGAGAAATACTGCATGAATGGATGTAGTTAGACAGCTAGGTAAACATTAGCATGTGTGGCCCCCCATTTACCCACTTTGGGTGAACCGGTTGAAACAGGACAAGTCTAAAGACAGGTTTAAACGGGGTTCAAAATGCTTTGAAACTTGTCAGAGGTGATTGAAATGCTTTTGACCCTGCACTCTGACCCCAGCTTAGCTGGGATATGTGAAAAATAAATAATTTCACTGTATATATGCAGAAATGTACCTATAATTTTTGACAATTGATCAATTATTATTATTATTATTATTATATAATTATTGAATGTGGTAAAAAATGCATGTAACCACATTGGGCTCGTAGTGTAAACACATCCGTTCCAATGTGTTTGAACAGCAGCAATGAGTTTTAAACCTTGCTGGTTATGTGCAGTTTTGAAAGGAAATTACCACCCCATCAGAACATTTTAAGCACATACATACAGTATAAAAATGCAAGAAATTCACATGACCTCTTCAGTGTGGCGATATCAACATACAGTGACACAGGTGTAAACAGGGCCTGTGTGTGTGTTTGTGTACAGTGTACAGAACATTTTTCACCATGTCCTCCTTTCTCCACATTCTCTATGAACACATAATCCTCTCTTTACCTATTACCCTGGCTCCTTTTCTCCAGGCTGTCCCCTTTCCCCATAGAGGATGGAGTCTCCCTCCCACTCTCCAGCTCCGGTGTGGGTGAAACCATTCCTGGCACTGGGGTCCGTTTGCCGTCTACCAGTCCCCTCTGGAGCCTTTCTTGAGCCCTTAGCTTGGCCTCTGAACTCCTCTTCATGGCTTGGAGTTGAGCTAGAGGCACTATGTCACAATCTTGAGGTCTGTGCCACACCGTCTGTTGGCTCGTGCAGTTGTAGTAGTAGAACCGATTGTTATTGCTGTCAAAAAGCTCCCACCACTGTTTGCCATCCGACTGTCGGACAGGGACGCCAGACGGCTTTTCCCACCCACACTCGCCAGTCAGTAGGTTGACATACATGCGCTCTCTGGAGCGGGGCTCTACAATCTCCACCCAGTCAGACCTGGAGAAAGGAGACATAGCATATGTAGTCAGAATATTGGAGTAATACCAAGCTAGTCACATAGAATCATGTTATTATACCAATATTTTTGCAAAATTATTGATACGTTCCTCAGTGTACATACTGTATCACAGTAGTTTCCTGGTAAAATTAACACTAGAGGTTCTACAACACAGTGGACTTTTCACATCTGAACTGCTGCATTAAGTGTAATAAAACACATAATGTTATTAACTTTTGCAAAACTTGTGCCACATTAACAGCATTTTCATGAGATCAGGCTGAGTGAATGCTTCAGAATATCAAATAACTGGTTTTGTTTGCAGCTCGGTTACAATGAAAAGGCTGTGCAACAAAATGATAAACCTAGCTTGTAAAACAAGTAGCTTTTTAGCAAAAAACTAATGTAAAACTAAAATAGAGGTTTGCTTCACTTCAGGTCAGTGTATGAAACTATAATAGTATATTAATTAGATAGATTTTTTTAAACTGTGGAACAGAATAGTTAGTTCCAGTCCTCGAATCTGATTGGACGAGAGACGTTCCTTGAGTGCTGATGGTCTCACACTGTAACATCTGATGTTGTTACCCATCCTACCAACCACCAGAGGGAGCTCTCTCTCGAATACTGATCTTCACCCATTTCTTCACTGCTCATTTCCTGTTTACCACATGTATATATAGCCAAGCAGTTCCATTGTTCTGTGCGAAGTATAGCCAGTTTACCCTGTCTTACTGAGCATTTTTACATTCCCGTTGTTTATTCATTCATGTTATGACCATTGCCTGTTTTTCTGGATTTACTGATTTTTGGATAACACTTTGTTTTGTTTGCCTGGTTGGACAGTCTATTTTGCTTTATGACTACATCTCTCCCTGCTGTTGTTTGGATTGTTTGCTAGTGTCTCTTTTAATAAACTTCCTGTACATGGATCCTAACACAGTCTCCATGGCCAGTTCGTTATAGAATACTTTGACTACCATAAATCCAGCCGAAGTCTCACAGCTCCAGGCTGCATTTGCACACCAGTGCAACGTTTTAAAGGGTTATCAAGACCAGCTGAACAACTTACAAACTCTGAACTGACATGCAAGGGTGAGGGTTCTACTCTGAATTCATTACCATGGCTATCAAGATGGATAATCTGCTTCATAATGCTCCACGGCCCAAGGTTCACTCCGCTTCTAAATCTACAGTCTCAGTACAGGCACAAGCATCCACAGGATCAACCGAACCTATGAAAGTTGTTTACGCCCGCGTTTCTATGGAGGAACACCAACGTTGATGTAACGGAATAATTTTGCAATTTCTATGGTGAACCAGGTCATCTCCCTCCACCTCTTCAGCAGCAGTAGGTTTTTTCTTCGTGGAGAAAAAGGATGGAGGTCTATATGCATGTATCAATTATCAAGGCCTGAACTCTGTCACCTTGAAATGCCGTTACCCTCTTATCCCTTCAGCCCTTGAACAAGATTTAAGATTTATGCTAAGCTCGATCTAAGAAGTGCTTATAACCTCATCAGAATCAGAGAAGGCGAGTGGAAAACTGCATTCATCACCACCATGGGGCACTATGAATATCTGGTCATGCCATATGGACTTGCTAACGCCCTCTTTGTTTTCCAGTCTTTTGTCAATGAGATTTTAGAGACTTACTGAATCAGTGTGTCGTGGCCTACAATAACGACATCCTCATCTACTCTCAAAAAAAAGAACAACATATCCAGCATGTCAGGATAGTCCTATCACAACTCCAGGAACACCAGCAATTTGTCAAGGCAGATAAATATGAGTTTCATATCAGCCACCAAGTTGTAGAAATAAATTTCTCTAAAATCACAGCAGTTATGAATGACCTCGATCTTCCACAATAAAAGAATTACAGTGATTTCTGGGTTTTGCCAATATCTTCCACTGCTTCATCAGAAACAACAGAATCATTGCAGCACCACTCAAATCATTGCTCAAGGGAAAACCCAACAAGTTGCCATGGAGGGATGCCGCATACCAAGCCTTTGTCTCCCTCAAGTCAAGCATTATGACAGCTCCTATACTGAAACACCTTGACCCCAATCTTCCTTTTGTTGATGAAGTAGGCACTTCTGATTGTGGGATTGGAGCGGTACTGCCACAACATCACAGTACCCCAGGCAAGTTCAATTTTGCTGAATGAAACTATGATGTAGGGAACAAGGAATTAAAAGTGGCATCACTGGTTAGAGGAGGCAGTCCACCTGTTCCAAGTTATCACTGATCACAAGAACCTTGACTACATGAAGGCATCCAAGAGACTGAATCCACATCAAGCACATCCACATTCTTCTTTACCAGGTTCAATTTTACATCACTTACCGCCCGGCAGCAAGAAGCAAAGCATATGCACTTTCACACAGGCATGATCCCCCCCACATCCAACCTCATCCTGGATCAATCCTACCACCATCTGTCATTGCACCGATTAGTTGGGATATCATGGAAGAAATACAACAAGCACAACAGCACGAACCATCACCACCTGACTGCCCCCCATCCAAGCACTTTGTACCACAAGCTCTATGTCTGAGAACTATCCAGTGGGCCCACACTTCATTGAGCACAGGACACACTGGTACATAACTCCTTCTGGTGGCCATTTGTGATGTTACTAACTATGTGAAGTCTTGTCAAGTGTGTGCACAATCTAAGACCCCCAGGGAACTGCCCATAGGATTACTCCAACGACTGCCAATACCCCAAAGACCATGGTCCCACCTGTCCATCGATTTCGTCACCGACATGCCAAACTCCAATGGATACACTATTATACTGGTAATTATTGACCGATTCTCAAAATCATGTAGACTTGTCCCTTTCAAGGGTTTATTCACGGCTATGGAAACTGCTAACACTCTATTTCACCTAGTATTCAGAGACTATGGATTACCAGAAGACATCGTGTCTGATAGAGGTTCACGGTTAATATCCTGAGTTTGGCAGCCATTTGTAAGCAACTGGACATCAATGCAAGTTTCATCTCAGGCTATCATCCCCAAGCCAATGGACAGGTGGAACATTTAAACCAGGATATTGGCAGATATTTTCAGAGTTACTGTAGCTGTGAACAGGAAAAGTTGAACGACTTCTAGCCCTGGGCCGAATACCTACAGAATTTCCTCACTCATACCTCTATGGACTAACCCCCTTCAAATACGTACTGGGCTACCAACCCCCGATGTTCCCATGATCAGGAGAACTATCTACAGTGCCAGCGGTGGATGATTGGATTAGATGGAGGAAGAGGGTGTGGGACAGCGCACATGTCTGGTTACAGCGAGTGGTCAGAACGCAACGCTTTCAGGCTGACCGGCAGAGGCCCCCACACCCCAACCATCAGCCTTGACAGAGGGTCTGGTTATTCACAAGCGATCTCAAGCTGGAGTTACCCTGCAGGAAGCTCAGTCCAAGGTATGTGTGTCCATTCAGAATTATCCTTCAAATAAATCCAGTTACTTACCGATTAGAGCTTCCTGCTAACTACCGCATCTCTCCTTCCCTCCATGTGTCCTTGCTGAAACCGGTCCACCCGGTGTCTGGCCATGGAATCATGAATCCTGAGCCTCCACCTCCATTAGAGGTTGATGGAGCACCTGTGTATATGGTCAGAGAGATCATGGACTCAAGGCAACGAGGGAGCCATATGCAATACTTGGTGGACTGGCTACGGACCAGAGGAGAGATCGTGGGTAGCCACCAATGACATACAGGACCCGTCCCTAATCCAATAGTTCCACCAAACTCATCCTAATCATCCAGCACCACGACCAAGGGGAAGTCCCAGTAGAAAAACAACAGGAGTTGTTCGTAGAGGAGGGGGGGTTCTGTAAATTCTGAGGTTGTTATCATCCTACCAACCACCAAGGTAGCCCTCTCCCGAATACTGATATTCACCCTTTTCTTCACTGCTCTGTGTGTGTGTGTATGTGTGTGGCCATGCAGTTCCATTGTTTTGTGCAAAGTATTGCCAGTTTACCCTGCCTTGCAGAAAGTTTTTCCATTGTTTATTGATTCATGTTATGACCATTGCCTATTTTTCGGGATTTACTGCTTTTTGGATTGTTTCCATTGTTTTGTTTGCCTGGTTGGACTGTCTATTTGGTTTATTGGATTTATCTGCCTGCTTTATGACTACGTCTCTCTGTCTGCTGTTTTGGATTGTTTGCTTGTGACTCTTTATAAACTTCCTACACATGGATCCTAACACCGTGTCCATGGCCAGTTCATCACACACACCATACCTCGGATGCTACACTATGTGTATCACTCCGCTTGTGTTTGTGCCGTTCTAAACTAAGAGCATATGTGTTAAGAACTAGTTTATCTGTCACTTTACATTTAATATTGTGCCATTACATATTTTAGCCAGCAGGTGTAGGCCAAATTTGAGTAAAATGAGCCAGTTGGTGATGTGAAGTGTCAGCGTCACTCACTGTTTATATTCAACAGAGCTCAGTGATTGCTCGTATTACTACAAAATAGGGCTGCACAATTAATCGAAATAAAATCTGCGAAACCGCGATATGACCTTGTGCGATTATTAAATTGCAAAGGGCTGCGATTTAAATAAATAGTCTGCTCGCTTCAAAGTTTATTTGACGGCTATTTTTCCACTGTGACCAAAATGACATTATCTTCAGAAACTCTTGCTTGTGTGATATTGCATATATATATATATATATATATATATATATATATATATATATAGACACCGTGGCAAGAAAAAGTATGTGAACCCTTTGGAACAGAACTGTGCCTATATTGCAGATGTATGCTGATTTGAATGAAAAATTATTTACAATACACTTGTATAAATTGTGGTGCCCATTTCTATGAGTGTTTACAGTAATTCTGCTTAAGTGCTTAGAGACCGAATAATAAGAGTAGTTATCCATTAAACCAAAATGAGGTGATTAACAGTATGTAATGAAAATTAAACAACACACACAATACAAGCCTCTAGTCTCTGTATGCATGGTGTAATATTTATGCTAGTGCTGGTTTGTGTGTGTTATGTATGTGCATAATGTGGACATGCTTATTAAAGCGATTCATTATAGAACTTGTGAAATGAGATCACAATCTTAACATATATAGGTAAAACCATCATACGCAACGAATATCGATCAATTTATAACTTTAGAAAAGTCTCAACTCATTTGTGATACTTCACTTTCTCTCTTTGAGAAGGAAGAAGCGGGACCCGAATAAACAATCCATGTGAGTCTTTATTTTTAATACTTTTCAGTATAACACATAACAGGGTTTGCTTTTCAGCAACCATTGCCCACACACACAAACTCGGCTGCGTGCGTCTCTCTACCCTTCCCTTGCTTCAAGTTTTATGCAACATGTTACATTGTGTCCAGGCTTGTTTTAATTGTGATCCTTTGCTGTAAGTAACCATATGCTATTTTTCACATTCTGTTTATGTTTCATGAAATAAGTGATGATGATTGTCCACAATAACATACAAACATGTTTTTGTTGCATTTTCTTCATGAAACACAAACACAATATGGAACATTGCATGTCATTACTTACATCAGATGATCTTGATTAAAACCAGCTCCAAAATAACATAAGAAGGTTGAAATAATCCTCACAGAGAGACACGAGGTTGGTTTGCAACACCAGTCAGGCTCTAACTGACACACTACATTGTGGCTGCCTGAGTCCCTGCCTGAAGGAAAGATGCTGCAGGCAATCAGAGATTCTCAGCTGCAAGCAAATAAACTGTAACAAAATATCGGAGAAAATATCTGCGGTAATTTCATTATCGGCACAATAATAATATTTTGATTTTCCTGGTTATCGGCCGCCGATATATCATGCATCCCTACTTGATAAACTTGGGAATATATGCGGTGCCCTTTTTATGGCATATGTAGTGCTGCAGGTTTTTCCCAAACAATTCAACCTTAGTTCCATCAATACACAAAATGTTTTCCCAGTAACGTTGTGGATTGTCAAGGTAGTCTTTGGCAAACTTCAGGCAGCAGCAATGCTTTTGTTGGAAAGCAGCGGCTTCCTTCGTAGTGCCCTGCCATGAATACCATGCGTGTTTAATGTTTTTTGTATGTAGACTCATGAACAGAGATTTAGCTGTCACTATAGGGTTCTTTTTTACCTCATTGAGCATTCTGTGGTGTGTCCTTTGAGTCATCTTGGCTGGACGACCACTTCTAGGGAGAGTAGCCACAGTACTAATTCATCTCCATTTATAGACAGTTTGTCTAACTGTGGACAGATGAATATATATAAGCTCTTCAAGATAACTTTGTAACCCTTTCCAGCTTTATGCAAGGCAAAAAAATCTTGATTATAGGTATTAAATTCTGAGATCTCTTTTTTGTGAGACATAGTCATGTCTGTAAATGCTTCTTGTAAATAGTAAACTAAACTCAAACCTACACCTCCAATCTTGTTTCATTAATTGGATGCCAGGTTTGCCAGCTCCTGACTCTAATCAGCTTTTGTTGACATCATAAGCCTAGGGTTTCACATACTTTTTCCAACCTACACTGTGAATGTTTGAATGATGTATTCAATATGTACAAGAACAATACATTCATTTGTGTGTTATTAGTTTAAACAGATTGTGTTTGTTCATTAATGTAACTTAGATGAATATCGTACCGAACAACAGGTGTGTGCAGGTGTGAGCCAAGAAACCCTCAACATCCAGTGACTTAACCCAGTTCAAACTGAACACGCACACATACTGAACACATGCATATGATAAAACTGTAACATCGATCACTCATCTTGCAGGATTCATCCGAGGGTACGTTCATACATACATACATGCATGTTTTCCCACAGTCTGTTTTCAGAAGGTGTGGTAAAACTACTTCCCTGGATATGAAGTCGGGTGAGCTCTCAGAGCCAGAACCATCAATCAGGGATGGCTGGGCACATTGCCCAGGGATGAGAGCCGCAAACTGCTGGTAGGGAAGGGAACCTGGCACCTTGCCTGACCTGACCTGCACTGCTCTAATCTCCTCTCAAAAAGAGTTACAACAAAGAATCTGAAGATTACGATTGAGAGACCTATCTTCTGATACAGATGGCCAACTACAAGCACAACACACAGGAAACCGAGATTGGACTGTACTTTATGAATGCTTCAAAAAGAAAGGCTTGGGAAGTTACACTGTTTCAGTCTTTTAAGTAATTAAATGGCTCAGACAAATTAATACAACAAAAAATACAACAAAACACTCTAGTAGAATTTTCTTACTCAATAAAAATATCTAAATACTCAGAATAAAATATCTTAACATCCTTAAATCAAGTCTCATTTCCTTAAGAGGCAAACTGCATTTATATCTGTTTTCAGATAAATCTAACCACATTTGGTGGAGTTCTTGCTTCAAAACTAAAACTATTTTAAACAGAATTTTGCTATTTTCTATTATAAGTATTATAAATACAGCTATGACCTCATATTAAAAGACTACATGGAATATATATGCTTTTACAAATTCATTTGTCACACTGCAAGACCATTTAAAGCCAAAAAGGTGATTAAAAATGGTTAAAAATCTTAAAAGAAATGGTGACCACCAGTTACAGGACTTAAAATATATACATAGAAACCACACACAAAAAAACACACCCTCACACAAAATCTACACAAACACACACCCTCACGGTTTACCTTGTGTTGAAGTCCTGAGTTAATTTTCAGAATCCACATCTAAATTCACAAATAAAGTAGGTTTTTCTATTGACTCAAGTAGTTAGAGATGAGAAGATTGTTTGTTAGTGTGTGTCAATGTGTATGTACCTCATATGGTCTATGGTGTATGGTCTTTCCAGGACAGCGAGTCAGACTCTATACCCTATCCCATCATGCAAAGTGAGGGCCATGTGCTTTGTATGGGGTCAGCAGTGAGCTCACACTGGCTCTGTAAACCCGACCACACACTCCTGACCCCCCATACTCATATGACCAGAAGACAGGAATAGAAACCCTTTTGTGCTAAAGGGCATGTGTCGGTAGAAGAGAGAATGAGTCTCAGAGAAATGATAAGAAACAAAGAGCAGGGAGAGAGGAATAGCAAGAACTCATCAAAGTCTGTAAACAAAGGGCTCTGAAATAAGTCATTTTCACTCAGAATGTTTACATGGACATATATGAAAATGACTTATTTCAGAGCCCTGAGATTATAGCACAGTTTAGCATAGTCGAGCTACAGTCTATCTATCTATCTGTCTTCACTCAAAAAGTATTCACTAAATAAAAATAGCTCTTTGGCTGAACTTGATTCAATCGTGGACAGTGGTTCCACCAGTTTGAAATGAGTTTCTTTAACTTAAAATTACAATGTAATCTCAACACAAACACAATGTGTTGAAAGAACATAGTTGAATTGGATAAACTCAACCAAATGAAACGTGTCAGTGTAACTCAAATACATCGCTATTATTTCTTTATGTACTAACTAATGACAGTGAATGTTAGCATGATAAATACATGCTGTTTAGAAGCACTACAGAGTGTAGTTGAGTAACTTTGCTATGGTTAGCACATTTGCTCAACAAATCAATTTCATGTGCAACATCTACCCGTCCTTATCGTTAGCTCAAACTCCACTCCTCATCATTCTAATAATCACCCCAAAACTCCAACATAACACAAACTATTCGAAATCTCAACAGAACAAAACTTTAAACACTAACAAGTATCCCTCTTATATTCATCTTGAACAAAAACACAGAAAATAATACTTCATTTGAACATTTACTCTCCCTAATGAGTCCCGTGCAAAGCATGCTGGGAAATGGAAATCCCCTTCCCAGTTTCATCAATGCTACATTAACACACAAAAAGTATTGACCATGTCCCAACTCAAATGGACTAAGCAAACTTCCATTTACAAATTTAAATGGATAGCATACAATTAAATCAAGTTATGACAAAATGTTCTTGAATTGTGTCGCTTTAGTTCATTTTAATTGAGTTAACAAGCAGCAAAAATCTTTTTTCTGAGTTTGCGTAACAATTCTCTTAGCATGTCTGGCACCAACAATCATGCCACGGTCCAAATCAATGAAGAACATTAACTGAAGCTCCTGACCCATATCTGCATGATTTTATGCACTGCACGGCTGCCACACGAATGGCTGATTAGATAATCACATGGATTGGTGCCAGATGGGCTGGTTTGAGTATTTCTGTAACTGTTGATCTCCTTGGATTTTCACACACAACAGTCTCTAGAATTTACTCTGAATGGTGGCAAAACAAAAAACATCCAGTGAGGGGCAGTTCTGCGGACAGAAATGTCTTGTTGATGAAAGAGGTCAACAGAGAATGGCCAGACTCGTTCAAGCTGACAGAAAGTCTACAGTAACTCAGATAACCACTCTGTACAATTGTGTTGAGAAGAATATCATATCGGAATGCTGTTCTTAGATGTGGGTTTATGCTGTTTTGGCATCACGAGCGGGACCTACACAATATTAGGCAGGTGATTTTAATGTTGTGGCTGATCAGTGTACATGACATTTTAAAAAGACAGATTTTTGTTGTAGTCCAACTAAAATTGGACTTTTAGAGTACATATTATGAACTAGCTAAGAAATGACAGACTCCCCAGAGGAAAAATTGTATTGATCCCTGTATTGGTTTTTTTACAAATCTATTTTTGTATTCATATCATGTCCTGCAGTTCAAAAACGAAGAAACATATCATCTAAATATGCGCAAACTCTGAGACCGAAGTTCCTAAGTTCGCTGCTTCTATGAGGCACGCCAGAGACTGAAACTCTAAACCAGCATGCTTCATGATTTTATCTCCCTGACATGCTAGTTCTCTCTCTCTCTCTCTCTCTCTCTCTCTCTCTCACACATTTGGCACAGTTTCAAGCGTGATCCAATTATGATATCATGATGTATAGCAATCAACTGTATATTGAATCGTGGAATACTGAATGTATTGTGATATGTGTCATAATGTGAGGTGGTTGGCCCAGCCCTATGGGAAAGCTATATAGACAATCTAGCTAAGACTGAAAGAGACTATGTGTGATACTGGAACTGTTGCCAGAACAGAGGAGAGACCCACAAAGCATGATTGTATGATCACTCAGAACTGAAACCACAGTATGAAAACATGAATTGACATTGTAGCTGAAAAGCAAATGGTGCTGGTTCGCAGATGGCTTAGATGGTCAGCCAAATGGTCTCCCAGACTGACCAGCTGACAAATGTCTAAAACCCCACAAAAACCAGCAAACAGACCAGCATGCCCAAACCAGCAAATCAGCTTATGCTTTTATTCAGCAGGGTATGGCTTTTATTGTGGAGACTTCTGAAAACCTCTCATCAACAAAACTCACACACAGGCACACAATGAAAATATGTCTACAGTACCCACTGCTTAAAGATGGTATTTAGCTTGAGCTGCAAAAAACCTCTCAATATAAACATTCACATGCAGCCTTTGCATCCATGTGTGCTTCAAAGGAAAATATCAGTGGCGTCTCTACATTAGGGGCAGATGTGGTGCTGTTGGGCAAAAGGCGTGGCATAAAAATACTTTTATTTTTTTTTATGTCCATTATACAAGACAAAATTAGATATTCTTTTGAGATATTCTATAGGTCTGTTGTGTTAAAGCCATTTAATCATTCTCATTTGCTATAGGCAGTTGATGTGACAGAGAATTTATGGTTAACACAACCCCTGAAATGTTGATTTAAGTTACTGTTTGTGCCCCACCAGAAATAATGAGTCTGAGACGCCACTGGATGCTTGTATTTGGAGCCGCAGACATCAGCCTTCATAATAAACATTTAACTTGTATGGGAAACATTTTCTGTCCTGTGTTACATGCTTGTTTGGATCTGAGACCCAGTGGTTATGTGTGATCAGCACACTGAACATGTCTAGACATGCTGAAAGCCTGTGAGCAGCAGACACATTGTAGCCGCATTGCTACCAGAGAAGAGTTCAAATGACTTTATTTGTTATCATTCTGAAATCATTGGATTTTATATGATCTATAATAGAGTAATAGATAAATGTGTTACAAAATAGGACGTGTATGTTTCTGAACAAAGACATAAGAAATCAGGAGAAATCCCAAACAAAAATCACAATATATTTAGAAAAAAACACAGTGTATAGTACATGTTAATGTATGTTTATCACTTAAAAAGTCCCATACTTGTGCATGTATGCAACATTTCAAAAATTTCGAAAAAAAACATTTTTCATACAGTATAAGTAACATTTTTCCCAAATCAAAGTGACATTTTAATATGTATGACCAAATATATGAAGTATAGTTTAAATTGAATAAGTATCATCATTGGAAATGAAACGGAAATAGCAAAAGTAAAAAGTCCAGACGTGATATGGTGTTCAGATTTGAGGGTTAAAATGTGCTTCATTGTCCTGAAAATAACGTCACAATGTAAACACTTTGGAAGGTCCTAAATGTATACTTCATTTTCTTTATGCAAAAAGAAAATAATCATTTTAATTCTTCTTCTTCTTATTATTATTACTTTTTTTTATGTGAGAATCACTTACATGAGATTTTAAGTTAATTTTACTCACTCACTTTAATCAATATTATGTCATAAAGTTAAGTAGATTTGATGTAGTTTTATAACATTAAGATTTCCTTAGAAAGACTGTGTGCAAAAACTGAAATTAAGTAAATCCTGCTAGTAATTTCTTTTTTCAGTGGACCTGCTGTGACTATTTTTGTGTTTGTGCGTCCTGTGTAAGATTCAGTGGACCACACAAAAACAGCACTTGGTATCTGACAAACGGAAAAGGAAAACACATTAATATCTCCATTTGTGTGAGTCCCTTGAGTAAGATTTCTGGGAAAAACACACCAAATTTGAATGTGTATTTAATACTTTCACTGGAAGTGATAAGTCTATTTCTATCTCTCTCTCCTAAAGATCAATGTAAGCCATCACATTAACTTACTCTCGCATTCTGAGTGGGGAAAACACACACACACACACACACACACACACACACACACACACACACACACACACACACACACACACACACACACACACACACACACAGCAGTAAACATTCAAATCCTGCTCCCATAGCTTCGCAGCTGTGGCTCTTCCCAGGGAAGCTTGTCATCTGTTGAAAACTTTATCTGCACTCAGGGAGGAATAGGCTGGATTTCTGTTTGATTACAGGCAGCTCTGATAAAGGGATGTGGAGTGCTGTTTAAATCCTCCAGCACACTTCTCTATGGAGTGCACAGCGCTCAGACAGGCTCCTGTGGCTGTTTGTGATCAGTTGAGTTTAGCATCTGCTTTATATACAGTGTGGTTGTGTCTGGGTACCGCACACATATTTTTGAACAGTATATCTAGTGTTTTATAACTAAAAACCTAACTAACTTATTTTTGTGAAATGTTTTGCTTAAAAAGTATCATTTGCTATCTTTAAAAATAAACACCACTATGTATAATGTTTTGTTATCTAATGCAATGACATTCATAGATTTTTAAGCTTGGCTTTAGTCTCCAAATAGTATGTCTTAATTTTGTCATAGAGTTCCCATTGTAACTACTACAGTAACATGTAGAGAATGAAATGTTTATTTAATGTCAAGCACCCAGTAACAAAGATTGACCATTTCCAATCAGACACATGACTCGCTATCAAACAAGTCTGTAGGGAATAGTCCACATGCTGTATAAAATTAAACATTGACCTTCAGTCCTGCTGGTAGTCAGGAGGTTTACCTCCTCGTCTTCTGTTTCTATGCACCCCCTGAGCTGAGTTGTTTGCCCTGTGAGGTATTGGCTCCTGAACTGAAACATTAAGGAGCCAAATGGCTGTTTTTAGTTGCCAAATCACAGATTTGCTCGAATTAGATTGCTGTTCAGAAACACGATAGAAAGCCGAAGAAAAGGAAGTCAGCTGATAACCCATTAATCTGAGGTTTAATAAACAGAATATTTTGTTGAGAAGATAAGTTTGCATTCCCTTTTGTCTCATAAATATACACACCCCTTTCATAATTTATACAAATATAAGAGATAAAAGATTATTTTTATTTAGTACTGCTCTTCAGAATCTACAGTATATAACAGATATTTTTAGAAGGTAAATGCATATAGTAGTGTGTTGCCTTCTTGAGCATCAATGAATGTTTGCACCTTGTGTAATAGTTGTGTATGAGTAACTAAATTGTCAAAAAATTGTCATATTGTAGATACTGTATATATATATATATATATATATGGGCTCTCAAATGAGTACAAATATTTAATCTTGATTAATCTGATATTTTTTTTGCAGTTAATCACGATGTATCACAATATCTTTATAAACATGAGTGTGCTAAATATGCTTGTATGTATTTTTCAGTCAGCTACATAAAACCTACCCCACCAACAGTGTTGAACAACAGCAAATTAAAACAATTCAAATCAAATTATGTACAAAATATAAATTGTATGTGTATTATGACAGGATTTATTAGCTTCTTTTCATGGATTTTTGACTGACATCATCTTTCCAGGAGCACAGTGGCATTAATGTGTCATGTGACTATTTGTACCACTCAAAAAAAAGTCTGCACTGTCATTTACAATTGACAACTGTGCAAAATACATCTCTTTTTAGACCCCAGCCACAATTGTAACCGGTGGGATTAAATTACTTAATGCCCTGAAAGATTATATATGCAGAAGAATTCCTCCAACATGATTTGAAACGAGGAAAAAAACAGCCTTTCAGTTTGGAATGTTTCAATGTCGTAAATAACCGGCCTTCACAAGAACCCCCACCCAGTTAAAACAGACTTTTCTTCTGTGCACATTTCATCTTAATCTAGTCTTGCTAGATAATGCTGACACTCACTTTGAACTGTGGTAACATTTGTACCTGACAAATGAAGGATTATAGACTGATGGACCTCTTTAAAATGTGTGTAGCGTTGTGCAATCACCTATAATTGATAAATATAATCTTTAATTCTGTATGATTCATCTCATTCTGCTAAGAATGGTAACTATAAGGTTTAACTTGATAAAATGCAATGATGTGTAAAACCAATATGATTTTGTAACCAGAGATTTTCATGTTTTATTACCTACACAAATAACATCCATAAAAACATGTCATGTTTCGTATGCAAACATTTGTTTGTGTATGAAGAAAAATCTGATGACAATGAATTTCATGTCTCTTGTACCATTTGCAAGATATAAAAGCTCTTAATTAAATATGCACTCTTTTTAAGTGGGAAATGTTTAAGAGTCTGAAACAAAGGACCATAAATCAACTGTCGGAAAAGAAAGCCCAGTTGACCATGTGACTCTTGAAAATTCACTTCTGATTGGCACAGGACACCTTTGGGGGATGCGGCCAATTCCAGTTCAAATATTTCCAAACAAGAACACGTTCTCTTGACTCACTTCCTCTTGACTCTGCTCTCTGAACACTTTTCCTCAGTGTTTGCTCTTCAGGATGGAAATTGGTAATTTTATTCACCAACGTGGCATTCAACTGATCACAATGTATAGTCAGGTCTTTAATAACTTCTTTAATAAATACAATTTGAAACTACTTAAACTACTTCAAAGAGTTCTCATAAAAAAAATCCTCCACGTGGCGCTTGTTTGCAAATTGGTGTTCTTTCCGGGCTGAAGACCCACAGAGGTTCGCAGTTCGGTCAGTGCTCCTATTTCTGCAGGAGAGGCTGGAGGGGAGGCTGTCCCCTTCCACCTTGAAGGTGTATGTTGCTGCTATCGCAGCTCACCACGACACAGTAGACGGCAAGTCTTTGGGTAGGCACGACATAATCATCAGTTTCCTAAGAGGCGCCCGGTGGTTAAAACCTTCCCAGCCAGGCCTGTTCCCCTCCTGGGATCTCTCGGTGGTCCTCACGGGCCTTCAGAGACCCCCCTTTGAGCCGCTAGAATCAATTGGACTCAGGGCCCTCTCTCTAAAGACGGCCCTGCTGATCGCGCTCGCCTCCATCAAAAGGGTCAGAGACCTGCAAGCGTTCTCTGTCAGAGACACCTGCCTGGAGTTCGGTCCGGCAGACATGTATGCGATCCTAAGACCACGACCGGGCTACGTGCCCAAGGTTGATCATGTCTACGACGGCAGGTGGTAGACCAGCTAGATCTTCTGCGTCCCGTCCAGGGGCCAGACGTGGAGGTTCCAGAGGTCTGTATGCAGATGCCAGAGCGTTCCCCGTCCCTGAGAAAGAAGGTCTTTCCTCTGGGGAATTTGCCAGGGAGGGGCTGTCGTGAGGAGTATGAGGTCCGAGAACCAGGCCCGGGTGGGCCAGTAGGGAGCCACTAAGGTGACTTGTTCCTCGTCCTCCCTGACCTTGCACAGCACCTGTGCAAGAAGGCTCACTGGGGGAAATGCGTACTTGCACAGCCCCGCAGGCCAGCTGTGTGCCAGTGTGTCTGCCCCGAGGGGAGCCTCTGTTCGGGCATACCAGAGCGGGCAGTGGGTCTCTCAGGAGGCAAACAGGTGTACCTTGGCCTTGCCAAATTGTTCCCAAATCAGCTGGACCAACTGGGGGTGGAGCCTCCACTCTCCACCAATCAAGCGTTGTCATGACAGCGCGTCCACTACCAGATTGAGTTTGCCGGGGATGTGAGTGGCGCAAGTTCTAAGGGGACCACTGTGCCCAGCCTGTCCGGGGGCGGGGTATGCAAATACTGTCTGCCAACTTCTCATTGGCCTTTTTTCATAGATCAGAGGCATATTCAGCACTCAAGAAAGACCCCTAGTGTCGCTTCTTCGACATATAGTTATCATAACCTGTTATAACAGAATATTTAAATCATCTACAGAATTATCATTTCCACTGTGTGCAGTCTCCTGAGTTAATATAATATAATTAATAATAATATTATTTAATAAATAAAGAATTCTTCATCTTAATGGCAAAGACTATATTTTCAAATGTATCTGTATGATTTGCCTCTCTATACGTTATGTTTTTTTTTTTTTTTTTATCAAGTAATGATTTGTCAAAATCATGATATGTCTCAACTCGTACACCCGTGTTCACCCGTGGTGAATTATGGGCAATTAACCGTCATCGAGTGTACATCCACTATAATATGTCTGACACCCAAAATGCACTACATAGTGGATAGGGGGCAGTTTTGGACACAGCTACTGTTTAAAAGAATCGCCCACCTTTGCAGGAAGAGACCAAATTAAAATTACTAACCAACCACAGCTTGCCAGGTTTTTTACATGACAGGTAAATCTGAAATCGGATATACATAACCCTGAGAGTGAATATACAGGTGTGTTCAAGGATATCTACATGTTACCACATTTGATTTCTCAAAACAAATCTCTTGAATATCATTTAAACATATCTTTCAAATTCAATGACATGATCCTCGCCAATCAAGATCTTTCTCAGAAGAGCTCATTATACTTGTAATCACACACCGTGGGTTCCTAGCAGAGGGATAAACCCCCATGCAGTCACAGAAATGGTGTACTGCCAGCCAATCAGATTGGAACTTGCCGATTTTGAGAATACTCTTACCATTTTTATGTGCAACATGAACACAATACGTCTGTGGGTGTGCTGTATCAGACTTTAGACATGGCAAAAACAAATTGTGTTGCTAGTAGACAACACAGCTTGAGTTCTCCTGTTTGCTAGGAAAAGCATTAGGTGTGGGATTTCTCATGATGCGGTCACTGAAACAGTCCCACCTGTTCACTTTTACACTTTACACACACACACACACACATAAACAGTGTCTTACATTTGACCATCTGCTTCTGTTTTGAATGTTCATTCTCCCACTCACTACTTTGAATAAAACTCGCTGCCGAAACTTTCTGATATCACGGCAGAAACAAATGTACCTTTTCATACTAAAACCACACACACACACTAGGGGTGTGAACTAGGGCTATACTTTCTGTATCTATTAAAGGGATTGTTAAAACATGAAAACACTGTCACCATTTACTCACTTTCATGTTGTTACAAACCCATGACTTTCTTTCTTTATTAGAATAGAAAAGAATATTTTCTGAAGAATGTTCACGCTGATCTTTTCCACACAACAAAAGCAGACAGTGACTAGCAGTTGTCAAGCTCCAAAAAGGACAAAAACCCACCATAAAAGCAGTCCATATGTCTCATGTCTTCTGAAGCCACAGATTTGTTAAAATAATTTTTCTTTAGTCATTATTCACTGAAAATCTTCCATTTCACTGTAGCTCTCAAATCACATTCACACTTTTACATATTCAAACTTGGCACATCAAGACCAGGTTTGACGTCAATGATGTCTCATGTGTCTTCCGAAAGAGATTTGAAAGCATTTTTGGGTGGACTATTTCTTTAAAGGATTTTAGAAACTTTTAAACCAATAATTTCATACAGAGCTAGAAATGGATTCCTGTATGTTGCCCTACTGTTATTTTATGCTCACTGTGTGATATGTCGTGCACTCAGTAGAGAGATCTGTTATGAAGAGATGTTGACAGGAATGCTTCCATTTCTGTTAGGCATTTTTTGTGTCTTCAAAGACAGAGGAACAAAGCCACCCTGCTTTATCTGTGCTCTCCATATTAACTCACTTTGAGCTGTGCAAATCAACCATGAACTCCCACGGACCCTGACCTTTCCTCAATCTTTAAGCTATATAAACAGCATTCATACATTAAGAACCTACACTGATAAAGATAAACTGGTTTGGCTTGCTATCTGAAATTTAAGAGCCCGAGTTCCCCTCCTCTGACATAGTTTTGGAAATAAAGGTAAAAGGCATTGCAGAAAAATTGTCATTAGTATGTGTTTACATCACTTTGTGTTGTGATGCGTTGGACTCAAGGAACTGTAGTTTAGAGTGGCATACAGTACGTGGGCTGTGGAATGTCAGATAGCTTCAGGGTGTGTGTGTGTGTGTGTGTGTGTGTGTGTTGTGTATATGAAGCACAGTGTGTGGTCTTGAGAAGGGGAATGCACACTGTCATGTTTTAAGTATTTTCAGTGGTGTTTGCTGCATGAGGAGAGCATCACTATTACTATTGCTTACACTTATTTGAACCCATAACTTTTACACCCCATAACTTTTACACCCTATTTTTAACACCAAAATCTATGATTCCGTCTACATCATTAGGTCCATGACAGTAAACAGGTGTCTCGTTCCATTTTACTCTGCAAGTTCTGGACAGTTCTGAGCGATGAGGAATGGTTCCAATAGTATTTCCACTTGAGCACGGTTTGGCACGGCATGATTACAAACCGTTTTCAGCGTGGATTTCTCGGCATGGTTTGCTAACCATGCTTAACCCTGCTTAATTGTGCTCAACCGTGCTGTGGAATGGCTTTCATTGTTGTCAATATGCCAACACCAAGGTAACTCATTTGTTTCTAGGTAGCTGGCCAAGTCAGCGTATAATGTTAAATCTCTCACCTTTTCTATTTACTTTCTTTTTTTGTGACACGGGATATGTCTTTCATGTGCTTTAGCGGAGTAAAAACCAGGGGAAAAGCAGTCCTAAAAACTGGAATATGCAATTATCTTCCATACCACACTCCCTTCAATGATTACTTCTCACCCCATCACTAGGGCTGAAATGATAAGTTGTCGTTATCGACAACGTTGGCAATAAAAAAAAGTGAAGTCAAAAATTTCCGTTGTTGAATAGTCGTTTGAGCTCATTAAACTGTAATGATAAGAGCAGCACTGCAGCTCACGCCTGACTGAGGAGAGGAAGAAAACGCATGTCCAGATAAACTCTAATATTTCCAAACAGCTTCTGGTGATGTAGATGACAAAATATAACAGAAATATAATGGAAAATACAAAAATAAGGAAATACTGTCATTGTGAAATAAAGCAGAGCCAGATCTGGTATTCCACTTAAGCAAAACCTGCATGTCAGAGCATCAAAAATGCAAACAACCTGGCATTATAGCTTTAGTGCATCCTTTATTAAAGTTCAAATAATAAGGAAGTGCATCATAAACAAACTACAAAAATGGCATTTCTCTGTGCAGTCAGCGCCACATCTATGAGTCACGTGAAGGGGGAGAGATTGAAACTGCACCCGACTGAGGGTCCCTCTGTGCCTCAGTTCTTTTTTTTTAGTTAAAACATTTTTATTGGAGAATGTTGAATACATTATTTAATATTTAAATATTTTAAAATATCCCAAAACAGCCTACTTAAAACAAGATACATTTACCTGAGAAGCAACGTATAAGATATTTAGACTTGCTTTTATAGAATATGTGGAAAACAAGACAAAAACACTGTCAAATTTTACTGAATTAAACTTAATAAAAAAGTATTTTGTTCCTTGGAATTAAGTGAATCTCAATTAGAGGTATTTTTAAAAAATAATTTTGTCCTCTTTATTGTTAGTAAGCACATTTAATACAACCTTTTAAGTCTAGGCACAAACAGAATATATAATTGTTAGATATCAAAAGAATCATTAGTTGCAGCACTACCCATCACCAACTGATTTATTGGTTATGTTATAATAAACCGTAACCGTGCCATGTGGCTCAGATCGTCATGGAACAGCATGGTTTCGCAACGAGAACCATTGGGCCTGATGGTCGAAAAGCGGTTAATGACTGTCAATAGCCAGATCTTTGAACCTACACCACAACCAATTTCCATTCCCGAACAAATGGTTGTAATGAGCTGGTTCTTTTAAATATACAGCACAAACCACACAGTGTGTAGTCCGATTCCCAAACAAATGGTTCAAATGAGCCAGTTCTTTTGAATCTACAGCCTTAGTTACTACAAACCACACAGGGTGATCAGTGTAGTCCGATTCCCAAACAAATGGTTCAAATGAGCCAGTTCTTTTGAATCTACAGCCTTAGTTACTACAAACCACACAGGGTGATCAGTGTAGTCCGATTCCCAAACAAATGGTTCAAATGAGCCAGTTCTTTTGAATCTACAGCCTTAGTTACTACAAACCACACAGGGTGATCAGTGTAGTCCGATTCCCAAACTAATGTTTCTAATGAGCCGGTTCTTTTGAATCTACAGCACAAACCACACAGGGTGATCAGTGTAGTACGAATCCCAAACGAATGTTTCTAATGAGCCGGTTCTTTGGAATCAACAACACAAACCGCACAACACGAGCAGTGTAGTCCGATTCCCAAAACAAATTCTTCTAATGGGCCAGTTCTTTTGAATCTACCATGCAAACCACACAGGGCTATCAGTGTAGACAGATTCCCAAACGAACGGTTCTAATAAGGTGGTTCTTTTAAATCTACAGTGCAAACAACACATGGCGACCAATTACTATTACTGAAGAATTGTTCTAATGATCCAGTTCTTTGGAATATACAGCGCAAAACCACATAGGGCGATCGGTGTAATGTGGTTCCCAAATAAATTACTCTAATGAACCCATTCTTTTTAGTGGATCAAAAATACACACACATCAGTCAGAGCAGTTCATGAATCAATCTTACTAACCTGAAAGTTATGACTTCTAATTCTATAATGTCCAGTTGAAAATGAGCCAAGAACTTTTACTGTTATGTAATGTTGTACTTAATGCTCATGAGACTTCAATCAAGCAGAGAAGTAACTGATCACTTGGGCCAGAATGCAACCACCCAGAACACCCAAGCAACCATATAGCAACTAAATATAGTGCTAAAAAATACTCCGAACAATAACCGCAGACCTTAGTTACTACACAGTTACAAACTGGCAGGCACTAACAACACCCTAGCATAGTGTGGTGGCTAGATTTGCACGACTTTAGCAACACTTATATTTCTTCAGAAAATGTACAAATGCAGTAGCCTTTTTATTCACTGACAATCAAGTCTGTCTGACACATCTGTCACTCAGTGCTACAATCCAACACACAGCTTGTTAAGAACAGCCTGTCAGTCAGTCAGTCAGTCATTTAAACAACCCATATTGGTCCAAACTAAACACTGGCCTTTTATGATTGGTTTATCTTGCAGAACTCCCACACTGGCTTCGCTCATTCGCACTAGTGTGAAAGTCAATAAACTTCTCCACAAGCAGGCACTGAAACACCTCCAGCCATTTGGACTGCCACTGTCAGTGTGTGTGTGTGTGTGTGTGTGTGTGTGTGTTTCAGTAAAGGGTGGAGTCGTTCACAAGTACCAACCTGCCTCTAAAAACAAAACAAATGGGTAGTAAGAGATGACAACTCAGTTCTGAGTTTTGCTCTGTTCACCTAAGGGCCAGACCTCACAACAAAAAAGCCCTTTTATAGACCAGAACTTTATGCCTGTTTAACACTCAGATCATAAATGTCAAATCTTTCAAATAAATCTCGTAAAAATGAGACGCACTCTTTTCTTTCAAAACCTTACAGAGAGGCCATCTACAGGACCACAAAGTGTGTGTGTGTGTGTGTGTGTGTGTGTGGTTAATTATTTCTTCTATTAGTAAACTAATCCGAGCATAGCTGACATGCTTCACTGTTACACATTCACAAAGAAGGAATGCAGCTTTCATATTTTCACTCTCTCTCAGCCGCTGAACAAGCAAAACACTTACTGTGTATCTTTGTAAAGCACAGATTTAGAACTATTTTTGGGTGAACTATCCCTTTAATAATTATAATTAATAATAAATGTAATAATACAATAATTTAAATTAATTTAATCGTACCGTAATGTATTCAAATTTAAAAACGTACATACGTATATATATATATGAAAAAAGAACCTGACGGAACTTCATCCGTGTGTCTAATATCAACATGCACACCTGAAGCTCAGATAATACCGGAACTAAATTCAAGTGTTTTTTGTGCTTTTTTTTTTATCATGCACAGGAGTGATAGAGAGAGTGAAGATGATTAAAATGATAAATAAAAAATTAGATGAACTAGGTTTAAATGGTTCTCTTGTTCCTTTTTATCCATCAAAATCAGGCTCAGAAATGAACTTTTCCATTAAAGGGAAACATTTGCCCTCTGGATTTGATTTCCAGGGGCACTTGTACTTTTTATTGGGCATTAATTCCAGCAAAATAAAACTATAAGGTTTATGTAAAATAATTAACACAATTAATCTGCCTGAATGAAATCAATTAACACAAATATGAATAACTAGATTGAGAATTTATAATGTTTTACCCATAAAATTCAATCAACACCAACTCTGCAATATTATGCCTAATTACGTCTTAATAGAAGAATTCATTATGGGGCATTTTTTGGTCCTGTATTTTGATTTCCAAACTTTCAGTGGCATTTTTGCCCTGAGCACCCCTTAACTTCTGTCCCTGTTCAAAATCATGGACAGCACTTGGAATTATCAGTAAACGTTTAAAAGAGAAAAGGAAAATGATGAAGTAGTTTCGGATAACACAATCCTTGGATGAGTGGTTCCATGGTAAAACATATTATTTATCTATTAATTGTTGCAGCAATATTTAAAAATGTCTAAACAAGTGAAAGAAATCTAAAAGTAATCCAAAGTGTTTATAATATGTTACTGACCTTGAGTAATCTAATGGAATATGTTACAAATGATATTTTACAGCATTTATTCTGTAATCTGTAGTGCAATACATTTCAAAAGTAACCCTCCCAACCCTGTATATATATATATATAATGCTTTTATCTGCTGGTTCTTCTACACAGAGAAGAATATATGCACATTGTTTATACATTCTAAACATTCAAAGTAGCAAGTGTTAAAGTGGCGTGGTGCTCATGCGGTGACCGAGGCTCGAATATGGCCTGCAACATGTCCATATCTCATTCTTCCTCTCTCTCCAGTAATTTCAAGTTGTTTTGACTATATCTGTATAGCCAACAATAACAAAGACCCCATGAAATCCCGTATGTTGCATTTCTTATAGAAACAGAAAGTTTGGCTTGTCACTTAAAAAAAACAAAAAGTCAATATGCTTTAGTTGCTTTACAGCCATGAACCATGATTTGCTACTTGATAGTTGGTGGCAAGTAATATAGTTTAAATACAGTATACATTTCAAATATATCTACTGAATGTTAATTTTATCAACTTTTTGAAGTGCATACACTACCCAACCCGGTATCACGCCAAAGCGTGAAATAGACACGCTGGTCCACTAGCGGATGTGTGTCGGTGTCACGCTTTGCCTCCTCTAGGCGTGTGCATGACACGCGCGCGTGTAGTTGCAATACCAGCAGGGGGCAATCATTTCCTCAACGCCAACAACTCTCCGTGCACCAAAGAGTAAGCGATACCGTTGTCATATTGTATGTTCGTACGGGCAGGATGATGGCCAATTTCGCTGGTTACTTTCACTTGTGAATATGTGACAATAAAGGGTTACTACACATACTATGCTCATGACATATTTGTTCATTATAGTGCTGTCATGAAGAAATCCTAACGTTGCTGTAGCCTAACGTTGTTATATGTGTGTGTGGGCTGTGGAGACAGATGTTGTTTAATCTGTGGTGCTGTTAACGTTACTGTGGTCAATAACGGTAATGGAAATTAATCACAGAAAGCAGCGTTCGATCCTGAAATATCGATACTGATGTTGTCGAGTATCCTATGCTGATGTTATATCGTCACGTAAAAAATAAGCTTATAAATGAAAAAAATATATATCCTGCTAACCGGAATTGGAGAACGCGATATATCGCTTTCTCTTTGGTGCGCGGAGAGATGTTGGCATTGAGGAAATGATTGCCCCCTGCTGGTATTCTACCTAGACGCGCGCGTGTCATGCACACGCCTAGAGGAGGCAAAGCGTGACACCGACACGCATCCGCTAGTGGACCAGCGTGTCTATTTCACGCTTTGGCGTGATACCGGGTTGCACTACCATATGGATGGCTTCAGATCAAATGAACATAGACTAAAAGCCATAAAACTCAAACTCTGATTTCATGGGGTTTTTCAGACACTGGTCAGGTCAGATCTCTACCATCCACTCCTAAATCTACAGCCTGCATCACTATATCATGCCAAGACCTCTTCAAGGCTTCAAATCTCTTTCACACAAGCACACATATTCACACAATCTCACTTCATAAGATACTCTCTCAGAGACCTCCACTTTGGTCTAAATATATATATAATTGTTGGACTGTATCTGGTAAATAGTGCACTGCCAAAGCCTGTGTTTCCTGGAGATGATGGACAACAGCATTTCTGATGCTCTGCAGCTCCAAACCAGACAATCTGAAAACATGGAAGCTCCATCATCTGTTTTCCATCCTGTATCTTCCATTGCATTAGCCCACTGTGGTTTACATACCACTGAATGAACCATATGGGCTACATTTGCGTGGATATAAGTGATGAAGGACACGCAGATTAACAGCAAATGACATCAGAGTGCCGTCATTAGATTAATAATAGTAATCAAAGGAAAGAGAGGTGAAATTGGGTACTTTTGTGTTTAATTTTCATACAGACTACAGAGTGAGCTTTGTGATGATTGATGCTCTAGGCCGTTTAACAAGAAACACCGAGGTTAACATGAAGGTTAATTGTTTTGATGAAGAGGACCAGGTGTGAACTCACTTTCTTGTACATATTCTGAATTATATCCCAGCTGGAATCCTTAGATGGAAAATTGTCCTCATGAAACTTCCTCTCTCTCCCTTTCTCATTCAGTAGGTGAAATATGATCTTGCGTGTCTTATGAACCCAGCTTGATCAAAAAGAGAAAAGCACACCTGCTGTTGCCATTCAGTGTATATGCATCCCAGTAACCCTATCCCTAAGTGCTGAAAGTTTGTGTACCTGACTATGGGAAATGTCATCATTTTCTTAACACAACCTTTCGTTAAAAACAAAATAACCTGACCAGAAAGGATGACATCATCGTGACAGGAAAATATGAAACATAAATTATATTAGAGATTAAGAAGAGAGACTTTAACAGCATGTTAAATGGAAGTTTCATGGAAGTGTAAAAGGCCTGTGAAACTAATGAGAGAGAGAGAGTGGCATCAGACAAGCAATTGGGATAAGATATTAAGTCTTGTTTCCAGAGAAATTGGGCAAAATTTTGTACATTTCATGCTTTAAAAAAAAAAGAAAAAAGTCTGCCAACTTGGTAAGAAAAATAAACTCATTTTCCCTTTGAATTAGGTTTATTTTTCTTACCGAAATAATATAATAAAAAAATATTTTTTTGTAGTGTGTGACTCAAATTGTCCTGTTCAAACATCAGCTTGAATCTGCATGAGAAAATAGCTGATCACAAGCCCCTTTACACTTGTATCCATAATGAGAGAGACTAAAATAAACATCAAAAATCCAAAAAATATGAATTAAATGACCATACTCAGGTTTCCATCCAAATCGTAGTATTATGAAAATAAAGTTGTTGTGAATAAAGCAGCATTTCCATACCATAAACAAGACACATAAGTGTAAGCATAGTTCTAGTAGAAGATCTCGGGACTCACCTATCAGGCATCTCATCCAATCACAATACAGCCTCCACCTTAAAAACCGACAAGCTGTCTGCCATCGTTCGCACACTTTTGTGTTTCTACTCCCACGCACGTGAGTAAAACACATCAGACTACATGACAATTGCTGCGTACCCTCTGACACCTGCTGGGCGAAGGCAAATGTGCAGCCGTGCTCGCCAATGGTCAGCGAGCGGAAGCGTTGGCGCTGCTGCTCGGGTGTCCGGCAGACTCGTTGCAAGATGGCTTTCCTCAAGTCGGCGTAGACCAGGAGGTTCTCCATTGGTAACAGCTGTGCCGTGCGTTGGGCTTTCCCGGACAACAGAGATATTAACCGGACTGCCCATGGGTGCTCAGCCATCCAAAGGACCCCGTTGTCTGCTCAAAGAGCTCCAGGAAGGCCTCCGGATTGTCTTGGGGACCCATCTTCACCAGTGGAACATGGAGCGGAGCGGTCGTGGGGTCCAGGGTCACGGCGGCAGCACCCTCCTGGTGCAGCAAGCTCGGAAGCACCTGCCGGTCCTCCGCTTGGGCCTGGAGGAACGCAATAAACTGCTACTCCTGTTCGCTGCACAGCTCGAGTAGGGCCTGATGTTGTGTCTGGTAGATGCTGGCGAGGGACTTGAAAATGTCCTCAAGAGGTGAGGCATCCATGGCAGCATCCTTCCTCCCTTCATTCCGGGGTTTTGGAACCAGTGTAACAAAGTTTGTTTGGGCTATGTTAAAAAAAAATTCTATTCCTTTTGGGATAAGCTCCACTCCCCTGCTGTCATCAAAAGTATTTTTTTGTTTGCATTCCAATAATCTTGAGTCCTTCTGATAGAAATGTAAGTGTAAGTGTAGTTCTAGCAGGAGATTTCAGGATTCATCTATCAGGCATCTCATCTAATCACAATACAGCCTCCACTTTAAAAGCTGGCCAGCTGTCTCTCATTGTTCACATACTTTTGTGTTTTTACCCCCCATCCCACCCCATCTCCACCAGTTTATCTCCTGTCCTGGGCAGGAGTGAGCTCAACTCTCATGCCGTCATTGCCTCTGGCAGGATCAGATAGTTCAAGCAGCATCTGAGCGCTGAACCGTAGGATGGGGCTTATGCCAATTTAAAAGTGCATTTTGGTTTATATTCTTATATAGAGTCTTTCTGACTGAATTGAAATTTTCAAGTTGGAAAACCAACTTCAAGTGGTGTTCCATTACATGGTGTTTCCTAGGAAGCTGGAAATTCGGACTTTCCAAGCTGAATGGAATGCACCGTTAGTCCAGTAATGAGAGAATCATTAAGTCAAATAATTTTTTTTATAAGCATCAAGGATTTTTTATTTATTTTTTGGTAAATGTGTTTCTTACCGAATACAAAATGTATCCACCTCAATTGAATGTAGGGGTAGACAACATACCGGCAGACATGATAAACCAGGAGAAATTTGACAACCCGTATACACTTTGGATTAACGTCTTTATCACGGCTACAAAAAAACAGAATGTGCGCAGTTCAGAGAGACTATTGCATTTTATGACGTGACAGACAACTAGTTGTCCAATTCGATTCTGTTTACACAGTACGGGTTCCCTGAACTCACAATGCAGGTGTCCTGAAAATGTAAGTCAGTTTGGTTAAAGAATGATGTTGTTTCTCTCGTTCATAACTAAACTGTTTGAAGATATCCGTATTTACAGTAGCACTCTAAAACACGACAGACAATCACATTATGCTGCTGTGTGAAAGTTGCCAAAGAAAGTGCGAGAGAGTACCAGAGAGAACATCACAAAGAATGGAAAACAGAGAAAGAGAGAAACAGACTAGATGAAAGTTAAGGAGCAGATTTTAGATCTTGCCAAAACATTCAGTCATTCCTGGCTGAAGAACTATGTCCGTGCCTTAATTGAGTCCATTATTTCTTTCACACTCATCACTCTTCGGACTACATCCATCAAAGGGAAACTGAACACAAATAATGCAAAATAGCTCATGCTGTTCATTCTTGCCCTTATTTAATCACAAGGGGTCTGTGGATAGATTTCAGCAGGGCCGAGTTAAGATGGATTACCACACTGTTGCTTCAATTCCCATCTATGCACAGCTAGCAAAATAACTATTCATTATCAAATGAGCATGCTTTACCAGGGAGAATATTGTGTGGTTTGAATTAAAGGGATAGTTCACCCAAAAATTACATTTCTGTCATCAGTTCCGCCAAACCCATTTGACTTCCCATTTGACTTCTTCTGTGAAACACAAAAGGAGATGATGTTTTGAAAAATATGTATGTTGCTCTTTTCCATACAAAAACAGCAGCAGTGACCAGTGGCTGTCAATCCCCAAAAAGCACCATTAAAGTAGTTCATAAGACTTCTTCGGAATTAAAATTATTTGCTTTTATTTATTTTATACATTATAATAAATATATAATATAAATGAACAATATATATAAATGAACAAATGTGTGCTTGATAATGGACACTGTGCTTTGCAGCAGAGGACAAATACAGCGTGTTGAAACATACAGTACTCAATTGCATGTGAGGACATTTTACGAGAAAGTAAAAAAAAGAGGAATAGTACTCTAGTTTGTATATCCACGACATGCAATCAAACGCCTCATTTAATACAGCCTTAATCTGATCTGTTTAAAATACCTCATAATGACTCTGGGATAAGTAAAGTTGGGCTGTCTGGATCCATAGTCTAGACAAATAAACTAGATTAAACACAACTGTCTAAGAAAATATATATATATATATATATATAGGACACTAGGTCTGTATATTGAAACAGATTTCCCGATTCGATTCTATTTTACAAGCTCTCGATTCGATTAAATTTGGAGTAATATGGATATGTTTCAGTTATAATGACCATTTTGCTTATACATGAAAGAAATGATTGCCTAGCTAATGCTTTTAATAATGCAGGGGACCGTCTATCTAGGTACATTCAAAAAGATACATTTTACAAATTATATTTTATTTGTTTTTCATCATTTTGGTCACATTTTAGCTATTTAAAAATCAACAAATCCATGTATTCCATTAATAAACATGATATTATTTTGCATATATTATATTTTGCTACATGGTTATTGTTTAATGCATAGTTTATACAATTTATTACAAGTTTTAACATTGATTTGTAAAACGTGTGCTAAAAATTGGTACTGTCTCCTTAAGAAAAGACTGTTTGCATTATGTAAAATATTGTGGCATTTGAATTTCTCAGTCTCGCCTAGAAATAATGAAGCTTTACTGCATGAGGCGCAGTCGTCTCTCTCGTCTCGTCTTCATCCATCAGTCTTTTCCAACCTCATGCTGAACTTCATTATTTCATTACAAGTTCAAACAAACTGCACGTTTGCTTATAAACTGATATAGACAGACATGCACAAACAAATGCAAACATTTCCAAAGAGATGATGGTGACTTCTAGAACAGATACACCAATTAAAACCACCTGCCTAATATCGTGTAAGTCCCCCTCGTGCTGCCAAAACAGCTCTGACCCATCGGGGCATGGACTCCACAAGACCTCTGAAGGTGTCCTGTGGAATCTGGCACCAAAACATTAGCAGCAGATCCTTCAAGTTATGTAAGTTGTGAGGTGGGGCCTCCATGGATCAGACTTGTTGATCCAGCACATCCCATAGATGCTCAATCGGATAGAGATCTGGGGAATTTGGAGGCCACGGCAACACCTTGAACTCTTTGTCATGTTCCTCAAACCATTCCTGAACAATTTTTGCAATGTGACCAGGTGCATTATCCTACTGAAAGAGGCCACTGCCATCAGGGAATACCGTTGCCATGAAGGGCCTCCTGCAATAGAATATGAAATGATGACTCAGATCCTATCAACATGGCCCCCTGAGGAAGGGCCAAATTCATCTGTTGTGCTCTCAGCTAGAATTTCAACAGAGAGCTCCACATGACACACTCTGCTCACGAACATAGTAACTGATAGGATGGTCTAAAACCAGACACACACCTGCCCATCTTCCTTTCCTAAGTTAAAAGGGCAGCTGGATTAACACATTTATATAACAGCAAATAACTGTAAACTGTACCGTAAACGTGCATTAAAACAACTCTAAAAGAGTTACAGGGGCCAGCGATGTTACTAGACTTGAAATTGTATCCCAACAATTAGGCCTTTTTTCAGAAGTCGGAGGTGGGAGTATCTGAGCTGAAATTCCCCACTTCCAATGTCAAAATGCTCCAATCAATTATACATCATGGTAAAATGTACAAACCGCAATATGGTGCCATGACTCCACAAGAAAATTATGTGTTCTTATGCCAATTATGGCACAACGTTATGAACGTCAACTTAATGGTAGCACAAATCTTGCCCCCCACCCCCCCCCCCCTCCCGCCAAATTCATGCAATTTTAGTAATTTAGTTTTTAGTGAGTGGACACTTTCTAAAACTGTAACATGCACACACACGTACTTTAAACTGCTACAGGGGAAAAAAATACACAACGGAATCACCTTAATTTCCAGTGACTACGAGCAGACAACCTGCCAATTGCAGGTCAGTCCAGAAAAACATGGGATCATGCTCCACTAAACGATCTCACAGGCCACCCCGAACAACTACATGCTGCTTCAGACATGCTCTTTGTCTCACGTGTGAGTGTTTCTTGGTAACAGAGATGGGAATTACATATGTATATCTGGAAAGCATTGGAAGGAAAGAAAGAGGCAAAAGGGGGAAAAAGACCCAATGAAGAAATAATGTAAAACAAGTGAAACAGAGAACATAAGAGTGTATTTGCAAAAAAAAGATTCAGTGGTTCTTACATTATTTCTTTTTTCTTTTCTTTTGCATTTAAATGTTATAAACGAATAATTCACCTCCAATTCATTGTTTTATAATCTCCGTTTTCTGTGAAAAATGGAGCAAAATAAACAAACTGAGGGGGACGTCATACACCCTAACAAAATCACCCTGGGACCAGTTGAGCAATGAAATAACTGAAGTTCTGAGAAAGGTCAAGCAATGTTTGTTTGCAGATGTCTTTTGGTTTGATATGTTGTTATCTAATGCAATGAAAGTGCGACTTAATGCGACTTAAGGACCCAAAAGTTTTAAGGTCACTCAATCTACTGGTAGCACAGAAATGCCTTTCCCACTCACAAATGCACAAACTACATGCAATGTAAGTAATTTAGCATTTATTTCCACCCAATTTACGAGAGACTTGTCATATCCTTGCAATTAGCTAGTCAGTATCGCTAATGTGGCCTCAATCACAATTAAAGGAATTGCCATTCCAGCATTAGAGTCTGCGCTAGCCACACTTCCTGACCACGGACAATAGCGGTGTTGTCATCGAAACCAGCCTGGTTCCCATTCACTGTTAATGAGCAAGATGCCTGATTAGGGACCTCAGAGGGAGTATGATCCAGACTTCTGCCCTCAAGATTAAAGGGTAAGTCAGGGGGAAAAGCGTTCTGCATCAGCAACTCTGCAATATTCATCCTGATGTGACATTGTACAATATATCTGATTTGTATACATTTGGCAGATGCTTTTATCCAAAGCGACTTACAGTGCACTTATTACAGGGACGATCCCCCCGGAGCAACCTGGAGTTAAGTGCCTTGCTAAAGGAGACAATGATGGTGGCTGTGGGGATCGAACCAGCAACCTTCTTATTACCAGTTATGTGCTTTAGCCCACTACGCCACCACCACTCTGATAAACAGTGAATTCCAAAAACGATTAGTCGACGCTATCGACAAAACCAAATTTTCGACCAAAATTTTGGTTGTTGAATCTTTGTTTGATCTCATTTAATACTAATGATGACATGTGAGAGCAGCACTGCAGATCGTGCCTGAGGAGAGGAAGAATTACACAGCTCACAGATGCACTCTAAATTTTCCAACCAGATTCAGGTTGCATGTTTGCATGCTTACCAACTCAATCAGCTTGAAACAGTTGTTAAACAGGCTGGGGTACTAGTGATGGGAGCCCACAAGAGGGTGATCAAACATTTACTGAAGCCAGGTGCAGTCGGGAAAAACGACACACTTGAAGCTGAAAATACATAATCTACGAAAGATACAAATACACAATATATCATCCAGTGATGGCTGGAGTAAATAGTATTTGTCCTTTGATAATAATTTGGGTCAAATTTAATGGAAAAATATGCAAGTTGCGCTCTGTGTGGGTGCCTTCATAGAAAATAATTGTTTCAAATTTTAGAATGCGCCATGTCGTCCTCCAGATGGGTCCGGTGTGCAATCCCCTTTAATTTACCCTGCCGCTCACACTTTACCAAAGTTTTGTTGAGAAATATGCTGTAATACTATTGTGCAATGAGCAGCCCAATTTCTATCTGAAATAAAAACTGATATGCATATCGATAATCATCTGGAAAATCTTTCGATTATCATGTAAAAAAGGCATCGTTCCCAAACCTATTATCTAGTAAGTGCAGTGCATTGTAACTGCCACCGCTGTTTTACAACAGCAATACCGATTTTAATTTTATCTTGTGTCACAATTTCTCTTTGCAGCATTGCAGGCAGCCTACTGGTAAAACACGTGCACAACTTATTTTCTGTGATTTTAGTGTACAGTTTAAGAATTTTAGACTGTGTGTTTGATAGACTGTTGTCTGCCTTTCAATGATGGCATTCACATTCAAATGTCCCCCCTGTCGTACCCTGGCTCCAACCATATTGCTGTATAAATGTCAGTTCATCCTTATCATGTGCTCATAATTCCGGGTTGGATCCATTCCGGAATCTATTTGTATTCAAAGCAGAATGTTGGCATTTACCACCTTGATATTCTGTTTGTTATAGCAGGCTATTTGTGGCCCACACCTTTTTTGTACTTATTTTAACTCACTACTCACCTCTCCAGTCCTCTGACAGTAACAGGGAGGAAGGAAGAGGCACGGTGAGGTGGGAGGGCACAGGCCAGGCACGTCCTTCATGCTACATTGCTGATCCCTACAGTTCATACAAAGGCTGAGGTCACTGCAGACCATTAAAAACTGGGACACATTTAGAAAGGAACAAAAAACCCTAAAGAAAATATACAAGAATAATGGATGGGGATGGGACACATGTCCATGTCAATCCGCAAAACACGTATGAATGTACGGACTGATCCAATTCAGGTAAACAACACAGAAGCTTGAATACTTTTTCAACAAACTATTCATGAAGTGTAATGCCGAAATTTTCTCTAAAAAAAAATATGGATACCTAAAAAAATGTAATAGCCCTAATGAAAACATGGCTTAGCTGAGAATGAGAAAACGCTAACACTTTGAGAAAGAGGCCGCATCCACACTAATACATTTTTGTATGAAAACGCATTCATTTAGCTAAGCTTACGCCTCTCATCCACATAAGAATGGCCGATCCTTCATACTAGAGCCAAGCAATTTGGAAACATTCTCCATTATGCATATGATGATGTTAGGAAACTGAAAACGGATTTCAGTTTTGTTTTAACGGTTAAAAGAAAATAAGAGGTAATAGTGATGTCAGCCTAAAAGGGAAATTACTTCAGAAGGGGAGCAATTTATTACATTTTGATTAAATAATTTAACTAAATGATTTATATTGATTTGGTGTAAGACTTGGTATGAACAGGACTTGGGCCTCTCAAAGTCCAACACAGTTGTACATATCATGACCGGTGTAACATCACATCATCTATACCCATTATTACATACTATTAGCAATATGTTTAAGGTTTTAAAAGAAAACTGTACACTGGGAGCATAAGTATGACCTAGGCCTAATTCATTTGCTCAGGGGCAAGTTCCCACGACTTCCTCTGACATCACCATTCCATTTATCATGCACCTGGTCAGAATTGGTCACTGATTGACATATTCACACAGCAAATATTGTATCACAATACCTTGTAGATGAACGTTTCGCTCCACACTTCTACTTGCAATCACAATGCAAGTGCACCTGTTGCCAAGGAGATGTCAATTCATCCATTTTTAGTGATATTATTTGAGTGAGAATCTGTAGGATGTTAGTATCGACTGTGGAAGAAAAGTGCTCTCCATTGACTAGTACAAGTTTTAATTAAAGATGTTAAATCTCACTTGTTGGAACACTGTATGGCTAATGCCTCAAGCAAATTTTGAAGGTTAAGTGTGTACTTTTTTCCAATGATAAAATACTTTCTAATTACCTAGCTTAATATGCAACAACTAAGTAAGCCATTTGTAGGTTGATTTCCATGAAAATTGCAACACTGTGGTTCATTGGTGCTATCAAAAATTGCTCTGTTTGGTTGAGAATCCCAACCAGCCCGACAAAGCAATACTGGACTGATCAATGGCGTGAGTTTGCTAACTGTTACGTTGGCCAATGGAGAACCAGGTGGCTTTCTGAAAACCAGCCTAAAAACATTGATTATCCTTGCAAATTCTATATGGTGATTCTAGTGGCTAAAAAAATTACACCCTTCACCTATAAGCATGGAAAAACATCACAAGATAAAAAAGAATCAAGCACATAATCTGTTGCCTCATTTCTTAGCAAAGTGCTTGAACACAACACCCGGCACAATAAAACTCACACACACACACACACACAGAGCTCAGGATGGCCTGGCCCACAATCCCTTGCGGGTCATGACCACTCTTATCAGATTAATGAAGAACTGCAGTGTGTTTGCTGAGGTTCTGGACGGGTGTAAGGGGTGGCTCAGAGGACAAGTGTGGGTGTTTTGGCGAGGCAGGGTGTTTGTGTGACAGGATTTGGAAAAGTGTATTTGTACAGATGGGGGAAGTCTTAAAAGGAATATTCCAGGTTCAATACAAGTTAAGCTCAATTGACAACATTATGCATAATGTTGACTACCATAAAAAATAATTTGACTTTGAGTGTTAACTTGCACTATTCTGTTCAGGCCTGACAACCCCTTGGGAAAGCACTTTGTTTTATTGTTAGAGCAAGCATCTCTGCTTGCAGTCTCATTGCATTATTCGTGTAAATACACTACTTGTAGTAAAAAAACAAAAAAAATTCCATTAAATAATGCAGAAGTATGTGAAATGCTAAATCCTCAAGTTCATCAAGAGAGAAAAAAAAAACACCCTAGTTTTCCACCACTCTCATTACTTGAAGCTTTCCAATACAGACTTAGGAGGAAATTAAAAAGACTAAACCATGGAGATGAGCCTCTGGGGCAGGTGTGTGTGTGTGTGTGTGTGTGTGTGTGTGTGTGTGTTGTCCCCCTGTTGAAATCCCAAAACCAGCCACAGAAAGGAACATGTGGTAAACTTCCTCTAAATCAAATCGAGAATTGGTGCTGCTGATTGGTATCTACATTACTGGTATCTCCCAAAACACAGAGACCTCTGAAGGCTAAAAGGGAGAGGTGGTCTAGTGCTAATGTCCCTAACAGTCTGTTTCTGTGGTTATGGATGTTTATGCACTGGAAAGAATCAAGGCAATACGTTGAAACAGTTTAACTCACACAAAACATTGCTGGTGCCCCTTGAAGAGTCAAAGCAACAAATCAAACCTACTCACTCTGTTTTTATATGAGCTTCTATTCTTATATGTTTTATTTGAGCATCGCAAGCACCTGAAAACAAAACTATGGAGCATTTGCAATGTACTTATACTTTCATAACGTGATGTTTTTCCGAATAGTCTCACATAGGTATACTTGTCGGTCAGGGAAAGGTGCGGACAGGGAAGTGAAATCGGACGGGGATTTTACATTGAAACTGGCCCAAAAGTTGTTCTGCATATTGCTGCCCCCTTTGGCATATCGCGGCACCTTTTTTGGCACATTCGGCATAACACGGGTAGTTTCAGCTAATGGCTGGCCCTTCGGGAAAAGTCCCGGTTCTCCCGATGGCCAGTCCGCCCCTGGTCGGGGATATATTCTAAGAGGGTTTTTTTTATTAATGTTGTCTTTAATGGCCTTAAACAGGCCTGCGTTTATTACATTTTGAAAACGCTAACTGACTAGTAAAACAAAAAGAGACCAGAGTGAGAGCAGGGACTGATTTTGAGTGCTACCGGCTCAGTTTCCTATCATCTCAGTGGGGGTAGCGAGTTATTTTCAGACAGCCGCAGACATGCCCTACTGTGCATTTAATGACTGCCACTCCAGGGTAAATGCTTTCACTTCAGTGGTCTTGGGTTAATATTCAACAGATACCCACCTACACTGGGAATGCTGCTTTTAAACGTTGACTCAAGGAGTATATGCGTTTCTGTTTTCAAATTTAGTGTGAAGTAAAGACAATTTTTCTCAAACCCACCTACACAAAGAGACACACAGAGATTGAATGGGTGATGTATGTTAAAGTGATTCTCAGCAGACCTCTTCATTTATTTAATGGACAGAGAGTCTTTTTTGACAGCATGCAGTAAAAAAGAACAGAATAGTTATCTATGCTGGCTGAATCCGTTATCTATAAAGCTGCTTATAAATCTAAAACTGCTGTAAGCACACATACAAACACTATTTTACTGGGAACCAAAGAGTAGTTCCACACCCTACCCCTGCTGATATCTTTTCAAATGGCACTTTTCCCAAACGTACCACAGTATGTTTATGCCATTAATACGAGTACCACCATTATTAATAGCAACAGTTGTGGTTGTATTCATGTTTTTTTCCCTTTGGATTTACCACCAAAATGTATACGACATAATGGCACTTGTGTTTGTCGTCCGAGGATGCATTAAAAGATATTTGATGAACGCGATCAACACTTTGACAGCAATTCATGCATTAGGCTATACTAGTGGTGGGCAGAGGTGGGTAGAGAATCCAAAAACTGTACTCAAGTAAAAGTACAATTACTTTAAAAAATGTATTTACTCAAGTAGAAGTAAAAGTACTAACATAAATAATTACTTGAGTAAGAGTAAGAAAGAATCAGATTAAAAGAGTTCTCAAGTAGTGACTCGTTACTTTCACAAATGAAATAATAGACATTTACTACCCTATATTTCATTACATAATAGGCCTACACATTTAACATGTATTACAGAATTATCATTATTATTATTAATGTATATTCTGTCATCATTCCCCATCATGTCAAACCCGTATGACTTTCTTTCTTCCATGCAACACAATAAGGAGACATTAGACAGAATGTTTGCCTGAGTCACTATTTACTTTCAGCGAATGTGTTTTTTTCCCTCTATTTTGAAAGTGAATGGTGACTGAGACTGTCAGTCCCTAACATTCTGTCTAACATATTTTGTGTTCCACAGAATACAGAAGGTCATACAGGTTTGGAACAACATGAGAGTAGGGAAATTAATATTAAATATTAGAATATTAAATTATGGCTGAGTTATCACTTTACAGAGATAATTCACAAAAATGAAATTTCTCTCATCATTAACTCACCCTCATGCATCCCAGATATGTATGACTTCCATTCTTCTGCAGAACACAAATTGAGATTTTTAGAGGAATATCTCAGCTCTGTAGGTCAGTACAATGCAAGTGAATGGGTGCCAACATTTTGATGCTACAAAAGCACAAAAAGGCAGTAATAAAGTAATCCATAAGACTCCAGAAGTTAAATACATTTCCCCGTCTGTCGCTCACTTCGACGTCGTGTCGAAGAAGCGACACTAGGGGTCTCTCTTGAGCGCCGAAAGATACCTCTGATCTATGAAAAAAGGCCAATGAGAGTTGGCGAACAGTATTTGCATACTCCGCCTCCGGATACGGATATAAAGGCGAGAGAAATACGCTCGTTCATTCAGTAATTTTCTTCGGAGCCGATGGTCGTGTGTATGCAGTCAGCTGCGAGTAACACAACTGATCCTGCTTCTGATCCTCTGACGCTCTGCTTTGCTGTTGGATTTACGGCGCACTACAGCGGCTTTTCTCTTCACTGCCGGCGTGCAGTTTGCCCCTGGGCGCTTCGACAGCGCAGAGTTAAAAGAGTTGAAAGAGTGATTATCTCCATAAAAGAGTTTATTTCTCTGAAAGAGCATTACACAGCGGCGTTGAACGTCCTTTTCAGGACGCGTCTTTATAAAGATGTAATTTCCGCCCCTGTGTAGTTTCTGGATGCGGTGTTTTCTCCCCACCTCTCTCGGTCATAAAACATTGTCTTGCATGCCTGGGCTGCGATCACATGCAAGCAGTGTTTTATGAATGGTTTATGTTCTCAGTGCGAGAACATAGCCATGGCAACATTGCGGTCGTGTGGCTTTCTTTTGTAGTGAGAGAAAGCCGTTTCAGCCGCCCCCCGCGCCTCGCCTCCTTCCTACGGGATTGACGCAGGCGCCGCGGGCGATGAACACGATTTGGGGACAATGACGGGCTCTGTTCGCCGGGTAAATCCCCTCGAACTTCCCGCCTCCCCGGCACGCTTGTTTGCTAGCATTGCGGTCGTGTGGCTTTCTTTTGTAATGAGAGAAAGCTGTTTCAGCCGCCCCCCGCGCCTCGCCTCCTTCCTACGGGATTGACGCAGGCGCCGCGGGCGATGAACACGATTTGGGGACAATGACGGGCTCTGTTCGCCGGGTAAATCCCCTCGAACCGTCCGCCTCCCCGGCACGCTTGCTTGCTTGCTTCCGTCTGAGCTCGGGATGAGTATTCTCTCCAATGGTTCATCTTCTCAGTGTGAGAACATGGCCGTTATAGCATTGCGGTCGCACAGCTTTCTTTTGTAATGAGAGAAAGCCACTTCAACCGCCCCCCGCGCTCCGCCTTCTTCCTACGGGATCGGCGCAGGCGCCGCGGGCGATGAAGGCGATTTGGGGAATATGACGGGCTCTGTTCGCCGGGTAAACCCCCTCGAACCGCCCGCCTCCCCGGCACGCTTGCTTGCCTCAGAATTGGATGATATCACCGCTGCATCGGAGAGCGTTACAGCGGCATCGGATGTTGATCGTTCGCCTGGGCCGCCACCTTCGGGTCTGCCGCCCAGCCTGAGCCTGACGCACGGAGATCCGCTATGCTTTCCCGGGCTACTTGATCGGTTCCGCGGGCAGGTGCGCCGCTCACAGCCACGACCCCCCCCCCCCCCCCCCCCCCCCCCCCCCCCCGTTCCCTTCTTCCCGGACGTGCACGACGAGTTGAGCTAAGCCAAGGCTTTTTCGCTCCTCCGCTCTCACTACCCTCGCGGTGGAACGGTCCCAGACCGCTTCCACTCTGCACGCCACGGCCCTTCCTGCAACCAATGCCAGGCCAAGGCACTTCAAAACTTACACCTTGGGTAGTCCTGTTCTTGATGTGCTGCAGGAACTGCGCTGGATGACCAACCGCGCCCCCGGGCCACGGAGGTCAGAAGCGCTGGCACTCGAACAGGCGATGGCCACCCCTTGTGGTCCAGAAACACACCTGTGGACTGGACCTGGTCGAAATGCGGGAGGCAGACAAGGCACACCTTCTCTCACACCCCCGTCTCCCAGCTCCGTCCATTCGGCGCCACCGTTGACGACTCTGCCCAGCAGTCCTCAGCGGTGAGGCAGACGGAGGCCACTGCACATCCTGCCCCGCCGCAAGCTTGCCGCCATGGGCCATGCCCCGTCTGCTCGCCGACGGGCGTCCTCCTGCGGCTATGAAACACCCTGCTCCGCCTCAACCCGGGCCCAGCTCTCAGCCCCAGCGTCGAGCACGCTGCAGGAAACGGACGCCCCCGTCTCACGGACCCCCTCGAGGACCCGGAAGGCTCCCAGGCTGTCCGTAGACGTTCAACCCAGGGACCAAGATGTTAGCTCCGGAGGCTGGTAAGACCGCTCCGTCCCCGGTGGAGGGCCGGGAGGAGAATCTTTTCTTGTTGAATTAATTTTCACATTCTCATATTCTCTGTAATGAGCTATTTCCTTTTGTCTCTGGGTCACCTGGCCCGCAAATGCCGTTCTCACGGCACTTTGCCCCCAGATATCAACAGTCCTGGCTTCCTGGACACGGACCACCCGTCTTCAGCCCCACGACTGTCCCCCGGCCGGCCGGTTCCGACGAGTCTAGAGGACGCCTACCCAGGACCTCCTCCTCAGTCGCTAACCCGCCCCCTGCCGGGTGTGCGGAGCAAGGTAAGTGCTTTGAGTCTTTTCTCAGCACCTCAGCTGCGGGTCGCCCCGTCGCCGCCCAACGCTGCCCTACCTGCTCCGCCCCGCCGGGTACGTCAAATTAATCGTCCCTTTGGTGCCCCTAGCGCAGAGGTTGGACGCGTGGCTTTCACTTCCCAACCCGTCTCGCTGGCTGGCCCGGACCATCCGACTCGGTTACGCAATTCAGTTTGCCAGGCCCCCCGCCCCCCTTCATGGGCATCCGCTTTTCCGCAGTACACGGCGAACACGCCCACTCCCTGCGCGCGGAAATCGCGACTCTTCTGGCCAAAGACGCGATAGAGCCTGTCCCTCCAACCGAGATGAAGATGGGTTTCTACAGCCCTTACTTCATCGTACCCAAGAAAAGCGGCGGCTTACGACCAATCTTGGACCTGCGAGTTCTCAACCGAGCGTTGCACAAACTCCCGTTCAAAATGCTCACGCTTAACCTGCGTCCGGCATCTAGATTGGTTCGCAGCGGTAGACCTGAAGGACACGTACTTCATGTCTCCACCCTGCCCCGACACCGCCCCTACTTGCGGTTTGCGTTCGGGGGCCAGGTGTATCAGTACAAGTCCTCCCCCTCGGCCTGTCTCTGTCCTCTCACGAGAGTTACTATGCAAAACTCACAGAGATCAGGTGCTCAGGCACCTCAGCCGTCTGGGGCTTCAGGTCAACTGGGAAAAGAGCCAGCTCACTCCAGTTCAGAGCATCTCTTTTCTCAGGATGGAGTTAGACTCGGTCTCAATGTCGGCACGTCTCACCAACGAGCGTGCCCAGTCAGTGTTGAACTGCCTCGCCGCCTTCAGGCCAGGCACAGCGGTCCCCTTAAAACTTTTCCAGAGGCTCCTGGGGCATATGGCATCCTCCGCGGCGGTCGCGCCGCTGGGGTTGATGCATATGAGACCGCTCCAACACTGGCTCCAGACCCGAGTCCCGAGACGAGCATGGCGCCACGGCGCCGTATGCAACGGGCACGCAGCCTCAGGCCGTTGGAAAGGGGCCCAGCTGCGTTGGCACATCAACTGCCTCGAGTTGTTGACCGTCCTTTTGGCCCTGCGGAAGTTTCTCCCGTTAATTCGGGACGAACATATCCTAGTCAGGTCGGACAGCACCACTGCGGTCGCGTACATAAATCGCCAAGGCGGCGTACGCTCCCGTCACATGTCACAACTCGCCCGTCGTCTCCTCCTTTGGAGCCAGCACCGACTCAAGTCGCTGCGTGCCACTCACATCCCCGGCAACCTCAATGTGATAGCGGACGTGCTGTCATGACAATGCTTGTCTGGCGGAGAGTGGAGGCTTCACCCCCACTCGGTGCAGCTGATTTGGGAACGGTTCGGCAAGGCCCAGGTAGACCCCTCTGCCTCCCGAGAGACCTCCCACTGCCCGCTCTGGTACGCCCGTTAAGAGGCTCCCCTCGGGGCAGATGCACTGGCACACAGCTGGCCGGTGGGGCTGCGCAAGTACGCATTCCCCCCAGTGAGCCTTCTTGCACAGGTGCTGTGCAAGGTCAGGGAGGACGAGGAGCAAGTCACTCTCGTGGCTCCTTACTGGCCCACCCGGGCCTGGTTCTCGGACCTCATAATCCTCGCGACAGCCCCTCCCTGGCGAATTCCCCTGAGGAAGGACCTTCTTTCTCAGGGACGGGGCACGCTCTGGCATCCGCACCCAGACCTCTGGAACCTCCACGTCTGGTCCCTGATGCGGAAGATCTAGCTGGTCTACCACCCACGGTCGTAGCCACGTTCAACCAAGCCAGAGCCCCTTCTACCAGGCAACTCTACGCCCTGAAATGGCGTCTGTTCGTGAATTGGTGTTCTTCCCGGGCAGAAGACCCACAGAGGTGCGCAGTTAGGTCTGTGCTCCTGTTCCTACAGGAGAGGTTGGGGGGGGAGGCTGTCCCCATCCACCTCGAAGGTGTATGTTGCCACTATTGCAGCTCACCACAACCCAGTAGACAGCAACTCTCTGGGTAAGCACGACTTAATCATCAGGTTCCCAAGAGGTGCCCGGAGGTTAAAAACCCCTCCTGGCCAAACCTGTTCCCCTCCTGGGGATCTCTCGGTGGTCCTCGCCGGTCTTCAGAGATCCCCCCCGAGTCGCTAGAATCAGTTGGCTCAGGGCACTCTCCTGAAAAGACGGCCCTGCTGATCGCGCTCACTTCCATCAAGAGGGTCGGGGACCTGCAAGCGTCCCCTACTAACGACACATGCCTGGAGCTCGGTCCGGCAGATACTCATGTGATCCTAAGACCTCGACTGGGCTATGTGCCCATGGTTCCTACCATGCCCTCTGGAGATCAGGTAGTGAACCTACAAGCGCTACCCCGGGAGGAGGCAGACCCAGCCCCTCTCACTGTCGTGTCCGGTACGTGCCTTGTGTGCCTACCTGGACCGCCCTAGAGCTTCAGGCGCTCTCAGCAGCTCTTTGTCTGCTTTGGAGGACCAGCAGAAAGGGAATGCTGTCTCCAAACAGAGGTGTCTCACTGGGTGATGGATGCCATTCAGTTGGCCTATCACACCCAGGCCATGCCCCCCACTTACGGGTTCGAGCCCACTCCACTAGGAGCGTGACATCCTCATGGGCACTGGCGAGGGGCACCTCCCTAGCAGACATTCGCAGAGCTGCGGGCTGGGCAGCACCTAACACCCTTATGATCTCAGGGTTGAGTCAGTCTCGTCCCGTGTTCTCTCAGGTCCGAGCCCGTAGAACTCGGTACACGTCGACGATCTGACCGGGTGAACCGCTTGTTCCAGCGCCGTTTCCCTCTGCCGAGGCAAAACAGTGCGCTTTTGCCCCAGAGGACCCAGGTCCCTGGTTGATTCCTCCCTAGCACTTCGGACCCGCAGCAGTTCATCGGAGGTCCAGTCCACTACGGGTACCTCCGGCTACCCCTACTGGAATAAGTGCTCCACAGATCAGGCCTCCTACGGGACTCCTCCTGTGTGTATTTCCGCGGCACGGTCACCTTACGAGCTGACCCGCGTCTCCCTTAGGCAGTCCTTCGCTGCCCTCCGGTCGCCGTGTTGTAGCAACTCCCCCCTCCTTGAGGTTGGATCTACCACCGTGCCATTTCCTTCCACATGCCTAAGTGGCCATGTGATGTATTTTGCCACCTTTACCTCCCCTGTTGGGCGGGTGTGGCCTCCGCAGGGTCTTTTCCCCCTAAGAATAGGAATTCGGAATAAGACCCCCTTCCCTCGATGCGGTAAGGGCCCCGGCTGCTCTTGCTCTATGCCGAGAAAACATAGAGAGAAAAGAGGCCCAGCCAGGCTTGGCCCGTTCCCTAGTTGGGAGCGTCACCTTGTTCCCCCCTGGGTAACCAAAAGGATGCTGACGCTTTTTCGGGGCATTGGGGAAGAGTACGTGCAGCCTGAACACAGTTGGTCGCTTGTGCACGTGCAAAATACCTGCCCGCTTCTGTGTCAGCAGTACACGTACACGGCTCAGCGCATGGCGAGTTTTGAAGTGGACCCCTAGTGTCGCTTCTTCGACACGACGTCGAAGTGAGCGACAGACGGGGAACGTCTCGGTTACGTATGTAACCTCCGTTCCCTGATGGAGGGAACGAGACGTCGTGTCTTCCCGGCCACGTCGCTGAGCCGAGCCGCTGAGATGCCTGGAACACTCCCGGGTCCTCAGAAAAATCCTGAATGAACGAGCGTATTTCTCTCGCCTTTATATCCGTATCCGGAGGCGGAGTATGCAAATACTGTTCGCCAACTCTCATTGGCCTTTTTTCATAGATCAGAGGTATCTTTCGGCGCTCAAGAGAGACCCCTAGTGTCGCTTCTTCGACACGACGTCTCGTTCCCTCCATCAGGGAACGGAGGTTACATACGTAACCGAGACGATCTTCAGAAGTGATATGATAGGTGTGGGTAGGACTGTACAATAATTAAATATCAATATGTATCGCAATATAATTTTTTTCAATAACGGTGATATGATTTTTAAACACATTTAGGCTACATTTCAGCATTTGCCACTGACTAACGTGCAGGGCGCAGCCGTCAGTTCATTGTATTCAAGCCGAGCGGAAATAGAAGAACACTATTGGCTATGTGCGTGACATGGCAATTTTTTGAAAGGGACACAAACAATAGGGCCAAAATTCTACATCTATAGGATGTGTGTACACAGAAGACTTATTTCACCACGTGGTCATATTATAATTATTAGGGATGCACCGATTGTGAAATTCTGGGCCGATACCGATGTTTAAAATAACAATTTGGCCGATGGCCGATACGATTTTTTTTTGTTTGTTTATTTTGTTTTTTCTGATATTTAATCCCACTTTTGTGCCAGTGAAACTCTTTCAATCACACTTTCTGTAGAGCAAAAGGCATTTACACTTAACTTGGATGTTTACATGGATTTATACAGTTAATCAGCCCGAAGTAGCTTTGATAGTTTCATAGGCATTGCATGATGAAAACAATTCTTTTTTCATTGTGCAGAGCAAATAATGTGTTGCACTTAGTTAGAAGAGCAGATGCTGCAGCAGTGATAGACTCCGCTTGAGTGACAAAAAAAATTGAAATTACACATTAAATAAAATTAAACCCAGTAATGTAACAACAGGAATGCCGCCGATGGTAAAGAAGTAAAAGTACAAAAAATTTAGTGAGAGTAAAAAGTATCCACTTTTAAATCTAGTATAAAAGTAGTTTTTTTTTTCAAAAAACGTACTCAAGTATATGTAACAGAATAAATATAACGCAGGTGGTGGGCAATATACCAGTTAAAATGGTATTCCGGTAGAAACGTGCCGTACGGAGTGTATATTGTTATCGGCCAAAAACGTAAGAATATTGTGATATACATTTTTGCTTATAAGGCCCACCCCTACATTATACTATAATACATGTGACTGGGAGCATGCAGAGATGCTAGTAATTGTGCAACATAAATAGAAATTTACTTACACACCCAAGTTAAAACATTTGCTTTCACACCAACCAAATCAACCAAACTCTGACATCATTCAGCCTCAGGTAAGCACCAAAGCTCTAGTTTGAAAGCAGTTGTCCATTTTTAGGTGGATTACAGTGAAAGTAAGCACACAATATAACAAATAAACACTTATCAGATGAACAACGAGCCAAATCAAACAAAAGAGAAAGCAAATATTCGGTTTATGCCTGATTTGGTTATATAAGCCAGAGATGTGTTCTTGGCATTGCAAACCACACCTTGCCAGTTTTCTGGAAAAGGCACAAATCTCCCAAATGTGCTGTTGAAAGTGTTCTAAAGCAGAACACAGTGGATTTAGAGCTCTGTTTCCTAAACGGGCTGGCAGGAAGACTTCATGGGAAGAAGCAGCTTTGCATTTTTGGAGATATTACTGAAGAACAGCTATAACACAACAAGTGAATGGAGGTGGCCAACATATATCATCATCCCTCACACAGTCGCAAACCCTACACTGACATAGTTATAACTGAGCCAAGATTGGCTACACACACACACACACACACACACACACACCCATAAACACATTTTCCATTAGATCTGTCCCATGTCTAATTTTAACAATTTCTCTGCTGTTCCATATGAACATTTAAAGCATAGAATCACGGACACATGCAACATCTGTTCAAAAGATTTACTTCTAAACCTCCAAGTAATTCACAATGCACATATTAATCAATAAAGTCTGGAAGCCAAGACATCTTTATAGAGGCCAGAACCAGAGAATACAGCTTGATGTTTCCATCAGGGATGAGGCATTTGTTTTGGGTTCCTCGGTTGTTTTCTAGCAGTGCCAGACCAATTTGTAATTACATCTGTGAAGATCCAAAGAAGAAACTAGTAATTAAGGCTTTACCACAGACCAATAACAGCTCCATATTTTTTTCAAGCAACTACAAAGTGAGCTTAACACAGCTATATCAACACTGAGCTGATATGGTAAGACTGTTGACTCCTGCCCAACATGTGTTTCTTTCTTGGTGATGGGAAATATCCATCTGTTGGCAGGGTAAACAGCAAAAAACATGGTACAGTAATGTATAACACCAATAAATGTATTCCGTTTCAAACGATACTATCCAATTCAACACTTCAAATCCAACCGTGAACATTGGGATAAGGTGATACGCTTTTAATTCTTTGTATCAAATCCTAGTTTTAAGGAATATTACACCCGAAAATGTACATTTTGTCATTTTCTGACAAATGTTGTTGGTTCTTGCATGTCTCATGAACGATGGTCATTGATGTCAAACCTGGTGAGATGCATCTTGACTAGAGTTCATGCGCCTACAGTTCACAACAATCCATTTTGCAGTTGTATTTGTCCATCAGTCTGAGATTTATTATAAGGGCTTGTTTAAGGATGTGTCAATGTACACCTGCATCAGATGGATGCTTTTGGAGTATTTCGGTTGCTTTGCGTCATAACATTTTTTTTAGGTCTCTGTGTCAAGTTAAACGAAGTTTGAAACTTAGAAAAACACATCTTGAGATCCCTGCCTTCGGATTTGCACTCCATCAAGATGTGTTTGTACGGAAGAACGAGTTCTCATCTTGTGTTGTCTGCTCTTGGTAAGTGTGGTTTGTTCCCTGTCTGTTTGAGCTGTGTATTGCCTATCCAGCGAGTTTCGCTTACTGCCCCATGGAGAAAACAGGTGGTACTCCATGCTTATTTCGAAGGAATATTCCTTATCGGGGTCCGGGAATGATTGATTGCGTATAAAGTTTTTAACATAATTTTTTTATGTAATTAATTGAACAGAATTATCAAGTTAAATCAACAGCCTAATCTTGAAGCGTTATATTTGAATATTTACATTTCGTCCCTTTCCTCACACAACACTATATTGCTTTGGATGGTTTTAGAACACTTGGGATATAGCACAGAAGTCATATGGACTACATTGGTTTTTTGGTCATTTCACAGGATGTAGCACAACGGTAAATACATTCATCCAGTGCATGTTGGGCCGTTCACACTGTGCTTGCACAATTTATATATATATATATATATATATATATATAGAACAGAATGCAGGTGTCTCTTCGAGATCCAGTTTTTAACACTTTAGACATCTAAAAAATGTGGCACTCCGACACGAGACACTAATAATACAGCAAGATGCAGCACAATAGAGCTGTCCAGCCATGATGTCAATTTGTAAACAAACCCGGAACAGAATTCCCTCAGGATTAGGGAATTATAATGGTGTTTTTTTTAATTTCTTAGTTAAATAAGGTCTGTGGTAAACATTACTTGATGATATTGCTTTGTTCTACGACATAAATTACACACAGTCATACCTCAAAACGTCAATTTTGAAGCTGCCATGTTTTTAATTTTTTTAATAATGCAATTTAAATATGGCTCCAAAATTCACATTTGAGGTATAACAGTGTAATTTATGTCGTAGAACAAAACGGTATGATTACCGCAGACCTTATTTTACTAATAAGTTGAAAAAAAAAACATTATAAACACCCATAGGAAAATGGGTTTTCACCTGAGGTAGCTCATGGCTAATTATCTTCTGGGTTTTTGGACAACAACCCGAACCCGAAAAAACGACGGATGCAAAAACAAGTTCGGTGTGAACGCACCCTAACTCTTTTGTGTTACACATAAGAAAGAGAAAAATACGGATTTGAACGACGTGAGAGTGAGTAAATAATAACCTAATTTTAATTTAGGCTGTGAACCATCCCTTTAAACGGGAAGATTACTCCATTTATGGTTTAACCGGCCTTATTTTCGGTCAAACTTTTAGTCACTAGTAAAACTAGTTGCAACCATATGGCATTGTGTCTTTTTTACAGTCTATGATTGTGACCAGTTGAATGGTTCAGAAAACCTGTCAGTGCTTGTCCTGGCTTCACAGGAGGTCTTCTGAGAATGCACATGGATATGGCATTGCGGCATGATTAATAAAACATGTCAAAATCCATCCTATTAATGATGACACCTGGAAGACGACACTGAACCGGCCCGCGTCAACCGCATCGCATCTGTTCATCAATATGCTGATCTGACGAGATCTGACCCAGTAATAAATACATCATCGGCATCATACATTTATAGTTTATAGTAGTTATAATGCAGTCCAAATGTCGTTTGATGGTTGTGAAGAATCTTATTACGCACCCAGTATACCGAATCTAAACGTTTATTTAAACGTAAATATAAAAGTTTACATCAGTGTAAAGCTTGACAGTTGACAGTTTCCAGTGAACTTTGACCATGCAAACATTTCTGTTTGATCGTCACATCCCGTGCATATCATTATAAAACACACTTATGAAAGTTTATTAGCACTAGTATCATATGATTTAGTTACAGTGGCGTCTTTACTTCATTTAATCCAAAACATTCCCGTAACGTGACATTCAGACCCGTCCCACAAGCCCTCGCAACAATAAACAAAACATTCAGTAGCTTCAGTTCCAAAGTTACCTGAGCCATACTGCATTGTGCAACTGTAAAATTGTATTCACAACTCGTACCTTCTTTCAGCCATGATCCTCACATTGTATGGAAGAATGGGGGTGAAAGCAGTGAGATTTGCCCTCTGTCAGAACTCCACGGCTTGTTCTAAACTGTGACTATGAATCGCAGTCTCTCTGTACCAATTGAGTTTGAGACAGACGGTGCTGGAGTGGGTTATTCCCCCCGCACTCTGGGTAATCGGATCTCCGTGCTCTCTCTACGGAGGTCTACTTGAGTTTGACTGTTTGTGGTAAAAGTTCTTATGTGGAGCGTCGCCATCTGGTGGCGAGTCAAAGCACTACAAGCGGGCCGCCCAAAGAGGATCAACGCTGCTACTCACTATCGTGGACAGTAACGCCATCTGCTGGTGGCCCAAAAATGTAAATTCTCTCATCATTTACTCACACTTGTACCATCCCAGATGTGTACAACTTTCTTTTTTCTGCTTAACACAAACAAATTTTTTTTTTAGAAGAATATTTCAGCTCTGTAGGTCCATACAATACAAGTGAATGGGAACCAGAAATTTGAAGGTCCAAAAAGCACACAAACGCAGCATAAAAGTCATCAATATGACTTTAGTGGTTTAATCCATGTCTTCAGAAAAAATATGACAAGTGTGAGAGAGAAACAGATAAACGTTTGTCATTTTTTAAATATAAAGCTCTACTTTCAATTTAACTTCCAACATTCTTCTTCTGTTGTTTTTCACGATTCATATTCTCCATGCATATCATCACCTACTGGGCAGGGAGGAGCGTTTATAGTAAAATGGATTTACAGAGCTGAGATATTCTTCTAAAAATTGTTGTTTTGGTTCAGAAAAGAAAGAAAGTCATACACATCTGGGATGGAATAATGCTGAGTAAATGATGAGAGAATTTTCTTTTTTAAGTGAACCATCCTTTAATGATGCTTTTGGATAAACATTCAAAAAAGACTCAAAATGGAGAGTAATGCCATCTGTAAATGAAGTACAAGCAAGCTGCTCATATATGAACATCATGGTTCTTTTTCTTAAGTAGATGCTATAGCGAGTTGGTGTGTAGTGCAATTTTTGGTCCACAGAAGAGAGGAAGTTATTTATTTTTTTTTTGTAATATCTCTAAACACAGTAAAACACTGATTAAAGAAGATATCACATGTTGTGTGGTATGACTGCATTAATGTATTATAACGACATTAATAGTAATAATAATAATACAACATAATTTCAAAATAATAATCATCATGACTTGAAAATATAAATATTTTTTTTAAATGTATTTTTAAATCAGGAGTATATTTCCCATAAAGTATTTTATTGTAGTATTACAATGTAAAAGTAATACATTAAAATTTTGATGAATTACTTGTGGCATGAGAAATGTAATTAAGAACAGATTGTTGCTATATTATAAATAACCATTCTTTATCACACCATGTCCATCCATCCATCCATCCATCCATCCATCCATCTATCTATCTATCTATCTATCTATCTATCTATCTATCTATCTATCTATCTATCTATCTATCTATCATCATCAGTCTTTCTTTTCTATCTATCTATCTATCTATCTATCTATCTATCTATCTATCTATCTATCTATCTATCTATCATCAGTCTTTCTTTTCTATCTATCTATCTATCTATCTATCTATCTATTTATCTATCTATCTATCTATCATCATCAGTCTTTCTTTTCTATCTATCTATCTATCTATCTATCTATCTATCTATCTATCTATCTATCTATCTATCTATCATCATCATCAGTCTTTCTTTTCTATCTATCTATCTATCTATCTATTTATCTATCTATCTATCTATCTATCTATCTATCTATCATCATCAGTCTTTCTTTTCTATCTATCTATCTATCTATCTATCTATCTATCTATCTATCTATCTATCTATCTATCATCATCAGTCTTACTTTTCTATCTATTTATCTATCTATCTATCTATCTATCTATCTATCTATCTATCTATCTATCTATCATCATCAGTCTTTCTTTTCTATCTATCTATCTATCTATCTATCTATCTATCTATCTATCTATCTATCTATCTATCTATCTATCTATCTATCTATCTATCTATCATCAGTCTTTCTTTTCTATCTATCTATCTATCTATCTATCTATCTATCTATCTATCTATCTATCTATCTATCTATCTATCTATCTATTTATCTATCTATCTATCTATCATCATCAGTCTTTCTTTTCTATCTATCTATCTATCTATCTATCTATCTATCTATCTATCTATCTATCATCATCAGTCTTTCTTTTCTATCTATCTATCTATCTATCTATCTATCTATCTATTTATCTATCATCATCAGTCTTACTTTTCTATCTATCTATCTATCTATCTATCTATCTATCTATCTATCTATCTATCATCATCATCAGTCTTTCTTTTCTATCTATCTATCTATCTATCTATCTATCTATTTATCTATCTATCTATCTATCTATCTATCATCATCAGTCTTTCTTTTCTATCTATCTATCTATCTATCTATCTATCTATCTATCTATCTATCTATCTATCTATCATCATCAGTCTTTCTTTTCTATCTATCTATCTATCTATCTATCTATCTATCTATCTATCTATCTATCTATCTATCATCAGTCTTTCTTTTCTATCTATCTATCTATCTATTTATCTATCTATCTATCTAACTATCTATCTATCATCATCAGTCTTTCTTTTCTATCTATCTATCTATCTATCTATCTATCTATCTATCATCATCAGTCTTACTTTTCTATCTATCTATCTATCTATCTATCTATCTATCTATCTATCTATCTATCTATCTATCTATCTATCTATCTATCTATCTATCATCAGTCTTTCTTTTCTATCTATCTATCTATCTATTTATCTATCTATCTATCTATCATCATCAGTCTTTCTTTTCTATCTATCTATCTATCTATCTATCTATCTATCTATCTATCTATCTATCTATCTATCTATCTATCTATCTATCATCAGTCTTTCTTTTCTATCTATCTATCTATCTATCTATCTATCTATCTATCTATCTATCTATCTATCTATCTATCTATCATCATCAGTCTTACTTTTCTATCTATCTATCTATCTATCTATCTATCATCATCAGTCTTACTTTTCTATCTATCTATCTATCTATCTATCTATCTATCTATCTATCTATCTATCTATCTATCTATCTATCTATCATCATCAGTCTTTCTTTTCTATCTATCTATCTATCTATCTATCTATCTATCTATCATCAGTCTTTCTTTTCTATCTATCTATCTATCTATCTATCTATTTATCTATCTATCTATCTATCATCATCAGTCTTTCTTTTCTATCTATCTATCTATCTATCTATCTATCTATCTATCTATCTATCTATCTATCTATCTATCTATCTATCATCATCAGTCTTTCTTTTCTATCTATCTATCTATCTATCTATCTATCTATCTATCTATCTATTTATCTATCATCATCAGTCTTACTTTTCTATCTATCTATCTATCTATCTATCTATCTATCTATCTATCTATCTATCTATCATCATCATCAGTCTTTCTTTTCTATCTATCTATCTATCTATTTATCTATCTATCTATCTATCTATCTATCTATCTATCTATCATCATCAGTCTTTCTTTTCTATCTATCTATCTATCTATCTATCTATCTATCTATCTATCTATATCTATCTATCATCATCAGTCTTTCTTTTCTATCTATCTATCTATCTATCTATCTATCTATCTATCTATCTATCTATCTATCTATCTATCATCAGTCTTTCTTTTCTATCTATCTAGCTATCTATCTATCTATCTATCTATCTATCTATCTATCATCATCATCAGTCTTACTTTTCTATCTATCTATCTATCTATCTATCTATCTATCTATCTATCTATTTATCTATCATCATCATCAGTCTTTCTTTTCTATCTATCTATCTATCTATCTATCTATCTATCTATCTATCTATCTATCTATCTATCTATCATCAGTCTTTCTTTTCTATCTATCTATCTATCTATCTATCTATCTATCTATCTATCTATCTATCTATCATCATCAGTCTTTCTTTTCTATCTATCTATCTATCTATCTATCTATCTATCTATCTATCTATCTATCATCATCATCAGTCTTTCTTTTCTATCTATCTATCTATCTATCTATCTATCTATCTATCTATCTATCTATCTATCATCATCAGTCTTTCTTTTCTATCTATCTATCTATCTATCTATCTATCTATCATCATCATCAGTCTTTCTTTTCTATCTATCTATCTATCTATCTATCTATCTATCTATCTATCTATCTATCTATCTATCATCATCATCATCAGTCTTTCTTTTCTATCTATCTATCTATCTATCTATTTATCTATCTATCTATCTATCTATCTATCATCATCAGTCTTTCTTTTCTATCTATCTATCTATCTATCTATCTATCTATCATCATCAGTCTTTCTTTTCTATCTATCTATCTATCTATCTATCTATCTATCTATCTATCTATCTATCTATCTATCTATCTATCATCAGTCTTTCTTTTCTATCTATCTATCTATCTATTTATCTATCTATCTATCTAACTATCTATCTATCATCATCAGTCTTTCTTTTCTATCTATCTATCTATCTATCTATCTATCTATCATCATCAGTCTTACTTTTCTATCTATCTATCTATCTATCTATCTATCTATCTATCTATCTATCTATCTATCTATCTATCTATCTATCATCAGTCTTTCTTTTCTATCTATCTATCTATCTATTTATCTATCTATCTATCTATCATCATCAGTCTTTCTTTTCTATCTATCTATCTATCTATCTATCTATCTATCTATCTATCTATCTATCTATCTATCTATCTATCTATCATCAGTCTTTCTTTTCTATCTATCTATCTATCTATCTATCTATCTATCTATCTATCTATCTATCTATCTATCTATCTATCTATCATCATCAGTCTTACTTTTCTATCTATCTATCTATCTATCTATCTATCATCATCAGTCTTACTTTTCTATCTATCTATCTATCTATCTATCTATCTATCTATCTATCTATCTATCTATCATCATCAGTCTTTCTTTTCTATCTATCTATCTATCTATCTATCTATCTATCTATCATCAGTCTTTCTTTTCTATCTATCTATCTATCTATCTATCTATTTATCTATCTATCTATCTATCATCATCAGTCTTTCTTTTCTATCTATCTATCTATCTATCTATCTATCTATCTATCTATCTATCTATCATCATCAGTCTTTCTTTTCTATCTATCTATCTATCTATCTATCTATCTATCTATCTATCTATTTATCTATCATCATCAGTCTTACTTTTCTATCTATCTATCTATCTATCTATCTATCTATCTATCTATCTATCATCATCATCAGTCTTTCTTTTCTATCTATCTATCTATCTATCTATTTATCTATCTATCTATCTATCTATCTATCTATCTATCTATCTATCATCATCAGTCTTTCTTTTCTATCTATCTATCTATCTATCTATCTATCTATCTATCTATATCTATCTATCATCATCAGTCTTTCTTTTCTATCTATCTATCTATCTATCTATCTATCTATCTATCTATCTATCTATCTATCTATCATCAGTCTTTCTTTTCTATCTATCTAGCTATCTATCTATCTATCTATCTATCTATCTATCATCATCATCAGTCTTACTTTTCTATCTATCTATCTATCTATCTATCTATCTATCTATCTATCTATCTATTTATCTATCATCATCATCAGTCTTTCTTTTCTATCTATCTATCTATCTATCTATCTATCTATCTATCATCAGTCTTTCTTTTCTATCTATCTATCTATCTATCTATCTATCTATCTATCTATCTATCTATCATCATCAGTCTTTCTTTTCTATCTATCTATCTATCTATCTATCTATCTATCATCATCATCAGTCTTTCTTTTCTATCTATCTATCTATCTATCTATCTATCTATCTATCTATCTATCATCATCAGTCTTTCTTTTCTATCTATCTATCTATCTATCTATCTATCTATCTATCATCATCATCAGTCTTTCTTTTCTATCTATCTATCTATCTATCTATCTATCTATCTATCTATCTATCATCATCATCATCAGTCTTTCTTTTCTATCTATCTATCTATCTATCTATCTATCTATCTATCTATCTATCTATCTATCATCAGTCTTTCTTTTCTATCTGTCTATCTATCTATCTATCTATCTATCTATCTATCTATCTATCTATCTATCTATCTATCTATCTATCTATCATCATCAGTCTTTCTTTTCTATCTATCTATCTATCTATCTATCTATCTATCTATCTATCTATCTATCATCATCAGTCTTTCTTTTCTATCATCTATCTATCTATCTATCTATCTATCTATCTATCTATCTATCTATCTATCTATCTATCTATCATCAGTCTTTCTTTTCTATCTATCTATCTATCTATCTATCTATCTATCATCATCAGTCTTTCTTTTCTATCTATCTATCTATCTATCTATCTATCTATCTATCTATCTATCTATCTTCATCACAGAAAACATAAAGGTAAAAAGACGAGTTTTAGAGCGCATAACTTGGGCATTCAACACTTTATTCACAAAGTAATAAGCACTATCAAATGTTCACTGATAAACCAAAACAAAAATATAGGTATGATAAATCTATAGAACTGAACAAGACTGTTAAAACCATCTCATCTCTTAGAATTTTGTCAAAAACAGGCATTCCTGTGAAAGTGACAAATTAAAAGGTCTCTCTTTCTCTCTTTCAGACTTCTCTCCAAAAAACATACACAATCCCAGACAAAACTGCTTTTAGTACAGCCATGAGTGCTGGGAGGGAGGGTGGTACATACTGATATGACATAAAAGAATAGGGACTCAGATTGACATTGCCTCTATATTGTCCTCAGTAAATAAACAATGTCCAAAAACACAATGAACTGCACTAATGAAGTATGCCAGAGTAAGTGGACTGATCTAGGATCAGTCTGGAAATCAATAAGAAACCAAACTGATCTCAAAACAGGTCTTAATGAAATACATTGGTCATTGATTTGAATAATTAAATCAATGACAAAAACATCATCAGAAAAAAAAAAAAAACAGAATATATGAATTGTTGAAAAAATACACGGCATAAATAATGGAACCTGAAGCTAGAGTGATATCTTTATGCATGGTGATTGGTTCAATTTCAAATGTATCATAAAAAATATACTTTAACCATTTACATGAATTGAAAACACACATTAAAATACATACATCCATTTAATATATTTGCTCTGATATTAGTAGCATTGTGTATAGCAAAATGTCTTTAAGAACAAGCTAGGGTTACAAATATGACAGCATTATCAATACATCAAATCATTATTTGTCGTGTGCTAGAGGTTCAACATACCACATTTTTGTCAGCCAAATACAGATTATGGGATTTCAATGACTGATTCATCAAAAGAAACTCATAGTACTGCAACAAGCAGCATGAAGATGTGCCACAATATTTGCTATAAAAAAAAAACAAATGACCTTGAAACATACATCAGAAGCAACAATTGAAATCTGAATCTGAATGTTGGTGCAGCTATCATTATGAGGACTCTCCATAGACATAATGACTTTTATACTGTACGAACTATAGATTCTATCCCCTAAACCTAAACCCTAAACCTAACCCTCACAAAAAAACTATGTATTTTTACATATAAAACAAAACAAAAAAACATTTAGCATGTTTTTTAAGCGATTTGAATTATGGGGACACCAGAATGTCCTCATTACCACATTTATAGCATAATACCCTTTTAATTACCAGTTTATAACCTAAAAAAATGTCTTTGCAAACCACCCAAACCCGCTCGCTCACACACACACACATCACACACACACACACACACACACACACACACACACACATGTACACGCACACGCACATATTTACCATTGACCAACAGTATTTTGAGGTGTTATTCAGTGAAGTTGTAAGGCTGTAAATGACATTGTCCCACAATGGGAGTCCGGAGACTCCTTCAAATAGAGACAAACGTTCAAGAGACACCAAGCAAGGTAGAAGCAGCCATCAAGGACTATGGTGCAAACTAGACACAACAACTCATTCTTTGTTATTCAACAAAGGTTTACTCTATTTTTACTGCAATGAATATTAAGCCACCTTTTCACTGCATCTGACAAATCAGACAAAGATTGGAAGTCATACATTTCCAATGTAGAGTCACACAGGGACGGTGTGGCATTTCCTCCATCTGCGGATATGGAATTTTTAGATCCAATTTGAGCTTGGGATGCGTTGGAATATTTGAACTTGTGGACTAGACCAAATGCAGTGTGTTCAATTTAAAACTATGACTGTGAAGTGAGAAATATATATAAAAAATGTGTCCTAAACTTTATTCTAAATGCTTGATACTGCTGTAGAATGGACACCAATGAATGTACAAGTCAGAAAAGAACGTTTACATTGCAAATATATCACAAGTCATTTGTAATTAAGTGTGTGAATAAATATGTACATGTATCATTTATGAATTTGTACTTCCTTTGTTGAATAATTGTTTTGCTTTTTATTATTATAAAATATCATAAAACAGCTGTATTATCAGCAATAATAATAATAATAATAATAATAAAATACTGAGTGAATATGAATGAATTTTATTTAATTATTCCATGTGTAAAAAAAAAAAAAAAAATCACACACAGTAATGTTATTCTGAGGCTTGGTCGCAAACCTAACCCCCCGCATAAAACCAACCTTCCTAAGTTTCATTGACATATTTTAATACTTCTATTAGAGTTGTTGATTTTACGCGTTAAATTTGTGCGATTAATTACATTAAAAATAACATTAAAAAGCATTAATAAAAAAAGTAATCATGCCCATTGACTCATAAGTAAATTCTGTAATAAAAGTGTGTATTTTCCTCCCATCGGAGCAATTTACGTGTGAACTTACTTTGTGCTTTTACGAATTTCAAAGATTCAACCTTGCCACAGCGTTCTAAAAATGTGCCGTTTATGATGCTGTGTACCAGTGAGATCCAAAAGTGTCTGACATACACATAGATAGATCAACAATTAAAAATAGGGGAACGCAAGAATGTGTCCTGTGAGAACAGCTAGGACAGTTTGATGAACTCAATTGTGAAATGGATTGCTGTTGACTGTATGCTTGTTTCATTATATGGGAATAAAAAAAAACTATTCTTCTATGACTATGACTTCTAAAGCCCCCACCCCCTCACCACCTCCCTTGTGGACACCCATCCATTATACGTGATTGCCCCCATAATGTGATCATTCTACATCAGGGCCTGATCTATGCTATTCATTGTGATTAATCAGATTAAATAAAAATCGATTGACAGTCCGGGTGCTCTGGCATCGTGTTTTTCGACTGCTTTCTCCCTAGTGATGAATACAATCCATTGCAACAGAACTGTTTATAATGACTGCCACAAGTGGGCGAAATGCAACAGTGTTGTCAGAGCGAATGTCGGAGACAGTAAAAAGGCGGCTTATCCTCCCCACCCTTTCCCAAATCCCACTTCGAAAAAAAGATAATAGAATAAAAACAAAGTGAGAATTCTTTCAAAGTTAAAAGATAAAAAGATGTGCTCTGTTGAAGCCTTGTTGATCTCATGGCCAGTTTTGGGAAAATGGACTGACAGTAGAGTCAGAGAGTGTTGCAGCTCTTCTGAGGCCGGTTGATAACTGAGGAAATGGAGCGAGGAGAAAAACAAACAGAAGGATTGTACGCTGGCATTAAACCTTCCATTTCTTCATTACTGAAAATGTATTTTCAGTTGTCTAAAGAGGGAGGGAATAAGAAAGAGGAACGCTAAACGAGAGTCAAATCGTTGCCTCCAAAATATCATTGCAGTCACGGTGGGTGGAGCTTAACCCTCCTGTCTGTGTCCTGTTAATAAGCTCCACCTCTTCCTCCTCATCACTGTCCATCCCCTCTGTCTCCAATCCTTCTTTTTGTCTGTCCCCTTTCAGCTCATTTAGGTGCTTGGGAGGAGCCACCTCTGACCGAACAGGTGGCATGGCATGTGATGATGACGACGAGGAAGAAGAAGAAGAAGAGGTACGTCCCCCCTGATTAAGCCCCAAAGCGTCTCTCAAAACCTCAGCGCCTGCCTCCTTCAACAAAAGAGCGGGTGTGGCCAGAGTGGTCAGGTAGATGACTGAAGCGGACTGGCTGGAGGAGGACACCAAGGCGTGGCCTCGCCCTGTCTCTCCATCTATTGGGTGGGGCGGAGAGTAGGGCTGGTTGTCGTTGCTGAGGAGGGTGAACATGCGATCCACAGAGCGGCTGAAATGAGCCCAGTCTTCCAGGCTGAGGGTGAAGTTGAGTTTGAGATCATAGGCGTGCTCATCAAGTCTGTACAAAGGTTTAAGTTCTGACCAGTTCGACTCCCCTGGAAACAGGTCAGTGTCTTCCGGGACTTCCTCTTTCCAGAGCCTATCCTTCCCATCCTTCCCAAATTTGTCCTCTGTGAGACAAAAAACAAAACAAAACACAAACACCCACACAAAACACTGTTAAGTGGAAAAAAAAGAAAAAAATAGACGGTCAATCAAAAGGCGCTGAATATAAAGTGGAAACATCTACTGTATATATGGAGATAGATCGATGCTTGTGATTTCATGTTAGAAGGGTCGTTCATCTGAACATGTTCTGCCATTATTTCCTCACCCTCGTGTTGTTCCAAACCTTTATGACTTTCTTTCTTCCATGGAACACAAAAGGAGATGTATTTCACTTTTATTGTATTGAAAAAAGATGCATTGAAAGCAAATGGTAACATCAGTGTTAATCTTGTCAAGGAAATTGTGTTTGCTAAAATGGTTTAATTAAAAAATACTGCTGAGAAAAATGTGTAGAGAAAAAAAAATACTGGAATATATTAACAATGCACTAAAACTGACTACATTTACATGGACACCAGGTATTGGCTTATGGCGAGAAAACAGTTTCTTTCGAGAAAGCAACGTTCCCATTTACATGCACTGTATAAGCGCATAGTCTTTACTCCGTATACAAGCAGCTCGGTCAGTAAGCAGCTTTCTCCACAGACATGTCGTTTCTCCATGACGCTTGTGTAAATAACAAACATAGTATCTGAGGAAGACTTCAATATTTGATTCTCTGTTGCTTCACTTTACTTCCAGATATTCCAGAGTTGTTGCTGTGTTTGTTTTCTTCACTTTCTATCATGATCTGTAGTGGAATTGCGCTGCAATAGTGGGGTTTCCCTCTTACATACGTTTCCCCCAGTGCACTTGAGTGCATAGTAAACATGAGGGACCTTCGATATTTTACATTATTGTATATATATTATGTATAGGTATAGTTTATAGTGTATGTGATTTTCATACTGTTGTCCAGGAAATGATGAATTCTTTCTGCTGTCTGACTTGTTGTTGGCTCCATCCTATAACTTTTGTTATCTGGTCTGCTCACACAAATGCACACTCTTCAAAAACCAGTTAGAACGCCGCTTATGTCTTGACATTTAGCCATATTCTGGAGGAGAAACCCAGATATGTTAAACCGCTTTCTCTCAGTCCCTTAAATGCAGTAAGGAAATCGCTGTTTGCATATGTTTGATGCATATTTAAATAATTGTAAGAAGTTTCTAATTTTTTTCAAAATATTTGATCATTTGTAATTTATTTAATAAAAGTTTGGTCTGTTACAGTTTGATACATGTTTTTGTAATGCCATTTTTGTCGACTAATATGATACGCTGTTTTAATCAGAGTATTTTACAAACATAATCAATATGACATTATGACAATATTGATTTAAATTAATTTAAAGGAGTTTCTTCAGAAGACACAAATTTTGAAAAAAAAAAAACTGTATATGTACACTGGGAAACATTATTTGGTGTCCACAGAAGACAGAAAGTCATACAGGATTGGAACAGCATACAGGTGATTAAATGATGATAGAATTTTAAATTTTGTGTGAACTATCCCTTTAAATAAAAATAAATAAATAAATAAAATTAAAAGTAAATGTTCATGATGGAGAAGGAGGGAAGAATGCAAATGTTTCAGGCATCGAGCATGACAATGATGAGGGGTAAGTGGTGGAAATCTTCCCTGCCATTCCGGGCAGTTTCCATGCAAATAGACAGCGAGGAAAACAACTGCCTCTACAACCTAACTCTGTATCATGCATGCCAGGCAGAATTAAATGAATTCAAGAGAGAGAGAAGAAATGAAAGAGACAGCGAGAGAGAACGGTGAGTCTGACAAGGCGGTGGCTTGGTGGCATTGTATCCTATGGACGAAAAGCAGAATTATTATCCAAACTCACAGCGATTTGGAGACAGGCTTCCTCACTTTAGGCCATTTCCGGCGCTGAAACTGCCTAATGCGACAAGCAATGATAAAACAAACTGTTACCCTGCCCCCAAACTGAAGCATGTGATAGACACGGAGCCAATCAGAAAACTCAAAGGCTTTCACACAAACATACAACAGCACCCATGGCTGAATACATGCAAGAGGAAGAGAGAGAGAGAGAGAGAGAGGGAGAGAACACGAGACACAAAGACACACACACACAGAGAGAGAGAGAGAGAGAGAGAGAGAGAGAGAGAGAGAGAGAGAGAGAGAAGGGGGCACTAGTGCTCTTCATAAGAGTGCAATATCTGAAGGAGAAGACGTCTAGATTGTCAAGGAAGTAAATGGGAGCTTAAATGCTTGCAGATTGGCCCACATATTGGTTGGGTTTGTCCTAAAATTTGTATCTCTGACAGGTTTCTTCTTACAAAAAGGTAAATAATTAGAAAAAGATTAGTTAAATTATTATAACAAGGTAAATAATTTAAAGATCATGCACATTTAATATATCAAAAGTATTGTTTTACATTTAGAACTTTTTTTTCTACAAGATAATTACATTTTGTTGTTGAAATAAATAGTTCTCATAAGTCTAGAGTAATTAACCAATTTCAATGGCAGACTGATGTTTGAATGAACAACTTTTGTTTTGTGGAGTCTGACAAATTTCCTTTTCCCATTCTTAATCTTAAAGGAATGTTCCAGGCTAAATGCAAGTTAAGCTCTATGGACATCATCTGGGGCATGCTGCTGATGCCAACATTGTATTTTTGCCCCTCAGTTGATAAAAACAAGCAAAAATCATGTTTACAGTAAAGCTCGAGCAATGGAACTCTCTCAAAAATATTTGTTTTATAAAAATTTCTATTTGTAAGATTTACAGCTTTTAATATTGACAAATTTCATGAATTAAGCAATCTTTAAATAGTGTACATATTATAAATTCAGAATAAATTAGTATTAATTTTGTATAATTATTTAATAATAAAAAAATACACTTTTTTTAAATTTATTTTTTAAGTATGTCGCATTGTACTGTTATAAATGTTCAAATATACACTGTTTCGCAAGTATAGCCACAAGTAAAAATGTTCAACTCTTGTCATGATTATGTAGAGTTTGTGAGGGGGCGTTCAGATCAAATGCGTTCCTGTGCTTAAAAAAAGCTAGATGCAGTGCAAGGAATGAAACTGAACACGCATGACTCAAGATGCGTTTTTAAGTGGTTGAAGTTTTTTAAACTTAACACGCTATCTAAAAATGAGGTGCTCATGCACAAGGCACTAAAAAAACAGTGGTCAAAGATGTCCATTTAGCACATTCTTTACATCCACCTAAAAATGATGTTGACAGGAATACACAAGCAATTGAAGTCTATGGGGCAAGGCACTGTGATGTACGTTAAAATATACACTGTTCGCAAGTATAGCCACACGTACAGTTTTTCAACTCAAATTTCCAAAATAACTATGTAAAATCTTACAGGGGGCATTCAGACCAAATCCACTGGAATTACGGTGGTAACGTATAACTACACAAGTATTCCCACTGATAAAAGAAAACATTTTGACAACTTCACAGCTCAAATAACCCACAATAGACTTCCATTATGCCCCATAGACTTCCATTATGAGTGTATTACCATAAACATAATTTTCAAAAAAAAAAAAAAATGGAACATTCCTTTAACTGCAAAACTTTTTCTGCATGACAGTGAAGTCTTCTCCTTCATTTCACATTGACGAGTGATTCCTGTGAAGCCTTTAGGTGTGTGATGTGCATCAGAATTAAACATTCACATTTAAGCTCCAAGCTATCTACAACAGAGCTGCGGAAGTGGATTAGTATCTTCATTCCAAGTAATCTTTACAGTTGCCATCTAGTCTAAATGGGGTTAAATTAATTTGGCAGTGATACCTGTATTCATCAAAGCTGCTTCTCTCTTTACCTCCTGAAGAAAAGACAATATCATTAGTTAGAGATTGTAAAAACAATGTGATGTAAAACCCCATTTATCCATACGAAAGCATCACCTGAAGGTCTACATATTCTAGGCTCCTGTCCGAGGGTCACGTGGTAGGACAAACCATGATATGCTACTTGCTATTGCTAGTCAGAGGCAGGCGTTTCACAGGAAGGGGACAATCTCATTCGAAAGAGCTTCTTATTGGACAAAAATTTGTTTGATACGCCCTTTTGAACAAGGTGAGTCATTAATATATGTTTGGTCCATTTTCCATTTGTGCTTTTACATGTTTTATCTGCTAAAAGAGAATTTTGTCAACATTTAGGAGTTGATTTCAGAAATGTTTGTCAAATATGGGTAGAAAGTGGAAAATTGCATAATCTTATTATGTTGAATCATATAAAAAAAAAATTGTGTATTTAGTTGATGCAAGTCACAATGAATGTTTTTACTCTATTCTTGCGATTATAATTTCGATGACCCTATGAGAGTGTGAGATCTGCCGAGTTCTTTCAACACAAGCTGTCCTCCAGTTAAGTTTGAATTAATCAATGACTTAATCAATTAATTCATATCACTGAAATGATCGCATCTCCTGAAAAATGGATTTCAATCCTCGTTGACAGCTTGGACATGTGAACACGGACTACATGTCAGATTCAACTTAGGACATTTAACATCATAATCTTTGACTTTATCTTGTGTGTCACAGCAGAACATGTTTGCCCTTCTGGACAGCAGCTCAGTAGGCGATGGTAAGAGCTTCTGTTTGCATAAAAAACAACAGGACAGAAAGCAAGGCAGGGCCAGGGGTCAGGTGAGGATGATGATGATGAAGATGTAATATTCCCATGTCGCTTGTCGGTCCTCACGGAGAGAAGTGTGTGTATGTGGCAACCACACTATGTGCATGTATACACTATATAAGTGTGTTTGAAGATTTTGTGTTTCTATACAAATGCATGGACATGTGTGCTGTGGAGGTGTATTTATTTCAGTGTAGAAATGCGAGTATGTGTGACTCACCCATCTCCAGGTTGCGTGTGCGGGGGTTACACTGCTTGTGGCCCTTACAGCCTCTGAGCTCCATGAGCTCAACATGCAGTTGATTAAGCACATACCGGTCCAGTGTATTGATTGCATTCACCAACTAAACATACAGAGAGAAAAAGAAAGATTTACCATAACAAAGTCTTAACGCTTCTGTGACACGTGAGATGTCATTTATTTAGCATGTTGTTTTTTGATAACATTTTCTACTTGGTTTAAAGTCATTCATTTATTTATATGGAAAAATATTCAAAATTGTGCATTAACATATTTAACGTTGTATTTTGGCTTCGCTATATGCAATGCATAATTCAAATTCATTTAAACTGACTGATCTCAGTTTGGGAGACTCTGAGCTGCCAATAAAGGGTAAAACTTTCGACTCGATAAAATGTGATGTGAAACAACATGGCGCTGATCACAGCGGAGTTTGTCTCTGGGAAAAATGCCAACAAAACTACAACTGATAAGAAACCTAATTAAGTTTTTACATTGAAACCTGTTTGAGTCAAAAGAGTAAATTAGAGTAATTCTCTAGTTTCATCCGATATGCCATTTTAAATGTTTGAGCGATATATTGCAAAATGTCACACTGCTAAACACAATGTACACTAATGTGCACTTTAGCACATTTTGTCTTTAGAAATCCTTGATTTACTGTTCATTATTCAGGATTAATGGGTTCATCCATAAACTGAAAAATGTTGCTTCAGAGGCTTTACATGGTATTAGAGTGAAAATAAGTTTTTGAGATCAGTGCAGACAGACAGCACACTGGAGGTTATATCATTCACTAAATAAGGAGCAAGGGAGCATCCTGTAGCTCTCTATGCAGCATTCAAGTGCATTCACTCCAAACTTCCTATCAAAAGTTCAGTTTCAGGCTGCAGATGATGTTTGGACCACTCAGCATGTTTGGCAGACATGGGACAATGATAATCAGTACATAGATTCAGAATTTAAAATTGGATGATGCTGGCTATTACTTAGAATCAGAATTAATTATGCAAATTTCTGATATAATGTCTGTAACATCTCAAAAACATGAATAACTAATAAAAACATACATATATATATATATCACTGACCTGATAAGGATCTGTGTTGATGTCAAAGTACTCCAGAAATCCAGTGGCAAATTCACAGAACAGGAAGTTGTGCGTCTCATTTATTGTCCTCATGCACCAGTAGGTGTTGTTATTAGCACTGGTGCATGCACAAAATGGCCCCACTGTAAACAAACATGGAATAGAGAATGAAGTGAATGATGAGTCCAGTACGGGCTCAAAGATAGTTTTGTGAATGTGTTTGTGTGTCTCACATGTCCAGAACGGAGCGGTCTGCCAGTGTTGGTTGTCATGTGTGAAGCAGGTAAGACCGGGCATGCTGCAGGTGTCATTGTTACGCAGACGCTTCAACAGCTTCCTGAGTTTCTTCTTACGCTTTTGTTCCAGCAGTAACCAGGCCTTCTTATCCTTTTCCTGCCCTTTCCTTCATAGAGAGAAAAATCAATAACATAATCAAACAAAAAGACGTGGCCTTTGTAAATGCATGAAAATGTGAAAAAAGTTCCTGCAACTTCATGTGGTTTCACTTGCTGGGGCGCAGTGAACTACCCATTTCCGAGCGGGTTTGCGAAACAAAATTTGTATGTAAATCGCCATGTAAATCGCCATGGGGGGGGCCCATTTGTGCCCCTTTGTGCCCCTTTGTGCCCCTTTACATGGCACCCCTATGCATTGCATACCTTGCAAATCTGTTTTTTGCGCCTCTGATCACATTGATGCGGGAGGGACGAGATCAATGAGGCCAATCCTGTTTCATTCTTTGAACAAACACTGATCACTAATAATGGTGGATGTTGTGAGAAGAGTAACTACTGTATTTCAATTCTAAGAAGCCAGTCTTGCCCAAATACTGTGCTTTTTTGTGCGATAGTCTGTGTGAAAGCCTGCGATTAAAAAATTCAGGGGCCGCTTCTGTTCACACACACTACCGGTCAAAAGTTTTGAAACACTTGACTGAAATGTTTCTCATGATCTTAAAAATCTTTTGATCTGAAGGCCAATGCTTCAATGTTTGTTATTTGGGGTTTAATTGGAACATAATTCCCATAGTTCCATTTCTGTTATTCCATAGTTTTGATGACTTTACAATTATTCTAAAAAATATAATAAAGATTGAGTAAATGTTTCAAAAGCTTTGAACGGTAGTGTACATACTGTATACACTAATATACAGACTGAAACCCACCTGAATGGATGGACACTTCCTGTTTTGTATTTTCTCAGTTTACTCTTGTATTTAGACTTGTAACTAAAGCACAAGAAAAATGAAAAAGACAGTTAATGATAGCCAACATTTATTATATATAAATAGCTTTAATTAACATTTATTTATTTATATATTTATTATTATTATTATTATTTATATTATTGTTTATGTTATGCATTATATACATGGATATTTGTATTATATACATTATATATTATGAATACACTATATTAACTATGTTAATAATTATTAATTTAATAAAACATAAATTGACTTGATGGAATAGTAATTTAAAACTTTCCATTTGTTAATCCGTTACAGCCAGTCAATATTTCATCTGACAAGCTTCTATGAGTTGAACAGAATGAATGTGGAGAGATGATCTCACAAGTATTTGTTGCAGTCACATTCCTCAGGTCGTGCCTTTTTCAGGTGGCCTCTGACCTCACGCAGGTTCTTAATCTTTGTCTGGAGTGTTTCGATCTGGAAAGTGTAGGAGTGCAGATAATGACACATTGATCTATCAGTGTCTGTGAGCTGTGAGAGTAAAATTACAGCAATAGTACATATTAAAAGGAGATTACACATTACATTCTACTCAGCCTCATGTCGTTTCAAACCTGTATGACTTTCTTTCTTCCATGAAAAACAAAAGGTGATATTTACCTGAATGTCCAAGCTGATATTTTCCATACAATGAAAGTTTGAAGCAGACTAATGTGTCAAGCTCCAAAAAACATAATGTGGCAGGGCGGAGAGCGGGGCCGGGTCGTGATCCTACACACCCAGTCCCTCCCTGCCAAACATACAAAATAAATAAGTAATACAAAAATCATAAAAGTAGTCCATTCTACTTATTTAAAGTCTTTTTTTTATGATATACTCAACAAGATAACTGTGTGAGGTACATTCCAAAATGTAAGTCAAACAGACTTCTGCCTGTTTGTATGGTACCTTTCTGGTACTTTTTGTCCATTTTGGAGCTTGAATACTTAAAATTCCTATTCAGTTCCCAGCAACCTTCATTGTTATGGACAACAGCAGCTTAGACATTCTTTTTTGTTTTCCACAGAGGGAAAAAATAAACATGACAGTTGTTACATGATGACAGAATTTCTTTTTTCTTTTTTTTAAGCATGCGTATTCTTAAAAAGTATTTCATACTTCATGGTCGATATGGAGCTTGTGATCCTTCCATGCTTGCAGTGATTTGTACAGACCAACATCACATTTCACTGTTTCATTGGCAAAAATGAAACACCTGCAAATAGACACACACTCATGCTTACTTGGCTCTCTAAAGGGGGACATACCTTTGACTTCTATTGTTTTATATAAAGCTAATAATAATAACTGCAGATAACCTCCATCCCAAAAATTACCCCCATTTTTTTCTGACATTTTTTAAGAATTTCATGAAACAGTGTTTTTATTATATACAGTATGAATACATTTTCCAGTTGATTGAAAACATATCTGTTTGTTCCCTAAATATGTTTTGGTAGATCTAACTCGCCTGTGAGTGACTTTAATAGAGGAGGGCACACTCAGACTGTTACTGGGCAGGCTGACTGCAGTCGGTCCCATGCCACTGAACTCGCCCTCATCTGCTGTGTTCTGTCCGAAGCTGAGGTTCCTAGGGCCTACGGGTCTGTATTCATGATCCAAGTCTACTGCATACAGATCTCCCCCCATCTCCATGGAGACAGCACGGGTGTAGCGGTTCCTAGAGTAGTTCTTCAATGATTTCAGTTCTGTCAATCAAATGTGAAGTAGAGGGAGGTTTTACATCCAACAGAGGGCAGCAGAGGCACACAGAATAAGAACCCACTTTATATTAGGTGTCTTTAACTAATATGTCCTTAAGCATTTGGTACAATGTAGTTATTATGTACATACGAGTTGTTGCATTGAACTTGCATTTAAAGTACTGTACCTGCATTTAATTACATCTATAGTTACACTGTTAAAGGGAGAGTTGACCCCAACAAAAATGTCTTTCATCATTTAGTCACCATAATGCCATACCAGATGTGTATGACTTTCTTTCTTCTGCAGAACACAAACACATTTTATTTAGAAGAATATTTCAGCTCTGTAGGTCCATATAATGCAGATGAATGGTGGCCAGAAATCTGAAGGTCCTAAAAGCAGTATTAAAGAAATCCATAAAACTCCAGTGGTTTAATCCATGTCTTCAGAAGAGATATGATAAGTGTGGATGAGAAACAGAACAAAATGTAAGTTAATTTTTACTATAAATCTCTAGGGCTGCCTCCGATTTTCCAAGTCGACTAGTAGTCGTCAGTTTAAGCCATTAGTCGACTAGTTGTAGCACGTTTATGCGTCAGAAAATGGTTTGAGTTCCAGGGCTGAGAAAGAATGTTATAAGTAATATTGCTAACACTGTTCTACATTACAGAGACATACTAAACCACAATAATGAGACATTTTACAAGCACACAAAGCGAGCAGCAGCGACACCAGCAAAAGCTGTAATGATCCTGAATGTGTAAGAAAAACCAGCGAGGAGACTGTCTGAACATTTATTTAATTTATAGAGAGAAATGCACATTAGGGTTGTGCCGATAGATGATGATCAGAGTGATCGCCAATAGCTGATGCCTTTGATGATGTCAAAACAATATTTGTCTCATTTTCCCATGTATTAAATTATTATTATTAGACTATTATTATCAAATTAATATTACAAATAATTTGCCCACAGAGACACAGACAATTAAATGCGCATGTATGACACACTGTTTGTACGGAGGCGTGCAGTCTCGTGGAACACGTGCATGTAAAAGGTCCTCACTCTTTCTATGTTTATGTTTTCTGAATTTTTTTTTTTTTTTGCAAAAAATTGTATCATCTATGAGTGCTCATCTCAGCTCAGGAGATGCTTTGAGCTCAGTTCACTTTATTTCCACAGAACAGTTCATAGTGACCACAACTATGCAGCCGAAACATCTGTGATTAAAACATAAAATAATACAAAAACACATTCATCTCAAGCCATGATTTATATTTCAGTGATGATAATCATCATTATAATTATTATTTTCACATTTATAGTTGTTTTTGTGTCTTCATTTGTGTAAGTAATTTTCTGCCTGCATGTTTAGACGGATACTTACCTGACGGTAAATGAAAAGGTGGTTACTTATATATATATATTAGTCTTTATCACTTCATTATTTTAATTGCTTTTTCATTTAGTTTGGAGTGCAATTTGAATTTAGAAATGTATTTGATTTAAGTTTTTTAAATAAATTAATTAAATTTTCGATGCAAATTCACTAAAGCAAGAATATTCACCCGGGGGTTGCCGATGTAATTGGATATTGTGATATCCAAAGAGAGTTCTTTGCCAAAGAGATGTTGCCCTTCACAACTGTTGTAAAGTCATCTTTTAAAAAGTTGAACAACACACATTTTAAATGCACTTATTTTTCTCCAGTTTCATTTGAACTTTTAGTTAAAATAAATAAAAAATAAAAGTTCAAAGTTTGAGATCAGTTTTTTTCTTTCAGCGACCAACCGACCAATCACAACTTGGGCGACCAAGAATCTTCTCATTGACAAATGTTTGGTCAACTATCAAAGGGCAGCCCTATAAATCTATATTTTCACTTTCACATCTGAGATTTGTAGTAAAAAGGGACTTAAATATTGATCTGTTTCTCTCCTGCACCTATCATATCACTTCTGAAGACATGGATTAAACCACTGGAGTCTTGGATTAATTTTATGCTGCCTTTGTGATTTTTGGACCTTCATATTTCTGGTCACCATTCATTTTCATTAAAAGGACCTACAGAGTTGAGATATTCTTCTAAGAATCTTCATTTGTGTTTTGCAGAAGAAAGAAAGTCATACACATCTGGGAAGGCATGAGGGTGAGTAAATGATGAGAGAATTTTCATTTTTGGGTAAACGATCCCCTAACCCGAAACCTAACCCAACCCTTACCCTAAACCCACCCTAACTCTTAAACCTACCTGTACCTCAACCTCAGCAGTAGTAAATGATAATTTTGCAGAACAACGTGTAGTTAAACAATAAGTACATTATATTTGATGTATTTTAATGTTAGAACATAGTAGATAAAGACACCTATGTGGCCCCAGAAAGATTCAAAGAAAGCACAGGAATAATTTAAAACTAAATATATGCTTGGTTATGTCTAAAGCGCAGTTAAATTTCACGTTATGGTACCCCACAAAGCTTTTTGAAAACAGTGACCTTCATAGGTACTTTCATTGACTAATAGGGCAGTGAGGAGGAATGGAGCTGCCCTTAGCTATCAGACAGCCATTGTGTTTTATGGACTTGTTGCTGAGTGTGCTTTTAACTGTGCAGGACGTCTGGTTCTACTCACTCTTTTTGGAGAACAGTTTACTCTTTGAGTATGTGCCAAGTCTGTACATTTTGGGCTCACAGTTGCAGCCTTGGGGCTCAGAGTTCACACTGACATCAGCGCCCATGCTCTGAAGGTACATCTGTGATTTTATGCTGGTTACAGACGGCTTGCTCACGGTTGAAAGACTGGCCATTCCTTTGCATTTAGATAATCTCAGCTTCCCCGTTGCATCTTCCACACACTGCCACTTCTGCAGAGACACAGAGAGATCTTCATGTGTTTTCACTCTTAAAGATGACTCTTAAAGTATCTTGGTAACAACAAGTAAAAAAGACAGATTCCTTGACATAATTAAAGGCAATTTACATTTACGTTTATGCATTTGACAGACACTTTTCGCCAAAGTAACTTTCAGAGCACTTATTACAGGGACAATCCCCCCGGAGCAACCTGGAGTTAAGTGTCTTGCTCAAGGACACAATGGTGGTGGCCGTGTGGATCGAACCAGCAACCTTCTGATTAACAGTTATGTGCAATAGCCCGCTACACCACAACACTCCGATCATACATCAATTGATCATAATCTTGAAAATTCTTCTAAAACACACATGGGTGTTTATTTAACTTTGAGCAATTTGATGTCCCAGGGGTTGATTTATATTAAACAAGCAAATGTAAACTTTTTTCCCTTTGGTAACACTTTACAATAAGGTTCCATTTGTTAACATTAGTTAATGCATTAGGTTTAATGAACTAACAATTGAACAATATAATATTAAAACATTTATTAATCTTTGTTAATGTTAGTGAATAAAAATGCAATTGTTAATTGATTATTCATGTTATAGTGCATTAACTAATGTTAACATTGACACTTTTTAAATTAGTTTATGTTCAAATTAGCATTAACCAAGATTCATTAATGCTGTAAAAGTATTGTTCATTGTTAGTTCATGTTAAACCTTATTGTAAAGTGATACATTTTCTTTACTTATGTCAAGGTCACATTTCTTTTTTTAGCAGGCCTTCATCATTTATTTTAGGTACTTTTCAAATGCCCTGAATGTAAAGACTGTACTGCTTTAGCCTTGTTCCAGACCCAGACTTTTAATATTAAAGTATGAATATTTAATATAAAAATACTAATTATTACATGTTTAAAACTATGATCACTGAAACAAAGAGTGAAATGAGAATAAACCATTTCAATATTTATTATGTGAAAATTATTTCTATTCATTTTTAAAATTCATGCTGGAGAGATGAAATACTTAAAAAAAAAAAAAAAAAAAAAGGTAAATATCACTATTTTATTGGGTGTAATTTCATGTGAAAATATTATGCAATTTTGTGCATTCAGGATACATAAAATGTTAGCTATGAAATTAGTCTTCTCAAGATTTCACCAAAGAATTCTAATAAACACAATACAGAATTTTAGATGTGCTGGAAAAACAACATTAATCTTCTGTGATGCATGTATATACACTTATATACTGTAAATGTGATGCATGTATACACTTATATACTGTACATGCGATGCATGTATATACACTTATATACTGTACATGTGATGCATGTATATAAATTAAAACAATTAGTGAGAGTGTGAAATATGTTTTAACAAGCCTTTGCTTTCTAGAAGTCCACAGGGCTAAAAGTTCCTGAAATTGAAGAAACACCCACATACACACTTTCCTCTGTAACTGTATTTGTGACTGAAATGTACTTGACAGCATCTGCTCATTGACACCCCAAACCCCCATCACCCTTTCACCTCAGATAACAAGTATGTGTGTTTGTTTCTGTGTGTTAATTCAGCACAATTAAAAGGTGAGAATTATCCCCCTTGCCCTGCGTCTGCACTCTAAATCATCTGTAATTATCACAAGATCACAAATCCACCTTGTTAAAAGCCTTGTTAATGAGGAACAAACGTTTTATTTGGTTCCTCCGACCATTAGGGTCATTATCTTACAAATGAAGTATCATTCATGACTCATGCATTGAGACTCTAATACCCACAATCCTCATGGCCATGACCACTGCATGATGACATAGCTTCCTCTATAAAAGTGAGTGGGTGGGAAACATGCAGATATCCTCTTATCACTTCTAGCCTTGCATCAGTGATTAGAGGACCTTCAAAAACTTGAAGTTCTGCTTATCAGCCAGTTTTAATTGTTAATTTTATTGTGACTGAGGTCAGAGCTTCGGTTCCCCGTCCTTCAAAGGCTGCAGCAGTTATATGCGGTGATTGTTGTTGATCGCGACAGTGCCCTATATTTTTTTCCTATTCCTATTATCCCAGAAAAAAAAGCAGGACTGTTTGACCGCAACATGTTTTCTTTGTTATTTGAGGTAAGAGACAATTTGTTACCTTGAGCTACTGCGGGTATGGCATGCCACCACTTCCAGCCGATTTGTTTATATTCTGAACTCCCACCGGGCTGGGGGGGATTTTTTCTTTGAAGCATTTAAATGTGGCTTGCAGGCAACTGCACTTCTGTGGTGATATTTAGTATAGAAGTGTGTGGGTTTTTTTCAAGAGTGATTATACTTTTTTTCTATTTCTTGCAGTGATTGCACTCCTTGTTTTCTTCAGGTAAACTTTAATTGAAAGCAAGCACACACACACACACACACACATACACACACACACACACACACACACACACACAAAAGAAAGAAATTAAAGTGCTTTGCACCCAGTGTAACACACCCATGCAAGTAAATAACAGGTGCATTCGGTGCCTTGGCCTTGAGCACTTACAAGAAGCTTTTTCTGATCCCTGCCCCAGCTGTATGGTAGTCTTGGCTAGATGGATTATTACAAGATTTGCCTCCTTCAGGAATGCACTGAAATCTAAACAAGGCCACTAAGAATTGCAAGAGAACAGTAGCCACTGATGCTCCACTTGGTAAATTGAGCAAGGCCAACAGGGAGGAAAGCATCTCTAACCAGATGACAGAGCTTTGTTCAACAGAGGAACAGCTCAAAGATTTGGTGGAGTCTTTTGCAAGAGGCAGGACAGCTGATGTAGAGCCTAATCCAACAGGTGGTAAACCTACTGAAAACCACTGTACTGCTCAAGAGGATGCAGAAGACCTGGATGCACTTTCCATGGCGGCTTCTAATACAGATGTCTGATGTCTCTTCTAACTGTGACCTGATGCCAGGTTTGGTTGGCACAGTTCCCTTTACCAAATGCAACCAAAAAGGCTATATGAGATCTACCTGTGGTCCTGGGAACAATATTTACGGAGGCAGCTAAACAGTCCTTAGAGATGTCGGCCGAGGCCCAAAGGAAGTAGGGAGCAGCAACTGCCTTCCCTTTGTCAGCCACAGTCTCGATGGCCACATATGCTGCCTCTTGGTTGTGCTCAACATTTTCCTCAACCAAGGTTAACTACTTGCCAAGGCCGCCCAATAACAGCAGGGCAGTATAACAATCCCATGGGACCCCCCCTCCTGTGCACCACACCAGGGGACAGCATGTTGAGTGGCATCCCCCCAAGCCTGAAGCGATTGGGCCAGGGGGTGGGAAAATATGGCCCATCCTGGATCTGAGGGGTTTGAATTCCTATCTGAAGAAATACCATTTCAGGATGCTATGAACATCAGACATCCTACATACCATCAGGTCAGGAGAATGGTACAATGTGTGAAATGGTAAAAACTGAAGGATTCGTATTTTCATATTCCCATCCAACCCCAGCATTGCCCATACTTACGGTTCGCATACCAAGGTCAAGTATAACAATTCAAAGTTTTTCTATTTGACCTCTCTCTCTGGCCCTACTGATCTTCACACAGTGTATGAGTGCAGTGATCACACCGCTACGTCTCTAGATGATCAGGATACTACTATATCTGGACGACTGGCTAGCATACTCTCCATCTTATGCAATAGCTCAATCTTACACAGAGATTGTGCTAAAGGACATATCAAGCTTGGGAATCAGAGTGAACTATGCCAGAGTGAACTAAGTCAGCTGGTCCCAACTCAGACCATCACTTGCATTGGTTTTCATCTTGATTTGTGCCAAATGTTTGCCTCACTGCCACACGTTTGGGCAGCCAGCATAAAGAGAACTATTCATCAGTTCCAACTGGATGCAATGGTCAAGATGATGACATTTCAGAGGCTGATTGGATTGATGGTAGTGGCCTCTCCAGTCATAACTTTGGGCCTCTAGATGGTCAGACCAATCCAAGTTTGTATCAATTCTTTCAGACTGCATCCAAATATGGAACCGCCACAAGAACATCTGAGTGACACGGCATTTCCAGTTACTGCTCCACGCATGGTGGAAGTTGAGTTTTCTAATCAAAGGGGTCAAACTGGGAGACACCCCCGTTGCCGCAAAGTAGTGATGACAGATGCCTCGAGAGTGGGCTAGGGAGCTGTCTGTCACCACCAACCATTCCAAGGGGTGTGGTCGGAAAAACATCAAAGGGAACATATCAATGTTCTGAAACTCTGAGCCGTCCTTCTTTCTCTCAGACACTATCTACCATTACTGAAGAGCAAGCATGTGTTGGTCAAGACAGTCAATATTCGGTTGTCTATCACATCATCTACCAGGGTGTTGTGAAGTCTCATCAATTACTGAGAGTGTCTCAGAGCATTCTCACATGGGGCTATCCTCAGTTTGCATCCATACATGCAGTACACATTATGAGTGTCAAGAATAGACCAGCAGATAGACCAGCCAGTCTTGACACAAGATCCACACAGGAGAGTGGCATCTCCATGCCGAGGTGGTGAAGTCAATATGGCAGAGGTTTGGCCAAGCTCACACAGATCTCTTTACAACAAGTCAGAATACTCATTGTCATTATTGGTTTTCAATAACATGGTACTCAAGCCCCCTAGGACTAGATTCTTTAGCACATGACTGGCCATAAGGGCTTCTCTTTGCCTCCCAACACTACTGTTGATCATGGCCGTTCTCAACAGAGTCCACCAGTGTTACCATCATCTTCTTATGGTGGCCCCCAGATGGCAAATGGAGCCATGTTTCCAGTGAAGCTCAGTCTATTGAACGGGACACCATAGGAGATTCCCATCAGAGAGGACCTTCTCTCACAGGAGCATGATAAAATCTGACATCCAAATCAAGCCAGGATGCAACTCTGGGTCTGGCACCTCAGGAGCCTGACCCTTTGCTAGGACACTAAAAGCACATATGCCTCTAGGGGTTATGGTCTGCCTTTCACTATCCAGGGCCGACAAACATGAGGTTGCGTCTTCTTGGGCAGCTTTGAGAGGTATTCTGTCAGAAGATTGTTCAGCAGCAACTTAAGCATCTCCATACACTTTTGTTAGATTATATAGGGTAAGTATTGCAGCAACATCCAGTGTGGGGGTCATTTGTTTTGTCAATGAACTACACTGGCACTGATGACTAGGTCCCTCAAGACGTGGTGGGCATTAGTCATCTGTAAGTTAACGACCCTAATGGTCGAAGGAACAAAATAAAATGAAGGTTACAAATGTAACCACAGTTACATCCAGAGTTCTGGATGACCATTAGGAGACATGGTCTCTCGGGACCCCTGGCGAAAAGGGTTCTCAGGATTTCTGCGTTTTTCCCTCTCACTTTTAAAGAGGAAGCTACATCGTCACACAGAGGTCATGGCCATGACGACTGTGGGTATTAGAGTCTTGATTGATGAGGCATGAATGATATCTCATTCATAAGTTAACGACCCTATTGGTCATCCAGAACTCATAAAACTGTGGTTACATTAATAACCTTCATTTCATTGCTCTCATCAGAACACCAGGAGTTCTACACCTATTAGTGGGTTAAAAAGAGAAAAGAGAGAAAGAGATTTATGCTACACATTAGGGTTGTTGTGGTCTAGATCTGGCTGTTAACTGAAATGTTGTAGGTTTAACCACACATATGATGTAGTTTCAAATCCATGAGCTATCACCATTGTGCTCTAGATAATTGTCCCTGTAATAAGCGTACTGCAAGTTATTTTTGTATAAAATTATACTATGCTATATGAATATGTATATGAATATGTATGTGAATATGTATGTAGATTGTCGACAAGGATAGTCCATGTCTTTGCGTGTCATTGGCGCATGTGTCTGCTGTTAACTGTAGTAAAGAGTATCACAAAGGAATCGTGTAGTATGCATTGAACGCATCCATCTAGGCTCGCTGTAAAAAGAGTATACTTTGAAAAGCTGAGCGCTTAAACTTGTACGGAGACAGAACACGAAGTATAAACTGAGCCTTTCATTCAAATACAAAAATATAATAATGTGAAAGTACAGATAATGATAATGTACAGATACTGTACAGTAAGTATCTGTAATGAGTAGGGTTTGGTTTCGTCCTTATTTGGAAAAACAATTCACAAATAAATTCTAATCCTAAAAATGCAAAAAGTGTCCCTTAAATAAACAAAACATGTTCTGACTTTAAAAAATGTCAGATCTAGAACAAACAAATGGAACAGAATGTAGAGGTCTCGAGACGCATTTTTAAAAGCTGATGCTCTTTTAACTTTACAGAGTTTATTAAAAACATGGTGCTAATGTGTGTGACACAAATCTTGTCATCAGCAGAGTGCTCGAGTACTGAATGCATGCATCCCAATTTTTCTAAGCACGTGTCTTTGAACGCGTAGAATGCACATGCGCCTGGAGTTATTTGCACTAATTAGTGGGTCCACAAGATGGCAACACTCTCATTTGAGCTGTTGCTGTCACGAAGAAGTGCTAGAAGAATATGTATTCGCAGATAAACATCAGGAGATGAAGGTAAATACAACAACAGTGGATGTGCATGTCAAGAGCGCTTGTGTGGGGAGGTCTAGAAATACCTGCATTTGTATAATTTGAGTCTGAAGGAATATAGACATCTTGATGGGTCTAAACACCTAAAGAGACATAGTTCAGTGTCTCATAGCAGCCATCGCACGCATACGCTAACCACCTGTGTATACGCGCTGTGGCAGCGGGGGCGTGGTCAAGCGCCCGTCCGGAGAGGGGGAGGGGTAAGGGCGCTTGCACCTGAGCTAAAATATGTCTAACACCTGTCTCTAATTTCAGTGAGCATGGGGAGAGCGGCATATAAGAGCCACAACAACGCCAGTCGAGAGGATGCCAGTCCAGCGTTGGCAGTCTCGTGAAAAGAGTACATAACCCCTTTAAAAAGAAGATCATTTGTGTTGTACTTTATGTTCCCCCGTTACCTTTTGGAAAAGTAAAAACCCATACCTTTGAGTTCTCCATCCTGTCATCGTGTCCTTCTTCCCCTGTCCAGTCCAGTCTCGTGTTACACTGGTGCCGAAACCCGGGACTAATAGTCATGGAAGGTCGCCCCCTAGAGTCCTCCCAGCTGACCGAAGTCCTCCAGTCCCTCGCTACACTCCATCAAAGCCACCAGCACTCCCTGCTTGAGCTCTGAGAAGACCAGGAATGACGGTTCTTTGAGATCATGCGGGCTCAAGCAGAGGACCGACTTGCCATCCGGAGCCTCCTCAGCCGGGAGGTCGCTCCCGCCACAGCCGCGACCCCGGACAATCATTCTCCGTTGCCCCCTCCCATGTTACAGAAGATGGGGGCAACGGACGATCCAGAGGCCTTTCTGGATTTATTTGAACGCACCGCGGAGATCTGGGCCTGGCCGCGCGATCAATGGGCAGCCCGCCTCATACCACTATTGTTCGGGGAAGCCCAACTCGCGGCTCAACAACTGCCGGCAGCGAACCTCCTGGCCTACCCCGATCTGAGGAGAGCCATTATGCAACGGGTTGGTCGGAGCCCCGAGGAGAATCGTCAGCTCTTCCGGGCCATGAAGCTGGACAAAGCCGACTGCCCGTTCGAGTTTGCTCAGCGGCTCCGTGATGCCTGCCGGAAGTGGCTGCAAGTGGGGGACCGCGGCGTCGAGGGTCTCATCGATCAGGTGGTGCTGGAGCAATTCACCCAGCGGTTACCCAGGAGAACGGCGGAGTGGGTCCAGTGCCACCGCCCGACGTCGCTGGAGGCAGCCGTGCAGCTTGCGGAGAACCACATGGCGGCGATCCCGAGGGCGGACGAGCCCTCTCTCTCTCTCTCTCCCTCCCCTCCCCCTGTGTTTTTTTCTGCTCTTCCCCATCCCCCTCCCCCCTCTCACTCTGTCTTCCTTCCAGGGTCCGTTCCTGCCCCCCGAAGGCGAGGAGCCTGGCAGAGACCCACGGTGGCATCGCACAACCCCCCCGCCACATTCAGCCGCTCTCCCCCTCAGGTGAGGGCGTCCGCCGACGCAGGTACGGGTGTGGCGCCTGGGCCAGCCTGTTGGAGGTGCGGGGACCCGGGCCACTTCCGCGATCAGTGTCCGATGATGGAAGTGGGGACGGTGGTTCGGGTCTCCGATCCACCGCATGCTGCCCCCGATCGGGCTGGAGCGTACCGGATTCCGGTAAGAATCCAGGGGGGTACACACCAAGCATTGCTGGATACCGGTTGCAATCAGACCACCATCCATCAACGCTTGGTTCAACCCGGGGCTTTGGGCACAGCTAGACGGGTGAGGGTGAGGTGTGTGCATGGGGATATTCACAAGTACCCGATGATGACCTTGTTAGTGAAATTCCGGGGAAAAAAGCATAGAGTGGAGGCGGAGGTTAGTCCCCGCCTCACCCATCCTCTGATTTTGGGAACCGATTGGCCAGCGTTTAAAGATGTGTTAGGGGGAGTTTGTACAGATGGGTCCTGCACTAAAGTGGGGAGGTGTGCGATGTGCGATGCTCTGACAGGGGAGGCGGAGCCGGGGCCGTCCTCGGCTGCTCCAAATCGGGATGACAAAGAGAGGGGCGAGGCTTCCGCCCCTCCTCTTCGCAGGGAATTCCCTGACGAGGATTTCCCTTTGGAGCAGTCGCGGGACGAAACCCTCAAACATGCCTTTGGTCAGGTAAAAGTGATCGATGGTCAGCGTCTTCAGCCAGACATCGCACTCGCATACCCCTATTTTTCAATTATAAATGACCGACTGTATAGAGTGATGCAGAACACTCAAACTAAAGAAAATAGGACACAGCTTTTGATTCCACGGAGCCGCCGGGAAATGTTATTCCAAGCGGCTCATTATAATCCCATGGCGGGTCATCTAGGGGAAAGAAAAACACTTCTCCGACTAATAGCCCGTTTTTACTGGCCGGGCATTAGCGGTGACGTCCGCAGGTGGTGTGCGGCGTGCCGCGAATGCCAGTTGGTAAACCCACCGGCCACCCCAAAAGCGCCATTGCGCCCTCTTCCGTTGATCGAGGTCCCCTTCGAGAGAATTGGAATGGACCTCGTCGGGCCATTAGAGCGGACAGCACGCGGACATCGCTTTGTGTTAGTCCTAGTGGATTACGCAACGCGATATCCGGAAGCAGTGCCTCTAAGCAACATTTCAGCACGTAGTGTTGCTGGGGCACTCTTCAAAATTATCTCCCGGGTGGGGATTCCAAAAGAAATCCTCACCGATCAAGGCACAACGTTTATGTCACGCACACTTCGCGAACTTTACAATCTATTGGGCATTAAATCGATTCGCACTAGCGTGTATCATCCGCAGTCAGATGGCCTAGTGGAACGTTTTAACAAAACCCTCAAAAACATGATTCGTAAGTTCGTGCACGAGGATGCTAAAAACTGGGACAGATGGATCGATCCCCTGTTGTTTGCAGTGCGAGAGGTCCTGCAAGCCTCAACCGGCTTCTCTCTATTTGAGCTGTTGTACGGGCGATGCCCGCGCAGCATCTTAGATGTTTTACGAGAAGGCTGGGAGGAAGGACCTACAAATAGCAAAAATGAAATTCAATACGTTCTTGACCTCAGAGCAAAGCTCCACACTTTGGGGAAACTAACACAGGAGAATTTGCTCCGGGCTCAAGAACGTCAATGCCAGCTGTACGACAGGGGAACGCGGCTGAGGGAGATAAAGTTCTTGTATTGCTTCCCACATCGAGCTCCAAATTACTCGCCAAGTGGCAAGGGCCCTTCGAGGTCACACGACGAATGGGGGATCTCGATTATGAAGTTAAGCGAACCGATAGAGGGAGTGCGCGTCAAATCTACCACCTCAACCTCCTTAAATTGTGGAGGGAGGCGGTCCCTGTATCGTTGGCTACGGTGGTCCCGGAGAGGGCGGAGCTCAGACCGGAGGTAAATCCAAACCCAGATCTCAATACCCCGGTCATTTGTGGAGACCACCTCTCCCCGTGCCAACGAGCAGAGGTTGCCAGGTTGCAGAAGGAGTTTGCGGACGTGTTTTCTCCCCTGCCGGGTCGCACGAACCTCATCCAGCACCATATCGAGACCGAGCCGGGGGCGGTCGTTCGTTGCCGCCCTTACCGCCTCCCCGAGCATAGAAAGAAAATTGTCCGGGACTAATTAGATGCCATGCTTGATATGGGAGTAATAGAAGAATCCCACAGCGACTGGTCCAGCCCGGTCGTTCTTGTTCCCAAGAGTGACGGGTCGGTGCGGTTCTGTGTGGATTATAGAAAAGTCAACGCGGTGTCTAAATTTGACGCGTACCCAATGCCCCGCGTTGATGAACTGCTCGATCGGTTAGGTACTGCTCGCTATTATTCGACATTGGATTTAACAAAGGGTTATTGGCAGATCCCCTTGACACCAATATCCCGAGAAAAAACAGCCTTCACCACGCCGTTTGGATTACACCAATTCGTGACACTTCCGTTCGGTTTGTTCGGGGCCCCAGCCACGTTCCAGCGTTTAATGGACCGTGTCCTCCGGCCGCACTCTGCTTACGCCGCTGCCTACATAGACGATATTATTATTTATAGTAATGACTGGCAGCGGCATATACAACATCTGAGGGTGGTCCTGAAGTCGCTGCGGCGGGTGGGGCTCACTGCAAACCCTAAGAAGTGCGCGGTTGGGCGTGTGGAGGTGCGGTATCTGGGGTTCCACTTGGGCCATGGCCAGGTGCGTCCCCAAATTGATAAAACCGCGGCGATTGCGACTTGCCCTAGGCCCAAGACCAAAAAGGGGGTGAGGCAGTTCCTGGGGCTGGCTGGCTACTACAGAAGGTTCGTACCTAATTATTCGGACGTCACCAGCCCGCTGACTGACCTCACTAAAAAGGGGGCTCCAGATCCGGTCCAATGGTCGGAACAGTGCCAGCAGGCGTTCACACAAATTAAAGCCGCACTCTGTGGGGGGCCGCTCTTGTATTCCCCTAACTTCTCTCTCCCTTTCTTATTACAGACGGACGCTTCAGACAGAGGGCTGGGGGCCGTACTCTCGCAGGTGGTGGAGGGGGAGGAGCGCCCGGTGCTATACATCAGTAGGAAGCTCTCATTGAGGGAAACGAAGTATAGCACCGTGGAGAAGGAGTGTCTAGCTATCAAGTGGGCGGTCCTCACATTCCGCTACTACCTGCTGGGGTGGGCCTTCACCCTCTGCTCGGATCATGCCCCACTGCAGTGGCTCCACCGCATGAAGGATACTAACGCCCGGATCACCCGTTGGTATCTGGCTCTCCAGTCTTTTAAGTTCGAGGTGGTCCACAGACCGGGGGTGCAGATGGCTGTCGCCGACTTCCTTTCCAGAAATGGGGGGGGGGAGTGGTAGGCAGGCCGGATGACGCCCCGGCCTGAGTCGGGCGGTGGGGGTATGTGGCAGCGGGGGCGTGGTCAAGCGCCCGTCCGGAGAGGGGGAGCGGTAAGGGCGCTTGCACCTGAGCTAAAATATGTCTAACACCTGTCTCTAATTTCAGTGAGCATGGGGAGAGCGGCATATAAGAGCCACAACAACGCCAGTCGAGAGGATGCCAGTCCAGCGTTGGCAGTCTCGTGAAAAGAGTACATAACCCCTTTAAAAAGAAGATCATTTGTGTTGTACTTTATGTTCCCCCGTTACCTTTTGGAAAAGTAAAAACCCATACCTTTGAGTTCTCCATCCTGTCATCGTGTCCTTCTTCCCCTGTCCAGTCCAGTCTCGTGTTACACGCGCACAGTCATATTGAGTATAATTTAACAGGTTTGCGTTCAACTGTACGCAGACACTGAGCATTTGTGTCAAATTGGGCTTTAATGGGGTCAGTGCGTCATGGTGTCAACTGTCAAAAACATCTTTCCATTGCATGTTTACATAGAAAAAACTATTTAAAACATAGCATAGCCAAATGCAACAATGCGTTCTATCATTTTTAGGCCACTGTGCCAACAATCATCCATGTGATTATCTAATCAGCCATTCGTGTGGCAGCAGTGCAGTGCATAAAATCATGCAGATATGGGTCAGGAGCTTCAGTTAATGTTCACGTCAATCATCAGAATGTGACCGTGGCATGATTGTTGGTGCCAGACGGGCTGGTTTGAGTATTTCTGTAACTTCTAGGATTTTCACGCACAACAGACTCTAGAATTTACTCTGAATGGTGCCAAAAACAAAAAACACCCAGTGAGCGGCAGTTCTGTGGATTGAAACTCCTTGTTGATGTGACAGGTCAACAGAGAATGGACTGGACAAATTGACAAAGTCTACGGTAACACACAATATTAGGCAGGTGATTTTAATGTTGTAGCTATAGTATGTATATGTGTTGTTGTACCTGACCGATCTGTTCGCATGGTGTCTGGTACTCAGCACGCTGGCACAGGTCTTTCACACGCTGGTATTTGGGCAGGTAGTTCTCCTCCTCTGCCATATCCTTCCCATCATTCAATACTTTATGCAGCAGTTTCCTGTCACCAGAGAAGAAAAGAAAACATTCATGTATTCTCAATAAACAAACGCTGACTTTTCACACCAAAAACCCAGAGCTCACAGGCTGTTTTCACTCACACACACACACACACACACACACACACACACACTGATTTGCGCTGACTCACCCTCTCTCCACCAGGAATGAGTCTCTCCACACTTTTCCTTTCTTGTTGAACTGGAACCTGCAATTAGGAGAGAGGGATGGAAATTGATCTACTGGCTTTGTTACTGATCACATGGAATGGCAAATTGGCCTGAAATTGGTCGTATCTCAGTGCACTCTATGATTGCCCTCAAACGGCAAATAAATGAAACAAGTTCAGGGCTGATGAAGAGTGAAAAGAGAAAAGTAATACAGACAAAAAAAGACATGGTGTCAAATGGGCTCAGCTGAACAGAAATCCAGCCTGCAGTTTAAAGTGTTTACTCTTGTGCCCCTGATGAAAAAACTGCATGAAGGATCTAAAATGGATATGGAGGTTGTGCAACAGAAGTGCTCTGTGCACCTCCTGACCTTCTCTGCAGATATGAGCTATTGATCGATGCTCTCACACACCCCTCTATGATCTCTGCAGGAGTTTATGCCAATTTCTCACTAATCTTGTCTTCGATGGTCATGCAAAAGCGACTACCATTTATAATTGCTCATCTTGCAACTAACCCTAATAGTGATGTCTGATTTGTGAACAAACGTATTTTTGAACTAGATTTTTGTAATAATTTGGACAAAATGATTCTCAAATTCCTTGATAATCACTTGAACACAAGGGAAGACTTTGTGTAGGAAGTTAAACAGTGAAGTGGTAAAATTACTAACATTATTGGGAACAATCGTAACGTTGCATTTTAGCACTTAAATCCATTTGTGAGTGTCATAGAAAGAACAAACAAAACATTCAGGCACTAAAATTTCAGTGTGCTGTGTTCCTTGATGTGCTGTCCACAGATGTGTGACGGTTAAATGAAAGAAGAGGAGTCCGCAATAGAGCACAATAGTTGTGTTCTTAACGTAAAAATCGAATACATTTTTTTTTTTTTTTTCAATAACTCATAAACTCCTACCGTAAGCTCATGGAAGCCATTAGTCTGTGTTTTTTCATCGTTTAAAAGCACAAATTCTGGTGAAGGACTACACTACCCATGAATCATGAACGGAAACAATCCACTAATCAAAGAATTGTGGTTAACAAAGCATGTCAAGAGAGCTCTGCAACAACTGCCCACTCTCATGACGCACAGTGAATGACACAATCGAGACTGTCTCCCTACACTCTCAATCTAACGTATTTTCTGGAAATAAAGTCATACCTGAATATAAGTCGCACCTGGTCAAAATCACATTGTTCAGAGAAAACAAACACATCGCATCTTTGTATGTCGCACTGACAGAGTTTAAATGTGGCCAGTGGTGGCTCAGCGGTTAAGGCTCTGGGTTACTGACCGAAAGGTCGGGGGTTCATACAAGGCCCTTGACCCTATCTGCTCCATGGGTGCTGTTTCATGGCTGACCCTGCGCTCTGACCCCAGCTTAGTTGGGATATGCGAAAACAACTCCATTTCATTGGCTCTGTACCTGTACTCTGCACAATGACAATAAAAGTTGAATCTTAATCTTGAATCTTAAATAGTGCAGGCATTAGGATACGGAGGGAGCCATCCGAGCCCCGACTTCCCTTCAGCTGCTCATCAGACATACGCCGTTTGAATATTGCCTCAGCAAATACACATCTCTATTGTAACTCTATGCTGTATAAAAAATAAACAGCTATAGTCTTTAAGTAAAACAGTATGCCTTTTGTATTCTCTTCATTCATTAACGTTAGAGACTGTCTATCTGTGAATATTTCTGACATTAGCAAACTTTGCTCTGCACTAACTCTCAAGTTGACGAACTGAATGTTTTTACGACGTGATGAAATGTCATTTCGTGGGCAGGTGAGGAGTTGCGTTTGACAGTGGTCTAGAGAAGGCCTATTCAACTGGCGGCCCGCGGGCCAAATCCGGCCCGTTTGAAATTTTCAGTGGCCCGCGTGAGGTTGTCAGTTGTCTTAGTGGCTGTTCACACAAAACGCTCTTTTTCAATTGTTTTCATGGGTAAACTTGTGCTAGACAGATGTCGCGCCAGATCTCTGTGTTTTTACAATGTCTCATGGAGAAGCGCCATGCTTTTAGACGCTTTTGCTAAAAATAATCCATGATTTTGGCAAAATGGGAAGATTTAAGTACTAAAATCATGGATGACTGACAAGCATGAAAAGTTCTATTCCTTAATTTGGTCAAGAAATTCGATTTTCGATTAGAAAAGTCAAAAGTTTGAATCAATGCATCTATAACAAACTTCACTCTTATTGTTCAATAAAAATGTTAGCATCAATCTCATTTACTCCAATTTTAAAGCACTATTTAGCCGATTAGTTGATATTTAGCATGTCCCGGAGATTTTTTCCATCTGGCCCACTTGTCTATGCAGTTGAATAGCCCTGGTCTAGAGTTTGTTAGAACAATATTGTTGATGGGACGGAATATTTAAGCTGGTTGCATAAAGTACTTTTTAAAGGCAAAATACTCTGAATTGGCCACTTTACAGTTTACACTTTACAGTCTCTATGACTGATGTTTTTATCCATCTGAGTGCAAGCATAGGTGTTTAGTGTGCCTGCATTTGAACGGCCGACATTAATTACGTTAAAATTCTGTATATAAATCGCTTCGGACTCTAAGTCGCAGGACCTTTCAGATGATAAAAAAAAACTCCTCTTAATGTATATTCTGGAAAATACTGTACTTATATATTTGCCTCATATCAAGGGCATCCTGCGTAAAACCTGTGCTAAGACAAATTTTCAGATCACAAAAGATCCGCTGTGGCGACCCCTAACGGGAGCACTCGAAAGAAGATATAGATTGCTATACAATCTAAATATATTCTTTCTATACTTATAATCAGCAACTTTAAATCAATAGTTTTATATTTTTCCATCATTTCTAACTTGATTGTAATTAGCAATGCATCATGGGATTGCAGTTCATTCACTCACCTTGTTACTTTTTGTCTATTTTGCTTATATAAGTTTATGTTGTGATTAACCTCAAAGTTAGTTGGTTTGGTTCATGGCTTAGAACTCTTTTATGAAGGATTAATTTAAAGGTGCTGTAAGTGATTTTAGCTGTTCTAACATCCACAAGACTGAGCCGATGATTTAGCCACACCCCCTCTTTCCGACACTAAGCACGTTCCCACGGCTGTCAGCGAAATAGGGCCCTCAACTGACAAATTAAAAATATCAGAATATGGCATTAAGTCTCAATTCCCTGCAATAACAACACTATGAGAATACGCAAAATGATTGACAGGCAGAACACGTCAGAGATGCATTTTTGTTTGCTGTTCACAGAGTCAAGTGCTGTCACAGAGACCGGTGAGATATCTTACAACACATTTAGTTAATTAATATCTTTCAGGGAGTCAAAATTGTTTTGGCATACCTTTCCATGAAAACCAAAATGGCTTAAAAAAGGGGTGGGCACTGTTGCACTCTATTAAGATATTTATTTAATCACGTCGAATTGATGACAATGCGCAAATTTAACTGATATTTACAATGGAAACATTCATTCCTTTACTTGGATTTTAGAAGAAAAAAAAAAAATCACAAAATATAGTGAATGAGAATAGGTGAACGTTATGACAGCCGTCTGTTTTTAAAACGTTGGTATACCGTGAAACATCCCTAGTTGGAACAACACAATATCAGTCACAAACATAATCAATATGATGTAATAGTGAAAACATAGTGGTAATGAAGCACACAATACCGTGCAGGGGCTTCTGGGAATACTTTTGAGTGATGACTTGGTTTTGAATAGTTTTTTTTTTAAACAATTAAATCAAACAAACAGATTTGCTCAAATTAACCAGACTTCCCAACGCTAAACCCTAAATTAATGCTATGGACATGATATGTGCTGTGACTTTTTTAAGTGACAAGATGTACAGCACAATTTCCTATTGGCAGACCAAATGGGCACCAGAATATCATAAAGACTCTTTTGATGGCCAGCAAGCAGACACCTAGAAACCTCTCAGAACACCCTAGAAACCACCTAGCAATGCCCTAGAAACCACTCAGCATACTGCATACTGCAGCAGTCCCCTGGCAACCACCCAGAACAGCCTAGCCTCATGACTGAGTTTTCATTAGGCAAGCAACTCTTAGATTTTCAACAGGAAATGTGAAAAACTAGGTCTTTAATACGTATTTGTCTGAGAGCACAAGGGATGTGGGTGGTGTACTCCCAATGTTCATGCCAAATCTATGCCCTTGGGTGTACCCCTCCATTGCCCTGCCAGTCATTTTTCCTGAAAGACCTTCTTCCTCCTGGATTTCTTATTTCCTGCCCACCCCACATCCTGCAGAGATACACTTCTCTTCCTCTCATCTGAAATAAAAGCGATCTGCAGTCTAACGGAAGAGTGTCATCCATCAGAAGGTGTCACAGTTATGAGGGGTTCTGTGCCAGTTGGATGTTCGGCAAAGTGCCATCTGCTGCAACTCAGTAATTATGAAGCGAGCAGAGGTGTTGTTCTTATAGATAATAGGCAGTGCATTGAGCTAAAAGCAATGCATCATAGCATCTGAAATTTATCTGAAGTACTTATCCTTTTACATTACATGTTTGCAATCAATCCTGATCCATTAATGAAGTACCGTCCTACGTTATTTCTCACTTCATCTTCTGTTTCACTCAGACAGGTGTCACATAAGGGAAGTTAGATGCATTGTGAATGGTGTTTCATGTTGCCTTTAAGTTAAATGCTGATTAAATGCTGTAGGACACACCCTCACCTGTTCATGACACGATCAGTGTCCAGAAGTTTGAGGAAGGACTTGCCATCCATGTCTGGTGGAATGTCTATCCCAGCAATGTCCAAGATGGTGGGAGCCAAGTCAATGTTCAACACCATGTGGGCGTTGCTATGGAAACAAAGGACGTTGCCATTTGACAAGGTGGTCAGAAAACTAGACGAGCAGAGCATGAACCATTGACTTATAACAAGATAAAGAGATAGACAAGAGAGAGAGATATATCCAAGTCATAATCTCTAAGGGAAATTAAAAGAATGGTTCACTTAAAAATTAAAATTCTGTAATTTGAGAATGGGGTGAATGGAAGTGAATAGGGTCAATCCGTAAATATAAAAATACTTTTTTTTTTTTACTAGTAATAGTAATTTTTATGTGGACCCAAGATGTAAACAATGTGCACAGTAAAGGAATAGTTCACTGATTAATGAAAATTCTCATCATTTACTCACCCTCATATCTTTCCAGATGTGTATGTCTTTATTTCTTCTGCTGAACACAAACAAAGATTTTTTTGAAGAATATCTCAGCTCTGTATGTCCGTACAATACAAGTGAATGGTGACCAGAACTTTGAAGGTCCAAAAAGCACATAAAGACACCATAAAAGTAATCCATAAGACTCCAGTTGTTCCATCCATGTCGTCTGAAGTGATGTGATAGGTGTGGGTGAAAAACAGATCAACATTTAAGTCTTTTTTACTATAAATATCCACTTTTACTTTCACATTCTTCTTCTTTTGTTTATGGCAATTCACATTCTTCATGTATATTGCCACCTACTGGGCAGGGAGGAGTATTTATACCTTCTGAAGATATGGATTTGACCACTGGAGTCTTATGGGTTACTTTTATGCTGCCTTTATGTGATTTTTGGATCGTCAAAGTTCTGGCCACCATTTAATTGCATTGTGAGGACCTAGAGAGCCGAAATATTCTTCTAAAAATCTTTGATCTGGGATGGTATGCGGGTGAGGAAATGATGAGAGAATTTTTTGGGGTGAACTATCCCTTTAACATTAAAAAAACCGCTTACTAACGTTTTCTGTGTAAAGTTTATCTCATTTTTATCCATGACAGTGTAAAACCATAAACACTGCAATCCCGGTAAAAGGCAATTTAAACAACTTTACAGCTATAATTTCACAAGTTTTAACAGAATAATTAATATAAGTGCTTTTAGAAAATTAGAAGCTTCACATTTCTGTCTTTAAACCCTCTAAAAAATGTTAAAAGAAAAGGAGGGATGGTCAAAATATATATTTTCATAATCAACATTATGCTACAAATGCTGTTCATTGAGCTTAACTTGTATTGAACCAGAAATATGAATATATCACACAATACAGTTTTTAATCACTGAATATAATTAGTGAATAATGACTTCAATTTCAGTCTTTTCCTCAAACAAACATATCATAGGTATTAAGAAAACTTGGAATATACTGTATCTACTATGGCGTATACAGTAATTTTATGGTAGTTTTATGAAGATTTTTATTGGTTTTGAAGCTTGACACCCCACGGTCATTGTATTTTGTTGAACAGGAAAAAGCAGCGTGAACATTCTTCAAAACATCTCCTTTTGTGTTCCATTAAAAAATAAACCCGTCCAAGTTTGAAATGACAAGCTATAATATGCACAAAGAAATAATTCTATTTACCAAGACTGTTCTGTGCCCCCTTACACCATCAACATATTGTACTGTGCCTTAAAAATTATGCAAGCTCAAGTTATCTTCTGATACAGCAGGAGTCCATTTCTGTTCACCACTTCAGATCCTGTAAATTCAGTAGAATGAATGTCTCTCCTGGAGATTAATACAAATACTTCATTTCAGATTTTTCAAGAGGTAATTTAGGTTCATCTCTTTAATTTGATTTAATTCCCTAATGGCTCATTTGATGTTGAATCGACCCAAGCTGTGCCTCTTTCGACCAGGCCAAACTTTAAACCTTTCTCCTCTGTTCTGTGCCTTCATCTCAGAGTAAAATGCCTAAGCCTTGTGATTTTCACATGAGTAGTCCACTACTGCTAATCAGCTTTTCTGAGAAACAGAGTGAAGCCAAATCAGGCAGCAGTGGTAAACAAGACTTCTGCCTAATGATATTAAACACTGAACCGAGAGAGAGAGAGAGCAAGAGAGAGAGGGGTGTATTATAATATCTAATATCTAATTTAATATATAAAAGTTTATATAACTCCAATTGAGCATTAAAGGCATTCTAAAAAAGCCCATTAAGTAACAGAGCGCAGACCTCATTATAGATTAACTGTGGGTCAACACAAAACAAAACAAAACAAAACTGATTGTGCATAACCATTAAAATGGTTTAATAGTTTGTATGAAACCTAACTTTTTGAATCATTAATACCTCTACCACTGTTATTTTTCACAAATAACAAAAAAGTACCAAAAAGCACCATGGTAATACAATATTTTGGACATAGTGCCATAGTATTACTTTGAAGCATCAAGTAAACACCATAGTATATAAATATGTTAATTACTTATGGTACTCTATATATCAAAGTACCATGTTATTAACATCAATTACCATCAATGTACAATGCTACCATCACAGTACCATTTGGCAAGTGATTTGGTAGGAGTGCTCTCACCTGCCTCCTGCCTCCACATTCGGGCCACGGATGTAAAAGGGAACTCTGATGTCAAACTCATATGGCATGGATTTCCCCTTGACGAGTCCAAACTGACCGATGTGATATCCGTGGTCAGCCGTGTAGATCACATATGTGTTGTCCAGCTCCCCGGTGTCCACTAACATGTTATAAATCTACATTCAGACAGGACAGATGATCCATGAAGGTTTGGCAACATGGGATTTTCAATGTGAATCATACAGATTTTTGATTTAATATTATCTACTGTAATGGTGCTATAACATTTCTCTATTACTTTGTATTTCATGGGAAAACTAGCCATTTTAGTACCATAGTATTTTTTTAAGTACCCTGTAAGCACCATGGTATATACAGTTGAAGTCAGAAGTTTACATACACTTAGGTTGAAGTCATTAAAACAAAATTTGTAACTACTCCACATATTTCATATTAGCAAATCTAAATAAATCAGCCAAGACCTCAGGAAATAATTGTGGACATCCACAAATCAGGTTCATCAATGGGAGCAATTTCAAGGTAACACGTTCATCTGTACAAGATGAGTACGCAAGTATAAACACCATGTGACCATGTAGCCATCATACAGCTCAGGAAGGAGACACATTCTGTTAGAATCCTAGAGATGAGTGTAGTTTGGTGTGAAAAGTGCAAATAAATTCCATAACAAGAGTAAAGGACCTTGTGAAGATGCTGGAGAAAACAGGTAAAGTATCTATATCTACAGTAAAACGAGTCCTATATTGACATAACCTGAAAGGCTGCTCAGCAAGGAAGAAGCCACTGCTCCAAAACCACCATAAAAAAGCCAGACTACAGTTAGCAAGTGCAGATGGGGACAAAGATCTTACTTTTAAAGAAATAAAACAAAATTTTACTGTTTGGTCATAATGACCATTGTTATGTTTGGAGGAAAATGGGTGAGGCTTGCAAGCCGAAGAACACCATCCCAACTATGAAGCATGGGGGTGGCAGCATCATGTTGTGGGGGAGGTTTGCTGCAGGAGAGAGTGGTGCACTTCACAAAATAGATGGCATCATGAGGAAGGAAAATTATGTAGATATATTGAAGCAACATCTCAAGACATCAGCCAGGAAGTTAAAGCTCAGATGGGCCTTCCAAAAAGACAATGACCCCAAGCATACCTCCAAAGTTGTGGCAAAATAGCTTAAGGACAACAAAATCAAGGTATTGGAGTGACCATCACAAAGCCCTGACCTCAATCCGATAGAAAATTCGGATTGACTCAGTTACACCAGTTCTGACTACAGGAATGGGCCAAAATTCCAGCAACTTATTGTGAGAAGCTTGTGGAAGGCAACCCAAAATGTTTGATCCAAGTTAAACTATTTAAAGGCAATGCTACCAAATACTAACAAAGTGTTTGTATACTTCTGACCCACTGGGAATGTGATGAAGGAAATAAAATCTGATATAAATAATTCTCTCTACTATTATTCTGACATTACACATTCTTATATTAAAGTAGTGATCCTAACTGACCTAATACAGGCAATGTCTGATTACGATTAAATGTCAGGAATTGTATGTAAGTGTATGTAACTTCTGACTACAACATGATATATACTGTATCAAAGTACCATGGTGTTACCATCAAAACCATCACTGAAACATGGTATTGTCATAAGGAATGACTTTAAAAGGAGACTTTGTGTACAGTATGTGTGTTATTGTGTGTCAGGTTTTGCCTATACTGTGGGGACCAAATGTTTACTTAAACATACTGTACTTGTTGGCAGGGTTTCTGCAGGTTTTATGAAGCTAAATTTAAGTCTTTTTAAGACCTTTTTAAGACCAACTAAAAAAAATGATGGAATCATTGAATGGAACACAATACGTCAATATGCTCTCTAAATGTAAATGTCTAGGTAGCACACGAAGAGTCATGTTTATCACAACACTTCAAAGTTTAAAAATGCAACTGTCAATAGATCTCCATTACTTTTAAACTCATTTTTACAAAAAGTATCTTAAGGCTTGAATAACTTGAATGCTCCCAGAGTGCCCACCAGAATATGGAAATAACCTCATCGCTTTTTCTTTTTTTTTTTGATGAGGGGTCATATATATATTGCATTTTGTTTTTATTAAGTATTGCCCTTAAGAAGCTATTTGACATAACAGATCCTCACATATATTCCACAAGACAAAATAGTATCTAAATTTACACACATGATCCTGTTCAGTTTACATTCCCTTGGTTAAACACTGTAGTCAGCATCAGTATTCGTTGAGCTACCCAGGCCTCATTCCCTTGGTTTTTAATATTACGTGTTGCTATCTCGACGGTCATTGACTGTTTGTGTAATAACTGTTCATGAGTCCCTGCTTTGTCCTGAGCAGTGACGATGTCCGCTTATTGTAACTACTGTGCAATTATTTGGTTTCTCAGCATCTTCTGCACATTTGAGATCCAGCTTTTGACACTTTGGGCAATTCACAACTTCTGCACAACTATTACAAAAGGTGCAAACAATTATTTATGCTCAAAAAGGCAATACATTAAGAACCAATGGGTGCAAACCTTTGAACAGGATGATTTGTGTAAATAAGAGTACATTTTGTGTTATGTAGCTTTTGAAGTACTATATAAAAATATGATCTTTTATCTCTTATAGGCTATTTGTTACATTCTGAAAGGGGTGTGGAATGTACAAAAGTGGTATGCAAACTTCTGCACTTAACTGTATTGGCTACAGGTGTGTAAAGTAACGAATTACAAATACTCATGTTACTGTAATTAAGTAGATTTGACCTGGAATTGTACATTTTAAAGTAGTTTAAAAATGGTATACTTTTACTTGAGTACATTTTATAAGCTGTAACTACACTTGAACTGCACTATTTTCCTACCGTCTGTGTTTGCTGCTTCCCCGACGTGATTTTATTTGTATCCATCAATGTGATTGGCAAGGGAGAGTTCCGTGACTCCCGTCAAATCAAATCACACACATGTAAAAAAATCTGAACGGCAGCTGTAGACCTGGCGCCAACTGTTATGGATGTCTAGAATACCTCAAGCGAGGTTTAACACATGAACATCTACGGCCGACATGAAAGGGCTTTTCGCAGTAATAAAGACCAATTGCTTGATCGTGTCATCGAGTTTTTCTTGCTCAAACCAGATATCAGCATTAATTCTACCTCTAATTTGAAGAAACATTTTGACAGGAGTGGATTAAGACTAGCAAGGGCCCTACGGTCCAATTATCTTTTAAAGCTGAGATCTACGCAATCGATTTTCAATTGATTTAAGTCTCTTTTAATGCTGGTTCTGTTATTTACAGTCAGATTCATTTAAACACACAGCACAGATGTGGAAAAGAACCCGTCAACTGAAACAGCCAGTTCTTAAAGAGACAGTACCATTTTAACGTTTGTTATACATAATGTAAACTCAATGTAAATACTACAAATTATGCATACAAAATACATATATTTAAAGGGGCCATAATCATTTATGAAATATTTTAACTTCATCAAACACTTTAAATATTTATGAATTTAACAAATACAGAAGGCTCCCACAGTATCTATGCATGTGTTTGATGAAATTCAGCAAATAGTTATGGCAGTTTTGGCTCGTGCTGCTATATCTTTTCTAACTCATCTGAATGATGGGGTGTGTTCCATTCAGAAATGATCATCCCTACACCCTATTTCCTTCAAAGACTTTACCCTCCATTGTGAGAGCTTAGAACAGCTGAAAGGTGTGAGGCTCATAAAGTGGTCATTTTTGGGGAAATTCTGTTTGGAACGACCCTACAGCTTGGCTACCATTATTATTCTTCCACTGAAAAGACCAGCGAAGACATCATTAAAGCCTTTTCAAAGTGTCCAAAAATCCCCTAGAGTACATTACAGTGACAGAATATTTTAATAAGCAATGAGTCTGTTTTGAAATGTGGAATTTCAAACTTCAACTGTCAAAACTTACACAAAAGCCCTTTAATCTACTTGAAGATGCTTTCTTTCTTTCTTTCTTTCTTTCTTTCTTTCTTTCTCAATATAATTTTTTTTTATTTTTCCCAACCACCTAAGCCAAGATATTTATTTATTTATTTATTTTTTGTAATGCAGGGCAAACATGCAGGTATAGCAATTAATAGTTTAATAAACGTTTGTGTTCGACAGCCCTTTTATACAAAGAATAAAGCTTAAACATATAAAGCCTAACATATGGAATAATAGAATATTCCATTTTTTTAATCCTATTTCTCTATAAAATAATGACATTTTAAGCACATGTTGCTTTAATTCAATAAATACTCATTTTGAAGAATCAGTAACAATATAATAATTTTTGTTAATTTTACTTTATCAAAATCAGCAAAGATTTATGAAGGTATGAAAATATGAAGGTAGATATTTTGTCAAATTATTTGACAAGGTTTTCTACTTCCAGAAGGGCATGGAAACTTTCACCAGGCAGCGTTATAAGATTAAAAAATGGCTCAAAAATGTCATTAGAAACATGCAGGCAAAAGTGTCCTAAAGAGTGCCGGGGGCCCTATTTAGGGGGCCTTGTATAAGCTGTGGCGCCCACATAATTAAGCATATACAAACAGTTGTTTTCAAAGTTGATGGGCCCCTGGTATTCAAGGGCCCCTGGGCACTGGCACATTGGCACATCTATGAATTTCAAGATAAATTTCATATTTCTGCTTACTAGATTCTATGTGTATATAACTTAGTGTAAAGCAGTTCAATGGAAAGTAGGAGGCGAGAACCGGCGTGACAATATAAATAATATTTTAATGAAGAAATAAATCAAAAGACAACACACACATAGGATGGAAAGCTGCCTGTAAACGATCTCTCTCTGTTGCACCACCATCCGCAGTCAGCCTTTATAACTCTCTGAGTCTTGATTAGCCTGATAAGGGATCGGGTGTGTAAAATCACGACCGGGTCCCGTCCTCCGCCCTGTCACACTTAGCCTAAAATGTAACTATCTATCACTGAGATTATTGGGTTGCTGTGAGAGATTAATAAAATGTTATCTATAGGGCTGGGTCATAAAATGATTTCTATGTTTATCGGGGAAAAAACATCTATGTCCTCTATATCGATAATGAACGTTTGGGTAGTTTCCTATATTTAGCCTATGTTTTACATCTAGACCAGGGTGTTCATTACATCGATAGCGATAGCAAGACCACCACTGATTGGCTGATCTAGATAAAATATAAAAGATGTATTTTTTTTATTTCCTGCCATCTTTAGCTACGTGCTGTTTGATTGACAGGCGCCTTATGTTTGTGCGCTGCACTTTACATGCGCCAAGAGCGCTTATGCAAGTGCACCTAAATGGTCAAATATACTTCATAATTCTGCCAATGCCGTCTTGATGAGGTTTTAATGTAAACACAGTCGGTTACGTCTAAAGTGAACGTAAACAGTGGGATAAAAAACTTATTTCTATCAAAATGTCGGACTTGAAGTGTGCATGCAACTGAATAGAGCACTGTCTAGTATATCATATAAAGGATATTAATCAAACAACATTAACCAAGAAATGAGAAACCCACTCACTACTTTTGGCTGAATAACTTTAGTAGCTTTAAAAGTATTCATGTAATAGAATAAAACAGTGACATTTTTAATACAAATATTTTTTGAAAATATAATAATAATAATACTGACCAGTGATGTAGAGAGTGTGTTAATTGGTATAATAAATTACCAGAAAATTAGAGATGATAAAATAATGTATAATTATGATTAGCCTTTATAAATATAGAAAAGTAGAAACATTTGTAGAGAAATAATTCAGCAGAATATTCCACCAGTCTCAAACTTCAGAAGAACTAAGTCATTGTGGAAATGTATCTCAAAGGAGGACAATGTGCTACTTAAAGTGATATATAATTAAAATTTTTGGGTGAATTATTCCTTTAAAGCCCAATGTATCCCCTGTACCAAACAACGTTTCCCACCCCTGCTCTACCTCCTCTATTGTGTGGGACATGACATATCAAGTGACCCTGCTTTTTTTTTTTTTTTTGCGTTTTTTGCATTCCTTGCATTGTTTTGAACACATTTTACATGCAACAATAACTCGCTCTGTTGATATTAAGGAAAATGTAGACCCTACACATCAATTGATTTCAATGTAATTGTTTCATACATTATGATTTATTGTATTGAAATAACTTTTTCATCTTTTAATTTCTGCAATCATGTCGCCCTTTTATTTATTTGGAATCAGATTCATGTAGTGTTTATCATTAGATGTATTTTAAAGGTTGGTATTCAAAAATACCTATAAAATACCTATATATTTTTAATCTTTCTGTCAAACAGCCATAAAAGGGAATGTAAGTTTTGGTATGTGTGCTACATTTCAAAATTTTAGCATACAGTGCTTATTATAATGGGGCATAGCTTTTGCAACACGGTACTCAATACTCACTACTCATGAGTACTTTTAAATGAGCAACTCTTTTACTCTTACTTGAGTAGTTTTTAGGACAGGTACTTTTACTCTACTCACACTACATTTTTTGGGAAGTAACAGTACTTTTACATCAGTATGATTTTTCAGTACTCTTTCCAACCCTGTTAGGCTATATAGTTTGTGAAAATGTATATTTTATTTTAGATTGAGTTTCTTCACGATTTAACCACATTTGAGCTTTTTTAATGTTCAAATTCTATGTAGCCTATTATATCCACATGATGTCATATTGCATGTGTAATTATGAAATGACTTGTCATGTCAGGCACACATATTAACATTGTAACATTGTAAATGTAAAATTCTAAATACAACCCCCACATCTCAACATATCAGTGCTTGTACTATGTAAAAACTGCAGTGTAGCTGTCTGAATGTGACATTGTCTGATTTAACTCTGTGCTCGTGGGGGAATTAACATTAACAGTGACAGAAAATTCTCGCTTACAGTAATCACGTGTTGCATGTCTGAGGAGACAAAGACTATTGGGCAATGAGCAGCGCAATTTATGTCTGGAAAAAATGCGTATATAAAGATTTTCCAGATGCTTATTGATATATATATATATATATATATATATATATATATATATATATATATATATATATATATATATATCAATAAGCATCTGGAAAATCTTTCCATTATCGTATCCAATAGAGACAAAATAATATTTGTACACTTGTTGTATAATTTGGCAAAATTACAGCTTCATTGGAAATGGTTCCCAATAAAAATATTCTGCGCACAAGTCACATTTATCTCGATTTTTCTTTGTTATCTTAAAACATGTCATATTTCATCTCAAGCATGCTCTTCGCTGCCACTTTTGTTGACTTGGTTAACAAGTACATTAACTTTTGGAGGAAAAATGTATTAGGGTCAAAATTGTTTGATGTGGTGGAAATGTTGTAATTTGAATGGTTTATTTTTATTTTACTCTTTGTTTTGATTTTTCATAGTTTTAAATAAGTCGGTTTTAATAAAAATCAACCCCTGGGAAATGAAACTGCTTAAAGTTGATGAAACACCCATGTTTAACTATTTAAATGACGAACTGATCATTAATGTAAAAACGTTTTGAGACATAGGGTTGGGTTAAGGTCAGTCTGTTGTCGTTGCAATTATCTTTCAAATGAAATGTATTATAATTTTAGATAGCCAAGTAAATGTGTCTTAGTGTGTGGTTACCTTCTCCACACTGTCATCCACGGACAGCAGGGTTTGCAGTCTCTTCCTCTGCAGCATGTTGGTGAACTCCATATGAATGGGCCTCATGGCACCGGTATAGCGCATAATCCAGTGTTTGTCCGGATTAGGGGCGTAGTTATAACTGGGCGTTCTGAATGAGGAAGAAGAAAAGTCACAATCAGTGGACCTCATGGAGCATGACTGAAGGAAATCCAAATTTTCAGAGCTTCTTCAGTTTGTCATCTTTAATCTACTGATTTTGGAGTAAAGCAAGCAGAGACATATTGACAGCTGAGATGCGTCTGTGTGAAGGTGTGAATGTGTTTATGTGTGTGTGTGTGAGTGTGTGTTTATGGTTTGAATTACAATTGACAGCAACCAATTCCTCTCTCTTTCTCTCTCATCCACTCAAAAATGACGAATCACAATTTTACAGACTCACGGTTTCTTGGGCGCTGACTGACAGATTGACACTCTGTTAATGTACTGGGTGTTCAACCATCATAGAGAGGTAAAGAGAAAGGTAAGAAGTGTTTGCTAGCTCCTCCTTTCTCTTGTGACAAGCTTGAGAGGCCTATTAGAGCCAAACAGCACTTATACGCTTACTGCCTTTTACAGTTGTGATTAAAAGCACCCAGCTCTAATGTTTACAGCCATTACTTAAAGCCCTTCTACAGACAAATCAATATGAGCATCATCTCGCTGAGATGTTGCTGCCTGGCCTTGTTTTAATGGTGCCGTATATTTACACTGATAACAACAACGAGACAAGGGACGATCTCTCTCTCTCTCTCTCTCTCTCTCTCTCTCGCTCTCTTTGGTGTATCTGTCTATTTCTTTATCTGTACTGGGACCTGAAAGGGACCTTGTGAGCCTAAAGATCTGCCTACATAGACAGCATTTTAATGCTTTGAAGGTGCATAGACGATTGCTAGATTGACACTGCTTTATATCAATTCCAAGAAGACATTGGTAACAATTTAAGGGTTAGTTCACCCAAAATTGAAAATCCTCTCATAATTGACTTACCTTTAAGCCATCCTAGATGTTTCTTTGATGACTTTCTTTCTTCAGCAGAACCGAAGTGCATTTCAGCTCTTTTCGTCCATACAATGGAAGTAGACGGGTGCCATTAGACTGCTGGCTATTTGATGATCCAAAAGTCATATTAAGGCAGCATAAAAGTAATCCACAAGACTCCAGTCAATCAATTAATGGCTTCTGAAACTTTATTAACTGTAAAAAATGTGCTTCCTGCCATCAGTCGTCGCATCAGCGATGTAAGCGAACGAATGTCAAGCAAGAGTGATTTCACTTCAAACTAGAATACAGTGCTGACAGGAAGCAACGATTTAAAATGAAAAAACTTGAATTATCGTATAATTTGTTTCTTAAACCAACCTATCGGTTTGCTTCAGAAGACATTAATTGATTGAATGGAGTCATGTGGGTTACTTTTATGCTGCCTAAATATGACTTTTGGACAGTCAGATAGCCAGCAGGCACACATTCACTTGCATTGTATGGACATACAGAGCTGAAATGTGCTTATAAAAATCTTCTCTTAGGTTCTGCTGAAGAAGGAAAGTCATACAAATCTGGGATGACTTAAAGGTGAATAAATCATGAGATTTTTGGGTGAACTATCCCTTTAACATAAATGTTCCACATGTTAAGGGTTAATAAAGGGGTTCATTAATAACTGATAACTCATTTACAAGTGAATTATAAATCAATGATATGCTGTTATAACAACATGCATAAAAGAGTTGACTTTCATTCAACACTTGCCAAATAGTGAGCTTTTTAACATTCTATAACATGTTTAATAAGTAAACGTATTCATACAAATGTCCATATTCATGTCAAAATATACCAACAATAAATTCTAATGAGATTAAAATAAGAGATTTTAATATCAGTGAAGGGTTACTAATGTTAAGTGCCATTCATCATTTATAACATGTGACATAACACATTTATAACAATAATAATTCAATTCAATTCAAAGGCTTTATTAGCATGAAACTTATGCAATATATAAATTATTATTATTAATTATTTGAACATATCACATCACATATAACATCTCTCTCTCTCTCTCTCTCTCTCTCTCTCTCTTTCTCTCTCTCCCTCTCGTTCTCTCTCTCTGTTTCATTGTCTTTATTGACTACTAGCACTGAGCCTCTAATATAATTCCACTTTGAAATAAAGCTGCTTGCTAGTTTCGGGTTAAATGTGTTTACAATGTGCTGTTGTTGCCAGTTCCTGAAACTCTGCTTAAAATTAGTGTTTGGAAGAACATTTTAAAGTAATGATATTTTCAGAGACAGGAGAAGAAATGTTCTAAACGTTAATGTGTACAGCATCTTCAAATTTCAGTGGAAGAACAATTTTCAGAGCTTTAATTCAGCCCAAGATGATCTGAGAAAGCAATGGCACTCCAAGCGCATGTTACCATTTCTCCTCAAGCGAAAGCCTGCTGCAGATATTTAACCACAAATCAGCTTGAACCGCAAATTACAGAAGTGTGAAGGAGTCTAGTAAAGTGTGTCAGCGCCAGCACTCTTTGGATGAAACAACTACACGCTTCAAACACTGCAATGCTCCATGTGTGAGGGCAGAGATGGAGACCTGATGAATGCATGCATCACCTTGTATTTTTTAATCTCTATTTTGTGTCATTGTTTCATTGATGCAGTAAGTATACTGATATATGCTGAAATGTAAGTGCATAAGTAGAAAAGCTGAACTAAGTAGAACAGGGAAGCAGTTTTGTAAGTAGTCCATTTGGCTGCATAATATCCTTTAAATCCTCTCAGATCTGTCTTTCACCCTTTCCCTCTCTATTTCTCAGTTCATATTGTATTTTTTTCCCATTATTCCCTCCATGACAAGAGTGACAAAAATGAAACAGGTGCAGCAGGATCATGCACCAATGGGAACGGGGATTTTCCCACCGAACAATAGCATTTGGCAAGCAAGTACACACTTTCCTGAATATCCGTGAGGATTTGGACAATGTCTCTCAGTGGTCCCGTGCCAGCCCGAGGGGCAACGAGGGGTTAATGAAATACAGCACTGTACGAGGACAAGGAGCGGAGAAGATCAGGACTAGCAGGAGGCCATTAGGGAAGGTGCCGGTTGGTTTGCAGTGGACTCAACTGAAAGATTGAAGACGGTCTCTGGAATTCTTCATGGAGCATTAGAACAGGATGCAGGAACAGTGGAGCAAGACACAGTGTATTCTGTACTGCTTTTCAGCAGTGAATCGACAGCACCACAGCAAAAGAAATTATCGAGTTGTTGGCTTGTACTCTGAATTGTGATGAGATACAAAGAGAAATAACTGCAAAACAACACCCCTTTCTATTGTGTCATGTTCGCTGACTGCGCTCAAAAACAAACATGCAGCATGACTAGTGTTGTCGGAATCACAAAAGAATGACACTTATGAGCCAATTTCTTTGATTGATCGCACAAAAAGACTTACTTTTGTGGACTGAATGAATTACGTGACATGAAATGCAGTTTTCTCTTTACCACATTTCATACACAGAAAGACAAAAGCCAGTAGCGCTTAATCAATTTCAATGTAAAGTCAGCACTTGCACGACATTCTAACTGTGTTTTTGTGCTCAGAACGAAGTGCTGACATTACACTGAAATTAAAGTAAACTAGAACAACCATTTCATCAATGAAATCTCCTCAATAATGAGCATTTCTTATGCACAATGCATTATATGAAATGCTGAGTCACGAAATTGAATGTACAAAAAACAATTTGGGGATGAAAATGATTTTGTAATCCAGTAAACCCCTTTCATTCGCAGAAGGAATATTTAGTGACATGCTGGGTGCACTTGCATCATGAAAGGTGTTTTCTGTTATCCACGAAATTCACCGTTATGTCCACGAAATGGAATGATGTGTGGATTGCAGGTTTTTATTGCTGGGGACAAATGACATAATTTACTGCAATTATGGTACGATAAGACAGGTGTCAATGTAACAGATAATGATGTGAGAGAATCATTAATTGTGTGTTTATGCCCAAGTGCAAAAGAGACTGGATTAGCTTTGTGTTTTTATTGGTGAAAAAGAGAAGACTTCAAACAAATATACACTGTGAATTCTAGACACAAACGCTGGCTTAAACTGTAACTTTGAAAGGATGATGGATGTTTTATGTAAGCCAAAATGTGGGCAGGTTTGCATCTTCGGTTTTATCTACTGCAACCATGGATGAAACGCCTGTTAAATTAAAACATCCCAAAAAATCTTAATCACACACATTATATCTGAAGAACTTTCCATCAACAAATCATAAAATAAATGATCTGGTGATCTATTTTGGGGCTGTCATCAAATTGTCTTGAGAAATAGTGAACATGTGTGACCATTCTGTCCCTTAAATGTCTGATTTCATTTCCTATGACAGAAATAAATCCAGTATATCTCCAGTATCTCTGCCTGTTTTTCTATTGCTCAAATGCAAGATATATGAGAGCCGATATTGTGTTTTTTACTTAGAGACACAGGGCTCTATTTTTGTGAATCCACTAGTAGTTTTCCACTTTATCCTTTTGGATGTCTTAATAAACTTGGGAATCATTTTTTTTCATGATGTTGGCAAGCAGTCCAGGCCCTGAAGCAGCAAAGCAGCCCCGCAACATGATGCTCCCTCCACCGTACTTCACGGTTGGGATGGTGTTTTGTATTCGGTGCCCTTTTTAAGCCACGCATATTGCTGCATGTTCCTCCCAAACAATTCAACCTTAGGTTCATCAGTCCACAAAGCATTTTCCCAGTAGCGTTGTGGAGTGTCCAGGTGGTCTTTGGCAAACTTTAAACAAGCAGCATTTTCTTTTTGTTGGAAAGCAACAGCTTTCTTCATGGTGTCCTGTCATTGACACCATGCCTGTTTAATGATTTCTGTAGTAGACGCATGTTAACCAGTTCCAGTAAGTCCTAAGCTGTCACTGTAGGGTTCTTTTTTTACCTCATTGAGCATTCTGTGGTGTCTAAATCTAAATCGTGCTCTTTTCAAGGTTTAATAAAAGATTAAAAGAAAGAAAGATGAAGAAAGGTGTGAATCCTTTCTAGGTACCTGCTGTCACTTTCACAAGTGACCCAGCAACAATGTTGTTTACATTTTTCCGATCATTTCTATAAAATTCAGCATGAAACTACTCAAACACTCATTTCTCCCATAGACTCACATTGCAAAAAATGTAAGCGCTTGTCAGATAAATGAAGGATGGCAACAGTCGCTAAGATAGGATTGGTCAGAAACACTTTGAAGGCGGGGCTGTTCATTAGAGGTTTTGTTTGCTACAATAAAGCTAATTTGTGATGTGTGAACAAGAACATCTGTTTGTGCTTTCTCACAAGAGCTTTAGAGACCTGAGTAAGTTTGACGTCAGAGGTTGGTTTGTTTGGTAAATTTGGAGGCACCAGTAAACCGCTCCAAAATCTTTCTAGCAATCTTTGGAATGCTATCTGGAAGCTATTTGCAGTCATGAAACTACAGCTCCTATCTACTTGAATGGGGAAAGCCCAAAATCTCAAAAACGGTTGGTCAAGATTATGATCAAAAAACATATTTAAATCAGCAATTCAATCTGACTCATAAACACTGGAAACACTGGAATCATAAATTGTGCTTCTGTACCTCAGATAATGCCAAATTCCAGACTTGTATAGCTAATGCGCATGTGCATTCTCGAGTTTATTGACAGGTGATGTTTGTATCTAAAAGCTGATTGTCTCTTTTACCTGTAAGGCGGGAATTCTACATCCATTGACCATTGGGTTTCAATTTCTCCCATTCATTTTAATAGAAGTGGCTGTCTCTGCTGAATAGTCTCTGACCGAACCTAAGTCTGCTTGAAAAGGTGGCAGTGGGTACGGTTTATGTAAACCCTGGTACAGTTTGCAGTTGATATGAAAGCAATCCTTCCTAAATCACAGAAGTGATTTACTGTTTAAAATGATTAGAGACTAACGTTATATTCTCCGCTCTGTCCATTCACTGAATAAATTAATAATAATAAAAATAATAATAATAATAAAAAAACACATTTAATTGATCTGCTCACGCAATAAAAAATGAATGACCCATTTTAGGGGTGATCAAATTACAATTTAAATTCAAGCAGAGCTATAGAAGCATATCTTCATATTTAGAATTAATCTGTCCTATTATGTGAACATTTAAGAAGCTCCAACATTTTTGTTTGACATCCTTTGGGGATCGAGTCTTGTTTAGGCTGGTCAAACCCCCAAACAGAATCTTGCTGAGCAACCAGCATTTGCATACTTACATGAACTATGTTTCTGTCCTAAGATTGCTTGATAATCCAGATTATACAATCAGTGCCTATGTACCGGTGTGTTGTGAAGTTGACTAATGACAAGGAACAAATCATAAAACATCTGAGCTCTGGACATCTGGCAAGGGGTTTCTGGGATACATAGAAACGTGCATCCAAAGGCTGAATTTATGAGGTTACCGGGAGCACATAGAGTAGACAAAGAGAACTATAAAATGAGATTTTGAGATTATTTGATCAACACTGAGAGAGAGAAAGAGAAAGAGAGCGAGAGCGAGAGAGAGAGAGAGAGAGAGAGAGGCATCATAGAGGTTTTGTTAGGCAAATCCAGCTACCTAAAAACAACATCATGTGTAGACAGGATTTAATCGAGGCTGTGTATGCATAAAGGATGCAGAGATTTCACTGCCATGCATGTATTCAGGAGTATGTGTGTGTGTGTGTGTGTGTGAATGGCAGTGTTTCTCTGACAGAGGGATTACAGACCTTGGGAAAAGCAGAGGATTTTCATGCTGGAGGGACAGTAATGGAGAGATGAGATGAACAGAGAGAAAGAGAAAAAGAGGTCTGATACCAGCTGGCAGGCAATTAGCAAGAGAGCAGGAGAAAACGACAGATAGATAAAAGTGTGAGTGTGTATATATTAGATTGAAGCAGTAAGGGCTGTTTCCACTTTAACAACTCTATTGAGTAGCTCTTGAGTGGTAGAAAGAGAGAAATGGGGGAGATATGTCAGTTGAGAATGTTATGCATGAATTACAGCTGTCCCTCTTCTTTACCACTGACTGAATGTGAACATCTGTGTGTTTCTATTTTTGTTCCCTTTAGGAATACACAATTAAAACAAAACTGATACTTTTGATTTTGTGCCAACAGAATTGTCCAGAAAACCTGAATTCTGCAGGATTGGAATGCCTGGCAAGTTCTACACATCCACCTTCTCTTGTATGTTCACTTAACTAGTTCTGAGCATGAACTTACATGTGCTGTGATGCATTGGGGAAGGCGGTGGTATACTGAGGGGCTGAATCCTCTGGGCCATGTGGTGCAGCATGACTGATCACCATCAGCACAGGTCTGTGAGGGTAGATCTTCTTAGACATACGAAAGTAACTGATGCTGTCGTTGGTTATGAGATCTGTCAAGTAGTCCTGCAAGAAGAAGAGGAAAATGAAGATCTGATTAGATCTGACCATTGCATCATCTACTGATTATGTTTGATCTCACGAGTTTACATTTTATTACCCAGACAGAATCTTGGGACTTTTTTCACATTTTCTGCACTGATTTTTGGGGGAAAATATGCAGAATTCTGCAGAATGGATTTAAACATGGTTAAATGTGTTAGAGGAATGGTTTACCCATAACTTAAAATTCTGTCATTCACATACCCTCATGTCATACCAAACTTGTACGACTTTTCTTGTTTTGCAAGAAGAATTATTATTATTATTAGGAAGAATTTTCCCAATGGCTTACGTTTAAACTCCTGTTGTTCATGTGAAAACTTGGCTGTTTTTGCTTTTGCAACGTTTAAACACTAGCCACTGTGAACAAGCTTCTCTCAAGGTAAACGATGACTAAATTTTCATTTTTGGTTGAATTATCAATTTAAATGTATCTGAGAATACTACATCATCAACGATAGCTGAAAATATAATAAAATCATCCAAAATGTTGAGTAAACGACTTTGTGCATGATGGCCGTTCCAATTTTTCCGAAATATGCAGTGCATTCTGCATAGTTCCACTTTTTCCATGTAAGCTTGCTCATAAGCAGTCTTTTCTGTTGTTAGAGAGCTTGAATGCCAGCCACTGCAATGAATGGTGAGATATAACAGAAATAACAAAGAGAGGAATCTAAGAAGAAATAAAAATGCAGCAATGACCCCTGACACTAAGCTTTGAGAGACAGCCAATGAGAGAGAGGGATGGGGAAGTGGTAGAGTGGGGGAGACAAACAGAAATGGTTTGGCCATAAATCAGACTAACAAGACTATCAATCAAACTGCTCTAGAATGGATGGAGACATGGAAAGAACTGAAGGAAAGAAGAACAATAAGAAAAGAGGGGCTTCCACATCATTGAGCACCTCACATACAGACCTTTGAGTAGTCAAAGCCATGTTTCTCTCGGACGCCGTTCCTGCAGAGGGTGTAGTTGTAGAAGCGGGAATTCTTTACCATGGCGACCCACTCCCTCCAGCCCGGAGGAATGTATGTACCATTATACTCATTCAGATACTTCCCAAAGAATGCTGGGAAAATACATACACAAGAGAGCATAACTATGATTGAGGGACATAATTAAACATAATTACACAATTAAAACATTTCAGTGTTTAAAGCTTATGTCAGTTGGTTTTACACTGAGAGTATACTAGAGTAGAATAGAGTAGACTTCTATTTTTTTAGCAGACCTGCTGATCACTGTAGGATTCCAGCATGCAACATTTTACATTTGCTCATCATTTATAAGGTAAATTGTTACTATTAACACTATTGTTAATGAACGCAGGGGGAACGGATGTATTTTGTTTGCCTGGATACAAAATCTGTCATTAAAAATGTAAATATGATTCACAAATACACCACTGATCAAGTGATCAAAGAGGCATATATTATCAGAGATACATACACCAGAGCTGCTCTCCTCACAGATGTAAAGGGTAAATAAAATACAAGGGTAAAAGGCGTCAAAGTTTTTACGAAATCTGTGAAAGTTTCGCTTGTGCTTGCGAAAAACCAAAAAGTTGTTATCAGAGGGAGAAACTTTAAAGAAATGCACGATTGAGATGTCCGATTGTTGAGAAATCTTGCGAATAGAGAGAATGTTCTCTTACGCAGGGGACTCTTCGGTCCATACATGTGTGCTCTGGTGCTGAAATGTTTTGTATTAATGCACTGAACATGAACATGTTATGTTCTTGTATCCAGTATTGTTATTGATGATAATAATGATTTTAACTAATACCTATAAGCTGTTTTATGTCATATGTTGTCTGTTCATTTTCATTTTTGTATATTGCTTGTCAATTGAACATGAATTTGTACATGTGAACGGCGTGTTTTAGTAAAAAAAAAAAAAGAAACACGTAAGAACTGACAAACTAACTGGTGGAAACAAGGGCTTAAATATACAAGGGAACAAACAAAGGAACGAGGAACACCTGTGGAAACAATCAGGGGAAAACCAATCATAAAATGAAACTACAAAGAACTACAAAAACTAACAGGAAACAGGAACTATACAAGAATTTCAACATAAAAGTACAAAAACAAAAGACAACAGGGAATATGTGACAAGAGCAGAGTACAGTAAAATACAGTAGCACATATCAGAGTAAACAAAAGCAGAATAGAACAGAAAAGAATACAGTAGAGTACAACAGAGTAGCATAGATCTGAGTAGAGTAGGGTTGAGAAGATTATAACAGAACAGAGCTGAGTAGATCAGAGAAGAGCATAACAGAATATAATACAGTAGAGTACAGTAAAAAAGAGTAGCATGGTCTATAGTTAAATTGAGCAAAATAGAATGGAGTAATTCAGAGTACTGTAGAACAGAGTTGCATACATCAGAGCAGAGTAGCGTTGAATAGGGTATAATAGAGTTAAGCAGAGAAGATCAGAATAGAATAGAGCATAATACAGTCAAATAGAGTAGCGTAGATCAGAATAGAATAGAACAGAGTACAGTATAGTACAGTAGAGTAGCGTAGGTCCGAGTAGAGCAGAATAGAATACAATAGAATATATCAGTAACGTTGAGCAAATTATAATAGAGTACAGCAGAGTTGATCAGAGAAGAATAGAACAGAATAGAATACAGTAGAGCAGACTAGAGTTGAGGTGAGTGTATTACAGTAGAGCAGGGTTGATCAGAGAAGAATAGAACAGAATAGAATACAGTAGAGCAGAGTAGAATAGTGTAGATCAGAGTAGAGTTGAGGAGAGTGTATTAAAGTAGAGCAGGGTTGATCAGAGAAGAATAGAACAGAATAGAATACAGTAGAGCAGAATAGAATAGCATAGATCAGAGTAGAGTTATGTAGAGTTGAATAGAGTAGATCAGAGTAGATCAGAATATAATTTAACAGTATACATTAGTAGAGCAGAGTACAGTAAAATAGAGTAGCGTATATCTGAGTAGATTAGAATAGAATAGAATAGAATACAGTATAGCCATATGTGTAAAAAGTACTCAGAAATTATACTTAAGTGAATGTATGATAAGATGAGTGAAAGATTTACTCAATTAAAAGTCCAAGTATCTAGCTGAAAATGTACTAAAGTATTAAAAACGTTTTTCCTTACTAGAATGAAATCAAGAGTGGAGACTGTGTGAGAGAGGATGTTGTTAAAATCAATTGGTTTGTTAAGTCGCATTTGTACTGTCTCCAATCACTGTCATATTTCTCCCCCAGTGACATCCGCAACCTGGTCAAAGAATCATGTTCCAATAACTGAATTTTTCCAAAATGATTTTTTATGTTGCCTGTTGTACGTAACACTGCAATTTCTAGGTGGAATGAACATTAGAGGCACTAAAACAATGATTACTTATATCCCTTTCACTCAAATCAAGAGTAAAACGGCAGATTATCAGTAAATAAATGCTTATATTTTGCTCTGTTCCTCACACAATGCTGTCTTACTGTATGACATATAAACACTTTCACTGTAATGCATGACTCGTTTGCATTACATAACTAACTACATTTACACGCTCGTTAGAGTGTGATTAAATTAAACAGTAGAGTGGAGCAGAGTAGCATAGATCAGAGTAGTGTTAAGGAAAGTATATTACTGTAGAGAAGAGTTGATCAGATTAGAGTAGAGCAGAGTAGAGTACTTTAGATCAGAGTAGTGCATAAAAGAATAAAATACAGTAGAGCAGAGTACAGTTGAATAGAATAGCAGAGTAGATTTGAGTAGAGTATATTATAGCAGAGCAGAGTTTATCAGAGTAGATTAGAGCATAATAGAATACCGTAGTACAGCAGAATAGTGTAGATCAGAGTTGAGTAGAGCAGAGTTGATCAGAGTACAGTAGAGCATAATAGAATACAGTAGATTAGAGCAGAGTTGAGTAGAGTAAAACAGAGTTGAGTAGATCAGATCAGATCAGAACTGAGTAGAGCTGAGCAGAGTATAGTAAAGTAAAACCGAGTAGAACAAGATCAGAGAGAAGATCAGGGTTGAGTATATAACAGAACAGAATACAACTGTAGAGTAGAACAAAGCAGAATAGAATAGAATAGAATATGGTAGACTAGAGTAGAGCAGAGCAGAGTAAAACAGTGGAATACAGTAGAACAGAATAGAGCACATTATGGAAGAGTACAGAAGAGTGAAAAAGTCAAACACATAGTACAATAGAGTACAGAAGAGTGGAGTATAGTACAGCAAAATAGAATAAAGGAGAAAACAGTTGAGAGCAGAGAACAGTAGAGAAGAGTAGAACATTAGTAAATTAGAATAGAATAGAGCAGTGTAGAGTTAAGTAAACTTTATTATAATATGCTAAATGCTTTAAACCAAATGTTCATCTGACAAAATATATTGGGCAGATAGATAGAAACTGACTTGAGTGAAAAAACACACACACACACACACACACACACACACACACACACACACACACACACACACACACACAGATAAATAAATAGACAGGGAGGTGTGTGAAGATGGATGAAAATTTCTTTTGGAAATGTTACATTAGAGGGGATGTTGGTCAGGGGCTGGTCTTTTTCTTAGAGGAAGTGTGCTCTAATGGATCTCTGTTACCACTAAAAGCCTGACTCACTGCCAAGTGTGTGTGTAAGTTAGAGCCTGAGAGAGAGAGATCCATGCAGAATATTCACAGCTGGTCATTGTATGTTTACATGCACATAGTAGCTTTGCATGATGTCTTTGTCACAAACAGAGAACGTGCCCACACACACACGCACACACACGCACGCACACTCACCACACATACACAATCAAATACACAAAACCAACTAATACAGCCAGAAGGTTTTAGTTTGATAAAAATCATCTGTTGGAGACAGATTATGTCAATGTTCGTGCAAGAGTCTGTGAGAGTGAGTTTGAGAGAGTGTGTGACCCGAGGGCCTGTCAAACCAACTCTCTGATAAAAGTCAGTAAAAAACACAACAGACACACGTTTTTTCAGCTCTGACAAATGAACCAGCTCTCAAAGCACAGAAATGTGAGCTCAATCAATGAAATGTCTCACATGTTTTATATAACTCTGTATAACACAGGTCAATTCAACATTCATGTCAGGTTATCTCTAGGGAGAGTTTATACACCATTATTCTACAGTACAGTGTGTCTTTGTATATGTAGCTTGTGTGAACGTCCCCTTAATCAGCTCTACTCTACTGTTCTAGAATCTACTTTAATCTTCTGTAAGCCTTACATTACACTCTATGCTACTACATGAGACAAAAATAGGGTGATTTAGTAAGTATATGTATTGTGTAGGCACAAGCGTGTGAATGGTCTCCACCTGTCCTGTAGCCGGTGTTGTTGAGGTAAACTCCAAAGGTGCGGGGCTCATGTTGGGCCTGCCAGGAGGGCGAAGAGCAGTTCTCGTTGTTGGTGTAGGTGTTGTGGTTGTGGGCATACTTCCCAGTCAGCATGGAAGAGCGTGACGGACAGCACATAGGTGTGGTGACAAAGGCGTTGGAGAAGTGCGTTCCACCCTGTTCCATGATCCGCCGTGTCTTATTCATGACCTGCATGGAGCCTAAATGTGAAAGAGTGACAGAGAGTGAGACAAGAGAGAACATATCTAATATTACTCAAGGTCACATCAAATATGCTCTACTAATTGTCCCAGAGAACAAGGGTATTTCTCGTTGAATTTTGATGCTCACGCCACAAAAACTACTTTTATGATACTTTTGGGTGCTTTCTTAAGCTTTAAAGTGGGTCACTATAAACTGCCATTGTCAGAATTGACAGCATTTTCATGTTTGGGTGAACTGTTCATTTAAATACTCACGGCGCAGCACTTTTTCAGAGCATTTAGTGACTGGTTACATCATTTTTCTTTGCAAAACCAGCTGTTTTCACTCTGACAGTCACCTTTCAGTCTTTCTTCAATTTTCCATTTCACAAATACACATACACACACTACAGCCAGATGGGCATAACTGATATGACCGGAGACAGGAAATCTGGTTCAATTTGGCCTTTAAAGACAGGATCGCCACACCTCTACATGGAAAAAACCCAAAACAAATAAAACTCAGTGCACTTTTCATGCAATGGTCAGTATGGATGGACAATGCAAATCAGTATTCACATGGACAACTGCTCTCCAGAGGAGAGGAGAGGATTTGTACACAATTTGTATTTTGTATTTTAAATTGATAGATCGAGATTTTACTAGAAACATTGCAAATGCTAAAGTTAGATATGTTGTAAATCCACCAAAGGCTGAATAAAGAAGAGAAAAATAATTCAAAGCACATGTCTTAATGCCGCTCCCGATCTGATCAGCTGCACGTGTGTGGCGCTGCAAATGAACGTGACAGGTTAACAACATGGGACTGATATAAAAGACAGTGGGAATATTTTATCAGGCTATTAATTACTGAATTAACTTTTCCTCCATTTAAAGTTCATTAGAGCTAACATATTTACAAAGGAAAAAACTCGTAGCTTCATCCTTAATGGGTTTCCAGGCTTTACAGCTCTTTTGTTGAATTCTCGTTTGTACTTGCTCTTATGAAATTTACACATGCGCAACAGAAAATGGCAGCACTTATTAAATAAGAGTGGGGCAAATGTTTAACCCTTGATTGTTTCACACTCCGATGGGGAAACGGGGTGGCCCACTACTCTACCCATTCCTCGACCGACCAGCCCACCAGGAAAAGTTCCGGTGCTCCCTATGGCCAGTCCATCCCTGCACCTCTTGACCATTTAGTGCCAAACCTTTATAAATCTTAAATAACTTGCCAGTTCTTTGGCATAGATGGGCAGGGTGTATGATAGTGTACTCATAACAGCATGAACTGCAGATTGTGTTAGACTAAATATATAACAGGGTAAAAATATCATTCTAGGAGTGGTGGTGGTGTAGTGGCTAGAGATGCTAATCAGAAGGTCGCTGGTTTGATCCCCACAGTCACCACCATTGTGTCCTTGAGCAAGGCACTTAACTCCAGGTTGCTCCGGGGGGGATTGTCCCTGTAATAAGTGCTCTGTAAGTCGCTTTGAATAAAAGCGTCTGCCAAATGCATACATGTAAATGTAGAAAGGTTAGTTCATGTTTGAAGCTGTTATATGCACTTTAACTTATAAAGTGAATTCCATATTACAGCTGTAAGTAAAAGTATGTGAACCCTTTGGAATGATTTTCTACATTAATTGGTCATTCAATGTGATCTCATCTTCATCAAAGTCACAAGTATAGACAAACAATGTGCTTCAGCTAACAACACAAAGAATTATAATATTTTCAGTCTTTACTGAATATATCCCAATAACATCAACCAAGCATTCCTGGTAGCTGTGGATTAGACCTTCACAATGTTCCGAAGGAATTCTGGACTAATCTTTCTTACAGAAATGCTTCGGCTCAGTCATGTTCTTAGGATGTCTGGTGTGAACGGCTCTCTTGAGGTCATTCCACAGCATCTCTATTGGTTTAAGGTTCTGACTGGGCCGCTCCAAAAGGTGGATTTTCTGTTTTTGAAGTCGTTCTGTAGTGGATTTACTTTGATGTTTTGGGTCATTATCCTGCTGCATCAACCAACTTCTCCTGATCTTCAGCTGTCGAACAGCCACCCTGACATTATCCTGTAGGATATCTTGACAAATTTGGGAATACATTTTTCCCTCAATGATGGTCCAATCCCCGAAGCACCAAAACAGCCCCAAATCATGATGCTCCGTCCACCGTACTTCACCATTGGAATTAGGAATAGGCATTTTTCAATAATTTTGTATTTGAATGTTTGAGCTCATAAAAACTTAATACATGATTATTTGTTTATTTATATGAAGATAATTAATGAGAATGAGACATTGTGAAATATTTTTTTAATCATTAAGGTTGCATCAAATCAACGTTTCAAAACAAGCTTATAATTATATCTAAAACAAACAAATCTTTTATTATATCCTGTGTTTTTTGTTGAAAATATTTATATGAGCAATGTTTTTTTTTTTTTTTTTTTGCATAAGCGCAAAAGCATTTAAGCTCACCCAAAGTAAAGAAAAAGAAATTGCTAATAAAGTAAACTGCCACAATTAATGTACAGAATGAATATAAACAATCGGCAGTTTTTAGCAGAAAGTAACCAAAAACTGGAACAAAGTAATTTTCAATTGTTCCAGAGTGAAAACTTTATTTGTAAATGCTGGAAACTGGTTATAACTGGTTAATTTTGTTCCGATACTTTTTTCATGAAACTAAAGGCCAAAGGGTTTATCACGGTATAATTTTGGAATTACACCACTTAATGTTGCCCGAAAAAATGAAACGTGCACTTTGATCCTGAAGGAAACTGCTGCATCTCACATGTCTATGCCTAATTGTCCGTTGTGGATTTTGTATTTTGTGAATGAAGACCTTTTTAATAATATGTATGTATAATTACTACATATACATGCATGGCTAATTCATATACATGAAAAACATTAAGTGGACAAAAAACATTATTAAGTGGACGGCCACTTCTAGGGAGAGTAGCCACAGTAATAAATCGCCTCCATTTATAGACAATTTGTCTAACTGTGGACAGATGAATATATATAAGCTCTTCAAGATAACTTTGTAACCCTTTCCAGCTTTATGCAATGCTGCAATTATTGATCATAAGGCTTCTGAAATCTCTTTTTTGCAAAGCATGGTCCACGTCAGCAGATTCTGAGTGCCTTTTAGAAGTCAAAGTAGCCATAACCCACACCTCCAAACTTGTTTCATAAATTGGATGCCAAGTTTGCCATCTCCTGGCTCTAATTAGCTTTTATTGATGTCTTTAGCTTAGAGGTTCACTTACTGTTAATGTTTAATGGGATGTGTTCAACAAATACATGAAAAATTATAATTGTTTGTGTGTTGTTAGCTTAAGCACATTGTGTTTGTCTTTACCTGTGACTTTGATGAAGTTGAGATCACATTTTATGACCAATTAATGCAGAAAAACAGCAAATTCCAAAGGGTTCAAATACTTTTTCTTACCACTGTAAGTCACTGTAAATTGCTTGGCAACCATAAACACTAAACAGACTATCCACAGCTTTCCTGACCAACCACTGGGTGGTGTTTTGATGATTCTGATTGCCACTGGACTGCTTTCTGGTTCTGATCTCCATGAGTAGCAATGTTAAAAATGATCAAAACTAGATATCCAGATGGAAAACAACCAACATTTTAAGTGTTAGTTAGAGTGAAAATGAGTTCAGGCTCAACTTGTGCAGTTGTTGGCTGTCATAACAACTCAAAGTAGTTAATGATACAACGTAACTGACCACAGGTCATTGCTTCATGTCATCCACTCACTTGGTTAAGGCACTGTAAAAAGATGGTCATTGCGACTAATGATTTAATGATTTTCTCATTAATGATCCTACATGTGTTTTCAATTTGCACACACCCAGTTCAATGTCCTGGTCATCTGTGAGGATGAGGATGATGTTGGGACGGATGTTGCGACGGTCTCGCTGGGATCGAGGTTTCAGCCTCTGATTGGACAGGAAGATTGAGGCATGAGCCACAGCAACCACGACCAACAGCACGAAGAGCCGGGCCGCCAGCCCTTGTGTCGCCATGGCCACGACCTCTGACCCCAACCTATGACCCTGTCGGGGCTCTTGCTCACACTACGCTGATCTCACCGTGAGGCACCTGTGGGGATAGTAGAAAGTAGATTAGTTCTGAGTAAACTGAGGAAGAGCAATGTTGAACTGAACTCCAATAAACTTTTGCATGAATATTGCATCATCTTTGCAGAGAAATATCACCTCTCTTGGGACTAAGGGTAATAAACCGACATGTATTCATTAGAGTGTTCCTGCTCTAAACACGGAGTGTAAATGTTCCCGTTTGTACACACTGTAACATCCACAACACAGTAGGGCTGTCTACAGGGCTGAGAAACAAAATTAGAAAGTTTCACTGAAATATTAACCAAAAGTCGAATTATATTCACATTTTAAAGACATTATTTCAGATTGGGGGGAAATCTAAAAGACATCTGATGTTCACATCGTTGTCTCCTATGCCCACCAGGAGGGCCCAGTAATGTGATTGGTCTGAATGGCCTGTAACACCCTGTCTACACCGGATGTGTCCGTTGAGGCTTGAGGCTATTATGAAAAAATTATGAAATTTGAGTCTTTGAGGGTTACTTTGTTTAAAGGATAGCAGAAACAGCGCTCGTCAAATAATTTGGTCTTCTCATGTTTTCTCAAGAATAATCTGCTGGGGAAGGAATTCAAACACTGTCGATATAAAGACGCAAAAAATTCACATAAAGTGATTTTGCCTAGGGCTCAACAAATCCACGGGCCTGCCCTGAGTGCTTGGCACACATCCAAAATTGAAATGCTCATTTTAGTATACTAATGTGCATTTTTATCTTAAATTTGACTAATATTCTCATTTTAATTTGACAGCCTAAAAGCACAGCGTTCAGCTCAAAGAATAACAAAGGCAGGGAAGAAACTTTCACACTGAACTAACTGGAAAACGAAAAAGTCGCCAAAGAAATTTCTTCATGAGAATGTTTACCAAATGCTATAGATGCTCAATGATGTTGAGATCTGATGAATAGTCATTTTATGGCAAAGTTTTTGTGAAAAAAAATATTTTGCACAGTACTGTATACTTTCAATCTACAACCCCAATTTCAAAACAGATGGGACAGTATGAAAAATGCTAATAGAAACAAAAAGGAGTGATTTGTAAATTATATTCACCATTTGCTATATTGAAAGCACAACAACTACACATTATATGATGTTTTACCTTGTGAATTTCATAGTTTTTTTTAAATGTACAGTAATTTCAATCAGATGATTGCAACATGCGCCCAAAAAATTAAGATTAATAACAATCTGACGAGTTGAAATAAGAAGGCGATGTGAAACAGGAGATGTTAAACAGGTGAGGCAATTGTGTCAAAGTATATAGGGAGCCTCCAAAAACAGCCTAGTCCTTCAACAGCAAGGATCGTTCAAGACTTGTCAATTTGCCAACAGATGCTTCAGCAAATAATCCAACACTTTGAGATAAATGTTCCCCAAAGACAAACTGGAAGGATTTTGGGCATTTCACCCTCTACAGTGCACAATATAGTTAAAAGTTTAAAGGAAAATTGACAAATCTCAGTGTGTAAAGGGCAAAATGAAAAGCACTTCTGAATGCGTGTGTTCTCTGATTCCTCAGACATCACTGTGATAAAAAAAAACACTGTGATGAGGAGAAGGTAGTGGCCGGGCCCTGAGGTTGCACGCCAGTGCTGAGTTGCCCAATCAGCAGGAGAGATAAAGAACCGGGGATAAATTACCATTAGAAATACATATTCAGATTTATTTTATATATTCAGGATTTACAAGTATATGTTCTGATTTATATATATATATTCAGGATTTATAACTATATATTCTGATTTTGTATAATTATTTCATGTTTGGCCCTCCATGATATATATAAATACACACACACAGTATAAATACACCTCAGATTGTTCAGGAGATGTGTGCTATTAATTGGCAGGACATTATAGAGATTTAAGGGTGGGCTCTTTTGACCAAGTGCTCTTTTTTTCAACCAGTAAGCAAACAAAAACCATCCAGAACATGCTAGCAATCACTTAACAATGCCCAGGCAACATCCCACAACACCCTTGCATTGTGACGCACACTTTTCCAGTTGCAAACACCACACACGTTATCTTCATTACTCAGATAATGTATAAATGTACTTTCAATTACTGAAGATTTAAATAAAAAAAGAAAAATCAATTTATCGATTATTGATCGGCACGTCAATATTTTTGAGACATCTATATATTAACATTAACCGCCATTCAAATTAGAATCAAATTAATAAAATTAAAATACACGTGACTGGTGTGCGGTCCCCTTTCATTTTCCCTGCCACTCACACTTTACCAAGTGTGTTGAGTTAAATGTCTGAAGAGACAAAGACTGTAGACCCTTTTCACAGTCCTGTTATGATGCGTTTAGATACGTAAATGATACGTAAATGTTGCAAACTTTTTTTAGATTTCCAATTTTAATGTAAAATTTTTCCCTGTTTCTTTCTTCTTACTGCGCTGTATATTTGTATCTTCTTTTGCAAAGTTGTGAAAGCGTAATCGTGGATTTTTTCTTTAGCCATTGGAGCAAATGGTTCAGCAAAATGTAATGAGCTGTGGTCCCCCATTCAGCGCCATTCAAGTTTAGCCAACTATGACGACTTCCACTTAGCAGCACGTGGACGTGTGAAAAGGGTCCATTGTGTAACAAACAGCCCTTTTTATATCAGAATTTTCTTTTTATCTGAAAAAAATGCTGATATAAGTCAGTAATAATTGGGAAAATGTTCATAAGGCAACGATCTCAAGCCCAGTGTTCATCATATGGCACAGGTGATATCAAACCCCTAAACTGCCGTCATGAGAGATGATGAACTGTTAAGAATAAGCCGTGTCTCTCTGAGTTTGCATTATGCTTGCCATATAATCTGAATCTGGTTCAATTATAGAATTAGGATCATCTGGGGTGAATATACACACACACACACGCAGGGTGTCTAGGGTAAGGCTTTTATTGAGAGACAATGCTGTTTCATGCCCTGTAATCATTTCTTAAGCATGAATAATTTAATAGGATGGAATCCCCTTCTCATCTGCTAATCTGTGCTTGAAAATAAAACCCCACACATTGCTACCTACCATGAGCTAAATACACACACCACACACACAGCAGGATCTTATCTGAAACCAGGGGGGTTAAACAGGAAAGGATAAACACACGGAGGAGAGTCAGACAGCGAGGAATCAGGCTGAGTTGAAGAAGTGCAGTTTAAGGTGGAGAACGTGAGGATGTTTCAGCTTTGAGAAATGTTTCTAAGCTCTGATTCAAAAAGACAAACCCATGCAGAGAACATCCCTTTCACAGAATTATCACAAGACAGTGCCTCTTTAATATTGTAATTCTCTTTGTCCTGATATTTCAGCTTCTGTATCAAAGCAACTCATGTTGCTCGCTTTGCACTCTGCTACAAAGTGTGTATGCATGCGAGACTGTGTTTGTTGTTGACTAGATACACAGAGGAGGAAATGATGTCATACATTTGACAATATTCTGCCAATTATAAGCAAAACCTTCTGGGGTGAAATCACTAAACAGACACTTTTTGCATGCTGTATTTCAGTGAAAAAAAATTAAATAAAGTCAAATTAATTTGGCTCTTGATTAACGAGTTAACCCTTAAACGCATACCTCAGGTCTTTAGAGACCCCGGACCTCATTCCACCCCCTGTAGCTCATCCATTTTGTGGAGTTGTGCCCAAACCTCTTCAGTATTCTTCAATCTATCTCTTCTAAATAGTGACATACAAAAAATGCGCTTCCATAAAGGATATTTTTTAGAATTATTTCATATGTATTTAAGTTTAATATCACAGGATATCTATTTCTATGTGTATTACGAGATAAATGAGTACAATATTCATACAAATAAATACAATATCATGTTGATTTTATGTGCAACAATGAATTATCAACAGTGATGAATTATCAGTGTTTTATATGCGTATATGCATACATAATATACATGCTTTTTTTTCTCAAGGTGGCATTGATGTTTAATTGATTGACTTGATTTACATTTGACATTGCTATTTGACGATGAAACAACATTGATAGCAAGTACACCATATGACAAGTATATGTCATTTGAGTGTAGTACTGAAATACACATAAGTTACATTACACACGTTTTTTTTTGTTGTTTTTTTATACGGAGAGTGGTCCGTTTTTTTTTCTTCTTCAGACTGTAATGAAAACAGACTGATCAAGAGTCACTGCAGCTGCTCAATCCACCTTGTTGGTGGTGCTTAGAAACTGGCAAACAGCGGCATAGGATGCGCAGCTGATACACACCCCTGAAAATGTTATATATATATATATATATATATATATCATTATATAAATATAAATATCATTATATAAATATAAATATAAAAATATATATCTTTTTTAAATAAATAGTAACAGTTCGTGAACCCTTAGGTACTGCAAACATAAGCATGGTCTGTTTTTGAAAGTCTGCTTATGGTATATTGTCTTAATGTACATTATCCAGTATATCACTGTGCCTGTTATACACTCATGGCATTAAAATTAGCAGCATGCTTCGGCAATTTGTTTGCACCAAACTCGTAGTAAAATATCCCATAAAAAAGGCTCTATTTTACTGTAGACAAATGAATTGCAGAACCACACTGCTATTTTTATTGCACGGATAATATAACAAAATATTGCAATCATTTCTATAAAGAAAAGACAGTGAGCTATTATTTCTTTTATATTATTTGTAATATTATGCATCATATTTTAACAATATTTTAATAATGTACATTTTCCACATGTATTTATATCACTGTACCTTGTGTTACATTATCTAGTTATTAATCCAGCCATTAGCCTATAAAAAGAGAATGTGTTTCACTTGCATACAATAACAACAGATTATACACTCCTCAAAATGCATCAACACCATGGAAAGAACATAGTGAAACAGTTATGCCAAATTAGATAAATAAATGCTTTAACAGCGTTCGATATATTGATCTCCAGCATGGAAAGCTGAGCATGGCAGGAGACTGGTATAAATGTTTGTAGAACAGTAACAGCACCCCCTAATGTACAGGAGGTGAAACAGTTATTTGTTATATTCTCTACAGACTCAATTTGAATAGACCTTCCGTCAGAAGTCCGTCTCAAAAAATCAGCATGGATTTAGAGTGAACAAGCCTTAATGTTGTGCTTTTACCACTTGCGGAAAACAGGCAGTATATGGAATTTTATTTTAAAGTAATGGTTGTGTACATTTTCTTGTGATGATGGCAGCAGTAATTTGTTAAATGTGCCTCAGCTGCTGTGGTGAGTCTGTACAGTTACTTAAAATATGCTAGATCATTTTAAAGTACAGTCTGCTGCTTTTTAGCTTTAAAAGCAGCGCAGACCCAGAATGAGAGCCGGTTAAACAGTCTACTGCGTTCTCCAAAACCTAGCACTCAGAACTGACCCGTAAGTCCGGGAATTGGTTAATACAAATTGCATTTGGCACAGATATTTTAAGCGTGTTTGCTCCGTTACTGAATTTGCTTAATTAGTGAATTGTGTGCTTAGACAACACATGTAACAACGCAATAAGTAGACACAATGAATTCCTATCCACCCATGCTAAGTGGCTGAAGTCGTGGTTTAGTTGTTTGCACACTTGCACACATTGAGCCGTAGTAACCCCACTTCAATCAAAATAAAATACATTCTTGTTCAGTCCCTCAGAGAGTCTGTAAAGTAAACGTTCTCTCTCTTTTTTTTTAATACAACAGCACAAAGATGTCAATCTATGCTTACTCAAACTGCCTGAACTAACTCAGAAAACAGACTGCTCTAACATCTTGCATCGACACACAGATGGCAGTATTTCTTTAATTACTCTTCAACACAGAACTACATGACAGACTGTACTTTCAAAAGTTAAACTACTCACATTTACAGAGAAGGAGATTAAATCATCACTGTTAATTTGATTTGATGCGGTTAAACAACTTATTAATCATCTCCACGTATTCCGACGACAAGCATATTTCCATTTATGCATTAGCCTGCAAAACTGACACTTGTAATGTGTTTCCTTGTGTAATTGCCAGCAGAGTGCTTAAAATCAGGTAATCTTGCAGTATTCTCATGCCAAGTCGGTATTATGCCTCCCACAAAGCATTTAAAAAGAAGAATGAAAAAACTAAGTGAGAAAAAAGTGTTGAGGAATGGAGCAAATAGACACAGGTCTCTAAGGAAATGCAACACAAACCCTTTAAACCCTCAGAGACACTAATACAGCCACACAAACACTAACTCAATCCCTCATGAAAAACAAACATGAATCCACATACTGAAAAAGCAGCATACGATATGTTTGCAATCAAATACAGTTCACAGAACACAATTTACCTGTCAAATAAAATCAACCGATGCAGAATGCGTAAAATAATGTTATTCTCCACAACACCAATAGAGTATTGACGAAAATAATTCTCTGTGAGGAAACAATTACTCTCCGGTGGGCTGCATGTCATTCCAGCACAATGATTGGAAATACCCTTCAGCACCATCAGGAAAATGGTCAGCAGGGAAAGAATTATTATGACAAGTCACATTGACATTTGGCAGGTTGGATCTGGGCCATCAAGGTCCCTATAATATAATTATACCCAGAATGACTGGAAAACATTATATTTGAATGGATTCTGGGCAATAATGAAGCACATGACAGAGTGTAATAGTTAGCTTGCGTTTAGCCATTTACATGATTTAATTTCCGCTCTATGAAGTCTTTGTCTCTCTTATTATATGGTATGGATGAAATTAGCTTAAGGAACTTCCAGGTACAAACAGTTCACTGACATTTAAACGTTAATTTGGAGATTTCGGTCTCTTTTTATTCGTCTATCATATAATATAGCAAGAAATGAGTCTGAGATGGTCCTCAGGACACTTGAATCTAAGAAGATCCTCAAGTGGTTCAAGGGTTATTCCAGAGCAGACATGTGACATGTCTTTTGTAGACCTTATTTAGGATGATTATTTTCACATTGGATAAAAGATTACTGGAGCTATAGCAAAGTCCATCATACATTCACATGTACTCTCGTCCCCTTGAATATGTATCTCTCTCTCCCCTCTCGGCTTTCTTTTCTACACAATTTACAGTTTCTGCATTCCTAGAGATTTCACACTGGGGCTGCTTTTGTTGAAATACAATATACGGATACGCCCGCCTCATAACCAACAGAGAGCGAGACCGAGAGCCACTTCTCTATCGACAGTCCTCACGAGGACTATAAAGACAGGAGCTACACTATACAAAAGAACAGGATATACTGAACAATCACTGTTGGAATAGAAATTGCGAAGCTTTTTAATGCCAGAGCAACATTATCAAAACAGACAGTATAAACTGATAAAAGCTATTGAAGGTAGTGAAATTAAAAAATACATTTAAAAGAAATAACAAACAATCTGATTTTTTTTAATCATACCTGAAACGGAATTGTGTCTGGATATGGATTTAAATGTAAATATGAATTTGACTTATTTAAATATGAATTTGAAAATTAATTTTTAACTGGATTTGGATTTAAATATAAATATGAATTTGACTTATTTGAATTTTAACTTGAATTTAAATGCAAATTTGAATTTGACATTTAAATTTGAAATAGAATTTTGAATTGGATTTAAAAGTAAATCTAAATTGAACTCAATTGAATTTGAATGTAAATGTACATTTGAATTTGACTTATTTGATTTTAAATTGAATTTAAATGCAAATTTGAATTTGACATTTAAATTTGAATTTGAAAGTAAGTGTAAATTCAAATTTGACTTATTTGAATTTGAAATTGAATTTAAATGCACATTTGAATTTGACATTTAAATTTGAAATAGAATTTTGACTTGGATTTAAATGAAAATCTAAATTTAACGCTTGAATTGAAGAGTTAACATGCAAAAAATAGTACAAACCAACAGAAATCATACAAGTATGGATAAAGAGAAAGACCACCACTCCCAACAAAAACAAACTTACTAGCCTCAAGTGAGCAGAATCTGGGTTAATGTCCAGTCCCTCAACAGAGGCAAAAACCCACAACTTAACTTCCAGGAAAACACCTCTCTCCACTCATCCCATACTATTTTAAATCTCTCTCCTTTTCTCTTCTCTCACCGCCTTGCACAGTATCTACCTCTTGTTATCATTATCATCACTCTATCTCTATCTGCTTTCAAACACATGTCTCTCATATTATCTCATTCCCTCCGTTCTGCGAGTACCTCATGATGTCGATGTCAGATGCCTCTGTCTCGCTCAGCACAGCTGTTCATCCCACATGGAGGTAGAAATATCCAGATATGGAGTGTAAGAGCTACGGGACCATCTTAATGCAATTCTTGATAACAAGATACTGTGGTAACACTCCTCTTTTCCACACACTGCACTCACTCATCAGTCTCTGTAGGTCACTACGCTGTAGCTATATCCCTCCCTCTCTGTTTCTCTCTCACGGTTGCAGTCGCTCATGTGCACTCCACTTTCCTTACTTTGCTTCTCCCCCTACCAGTCTCTCTCTCTCTCTCTCTCTCTCTCTCTCTCTCTCTCTATAATTCCATTCCCACTCGTCTTTGGCATCTAGCCTCTTAGGATTGATGTATTCTAACCTTGAGCTTTACTGGTTTCAATTTATTGTCCCTCTCACCCTGTCCCATCTCCTAGTAAGGGTTAACGGAGCATCACGCCGTAACAGAACTGAGGACAAGTGTCCCATCTGCGCCCTGTTTATGCTTCACCAACCACACTGCTCTGCATATGGGCACATTCATTTACATTACATTATATTAACAAGCACCTCAAAGGAAGGCGCACTGCTATTTATATTTACATGAGTTTTAAATGAAAGCCAGATATATTTAAATTTAGATGAATCATTGCAATAGCTGCTGTTTCATTTGCAGCAAAACTGCACTTATATTTACATACTGTAGCAATGATTTCTGCACGCAAACGGCATGCAAATGGATGTGATTTGTATTTGTTTGCATTTATTTGCTGTGTTGCATGTGAAGAAGGGAAAACAAGAATTCATGTTGCGTTCAAGCTCAGATTTGTAGCAGATCAGAATAATCTTTTCTTCTTTTGACATTTAAATGAGCTGCTTGTCCAAACCTGTTTTTCCTTTTCTTTCTTTCTTTCTTTCTTTCTTTCTTTCTTCCTTTCTTTCTTTCTTTCTTTCAATTAACCAAGAATTTACTGTGTATTTGGATATTTGACACATAAGCATGACATCTATATGGACTTTTTTTTTTTTTTTAACCTGAATGTTTATGTTTGTTTATTTATTTATTTTGCCATTTTTATTTATAATTTTGCCTTCAGTAGATCATTTATAGAGGTCTAGTGTTGTGAAAAAGCACAATATTCCATGTCCTCTCTATTTTTATGAGCTCATAAAAACTGCAAGCTTTCTAATTATACCAGAATTAGCTAAATGTAGTTCCAAAAGTTCTAACAGAAAAATACCTTTTAAGTACCCTTTAAAGGTACACAATAGGTCCTTAGGGTACATTTATGTACCAAAAATGAGTTAAAATAATGGCCCTTCTTAGAGAGTAGTATGTCACAGCGCAGGACATGTCAACTTCCTACATGTATTTCATGTCAACTACCCATTTACCACTAACCAAATACTGCCTTTCATGAACAGGCAATAAGTATGTGTTGTAAAGTGGTTTGAGTAAAAGACCACCAAACAAGATAAAACTCAGATAACAGGAGACCCTGATGGACTGTGGCCGTCTGGGGCAGAGATGTATTGATTTAAAACAAACACACATATACACACTCAAATACATCTCCACACAGACATACAAATGACGACAGGCCAGACGCACTACATACATCTGTCTATGACTGCAAAGCCAACTGGAATTGTCAATTTAACCCATCTGAATTCACGTCTAATCCCACAATTATTCTGCCATGAATTTTCAGAAAGAACGCTACAGTTGCTGCTGTGAGAAGTTTAACAGACCGTGTCTTTGTTATTGTCAGAGAGGCAGAAAGGGAAAAAAGAAAATGAGGAACTGTCAAATTGTCTGGCCTATCTTTTTAATTAACTTTGTCCATTTGCTCTTCTTATCATGCTACATTAAGAACTGCCACCCAGACAGTCTGAGCATTTGTGTGTGTGTGTGTGTGTGTGTGTGTGTGTGTGTGTGTGTGTGTGTTTAAACACAAAACACATTTATGGATCACACACTACTTCTTAATAAACAGAACAAGCAGACAAAGTCACTGAATCACACACTGCAAATCTGTATAACCTTATAAGAGAGAATATTATTCAAATGAATGTTTTTCATCTGCCAGGAGACATGATTATGTTTTGCTTAAAGATACATATGTATATTTCTGTTTATTTTATTTTATTTCGTTTTCTAATTAAATTAAAGGGATAGTTCACCCAAAAATGAAAATTCTCTCATCATTTACTCACCCTCATGCCATCTCAGATGTGTATGACTTCCTTTCTTCTGCTTAACACAAATGAAGATTTTTAGAAGAATATCTCAGCTCTGTAGGTCCTTACAATGCAAGTGAATGTTGACCAGAACTTTGAAACTCCAAAAAGCACATACATGCAGCATAAATGTAATCCATACAACTCCAGTTGTTAAATCCATGTCTTCAGAAGTGATAGGTGTGGGTGAGAAAAACATCAATATTTAAGTCCTTTTTTACTATAAATCTCCTTTTACACATTCTTTTGTTTTTGGCTATTCACATTCTTCATGCATATTGCCAGCTACTGGGCAGGGAGGAGTAGTAAAAAAGGGCATAGATATTTATCTGTTTCTCACCCACATCTATCATATCGCTTCTTAAGATATAGATTTAACCACTGGAGCCATATATTTTACTTTTGTGTGCTTTTTTGAGCTTCAAAGGTTTGGTCACCATTCACTTGCATTGTAAGGGCCTGCAAAGCTAAATAACTTTGTTTGTGTTCAGCAGAAGAAAGAAAGTCATATACATCTGTGAGGGCATGGAGGCGAGTACATAATGAGATCATTTTCATATTCTCTCATCATTCAATCTATATTAAGTATTGAGTGCTCTGAGGATAGTTGGTTTTTAGGAGGTATGACTCATGAGTAATAATGTAATGTCAGAATTTTAAAACCAACAGATAGATATTCACCCCAGCCCCATATATTTAATAAAATATACTGTAATGACACAATAAAGCAGAGATTAATAATGAATGATTAAACTCAATCAACAGCCTTTCAATCTACAACCCCAATTTCAAAACAATAAACAAAAAGGAGTGATTTGTAAATTATATTCACCATTTGCTATATTGAAAGCACTACACATACACATTATATGATGATTTGCCTTGTGAATTTCATAGATTTTTTTTTAATGTACAGTAATTTCAAATCATATGATTGCAACACGCTCCAACAAAGTTGAGACGGGGGCAATTTAAGATTAATAACAATCTGACGAGTTGAAATAAGAAGGCGATGTGAAACAGGAGATGTTAAACAGGTGAGGCAATTGTGTCAAAGTATATAGGGAGCCTCCAAAAACAGCCTAGTCCTTCAACAGCAAGGATCGTTCAAGACTTGTCAATTTGCCAACAGATGCTTCAGCAAATAATCCAACACTTTGAGATAAATGTTCCCCAAAGACAAACTGGAAGGATTTGGGGCTTTTCACCCTCTACAGTGCACAATATTGTTAAAAGAAGGAATATGGTCAAATCTCGGTGCGTAAAGGGCAAAATGAAAAGCACTTCTGAATGTGTGTGATCTCTGATCCCTCAGACATCACTGACTTAAAAAAACATCATTCATCTGTAATGGATATCATGAACATGGGTTTGGGATTACTTTAGTAAACCTTTGTTAGTCAACACCACTCACCGCTACATCTACAGATGCAAGTTAAAACTTTACTATGCAAAGCAGAAGCCCTACATCAACACTGTCCAGAAGCACTGCCGACTTCTCTGGGCTCGGCCTCATCTTAGATAAAAAGTAGAACAGTGGAACTGTGTTTTTTGGAAGCCGTTGTGTTATCCGGACCAAAGAGGAAAAGTGCCATCCAAGCTGTTAACATCAGGTCCAAAAGCCAGTGTCTGTATGGGCCAGGGGTGTGTATGTGCCCATGACATGAGTAACTCGCACATCTGTGAGAACACCATGAATGCAGACAGATATGTACAAATTTTGGAGCAACATACACTGCCAACCAGCACCGTCATTTCCATGGACGTCCCTGCATTTTCCTGCAGGACAACTTCAAACAACATACTGCCTGGATAACAAGTGCATGGCCGTGTAAGCACAGAATGTGGGTGCTAGATTGGCCTGCCTGAAGTCCTGACCTGTCTCCATTTGAGAATGTATGGTGCATTATGAAGCACACCATATGGCAATGTAGATTATGTACAATTGTGCAGCTAAAGACCTTCATAATTGATGAATGGGGGAATATTTCACTTTCTAAACTTAACAAACTTGTGTGTTCAGTGCACAAATGCTGTTATTAGACCATTAACCAAGTGTTATTAGAACAAATGGTCTTTCACAGTGGTAAACACTCAACTGTGCCAACTTTTTTGGAGCGTGTTCCAATCATCTGATTTGAAATTACTGTACATTTACTAAAACTATTTTTTTAAACATCATATAATGTGTAGTTGTTGTGCTTTCAATTTAGCAAAGGGTGAACATAATTTACAAATCACTCCTTTTTGTTTTTATTTACATTTTTCATATTGTCCCAACTTTTTCATAATTGGGGTTGTATCACAAATCTGTATTTACAGGGTGACACTAATTAACAGCAGTGACCTAACAAAATGGCTGATTCACCTATCAGTAGAAGAGCACAGGCTAACTCTTTTATGTTCATTTCTGTCAAAGCTCGAGCTAAATACTGTAGCACAAAGAGAGAATGAGAGCTATTTCAGTCCAGTTTATCACCATGACGAACATGTGGACTGCTTGTATTAAATAAGAGCATTAATACAGAGTCCTTGATGATAACAGCACTTAATCCTTCTTCATTAGTGTCTGCTAGCTTCTAATTACACCTGCTAATTATAATTCATCTCTCTCTCTCTTTCTCTGCCCTCTTCTCTTTACACTGCATTACAGCACTGGCGTATATATCTCAGCCACCTATGCCCCTTTAAAAATAAGACAAAAATCTCTTTATAAACTAATTTCAGAATATTACCGGATTTAATTTGTACCCTGCCATGTTGATGCTGACATGTGATGTACTTGCTGAATGAAGTGTCGTCAAGGGAAAGGTTTGTCATATAAAATTAATTGCATTCACAATTGCTCTTAATCATGTGAATTATGAGGCAGGCAGCATTGAAATAGCGTGTAATGCTCTTTAATGGAGAGATGCACTGTGGGTTAAATGGTTTGTGTAAACAAATACACAACAGTGTTGTGTATTTGCTGGAATTTGTGTAGGGTAATTACCATCCTCTGAAGATAACCATAAATACACTTTGAATTGAGAACATGTTTGTTCTGTAAATTAGGAGTGATGCTCATCATTACTGCATAAAGCCCCAAGTGTTTTCCAAGTTATGTATTGTTTAATTATATTACAATGAACAGAACAGAGGATTTCAAGATTAGTTCGATTTTAAAGGGTGTTTGTTTGCTAGCTTGATTGATAGGCTTAATGATCGCCTCCACTAAGAAAGAAAATTACACATCTTTACTCAACAAGATTTAAAGTATCATTCATGTCCATAGCACAACTGGTGCAAATTTTAGTTCATGGTAAATCTTAATACTTATGGTTAGAGTTTGCTCAGATCACTAACCCCAAGTATGAGCAAGAATAATAGTAATGCTTAACTAACCCAAACCCCTCTTGGGTAAGAGAGAGAGAGTTCCATTGGCAACTGCCAGCAAGAGAGATGAGCTCCTGATATAACATACATTTTTTGGCAGAGATTATATGTTTTTACAACTCAAACATTGTTTAAATAATTGGATACTATATTAAGAACACTAGAGGCACGGGTACACTAGGGATTAATTGGGTAAGACCTCTAAAATATCTAAGACCATCCTAAAAATATAAAATAGAATCAACACATCAAGCCAACTGCTAGCCAAGCTAAGATTCCATGGCAGTTAAAACTGTTGTTGACATCATGGGCCTGCCTAAAGCTGAGACATTTTTCAAAAAATGAAGAGGAGCTGGAGATAATTTATCCAGCAGAAGTTAAATATAGTTAAAAAAAAAAGAAGAATATAAAAGAGATGGTCTTACGAGAGAACCCAGAGTTGCTTCTCTCTGACTAAAGTGGAGCATTAGACAATAGAGTCCGCTGTAACCTGCTCTTCTTTACTGAAAACCCATCAACCTGAAACACCACCCTCTGCTCTACCATGACCTGTAGCAGAAAAGGGGGCATCAGCAAATGCAGACAACTCAATCTAGAAGGCGAAGAAGAGATAAATCTGACTGTGAACCTTTATCACAACAGTACACTCATGGTCCAGGGGCCAGAGTCCAGAGTCCCTCCTTAATGAATTTCAGAGGAATTTCAGACACTTTAAGACAGAGGTTCAGAAACTAATGTCAGATCCGCAGGTTAAGAGTAGTGCAGAGGTGTGCCCAGTGCTTCCAGAAACAGCCCCTGCTCGAGCACCCCTCTAACACGAAGACACACTGACAGTCCTGTCTCTCCCAAGATTAAGGCCCTGAGAGACAGCATCACTGAGCTGGAGGAGGATTACTTCCTGTTAAAAGAGGAAACTACCAGCCGCCTCTGCCAGCTTCAAAACTAGGCTAGCCACCCCAGTATGCAACTACTTCAGCAGCTCTGCTCCACTGTCAGACAGCTGGAGGAGACCAACCAAGAACTGCGTCAGGAGTTGAGGAGTGTGAAAGAGGAGGCGTTAAGAAGATAACAGCACAACCAGGAGCTAGAGAGACAGCTGGAGGAGATGAGAATCCAGCTACACAAGAACACAGCAAACTTCAGAAATATGGCAAAATTTCAGTATTGTGCCAGCACACAAACTTACAGCACCTCCACCCCTACAACCCCTCAGGCTTCACTGAACCTCAAGAGGAAAGATAGCAGCAGTGGGCAGAGCCATCCACCTACCACAACACCACCCTACAGAGAACTGAGTAGAAAGGACAACATTGTCATCCTCTATGACTTTAAAAGCAACCACCTCAACCAGAGATGGCTGTTCCCAGGGTGGACTGTGAGGAAATTCTGGCACCAGAAGGGTGGATGTCGCTAAAGCTCTGACGTGGTGAAAACAGCTTCCAGGATCTACTAAGTGCTAAGGTCATTATTTCTACCCTTCTCCCTCACATTCCACAAAAAAAACATTAACTCAATTAATACATAGATAGCTAGTGTTTGTGCACCAATGTCAAATGTGCACATTACAAACTATCAGCACATAACCCATGAACATCTATATGATGCCTGCACATTCATCAAGATGGCATGAGACTATTTGCAAAAACTATCAAGGATGCGGCTCTAAGTAGCCCTCATGGTGCGTTCAGACCAGAGGCGTCGAGAGCGTCAAATCGACTGGAAGTCATTCATTTTCTACGGCAGACAACGTCTCTCGGCGGCGAGAAGCGGCATGGCCGTGGGTGGCGTGTCTTGGGCGGTGGTAGAGGTAGTTCAGAAACCAGTGCCAGCCAGATAAAAAAACATGCTGAAATGATTATATGTTACAATCTGTTAGCTTAATTCAGTGTTAATTTCGTCAGACGAGACGAGACTAAATATGTTCGTCAACGACCTTTTTTTCCATGACTAAGACGAGACGATGACGAGACTGCACCAATGTCCAAAAACGCTGACTAAGACTAAATTAACATGCATTATTGTTGACGAAAAAAGACGAGACTAAAATGTTTTGCATAAAATAAAAACTAAGATAAAATCTCTCTTCATTTTCGTATACAATCGTCTCTACTTTTTCACCATGAGATAGAATATTCTGCTGTTACGCCTTCAAAATATTCCGAATGAGTTTGCGCTGTTGCTCAAGTAACGGACCAGTAACAACAGGTCACATACTCCTGTGGCTGCAACACGAAACTACATGGAGCAAGAACACAACAATCATAGACAGTGGCGAACACGCGACGAGCGCCGACGACATGCTAGGTAGAAGGAAGAGGCTCGATATTTGGTCGCATTTTAGGTACAATGATATTGACAAAAAGTCAGAATGTGTCATTATAACTGACGGGAAGCACTGCGGACAAAAAATATCGGGGAAAAACACCACCAACCTTAAGCTACATCTAAAGGCTAACCACCCACACATTCAGGGAAGTTAACTTAAATATACGTCTCATAAGCTAATGCTGATTTTAGGCATCTACGCTGTAAATTAACCAGTTAGCTATGGTGTTGTGGCACATACATCATGCAGGTTATATATATTTTATGTAACTTATTTGCTTAATAAAATACTCTTCAGAACAAGTTCATCATTTGTGAATGTGTCTCTTAAATCAGAAAACCAGACACGTTTAACAAAGTGAATTCAACAAATCATTCAACAAGTGTATTTTGTCAGGTAATTATGACATTTAACCAATATTTGAGATGTGTGAAACATTATTTGACTGAAATGGTTATCTCAGAATTAATCTCAGAAATAATTTATTTAAAAAAAGACTAAAATGTTTTGAAACTTGACTAAGATATATTGAGTTTTCTTTTGACTAAAACTAGACTAAAATGACGAGACTTTTAGTTGACTAAAACTTGACTAAGATACCTTAAATTCTCTTTTGACTAAAACTAGACTAAAATGACAAGACTTTTAGTCGACTAAAACTTGACTAACAAAAAAAGATATGTGAATGACTAAATATGACTAAAACTAACAAGGACGTTTCGCACAAGACTAAGACAAAGACTAAATTAAAAATAGGTGACAAAATTAACACTAGCTTAATTACCTATGTGAGTTTAGTCAAGCATATTCTTTAATCCTTTATTATTATAATTATATTGTAATGCATTTAAATTTATTCAATATATTTCAAAACATTACTGGGTGTCAAAATCATATATGATTCTTTCTGTTAAATAGAACACTTCTCAATGTCTTCATTTAAAATGACATGCTATAACATTGTTCTCTTCATTTTTTGGAGAGAAAAGCACTAACCCTGATATTTAATTATTTCTCCCCCATGCTTCCTAGGACTCTTATTTTGAAGTGTTCCCCCCCGGACTACGTTTCCCATCATGCACTGCCCTCATCACTGCCACCTGTTCCTGATTGTTCTCACCTGTTTTCCATTCCCTCATTAGCTTTTGTTTGTATAAATACCCTTTAGTTTTTGCATTCCTTTGTCAGTTATTGTTTGTAGTTGTTTTGAGTTCCCATTTGTTTGTTTCACTGTCATCCTTTTTAATTAAAGCTTGCAAAATAGATCATACATCTCCCATCTCATCTCATCAAACTACTCGTGACAGAAGAACTGACCCACATGGATCTAGCGGCTGTCCGAATTCTGCTACTCAAGCCAGGGGACCGTCCAGTTGAGGATCACGTCTGTGAGTTTTTAGAATTAGCGAATTTAATGCACTATCCAGACTCCCTGGTGGTTTTCTTCCGGACTGGTCTGAATAGTGCACTGAAGGAACTGATGCTTCTGGCTCATCCTCACAGGACCCTCTGTAAATATGTGGAGAAGGCTTTGGAACTTTGCGATTCCCATTACACAGTGGATTTTGGTCAGAACCACGGGCCAAAACCTGCATCTTAGGCTCCTTGCTCAAAGCGTGCCACGGCTTCTTGCTCCAAGCCTGCCATGGCCAACGAGCCAGCACCCATGCCTGCCACAGCCAATGAGCCATCGCCCATGCCTGCTACGGCCAACAAGCCAGCACCAAAGCCTGTGGCCTCACCTGCTCCCATGACTATGCTCCCAGCTGTCCGAAAAAGGAGGAGAAGGAAAATAATAACTTCTCCCCAGTCTTTGCCCATGCTCACGACTATGGAGGTCGTTCCCCAGTCGCTGCCAGTGCTCACGAGCACTGAGGTCGTTCCCCAGTCGCTGCCAGTGCTAACGACCACGGAGGTCCGCCCACTTCCCCCAGAGACTCCTCCTCTCAGCAACTACTCATGACAGTATATAGTTTGGATATAATTATATTACTTGAGACATGGAGTTGTTTAGAGTCTCAAAACTACACTTCAAACTACAGAGACTTCAATCAAAAACCCTCATGTTAAAAATGGAAGAGATTCAGGAGTAATTATAGTTTGGTTTAAAGAGCATTTTTTTCACTACATTCAGCCTGTTAAAAAAGGGAAAACATATCTGGATGAAACTTAATAAAGAACTAATTTGTTCAGATGAGGACACTTACCTATGTGCAGTGTATATCCCCCCTACAAGTCCCCCTATTATAATGAGGACACCTTACCAACACTACAGTCAGAGATCATTCAGTCTCTAGGCTCTGTACTGTTATGGGGATCTGAATGCAAAGACTCCAGACTACATTAGTTCAGCTGGAGATAAATATATTAAGAGTACAGATATACAGCAGAACCAACACTTTACTGAAGCACGTCAGAGCTTTGACAACACGATAAAAAGACATCAGAAACACATCCTGCAGCTCTGCAATTCCTGGGTTTACATATTGTTAATGGAGGACAAGGGGAGACACTCTGGGTCGATTTACTTACTGCTCAGCTTGAGCAGCACAGTGGACTATGCTTTTACAGATACAGACCACAATACGATCAACTACTTCATGGTGATTCCACAGCTTTCTTTCTCAGATCACAGTCACATAGTCATTAGTCTAAATAAGTCAGCAAATCTGCCATCTTCTGATCAGAAAATCAGAATTGTATTCCCTCCCCACCAAATTTATATGGAAACATTACAGTCCTACATTGTATTACAGCATTCATGGTCATAAAATGATAGACACATTTTCTACACCAAATTTGGATTAGAAAAGAAGCAACAGAACAGTTAATTAAAAATTGTATACAGTGGCCTGTAAATCCCTGATAAAAATAAAAATTTACAGAAGTAAAAAAAGAAATTGTTAAAGCCGACTGGTTTGACAAAGATTGTCAAATATCAAAAAAAGAAAGTAACTATCATTATCAATTGAAAAACACAGAGACCCCGTAAACCAGCACACACAAATCACATATCATCAAACCCTTAAAATGTACAAGTCACTTCCCTATGAAGGAAAAAAGATGAACATATGACAGCAAAGCTCATCAAGATTGAGGAGGATGTCAATTAAAATTCCTTTTGTGATTTATAGAACAATTTAATTAAATAAAAAAAGTAAAATCCATTCCCATCTGTAACCCAAAACTCTGGAAAGAACGGAAACCTCTATTCACAAAATGAACCAAACCTCAGCCAAAAACATTTGACCTCCCAACTAAATAATCTGGAGCACACAATAAAAGATCAATCCATTTGGACACCCCCATTTGATTAAATGAACTGAATGAAAAGATGAAATCCTTCAAAAATAAAAAATCTTGTGGTTTGGATGGAATATATAATGAGATGCAGAAACATGGCAACCCCAAACTGAAAGATGCTATTCTGAAATGATTTAATCTCTCAATTAAAATTAAGATTTAAGAATTAAAAATTGGCACCATATTTGATCAATATTAAATACTATAGACAAAGAAAGATCCTGTCAAAGTATCGTGTGAGTGAGCACAGTCTGTCCGTAAGACGGGCTGACACAGGCAGAACTGGAGGCCCAGAGAGGACAGACAGTGTTCACATTGCACTGAAGGAGTCATGGAGGACGAGCTGCACTTCCTCACACACTGCAGTAAATATGAGACGATTAGAAAAACTTTACACAAATACCTCATATTCTACCTGAATTCCAGGACATACGTGATTCATACAAACTCTTGAATCTTATGGGAGAGAAAATAGAGTGTTATCAGCTAGAAGTGCAGTATGCGTCCTCTTGTCATCATATGAGGGAGAGAGGCTGACCCCTCTCTGATTTTAGAGCTCTATTGAAACTGCTATTTGAACTACTTTTTTCTTTCCTTTCTCATTGATCTCTGTATTTTACTTATTCATTTGTTTGTATTTGATTTTATTATCATTATTATTTATTTATTGTACATACATACTGTATGTTTTTTTTTTTTTATGTTTGTAATACATTTATTACTCAATGCTTTGGCAACATTGTACTGTACACTGTATAAGGTCATGCCAATAAAGCATGAATTTAACTGAGAGAGAGAGAGAGAGAGAGAGAGAGAGAGAGAGAGAGAGAGAGAGAGAGAGAGAGAGAAGAGCATAAAATAACCAAACATATTTTATTTATTCATGAAATGAAACGCTAATGCAGTCTGGAAAACAACAGTGTTTGCTCAAAAACTACCACCAATGTATTTGTGTGTGTGTGTGTGTGTGTGTGTCTATTCACTAATACAATACACAACTTTTGTCCAATGTATTCCTGAAAGAAATACAGCATACTAAGAATTTGCTGTAAAATCTAAATTAATTGAGTGTGATTTTTGTAAAAGATTTGTTTTGCTCTGTTATTGTAACGTTGCTGCTGGCAGTGACAATGATGAAGACAATGGTGATGGAGTGAAAAACCCAAGAGCAGTTTTATTTACAGACTTGTAATCCAAAAACCTGACTTGACAAAAACTAGACGTGACATAAACTTGAGACTTGATATAAATATAACATGACTAGAATTGACTATGGCTTGACTTGAACAAAACAACAGTTACATTCACATTCAATACTTGACAAAGGACAATGGTAAACATGAGGGCTTAAATACATAGACAGAATGAACAGACAGAACAGATAACATGATATAATAAACAATTAACCAATGAAAACAAGACACATGAGCATGGAGGGAACAGGAATCACACGTCTAGGGACACATGACACAAAACATGAAATAAACTTTCAAAATAAAAGACATGAAATACATGAACCAACAAAATACACATGACAGTTATACATTATTCAGTGTTGCTAATCAAACTGCAGATCTCACTGGGCACCATGTAAAAAGATAAGAGTGACTTAAATAAGGTGTGACCTTTTTGCTCTTAAAAAACCCCATTAATTTAGCTGATTCTTTGCTAATTAGTCATTCAACTGACACTTTTTCACAAACAACTTACAGGAGTAACCTGGGGTTAAATGCCTTTCTCATGGGCAAAAAAATGACAACCTATAGGTCAACCTTTGCTGCATTTAAACCGGCAATATTTTGGTTACCAGCTCAGATCTTTAAAGACTTCATGAAAAAATAATTGTGTCTTTTAGCACCCCAATTTGCATACTTCTGCACAATTTTACAACATTTTTGTAGTGTAAGTAGTGCAAGTGGTTTGTTGACACTGAAAGATAGTACTACGAGTACCAGAAGTAACAGAGTGTCGCATGTTGGACACTTCATGGACTTCATGGACAGATTTGCTTCATGGACAACAATTGTTATTATTGGGGAATGTGGCAACTACCGAAACTTCTGTGAAGACAGCACTTTGCAAATGTGAGTTGAATGCGTTACCATTACCCCACACAGTGTAAATATGTACATTATTTGAGATATAAGTGTTGGACTGAGGTTGGCAAACTCTCTAAAGCTAGCAACAACACATCACAAAATCTACATTTGAAATATCACTTCCTTCAGGTGAAAAATGGCAAATGCTTCCATGTAGTAAAAAACACTTTAGTAGTCCATTTGAGACGATGATACTCTTCAAAAAAACTATACACTAGATTGTCGAGTGCATAGTGCAACATTTGCGACACAGCTCATGTCTATTAACTTTGAGTTAATATGTAAATGTAGCAGGGTGGTGTTAAAACAGGCAATTTTACAGAGTGTCATTCCCCTTTAAGAAGTGTGTACACTGTGTGATGTCATCGAGAAGCGCAATACTCTAAAGGCCAAAATATACTTCAAGCAAGTACGCAAACGGCAATGGATGTCCAAAGGATGGTCCCTGACCCGGGAGTGATGCATCAGCTGTGCTAGGCAACTGATCTCACCCTCCGGGCGACGAAGGTCATGGCGCAGGCTCTCGGGTATGCGATGTCCACCTTAGTGGTCCAGGGGTGCTACCTGTGGCTTAACCTGGTCGAGATGAAGGATGCCAACAAGGTACACTTCCTTGACACCCCATCTCCCAGGCTGGCCTTTTCAACGACACCATCAAGGAATTTGCCCAGCAGTTCTCAGCAGTCAAAAAGCAGGAGGAGGCTATCCAACACATCCTGCCCTGGCATGGCTCAAGGTCCTGCACCCTGTCTGCTCATCGCCAAGGGTGTCCCCTGCGGCTCCGCCCCGATGTAGAGGGGCTTGTTTTTCAAAGAAAGAGAGGTTTCCTCTTTTCCTGGGTCACACAGCCAGTGTTTACGGCCATCGTTATCATGACCACCAGACGGAAGAGGGTTCCCTGCCTTCGTGCACCCAGCTGCGGCACACGCTCAGGCAGTTGTGACGAGTCACGAGGATGTTCACCCTCCTCTCTCGCCACTGACCATTCCTATGGTGGGCACGTAAAGTGGTAAGTGCTGTGATGTTTCTCTCAGCACAGCCACGAGCTTGGGGTGCGAGGCTCCTCAACATGGCAACTCCTGCTCCACCCCGCCGTGAGGCCCCACCTGCAGTTACATCAGATGCGATTCTCCCCTTGGTGCCATCACTCGGAGCTTGGAGGCATGGCTAGCCAGGACAATCCGACTCGGCTATGCAATTCAGTTTGCCAGTTGCCGCCCAGGTTCAGCGGGGTCTGCTTCACCTCATTGAGGGGAGAGAATGCTGCTGCCATGCACATCATAGAGCCTGTCCCTCCAGCTGAGATGAAGAAGGGGTTCTACAGCCCCTACTTCATTGTGCCAAATAAAGATGGTGGGTTGTGGCTAATCTTGCACCTGCGAGTGCTGAACCGGGCCTTGCACTGATTCCCGTCAAAATGCTGACGCAGAATCACATTCTGTCGTGCGTCCAGCATAAACATTGGTTCACGGCAGTAGACCTGATGGACGCATACTTCCACCTTTTGGTTTTACCTCAGCACAGACCCTTGCCTCCAAGGGCCAGGCATATCAGTACAAGGTCCTCCCCTTCGGTCTGTCCCTGTTGCCATCCATCTTTACAAAAGTCGCAGTGGCATCCCTTGCCCCACTATGGGAAGTGAGCATTCGTGTCCTCAATTATCTCGACGACTGGCTGATTCTAGCTCACTCTCAAGACCTGTTGTGTGCACACAGGGACCTGTTGCTCAGGCACCTCAGTCGGTTGGGGCTTCGGATCACCTGGGAAAAGAGCAAGCTCTCCTCGGTTCAGAGCATCTCTTTTCTCGGGATGGAATTAGACTAAGTCTCAATGATAGCGCGCCTCGAGTGCACGCAGTCAGTGCTGAACTGCCTGAAGTCATTCCGGCGGAGAATGGCAGATCCAATGAAACAGTTTCAGAAGCTCATGGGGCATATGGTGATCTAGGCGGTGGTCACACCGCTCAGGTTGATGCATGCGAGACTGCTCCAGCACTGGCTTCAGACTCGAGTCCCGAGATGGTCATGGTGCCACGGCACACATCGCCGACCATCATGCAAGTGTCCCCTTAGAGCAAGTGTCCTGGCGTGTCGTAATTACGACAGACACCTTCAAGTTAGGCTGGAGCGCTGTGTGCAATGGGCATGCAGCCGCGTGCTCCTGGACAGGGCCACGACTGCATTGGCATATCAACTGCCTCAAATTGCTGGTGGTATTGCTGGCCCAGTGGTGGTAGACATGATCAATCAGGACTGGGCTCCCTCTACAAGGTACCTGTATGCCCTGAAGTGGCATTTGTTTGCAAATTGATGTTCTTCCCGAGGTGAAAACACCCAGAGATGCACAGTCGGGTTGGTGCTTTCCTTTCTGCAGGAGAGGTTGGAGGGGCAGCTGTCTCCCTCCACATTGAAGGTGTATGTGGCCGCTATAGTGGTGCACCATACACCACTTGATTGATGGTTGAAGGTAAGTCCCTCGGGAAGCATGACCTGATCATCAGGTTCTTTAGAGGCATGAGGAGGTTGAATCCTCCTAGGCCACACCTCATTCCCTTATGGGATCTCTCTGTGGTCCTGCTGGACCCTAGAGTCAGTTGAGCTAATGGCTCTCTCATTGAAGACTGCCCTCCTGACTGCACTCATGTGCATCAAGAGGGTTGGGGACCTGCAGGCATTCTCTGTCAGAGACACTGTCTGGAGTTCGGTCCGGTGTACTCTCACATGATCTTGAGATCCCGACCAGCCTATGTGCCCAAGGTTCCCATGACCCCTTTTAGGGATCAGGTGGTGAACCTACAAGCACTGCCCCAGGAGGAGGCAGACCCAGCCTTGATGTTGCTGTGTCTGGGGCACGCTTTGCGCATCTACTTGGACCGCATGCAGAGCAGCTCTTTGTCTGCTTTGGAGGGAAAGCTGAAGGGAGGGCTGTCTCCAAACAGAGGATCGCCCACTGGGTCGTGTGTGACATCACTTTGGGGTACCAGGCCCAGGATGTGCCTCCCCCTTGTAAGACTACCAGCACATTCCACTAGGAGTGTGGCAGTCTCCTGGGCCTTGACCAATGGCGCCTCTCTAGCAGACATCTTTATCTAGCAGCTTTATTCCCCCATGCGAGTTCACGAGATGGTAAACCCTGGATGTCTTTCCTCCTCAGCCCTGTGGCAGGCGAATTCAGCAGAGAAATTCGATGCCGGCTAAGCACGTGCACTAGTATGCCCTGTACTGTGGTAGGTGCTCCACATGTACTGGTTGTCAGTAGGTAACCCCGTGTTATGTATTTTCCACGGTACGGGTTCCCTGTTGGTAAATCCTCATCTTCCTTGGGCAGAGCTCCATCTGGCACCAGTCTCCGTGTTTGTAGATCTCCGCTACAGTATCGTGTAGGGCCTACTGCGGGACTTCTTTCACATGAGATTCTGCTGGTCGATAAGTCCATGTGACATATTCTCCACATATTACCACCCCTTCAGACACCCCTTCTTTCCTAAGGGACCACTCTGTGGTGTCCCTTAGGAAAGGACCCCCCCCCCCCCCGACCCAGATGCATATGGCCCCAGCTGAATGATTTTAAATTTTTGTGGGAGAAAAAAGAAGAGAAGAGGATGCGGTCTGTCCCCACTATGAGTTTGTCTTGTTGTCTTGGGTGCGAGGGGCCGACACTCGTGGGGCATTGGGGAAGTTTACATGGGGGCCAGATGCACTTGCTACGAGGCACGCAGTGGTCTGCCTGCACCTGCATTGCCAGTCCATGTAACAAATTTCAGCTGGTTGTGGCATTTTGCATAGGGACCCCTAGTTTCAGTAAATCAACACAAAATCGAGTGAGTGACAGATAGGGAACGTCTGGGTTACTGTCGTAACCTCTGTTCCCGGATGGAAGGAACGAGACGTTGTGTCCTTCTTGCAACAATGCTGAGCTACCTGCTGAAATGACTTGGACCCTGTCTCAGCTCCTCAGTGCAAAACCTGAATGAGTGGTTGCAAGCCAGCTCATTTTATACCTATATGTATGGAGTGAGTAACATGCAAATTCCACTCGCCATTTCCCATTGGCCTTTTCTTAAAGATCAGAGGTGTTTGGGTCTCCCAAGAGCGGCCCCTAGTGTCACTATATCGACACAACATCTCGTTCCCTCCATCAGGGAATGGAGGTTACGACAGTAACCAAGACGTTTGGGCCTTAAGGAAGCTGTCAGAAGCCACAGAGACTATTGTGTTCGTGTCATCTCTTGGCAAAACCATGGTTTAAGTGAGGAAATGTGAGAAACATTACCTGTTGTAAATTTAATAACTGTTATTGATTATCTCCTGTCCATAAACACCATTTATTTTGTGATCAGATGTCTGAAGCGTGGAATATTGTCTGTAAGCACATATGACAAACTAACTGGATCAGCTAGAGATCTATGTGTAGTGTTTGTGTGCATGATGTAAGTTCAATTATTGTCATTACTGTATATTTGATTAATTTATGGATGAATCTGTTAACATTTAAATAATGTGTTGTGCTGACAAAAGGTTATTTTTGTCTGTTTAGTGTGCCACTACTGTGTTTTTGTGATTTAAAGGTTTTTTGTGTTTTTTTTTTATGACTAGTGCATCACTGTAGATAGTGGGTTACTTAGTGGGTTAATAAAGACTTAAACAACCATTTTGTATTTTTTCTTGCTTTTGTTAAATCAGCGCTGTGCAGAAGATCTGCACACAGAACTTCTCTGTGACACAGAGGGACACCCAAACCCAATATTTGATTTGTTGTTAATTTATTTATTCAGCTGGCAACATAAGTTGACAAAATAAAGCTTATGTATGCATTTACTCCTTAGGGCAAATCTCTTCCCAGAAAACTGACAAAAAATATTAATATTATTATTATTAGCAGAATTTCTTTTGAATTACCAAATACCCATGTTGCTAAATAGCAAAAATCAAGCAAAAAAAAAAAAAAAAAAACATGGCAAAAGAGCTCTGTAGCAAAATGTTCACTTTCATGATACACTTCGGATGGCACAATTGAGTCGGCCTCTCTACACTTTTATATTTGTAAACAGCATATATGATTGTTTTCCAATACAATTTTTATAAATTTTTTCTTTACTCATAATTAACACCTTTCAATTTTCATTCACAATGCTTCATAGGATTTTAGTTCATGCCTTAATGAAAGGCATTAAGTACACAGTCTTGTCCCTTTGCCTTTTTCTCCAAATTTTAAATACATTTTTGCTTCAAATCAAAATGTATAATTGTGGGAAATTTATAAGAAATGAGTTGGCTTGGTCTATGGCTTAAAACCCTTTTATGTAGGATTTTTATAAAATCCCTAAGGAATGCATTAATGGGAAAAATACTTCTGAAACCAAGATAGATGATAGAATGGGTGGGCACTGTTGCACTTTATACTAATTTTTGTACCATAAAATGCTCTTTAGAATAAGAACATCCCCTCTCCAAAAACCTGCCTCCAACTAACAATAGCAAGTAGCAAATTATCATTCATGACTGTGATGTAAACTGAAGGTTATTAGCTATTTAACAAAAATGGGATGAGCCCTTCGATACAGTATGTCCCACCTCACTACTACTGATTACAACAACCTGATACTAATACTAAATAAATATATGAATACATTGTAATAATATTGACACTAATCAGCAAGGATAAGCAACTGAAAGTGCATCTCCATTCCAGTGAAAAGACTTGGTGTTCAGCCTTTAGGACAGTCTTTTCAGACAGGGAGATAATAACATTGTTTGCATCCAGCCTGAAGGGTGTTGTAAATTAAGTAAATGGGTCCCTGACATTGACATGTCAATGCAGAGTGACAGAACTCACTATAGGGCTCAGGCATATATGGTCGGGTCATTTTGAGTGCAGGAAGATATCCTGCGGGGGCATTTCTCCTTGTGGGATGATCTATGAACTGTCCTAGGCAGTGTTTCCCAAAAGTATCATAAGCCTAAGTAGATCGTAAAATCATTGGCACCAATGGCCTCAATGATCAACTTAAGCTTACGATGCTTTTGGGAAACCCAGTCCTGGTGTTTTCAGATTACCCAGAAATTATGGTGGTGTGAAATACCTGCAAAATCTTTCACGTGAATCGGCGTTGCTAATTTGCAAATGATTTGGTCTAATTCACATCACCTATAGGTACTTTATCAGTTAGCTTTGATAAGGTATTGTTGAATACAAGCAGGTCTATAATACCTGGAGAGAGCTATCCATTAGTTCCCATTCATCACAATAGAAGTTGCTTGGTTGGCGCATGCAGCCCCTCAGTACGCAACCTGCATACTACCATCTTTGTTCAAGAGCACTCAGTTCTGGAGACAATCACCTGAGTCGTTAATATTAAGTTAATGAACACAGAAGCCAAAAGAAATTTAAATACCTAACCCTAACCCCAGACCCTTAACTCTAACCTCAATCCTGACCCCTATCCTGCTGGATTTTTTCGTCATTACAGCGGAAACAACATAAAATACTCATTTTGGGGCATACAGATAAGTGTTAAGACATCATTAGAGACTATAAAAGGTCTACTTTTATTTTTGTACACTCACAATAACAACAAAACCTTGAGCTTTTGTAAAATAAAGAAAATAAAAAGGGTGCGCTTTTAGCTGTCTCTGTGTTCGCGAGCATATTTCTGAAACACGTCACAAAAATGAACTGAAACTCCACGAGTTTCTGTAAGATACTTATCTTACAAACATGAAACATATGTCTAAAGAAAGATTAAAATGTCTACTTTTAAATAAACAATTCAAATTTAGAACAAATATTCCTGCAATGTAATCTGCATGAAACAAACCGATGTACAGTTTCTCCTGGCTCAGCTAATTATTCCTAATGTGATCACACCCACCAGCAGAGCGTGCTATTCATACGGTAATGTGCTGAGACGATCAATGCAAATGGTGAACGCCCCAGACTGTGCCTTAAAAACATCCAAGTTCATTCACTTTTCTGCACGTTTGGAAGATGCCATGCTACATAGGTGAGGAAACTCCTGGGTAGTGACGAAGAGTTAACATTTTTCCTCAGAAGAAGAGATGGACTCCGATGAACGTTTGCATTTTGAAGAGAGACTTGATCCAACCGAGTAAACAATTTCGGATGATTAAGTCATTTAGTTTTACTTACATATTAGTTGACATGCTATTTTATATAAACATGTACATATTTTTCTAGTGGGACTGTTTCCAGAATTGCCAGCCAGGATTCAGAGTATTGAAATTTGAAATATGTCCTAATAAGCAAGTTTTAGTTACATTTAAATGATGTTTCGGCAAAAGCAGGCATTTAAATTGTATGCTGTATGATCTAAATATGATATGTAATATGATATAAAATAATATGAATGTTTCTATTATATTTTAACTAGTGTTTATGCTGCCTCATTATCATCATCGAAGCTTGTGCTTGCAAATATCTGTTCAGGTGTAAATGTGTCAAATGCGATGGAAATATGCCCATATTAGAAAATCAGCATATTATAATGATTTCTGAAGTAACATGTGACACTGAGAGTTTCATCTATGATCACAAGTTGAATTTTACAGTATATTCAAATAGAAAACTGTTCTTTTAAATTGTAAAAATAGTTCAAAATATCACTGTTTTTACTGTGTTTCGGATCAAATAAATGCAGCATTGGTGAGCAGAAGAGACTTATTTTAAATAGTAGTGTAGGTCTAAATTAAGAAAAGACTTTATGTAAAGAAAATGTATAGTCATATTACTTCTTTTAACTTAAAACTTGATTTTGATCATTAAGTCTCCTCACATTCATTCTCTTTCTGTCACATTCCTCATTAATAGGCCCAGGGGAGGGGTCTTTTGTCTCCTCAGGTGTGAATTACAATCAGTATTCATTATAGTTCATGCCTCCTTGCATATGACCTTTCTAACACTAAAAGTGTCTAACAAAAGTTCAATTACTATATTGTTTTGTATGAATGAGTGATCAGGATATTTGTCACAAAATTTTGTTCTCAAACGTTTTGTGGACAAATGTTTAGTATGTGTTCTATTGCCTTATTTCAATAACTTTCAAAAACCATCCATAAATGTTATTTTCTCAAAAATACAAACATGTACACACATGTTGCTCACATATTATTGTAGTCCAGTTTGTGCTGAATACAGTGTTATCAGACATTAGACATTAATATGTTTTTAATATATTCAAAAGGCCCAAAACACTCTCAGACCCCAGAGGGTTAACATGGCCAGCCTGTGCCTAGAGAATTAAAAAACTTAGAAAGTGAAAAAGTGATCCTACTGTGAAAAGGGCCATTATTTTGGACAATTTACCCAGCATTTGCAAAGTTGTGTATGCAATACTTTAAATGCTGACGTTTCTTCTGTATGTATGTACCCCCCTTTTCCCTAAATAAACTTCTTACCTCCCAACAGGGCAGTAACGCAACACAGCTTTCCCTCTCATGCCTCAGAAAAGTTGAGGTGTTAACCCAACCTAATCAATTTCAACCAGATTGCCAAAGTTTCTTCATTGTAGGATAAGCTTTTTCAGTTGTGCGTGGTTATGAAAAGCTCTCCGTAACCCATGCGGGCCAACACTCGAACCAACTCCCACGAACTCCTGAGCTAACATTTGTTTTTGTATTTCCATTGGGGGCATGGTACTTTCATATTCTCTTTTCACACTGCCTTCTCACCCATTGCAAGAACCTGCCTCATCTCAGCTCGGAAAATATTAATAGAGACAGGTAGGAAAAAAACTCCACAAAGTCGCTTTCCATTTTTACTTATGCAGTGAAGGAGGAGAGGACGCCCACAGAATGTAGACGCACTAATTCGATCCCCAGATTCTGTGAGCATGTAAAATGAAAAAGACCATACAAGGCAGGGAACGAGGTAGAGTAGGAAATGAAGACAGGTCTACAGTTTTTGTGTGTGTTGTAGAGAGAAGCACTGTCCTCTACTTCAACTTAAGTATGGCAGGAGAGGAACAAGAATGTGTATTTGGTAGTGGAATGGACATGACAAAGTACATTCAGTCTATCCTTGTTTTTGCACTGCCCTTTTCTCACTAATGCCTACATTTGCCTCTGCTTGTCTCAACACAAAAGCAAAGCAACAGTCTTCTGTGTAATCACACCACTGGAACACCACACTCTACAATTCTGCTACCACTCCCTCCTGAGCTCTCCATTCAGTGCACCAACACAAAACATTGTCAGATTCAAATCGCTCCATTACAATTGGGATTTCTGGGTGGGTACCAGATGACTTAAGGTTACTTAGGTCAAAAGACTTACTCCCTAAGTCTCCAAGATATTCAGATTTTTAGATATGGTTTTGGTCCCTAATTTAAAGTAAGGTTTTTCACCTGTTTTATCATCTTCCACTTGTTATCATTAAGCTGCATAATTTTAGATGTTCATCATGTCATTAGCACAAGTTACACAACCAAGTTATATATACACTCACTGAGAACTTAAATAGGAACACTACGGTCCTACTACAGTACTTGACATGGTCTTCTGTTGTTCTCAAACCAATCCATTAATCACAATTAATTTAATAATATTTTGTAGTTAATCGCAGATTTTTTTTAAATGCTTACATTTGACACCATATATACTTATTTTCCTGTCAAAATGCATTTATTTCCATTTTAGGAAAGAAAGAAAAACAATATGTACCAATATAATGCTTTATTAACCTTTTCCAAACAAGGCCTTTGACAGTATAAAGATAGAAATGCACCAAAATAGCACCAATTCAAGTAACATTAAATGTTTCATGAAGTCTCAGTGGGAGTTTGACTAATTGAAAGAACTAATCCCCACATAGTTTGCATTTTAATTGCAATTGGCATCTCTTAAACTCTCATCCTCCTCAATATTAATCTATCGGTAGACAGTAGCTCTCCGCTTTTTTAACAGCAATCACGATGCCCCAATCATGATTCGTGTCAGGGCATCAGCACCTCTTTAAACTCCACACAAAAATGCTTGCAGACAAAAAAAATGTTTTCTGCGTTTTTGGTGACATGCTTCTGTGGTAGTTAAAATGCACCTTTTTTATTTCAATCACAAGTTCGAAGAGGTCCTTTCTCCATTATTTCATCAGTAGTAGCATTCACACATACAGCCTTTTCCAGAAAATTACCTACAAATTTGCTCTGGCAATTTTCCTTAATGCCATTTCCTTATTGATGGTATGTGTGAACAGCACATTTGGTACATTTACCAGACCATTTTACTGTAATTTAACTGGTTGCATGTGCGAACGGGGCTACTGAGACTGATTCACTGCTGTGTGTGTTTATGGTGTGTGCGTCAATGTAATGAATCGGGGCAGACACATTAAAAAGGGTCTACCCTTCCAACCAGTGTTTATGCTGGTTTATGCTACATTAACGGTAAATGCGTTAATCGCAATTAAGGAAAAATAACACATTAATGTTTTTAATTAATTGCATGCATTAACGCATTAATTTTGATAATCAAATATATATATCATATATTTTCAGATATATATGATCAAATACACAGTATATGTATGTATATATATATATATATATATATATATATATATATATATATATATATATATATATATATATATATATATATATACACACACACACACACTATACACATGTGCATATGTGTCAGTATGCCAATATCCTAAAACACTCAATAAACTGATCTGCTTAGAGCATGTTGACTCCATGTACACTTCTGGTCAGTGATTTGGCATATGTAGTGGAAATACACAACAACACACATACATACACACTGACCTCTCTGCTTACCCCCTGAAGTGAAACAAGCTTATTTTCATGCACACACTAACGGTTCAGACGCTACTCCGCTACATCCAGAACCATTGCTATGGCAACATCGCATGTATATTTGTACAACTACACAGGTTCTCTCTCTCTCTCTCTCTCTCTCTCTCTCTCTCTCTCTCTCTCTCTCTCTCTCTGATGGACATATTCAGAGGGGCTAATGCACAGCCAAAAGCACAGCAGGGTGAATGTCAATCTCACATATATTTTTTAGAGAAAGATTGTGTGAGTGTGTGTCACGGTACATTCATTCTAGGTTTCCCCTCATACTGGTCTTTCGACAGCATCTGAAAGTCCACCCTGACCTATCATTCTTTCCTATGTCTCTTCATTAATTCAATTTAACCCTCACTCTCCATCCATCCCTCACTACCCTGGTGCCCTCTGATCTCATTCCTCTGACAGCTCTTTTTTATCATCAGTCTCAAATACACCGTATCGATTTCTCCCTTAAAGAGAGAATCCAAGAAAACACAGAAAATGGGGGTGCTTAATACCATACTATATTGTGCATCAATTGTCTCCCAAAAAAGTGCCACAAAGCCTGCTCACTTTTTCAGCCATCTTATTTTAAGAAGAATGTTTCCCATTCATTTATTCCCATGGGGATATCCAAAAATCCATCATTAAAGAATTCTAAGACATGAATCAAACCAACAAGTTCCTAAGTGTTTGTTTTGTGATTCTCTGAATTTTTTCCTTTCTTGATTAATGGGTAGTGCAGTTCTTCAACAGATGGCTTCAATAGAAGCATTTACCATCAATTAACAACCTTGGAGTTCATGGTAGGTCTGTCTTTAAAGAAACTTCCATTGTCAAAAGTGCCTACAATAGGCACATGAGTGTCAGAACTGGACCTTTGAGCAGTTTTTTCTTTTACATCACGTGAACGGCCATGTATGTGTGCGCTGTTTACCTGGGGAAGTGTTGTCACTAGGATGCACTGTGGGAAGATGACAAACCTGTTGAGGGAGTGTGATGCTCTAGGCAATGTTCTGATGGGAAACCCTGGGTCCAGCCATTCATGTAGATGTCAGTTTGACACATGCCACCTACCTAAACATAGTCGGAGACCAGGTACACACATTCATGGCAATGATATTCCCTGATAGCTGTGGCCTCTTTCAGCAGGAATTTGTGCCCTGCACACTGCACACTGCACACATTGTCTGGGAATGGTTTGAGGAACATGATGAAGACTTCAATGTGTTGCCCTGGCCTCCAAATTCCCCAGATCTTAATCCAGTTGAGCATCTGTGGGATGTGCTGGACCAACAAGTCCAATCCACAGCGGCTCCACCTCACAACTTACAGGACTTGAAGGCTCTGCTGCAAATGTCTTGGTGCCAGATTCCACAGGACACCTTCAGGGGTCTTGAAGAGTCCATGCCTTGGCAGGTCGGCGCTGTTTTGGTGGCACGCTGAGGACCAACAGCATATTAGGTAAGTGGACATAATGTTTTGGTTCATCAGTATACATTTGTATCACTGGTTAAAGTGCTGCCCTAAAGTTATTTCTATAATAGGGTAAAGTATAGAAATATTGGCCCTAATGTGGCATGTTTAAAATGTAGGCAATTATAACAAGATACATTTAAGATCCATTTTCTCCATCTCTGGTGCTTCCTGAGATTGGATGAAACTGCATAAGCTCGAAATGTGTGCTTGTGTCTTCAACACATATGCACCCACTCAAAGCAGTCATATTGTGTTATGTTTTTTACATGTGCGTCCCACTCTTTCCTTTCATTCTGACCATGTGAGCATGATTTACAGCCATCCACTTTCTTTTGCAAGGTGTTGTGATGTGCAGGAACAAGGAAAGAGCAAAAGAGACAGAAAGTGTCATTACTTTATGAATATATAAAAGATCAAGGAAAGATAAAAGGAGAGGATGCAGTAAGTCAGCTTATGGACACTACATTTAATAGATGAAAGCATGGCTTACTTTCTTACATCCTGTCTATTTTCTCTCAGACTTTATTAACATATTCGCAACATACAAATGACCAATACAACTGTAAATATTGGTAAAATACACATACAACTACATTTTTAGTACAAGTGGTGCTAGACTTTATGGTATTGGTAGTCAAGCCTATTTACCATGAAATTGTGCAACACAATGAGGAACAGCATATTTGAGGTAGTATAACAGCTGGTATATTGCCAGTGATTACAGTGTGACCATTTTAAAAGTCGCATGCAGTCTATTTTGAAATGACTACAATCTGCTGAAAGCAACTCATAACAATATACAGTAAATTGTGCTCATGGTGGCAGCTAAATGTGGACGTCTACACCTGTATTTATTTTACTGGGGAACACGTAAAACCAATCATACTTGATGAACCAAAACAATAAATTTGAACAATTTAATAAGTGGAAAATGTGTGGTTCATGAATTATTGTGGCAGGTTGGATGAAGTTAGTCTGTAAAATCTGGCTCTAAATGAGCAGTAAAGCATGTTTGGCAGATGAGATGCACATATGGGCTGCACTGGGCCAGACACATCCATGTGGTTTAAGTTTGGGATTAGCACTGTTTCAGGGAATTCACTTAAAATTAGTTGAGCCTGCTGATAGTGTTGTTTATTGTAACACAGTTAGCACCTGATTCATCAATTATGCAAATCGAGTAACGGCCACAAAATTTGTGCTGAACAAAATTTCCACGACACAATTCCCTAGCTTGCAGACTAGTACTGAGTGCTAGGTCATGGAAGATGCAGTAGACTACCACTCCCCTTACAAAAATCGTGAGTTCATGGCAAATTTGATGCAATTTCACTGAAAAGGAGCAAAACAGCAAACTTGTGGCAAATTGTCCATTGTTTCCTAAGGTTTCCTGCAGATTCACAACTACCGATGAAGAGCTGCAAACTTCTGGCAAAAATTTGCATCGAACCACAAGGTCATTTGCATGTGAAAATAAACATTTTGAACTTTAAATTGTGACTTCCGGCCAGTGTTGGGATGCTGTTTGAAATTACCAAACTCTCACGTGACATTCGTTCCTCTGTTGTAAACAAAGCGCGTGCTTCCAAGTTCTCGCATGAACGCGCCATCAGGCTTACGTCATGCAACAGCTCCGTGATGCGTCAACTGCTAGCGTTTTTTTTTTTTTTTTAAGATAACAAAGTTTCAATTATCAATGTATTTTTTATACAAACTTATCAATTTGCTTTAGAAAACAATAATTGATCGACTTTGTGTGGATTACTTTTATGCTGCCTAAATATGCCTTTTTGTCCATAAAACAGCCAGCAGCCTGATGGCACCCATTCACTTGCATTGTATGGGCATACAGAGCTGAAATGTGCTTGTAAAAATCTTCATTTCGGTTCTTCTGATGAAGGAAAGACATACACACCTGGGATGGATTCATGTCAGTCATGAGATAAGTTTCATTTTTGGATGATCCAACCCTTTAAAGGAATAGTTCACCAAAAAATGAAAATTTGCTGATAATTTACTCACCCTCAGATAATTTACTCACTTCTCTCTTCATATTTCTTCTCAACCCAAACGATTGATTATTTTTAGAAACAAAACAGTACTTATATACTTAATATGATGTAAGCTTGTTGGTAAGGTCATGCGTCTCGTGGAGGAGGAGGCAGGAAGCACGTCGTTGTTTACAAGAGAAACTTGCACAGACCAAGTGCCATTCACAAACCAAAACAGTTCAAAACAATATAAAATAAAAAAGTATAATTTCCAAATAATAATAATAAAAAAACATTACTGCAGTAAATAACCATCCTTTATTTCGGAGCAATGCCTTAGTGTTAACTACTTTTTTTTTCTTTCTCAGAAATATACAGTATAGGCTATATGACTGTCAGGAATTCAAGCCACACAAGTTGTAGTTACTGAAACCAAGTGCGAGAGCATTTACTGAGATTCACAGGATTTACAGGGTTTACACAGTGAGACAGTGAAGTGGCGTGAAGGCGAGTTATTTATGTATGTGAATTGAATGCAGGTGTGGTGAATTAGAAATCGGGTGATGAGGAGCGGAGCGCTGAGGGAGGTGCAGAGCGTGAGGGAAGCGTGACAATGACAAAGTTTTCACATATGCATGAGTTCACTAGAAAAACAGCACGGACACAACCAATGAATTCAGAAATCGACCCTTTATTTCTTTTGATTGCCTGAAATCCTCAGGGGTAAAATGTTCTCAATATTTGAGAGAATGTAGGGGTGTACTGATATCCAGGTTCAGCATGATAAGCCAGAGCTTCAATCGCTCATGATTATGTATAGGTAGTCAATGCAAAGTTTATATTTTTCCTGGCATGCATTTTCTTTTACCAAATTACCATTTTGAACAAAATACTTCTGGGTTGGGAGTAACGAAATACATGTAAAGGGAATATGTTTTTAAAATACAAAATATAAGTAACTGTATAACACTAAAGTTACAAATTAAATGAATGGTATTTAGAATACAGTTACATTCATAAAGTATTTTGATTATTGAAGAGATTACTTTACATTTTATTGTCATTTGTTTCATTTAATATTTAGTCCTTTCAGATGGAAAACATTTATACATATAAATGATGCGATCCAAAGTGCATTTAAACAGCAGTGAAACACTTTCTTATGATGTGTTACATTCATACGAGCAGACAGAGAAGTAAGTTTGAAGTAAGTTTGAAGTTTGGAGCAGAAGTAATATAAATCAACCTTGTGTAAATAGTCAGTTTTACTTTTTAAGTTACCAGCACGATCATATTTATTTATCAAGAAAATTCACATTGAATCATAATTTCTTTTTTTCTAGTAAGACCTTTGATATTAGGGCAAAAATCATATTTTTAATAATAATTTTTGTATTTTTTTTTCTGTAAAAGAGATGTACGGAAGTGAACATTTGTAGTTAAAAAGTATATAAGTATTGTTTTGTTTCTAAAAATAATCAATTGTTTGGGTTCAGAAGAACTTTATTTGTCGACTGGAGTCGTGTGGATTATTTTGATGCACCCTAAATATGCATTTTGGACCATTAAATAATGGAGTACATTCACTTGCATTGTTTAAAGGAGGCCTGAAATGAAATCCTAAAAATCTTAAATTCTGTTTTGATGAAGAAAGAAACTCTAATACATCTTGGATGGCCTGAGGGTGAGAAAATTATTAGAAAATTTTAATTTTTGGGTGAACTATTCCTTTAAAACGTCATGGTGTCCTTGGGCAAAAGCCACACAAATAAACTTTGCTACCTTTGGCAAATCTAAGAAAAAAATCAAATAGTTTTCAACTAGTTCCTCCACAAAGGTGCTCATTGTAGCAGTCTAGTACATTCTCAACATATCTTTCTTATCTGGCAAACTGATAAATACTTGTGCACCCCTTTCTCAAAAGAGTTGCCTATAACAGCCAGCCAATCAGAATGGATTTTCTGCCAACTCTTTCCATTTTTGCCGCAATATGAATCATGCTGGATACTGTGCTCTGTGGCAATTCAATGGGCATGCTATCTGAGACCGAGACAAACCTTTAGCATTTAGCAAATTTAAATCTCCTTGAAACTCTCTTGTCTTAATTGGTTAGTGTAAAGCAAGTAAGTAAAGCTACTAAAACATAAGGGTCTACAAAATAGTCAGTCCCATATCCATATCACATTTTGATATAATAACATACTTTGTTTAGGCTACTATTAGCCTAAAATTCATGTTCAAATGTATTACAGCCATTTCAAAAACACACCAAAGAATCTGCATTTATGTCTTGAGCATGGCCATGTGAGTGGCCTTAACCCTTAAAACACATCCATGACCAAGCACTGAAGTTTGAGCTCTCAAGATTTCGCGATAGCAAAGTAAACATTCGATTAATTTGACATGTTATTTTTTGCATGTTAATAGGCACAAGTTGTGGATTCTCCAAGCATTTGAAACGAAGCCTACACATGCACAAATAGGTTAAATTTACTTTTTTAAATTGAATTGGTGCCCAATTGGTTAATCCGCCCATGATTGTAATGGTATCTAGAATAATTTGATGGGACTTTGAATTGGCTCTTTGAAATGATGAAAGTATACGACTACACTGCATATAGGTGTCAATTGATGCCCACATGAATTGTCAGACCAGGGTTTCCCAGCAGAATATTGACCAGAGTATCACTCTCCCTCAACCAGCTTGTCATCTTCCCACAGTGCATCCTGGTGCCATCACTGCCACACATGTATACGACCGGGACTCATCAGACCAGGCAACTTTCTTCCACTGCTCCAAGGTCCAGTTCCGATGCTCCGATTTAGGGGTCAATATTTTACATTGTACATTTACATTTACGCATTTGCCAGACACTTTTATCCAAAGCGACTTACAGAGCACTTATTACAGGGACAAACCCCCCGGAGACACATGGAGTTAAGTGCCTTGCTCAAGGACACAATGGTGGTGGCCGTGGGGATCGAACCAGCAACCTTCTGATTATCAGTTATGCGCTTTAGCCCACTACACCACCACCACTCCAATATGGGCACTCTGACTGGTCTGCGGCTAATCAGCCCCATATGATGCAGGGTACGATGCACAGTGTTGTGACACATTCCTCACGTAACCATCATTACAATTTTCTGTTACTTGTGCCACAGTAGACCTTCTGTCGGTTTGGACCAGATGGAATAGCTTTCGATGCCCTAACAAATCGATGAGCCTGTCGCCGGTTTGTGGTTTGTCCCTCTTAAGACCACTGTCAGTTGGTACTCACCACTGCTGACTGGTAGCACCCCACAAACCTTTGTCTGGCCCATTAATCTGGCCATAACAATTTGGCCCTTGTCAATGTAGCTCACTCCAGCCCATTTCTCCAGCATTCAACACTTTGACTACGAGAAAAGATTGTTCACATACAATCTAATCTACCAAGACCTGTGGACTAGTTAGGAGATGATCAATGTTATTTTCTTCACATTTGAGTAGCCATAATGTTTCGGATCATCTGTGTATGTTATTTGATTGTAATCTTGACCATCCATTTTGGAGATTCAAATCTTTCCCCATTAAAATAGATAGGAGCTCTATATTAATCCCGCTTTTATCCATAGAAAATTGCTGCCCAGGACCATTCCCTAAATGGTCGCCGAGCGGACTGACTTGCCTTGAAAGGGACTTTGGTGTGTCTGAGCATTGAAACACAGAGTGGGATGTGTTAAGTCTCTGTCACACATTATTAATCAGTGTAAGTGTGTTTTCCCAGTGAACGAGGATGTGAAAAGCTCTGACTGCAGGACATGCCTCAGATATGACACTTTTTCACATACAAACACACATTTCTCTTCAAGCTGTGCTAATAACATAGCAGGGGTGGGAAAATTTCGGCAGTGCTTGTAAAGAGAAATATCAAAATATTCAAATACAGGGAATTTAGCTAAATGTTAAGCTCTATTGAAAGTGACATGTTGTCGATTATTGCAGAAAACAAATTTGGCTTGTTCCTCAATTTGTAAAATAATAATTAACAATTTTTTTTACATTTTGACAGTTAGGCACTGTTCAAATGGTTGTCCCATAAACTTCAAGCCCATTGCAAGTGTATTTCTGTACAAACATTTTGTTTTTGTACTTGTATTTAACCTGGAATATTCCTTAAACAGATCATTAGACACATGTATATTGATAAGCAATAAATGTATTATATTAGTCATCAATAAATGTGCCATATATTTCATTTTAGAAGTAGTTTGCTTTGGGTTATTTTTTTATTGAAGCACAACTTTGTGTCTTTTCATCTTCATTTTCAGGGTTATGGTTATGATCACATCACTTATCGACAGTAGGCACCACCTCTGTTTCTTCTGTTTAGTGAGTTTGGGCATGCTGTTTCACGCTGGAACTATGACAGAGCTTTGTACAATAAGAGTTAACAACAGCAGATGAAGTTGACTCCCAAAATGTTAATGTTAAATGTTAATTTTAACCCATAAAGAAAATGAAAGGGCACTATGTATGGTGGCATATTAATAACAGTAATCTTTACCAATTATTGACATTTGTTTGCATTTTAAATTGAAGAAGGAAACAGGAACTCGCGTGCACATTTTAAACCCTCACACGCATTATTGACACTCAAGGGTTCGTTGATAAAGCCATGTCTCCCACGAAGAACACATGAGTTTGCTATGGTTCTTTCTTATAACAGGCAGCCAATCACAACTGACTTCTGGAAAACGGGAATAACCCAAAAAATTATTCTGCCTTTGCTCATGCGTATACCTTTAAATTTCCGTGTGGCATGCTCATGCATTTTATTGTAACCTCAAATATCACTGGTTATTCCCTTTTTCCGGAAGTCAGATGTGATTGGCTGCCTAATATTATGAATTGCGAGCGTCAATTATGCGCACACAAGTGTTCTCCCTGTTTCCTCGCGACACAAAGCTTATGCTTAAATGAAAAATCAGCCCAATGATGAGGCTTAATGAAAATTGCAAACTAGTTCTAAAATGAAATGTAAAGGACACTTATAGATTTATTTAGTGATTTAATAATTAATTTTTCCAATTTCATTATGTATGTAATGAATGTTGAAAACAACTTTATTAGATTATAAAACAAAAACAATAGTATTTTACTTTTTACTGAGATTACTGAGTAAAGTAATCTGATAAAAAAAATTTAGGGAAGTTTTTAGGTGACTTACCAAACATTTTGTATAGTAAATAAAATGATATCAGTATAAAAACCATTATGTCTATGACAGGTCCCCATTAACCTAGTCTCTAACCTCTGAGAGCGTACACCCGAGTCTACACATACACACATATCACATGTGCATGGCATACCCACGAGTGCCCACATGAACATGTGACACTAGAGAAAGCAAAAAAAAAACTGTTGCTCTCTTTATCCCCCAAGGACATACTAGTTTTTCTCCCTTTTGCTTTCTTTTGAAGAGAATGTGTTAGTACGGATCAAAGACAAAAGAAGCCCATGGCGAGACCAAAGTCCTGATGTAATGAAAAGACGTCTCAGTAAACACATTCCTCATGCTGTCTCTAACCCACACACACACAAAATCTGACAACTTCTCAATCGATTATGTTTCTTGCTCTATCTCTCTTTGATAGGACATGACAGATGCCCTTTGCCAAGGGCTCATGAAGACATGGGCTCCCACACCAGATGCCTGAAAGAATCAAAGTACCCTCCGCTCTGACATCTTGCCCTGGCTCTTCCCTTGTTCTCACACTCCCTCACATCCATGAACTTTCAGGTCCCAGAAAAGAGGATACAGTAATTTAGAGTACATATATGGTGTGTCTTCTTCTAAGGTCTCATGGATGCTGAGTTAAGGTTTGTCCAGTCTTCTGGGCCAGACTTTTGATTATCAGCATAAAGTCTGGTGCACATTGTAGCTTATTTTGGCCTAGAACTCAAACAAAAAGAGGCCATCTGATGGACAGGTAAAACAAATAACCAGAGTTTACTTTTTTAGGAAATATATTGTTTTGTTTATTGGTTATTAACGGCCTTGGACCAAACTCTTGAGTATCTTTATTTCTTGAGCTTTTAATCATGTGCTTAAGCTTAGTGAGGCTCATTCTTTCTAACTTTTTTCTCTCAAAGTCTATGTATGTGTTTTTGTATTTGTTCTCAGGACTGTGGCAGCAACGGGAACATGGATTACATCACCAAAGGAGCAGTCAATCACTTGTGAGATGTGTGCTTAAAAGGACAACCGCCCACAATGGTGGTTGAATCTATATGTGTGTGTGTGTGTGTGTGGTGAGAGCAGGGTGAGAATGAGTGAAACATGTGTATGTGTGTGGGTGGAGATGTGGGAACCAGACTAGAGGGATTTGACAAGGGGCTAGAGATGTGTGTATGCATTCTACTCTTACTTCTATCACTCCCTCTCTTTATCTTACCAGTCTTCTCTCCATCACTACACCACATACGTTATAATTTATGATCAGATAGAGCAGCTTTTTAAATCTTTTACAGACCTAGAGAGTCATCCAGACCCAAAGCCAACACTACATTTCTTTGGTAACACATTACACCTGCATTAACACGTGTTTCGTATCCAGATAATATGCCCCTCTACTTTAGAAACATTCCAACGTGGCCAGTCCCAGAACTCCACGGTTCTCTCAAACAAGTCGAGGAAGGCCTCAGCATTGTCTTCCACCCCCATCTTCAGGAGCGTGGAGGCGTACAGTTAAACTTATTTTTATTCTTTCCAAAAAAATGCATCTTACATATTCCTATCTGTTGGAAGCTCTAGCTGAGCTTTATGTAGTCTGTTAGCACCCTATCCATCCATCCATCCATCCATCCATCCATCCATCCATTCCTGAGAGGATGTAGAAACCTTGACTCAAAAATGATAAATGTTTCCCTATGCCATTCCTATGCCATTAACAGATTAGCTGGTTTCCATGACAGATCTTCTATTCCACATGCAGATTTCCATCCAAATTCAATTCTGAGCTGGAGCACCTACTTGCACCTGTAGAACTACAGGCTTGGTTTAGACCAAACAAAGCAGCTCCCTGTTCAACGTGAGAACAAGTCACGTTTCAATATGTAAGTCTTAAAAAAAGAAAGTTTTTCCCATCACGCTATTTAAAGTTTGGAAAAAGTAAAAAAACTGTAAGCTGGCAAAACACTGAAAACTTGAGCGCTATATTTAGGAAAGTCAAACGTCTGTCCTTAAAAGTCAGTGTTCATTAAAGTATGAGGTTCTCTCAGTATCACATGATCTCATTCATATTCGGATGTAAATTCCACTAATTCAGGCAATTCCTATTCTGATCAGTCGCCAAGAGGATTCGTAAAGATCTCTATTTTATGTTAAAGGGTTTACGTTTTAGATGCTGCCTATACGTTGATATTGTATGTTTTATAATTGTCTTTCTTTCCAAACGTACTGTACAAAAATACACATACTGTATGCATATGAATGAGATCAATCAGCACACACATGCCTCGTGCACACTGCATGGAAATATGGATTAGACAGGACAGCCTTATATGGCTTGCTGTCTCTCTCTTTGGGTCTCTCCCTGTCATGAGATCCTGTGAAGAGATTTCATTTCTGACCGACTGTTGAAGCAGTGTCTCCCTCATCATCAGCTGTCAAACTCAATCACGTTCCCTCACATCTGCTCTCTCTGCATGTGCGTGTGTATGTGTGTTTTAATGAACTGCCACAGTCCTCTCCTCTCCACTGCAAGGAGCTGTGTGGAAAACTAATTACAACACACTCAATGTTCTCTTCAATCACAAAAGTGTGAAATATTAATCCAACTGGAGCACAAGGAGCCTTTCATCTTATTATTTCTGTATATTTCATTAAATCACTTCTCTCACACTCTAAGCTTACTTAAAAACAGCTTTGAATGTTCAGGGCGGTATGGCATTGAATGAGAACACACATTCACACATTTGTCGATTTTTTTTTTTTCATTTGTTCTTTTGCTTTTCCTTTCGGATTTAAAGCTTAAAGGGATCATTCACTCCAAAAATTAAAATTCTGTCATGAGTAAATTATGGCAGACTTTAGATTTTTGTGTGAACTATCCATTTAAGTGTTAGTTTTTATGCTTGTATCCCAAAACTACAAGCAATTATTATTTCTTATTGACCCCAAAAGTCTAGAGGTCTGGACGGGCCTTAAAATGTAGCCCAAACACGACTACATGATTACATGTTAATTAGGCAACAGCAGTAGTTCATAATTTATTGATCACCGTCATTTTTCTAATTTCACTCTAAATCAGCCTACCTATGATATACATTCGGTAACTTTTACAGTATAGTAGATAGTATAGTAGAATTCCACTTAATTTAAGCGACTTTTGGCTTTTTTTCAGAAAGTAATTGCAAATATGGGCAGTCAGTGGTTGCAGTTTATTGGGCTTATTTTCAGTATCCAGTGTGCTTTTTTGGGCTTGCTGAGGCTTATCAACACAATTTGACCCACCAATAGTAGCAGGTGTCATATATCCCCACCTACTGTTCAAGTTGCACTCTACATCATTATATGGCGAGTCGAAGAGTCCAAACCTGGTCCAAACCTACATGTGCAGTACTTGCGGTCTTACGCATATGCGCATATTCTTACATTTCTAAAACAGTCATGCAATACTTATGAATGTTATTGATTTTATAATCATTTATTTTCATTCATGTTCATTTTGGTTTTAGGTCCATTAATGTTCATAAAGTTGCAATTGTTTTATGCATTTAAAATGAACCTGATGTCTCAATGTCATGTTTAATGCACTTTTAAACTATTTCATATTTTTGTAAGTCTCATTTTGATAGCAATAAAGAATGGAATGTATTTTCCTTTCTCTTTGATTTTTATGTTAAAATGGTAAAAGATAATCCTACTCAAATGCAAGTGATATCAAATAAAAGAGTTAAATTGGAATTAATCCAAAAATAATCCAAAAGACATAGGATTAAATTACCCCCAAAATATAATCTACAAGACAAATTTTGTAATGTAATTTTTAATCAGTTCCCAATTACAATTCAGAATTAATCTACCCAGCACTGGATAGCGCAACAAGTGAAACAACACAGATGTCTCAAGATGCGTTTTTGAAACTTGAAGTTTGTTTTAACATGACATGTCAAAAATGTGCTGGGTCTGCATGGGATGCTAAAGAAAGAGTGAAACGCAGTGCAAGCGTCAAAACACGCATCAAGTCTTCTTTTACATAGGAAAACAATGGAAAAACAGAGCAGATGCAAAAACATATTCGGTGTGAATGGCCCTAACTCATCCATTCACATCTGTCTGTGAGTGAAGCAGGTGAACAAAACAAGTTTGATTGGCTTGTTTATTTTGTTATTAATTACAAACCCGAACCAGACACCGAAGTACTACTTGAACAACATACCCGAACCCCATCCAAAACCCAGGGGGTTCTTGTGTCCTGTCAAGCCCGGGTCAGATTGCAGACCTCTACAATATTGTAACACTGTGGAGCTTTCAAAACATTACACTGTTTGTTTGAGTATCCTGAACAACCCCATAAATCAACTGGCTCAACCAATGGCATGATTTGGGGTGGGGCTAGCTCTTTGCCTGACCAATGGCAGACTTGGGGAGCATTCAGGAAACCTGTATGAAAACAATAATTATTTTTGCAATTCTGTTTGGTGAAACAAGTTGTGCAAAAATTACACACTTTGCCTTTAGGTGACCATCATTTACTTCTCCTTTTCCTCTCCTAAGACAAAATCTACTCATCCCTTGCATGAAGACATCTCAATCACATTTAATTAGACATTTAATTAATCATCCTGTCGTGACAGAAACAGAAGCTCATAGACTAAAGCATGTGGAAAGGCTACATCCAGATGAACTATTCACTAAAATTCTGTACTTCACTGGTTATGGGAATGTTAATACTATTGAGTATACCAATATTGGGACATACAACAATGTATATAATTGACTTCATCAACTGTAAGCCATCTTCACACAGATCTTCAATAGATCACTGGAGCAGTGTGAAGTTCCCTTCTGCTTCAAAACTTCACCATCTTTCCGGGCCCTCCAAATCACAGGACATAATGCTAAAAGACCTATCGCTCTCACTTCTGTGGTCATGAAGTTGTTTGAGAGAATGGTTTTGGCCTACCTGAAGGACATCACTGGACCCCTGCTGGATCCCCCTCAATTTGATTACTGAGCAAACAGTTCTGTGGATGATGCTGTCAATATGGGACTGCATTATATCCTGAAACACCTTGACAGACCTGGGACTTATGCAAGGATCTTATTTGTGGACTTTAGTTCAGCCTTCAATACCATCATGCCTGATCTTCTCTCAACCAAACTGACCCAGCTCTCTGTGCCCACCCCAATCTGTCGATGGATCACTAGCTTTCTGACAGATAGGCAGCAGCTAGTGAGAATGGGTAAACTCATATCCGGGACCCTCACTGTTAGCACTGGTGCTCCTCAGAAATGTTTCTCTCTCCACGGTTCTTCTCCCTGTACACGAATGATTGCACTGCAAAGGACCCCACTGTCAAGCTCCTGAAGTTTGCAGATGACACCGCAGTCATCAGCCACATCTGCAATGGTGATGAGTCTGCATACAGACGGGAGGTTGAACAGCTGGACACAACAACCTTGCGCTGAACACAATCAAAGCAGTGGAGATGATATTGGACAGGAGAAATCCCCCTGCACTACCCCAAACGCCCCACCCACCATCCTGATCAGCACTGTGGCAGCAGTGGAGTCATTCATGTTTCTGTGCTCTATCATCTCTCAGGACCTGAAGTTGGACACCCACATAGACTTAGCAGAGGTTGTACTTCCTTCACCAGCTGAGGAAGTTTAACCTGCCACAGGAGCTGCTGATGCAGTCCTACTCAGCTGTAATTGTGTCTGTCCTGTGTACATCTATAACTGTCTGGTTTGGTTCAGCAATCAAATCAGACAGAAGGAAACTGCAACGGACAGTCAGGACTGCTGAGAGGATAATTGGTGCCCCCTGCCCACCCTCCAAGACCTGTATGTCTCCAGAGTGATGAAACATGTAGGTAGAATCAATCTGGACCCCACACACCCAAGCCACTCCCTCCTTGCACTGTTGCCCTCTGGCCAGCACTACAGAGCACTCAGCGCCAGGACAACCAGGCACAAGAACAGTTTTTACACATTTCATGTACATATGTAAATTCACATATTTCATTCAATAAATGTACATACCACTAACTTGCACTACATTACCACTTGCACGTGCACAAATGCCATTTTGTTATATGTCCTAGTATTTGTATGTCTATTTATACTCTGACCTTGTTTATATTCTGTGTCTCACAGTAAAGTTTTGTGTGCACTTTTCCAATCACCCAAAAAAATACATTAAAAATAACTTGTGTACGAGTGAACACTTGGCAATAAAGCTCATCCTGATTCTGTTGTATTGAACCTAGAACATTCCTTTAAAAATTCCTTTGGAAACTTGAAATTTCTCATGTGAAAAAGTCAAAAAAGCCTGAAAATCATGCAGAAATGCATACTATTAAACCAGCAATATTATACAATCCAGGCACCTTTAGCTTACTATTTTCAATGTATTGTAAATTGGAATACACTCCCATACAACATAGCATGGATAATATGCTTATTGGGATGCAGCCAATCTGTTTTTAGGGACTCTTTAGGCTAAAACCGAATTTCTTATTAGGTAGTGCTAGCTGCAATGCAACACAATAAGTTTTCTCAAGGACCTGACTGCATAGCATAGCTAAAAAGTAGCTGAATTTAGTCATGTTGATGGATGAATATTTTGTTTGAACTTGTGCAGATGCAGTGTTCTTATTATGGCCTATTTTGATTGTGTGCCCTGATCAATCAAGGCTTCCTAATAATCCCCATCCATTAATTAGCTATATAAATCTACTCTCACTTCTCCACCAATAGCTGGTGTGTGGTGAGCATACTGGCACACTATGGCTGCCGTCGCATCATCTAGGTGGATGCTGCACACTGCTGGTGGTTGAAGAGAGTCCTCTGTTCACTGTGTAAAGTGCTTTGAGTATATTGTCAGACCTATACACTAGTAGTTATGAGGCTATTATTATATAAAGGTGGTTTATGAGGACATCCCTAGTGTACACGTAATTCAAATGGCTTAAAAGCATATTAAACAATGTTTTTTTAAAAATGTAAAAATAACAAAAGGTTTCTGAGAGGGTTAGGTTTAGGGGTAGGGGATAGAATATATAGTTTGTAGAGTATAAAAATCATTATGTCTATGGAGAGTCCTCGTAAACAACAAATACCAACATGTGTGTGTGTGTGTATGTGTGTGTGTATGTGTGTGTGTGTGGTTAAGTGTGATATTGTTTGTAGATTGGCTGATCTCCAGAGGCTCAGTGAAATGCCAGTGAAATGACAGACAGGATTATGATGTATAGTGAGAAAATGTCAGCAAGGACACACCGTGAGTACGAATGGAACTATATAAGTATACAGACAGTATAAGACAAATGAAAGAAAAAAGAAAGAGAGAAAATGTACAAACAAAAGAAATCAAGAAAGAGAAAGAAATGAAAGAATGAAAGCTAATGAACAAAATAAAGCAAGAAAGATGAGCAGAAGAATGAAAGCAAAAAACAAACAAATGATCAAATAAACTATTGATTATACAACCAATTCAACTGTCTAATTGTTCGTTCAGTTGATCGTTCAATCAGTCAGTCATCCATTTTGTCCTTGTCATGGTCAAACTAACAAATGAAAAGGAACTAAAGAAAAAATGAAAGCTAATAAACCAGGGGTTGGCAAGCTTCTTGACATCAAGTGCCATTTTTTTGTAATTTTCCTTGTTAATCAAACTTTATGTCATAACATTTCATCCTAAAATTGACAAAATTCTGAAATTTGAGATTATTTTCAGGTTAATTTAGATTTTGAATCAGACGCCTGGGTTAACAATCTCATACTTTAATAGTGGAATCTATTCTATCTAGGAAAAAGGAACAAATAAAACAAGAAAATATAGACTGTCATCCGGCGACGGATAGGTTGACGGCCCCTGTAATAAATGAAAGAAAATAAGAAAAGACAAATCAAAGAATGAAGGCAAATTAACAAAAGAAACAAACTAACAAGGAAGCGAAGAATGAGCGAATGAATAAGCAAACAAACGAATAAAAGAACAAACAAAACTTGCAACCAAATTAACAAAAGAATCAATGAAACAAAATGAACAAAAGAAACAATCTAACAAAGAAACAAATGAACAAACTAACTAACAAATAAACAAACCAGCAAATATAATGAAAGCAAAATGCAAAAGCAAAAACAAAAAAACAAAAGCATGAACAAACGAAACATAGAAAACAAACATTATGCGTGAGAGAGGAAGAGACACACTCCAGTGGGCAATTATGACTCAAATGAAGGGTAAATGAAGGGTATGTGACAACAAATCTTTCACATGATTTGCTTTACAGAGTACAGCACAACCTTGAGTGAGAAGAAAATAGGTACAGAAATACCTTTAAACCCTCATTCTGCCTTACTTTCTGCTGAGTGACTGTAGTGTATGGTTGTAGGCTTGGTTGGATTGTTTGGAAATATATATGGGAATATTATAGAGACCCCTATTAAACAAAACAGCTCTGATGACACATGCACCTCTGTCACTCTGCCTACACTGCATATTAATCTAGTCCCTAACTACAGCCATTACACACACACACACACACAATCTCCAACTCAGCAAAATTCACTTCCAACGTGCTCATGTCTACCTCCCACCATCATCCTGCTACCATCCCTCTGACAACATCTGAGAAATGATATGCATGCGTGAGTGTTTCTTCTTTGTGAAATCACTCAGATACTTCTACAAACTCAGCAAAATCCACCAAATCCTTGGATCAGTGAAATTCTGCAAATCCAAACCGGCACCAACGGACTCAACGACCTCTCTTTGCGCTCCTACACTGATCTTGGATCAATCAATATGGCTGTTTAAACATAGACTAATTGGCCCTCCAGGGTACCATCAAACACAGAGCCTGTGTTCAGCCGTAATCCTGTCTGCTCTGTGACTCCTGACGGTGAGCAGCTGACCTGGGGTCAGTGGAGCGGCATGTAGCCAATTACAATACAGAGCAAACTAAAATTAAAGACATGATTTTGAAACAGTGGTACTGCTCAAAGGTGGCCAGCACTAACCTGACACATTCAGTGCAAACAGTTTACGGACATGCTTTAACATACAAAAATGTATGTAAATAAAGGATAAAGAGATTCACTCTTAAGTATATATGTGTGATACATCATCTATGTGTGTAAATGCAAAATAAATCTGTGTATACATTACAAAACATCTTTCATCTGTAAAAGTTGTTGAATGTGACTAGTTCAGTCTTCTGGTAAGAAAGCAATTCAGCCTAGAATGGTAGCTAAAGAGGTAAAAAGCTGCTAAATTCCTACAGAAAAGGTTGTTTGCTTGTCTTAGCTGTTTAAAATGGCTTAGCTGGTTCCCCAGCCTGGGCAAGCTGATCTTCAACTGGTTTATTGACTGGTCTCCTAGCCTCGCCAAGCTAGTGCTTAGCCTTTCAGCCAGCTGGTCTTGCCTCTTAAAAACTTGGCCAGGCTGGTAGACCAGCTAACCACAAATGGTTTAAGCTATGTTTAGTAGTGCTCATGGTGGCATCTTTGGCCTCCAGAAGTTTGTAAATGTGCCAATTACAAGCTCTTTACTTGTTCCTTCAGCAAAACCTTTGATTTGTGTTATTAACCCGATCCTTATATGAAAACCGACCCTTGCAGTCTGCCAGTATGCACAAATTCCTGAGGGCACACACATGTAAACACACACAAAGTGCTAACATAGTGAGTCACTATACCCTGGTTTAACCCTAACCTACAGCTTCGCCCCTGCTGGACAGCTGGCCATCGATGGTTAACCACTTTTGGCCCCAGATCTACATCTAAACCCTGCTGCTAAAGCCAGTGCTAAGATAAGGAGCCCTGGCACTAGGCTATTGAAATAAGATCTCCTTTCTGCTTTCTGGGTGTGCTACTGGAGCACTAATGACCTGACTGATTAATAATGCATAGCGTAACCTCGTCCGGATCAGCCAAATTGCCATGATTTGTCGCTCCCAGTAGATATGGGCTTCAAAATGAAATCCATACCCAAAGCGAGGGGCACACATGATAGGACACGTACACACAAACACTTATATGACACGCAAAATGTGTGATGTGTAATTTTGTAATGAATAATTTCAGAGCTTCCGATACATGAAGATCAATGGCAATCCACATGTATGTACAAACATAGAAAGACAGCACGCTGATATACAGAACCATTATGCAAACATAAAATAGATTACATATACTGTAGATGAAGCCTCGATGATTCAAGTTCTAAAGCAGGAATGTTAAAACGCATCTAAGACGAAAGAGAAAGTGAAAAGACAGTAAAAAAGAAGAGATGAGCAAGAAGATGGAGTGGAGACAAACACTGAGTCTCCCAGGCGCCACAGAAACAAGATCCATTCACTACAGAGTGAGATATAGAATGAGAGAGCGTTCCTTACCACGCTCAGAAGCATTCGGCCTGATAGCGGGAAATCGCCTTATGATTCCATCTAGTCTGAGTATATAAATATCCGCCTTACCACCATCAGACCGAATGGTTCTGTGTCGTAACCGTGCCGTTCTCTATCGATCCAGGCTCATTTGCATGGTTACAGTTTCTTCTTCCAATGTGGTGCTACAAAATCAGGATTAGAATGGGCTGATTGAGCAAGTGACCAACCGTGAGTCACTACGTCACTAAAGAGGTACCACCAGTATGGTTGAGCAAGGACCATGTTGAGATTTCTGAACGGTCTGTAATTGTATTCTACCAAACCGTGCTCAAATGGAAACGCTACTCAAACATCCTCAACATCATCAGGACCATTCGGTCCAATGGCCCTAAAAGGTGATGTAAGTGATTTTAGCCATTTTGGAACTTCCACCAGACTTTAGCCATTGTATTTTCCAGGCCACTGCACTCCAAAGACATGCGCACACATACAGACACACTTGGAGACCATTGTAATCAGAGATGGAGCAGATGGAGGGCGGAGAGCCCCCCTGAGCATTTCGCCATCCGACCCTAAGCGTTTCACGGGAGCAAGACACTGTTAAGACAATACACGACTATTGAGGAAATCTCAGTGTGTGATGTTTCATGACTCAAATATGAAGTCATAAGGTGAGCAGCCAATGTAAATCAAGCATTCAGGGCTCGAGAAATGGAGATGGTTAACAAGCACTAACAAGCTAACGCCACTCACCTTCCACTCACGTTACAGTTTCTAGAGGCCTTGCTGACCTCGTCGTCCCACCCAGAAACGCACTCAAATGTTTGTTGCCTGTTTCTGTCACAACTCTGAACATTTTCGTAACTCCCATAAATCCATTTTGGAGCCAAATAATACAATATTAAAAGGCAAAATAGGTGGAATCGAACTTGGATTCGGACCAAGCAATCAAATCATGTGTAATAACAAGCTTAGTGATAAGCTTCCTTATAGATCCTACAAATTACTAAAATTATAATGTAATATTATTCTAGGAATTAAAACTAAAGGTAAACATACTATAAAGATGATATATTATACATGCTAAAAGTGTGAAAGCATAATGCCTCTGCTGTGATGGAAACATGTGTTTGTACAGAAACCACATGTTCCCTGAAAACCACAGTAAAGTTTAATGTCTTAGAACAGCTGTATGCTGTGACCTCATAAGAAAGACTGAGTGCTTGAGAGACTTATAATGCTGAACTGAAATAACCGCATTGTCAAAATCCACCTGCTCCTCTCACTTTCACCCACATTCTTCTATATCTGTGTTTTGAATTTTCTATCCAGTCACTTTTCTTTCTCATGAACATAAACCCCTAGTCCCCTACACCATTGTTAGGAAGAAACTAACAAAAAGTAGCCATACTACATTTTTCTGTAGAGTAACAGTAGTTCAACTGTTTTCAAAATAGTCTAGCTTTTTCAGTAATGAGCTACATTATCCAACAAATAGTGATGTACTGCAATAAAATGCCACAGTGTTGTTTTTAATATCACACTCTATTGCACAGACAGCCTTGAAGCTCAATCAATAATCAAAACACACTTGACTAAACCTCTCTCTAACATGTAAACTAGTAGTTTTGGAAAGTCAGATTCATTATAGTGAAACAGTTAGTTCAAACAGATTGTACAAACATAGTTTGTAGTCATAGGTGTATTATGGACTGGGCCAATGGGGCCAGTACCCAGGGGTCCTTGATTACTGAGCTACCATCAACTTTGAAAACAAATGTTTATATACTCTTGAATATGTGGGCCCCACAGCTTCTAAAAGGCCCCCTCAATAGGGCCCTGTGACTATAAGGGTCTTTAGCCCTCTTATATGACCCTATATGTATATGGCCTTCTTGTTTCTAATAAAAAATTGTAGCCACTTTTTAACCCTATAATGCCGCATGCATCATATTTGATACATGACGTTCTAAATGCTCTACATTATCAACATGATCAAAAACCTGGTTGTATGCAGTGCACCAGATGTCTACTGCCTACAGGTGAACGTTTCCATGCTCCTCTGAAAGTAGAAGACCTTGTATTATAATTTCAAAAATGGCTTACTTCATATTATGATGCACACATCTTTTTGATTTAACAATAACGCTTGTATTGTTACTGATATTTCAAAATTAGTATTTATTGAATTAAAGCAACACATGCTTGCTTACAATTTCATTATTATTATAGAAGAATAATTTTAAATAGGTTTTAAAAAAATAAAATTTTCTGTATTTTTATTTAAGGTTGAGCTTTATGCTTGGTTTGAAAGTGCTATCGAGCAAAAACATTTATTACAAAAAAATAACTGGGCTTAGGTGGTAAAGTAGACAATTATTTACAGTAAATTGAGTTTGCTTTATGTATAACAAACATTAAAATGGTACTGTCTCTTTAAGAACATTTGAGCGGTTTCTTTACTACAGCCATGTTGTATGTTTGAATAAATCTGAAAAGTTCTTTAAATGACAGAACTCTTATTTAAAGGTAATTAAATCAATGAAAATGTATTATGCGTGGATCTCAACTAGATAATTGGACCGGTGGGGCCTTAAAATTAAATTGGCCCCAGGACCCTTGCTAGTTATAATCTACTACTTTTTGAAAGTAGCTTGAAGTTTAGCTAACTACTTTTCTCATAAGGGTAGCTTACTTATATTTGAACTTATTTTAAATTATGAGTTGCTTGTAACTATCTTATTTCTTATCCTTTTTAATTCATTTTATTTTTAAACAATCAACAGTCTGTCATAGGGTGTGCAGCTATGAAGCAGACACCCTATTAGCCTCTGAGCTATTCTGGTAAATATGTTATATGCATATTCTTTTATTAAGTTGTCACTGCACCTAACACACTGTCACACTTTGCTTGCTCAAACACACACACACACACACACACACACACACACACACACACACACACACACACACACACACAGTGCTGATGAAGCAGGCTGGTGACAGTAGGATGAATGCAGTGGCCTGTGGAGGGGAGTAAGGGAAGGTAAAAGGTGCTAAATCACGTCTGTTTTGGTGCTTTGGGGAGCTTATGGATGAAACTCCCATCAGGTAGCACATTCATTCATTTCCCACTCCTCTCAACTCCTTAGGGCTGCCCTCAGCAGCTGAAATCCATACAATACACTCACATACATACACTAACAATGGTTGTAATGACTGGTTAGTTATTACAAATATCCCAGTTTAAAGTAGTAAAACTACAGTTAAGAACCCATTTATAGAGCAGTTAGCTACAATACAAGTTACTAATAAAAAATAGCTGACCGTATATTACATTAAAACCCAGCAGTATTTATCTTGCACAAAAACAATAAGGATCTCAATTAGGGTGATAGCATACTTAAAACTTAAAAAGACTAATTTTAACTAAATACAACTACTTAATTTAAAAAAAAGAAACAATTAGTCTCTAAACTACCGAAAGGAACTGCGGAGTGGGTCCAGTGCCACCAAATGAAGTGCACCAAAAATATTCTGCTTCTCAACGGAGGTGCGGTGTGCTGACTGTCATGTGGCCAAGTGTGTGTGAGTTTTATTTATTTTTCTTTTTTTTGTTGAGTTTCTGCATCATATCAACGCACTGAAAGACTGCAAAAACCTCTTTAAACAACATAACTTATAGTTGGCATGTTAACTCTTTATTATGAGACCGTCAAGCAGTTGCAGGGGTCTCTTAATGTAAACTACTAGAAATGTTAAACTATTGTTTCTATCACGGTAATCTCCAGCCACATGGCAGGTAATCATCATATTATTTTAACAGAATTTTCTGCATATTTTTTTGCATTTCTCATGACCTCTATATCGTGCGCACATGCGAGCACACAGTGAGAGAGAGAGATTGAACACACCTTTAGTTACTGTTGCTAACACCGTTGTCAAGCTTTCATTTTAGCATCTGTTCTGCCACAAAGCCCAGAGGGAGAAGCAATGGAGTAAATTACCTCAGAAATATTAAATAGCACATTTGCTAACCATCGTATTAGATATAAATATGTGGCAGCGGGGGCATGGTCAAGCGTCCGTCCGGAGAGAGAGAAAGCAGTAAGGGTGCTTGCACCTGAACTAGATTATGTCTGACACCTGTTTCTAATTCCAGGGAGCATGGGGAGAGTGGCATATAAGCAGCCACTCCACCAGCAGAAAGGAGGACAAAGCCTGGCACAAGGAAGTCCATAGTGTCTGTGAAGCTGATGAGTTTATGAGTGTTAGTATCTGTGAAGCTATTGAGTTTGTGAAACCACGTACCTGTGAAGCTAATGAGTTTTATGAAGCTGTAAGTGTTGAAGTTGCCAATTTAAGATCTTACCTATGCCAGGAGAAGCACTTTTCTTCCTTCATTCTGTTGTGGACCCTTTCACACTGGTGCCGAAACCCAGGAATTGATGTTGGAGGATGTACGCCCCATGGAGTTCTCCCAGTTGACGGAGATCCTCAAGTCCCTTGATGGCCTACACCAGTCCCACCTTCAATCCCTTCTTGAGCTCAAGCAGAGGACCGTCATGCAATCCGGAGCCTCCTCAGATAGGAGAAAGCCCGGCCGTGACCCCGGACACCACATCCCCCATGCGTCTACCCACGATTCAGAAGTTGGAGCGGCAGATGATCCCAAGGCCTTCATAGATCTCTTCGAGCGCATTGCCGAGATCTGGGGCTGGCCGCGCAGCCAATGGGCAGAGCAGTGTCAACAGGCGTTCACGCAGGTTAAAGCCACACTTTGCGGGGGGCATTTCCTTTCCAGAAGGAGGGGGGGGGGGGAGGGGGGTGTTGGTAGACAGGCCGTATGTCTCCCCGGCCTGATTCAGGCAGTGGGGATATGTGGGAGCGGGGGTGTGGTCAAACATCCATCCGGAGAGAGAGAAAGTGGTAAGGGCGCTTGCATCTGAGCTAGATTATGTCTGACACCCGTTTATAATTCGAGTGAGCATGGGGAGAGCAGCATATAAGCAGCCATGCCACCAGCAGAAGAAGAGAGAGAGCCTGGCACAAGGAAGTCCATAGTGTCTGTGAAGCTGATGAGTTTATGAGTGTTAGTATCTGTGAAGCTTATGAGTTTGTGAAACCACATACCTGTGAAGCTAATGAGTTCTGTGAAGCTGTAAGTGTTGAAGTTGCCAAATAAAGATCTTACCTGTGCCAGGAGAAGCCTGTTTCCCTGTGTCCTCCTTCATTCTGCTGTGGACTCTTTCACACTGGTGCCAAAACCCAGGAACTGAAGTTGGAGGATGTACGCCCCATGGAGTTCTCCCAGTTGGCAGAGATCCTCAAGTCCCTCACTGGCCTACACCAGTCCCACCAACAATCCCTGCTTGAGCTTCGACAAGATGAAAATTGCCGGTTCTTCGAGGTCCTTACAGCTCAAGCAGAGGACCAGCATGCGATCAGGAGCCTCCTCAGACAGGAGAAAGCCCTGACCGTGACCCTGGACACCACATCCCCCATGCCCCTGCGCACACTTCAAAAGCTGGGGCGGCAGATGATCCCGAGGTATTCATAGATCTCTTTGAGCACACCGACAAGATCTGGAGCTGGCCATGCGGCCAATGGGCAGAGCAGTGTCAACAGGCATTCCCACAGGTTAAAGCAGCACTTTGCGGGGGGCAGCTTTTAAATGCACCCAATTTCTCTCTCTTTTTTTGTCTTGCAAACGGATGCTTCAGACAGAGGACTGGGGGCCGTACTCTTGCAGGTGGTGGAGGGGCCACCACGCACCTTTGAAGCTAATGAGTTTTGTGAAGCTGTAAGCTTTGAAGTTGCCAATTAAAGATCTTACCTGTGTCATGAGAAGACCGTTTCCCTGTGTCCTCCTTCATTCTGCTGTGGGCCCTTTCACACAATATAATATATGGGTCATTGTCAAATAAGGTTGCCCGAAGTGATAAAATTTTTTAAAAATAAATAAAATAAAATAAATAAATACATATTTAAAAAACATTTATAGCATATTGCGAAAAATGTTCAGTGGGGGGGCTCTGTGGAGGACAAATGTTTTTGTGAAACATTTTCAAACTTTTGTCTTGTATTCCAAAATATACAAACAGTGTAGGGTCAGTTCTTCATACTGTAAGTAAACAATGAAGGAGTTCATACTTCCCTTTTGGAATGTTTGTCAAAGGTTGGTCATATTTCAACAATCCGTTTCATTCAAATCTTGAGGTTTTCATTACCCATTAGACCTGGTTAAATACACAAGCACTACGATGGGCCAAACTGCTTTCCTCTGTGGAATTCTCACATTGTACTATGAAAGTGTTGAGCTTTTTTAGTATGAGATTTCTCCCTCATACTAAACAGTTGTGCTTCTGCATTTCTAAGAAATATCACTCACATGAAACATTTACCCTTAACCTATGTTTGTGTTTCATCAAAGCTCCATCAGCTAATATCTTACATCAGGGAAAATGCACTTGTAATGTTTTTTTAGTTTCATAATGAATTAGTTTTAAGATCATTACCTTCCCAGACCACCTTTGATCTGTTCAAGACTGACAGCAGGCATTGCTTTGGATTGTGAACAGATCCCACACAGAATTTTAATTCTGTACTATTTAGTGCAGTGGATATTAAACCAAGGCAGAAAGAAGTGCCTGAGCTAAATGAATTTGATTTAGCAGCAACAGCCAATTAGCAGAACATTCAACACCCTTTTTTCTTTTTTGTAATCATTTAAATGTATATTTTTGCATATTTAGTGATTAGTTGTTGTGAATATACCACATACACACATTTACAAACACTGAATCTCCCTATAACACAAACACATCATCACCAGGCAAGGCTAGTATAATTTCTTTGAAGTACTCATTTTTTTATTATTAGATTTATTTTTCTCTGTCTTTCATCACTTTCCCTTTTGGTGAATCTTACGAAACCTGTCAAGAACATATCAGGGTCATATTTCACTCCAAAATCAAAAGAAAGTAACAAGAAATTATATTTTGCTTATAGCCTATTTTTAGGTCCAATAAGATATTGATGTTATTTGATAGATCTATGTATACATTTAAAAAAAAAACATAGCATATTGTAATTTTTTTTACTATAAAATACACAATATCAAAGTAGCAATCACCATTATGAAAAATTATTTTCAATATTTGCCATAAAAGTGTTCACTCATTTGAAGTAGGTGATTTGTGTTTATTCACCACTCATAAAATCCAACCTAGAAACACTGGCAATTAATGTTTTCAGATCAGATGTGACAACATGGTCAAAACAGCCATAAAACGAATAGACTGTAAAATGTCATAGTACCAAAATAATTTATTTTCGTTCAGAGGCTAAAAAGTTCTCTAAACTCATCAATTTAATTTCCTTTCTCCCTTTTTCCCAGCTCAATTCTCCCATCTATCTTTATTCTGCTTTATTCAATTTCCTCTCTTCTTCAACACTATCTATCTGAGTGTAAGTGTGTGTGTGTGTGTGTGTGTGTGTGTGAGAGAGAGAGATACAGATAGGAAACAGCGGGCACACTGGGTGATCGTCACATCAGCTCAGAGGTCTAGGAACAGGAGAAAGACATCTGAGTGATGCTGAGCTTGCACTTTCTCCCAGCTGTCTGTGGGTGTCAGAGAAAGTGTTATTAATTTAATTACAGGATCCCTGGGAGGGAGAGATGGAGAGAGAGTGTGCACTCTTGCTTGTCAAATAATTTTCCCAACAACCATTTTATCTGACCAGCTCTAATGCTGACTGTTACTGGGCTGTGCCACAAACACTATTGATTGGAATTCCTTTGAGTACAATTTGCATTCAGCACATTTGTGGAATCAAGGGCTGTCAAAGGGCCAAGATCCTGAATGACACCTTCAGATTGATGTCCTTGACCATTGTGTCGTATCTCGCAGTTTTTTCCATCGTCTTGTGCATTGTACATTGCATTTTTTAGACACTGTAGTATCAATTTAAAAGTAAATTCAACTTTAAAACCGCGTCTTAAGACACTCTTGTTCGGTTTTATTTGTTGCACTGTGTCTGTTTTAGCCTGAGATTGGAAGTCATCATCAGTGCTTGGATCACCTCCAAAATCTGAATGCTAATTTAATAATTCCTTGCCCCAAAGACATTTATCCAGGTGAAATGCCTTACCCCATAGACATTTATCCCAGTGCAGCTGGTATCTCAAGCCTGAACGAGGGAACGAGACGATGTGTTCCTTCTGCCACTTCACTAGACCTACCACTGTAAACGGCCATACATTATTCCCGGCTCCTCAGTGCAAAAACCTGAATGACAGATGCACGCCCGCTTCCCTTTATATCCGTATGTCCGGGGACAGGGCATGCAAATTCTGTCTGCCAATTTGTCATTGGCCTTTCTCAAGTTCAGAGGTACGCGAGGCTCCCAAGGAAGACCCCTTGTGTCACTTCATTCAACACAATGTCTCGTTCCCTCCCTCAGGGAATGGAGGTTACAACAGTAACTGTGACATTTCCTAACATCATCATTTTCTGAAATATTTTGTTATGGAGAACATTTTCAAAAGGCTTTGTTTTTTTTTTTTTTTTTAAGGAAAATTGCAGTTCCAGTGTGGATCAGAGCTGTAAACGTGGCAACATTTACTGCATTAAATATGAATGAAAATGTTTTCATTATATATTTTAATTAAAATAAACCCTTTTTCCTTGTTGGGATGTTACATCAAGGATGTTTTATCAGGTTTTCATATTCTTTTGTGGATATTTTCAGATTTTTTTCCCTACAAGGAAACAAAACCTGACCCACAAACACAGTGTATTAAGTGAACCAGCCTGTCACTCCACTTTCCTCTCATTGGCATTAAGAACGTTTAAGTGACTCAGTTCAACTGAACTGATCCCAGTGCTGTGTGAAATCTCAATGCCATCTGTGTTTGTGCTGCAGAATTGCGGCGTGCAGCGTGTGGCATCCTGAGAACAGTTTTAGACTCCACACAGGATAAAAGGATCTGACCAGCTTTGCTGATGTTTCTTTGATGTCTGCCTTTGTTGTGCCCAGTGTGTTTGATGTGGAAGTACTCTTACTGCACAGAAGAGGTAGAAAGCATGAGATTAAACTGAGTGTGTACGTGTGTGTGTGTGTGTGTGTGTGTGTGTGTGTGTGTGTTAGTTTGAAATTGATCTGTGGTTTTCATTTTTCCATCAAGGGCATTGCCGTGATGTCAGACAATTGAAGCAATTTCAAACTTTAAAAAGATAGTTAAAAAATAATTGTGATTGGTTTGATCAAATTGCATACTAATGTCTTTGTTTAGGCCTTTTGGTCAATTTCATTCATACCAGTAGTGTATAGAGGGTTCAAAGTCAGGGCAACAATGACTAATAACTTAAGTAGTAAATTTCATTGCACCACACCATATTGTTCACAGTATATTATATACTTTACATTAAACAATCAGGTCAGTGTGATTTTTTTATTTTATTTTTCCCAAAAAAGAGTTGATATATTGAGCTTGGCCAATGTAAACTAAGCAAAATTTATAACATAATCTTATTATGTTCATTGTATATAAAAAATAATTAACATAATGAGATGATTTCATAATATAATTAATATAATATAATATAATATAATATAATATTAGATAGAGCTTGGCCAATGTAAGTATAAACAAGATATAATTACATCTATAACATAACATAATCTCATTATGTTAATTTTTAATAAAAATTAATTAACGTAATTAAATTATATTACATTTACAAAGGGGGAAATTTCAAAGTGTAACAGGGATGAGCAAGTGTTAATTTTCTGTTAATGTGTTAAAATAATAATAATAATCTGTACATTTCAGTAAAAGCTAACAACTTTCAGCAGGTTGCAAGAAAGCCCTTTCAATTAAGAAACCCTTTATTGACTGTATATTTAGAACTAAAACAAAGGGCTTTCTTAAGTGGTTTTGTGAAACTGGGCAAATGTCTGAATGTCCATCAATATCACTATCTAAAACTTTTATCTATTGATATTTCATTGTCTTTCATTAAATCAGTATACAACCGATAAACACAAACAAGAGAATATCTCTAAAGGGTGAGATCGCCCTGCAGCATTCACCATCCTCTGAGAGTGAATAATCTTTCTCTGAGCTGATCCAGAGTTTGATCAGACTCATCTCAAGTCTGGTGCAGAGATGCTCTCACAATGCTGCATGACTCATTCCACAGGCTGCGGGGGAAGTGTGTGTGAGTTTACATGTGTGTATGAAGGGGAGGCTGATGAGATAGCTGCTTGGAAACAAGCACAACCAACACATCTAGAGTTAATTGGACAACAGCTGCACACAAATTAAATATTCTTATAAATGTAATCTTTTGTTACACACAGCTCATTATAACAAGAAGGTGAAGGTGAAGATTATGAGTCTTGCTACACTATGGGGCAAGGCATTGCACTGGGATAAATGTCTACTGGGCAAGGCGTTGCATCGGGATAAATGTCTATGGGGCAAGGCATTTCACCAGGATAAATGTCTATGGGGCAAGGCATTTCACCTGGATAAATGTCTACTGGGCAAGGCGTTGCATCGGGATAAATGTCTATGGGGCAAGGCATTTCACCAGGATAAATGTCTATGGGGCAAGGCATTTCACCAGGATAAATGTCTATGGGGGCAAGGCATTTCACCAGGATAAATGTCTATGGGGGCAAGGCATTTCACCAGGATAAATGTCTATGGGGCAAGGCATTTCACCTGGATAAATGTCTATGGGGCAAGGCATTTCACCTGGATAAATGTCTATGGGGCAAAGCATTGCACTGGGATAAATGTCTATGGGGCAAGGCATTGCACCTGGATAAATGTCTATGGGGCAAGGCATTGCACTGGGATAAATGTTCTTTTATCCTAAAAAACATTATACATGTTATGACAATAATGTGATAAAATCACTTACTAACCATATTTGTGTTAAGTTGAATCTATGACCTCGTAAAGCCTGTATACCTTACACGGGTCATGCAAATTCTGTCTGCCAATTTCTCATTGGCCTTTTCTCAAGTTCAGAGATACACGAGGCTCCCAAGGACAACCCCTTGTGTCACTTCAATCGACACAATGTCGAGTGAGTGACAGAAGGGGAACTGAAAGCATAGACAAATCAAATTTGATAAGAAAAAAAGACAAAATTTATAAATTTAATGTAGATGCAGCCTTAAATATCAAAAGGTGATTTTTGGTTCTATTGGTTCTATTTTGTATTATTTATTTGATTTTATAATTTTATCAAAACCATTTTTATTACATTATATTAACAGCATAACAATCTAAAATATAGCTGCAAGCAGTGATACTGGGTCAAGACAATTATCGGCACCATAAGCAGCAAAAGAAGCTTTGTGACATGTTTTTGATTTGAGTCCGTTGCACAGTGAATGAGGAGTTAGAAAAGTAAACTTTCAATCATTAAAAAAAACATTTATTTTAAAACATAACAAAAAATATCTAATTCTTAGAATTTTTGTCCAGTATGTGAAACTTTTCTGAAACTAATGAGGTACTATCTGGGCATGATGGTTATCATGCAGGAAAGGGTTCAAGAGTTATAAGCCAAAATAGCAATTTTTCTATCTCCTGACCAGTAGAGGGCAGTGTGCCAAAATGCTGCAGGTAACCTCAGGATCTAATGGTGATGACACGTACCAAGTTTTGTCCCAATCCCTCAAAGATACACCCTCAAGTTAAATTTTGCATGCTTTGTCAAATTTGTTGAAGTGCCATTCGAAAATGGTATTGTGTATCAAAATTCTGTGAATTACTTTGTCATAGAGTCCCTTCAAAGCATGCAAAGACACATACCAAGTTTTGAAACGATACGCAAAGCCGTTTGTAAAATACAGCATTTTATGACTAAATTCAAAATGGCCAACATCCAAAATAGCCAACATAGGAAAATGTGGTATCGTTCAACTCAGTATGTAGCACTTGATCTAAAGAGACAATTTGTTTTAGAAAATGGTATGGTTTTATCAAAATTCTGTGAATGCATTTTTGTCATGAGTGCCTCTAGATGATGCAGGTCAATTTTCATGCAAATTGGACAAACAGCATAGGATGAGTTCGAAAAGTTAGGTTCATCAGTAAATTCAAAATGTCGGAAAAAATGAATGATTAGGGTGCATTTTAATTGTCTTGAGCCAAGTAATCAGAGGAAAAAATAATTTGGTTTCTATGACTCAAGGTTCAAAAGTTATTAACATACTGTAAATGTGAGTGCAAATTTGGGCAGTTGGTGGCACTAGAGGGTTTGAGGTCGAGACACCAAATTTGCTGCGGTAACAGATCAGACTGTCCTCTATATCAGTGCAGAATTGTATAACTTTCCCGCAAGCGGTTTTATGGACTGCCATAGACTCGAGCAGAATAATTATAATAATAATTGAACACTAACAAACACAAATAAATGAAAATAACTGAAAAAACTGACATGAATTTGAGGAGTTCTTAATGATTGGTATGCACCCCTTTTTTTCAGACATCACTGTGATGTGCAAAACCTGTTGATCCATGATTTTCCAGCATGATTTGGGAATGTTTTAGGGAGCAACTTGTGTGCTTCAGTGGAAGCAAGGAAATCTGAGCTTCTGTGCAAAGAAGTTAACATTGTCAATGTCACAGATAAGATTATATTTGATTTGTGACCAATAAATAGTGCAGAATCTTAAATATTTCTTCTTTATTCTACATTATTACTGTAGTTTTATTTTAGTATAATTTTTTTTAAACTTTCTTGTTATTTACAGGTTAAATAATAATAAAAAAAGTTTACACGCACTTTAAAAGTTTGCTTTCAATCGGACTAAATCAATAATTAGTCAAAATATCATGTAAGGCAGGCACCTAGGGCTGCAGCTGTCTCTGGGGTGGCACAACAGGGTACCTGATCGATCGCCCCTGCACAGAGATCGCAAGATCGCGATGGGGGAAAGGTGCCCCGAGTTGTTTCTGACAGGCTACTCAGTCTAAAAGGCTCTCATGGTTAGGATTATAGATGTTCATTATACAATCTTAAATTCTGAACATACATAGCCACGTCAGATCTCGCCTAGGGCACCAAGTAAGCCAGAACTGCCACTGCTTTAGTCCGACTGTGTCAAGTGCTGCTAAGAATGGCACATGAAAAGCACTTGCAGACAAAAATGTATTCTGCATTTTGGTGATAGTTAAGACTAGACCTGCTTCTGTGGAAATTAAATCGTGCCCCCAGAGGCTGTTAAGTACTTGCTTTCTGTCAAAAGTCTTGCTTTGTACACACACAGAGCATTAAGAGGTCCTTTCCTATATGTTGTGTGTGTGTGTGTTGTGTGTGTCAGTGTAATGACTCTGGGCGGACACATCGCAAAGGTTCCGCCCTTCACACCAGTGTTTTTGCTGGTTACACTTTATTAAAGGTAAATGCATTAATCGCGATTAAGAAACAATAACGCGTTTAACTTTTTTAATGAATCGCATGTGTTACCCCATTCATTTTGACAGTTCTAGTAATTTGTTAATGAAGTAAACATTGTTTCTCATTCTCAAGTAATTCTAAGACAAAAAAAGTCAGTAATGAAATAAAAACAAAGAGCTCAATTACAAGCAATAGAACAAATAAAACAATATAAAATAGGTACAAATTAAGAAAAAATATTTTATTGATTAACTTAAACAAAGGACAAAAACACACACATGACGGACATGTCCGTAAACGATCTCTCTCTCTCCCGCATCACCGCCCTCAATCGGCCTTTATCCCTCTCGGAGGTTTAATTAGTCTGATAAGGGACCGGGTGTGTATCATCACGACCTGGCTCCGCCCTCCGCCCTGCCACAATAACACATACTTTTTTAAAGCTATTAAAATTTCCAGCCAAGAGTTGTGTGTGATTTTCTAATTGTCTTGTTAATGTTGTTTGATTATTATTAACAACAGGTCAGCTAGGCTGCATTAAGTCTGCAAGTCCTAATGCACAGCTCTGATATTTTGATAATTATAACAAAAAAAAGTTACTATTTTCATTCACTCTAGACATAACTGACTTTGTTTACATTAAAACCTCACCAAGATGGGCATTTAAAATGATTTTGTTATATTTGACCGCTTAGACGCTTATCTGCAATAGCAAGAGCTCTCGCAGAGCTGCCTGTCAGGCAAAGCACGCAGATACTGAAATGAGTCAGTACTTGGTACTACACTAAGTCTTGTATTGGTACATCTATCGACTTTTAGTGCCTTTTGACATCCCTAGTGTCATGTTTACTTGGACTGGCAGATGAAGACTGTAGCTCGTCAACGCAAAAACACGCCATAGCTTTATTATAACTGTGCATTGTGCACTATATATAAGCTTTTGTGCAGTGTGATTGTGCCATAGAGTTTTAAATACTGAGGTTATTTGGGAGTGAAAGGCAAGAGAAACAGAACAGACCTGACATTTTCGAGCCGTCTTGATGGAGCACTGTCTGATGTGTGTGTATGTGTGTGTGTGTGTGTGTGTGCTTAACTGCAGGGTCACTCAGGCATGCGAGAACCCAATCACACCTCATGGGAGACCTGGCTGTCACACTTTACTGCACAACAAGAAACAAGACCTTAAAAACGACATACACATTAGCACATACAAACACTGATATATATACAGTAATTTCCCAGTATTGCATTACAGAGTTTGTGAATTGGATTCAGAGATATTAGTTTTTTTTTTTTAACCAAATATTTCAATTATTTTTGTGTAGCTATAAGAGGAAGAGATCTATTAAAATACACAAGCCTTCTAATAAGATATCATTTGTGCAGATCCAACATGGCCACAGCTTCACTTCCAAAAGTTGTAATCCCACTTTTTAGTGTTACAGGAGGAGAACATACTGCCGAGCAAAGGCAAATTTTTGTCTATAAAATTAAACATAATGAAAATTAGGTCACGCAGCAGCTGTTCAGACTGAACACATTCTTGCGTTAGAAAAGCTAGACACAGCGCAACGCACGGAAAAGAGTGTAGGTGTCTAGATATTTGTTTAAAAAGCTGTATGTTTTTTTACCTGAATGAGAGAGAAAAAAAAATGTGGCAGTGACGTGGCTCATTTATCAAAACATAGCTAAATATGCTCAGGTTCAGCAAAAAGGTTGCTGTAGTTACTGTGCTTTGCCTTTGTAGGGCAGAATGGTAAGGTCATGTGAAGATGACAACAATGTCTGTCTGTTTAAAATGTTTATTATTGCATACAGCTTACTGTTTAATATAAATCTTTTTTTAAATATAAAAAGCAGTATGCAGTGTATACTTCTCAGTATTCAGTAAGCAGTATGCTAGTGTTCCAGTACAAACATAGCCAACGACGGTCTGCATAAATTCTGGTCTACATTCAATATGTTTATTTTGCATTTTTAATTTTAAAGATTTTAAGGAGAAAAAAAAAACATTTCTCGACAGTCCGTTCATATACAAAATTAGTCAAAAAAGGAGATTGTGGCAGATATTACTTCCAGCTCATTAATCACACTGGAAAGACGAGTGTAATGCATTGTAGGCTACACTATTCCACACAGTTTATTTTGATGGTATAACCTAATGTATTCAGGTTGATTCAGTGATGATAAATAATCCTATTACTTGAATAAAACTAGTTCATTAAAAATTTACAGCATACTATATAAAGTATACACACTATAGAAATTGTACAAGTAAGGTTATGCTAGTCTGAACATAGTCATAGCAGCAAATTCTGGTAAAATAACTAATCCCAGAATGTTTTTTCTTAAAGTGATATTCTATCTAAAATCAGTGCTCCAGTAAAAAATTGTTGTGCAGTAAACTGGCAGTTTTCCATATACACCTGAAACCGATCCTCTCTCCTCCACGGCAGAGGGGCACACGAGGGCGGCGCGCGAAGATGGGGTAGAGCTTGAATATTTAAGGAGGATTTGTCGGCGGCCCAGCCTTGCGTGCCTCAGCCAGGGCTGAGAGCTTGTTGACGCGGAGCATTCTGACACAGACCTCGCTGAAATTGATTGTGATCACATGAAAACTTGAAACGCTTCACTTTCATTTTCAATTTGAATAAAAACTACACTCTGCACACTATGCTGCATCCATAATAACGCCACTCACTCATCTGCCTTCGTCTTGACACATGTCCTCAGTGTCATGGTGGTTTGTTAGAGCGCATGCTCATTAGCTGACACAGCAACACATAAAAGTACTAACATAGGAACATAATACATATTAAAATGCATTCTACTTCATTTATATTATTGTTTTAGCAATAAATGTGTAATCCAAGTGACATGAACATTTTATTCATGTCTGTTACTGTATTCAGATTACTTAATTTTGTTAAGTAAAGCATTACATTACTGTGTTACTGGAAAATGTAATCAGCTAACAGTTACACAATACTTTGTATCACGTTACACCCAACACTGCCTATTGTCAGTGAAAATGCAGACAGACCGTATAGTGCTTAGAAGTCCTTGTTTAACTGGAATAAGATTAATTTCATTACTCTTTTAATTGACAAGATAAAAAGATTTCATGGGTTTAGATTTAATGCAGTGTGAAATCCAAAGGTTTTCTGTTAGTTTTGTTTATGTGTATGTATACTTAGCTATAGATTGGGGAAAAAATTCTCCCTAGAAGTGAGCTAAATCCGACCCCCCCCCCCCCAAAAAAAAAACTCCCTTTAGGCATATTTGGGGATGTCCTCGTTTGGAAAAATGACAAAAAAAAGAAAAAAAAAAAAAGTCTCAAATGTAAAATGTTTTCAATTACAGATAGGTTTGGAGTTTGGATTAAGATTATTTTATAATGATTATAATTAGCTTTCTAGAAAAACAATATAAGTGGAATAAGTAAAAATAAGTAAAATATGTGACTCAGGTGGTAGATAATCAGGTGGCCACTAATCGCAGGGTTGGTGGTTCGATTCCCGGCCCAAATGACTCCACATGCCGAAGTGTCCTTGGGCAAGACACTGAACCCCAAATTGCTCCTAATGGCAATCTAGCACCTTGCATGGCAGCTCTGCCGCCATTGGTGTATGAATGTGTGTGTGAATGGGTGAATGAGTCACAGTGTAAAGCGCTTTGAATACCGTTAAGGTTAAAAATGCGCTACATAAGTGCAGACCATTTACCATATTGTATGTCTTTATTTAGATAGCTAGGTAAAACGTAAGCATGTGTTAACATATGCTGTAAATTGTTCTGGCCCTAATTTTTTGTTCCAGTGACCTGTTGATCTAGTTCTGAACTTTCACATGTCTGACCTGAAGGATTAACAATGCAAGAACCAGGTCAGAGACAGAGGTGTTACACAAGAGCTCAATTCAAAGGTTAACAGGTCCACACACTGAAAAGTCTCACTCTACCTCTCTTTGTCTGGCAGTCTCTCTATCTGTGATTCAACCATTTCTTCCGCCATGACCTCTGCATGATACAAAGCCATGATCACATCCTGTTACCCATCATCCCTCTTTCCTTCAGCCCCTGTGCCCGAGGCCCACATTAACCACGGCAAATTGCCCAGCTATAATTACAGCTCATTCGCTGCCATGCCGTTATGCTTTGGGTCAGTTCAACACTTAGATTTTAGAATCATTCTCTTCTATATGGCAAGGGAGCACTTCAAATGGCAATTCAAAGGTCTCTGTTTTTTAGCAGCCTATCATAGTAATTTACTTCTTTCTTGATTCCGCTCGCGCATGTGTGTGTGAATCAGTGAGGACAGATGTCTATCTGTTCATCCTTCTGGCCGTCCATGCATTTCTTTGTTTTTTTTCTATCTATCTGTCCGTCCGTCCGTCAATCCATCCATCCATCCATCCATCCATCCATCCATCCATCCGAGCTGGTCATTATTGCAAAATAAACATGGGTATGGTCATTAGAACCATAATTGTGTTTATATTGATTTAATGACCAGCTGAGTGTACATTATCCTGCTTATTACAGGGCTAATTACCGAATAAATGAGTAAATGGACATGAAATATTGAGTTCAAATGATTGTATTATGCAAAAAGAAAGAGACCGCATTGTGATTTGAGAGACAAGAAACAAGCAGAGCTAATGAGAAAATCAGTTGCTTGGGACAACGATTAATTAAAGAGTTTAACGGTCATTACATAAACGTATTTGACAGCAGAATGCTGCGATTGACAAATGAGAATCAAGCATTTCAGAAAGTGTAATAAATTAATATATGAGCTTTAAAGTACAATTCATTAATTGATTCAAATTAATTGATTCAAATTCATTTCCAAGATCTGTCTCTCTCTTTACTTCTCTATCCTGCTCTCCCTTTATCTTCTCACTCTTGGATGTTCTCCCCAATTTGTTTCTCCCTTTTGCTCTCATTCTGTGCAATTACACTCAAAGATTAGTTCATGAAATACAGTGAAACACACCACATCAGACTGCACATGCGCTGTTCCATCCCTGCATTTATTTGCTCACCCATAAATTCTTTCAGCGCTTCATCCATCCATCTGTCGATATTCACAGTAAAGAGAGAGAACAAATGCATTATGATGAAAAATAAATGGTGGGATGAAAAAGGCATTAAGGTATGAAATGCGGACAGATCTCAAAGCAGTACACTAGCAGAGTCCACCTCCAATAGCTCAGCTCACTAATGGGCAGCATGAGTGTGTGTGTGTGTCAGCTGTATGTTACTGAAGCTGTATTTTTAGTACTACACATTAAAGAAGACTGTGCTGGGGGAAAATAAAAGTAGCAGAATAGAGAACAACAGCGTAATGAAAACTGTATAGCTTGTTAAACCATATAATTCTGTAATTCTGCAAGACCAAAAATCAACCAAACCTTCTGAGACTAAATTAACTTTTTTATTTTATCACACCTTACACATTTCTTAGTACATCATTATATAAGACATAAAATAGACAAAACACAGACAAAAATGTACAGGTTAGCCATAGCACCATAATTGGTTGAATTGCAAGTTATTTCAAAACAACTCATGCTATCATTTTCAGTTTTCACACCTCAACATAAAAGACATTTAAAAACTAATATGTAATTATTTTTATGTTCATTTTTTTCTCATATCCCAGCTTAATGTGCAAAGACAAATAATTCCTTAGTCATGAAACTCTACATGGTGCAAGCTGATAGGTCCCTCGATATTTTATCTTTTAGCCAATAAACTTGCACAAACTCGTCTTGGTGTAACATTTAAATTGCCTCAGTTGTTGGCAGGTAAGCTGGATTCACTGCAGCATGCAACAAGAGTTTTCTCTCTGAAACCCTCCTCCACCCCAGCATCATCTGTCTACAGCTGCTTCACAGGGAGTTTATGTATAATTGGGCAGAAGCTTGTCTGTGCATGTTCAAGCAATAGCAAGTCTTCATACTTGCGCTGCAGCACCAGTGTAAGCAGATCTTCTCCACCATGTCCAAACTACCGACATTTTGTAGTCAACCATTGTCATCCGACTTTTTCTAGTCAGCCTTTTTGTATCAGCAATTTGTAGGCTGATTTTACCTACAAGTGCCTAACACTGTGGCTCTGTTGTGCTATTAAAACAATAATCTCATCTAGCCTGACATAGCAACATGGCTAGGCCAATAGTGTGAATCTGAGGCAGGACTATCTGTTTGTATAACCAATGGAAGATGGGGGGAAGATTTTGGAATCTGTTTGAAAACAGCGATTACTTTTAAAATTCCGTTTAGTGACACTAGTGTCGCAGAAGTTACACACTTCATCTTAAAATGACTGCACTTATCATAACATTGCATAATGATTTATGAAGAGACTAATCTTGCATTTTGAGTACCTGTCCATTGAGTACACACACACATTATGGCTTAACACAGCTTATCAACAACCTGGTACAGTACCACACACATATCAGTACGATCTCTCCTCTGAAAAGGTTAGCATTTCCCACAACAGGCATAGGAAATAACAAGTACTTAACTGGAGTTCTTTGCTACTTAATTAGCCCAGAGTTGAGAGCCTTTATCACTACTTAAATCCATTAAAACAATTATGTTATCAGCAGGAGAGAGCACGGGGTTTGTGGTATCCACTCATGCACACCCACACTCTCACAGACACTTGAAAGACTTATATTTAGTACCCTAACAACAGAGTGCATATTCTGCTCACGTAACTCTCTCTAACTTCTCCCCTCTCTCCTTTATTCACTCTCGTTCTCTCCCTGGGCTGTAGTGTCGATATGAGACTGTTAGAGTAGAACAGTCAAAGCAGAATTCGTCAAATATTCTGCACTTAATTGGCATAGCACACACATAAGAAAGAGAAACACGTGCACACAAGGTCTAGGACTGACTATATGGCCTCTGGCCTGGCCATCACCCCTTGTCATACTCAGCCAGATGTCTTTAAGTATTTCAGTGTGGAGATTGCTGAAATACTGTCAGAGATCATGTAAAATTTTTGCATACTTAATCAACAGAATCAATAGAATCGCTTCCTTATTGAAACAAACTGATCTTACAGAAAAATTTGTGACAGGTGGTTCAATATTTTGTCAGCTAAAATGAGTGTATCCTTTCCGAATTTCATTTTCAAAAGTCATGCGCATATGTACCTTCGCGCAACACAATTCAAATTCGTTGCAAGAACGTACTTCTATGAATGTACTCTATGTGACGTGAAAGGTACAGCACATCTAATTTTTTGAAACATTTCAGACATATTTGAGCCCTAAACCTAACCCTAACAGTACTGAGAGCTAAACAGCATACTTTTTCTCTGCAAATGTAGTATCCTGATAGCCAGAGTCCAAAAGGCATATGACTTAAAAGGCACAGAGTTGGCTATTTTCAGGTCATGAACATTCACTATATAGTAGCGCTTGTCCAAAATTTGGCACATGGAGTCTATATTTGGGTGGAAAAATATTCAGAACAAACACGCCAATTTCCCACATGATCATGTTGACTGAAAAGCTACATGATTTAAGAATAGCAATGATACCACCTTGATACTGAGAAATGTTAGTTTCAAGTTTGTTAAACTAATAACTTTAAACTATTAATAACTGGCACATGAGAAGAAACGTGACTCACATTGCTGATCCATAATGCATCTTTGAAGGGACAGATTTATGATAATCTAGAATGTCACCATGGTGGCATTTCTGGGACAGTGTGTGACCTTCTATTGACAAAGCTTACTGTCTAATATTGGCAAATCATTTAGCAGAACTAGGTGACAAAATCAATGTCTTCTACTGGTCTCTCTCTCTTCTTTCTCACTCTCTGTAAAATCAACAGGAATATTGGAAGATTATTAACGTCTTCCTGTTAAATAATTAAGGTAGATTTCTACAGGTTTCAGATGAACAAAAAGATCCAAAGATCAGAAGCATTTGTCCTATTTCCTGAGAATAGAAAAAAGAGAAATATTTTAACTTTTACAAAGCAGCCATACAAATCTTTCAAATAAATCTTTCATACAAATTAGTTTTATTCTCCATTTCTTCACTGTCCAATGAGCTGTGTTTTTCCCACGAGATAAACAAAATACCAGTGAAATTTAAAAAAGCAACAGGCTACTGTTTTTGGCTCCCTGGGGTTTCGAGTGAAGGCCACTTTTCCAATTACGGAGTACAATTCCTTTAATTAGTTGAACATTATATTGTCACATTTAAAATTCTGATTATATATAATTTTTTTTAATAAATAATGAATAAGAAAACAATGACAGCAATAATAATAAATATAGGTGCAAGTAGCGATGACAGGCCCAACCACAACTAGTCTATTTCCACCCGGTGGCTTTTGGAAAACAATGCAAGGTGGACACATGCATTTGGCATATGACATTATTCTAAACAATATTGAAGCAATTTAGGTAATCATAGGAGGACTATTTTAAAGTCTGTTGTAAGAGCCACACTTCCTGCTGCCAGGTGGTGGCACTATGACCGTGACCCAAAATATTCAAATCCATGTGATTATGTTTAGACCCCAAGACTAAACATAAATCTCAATTTTGATCTAAATCACACATTTTATACAGAAGATATTAAACACTTCCAGTTAACAATTTTTTGCCATTAATTTAATGCCTTGCATGACAACGCCATTCGACATATAAAAATAAGTTTGGATTTTGTCATCTTCAATGTATTGGTATACTTTTGTCTAAATGTGGTGACAGTCTCCTGAATCCCCTAGGAGGATCATTTAAAAGTTCAGAGACTGCAATATTAAAAAAAATCTAAAATGGCTGATTTCTTGTTGGGTGGACCTAATGACTATAATTATGAAAGTACTCTGGCATGATGAGAACTATATGTACCAATTTTGGTGACTGTAGGTGAAAATGGGGTTGCTACAGAGGACGTCTTGCACCCATTTTAAAAGGGGTGCTGCAGAGCCCCCCTACATGACTATGTGTGAAATTTTGCCCAGTACTAATGGCCAAAGACTCTGATGTGTGTGCAACATTTTATGAAATTTTAAGCATGCCAAGTGTCTCAAAACAATTAATGGTTTGCCATGGCTACATTAAGATATCAAACATCCCTTAACAAATTTAACTAAGCAGTGTCTTGACATTATTCTAAAGAATTTTGAAACAATTAATGTAAACATAAAAGGGCTATTTCAAAGTCTGTTACAAGTGCCATACTTCCTGCTGCCAGTTGAGGGTGCTATGACCGTGACCCATGACAGCCGCATAAATGTGATCAGCCTCCCATTACCAAACATACAGCTGAATATTCATTAAAATAATACAATGCACACAGAAGATATAAGGAACTTCCTTTCACATTTTTAGCCATAAATGTGTTGCTTCACCACAGCGACACCATTAAAATTATCAAATATCAGTTTGCAATTTAACATCTATATTGTCTTGGCATGAGGTTGCACAAATTTGATGCCAGTCACATCCCTAGGAGGAGTTTTTCAAAGTTCAGAGCTTGTGATTTTCAGTAAATCCAAAATGGTTGACTTCCTGTTGGGCAGAGCTAATGACTATAATCATGAAAGTTGTCCGGCTTGGTGAGAACTATATATTTACCAAGTTTGATGACTGTAGGTGAAAATGGGGGGTGCTACAGAGACCGTCTAACATGGCCATTTTAAATGGGGCACTACAGTGCTCCCCAAACACGCCCATGTGTTAACTTTTGCCCAGGACTAATGGCCGACAACACTGATTTTGTGCTCAAAATATATTGAAAATTTAAGCATGCCATGTACCCAAAAACACATGGATATACATAAAAAGGAATAATGACATTTAATGTTTTGCCATGGCTAAACTATTTAACATATCAAGAATCCCTGCAGAATCTTAAATCTGAACTGTCGAGATTATTATAAGAAAACTTTAAGCAATTCAGGTAAACATAAGAGGGATATTTCAAAATCTGTTCAATGTGCCACACTTCCTTCTGCCAGTTGGTGGCACTACGACCGTGACCCACAATAGCTACATCAATGTGATCAGCCCACAAGGCCAATCATTCGGCTCAATTTTAATGTAAATCCCACGATGTACGCAGAAGATATGAAACACTTCCTTTTCCCCATTTTTTTATGTGACTTTATTGCGTTGCCATGGCAACACCATTCGATATATCAAAAAAACTTTAGCAATTGACTTCCTGTTGGACGGAGCTTTTGACTGTTGGCATGAAAGTTTTCCAGCTTGATGAGATCAATATGTGTACAAAGTTTGGTTACGGTAGCTCAAAAGGGATGTGCTACATAGCCCTCCAAAGATGCCCATATTCTAGTTAGCGCAACAGAGCCCCATCTACACATCCATGCATGAACTTTTGCTAAGTCCTAATGGCTGACAACTGTGATCATGAGTTTTTGAGCATGGTAAAAGCCCAAAAACCCCTCAAAATCTTGAAAAAATCCTTAGAAGAACAATAGGGTCTCAGAACTTTAAGTGCTTGGGCCCTAATAATACTTAGAAGAACAATGGGATGTGTTGTCACCCTAAACAAGCAGATATTACATCTTTTCCTACTATACATAACAACTTTTTTTCCTTTTTTTGTTAAACATTAAAACAGTTTTCCCTCTTTCTTTGGTGATTGTTGTGCTGCAATGATAAACTGAAAAACAGGGCAGGTGAATGCTCTGACCTCGCGATAGGCGTATATCTTGTCCCTCGTAATGAATATTATCCATAACAAGCTAATTAAACATTGAACATGATTGTCACTAGAAGGCGAAGTGGTACCTTTCTCTTTCCTTGTCTGTGGTCCCCACATGCTTTAATACATCCACCATTGTGCCTGTAACAAAGCAACTCAAAATCACTTGCTTAAATCACTGGCATCATCAGCAAATACTTTGAGAGGCTAATCAGAGATTACATCTGCTCTGTACTGCCTGCCTCACTGGAATCACTGCAGTTTGCTTACTGCAACAACCGCTCCACTGATCATGCCATTGCATCTACACTACACAATGCTCTCTTCCACCTGGAAAAAAGTAACACATATGTGAGAATGCTGTTTGTAGACTACAGCTCAGCATTCAACACCATAGTGCCCTCCAAGCTTGATGTGAATCTCTGGGCTCTGGGATTAAACAGCTCACTGTGCAGCTGGATCCTGGACTTCCTGTCAAGCACATGCCAGGTGGTTAGAATGGACAGCAACATCTTATCACTGACCCTCAACACTGGAGCCCTGCAGGGCTGTGTTTTCAGCCCACTCCTGTATTCCCTTTACACACATGACTGTGTGGCGACACATAGCTCCAATGCCATCATTAAGTTTGCTGACGATACGACAGTGGTAGGTCTGATCACTGACAATGATGAAACAGAGAGGAGGTGCACACTCTGACACACTGGTGTCAGGAGCACAACCTCTCCCTCAGTGCCAGTAATAGCAAGGAGCTTGTGGTGGACTTCAGGATAAAAGACAGAGAACACAGCCCCATCACCATCAATGGAGAGAGAGAGCAGCTTCAAGTTCCTCGTTGTCCACATCAGTGAACTCACATGGTCTGTCCACATTGTGAAGAAGACTCACCAGCGCTTCTTCCTGAGATGGCATGAAGTTTGGAATGAACCAACACATCCTCACATGGTTCTACACCAGCACTGTAGAGAGCATCCTGACTGGCTGCATCAATACCTGGTACGGCAACAGCAAAGGGCAACCGGAAAGCCCTGCAAAGTTTGGTGTGAACTGCCAGACACAACATCTGAGGTGAGCTTCCCAGGATCTATACGAGGTGGTGTGTGAAAAAAGCTTGGAGGATCATCAGAGACTCCAGCCACCCAAGCCATGGACTGCTCTCACTGCTTCAATCAGGCAGGCGGTATCACAGCAGCAGGACCCACAAGAGCCGACTTCATGACAGCTTCTTTCCCCAAGCAATCAGACTTTTAAACTCTCGATCGCTCACGATACATAGATCAGCGCTGCACTTTATTAGCATCAGACTGGACTCACATTTTATACTTATCTTAATAACATACTGGCACACATATTTTTGTATACTGTATATTGTATATTATTTTTATTGTATACAGTCTTCTTATTTTGTGTATACTGTATATTGTATATTGTGTCTATATTGTGTACCACAATGTATAAACTGTGTTATGTGTAAATCAGATGTTTATTGTAAATGTCATACTGCTATGTTGCTTGGAACTGTACCCAAGATTTTCACCCACTGTTGCACTTGTGTATATGGTTGAGTGACATTAAATGGATTTGGTTTGTCATATACACCCCCAACCCCGCTCGCTTTATTCATTTGCAGGTGCTTGTTTTCAACCTCCTTTTCATTTTATATTTTCATAATTTGAATTTCAGAACAGTCCATGGGGTTACCGGCTGACCTCCTGCCAGCGTTTATAAACTATGAAAAAGATTATGATATTTATATAATGGCCACAGGGATCTGATGCAGTCTGCCATGATATTTTATGAATTACAGCAAAAAAGAGAGAACACGTTGGATTATTCAGATTACTCGCATTTAATTAACATTGCAGGCTTTATTGTTTAAATAAAGATTCAACAGATCATTCAACAGATGGTCTGGTTTTAAATAATATGGATATGAGAAAATTAAGTGATTTCATCCTTTTTTTAGTTAAACTCTATCACCCTTATCTCTAAGAAAATGAGGGGAAGATTATGCTCTGAATGAACAGATGGTATGCCATTTTTTGAAACAACCGTTTTGAATTGCTGTCTAAGGCTCTCTTCAAGCCCATCTGATTGAGAGCCTTGTTAAAAAGACCCCTTTTTTCTGCAAAGTCAATGGTAAAAGGTTAAAATGACTGCATAATGGCTTCAGTCTAAATACTGAATGTCAACCATCCATCCAAAAAGTAATAGTATAAATAGTGGCAGATAATATTTGCATTCTGGTGGAAATAGTGGCAGATACTATTTGCACCTCAGTGCATTTTGTCTAGTATTTTCAGATTTATAATTACATATGTACTGATAAATATATAATAAATTTGGATTTACAAGTATATATATATATATATATATATATATATATATATATATATATATATATATATATATATATATATATATATGTATGTGTATGTATGTATGTATATATATATATATAGTGCCCTCTTTCCTCTTGTATTTGTCAGATCGCTTTATGAGTTTTGTTACTTGTCAGTCTGTTCCTGTTCCTTTAGTTATTATGTTTTCTAGTTATGTTTTGTTTTCTCTCCCCCATGACAGTTTTGTGTTACCTGTTCTATTTTCAGTTGTGTTGTTAAAATTATTTTTATTTTCACTCATTCCTCCATTTGGGTCCTCATTGCTCATTGCTCATTCCGTGACATAACGATCTGACCAACATGGACTCAGCTGGGATAATTTTTTATTTTTGTTTGCTACTTCCCACAAGACGCAGAGTCAAGCAGGCCAGGAAACTCTTCCGACTCTGGCAGGAGGACAAGTCGGTGAGGGGGTATGCGTCGGTGCTGTCCTCGGATCTGGATCACAATCAGGTCAGGCTTGTGCAATAGTTTAAGGCTGGTCTGAATGAGTCCATCAGGTCTTGTGTCCCAGAGACAGGTGAAGGGGGAAGTCTTGTGCTACTATCAAGTTTGCCTTGAAATAGGATGAGTTTATCTAAGCCTGTGCCTCAGAGAACATCCTTCAATAATCCCAACCCGAGGTTAACGATACTCTCTCAATGGCAGTGTACGTGGCTGACCACCAGGAGGCAGAGGAGGCCATTCCCCAGAACCTGCCAGCGCTCCCGACCACGGCGGCCGCTGAGTTCCCTGAGGACTTTGACTGCCTGTCCTGTTCCCTGTGGTCATCAACAAATCTGTCCAGTTCCCTGAAGCTGTTGACGGGTCTGTTCAGTTCCCAGTGGCTATCGACGAGCCTGTCCAGTTCCCCGTGGCTGTTGGCAAGTCTGTCCAGTCCCCTGTGATTGTTGACAAGCCTGTCCAGCCCACTGTGGCCGGCAATGATCCTGTCCAGTAACCATCCAGTCTTCCCAGCCTCCTGCATCTACCAATGACCAGCTTACTCTTTCCACTGCGGACCACCAGGAGGCAGAGGATCCCACTGCTCTTTCCATCCACAAGAGGAGGATGAGGAACAAGAGAGGGATCCCTGCATCAGTGTCCCAGGTATCAGGGTCTGCTGCAGCATTCCAGGAGAGGTCCGAGCCTGCTGCAGCTGTCACCCAGCCTGACCCTTCGCCTGTGGCCTTCTTGTCTGAACCCTGTCCAACGGCCGCCCTTTCCAGTCAGACCCCTGTCCAGTGGCCGCCCATGACCGCACCAATCACTGCCCAGTGGCCACCCACATCCGGTCTGATCACTGCTCAGCAGCCAGCAGTCACCCATGTTCTGTCTGAACTCTGACCAGCAGCTGCCAATTTACAGTCTGAACCCTGCCCCATGGACATCTATGTCCATTCTAAACATGTCTGGTTCTCAGTGGCCACCAATGCCCTGTCTGACCCTGTCCAACTCTCAGCGGCTGCGACTGATCTCACCATCTGCCCATCAGCTACTACAAAACACACCCTTTGCTCAGCGGCCGCTAACCACCATTCTGTCTGTTCACCTGTGGCCGTCGACCAGCCTTTTACTAAGCCCAGTAACCAGCACCAGTTAGACACCAGCTACCAGACTTTTACTCAGTCCAGTGACCAGCACCCATCAGACACCAGTTACCATTCTGTTGCTCAACCCAATAACCAGCACCCATCAGACATCAGCAACCAGTTTGTTTCTCAGCCCAATAGCAAGCACCCATCAGACTCCAGTCACCAGTCTGTTGCTCAGTCCAGTAGCCAGCACTCATCAGTCACCAGCTACCATTATGTTTCTAAGCCCAGAAGCCAGCACCCATCAGACACCAACTACCAGTGTTGCTCTGTCTGTTCAGTCCCCTGCAGATGCCACTCATTTAGTCCTGTCCCCAAGTTCAACTGACCAGTCTGTCCAGCCCTCTGAGGTCCCTGCCCAGTTTGACCAGCCCTCTTTGGTCCTAACTTGGTCTGACCCAGTCCTGTCCCCAACAATCGTCAACCTGCCTGACCCAGTCCTTTCCCCTACGATTACTGACCAGTCTGTCCAGCCCTCTGTTGTCGACACTGACCTTACCAACCGCTCAGTGGCTCGGACTTTGCCTTGGTCGGTTTATCCTCCGGCTCTGCCATGGCCTTCTGGTTCACCTACAGCCTTACCCAGGCCATCCCCCTTGTCTCCCCCACCCACCCTGTCTGGCTGTCATCTGTCCCTTTGCCTGGCCCATGCCTTTCCCCTGGTCTACTCAACCCACCTCTCCTCGATCTGCTTTCTGCCCTCTTGGTGCTCTGCCCACTCCCTGGGCCAGTTCTTCAGTCCTATCGGGTGTGGACGGGGTGTGTTGTGGGTTGGGGGGGGGGGGGGGGGGGGGTAACTGTCATAATCCTGTTCTGTCTGTCCTTCAGTCTCTGCTTATCGTGTGCATGTGTAATTGGCTGTGTCTGAGTTTCTTTTAGCTGTGTGCTTCCCTGTCTTGCCTCCTCGTTACCCTTGTCCCTCTCTCTCGTTTAATCCTTGTTATGTTAATTGCCTTCACCTGTTCCTCATGTGCCTTGCCTATATATTGTGCCCTTTTCCCTCTTGTATTTTTCAGATAGTTTTGTGTGTTTCGTTACTAGTCAGTGTGTCCTGTCTTGTTCCTGTTCCTAGTCGATCTTAGTTATTATGCATTTTCTAGTTTGTTTTGTTTTGTTTTCTCTCCCCTGTGAATTTTGTGTTGCTTGTTCTGTTTTCAGATTTTGTAACAAAATTATTTTTATTTTCACTCATTCCTGCATTTGGGTCCTCATTCCTGGATTCACTCTGTGACAAATGTTCAATTTGTTGAATCACGACCCGGCCCCACCCTCCACCGTGCCACACATATACTTGAAAAACATTTTAGGAGCAGTAATAATAATATATTGTTAGAACAATTTAATACTATATACTCTTTGCATTTTCATAATATGCTACTATCATACAATTCACTTTCTTGTGCTATGTACAGTAACTTGTAGTAACACGTAGCAGAAAATGTCTCAAGTCTAATTCAAACTTGAGTCACCTAAGCAAAAACACCCATACCAAAGGTGCTCAACCCTATAGACCACTTTCATGATATTCAAAGTTTTTTTTTAAATAGTTTTGTCTGGTTCTTCTGTGTGACTAGTTCTATTTTCACTCAAATATTCACTCTTTATCTTAAAAGAGGAAATTAAAACCTGTATTATCCTGTATTTTCCTATCCATTTACACTGGTTGTTGTACAATTGAACTGCGACTGTGCCTCATACATGTAATTATGGTAATTAGGGTTTTGGCAGCTATGTACACAAGTCCACATCTGTTTTGATCTTCGAGGGAAGATTTCTAGCTATATTAGCTGCGCTGAAATTACACATTGTGCATGGACTGCCATGCAGTTCACGATATTCTAATGAAGGGATACACAACAAGTCAACAACCTACTTCATAGAAAATCAGATCAACCAACCTACACAATCCTTATAAATGTGGATTCAAACGAAGACTGTCCTTTCTGTAATTCTCACTTGTCTATTCAAACTGATACACTGTCTCTGAGAACAGCTTTGATTGGGTTTAAATGCAGAGATTCTTAAAGTCATTTGGCTCAGATGTGTTCATTGGTGTGAAAGACAAAGAGAGAAATGGATATACAATGAGAGAAAATGTGAGAATGAAATAGACCAGTATAAATTAATGCAGCATTCAGTTTAATCGCCTTTCACCTTCCATTATTTCATAATCTGAAGTAGAGCAACAAAGCAGGGGGTTCGCTGATAGTATTTAACCAATAACCAATAATTGGATCATACCACATTTAATTTAACCATTCTCCTTTTTAGTACATATGAAATACACACAGCTTCTTCGTACCTTTGCAACCTTTCCTGGCCATCATCATGGTCATGGTCTGGATGTTGTGACAGACTCTATATATGACCTTTTTGGTGCCTAGTTTTGTCACTTGAAAGTAGAGAAATGTGTTATGGGAAAGAGATGTTTTTTCATATTTGTGCTTACAATCACCAGCTTGAGCCTTGGAGGCTTTAAATCTTTTCTCCTGATAGCCATTAGCACTGGCCATTTCATTTCCCTGACGATCAGGGTCAACTCTACGGCCCTAGTATCCAGGCAACAGTCTGAAGATACAACAAGGGTCATCAACGAGCAAGACAAGCTGCCCTCAGGCCCCCACAGCTGCTTTACAAGTCATTAGAGACTGTGTACTAGACAGGAGAGTGCGTGTGGTTAGAAACCTAAGTGTGTAAGTGTCTGTTTGATGGTTCCTGTTTTGAAACTTGGAGTTTGACTGACAGTATTTATAAGAAAGGACAGAGAGAGAGAGGCCAGAACTTGCTAGAGGAGAATGTTATATTACTTACCTGACAGAGATTGGCTGAATTCTTTTCCAGACAGCCAGTGAAGACACACAAATCAGATACACTGAGGAGAAATGAAACACACAAAAATTCAAATTCTTCCAAAACTACAGTTTTCAATGGCATCAAATGGCATTTGAATGTTTCACATCTCTATATGCATCAAGAAAATCTATGATTGGTTATTGACCATGGCTGTGTTGCACAAAAGTATTGTAACTTAGGTTATATAGTACTTAAAAATAATCATAGATCTGCCAGTGCTCTGGAGTAGTGATCGTAGAGTACTTAAAAGCATGGTAAGGAGACAGACTCATGCAGTCACTGGCAGGACAAACAGGAAATTACACCTAAACTATTTTAGTTATTATGAAGTATTTTTAGTTATATATTTAAAGGTATTATTGCAATGCTTACACTTATTGCACAATATAATGTGACTTTAATATCAGATACTATTTACTTTGGAAGTAGTTTCCCATTGAATTGTCCAGCGGGAGGTGCCAAAGTGAGTGAAATTATGTTGTAATCAGACAAGGTTTTTAGGTGAATATTAGGTTTGAATGAATAAAGCGTACCTACCTAACATAAAACTTTAACCTAAACTGAACTAATAGTGTTCAAAATGATAAAAGAGAGGTGAACAAAACAGACATCTTTACACAAAACAAACACCTAAACCTAAATAACAGTGTTCAAAAAGATAAAAGAGAGGTAAACAAAACAGACATCTTTACCCTAAACAAACACCTAAACCTAACTGACAGTGTTCAAAAAGATAAAAGAGAGGTGAACAAAACAGACATCTTTACACTAAACAAACACCTAAACCTAAATAACAGTGTTCAAAAAGATAAAAGAGAGGTGAACAAAACAGACATCTTTAACCTAAACAAACACCTAAACCTAACTGACAGTTTTCAAAAAGATAAAAGAGAGGTGAACAAAACAGACATCTTTACCCTAAACAAATACCTAAACCTAAATAACAGTGTTCAAAATGATAAAAGAGAGGTGAACAAAACATCTTTACCACAATAAAAACACAATAATTTAATATGCTTCTGCATGCACAAACAAGTGAGGGAAAATTTTAGGAAAGATGTGCTTACTATCAGTTAAAGAAAATACCAAAATGATTATGTATCAGGATAAACTATTCTGTGAATTGTATATTGTAAATTAGAAATTCTATGAGGTACCCAGCTGTAAATGTTAGATGAATTCATACTGTACTGTAATTGGTCACACAAGGTCATAGAGCGATTTAGTTTTTATTTGAATTAGTTGTGCAGCCATAATTCATAACTGACCTTCACTGACCATCTGATGCATATTGTACAGAAAAATGGGCAGCAATTTCTTGATCTAGCAAACTCTATTTGAATGGTTTTACACAGCATCCGTTAGTGACATTAAATCTTTGAAAGATTTAGGAAGGAAAATTTTCAGCGATTAAAACCTTCAGTTTCACTCTGTTCCTCACACGGAGCTATTGTTTGGCTTCAGAAGACTTTAAATGCAGCATAAGTCATGCATGCTAGTCTGGAATCAACTACTCTAAACAGCATGTAAAAACCAAGAGAGGCATGCAATTTTGTTGGTCAGACTTTTTTTTCTGTATAGGTGGATTTGGTTTGTTTTTTTTGGTCAATTATGCTACAAATTGAACCAGACTTTATAATGATAGTCAAAAGTCTGGCTACTAAAGACCATACTAAACTAACAATTGTTTCCCGCATTTTCATATATAACTTGCTAACCATTAACATACGCATACACACACAGAGGCTGCAATCAGACACGATCTTGTCACGTCACGTGCTGTGGATATAAAATGCATTCCACCCATACATTAGGGATGAAACATACATTAGTAAATGAGTTTCAATAACAGCAGTAATACGAAGGGTGTGGGTGTTTATGTGCACAGTCTCCTCTGTGCCTAATTTTTTCCTCTCTTGTACTCAAGTAGGGAACTATGGTGCAATTTCTCTTATTTTTCAACCAAATAGATCAGAAGGGAGTCATCAAAGCCCCTCCACTGAGGATAAATCAAGCAGGAAACACAAAGGAAAAGCAAGGACACATGCACACACGCACGCATGCAGAGGTAGGCAAAGTCACACAAAGACACGCATACATATGCAAACTGGGAGTTGCAGTGGCTAGTTAGTCCACACATACAAAAAGAGCTGTGAAAGCACACACACACCATCACCTCTCCAGTCCTTCTCTAGTATGGAGTTTTTATAGTGACAGAATAGGGAGAGAGATAACATCTTTATGTAGCAGAAGTAGGTCTAAGTGAACTCTCCATGCTGGGGTGACAGGCTCTCTTTTATTCTGCATCATCCAACTCATTCTTCTCTTGTCTCCACTAACCAATACTATTTATAAAATCCTTAAGTATGATCAATAGTCACAGTAATGCTTGCTTTAGTAAACAGCACTAAATAGCAAAAGCTTATTAAACTACAAAATACAAACCATTAAATATTTACATGCCACCCCCAGCACAAAAAAGATCCAATATAATCAAAGAGATTTAGATGTTTGATTATAACACATATTACACTATTGTTTCATCAGATTTTCCCTAATTGTATTGTAGCCAATGTATTTGGGGGTTTTATTGTTGGAGCTAATTGCGTATTGAACATCTGTGTTGATTTGCAAGTAACAGACACATGTCAGACCATCTGCTGCCCAATAGACACACACACACACATACATTTTGCAGCCATCCTATTGTTGAGCATATTACAGCTGTATTTTATACAGCAGTCCCCAGGCAGCCATTCAAACATCTTTATGTGAATATCCTGCCTTACAGAGTCATTTGATTTGTAGAGGGCAAATGAACCCTACAGTTCTAAAATCACTTTTTTATCCATTTATGTGGACTAAAAGATTCATGAAATATCACTGAACTGCACTGAAATGCTGATCTTGGGCCAGTGTCCACTCTCGTGTTCATTAAAACCAAAAAAATGGACTCATTTTAACTTCAGAGAATGTAGGAAAAAGGACCCATGAGTGCAAAAATATGAAAAAAGGCTTCTTGGTGAGTTTTCTGAACAAATAGTTACAGATCGTACTAATCGAAGCCCTATAGGCTGGTTTTGTGTTCACCTATCCAGAATTGGACATATTTCTTAGTGGATGTTAACATTGTTTTCAAAAACAACTAGATGGAGAGCAACAGAATGGAACAGAATGCAGCGGTCTTAAGATGGGTTTTAAAAATAGACTATTATTTTAACTAACTTAGTTTCTTGGAATCAATTTCTTGGAAGGACAAGGTAGATCATCTCGGGTTACTTAACAGTAACCCCTGTTCCCTGATAAAAGCGTAACGAGATGCTGCACTAACTTAGCGCTTTGGGAACAACTTTATGTGTGACCAGCTTGTGAATATGTGTGCAACACGTCAATGAAATTGACCAGAATTTATAGCCTCTGCTGGTGACATCATTGGATGCACCTGTAGCAGGGCTATAAATAGATGCGTCACAGGTGCATCGTCAGGTATTTTGTCTGAAGAACAGTCCTGGGGAATCCCAGTGCGGCAATGAAGTGCAGCATCTTGTTACGCTTTTACAGGGAACAGTTAAGTAACCTGAGACGTTCCCTGTCAAAAAGCTACACTTTGATGCTGCGCTGACTTAGCACTTTAAGAACGAGAATACCCACGCCGCCGTACTGTGGATGTCCGGACCCCTTACGGTTGTGTAGTGTGCTCATAAGAGCGCGAGAGGTCTCAGACATGAGCTTGTGATGTTAACTCAAGGACATAAGAGCCTGGAGTGGCATGAACATCCAAACTATAAAATCGTATGAATGTGTGCGGAGGACCAGCCTGCCGCATCACAAACATGCTGCAGAGGGACACCTCTAGCCACTGCTTTAGAGGAGGCGACCCCTCTGGTAGAGTGAGCCCTGATACCTACAGGCGAAGTTTGACCGCATGCCTCATAGGCCAGGGCAATAGCATCCCTTACCCAATGCGACATAGTCTGCTTGGTGGCTACCACCCCCCTGTTGCGGCCCCCATGGCATACGAATAGTTGCCCTGACTTACGCCACTGGCTAGTGCTGTAGGGCCTTGCCTCACAGAAAATGGCAGCAGAGACAGCGTGGCCCTTTATTCTATGATCAAAGGTGAAACACTGAACTCGGTTTCCCAGAATGCGTCACAGCCGGACAAAAGTCCCGCCCATGGACTCAATCTCAAACGTAATTGGTCAAAAGCGGCCTATGACCGATGACGTCATCTTCTAAACAAAACTAGCGCTCAGGTTTGATTTCTCTCTCTCTCTGCTAAAGCTTCGCTGGCTACAACTGCACGAGCTGTGCTCTAAAGAGACGCATCTACACAAAGGACTCCTCCTTCTGGACAAAGAGAGACCACGTTTTTCTAACCTCACCATTTGGCCACGGTAGAGTAAGATTAACTTAGCTTTGTTCCAGTCGTGTAATATTACATAGTCTCTGCATAGTATTACAAACGGTTAATTTCATTTTCACCGTGAAACATCAGTGAATTTGTTTAGAATACGGAAAGGCAACCAGATTCCCTTTTCAATCGTTTTCTATCAACGTTGACCATCGCCTTCATTTCTCTCCATCACTGGACCCGAGAAATAACGCAGAGACGCGTCTTTTCGCTGACGAGCGTAAGACAAATGACCGAATCCAGATCGTTTTCTCCTGACTGCTCATTGCAACAGGAATTCAAACGGACAACCCTGCTGAAATCGCACAGGATTTCCCAAGTAAGGCTTGATATCTGGGCAGATTTAGTTTAGAAACTGTGACTTTTCTTATAAAACTAAATCCTATATATTTGATTGCTGAATGTTTTATGTTTTTGTTTACATTTGTATGTTAAACTACGATCGCTGATTGCTGTGTTTGATTCATGAGATCGTCATTTTTGGGTGAAATGTTATTTGAATGAGTGATCTGAACTAACAATTCAATCGCGCTGTTACCAGCATGTATCCTCTGTTAAATTGCATGAGCCCCTGTTTGTTTGCTCTCTCTCTCTCTCTCTCTCACACTCACTGAAATTCACAGAGCGAGCAGCACCATGGTTTGTTCGAATCAGGCTGGTGTTTTCCAAATTCTCCCGCCTGTTTCGTTCAGTTCTTTGCGTGTCTGCTCATATACCACCCACACGTGATAAAAGCTCTATTGTTCTGGAACTGATCCAGCCATCTTTCTTTCCCCACACCTTCAAATGATCGTTGGCTCTGCCCCTTTCAGTCTAATCCTCCATTTGGGAAAATAGTTTCCATTTTGAATTCAGTTCGCCATTTTGGAACTTAGGTCCCAATTTTGGAACTGATCCTCCATTTTAAAACTTGCCAACACATGGAGTTTTGTCCGCCATTTTGTGTATTTTTACCGAGCCAAGACACAAACACACACTAGCACATAGTTCCACAATTTAGTTAGGATTTCCATCCATCCATCAACAACCACTTATCCTGTGTACAGGGTCGCGGGGGGGGGCTGGAGCCTATCCCAGCTAACATTGGGCAAAAGGCGGGGTACACCCTGGACAGGTCGCCAGTCCATCGCAGGGCCACACATAGACAAACAACCATTCACACTCACATTCACACCTAGGGCAATTTTTGGAGACATCGATTAACCTAGCCTGCATGTCTTTGGATGGTGGGAGGAAGCCAGAGCACCCGGAGAGAACCCACACAGACACGGGGAGAACATGCAAACTCCACACAGAAAGGCCAGGGCAACCGGGGTTTGAACCCACGACCTTCTTGCTGTGAGGCGACAGTGCTAACCGCTGCTCCACCGTGCCGCCTTGTTAGGATTTCTAATAGATTATAATAAATCTTGTTATATTATAATAAGTACTCCTAGTTGTTTTGTTTGAATATTGTCAGAATATTGAATATTGAATAATGCCAGCCTCTGCCATGCCAAGAACTCCCGTATTACTTCAGGATCGTTAAATTGTTGTTGTTAGAAGCCAACTGTAACCAGTTTAATGTTGGATTCGTATGACAATAATTCGATTAGCTTCTTCCCCTTTTTGATTATTCTGATTATCAATCAAAATACTCAATCTTCAGGGTAGAATTTTATGAGACTTGATCAGTCACCTACTATAATTTTTCTCTTGTAAAAGAGTGGTGCCCCGAGGATAGAATTTAATGAATTAAATTCTATTATTTAATTTAATTAATAATTAATAAACATTAATTATTAATTATATCTGATAGTAAAACTGATCTAAACAACCATGAGCCCTACAGTGCGGTGGACATAAGTCTGAAGGGCATGGACTGGACTAAGTCTGTGAAGTCTTTCCTGCTCCGGCGTTGTAAACGGCGGGGAGCAGAAGGCTTCGAGAGTGACCGGATGTACAGTTGAGAAAGGAACCTTAGGCAGGTAGTCAGTATGAGGGTGCAAAATTGCTTTAGCCATTCCTGGGGCAAAATCTATGCAGGCTGGCAGGACAGACAGAGCCTGTAGACCCCCAATTCTTTTGAGAGAAGTAATTGCCATAAGAAAAACCATCTTGAGAGTCAGAAGTTTATCAGATGCTGACTCTAGAGGTCCGAAGGGGGTCTCAACCAGACCCTCAAGGACTATTGCTAAGTCCCATGAAGGGATCCTGGTCCTAGCAGGAGGTCTCAGTTGCATGGCTCCACGAACGAAGTGAGCGAGCAGAGGATGTCTTCCGAATGGCACCCCGTCAATCAAGGCGTGGCAAGCCGATAGAGCGGCCACGTAAACACTGAGAGTGGCGGGACATGTGCCTGCTGACAATATTTCCTGCAGAATGTCCAGAACTGAAGCAATCTGGCAGTTACATAACTGGATCTGCATTATGTGCACTGCACCATCTTTCAAAGACACCCCATTTATTAGTGTAACTTCTTCTAGTAGAGGGAGACCTAGCACTTAGAACGGTCTCGATAACTTCAGGTGAAAGCCCAGTGTCCCTCAGTTGGTACCCTTCAGAGGCCAAACATGAAGGTTCCACAGCTCAGGCCGGGAATTAAATATTGTCCCCTGCGTCTGAGACAGAAGGTCCCTCCTGTCCGGAATTGCCCAAGGCGAGTCGTCGAGGAGAGACATTTTATATATATATATATATATAAAATCATAAAATGTATGTTAATGGAGAAAAATAACATTGAGGGAAACCAGTTTCCCCTCTGCCTAAACAACATGAATATAATGCCATTGTTCGTTATTTTGTATTTGTTATATTATGTGTAGTATAAGTCATGGTATTAAGTTAGGGGCCAATGTTTAAACAAAAAGATTTTGTATGAACTGTAAGATTAATGACTAAAGTCTTTGAAGTCCATCCTGAATTAACTGCTAAATTGCACACAGATGCATTGTGTTTTGTTATTTGGCTGATGAATTCTTTATTTGGAAATTAATTTATTGTCTATGTATTCCATTTTTAAGACTGTAGTTCATCCTTTGACCAAGATGATGAAGGCAGAGGTCAGTGAGGTGCATCACAGTTTGACTGGAAGCTTGTGGCAGTTCATTTCAGTGAAGTCCATCCTAACTCCAAGTGCTAATTAACACTAGAGGAGCTACAACAGTAACATTTATTCACTTTCATACAAATCACGAGTAGAATGGCAGGTTATCAGTTCATAAACTCTTAATTTTCACAATGTTCCTCACACAATGGTAGCTTATGATTTCTAAATACTTTTACTACAATGCATGATGATACACTTTAACATTTGCTTTACATTCTGGCCATTCTCTGTTGACCTCTCTCATCAACAAGGCATTTCCATCCACAGAACTGCCGCTCACTGGATGTTTTGTTTTTGACACCATTCTGTGTAAACTCTAGATACTATTGTGTGTGAAAATCCCAGGAGATCAGCAGTCACAGAAATACTCAAACCAGCCAATCTGGCACTAACAATAATGCCACGGTCCAAATCACTGAGATTACATTTTTTCCTCATTCTGATGGTTTATGTGAACATTATGTAAAGCTCCTGACCCGTATCTGCGTAATTGTATTTATTGCACTGATGCCTCACGTTTGCAACCCCTACTAAATACTATACAAGTTGACCCTTACTAACTGACTAGTCATGTGTTGGATGACTAGTCAATTAAGCAACCATTGTGACCATTCCTATATCTCAACAAACAGAAATGTGCCTGTGGCGACTCCTTTCGCTTGCGGATCTCGCGTGAACTGATCGAAACACATTTACTGCCACGTTCCCTGTCTAACAATGTCCAGCTGCATGCATAATACAAGAGGTGAGATCAGCTCTGCCCAGAAAACAAGAACAAACACAATGTGTGAAACAGACTCTATGATGACATCCCCAGTCAGCACGCAACAATGTACAGTATCTCTCTTTTTTGCCTCTCTGCCTGCCTGTATTTCTCTGGTTCTTGTGACTTTCTTAATAAGTATGTTTCAACACTCTAATAAGCACATTGACACCTACATCAAAAATAGTTTGCAGTTAAATAAGTGGAGAACTGCAGCATTAGTCATTTTTGACTAATAAATAAATAAGAAAAACTGAATAAATATGCCACAACAAAATATCCACAGGCATTGAGACAGTGAACTTTTTTACAGTTTGTTGGGCCTCATGTATTCAGATACAAGACAAAGACAGGCCTATCACAGTCATAAAGCCTGACTGAGGCCCACAAAAACAAAGTCATAAATCTTACTGATAAAAAAACGCACCAAAATCAAACAAAGGGAGTACAAAACCGACTACAAATCCCAAGAAGCCTAGCTCACTTTACAACTGTGTGAAATTCCAAAGGACCGAACTCTCAACTCCTATTGGATGAGGCACTCATCAGAACTCACCTCAATTATGACGTCATCAGGAGTAGAAATGCCTTAAAATTCCTTCTGAGCATTGCTTCCAGTGACTTTGCTTGCCATCAAACACACACACACACACACACACACACACACACACACACACACACACACACACACACACACACACACCGTCTTCTCATGCATTATAGGTTTATTTTTGTTACCATATCTAATCACGTCACTGTTTATTTTCAATTCAAATGTCTCCAAACAGGAAGAACACTCTCTTCTCGGCTCTCGACCTCTTCTCTCTTCCCTCATGCTCTTCAGGATCTTCTGCCTCCTCTCATGCCTCTCTTCTGCTGAACCTGTTGCTTGCTGCTTCCAGATCCTCCGTGCAATGAAGAGTCCAAGGAAGTTCAAGGAAGCCTCTCACTCTTAGCTCTACAGTTCATATACCCAACGGGAGTCGTGAGTCCTCCTTGCAGAAGTCATCATCAGAGTCCAAAACAAAGACGGAACAAACTTTCTTCAAACGCCAAATAACGCAATGCAAGGAAACACGATACACATGTATATTTCCAGAATTTTGCTCAAAGTGCTGTTGTATTAGTTGAATACTTTGGGTAATCTGTTTGCAAATCGATTTAGACTCGAAGAAGGATAAATGGTTCTTAAAGCATTGTCAACAGACTCAATAAAGTTCATTTTCTCTGTATTCATATTTTATTTCACATTCTGTCACTTTACTCACCAACCCGTTTCATGTTGTATGTGTTTAATTAGTTTTATGTTTAGAATAGCAATAAAATTGGTCTGTATTAAAGATACAGACAATTAAAGATAATAATTAAAGATAATTTGACTCTGGTATATTTTGGTAAATAATCTCATCCCTGTTTTTAAAAGATTTCGCTTCAAAGCTGTACCTAAATATGTGTAATATAATTTTCAATAAGCCATGAGAATATTATTACTCCAATAAGATAATTAATCATAATTCCCTTATTAAAGCAAATTTCTTACAATAGAAATTGTGAGAAGGGATATTAGAGCATTTAATTCATTGACAGGATCGCTGCAACTAAGTGGTGCAAGCAGAGCGTCACCTCTTAGGATCACTTACTCATTCTTTATTTACATTTTTTTTTTTCACATTTTAGAATAATAGTAAAGTCAGCACAACTATGGAATTATAGAAATGGAAATATGTGAATTATGTTGTGACTAAAAATAATCAAAAATAAATCAAAACTGTTATATTATAGCATCTTCAAATAAGTCACTCTTTGCTTAGAATTTGCAGACATGTACTCTTGACATTTTCTCAACCAACTTCTTGAGGTATTCCACTTGGATGCTTTTTAAACAGTGTTGAAGGAGTTCCCATCTATATGCTGGGCACTTAGTGGCTGCTTTTCATAATTATTCAGTCAAAGTCATCTATTTCAAAAACATTTTTTTTTTTAAATTTTTTTTATTACATTTTAGTTTTGTAATTAAATAAATACATTTGTTGGAACAATTATATTTTTGTATACAAAACCAAAATCATACACCTTGGATCAAAAGGTTTTTAAGATCATGTGAAACTTTTCAGGCAAGTGACCCCAAACTATTGACCAGTAGTGTAAACTTATGCTTAAACTGGTGTAATCTTCATAGTGAACTATGATAATATTCACCTTATCATTCCATTTTATTACAATTACAATTTTAAAGTGGAATGTGGGAATAAGTTTGCTGGTATGAGGATAAAAGGGTGATTCTCACGAAACCTGTCAAGAAAATGTCCTGGTCTTATTTTACTCCAAAATAAAAAAGAATCAGAAATCAGAATTATGGGGGATAAATGTGTCCAGAAAATAATGTCTCAATACAAAAAAATAAATGAATAATAAATCCTAATGGTCTAAATAGACTGTAGGCTTCATTTACCATATGCAGTTTTTTTTTTTTTTATGTATTTCTTTTGATTTTGGGGTAAAATAGGACAGGACATTTTCTTGACAGGTTTCGTGAGATTCCCCCAATAGCTTAAGAAGGTGGAAAGTGTGAAGGTTTAATCCAGCAGTAATAATAACATTTAAAAAAAAATTTCAATTACCATCAAAGCCAACCATCCATGTGACCAAAAAAATAATTTGCATTTTAGAGTCCTGCCAATTCAATTACAACCCGCTTTGGAGATTATATTCTAATCTTTTTTATTTTCTCATTTTTATTTTTTCTCCTTTTCTGCCTTGGCAACTTCTGCAGAAAAACAAACAAACATAAATTTTAGTTCGTTTAACCAAGCACAACTGAAGAAAAACCCTGAAACTCTGATCCAACATCTTTCATACTCTGCAAAGCCACCAAATAGAAAAATGGATTTCAAATTGCGGAAATGCAGTAACAGTGCCTCAGTATGGGCAGGCTTGGAGGAAGGGACACACTTGTGGTAGTACTTCTAATACATGCCTGGAAAAATTTTGAAAACTTAAAAGAGTAGAACAGCAAAGTGAGTCCTGTTTGTTACTGAAACTGTGTGTGTGTTAGTGTGTGTGTGTATCTGGGCACTCTGAAAGGCATTAGAAGGATTTTCAGGGTTCAGGGAATTGGTTTTCCCTGGATTAGATGTTGCCATGCACTGTTGCCTTGGATTATTTCTCTCTCTGGAGACAGCCTTGTGTCTACCCTCAGGAGCACAACTTTCTGTGCTACTAATGACATTACCAACATTATACTGCCCACCATTCCCTCTAGGATATGGACGCCATGCACACCTCTCTGAGTATTATTCCTGATGTTGCAGTGAGTGGCTCACATGCCTGCAAAAACAAGCCCTCTATCCTCAGGACAACAATGAATATTAGTTGGTCTCAAAAGCAAAAGTGGTTCACAGATATATTCCATTAACTCAAACACACTCAGAGTTTGTGTGATTGTAAATCCAGATAACTTGTAGAAAATACTTTAATTATCATCATTGCAATGTAGTCACATGACATCTCTAATCATTTGTACGAGTTGGTTAAATCATAAGATATTGAAAGAACTGGCTTGAACATTTGTCATTCCATAAAGACCAACTAATCAACAAACCCAATTTCAAATCAATACAATACAGACCTCACATTCTAGCTAGCCTCCTATCCAACACTTTTAATTTAAGAAAGGGAATGTCTGAAAACAAATTTGGTTACTCATTCCATATTTATTTATACAATACAAATTACAGATGTAATAAACTTCCCTCATCTTGTTCCAACACAATATTATCTTTCTTCCGTTTTGCACCAGTTATTTTTCTATTAAAATCATGGTTAGGTTAAGAGTTAAGGAAAGGGGGTTAGACTTTATGGTTAGGTTTAGGTTTGGGTCAGGGGGTAAACTTCTTTGGTTCAGGTTTCTCTATAAGAGTAAAGGTTGTTTTCCTTCATTTACCATTGACTGACCAATGAAAATGAATGTGAAAGACCAAAAAATCCGAGCATTTTTTTGATGTGTAAAAATAATCAATAAATCAGCCATAAAAGAGAAATATAGCTGCAAGCAGCAATGACGGGCTCAAGCACCATGGGTCCATTTCCACCCGGTGGATTTCGGAAAACAATGCAATGAGGACATGCATTTGGCATATGACATTATTCTAAATAATTTTGAAGCAATTTTGGTAAATATAAGATGACATCTAAAAGTGTGTTGTAAGAGCCACACTTCCTGCTGCCAGGTGGTGGCACAATGACCATGACCCAAAATAGTCACATCCATGTGATTAGCCCCCAAGAATAAAAATAGATCTAAATTTTGATCTAAATCACACATTGCATGCAGAAGATATAAGACACTTCCTGTTTCCTGTTTTTCACCAGTAATTTTATTTTAAATTTGCCTTACCATTGAAAAACTGATCAATATATATCAAAAATCTGTTCACAATTTAACAACTTAAATGTCTTGGCATAATGCTGTCTAAATGTGGTGACAGTCTCATGAATCCCATAGGAGGAGAATTTAAAAGTTCAGAGTCTGGAATATTTTAAATATCCAAAACGGCAGACTTTCTGTTGGGCAGAGATAAATAATAATAATAAGTTTATTTTATATAGCGCCTTTCTCAAACCCAAGGTCGCTTTACATAGTGGGAAGACAAGGAAACACAACAACAAGCAACCAAAACAATACAACAACGACAGGTTATCTGTATAAAGCTATGAGTTTGGAATGGAGAAATTATCATTGAACAAAAAGGTCTTGAGATGTGCTTTAAAGAATGATAAAGAAGTACAGTCATGAAGAGGTTGTGGGAGGCAGTTCCAGAGTTTGGGGGCCAAGGCACTGAAGGACCTGCCACCCAGGGTGGAAAGTCTGGAGCGGGGGATAGCCAAGAGATTTTGGTCAGAGGATCTGAGTGAGCGGGAAGGAGTGTACGGTGTCAGTAGGTTGCGGATGTAGGGTGGAGCAAGGTTGTGCAGGGCTTTGAAAGTGAGTAGTAGTACTTTGTATTTGATCCGGGACGGAACTGGTAGCCAGTGGAGTTGGTGGAGAATGGGGGTGATGTGTGATGATCGTCTGGTATGAGTGAGGAGCCTGGCTGCAGAGTTTTGAATATATTGTAACCTTTGAAGTGATTTAAAAGGGAGACCAAGGAAAAGTGAGTTGCAGTAGTCTAGACGGGACATAATGAAGCAGTTAACCAAGGTTTGTGCATCACTAACAGAGAGGAAGAGTTGGAGGTGAGCAATGTTACGGAGGGAAAAAAAGGCAGTCTTAGTGAGTGATTTGATATGAGGATCAAAGCTAAGGGTCCACAAAGCAAAATGCCGAGGTTTTTAACAACAGAGGTAGGATGGACAGGTGAACCATCAATGTTAAGAGTGAGACTGGGAGATTTGGCGAGGATGCTTTTAGAGCCAATCAGCAGAATTTTTTTTCGTTTTTTTTCTGTATTGATTTTGAGAAAATTTTTATGCATCCATAGTTTTAAGTCAGAGAGGCAGTCAGTGAGGGAGCATGGTGGTGGGTCAGAGGGAGAGGGAGTGGTAAAATAGAGTTGGATATCATCTGCATAACAGTGGAAGTTAAGACCATGTCTGTGTATAATCAGGCCAATGGGGAGGATGGAAACGAGAAAGAGGAGGGGCCCAAGTACAGAACCCTGGGGGACACCACGGGTGACAGGGGACTTGGAAGACTGATGTGGACCAAGTGTTACAAACTGCTTTCTGTTGGAGAGGTATGACTGGAACCAATTGAGGGCTGTGCCAGAAACACCAATAGCAGACAGACGGGCAATTAGAACATTGTGGTTGATGGTATCGAAAGCAGCACTAAGGTCAAGGAGGATGAGAATGTTAAGTGAGTCAGCAGACAGTAGAAGGTCGTTAACTATGCGTAGAAGGGCAGTCTCAGTACTGTGACATGAACGGAAGCCAGATTGAAAAGGCTCATACAGGTCATGGTGATTAAGAAATGTGTGTAGTTGTGAGGCCACCACTCTTTCCAGTACCTTGGCCAGGAAGGGGAGGTTGGAGATAGGGCGGTAGTTTAGTAGTGATGTGGGGTCGCAGTCCGGTTTTTTGAGAATGGGTGTGACTGCAGCAGTCTTGAGTGCAGCAGGTACAACACCAGAGTTGAGGAAGGTGTTTACAATCAGAGCAGTGGGTTCAGATAAGGATGTGATGCACGCTTTAAGTAGAGGGGTGGGGGCAGGGTCAAGCTGACATGATGAGGAGTTGGAGTTATTTATGATGTCAGTGATAGTGAGGGAGTCTATAGCGGTGAAATGGGAAAGCTGAGGGCCAAGAGAGGGAGGAGAAGAAGAAAGAGAGATAGCATTTGGGTTGAAGCAGTGGTAAATTTGGCTAATTTTATCATCAAAAAAGTGTAAGAAGGCCTGGCACTGCTCAGGGGTCTTAGGACAGGCAGTGACAGGGGGTTAAGAAGTTTGTCCACGGTCCTGAACAGGGTTTTAGGCCTGGACATAGAGGAGGTTATAAGTGATGAGTAATAGTTTGAGCGGGCAGCATTAAGGGCATCCCTATATGTCTGAGTATGTTCGGTGTAGAGCATGGAGTGAATTGTAAGGCCTGTTTTCTTATATAGCCGTTCGAGACGGTGTTCAGCGGCCTTTAGTTGCCTGAGCTCAGGGGTGAACCAGGGGCATGTACGGTTTACTGGTACAAGCATAGTCCTAACCGGGGCTAAGCTATCAAGCAGGCTGGTCAGGGTGCCATTATACGTAGCAACCAAGTCATCCGCGGACGAGAGCTCATCAAGGTCAGACAGTGGTGAGGCCTGTATAGAGGCAGCAAACATGCTGTGGTCAATTGACCTGATGTTACGACATGTAATAGCTGTTTTCTCTGAGGGAGGAGGAGTGATCATATGAAGGCGGCATTCAATGAGCTTATGGTCAGAGACACCAGAGATGGAACCAGAGACAGAGATGTCATTCAGACCAAAAGAGCAGAGCAGATCCAAAGTGTGGACATGAGTGTGAGTAGGAAAGTCAACATGCTGTGTCAAACTAAAACAGTTCAATACAGAGTTAAACTCCGAGGTATAAGAACAATTTGTATCCACATGAATGTTAAAATCCCCTAACATAATCATAGCAGAACAAAGAGATGAAATAACAGTGAGAAGTTCATTCAATTCAGACAGAAATTTTACAGATTGTTTAGGTGGGCGGTAGATCAGCAATAGTATAAGGGGTGGGGTTGAAACAACCTTCACAGCAATATATTCAAAGGATGTCACTTCAAATGGCCTAAATTCTTTAACAGTCAGATCTGAGCGGTGCACTACAGCCAACCCACCCCCTCTCCCTACAGATCTGGGTTTGGATAAGTAGCAGTAGCCAGGGGGGGTCAGCATGTTTAAATTAATGAAGTCACTTGATTGTTGCCAGGTCTCTGAGAGACAAAACAAGTCACATTTTTTGTCCACGATGATATCGTAAATTAGGGCCGTTTTGTTTGTGATTGAGCGTGCATTTAGGTGGCCAATGTTAAAGTTCTGACATGATGACGAGGCAGGAGGAAGCAGCCTAGGAGGGCGACTAAGGTTGTCAAAGTTAATTCCCCTGTTCTTTGGCTGGTATCGTCGACAACGATCGGGCGAGTAAACAGTTGGGATTTGAGCATCATGTCCATAGATAAGAGTCGGTAGATTTTTGGAGCGATGAACATAACGCGGACGACAAATAATTCCGAGCGAGCAACAGAGTTTATACAGCGTCGGATCCGGGGGGGGGGGGTGGGGCGTGGCAGCGATAAAGTTTGAGAGCAGCAGGAGTGTAAACTGGCTGCATTGCCAGGTTACAAAAAAACACACACAGGCACAGCATAAGGTGAGCTGAGAGAACATTAATCCAGCTGCCAGCGGGAGACATGACATCAACACAGTAAAGTTACCAGAAGCGACACAGCAACACCACGCTAATGCTACATGTTAGCCAACCAGGCTCACAACACAACCCAGTCCACAATGTAATCAGCGCAGTTTAGTACGCAAACCACTGAACAGACTGAGGACAACAATGAGGCAAGCGGGTAGAAACACACTCACCACTGTAGCAGTCACTGTGAAGGGAGAGAGGAAGAGAGCTCATGCAGGGGAAGAGCAGGCGTGCCAGGCAGTGGCAAACAGAACTGAAGGAGCAAGTTTGTAGCAAAGTTTGTAGCAGATTGTAGCAAAGTTTGTAGCATTAATCCACGGATTGAGACAACAGCAGCAAAGCAACAATGCTCCAGCGACAGGAAGGTTCGGCAGACACGAGGAGGAGATGTAATCCACTAGATTTCAGGGGAAATCAGATTTCAGGGGAAATGACACAGAGAAGTTATCCAGCGATAGCAAGGAAGGAGACACCCGGTGATAATAACTATAATTATGAAAGTTGTCCTAATTGATGTTAACTTAATATGTACCAATTTTGATGACTGTAGGTGAAAATGGGGGTGCTACAGAGACCCTGTTACATGCCCATTTTGAAGGGGGCACTACAGAGCCCCCCCAAATGCCCATTCATGAACTTTTGCCCAGCCCTATTGGCTAATGACTCTAATGTGAGAGTTAAATTTCATGAAATTCTAAGCATGCCAAGTGCCTCAAAAACACCCAAATATAGGAAGAAAGGAATAATAACAATGAAAGTTTTGCCTTGGCAATTGAATAAATGTAAATGCAACATTATCTAAGATATCAAATATTTATTTACAATTTTACATCAGCAGTGTCTTGACATTATTTTTCATAGAAGCAATTCATGTAAACACAAGAGGGCTATTTCAAAGTCTGTTAAAAGTGCCATAATTCCTGCTGCTAGTTGGTGGCGCTATGACCATGACCCATAATAGCTGCATCAATGTGATCAACCCCCTTTACAAAACATACAGCTGATTTTCATAAAAATCACACAATGCACATAGAAGATACAAGGCACTTCCTGTTTTCCATTTTTTACCATAAATGTATTGCTTTGCCATGGCAAAACCATTCAAAATATCACAAATTAATTCACAATTTAGCATCTACAATATGTTGTCATAATGTTGCCAGTCACATGAATCCCCTAAGAGGATTATTTGGAGTAAGCCGCGACTCGGGTCGCTGTGCGTCTCTCACATCCCGGATCACCTCAACTTCACAGCAGATGCTCTGTCACGGCAGGTAACGCTCAGGGGAGAGTGGAGTCTCCACTCTCAGGAGGTCCAGCTGATATGGAGTCGATTCGGCCAGTCACAGGTAGACCTGTTTGCCTCCCTGGAATCCTCACACTGCCCGCTCTGGTATACATGGCAATCTTCTGATTAGACTCGGCAAGATCATGTGACGTATCTCCATTTGAAATACCCCCCGTCTGGGCAAGGTGTGGTCTCCTGATTACTTCCGTAACCTCCGTTCCTGATGGAGGGAGTGAGACGCTGTGTCCCTCCTGCCACACCGCTGAACTACTTGCTGAAATGGCCGGGACCTTATTCTCGCTCCACCTGAATGAGCGATATGCACGTCCCCTCCTTTATACCCATATGTCCAGGGAAGTGGCATGCAAATACCACTCGCCAATTCCCATTAGCCTTTTATCAAAGATCAGAGGCATCTCGGGCTCTCAAGAGCAACCCCAAGTGTCACTACATCAACACAACGTCTCGTTTCCTCCATCAGGGACCCGTAAGTGTTTGGATCCACATTTTATATAGTTAGCCAGGTTGGCCCCCATTCCATTGCTGCGCAGTCCTGGGTTTAAGACAGTGTTGATGATGGTGCTGTGTGTGTGTTGTAACTTGCAACATTGTAAAATTACAATGAGAATGTGCGGGCTGCGGAATAAGGTGAAAAACAGAGCAGAGCCACAACAAACTGAGTGATGTCAGAGGCAGAGTGGAAAATTAGCAATGTTAATGTTAGCAGCTGTGGCAATGAATGAACAATCGTTATTATAGCTCAAAACGGTAAACAGTCAAAGTTATCTTATGCAATATACAAAAAAACTGCAAACTGATTCTAAACAAAACGCGTTTGTCATCTGTCACCGTGACAGCAAGTGAACTTTTGAAGCTGAAATAATGAGTGGATTTGCTAAGTTGTTTCAATCAGCAAGAGAGGAATCACAGAAAACCTGGATGTATTTTACCAACTTTCTTGGAGGATGGATTATATGCATCACAGCCAGGCACAGGGGAGAATGCTACTATTTTTACATTAGGTAAGACACAAAGTTGTGTTTTCACAGCTTGTAAATTAACTTGTTATTAGCAATCAGCTGTGAAATCGGTGGTGTTCGGGTCTGTGTCTCCCGGGTCAGATTCTGGTACGGCATTTCTTGGTTCTGCATGGATACGGGTCCAAGCTTTCAAATAATAGACAGGTCTGGTTCGGGTCCGGGCAGTACATTTCCGGATCTCTTTGGGTTTGGGCACAAAAGATTTGGACCAGTGAAGACATCTACATCCAGGCACAAGTATTTACCCTCAGGCCATTTTCCACATGAAGAATTAAACTGCCCCAGGATTCTCCCATAGTGCAATAATATAAATGTTTATCTCATGTACATATGAAATTCACATATTTAATTCCATAATACCCCTACAGTAAATAACCCTACCTTACACATATATTACCACTTGCACATGTACATATGCAATTCTGTTACATGTCCTATTCTATGTATCTATTTATACTCTTACCTTGTTTCTCCTATCACCAAAAAAAAATCCTTATGTATGTGAGAACACTTGGCAATAAAACTCATTCTGATTCTGATATTATTATTAGAATTTTTTTGTAACATCCTCTTACAATTGAATTCCCTCTCTAACATGATTCAGCAATGTAGAGAACTAGCGTAAATCCTCATAAAAATGGACACCATAATTCATACAGATTTGATTTGATAGGCTCCTGATAAATATATTTCTGATGATGATATCATATTGTGGGCCACAAAGATGGCTCGAGGGCCGCATGTGGCCCACAGGTCATGTGTTGAGTAGCGCTGATCTAAACACTTAAGACGGGCATACATTGTGCAATATTTTCCAGTCAGAAGAGATTATGTGGAAATCGTGGTTGCTCGTGGAAATCATGGTTGCTCGTGTGGTCACGCCTCGCATTGTGTCAGAGAATGATGAGCGGAGCCGAGCGGCTTACAATCAACTCACAATCTTGCGATAATGTTTACAAATGTTTATAAAATTTGGCATGATTTGGCGATCTACCTGAAGCTGACCAATTAAGAGAAGATGTTACAACTCACACAATCAATGTAAACTGAGTGTTCATTAAACATTTGGAGAAAATTGTTGGGTTAAAACTGTGTTTTCCCAGTAATATTCACTACTACTTCACTAGGAATGATTATTATCTGAAAGGTCATGGTGGTCTCTGCTCTTCAAACAAATCATTTGCTATACGGGTACGAAAACAATCTTTATACCACTGACAGACATAGTTTTTAAATTTCTGTCATAGTATATTTTTATTCGTCATACTTGCATTCATTTCAGTTCTAGGGCTGCATTTAGAGGGATATAGCATCAGTTATAATTGTAAATGCACACAATAGTAGATATGTGATCGAAGATTTTTTTAACCTCATAGTGTGTGTCTAGAACTTCTAGGTTGAAAGTTCTACCTGTCAATAAACTGATGCGCTAATAGGGATTTTAAACTTTGCTGTGCTGTGTGGATTTAAAACGCATTCACAAGGACTAGACCTCACAGATCTTCTTCAGAATGTGTGCTATCAACATTCAAGCAGGGACACAGATGAGAAGGACGCAGCCTATATCTAAACCTGAATAATACAGGTCCACTAAAATAACACAATTCTGCAGTAAACATCATGTTTGCACTTAAATCAAAGTAAAACCGTCAGATATTGAAGTGCGAATTTTCCACGCTTTATTTTTAATCTTGTATATTTTGTCCACTTTATTTTCATGCAGTAACTGGCAGCAACACACTGACATTATGATTGATGTATGCTGTCATAAAAATCACACAACCTCCCTTCAAAATCTCAATCTGTATTTCTGCTCAAACAGCATTTGTAAAAAGTATCAATTTTTTCAGCTAATGGAGCCCATGGCCATGCTAGTCTTCTATTTTATTTCTAAATCGCAAGCTACAAGGAATTAAAGCAATGTCCTCATCTGTCTTTGTCTTATAATGATAAATAGCGTGAAAATTAATGTGATTGCTCCAGAATTCGGCAGGTCATAAAAGTCATGTATTGTACGATTGCACCTCTACGATTTTTAGATAAAATGGCTCGTAACGTGTGCAGGGGCTCACATCCTCCCAAGTGTCAGATCTCGCACCGTGTATGCCCAACCTTATCCTCAGTGAATGAGGAAGAAACTGAAAGAGAAAGACTGACATCCACTTGAGATTCGCAAGAAGCACTGAAGAGGTTTTTTTTACCCCTCTTCCAAACTCTTAAAGACACCTAATTACTCACTTACTTGATTACCTACAATCACTATTACAAGCATAATTAACTGCTTGTCTAAACAGAGCAGAGCCTGAGACTACAAAGGGGATGGAGGGAAGGTAGCATGTTAAGGAGGTCTGAACAGACACAGCCATGTTTAAGGAAATTAAGCTATTAGCTGATGTGTGTAGTTTTAAAAAAATATATATAAATATTGTATTCTGGCTTAATATGCTGTCATCTATACGCAGGGGTTAAATTAAGGTAGAATGGTCCTTCATTCTATTTCATGCAGGCAGTTCCCAGTTCAGTTTTTTATGCATTCCGTGGTGGTGGAACTCCTCAAAAATCCCAATTCAACCCCTGACTACTGGTAAGCCATTTGTACATTTATATATTGGTCTGAGCTGCCCATCCAGCCTGACACAACAACATCAGCTCAACCATTTGGGTAGGTTGGGGGAAGGACTATCTATTTATACAACCAAAGAAAGGGGGAAGAGTTTATTTTTTTTATTTAATTTCGAAATGTTGCAACTTTTTGCAATTCAATGATGCTAGTGGCACATAAATGACAAAATTCTGCTGTCATTCACATTTTGAGACAATGAAGAGATAATTTAAAATGGTGTCTAACCCAATTATATTGTGGATACTTGTATGTGAGATGTCAAAATTTGCAGGAAACTCATTGTGCTTCAAATATTAAGGCTCCTCACTGTGGCAACATTTTTGAAGAATTATATTACGTGGTTCATTACACACATTGTGGCTGTTCTGAGGAGAAAATGTCCAATGTGTGACACTAATACACTAAACTTCCAAACAGATGAGTTATTTTTTTTATTTTCTCCCCAATTTGGAATGCCCAATTTCCAATGCACTCTATGTCCTTGTGGTGGCGTAGTGACTGGCCTCAATCTGGGTGGCGGAGGACAAATCTCAGTTGCCTCCGTGTCTGAGACTGTCAATCCTTGCATCTTATCACGTGGCTTGTTGAGCGCGTTATAACAGAGACATAGCGAATGTGGAGGCTTTGCACTATTCTCCACGGCATCCACGTCCAACTCACCACGCGACATACCGAGAGCGAGAACCATATTATAGTGACCACAAGGAGCTTACCCCATGTGACTCTACCCTCCCTAGCAACCTGACCAATTTTGGTGCTTAGGAGACCTAGTTGGAGTCACTCAGCACACCCTGGATTCGAACTCGTGACTCCAGGGGTCCAAGGTTTTTAAAGTTAAAGCTCTTTCAAGGTTTACTTAAACAAAACCTACTGTACCTCCCTACCCTAAACCTTAAGCCTAAATCTAACTGATCATCTCATAAAAGCAAATGTGAGATGAAAAACAGATGGTGTTTAGGGTTCCGAGCATCCTACCATAAACCTTAAACCTAAAAAACAAAAGTTATAAAAAAAAGGCCATAAAAAGTAAATGTAACGTGAAAACGCATTTTTGAAGCAATCAAGTTAAGTTGTGGTGCTATGACACTTTTGGCTTACATGTCGACTTGTGTACTCTTCAGGATTTGTACCATTGTCACAAGTGCAATACTCTTATCAGTTGAGCAACCGTGTAATTTATTCACTCTGAAACAAGCTTATATGTAGTTGTTTATGTAATGCAAATGTTAAAATGTGTCATCCTACAAGTCATGCGCTAGTAAAAGTGCTTAAATGTCATAAGATAGCATTGCGTTAGGAACAGGGTGAAAAGTTAGTGTTTATGAACTGATAATCTAACATTTTACTTGTGATTTGTGCGAAAGTAAATAAAAGTCGTAGTTGTTGTAGCACCTCTAGTGTACATTTTACCAATAATCTGCCACGATACATGCATTGCTACACATAAAAATCATTTTGGAAAAAATTTAGGTATAAAAATGCGATTTGCACCATTTTAGTCCCAGAACAACATTTGCATTTATGCATTTGGCAGATGCTTTTATCCAAAGCGACTTACAGTGCACTTATTACAGGGACAATCCCCCCGGAGCAACCTGGAGTTATTGTGCTTTAGCCCACTACGCTGCCGCCACCACCACTACACCTTTAAGCACACCTTTATGCAATGTCTATGAGATCAACTGTTAACACTTTTATTGTTTAGCCCGTGATCTAGAAAATGATGGGTTAGTAGTTAGTAGAGGTGTGGGTGGAGAAACAAACAAGATCAAAATGATATGCTGCTAAATAACCAAGAATGTATGAAGCATTGAGCATATAAATGTGCATGAGCTGCCAGAAAATGCCCACACTTTTCACCTGCAGCACACAAACACACACACACACACACACACACACACACACACACACACACACATACACAGCATAGTAGTCTCTGCAAGTACGCAATCGCAGACGTAAATGCTTGGCTAACAAATCGCAAGCCAAAAGTCCCATTGTAATACGTGCTTATTATGCATTGTTGTGCTACTGTGGTGGTAACAAAACCTCCATACTCAAGAGGGGATAGATTTACCTTCAAATATCTGTGCAACCTCCTGCGACAATGCAACGTATACTTGTGTTTTATTTTGAATTGCGTTCTGACAAATTAAAAAAAAACTATGATGCATGACAGAGTTTCTGGCCATATCTACAGTACAAGCATTTGCTTTCATGTGCATGTGTAGAGTGTCTTTCGGGAGTAAGCAAAGTGCACACATGGCAATGCTTTCAGAGTTTAATATGAGTGAGGAGAAATGTGAACCAATGAAAAATGAAAGATTGGAAGTGCATATAAGCATTAACGGATTTAAGAACCAAAGCTTTCCTGCTTATCTCTCCACCAACAATTCCACTATCCTTGTGCAGAGGGCAAAAACCTTCCCACAATGCCACTCCACTCCATTACTGTAAACAATAACCATTGTGTCACGGTCAGCACATAAACCAGTCAAAAAAGGGTAAAAATACAGTAATAATTTCCTCCTGCAAAACTTGAAGAGTCATTGATTTTTAATTTATTAAACACCTTTTACATTGAGGTGAAAGTCTGTCATCACTTTTAAATACAAGCACGCCTTGAACAGAAAAAAGGATCAGGTCTTTCTGCTGAGTCAGGGTTGGTGCCCTGCAGGCCACTGTAGCAGAGCTGTATTCATTACCTATTATTCCTCTGAGACACAAGCTTTATTAGAGGCTGACAGACGGGTGGGGCACGAGTTGAATAAAACGGAAATGTTGAGGGCAGAAAGACGGAGCTGGGTGCTTTATTAGATATTAAAAAAGAGCAGAGGAGAGGGTGGTCTTTAATGGAAAACAAAGGTTTAACTCATCGGACTTCTAATGCATTAGATATCTGAGGGGGGGGGGGCTTGATGTCATGAAAATTACATTACATTTTTTATCCTAAACAATAGTGTCATAAGCTAATGCAACATGCTGAAGCAATCATATCAATTTGATGTCATTTGAACAAGTTTGTAAATGCAGTTGAATATAATGCAAATGTTAAAATGTCACCTTACAAGTAATGCACTCTAGTAAAAGTGTTTTGATGTCAAAAGGTACCATTGTGTGAGGGATGGGGCAAAAAGTACTTTTTATAAACTGTTAATCTGCCTTATTCTTTGTGTGAAAGTGAACAAAAGATATTGAGTCTCATTCACAAATAATGGTGTGGATTTTGTGTACTTTCATGAGCTTTCACGAACATTTTCCACAAGTACTCACATGAATTTATTCTTACCCTCGTCTTAATATTAATGAATGAAGGAGCACATGCCTGAAGTTAGTCATTTGAATTAAACATGCCCAAACCTTCCCCATATCAGGGCTTTCTGGACCATAATATGTACCTCACACTATAGACATTCTCCTGTTCAAATGCAGTACAGCTCTCTCTTTCAAATGCAGCACGTGCTCTCCCATTCGAATCACAGTGAGGGCTTTTCCTTTTGAACGCAGTATGGCTCTCCCTTTCAAATGCAGTACGGCTCTCCTGTTCAAATGCAGTACAGCTCTCCTGTTCAAACGTAGCACGTGCTCTCCCATTCGAATTACAGCAAGGACCCTCCTGTTCAAATGCAGTGAGAGTCTCCATGTCCAGGCCATGTGCTCTCCCATTCAAACTGCAGTGAGGCACTTCCTTTCGAATGTGAGAAATCCGCCATTTAAATTCAGGCTTGGCTTACCCGTTTGCTATGTGACGCTTATGTCAGTAGGATGCAGGGTATGCAGCCGAGAAAATCATTTAATCATCATCAGATCAAATCATCATCATCAGATCAACAAAGAGGACATTCAATTTGCATTTCCTACTAGGCAATGCTACCAATTACTAACAAAGTGTATGTAAACTTCTGACCCACTGCGAATGTGATGAAAGAAATAAAAGTTGTGATCCTAACTGACCTAAGGCAGGGAATGTTTTCTACAATTAAATGTCAGGAATTGTGAACTGAGTTTAAATGTATTTGGCTAAGGTGTATGTAAACTTCTGACTTTAACTGTATATTGATCCACATATTTATCCACTGACTAACAAAATCCCAGTACTGAAAGTGCTAGATATAGGGATAAAGTTATCAAATTAAATGTGTGAAATATTTATTGGAGAGCTTGATTTTGTCATCAAAAATGAATATTTATCAAAATGGTAAAAGATTATTTGTCATTATCTGCACATATCATAATTAATATTCATGAGTTTTTCCACTTTGTGACATCACACTAAAAAGAAACTGTTGCCACCACTTTAAAAACAAAGCGACGCCCATGCCTCAAAGGAACATAGAGCTACATTCCACACCACAGAAATGTATGCACATGACTCGTGTAATATTTCAAACCAGTGTGGTTTACAGCATATTTTATAGCATCAGCACATCTTACCTCACATTGTTACACTTAGGCTTTGATGATGTGGCAGGATAAGTGATTTTACCATCCTAAACCGGCCTGGTTGGAGTATGGTTTTGGCAGCCCAATGAGTTGGGAGCTACCATACTATTTAAGGACCCTTATTTTGATGGGTGTAGACATGTCCTGGGGAGTCTGGGTTCCTCACTTCCTGGCATTTCCGTTTAGTTTTCATTCAGAGAGGAGCTGGTGGCGTGCACATTGTGGCGAATTTGCGGCGGAGGTCGCTTTCAGTAACAGCAGCCTTAGTAGGTGGGTGAATGATTGTCTGTACACTGAGCCGCAGGTCTTGTTGTGAACAATCATACAACTTTGTGTCTGGTGGTGGCTCAACCAAATTGTAAGCGTGGGGAGTTGAACATCTAATCCTAAAACAAATCTCTAGCCGAAGACGCTATATGTGACGCTGCTGCAGTTTTGCTTACAGGCATTTTGCCTCTTTTGTTTTGCCTCTTTTATTTTGCCTCTTTTATTTTGCCTCATTTGTTTTGCTTACAGGCATTTTGCATTTTTATTTTGCTTACGGGCATTTGTTTTTGCTGCTTGCTTACTGACAATTGTTTTGCTGTTATGCTTTGCGGCTCGCTTGGGCTGTCCGGTTATGAGCCTCGCGTTCACTGTGCTGCATATCAGCTCCTGTTTGTGTAGTTTGTTTCCCCTTTGTGCTGTCTTTTTTGTTCCCTTTAAAAAAGCTTCACTTATGATGCTGCGCTGAGAAAAGCGCTTTGGGAATATCTTTAGGTGTGACCAGCTGTGAATATGTGTGCAACATGTCAATAAACATTGACTGAAATTTATAGCCTCTGCCAGTGTAATCATTGGACGCACCTGGGGCAGGGCTATAAATAGATGCGTCCCAGGAGCATCGTCAGATCTTTTGTCTTCAGATCACTCTGTGGGTGTGTGCTTTCATGAGCCTGTCAGAACTTTCTTTCCTCTGTTAGGAGTTAGAATTGTTTAGGCAGAGCGCAGAAGACCTTATTTCTTTCTTGCTTTCAAAAAATAAATAGATAAAAAAATAAAAATAAATAATAATGACAGGAGGTCAGGGCAAACGATGTGTGTTCCCCTGTCTCCGCTCTATGGCCGAGAGGGACACACATCAGTTTTGCTTCGTTTGTATGGGGGAAGAGCATGCTGCTCTCGCGTTGGGGCGGGTGTGAGCATTGCGATCTGCTTTCGGGCAAAATGCTTCGTGCTCGCCTTGCTTACTTCCGGGAGTCAGCGCCCACACTTCATTCGTGGGGCTCTCGCATGTATCTGGCTGAGGAGCGAGAGACGGGTTTGTCCCTTTCGCTCACTCTCTCCCCAGACCCAGCTGGTCCTTCCCGTGATCTCGAAGCGTGCTCCCGTGCCTCTTCGGTTAATGAGGAGGACCTCGAATCTCTACCCACATCTGAGCATTCCGCCCATGATAATAAATGAGCGGAGGAATTACTCGATGGTTACTTGTGCGGTGGACAGGCTTCAGTTAGACTGGCCACGCCAACAAGAGACCCCCAAATGCTCCAAATTGGAGGACAGATTTCTGTTTAGTGGCCGGGGAAAGGGAACGCCTCATGAGTCCCTTCCCTTCTTTAATGACCTCCATGACTAGCTCTCTTGTTCATGGTGGAAGCCTTATACCTCCTGTATCCATGTGCCCTCGACGTCGATATATTCGACTATCGTGGGTGTTGAGACCCAGGGGTATTCGATGATGCCGCCGGTCAAAGAGATACTTGCGTGTTATCTCTCACCGGGTTCGGCATCGTCACTTAAAAAAACCCTCTCTCCCCACAAAGCCTTGCAGAACTACCTCCATCTTAGTGGGGAAGGCTTATCAAGCAGCGGGTCAAGTTGGTGCAGCTCTGCACACGATGGCAGTGTTACAGGTGTACCAGGCTGACCTGCTGATGGACCTGAGTGTGGGTACCACGCTCGACGTAGAAGCTTTTTCTGAACTTCGTCGAGCCATAGATCTATCTCTCTGCACAACCAAGCAGACAGCCTGTGCCATTGGCCGGTCAATGTCTGCCTTGGTCAGCACAGAAAGACACCCGCGTGGTCCCCAATACTGTAAACCGGAGCAGGCATGTCTACTGTGGAAAGAACTGCAAAATCTCTCGTCTAAGGGGCCATGGAACGTGTTCCCCTTCCAGAGAAAGAGTCAGGTTATTACAGCAAATACTTTCTGGTTCCAAAGAAGGGTGGGGGGTTGCATCCGACCTTAGATCTTCAAGGCTTGATCTGCCCAGTCAGGGTGTTCAAGTCCAAGATGCTAACTATCAAGACAATCGTGTCACAAGCCCAACATCACGTTTGGCTGGTCACGATCGATCTCATGGACGCATATCTTCATATAGAAATTCCGCCACAGCACAGGAAGTTCCTGAGGTTCGCTTTCGGGGGCGAAGCCTTCCAGTATCAGGTTTTTCCATTCAGCCTAGCCCTATTAACCCGCACTGGCTCCTTTGCAACTGGGCATCCTCATTCTGAATTACATAGACGAATGGCTGATACTAGCACAGTCTCAAGAACTGGTAGTTCAGCACAGGGATATCGTCTTAGCTCATCTGGTTTCTCTGGGTCTGAGATTCAACGTCAAAAGAGCGTTCTCTCTCCCACCCAGGGAATTACTTATCTGGGTTTTATATGGAATTCAATCACGATGCGGGCACAACTGTCTCCCGCTCGAATCATTTCCATTCAGAACACCCTGAGCAAACTCAGGCTAGGTCATGGTTGCACTGCTCGTCAGTATCAACGAATACTAGGTCTCATGGCATCTGCATCCACGGTGATCCCTTTTGGACCTTCTGTACATGAGGCCATTTCAGCTGTTGTTAAAAGCCAGGGGATTTCATCCAAGGGCCAGTCCCCTAAGACAAATAAGGGTTACGCGCCGCAGGCTTCTTTCCCTTTCTATGTAGTTCAGACCCTGGTTTCTTACCTTGGGTCCCACTCTAGGTGCATCTTGTCGTCGCAGGCTGCTAATGACAGATGCCTCCCTGACGGGCTGGGTAGCGGTATTAAGTGGTCATCCAGCTTAAGGGGAATAGGAGGGTCGTTAGCTCGATTGTCACATTAACTGTCTCGACTTGATGGCTGTATTTCTGAAATACTTCCTCCAGAGGCTGTCATGTCTTGGTGCAGGTGGGCAATACAGGACAGAAGCGGACCTCTTCGCCTCTTCTCAGACAGCGCAATGTCCCCTCTACTTCTCTCTGAGTCACCCAGCCCCCCCTGGGTCTGGACGTGATGGTGCATACATGGCCCAGAATGTGCTTGTATGCGTTTCTCCCGGTTTCTCTGCTCCCGGGAGTCTTGGCCAGAGTTCGCCAGCATGGGTCTTGCCTCTTACTAATAGCGCCATGCTGGCCGAACAGGGTATGGTTCTCGGAGTTTATATCTCTCCTCGACGTCCCGCCTTGGGCAATTCCAGACAGGAAGGACCTTTTTTCTCAGGCACAGGGGACAATATTTCATCAATATTTCAAACAAATCTGGGTGAGATTTTACAGGGCAGAAGAGGACCGCTTCGCCTCTATGAGCAGCGCAATGTCTTCTCTACTGCCCCTGGGGCAGGATGCGATGGCGCCTACATTCCCTCTACTAGAAGTTACGCCAATAAATGGGGTGTCTTTGAAAGATGGTGCAGTACACATAATGCAGATCCAGCTAACTGCCAGATTGCTTCAGTTCTGGATTTTCTGCAGGAAGAACTGTCAGCAGGCACATGCCCCGCCACTCTCAGGGTCTATGTGGCTGCCATTTCGGCTTGCCACACCTTGGTGGATGGAGTGCCGTTGGGGAGACATCCTCTACTCCCTCACTTCATTCGTGGAGCTAGGTGACTTAGGCCTCCTGCTAGGACCAAGAACCCTTCATGGGACTTAGCAATAGTTCTTGAGGGTCTGGTTGAGACCCCCTTTTGAACCTCTACAGTCAGCGTCTTCAGACTTATTTCCACAGCACTAGCCAGTGACGTAAGTCAGTGCAACTATTCGCTTGCCATGGGGGCCATACCAGGAGGGCGGCTGCCACCAAGCAGACTATTGCCCTGGCCTGCGAGGCGCACAGTCAAGCTTCGCCAGTAGGCATCAGGGCTCACTCTACCAGAGGGGTCGCCTCCTCTGAAGCCTTGGCTAGAGGTGTCCCTCTGCAGCATGTTTGTGATGCGGCAGGCTGGTCCTCTCCGCACACATTCATTAGATTCTACAGTTTGAATGTTCATGTCACTTTGGGCTCTTATGTCCTTGAGTCGACATCTCAAGTTCATGTCTGAGACCTCTTACGCTCTTGTGAGCACACTACACAACCATAGGGGGTCCGGACAGCCACAGTGCGGCGGCGTGGGTATTCTCGTTCCCAAAGCGCTTTTCCCAGCGCAACATCATAAGTGAAGCTTATGACTCCCACGTCCGTGATGCACCACTGGGGGAGGGCCAGTTAGTCTATTTACATGAGTAAGGCACTAGTATAGGGGTCGTCATAAAGTTCAGGACCGGTGGAGTCCAGTGATATATCAGATTGTGAAGGCACCTAAGACAGGTGGGGCAGTATATACCATTGCACCTGCGGATGACTTGGGTAAGGTTAGATGCATTCATCATTCGGCCTTGAAGACCCGGATCTGGAAGGACTGTCCTGCTCCAGCCTCGATAGATCCCCCTGTTTTAGAGGAAGAGATGTTTTCAGTAGACGTGTCAGAGTATGTTGACCTGCTGATGTTGGTACCAGAGACTCCTTCGGCAAGTCTGGGGCCAGGTTCTCAGGTTCCTGTTTCTCCAGACCCTTTTCCTTCACAGGGTAGGTTGGTAGGGGTTGGCGAGGGGACAATGGTCTCTGGGGGCCTTGGGATTCCTGATTTTGTGTTGTGTGTACCATCAGGGCATGATAGTTTGCCAGAAGTCCCGTCATGTACAGATAGCATCCCCCTGATAACTGGGAGGGCCACTGCAGGCCACCTTTGAACCCGCACCACCTACCACGGGCCGTTGAGGAGGGTGGTATGAGAACTGCCTCGATACAGGGCCCTACATCTAATAGAATTTCGATTTGGTTTAGGCCATGGGACGTAAGCCAGCAATAGTCTAGTGGGTGTTTTGTTGGGTTATCATCGGGAGCCGATTAAAAAAATAAATAAAAATGGGGGTAGAATATGGCAGGATAAGTGATTTTACCATCCTATTGGCCTGGTTGGTGTATGGTTTTGGCAGCCCAATGAGGTGGGAGCTACCATACTATTTAAGGACCTTTATTTTGACGGGTGTAGACATGTCCTGGTGAGTCTGGGTTCCTCACTTCCTGGCATTTCCATTTAGTTTTCATTCAGAGCGGAGCTGGTGGTGTGCACGTTGTGGCGAGATGGCAGCGGAGGTCGCTTTCAGTAACAGCAGCCTTAGTAGGTGGGTGAATGATGGTCTGTACACTGAGCCGCAAGTCTTCTTGTGAACAATCATACAAATTTGCATCTGGTGGTTGCTCGACAAAATTGTAAGCGTGGGGAGTTGAACATCTAATCCTAAAACAAATCTCTAGCCGAAGCCGCTATGTGATGCTGCTGCTGTTTTGCTTACAGGCATTTTGCCTCTTTTGTTTTGCTTACAGGCATCTATGACTGTGCTGAAAAGACAGTCTGCTATATTAATTAAAACATCTTTTGTGTTCCCATAAGAAAGACTGGACTGACATAAGGATGAGTATATTATGACAGAATTTTAATTTTTGGGACAACTATTCCTTTAAGATTAGTATGGAATACAGATATGGCTAGTAATTTGTTTGTTATTTGGTAGAAATGTTGTTGCATGACCAGTGAATATGTTAACCCTGTCATTTACTCTACTTGGCACAGTCACAGTCACCTAGAATAGCACGTTCAGAGAGAAAGTTAGAACAAGAGTCTCCCCATTTTATATCAGAATACAGCATGACAAACCTCTCCACAAACCACATATGGTTCCTTAAACTGTGAGCTGATTTGAAAATGGAGATCCTCGCTCTGAGCTGAATGTTTCATTCTTCATGCCAGCATTGCATTACAAAACACCCTCACTGACTTTGATCAAGGAGCCTTCCATTCCTAAGGCCCAAAGCATCACAGACAGGCAGGCAGGAGCCTTCAGGTAGCTTAGAAATCAATACCAGCACTAAGCCCACTCTGGATCAACCATACCTGAGACTAAATCACAGCAACACACTTGTGTTTCAATCAATACCATGCATCAAATAGTATTCATCATTGATCAATCCCTGCCTGTGCTTTGTCTCCGACAACTCTTCTTGGAGCTTGAATATCTGTTAGCTAGCCCTAACTTGACAAGCATTTCCAAACTTGCTGACACAAAGAAATTAAGAGTGAAACAGAAAATAAGATTGTGTGCTTTTTTTCTATCTTTAATCCTGAGGTACAATCACCAAATTTCCTTAATTAGCCAAGTTGACTTAGGAACAGAATAGGAGCTTTGCATACTTGTTCTCAATGAGAACGATTGGTACTTCCTTGCTACTTGTCTTACAACTACAAGTTATTTATTTGCTCTTATCAGTGTTGGGGATGCTACTTTGAAACTGTAGCTTCTCAAGCTACTCTTTTGAAAAAAAGTACACTGACTACATTGAAGCTTTAACCTCGTGTGACCCAACGTCCTTCTGCACAGACATTGTGTTTTTGGTTTTGCTTTACACAATGCATAAATTAATTTAAACTGATTGATCTCAGCTTGGGAGACTCTGTGCTGTCAGTAAAGTGTAAAAATTACACATACAGAGTCATGTGACAAAACCACTTGGTGCCGACCACAGCGGAGTTAGTCTTTGGGAGAAACCCAACAACACTGGTAAGAAACTAAATTACATTTTTACATTTAAACCTGTTTGAGTCAAATGATTAGTCTCTTGTTTTATCCGATACGCCATTTTTTTATTTTTTATTTGAGCAATTTATTGCGAAATGCCACGCTGCTACACACAATGTACACTAATATGTACAATAGCACAACGTTTTCATCAGAAATACTGTATTTACTGTGCATTTTCACATTGAGATTTTTTATTGATTTATTTGCTTTCAGAGGCTTTATATGGAGATAGGATAAAAAAATAAGGTGCATTTCGAACTGTTCTGAGACCAGTGCAGACAGACAGCACCCTGGGTTAAGTCTAAATAGGGAGCAAGGGAGCATCCTATAGATTTCCTATGCAGCTAAGTGCATTCACTCCTAAATTCCGACCAAAAGTTCAGTTTCAGGCTGCAGATGATGTTTGGACCACTCAACATGTTTGGCAGAAATGGGACAATGATCATTTGTACATAGATTCAGAATTTAAAATGTATAATTTTATTTTAACATGGTCAGCAGTGATTTGACAATGATGGCCATTACTCTGAATCAGAATTAATTAAGCTAATTTCTGATTGGTAAAGTGTGGCTATCACTTGTTTGTTTGACAGTGCAAAGAGAGAATATTGAGATTTTGATGCCAAAGAAGAAAAAAACATTATAATAATGTCAAATAATTTTTATTTGTACAGTTTTAATTTATTTGTGCTTTTCCCAATACACATTGTTCTACAGCATCTTAACATAAAATTCCAACTAAAACTGCTCTATTTGCATGATTAATAGGTGCTACTAGTTTGAGTTTCTTTATTTAAAAGGGACAATGCACATTAATTAACTTGAGTACAAGGTCCAACATGTAAATGTGCCAGATTTAGCCATACAGGCTAATTTTCATCTGCAGTCCCTAGCAGGTTGAAGATTAAAACAATAAATACACTACAACAATACAATAAATATTTAACAATAAGAAATAAAATAAAAACATGAAAATACAGACACATTATTCTGTATTATGGCAACATATTTGATTTGTCAATAACCAATGTTTTATGGATTTGGAGAATGATTTGATAGATGTGATCTTCCTTAGTTCTGAGGGTATGGTATTCCATCTATGCTCGAAAAGAGAAAGCTGACTGTCCAAAGCTACTTTTTTTACATGGTATTTTACAATCCCCTCTTGTAGATGCTCTGGTAGATGAGTTTAAATTTTGTTGGACGAATTTATTGAGCGGAGGGGGAGCCATACCATGAAAAATTTTATATACAAGTAAAATATCTGCAAACTTAATCATGTTTTCCCAATTTAACAGATCATATTTAATTAAAAGTTTACAATGGTGATATGAATTTGACTTTTTATCCAACGTTTTCAAGGCCCGTTTATAAAGTATTTCAACTGATCGTAATGTGGTCCGACCTGTCTGTGTCCAACTGGTAAGACAGTAATTCATGTGTGATATGATCATGGCATTAATATATAACTTCGAGGCCTCTGTAGTCAAATTATTCCTAATGTGTCTGAAATTTGCCAAATTAAATTTAATTCTATTTGTGACCTTTTTCACCTGTGTTTTAAATGAGAAACATGAATCTATTATTATTCCCAGATATTTAAGCTCTTGCACTACTGGAAGTCTTTTCCCTGCTACTATGACATCTGGGTCTAGATCTCTATTTGTGGATTTCGAAAAAAACATACACACTGTTTTATCAGTATTAAGGTGCAGACACGAGTTTGCTAGCCAATTTGAGATATTAACCATTGTAGCTGATAGCTCTTCTGCAGCTTGTCTCTTGTTTGTAGCATGTAGATCTATGACAGTGTCATCAGCATACATCTGGCAGGTGACATTAGGTAGACAGACCTCAGGTAGATCATTAATGTATAAACTGAATAACAGGGGACCCAAAATGGAGCCTTGGGGTACACCCAAATTAATGTCAGTTATTTGGGAGATGTTATTATCCACACGAACACATTGTTTTCTGTCTGTAATATATGATTTTATCCATTTAATGGCATCTAATGAAAAATTGAACTTTGATAACTTACTAATTAAAACCTCATGATTAACCAAATCGAAAGCTTTTTTAAATCAAGAAAAACAGCTCCAACCACCCCACCCTTCTCCAATTTAGCCTTTATATTTTCCAACAGAAAGACATTAGCCGTTTCCATAGAATGATATTTTCTAAATCCAAATTGCATCGGATGTAATGAGAAGGAACCTGCATTTAAATGCATACTAGTTACAAATCAAAAAAATGGAAATGAAAATGTGCACATCAGTCACGCTCGGCTCTCAAGAGGGGAAGAATATATGTTCTTCCTTATTTTTTTAAGGATTTATTATATATTTAAAAAGATCTTTACTGACTTTGTGCCACATAAATAGTGTTCTGATTAAGAGCAGCCTAAATAAAAGTAGATTTTTTTATCTATAAATCTGAATAAAAAACATGGTGATAAACTGCAACAGTAAATATTTTGCGATCTATACTTTATATTGAGCCTATGTTGCTGTGCCAGGTTTGACACAGGTTTGAAAGTTATTTTTGATCTAGAAAGTGTCGAGTGCGAGTATCCTCCTATAACATCTATTCTGATGGGGCCTTTGGAGAAAGCTTTACTCATATTAATTTGGCAGTCATCAGTAATAACTTCACTTTAAAAGCTCTTGTATTGAAATGAACTACAAAAAGAGCAAATTATACCCGATTATTGAATAATTTTAAAGAATTCAAATTCATGAGATTCAGCACTAATTTAAATAATCCTATAATAAGCCATTAAGCTACTAAAACACCTTGACTGACATTATGCAGCCCACGTTATGATATCATCATCAGAAATATATTTATCAGCAGCCTATTAAATCTGTATGAACTATGAGGTGTTCATTTTCATGACGATTTACGCAAGTGCTCTACATTGCTGAATCACGTTAGAGAGGGAATTTCACAGCAAGAGGATGTTAAAAAACAAATATCTAAGCATGGCTGATGTTATGAAAGTGGCGGTTGGTCTGCGCGCACATTCATACACAATACGTGCGGTGTGTCAATCAAACATACATGTTCGCAGTCTCACTTGAAAGTTATTCAACATTGTGCAAATCTTTACAGGAAAAAAATGACATTTTCCTGCAGTGACGGCATTGAGGCCTTGACGCATGTACTTTTTAGTGATCTACTTCAGCGCAAAACACTTAGGATTGTAAACAAACCTTTATAACTTGTCTATGAAGGAATTGTGGTGCTAATTTTGGATATATCGTGCTTGTTTTTGAACACATCTCTTGTGTATGTGAGGTTGAGCACTCGTGGTATTTGTTGCTGACAAACACATTGACAACTAAACTGATCTATATCAGAAAATCTAACTCTTACAACCCTTATGTTTAAAATAATTACTAAAAGGGATAGTTGATCCAAAAATAAAAATTCTCTCATAATTTACTCACCCTCATGCGTATGACTTTTTTTCTTCTGCAGAACACACATTAAGCTTTTGAGAATATTTCAGCTCTGTAGGTCAATACAAAGCTCCTAGGTACACCTGGACACAGTTTTTTGCTGTTGTTGGCACAGAGGATGTTCCAAGGTCTTGGAGAATTGGCCACATTTCTTAGATCTATTTAGGCTGTCTCAATTGCTTCTGTCTCCTCATGTAATCTCAGACTGACTCGATGTTCAGTGGGAGGAAATGAGGGGGCCATGCCATCTATTGCAGGGCTCCCCGTTTTTCAATTCTATTGCAAAAGAAATGTTTAGAAGTCTAAAAGTTCTAAATCTAGTTCCTATTGACACACTAAAGCTGAAGATATAAATAACCATCTTAAGACAAATGTTGTGAAACAACTTATGTACCTAAGACTTTTGCATTGTGTGTATAAATTATAAGAATTTAAATTTTACAGTGAACTATCCCATTAACTAACATTCTTACTATAAAAATATTAACATATAATTTATATATATATATATATATATATATATATATATATATATATATATATATATATATATACACAGGTGGCCAAAAGTTTGGAATAATGTACAGATTTTGCTGTTTCGGAAGGAAATTGGTACTTTAATTCACCAAAGTAGCATTCATCTGATCACAAAGTATAGTCAGGTCATTACTTATGTAAAAAATCACACCATCACTATTTGAAAAATAAAATTTTTGATCAAATCTAGACAGGCCCCATTTCCAGCAGCCATCACTCCAACACCTTATCTTTGAGTAATCATGCTAAATTGCTAATTTGGTACTAGAAAATCACCTGCCATTATATCAAACACAGTTGAAAGCTATTTGGTTTGATAAATGAAGCTTAACATTGTCTTTGTGTTTGTTTTTGAATTACCACAGTATAAAATAGACTGGCATGTATTAAGATCAATATTAGGTCAAAAATGGCAAAGAAAAGAAACAGCTTTCTCAAGAAACTTGTCAGTAAATCATTGTTTTGAGGAATGAAGGCTATACAATGCTTGAAATTGCCAAAAACTGAAGATTTCACACAAATGTGTACACTACAGTCTTCAAAGACAAAGGACAACTGTCTCTAACAAGGACAGAAAGAGATGTGTAAGGTCAGATGTACAACTAAACAAGAGGATAAGTACATCAGAGACTCTAGTTTGAGAAATAGATGCCTCACATGTCCTCAGCTGATAGCTTCATTGAATTCTACCCGCTCAACACCAGTTTCATGTACAACAGTAAAGAGAAGACTCATGGGTGCAGGCCTTATGGGAAGAATTGCAAAGAAAAAGACACTTTTGAAACAGAAAAACAAAAAGAAAAGGTTCGAGTGGGCAAAGAAACACAGACATTGGACAACAGATAATTGGAAAAGAGTGTTATGGATCTTAATCCCATTGAGCATTTGTGGGATCAGCTAGACTGTAAGGTGTGTGAGAAGTGACCGACAAGATAGTCACATCTATGGCAAGTGCTACAGGAAGTGTGGGGTGAGATGTCACCTGAGTATCTGGACAAACAGCTAGAATGCCAAGGATCTGCACAGCTGTCATTGCTGCATTTTTTATGAGAACTCTTTGAAGTAGTTTAAGAAGTTCTGAAATGTTTGTATTTTTTTTCACATTATTAATGTCCTGACTATACATTGTGATCAGTTGAATGCCACTTTGGTGAATAAATGTTCCAATTTCCTTCCATAAGATCAAAATCTGTCCATGATTCCAAACTTTTGTGTGTATATAGAGACATAAAGGCCCCTGACCTTTCTGAAGATGAGTAGCCCTGCTATAGACATATGACATATTGATGATGTTGGTTGTAACATGGGTCATGGTCCCACATTGAGTGTTAAAGGTCAAAACAATAAATCCTAAACTTGTGACCCTAAGTGACACTTGGTGTTAGGATTCCCCCTACTCAAAAATCCCAATTTTACCCCAGGGTGGGTGAATTAGGATTTTGTGTTGTGACATTATTTTCATGACAATTAAGCACATTTTCCCACACATTCCTGTTAGCATAACATGTCCAAGCTTTTTTTTTTAACTATTAAACTTTCAATGGTGATTCTTTTTAGATTCTCGTGAACTGCACTCTTCTTAAAGCAACCTGTTCTCCTTATTATTCATAGGTATTCATATGTAGCATTTACACATATTTGTATGCTTGGATAGACATTGACAGCTTCTGAAATGTATTTTTGTTTTGTATGTTTACAGCTTAAGAAACGTCAAAATATATATGAAACCTTTTTATTATAAATAATAATAATAATAATAATGGGGGAGCTCCTTTATTAATGTGTACAGTCAAATGTTTTCAATGTTATAGATATTTTAGAGCACCCAACCAAACCTACCCCTAAACCTAACCCTAACAATCTCTTAACGATAATCAAATCTGATAATTGTAACCAAAATTATTTATTGCAGAAATGGCAAGAGCAGTACAAACGTAGTCCAAACAACGAATATTTTATGATGCTTTTCTGTTGTATGTTTTGGTCTTTTTTTTCCTCTTCTTTTTGGACGAAGCATTTTCAGAAAACAAAATAAAGTTAAATTGCTACATAATGATGAAATTATAACATTTATATTTAACATTTTAAAATGTTGGCGAGTTGAATACGGCATCAGAAATCACACAGAACAGAATGAAACATTTATAATGTCAAATTAGGTATATGCATCAACAATCTCAGTGATTTGTAATACAATTAAATTAACCAGTTTATTGAATGAATTCGATATAAGTATTTGTAAACATTTATGTAGTGTGCTAGAACCGCACTTTACAGGAATACCTACAAACAGATTTTGTTTTGACAGATTTTGTTAGATTCACACAGCTAAAAGTCAGAGTTCACTTCACTTCTCTCTCTTACTCATGCACACACAATTCCTGCTAAAGCAGCTGTATTATTGCTTGGCTGTTTTAATTAAACATGAACCTTTGATCTTACTCCTTAAGAGGATCAGATTAATTAAGCAAGTTCACAAACTCAATCACTCATTTACATTCTGAAGTATCTCTCTGGCTGTGTAATCCATCAGAACGTCACAGGAGATATAAAAGGATATAAAAAGAGATGCTCTGGCTATTTTATTGTTTATTTTTTAAAGACAGAGACTTGAGTGACTCTCCTTTTTCCCATCTTCTCCCAAACAATACGATTCGGTGAACCTCGTGAAAGCTGCAAAGAAATGTCCTGGTCATTTTTCATTGTAAATAATCAAAAGAGAAAAATACTAATAAAGAATATGAAGCCAACCGGCCTCTCAGAATAGCATTCTGAGATGATATTCTGCTCACTCCAATTGTACAGAGCAGTTATTTGAGTTACCGTAGACCAGTCTGGCCATTCTCCATGACCTTTCTCATCAGCAAGGCATTTCCATCCACAGAACTGCCGCTCACTGGATGTTTTTCTTTAAATTATTTTTGGCACCATTCTGAGTAAATTCTAGAGACTGTAGTGTGTGAAAATCCCAGGAGATCAGCAGTTACAGAAATACTCAAACTAGCCCCATCTGGCAGCTGAGTTCATGGCATTTGATTTGTGATGCAATGAACAAATAAATAAATAAAAATAACAAAACATAAATAAATGGACACTCTGTCTGCAAGTAGTTGTAGGACCCCCCTGATATCGTAGATGTAGCCAGAGATTGTTTCACAGTGTTGAGCAAACACACCTGCAGAGCAGCACACTCAGTCAACCAATATGCTTTAAATATGCTATATAACATCGATTACAGAGGTGGCTGGCATGATGAACACAAAGACAGGTATTCATACAATGTCAAAGAAATTACAAGGTAGTTAGGACCTGACAACTGATAAAATCAAACCCCATCTCATAAACATTTGTACCTAATTTACAAGCTATTTTGTATGGTCTCGCACAATGTTGTCAACATAAACTCGTACAACTTCTTCACGTGCAAATTCTGAAGTAAGCATGAGTTCCACACACGAGGTGTTAAGGACATACTTATTAATATTATGTCCTTACATAAACCACTAATCTAAAGTTAACCAATCAGTATAGTGTGTAATCATGGTGGGAAGCTGTTGTGTGTGACAGAAGCAAGTAATTGTCGCGTATTAGTTGGAAATGATGTCCAGCGACATCATTGGCTGTAGTGAAAGTCATAGGAATTCAAACAAGTGCAGTCACGTGATATCATATGAATTAGCCAAATTTAGAAAAGTCGTACGAATCCTGACGATTTCACAGTGAGAGTGTGTTGGTAAAATCGCATGCAGTGTTTGTGTGCCCAAGACAGTGCTCACATTGTGGTTTTGTCATCAAGTCAAGTAACCCACATCATATCTCTCACAGTTTACTAAAACAACATATACAAATAAAAGTTCTGTAAAAAATAGTATTAATATTGGATATTAAGTCTTTTTAGGCATAATGTATCCACACATGTAGGCATCTGTAGTCTCATGTGGTCTACGCAATGTTACCTGTGATAAGTCTCATGTGGTAAGACTTGTAACTTAAACTGGTCTTTGATGAATTAACTGTAACTTTTTAAATAGTCAGGAAAAAAAACGTGTTATTGTTAAAGAAGTCTGCTACTCTTAAAATCAGACAGACAGCACCGGTTTATTTTTTTCTCATTTTAAAAGCATTGATGAGCTTCTGAAAATGTTCTTTTACAGTTTTTCCACAATAAAATGCACAATGAAATATGAAATTATTTTGGGCAGCGAATTGTTTTGTTTATAATTTAAAATATAGATTGGGTGACCAGACATTCAATTTTATTACACAGGACAGACAAAACCGGGTTTTGGTAGGGTCAGTAATTGTTTTCATCTTAAATTAAATCTCCTCATTGTCATTCTCTGGTATCGTTTGCAGAGAAGAAAAAAAATGTTGCGTCGCACGTTGATTTGACGATACTTTCGTTCCAGTCTTCAGCAAATCATCTGAAATGTGTCTGGATACCATGGCAATGACATCACATGCTCTATGTCATCCTGTCAACCCAAAATAATGCAAAGATGCATTTTCAACGAAGCCAATCCATGTCTTGGAGCAACACGTGAAAATTTAAGTGGGGTGTTTTCTGAATGTTCATTTCCCCTCGAGCACAGAGTTAAATTAGACAAGTGTCACATTCGGACAGATACACTGTACTTTATACAGTAAAAGCACTTAAAAGAATATTCTGGGCTCAAAACAAGTTGAGCTAAGCCGACAGCAATTGTGGCATAATGTTGATTACCACAAAAATGTATTTTGACTCATCCCTCCTTTTCTTAAAAAAAATAAGGCCGGGAGGACACAAAATCTCGTTCCCTCCATCAGGGAACGGAGGTTACATACGTAACCTAGATGTTCCCCGTCTATCGCTCACTTCGACGTTGTGTCGAAGAAGCGACACTAGGGGTCCAATTTAAATCACGCCATGCGCTGAGCCGTGTACGTGTACTGCTGACACAGGAGCGGGCAGGTACTTGACGTGCAAGAGCGATCAGCTGTATCAGACTGCATGTACCCTTCCCCAATGCCCCCAAAAAGTCGTCGAAATCCTTCTGGTTACCCTAGACAGGGGAACAAGGAGACACTTGCCAATCTGGGAATGGGCCGAGCCTAGCCGGGCCTCTTTTCTCTCTATGTTTCTTGCAAAGAGCCAAACGGCTGGGGCCTTTACACGCATCATGGGAAGGCGGTCTTACCCGGTTTCCTGTTTTTCAGGGGGAAAAGAACGCTTGCAGATCCCCGACCCTCTTGATGGAAGCCGAGTGCGATCAGCAGGGCCATCTTCAGGGAGCGGGCCCTGAGTCCAACTGATTCTAGCGACTCAAAGGGAGGTCTCTGAAGGCCTGAGAGTACCACTGAGAGATCCCAGGAGGGGAACAGGCTTGGCCGGGAGGGATTTAACCTCCAGGTGCCTCTTAGGAACCTGATAATTAAGTCATGCTTACCCAAAGACTTGCCATCTACTGTGTCGGGGTGGGCCGCAATAGCAGCTACGTACACCTTCAAGGTGGAAGGGGACAGCCTTCCCTCCAACCTCTTCTGCAGAAATGAGAGCACTGACCTAACTGCGCACCTCTGTGGGTCTTCAGCCTGGGAAGAACAACAATTCGTGAACAAGCGCCACTTCAGGGCGTAAAGTTGTCTGGTAGAGGGAGCTCTGGCTTGGTTGATCGTGTCTATGACAGCAGGTGGTAGATCAGCAAGATCTTCTGTGTCCCATCCAGGGGCCAGACGTGGAGGTTCCAGAGGTCTGGGTGCAGATGCCAGAGTGTGCCCTGTCCCTGAGAAAAAGGTCCTTCCTCAGGGGAATTTGCCAGGGAGGGGCTGTTGCGAGAAGTACGAGGTCCGAGAACCAAGACCGGGTGGGCCAGTAGGGAGCTCCTAGGGTGACTTGTTCCTCGTCCTCCCTGACCTTGCACAGCACTTCTGCAAGAAGGCTCACTGGGGTAAATGCGTACATGCACAGCCCCGAGGGCCAGCTGCGTGCCAGTGCGTCTGCCCTGAGAGGAGCCTCTGTTTGGGCATAAATAGATGCAGGAGGATGCCCTCGGTGAGCAGACGGGGCATGGCCTGTGGTGGCAGGTTTGCAGTGGGGCAGGATATGTGAAATGGCCTCCGTCTGCTTCTTCATCGCGGAGAACTGCTGGGCAAAGTCCTCGACGGTGTCGCTGAAGAGGCCGAACTGGGAGACAGGGGCGTTGAGGTAGCATGTCTTGTCCATTTCATGCATCTCGACCAAGTTCAGCCACAGATGATGTTCCTGAACCATAAGTGTGGCCATCGCTTGCCCGAGTGACTGCACTGTGGCCTACGTGGCCCGCAGGGCGAGGTCGGTCGCTGAGTGCAGTTCCTGCAGCATGTCAGTATCAGGACTACCCTCGTGCAGATCTTTAAGTGCCTTGGCCTGGTGGACTTGCAGGAGGGCCATGGTCGTCTGAAGCAGAGAGCACTCTACCGCATCCAGGAACAACACAGGGGCGGAAGGGCATCTTTATAAAAACACATCCTGAAAAGGACGTTCAACACCGCTGTGTAAAGCTCTTTTTAGAGGAAAATACTCTTTTATTGAAAAAATCACTCTTTTAATAAAAAACTCTTTTAGTTGCGCTGTCGAAGCGCCCAGGGGCAAACTGCACAGCCATGCAGAGAGTGAGAGAGCTGCTGAAGTGAGCTGTAGATCCAACAGCAGAATCAACTCAGAGGAAGAGGAACAGGTGTGTGACTGGCAGCTCACTGCATACACGACCATCGGCTCCGAAGAAAATTTCTGAATGAACTAGACACATTTCCCCGCTTTTCTACCCGTATGTCCGGGGGCTGGGTATGCAAATACTGTCTGCCAACTTTTCATTGGCCTTTTTTGATAGATCAGAGGGATATTCGGCACTCAAGAGAGACCCTTAGTGTCGCTTCTTTGACACAACGTCGAAGTGAGCGACAGACGGGGAACTAAATATAAGAATGTCTGCGATTATAAGAGATTAAAAATGATATATTTTATGTATTTTTGCCCTTCAAAAGCTATTACACAAAATTTACTGTAATTTACACAAATCATTCTGTTCAAAAGTTTGCACCCCCTTGGTCCTTGTGTTGCCTCATTTTTTGTCCATCAATTGTCCTAATTTTCAAAAGCTGGATGTCTATATCATTTAGCCACTGTTGGGAAGATCTCAAATGTGTAAAGTTGCTGGGAAACCAAACAATGTACAGTATTTTTCTTAAGAAAAGTGGCCAGCTTCACAGCTCAGGACAAAGCAGGGTCTCGTGGACAATTACTACACAAACAGTCATTAATCTTAGAGAAAGCAACACACCATATTAAAGGGTTTGCTCTTGTGCCAGTAGCTCTAAAGCTTGTGTGCAGTCAGTCTCATGAACAACAGGAGATCAACATTCAGTGAAGGGTTTTACTTAATATTACATCAGATTTCGGTTTGTTTCTCACCAAACCTGATCATATTCCTTCAGAACAAGACATCTCAGACAAGACTTTGCTAGTCTTTTTGAAGCTTGAAGAAGTGGTCACCATAAACTGCCATTGTGTGATATCACTGAGCTAAATTATTTTTTTTTCATATGGAGTTAGAACAACACAGAGGGGAGTAAACAATTACTATTTTCTATTTTGGGTGAAATAAACCTTTTTAGAACCAAGGGAATGTAAACTTTAGAACTGGATCATATGTTTAATTTCAGTTACTATTTTGTCTTGTGGAATATAAAGTATGTGAATATCTGTTGTCAAATATCTTCTTCAAGTAGTACCTTAATAAAAATGTTTTTTTTTTTTTTTTTTAAATGATAACTCACTGACTCATCATAGTTTTAGGTGCACAAACAGAGTGTAGAACTGCCCCACGTTTTCCACGAATTAACAATCATGTCTGTGTTAAATGGCCCTGATATTAGCAGTGGGCTTTGCCAGTGTTTTCAGAAGTAGCATTTGCAGTCAAGTCGTGAGATGTAACTTCTCAGCGAGTGCTAATTACTACTGAGTTGACTCTCCAAACCAGTTGGCAGATAGATACAAAGTAACCTCAGCATGTATAATTTTTTTTTATATAGGGATAATTTTAGATAAAACTTATCTAAATTGAAAGGACAAATTGAAAATGTGTCTGTCTATGTGTGACCCTGCGATGGACTGCCGACCTGTCCAGGGTATACCCCGCCTTTCGCCCAATGTTAGCTGGGATAGGCTCCAGCCTAAATGTGATTTATTGTCATAAAAATAATGTCACAATGCACAAAAACATGGTCCTTAAAACAGGCTTAATTTTCTTCATGTAAAATATTATTTCACAATTTTTTTCGTTGATTTTGGGATGACATTTCGGACAATTTCAAACAAGTTTCACCCAGCTGCTTCCCTTCACATTTCTTTTTTGCCTTTAGGATCGGACATGCTTGTGAAGGGATCTAAGGAAATATGTCTTGTTGAGACCCATGGTGTGATTGCTATTCCTGTTGGTCAAAGTGAAAAAGATGTTTTTCTCTCTACCTCTCCACCACACCCTTGCTGTTATAATGGTCTTAAATACTGCCAAAAGTACTATACTCACCAGCACATCCTGATACAAAGACATATACACACTTGGAGTCAAGGCTCAAATTCAGTGGATTGTTTACTAAGACTCAGTCAATGCAGGGTTGTGGAATGTCTACATACTCAAAAATAAGTAACACTGAAGGAGGAGAGACAGACTTACAGCCAAGCCAGACGGAAGTGCTTCTTCAAAGCACTTGCTAAAAAGTTTGTCTATATAGCTCTCATAAAACAAAATAACATGTTCATACAATTATAATAAAAAAACATTTAATCCACACAAAACCATCTGGTTACTAAACTAAAATATCATATTGAAAAAAATTGTCAATCTATATATTTATATACACATTTACATATTCACGGGGTGGGGTGAATTCACTAAGAATGAAGCACAGTTATTTGAAAATGCTGTCTTCGCCAAATTCACAAAAGGAATAATGCAGATTAGTCAACGTCGCAAACACGCCCACAAAATCTGTGCTCTACACAATTAGCCAGATGCAAATCGGATCCTGCTGGCCTGTTCTGAGCGCTATATCGTGGAGGATACAGCAGACCAATGTGATTTGGCTCACTCTGGGCTTTGCAAAATCAAAAAATGACCTAAATCACCTCTTTTAAAATGCTGAAAGTAAGCTTGACTACACCACACATATGGATATATGCCAGGTTATATAACTCTTCTATATCATTTCATAACTTTTAGATGAATTACTGCTACCATACTGATTGAAAATGTACACAAACATGTCTTTTAAACAAATGTTTACCACCTGCTTTTCTCAGGTGTTAATAGCACAGCATTAATTGAGCTGGTCAGAATAGCACAGAGCTATTAGAATGAAGTGCTACTTATAATGAGCTTATAATACTTACAGTAGAGAGGAGGCATGTTTGCACAGAAAGGAATAATGATGAAAAAATTTAGATACGCAACACTATTTCAGTGCTGATAGCACCTGCCTTAAGATTGCATGTGGTAAAATGCAGGTTTTTTTTAATACCATGCAAAATATTTAGTGAATTTGTCCTTTAGTTTTCTTTGAGGGGTAGGTTTAGAGATTTTGTCAACATTATTTTAAGTAGCTTTTTATAAAAACGGTAGTTTGTAGTGGGTCCTCGTGTAGCTTGGTATACGTGTGTGTGTGTGTGTGTGTGTGTGTGTTTGTGTGTGTGAGTTACGATGAGCTGTCCAGCTCTGAACTCTAAGTGATGCACCCAAACTCCCAGCACCCCCCTTCTCTTCCTGTCATGGACCGTGGCATTGCTGTGGAGACAGGCCATGCATATGATGGATGGTTGGTTTCCTGCAATGTTACCCCAGCGTGATGCTGTTACTATGATAAATGGTACCATAAGTAACAAATCTCTACATATCTGCACGGCAGCAGACCACAGAAAAATACAAACAGCAATGAGGGATGGGTCACGGCCCATCCTCTCATCTTACATACTCTAATATACAGGAAATCACACACACACACACACACACACACACACACACACACAAACCGACACAACTGCAGTGCTGGACCAGGACACTTTCTGTACCCTATCTAAATAAAGAAGTCCACTGCATTTTTTTCATCGACTCACACACACTTGTTTTTCATTGTGGGAACTCCCCATTGACTTTTATTGTTTTTATTGTGGCCCATCTGATAGAGTGTTGCACTTGGAATGCAACTACTAGTCCTGCAAAGAACACAAGTCAACACAAGCCGAAAGTATCAAAGATCACACATTTGTTTTGTTTTTTGACACTGTTGGTGAGGTTTAGGTTTAAGGTTTAGTACAGAGAGGTAGGTTTTGTTGATTTAAACCTCAACAGAACATTAACTTTAAAAACCTCATCTTTTTGGGAGAAAATTTTTCGGAAGTCTTGGTTTTCATACACAGTGGATATTTCACCTCAGAATGAACCACATAATATAATTTTGCAAAAATGTTGTCGAAATCACACAATGTCCATGACATGACTGAAAAAGTATTTGTTCCACTATTAAAAAACGCACATCTAGGGTTTTCCAAACAACATTCATCCCACATCTACCCACATCTCACGTTGACTAACACTTTTGCTGAAGCACTCAAAAGAAAGCTATTTCTAATTAAGTTTCCTCCAAAAATAACCTTTAGAAATAGAATGATGGATTAGCTCTGGATCTCTTTTGAGATTTTAGAGATCATACATATATATATTTTTTAAGAGTGCCAGATTTGGCACCATTGCCCCCTGAGCATGTGCCCAATTAGGAGAGTGGAATGACCTTATTAAAGAACATGAGTCCACCTGCCAGAAACCACCCTGTGAAGCTTGACTGACAGCTTCAACTCACACCTACGATTGCATTACCACATAAAATCTGTTGTGGTGTTGGACTGTAAACAAATAAAAAGACTGAACTTGTAATTATTTTCTTCTTTTTCTTGTATTCGTCATTTAGACCACTTTGACTTCTCTCGGTCTCATTGCCTATACTCACTCAGCACTTTATTATGAACACCTGTACACCTACATATTCATCTGATTATTTAATCAGCCAATCGTGTGGCAGCAGTGCAGTGCATACAATCATTTGGATACAGGTTAAGGAGCTTCAGTTAATGTTCACATCAACCATCAGAATGGGGAAAAATGTGATAACAGTGAATTGGCTGGTTTGAGTATTTCTGTAACTGTTGATCTCCTGGGAATTTCACACACAACAGTCTCTAGACTTTAGTCAGAATGGTGCCAAAAACAAAAAACATCCAGTGAGCGGCAGTTCTGCGGACGGAAACGTATTGTTGATGAGAGAGGTCAACAGAGAATGGCCAGATTAGGCCAGACATGTAGCTTTATGTAATGGAATGGAATGCTCCAAAATGAGTCAAAGATGGCATCAATGTGATATTCAAAATATGGGCCAAAGGTGATGTTTTTGTGGTGAAAGCAAAAAGTCGCAGTGACACTTTTTTATAAAGAATGTGTTGCATAGCCCAATGAAAAATGTATTTTTTTTATAAACAGGATGTCCAGAAGTAGGCTTAAGTGAAGGTATATTACTCTTCAGACCACTGTCATGAAAATATATTTTCAGAATTAGGACTTCATTAGGCCTAAATTCAAGACGATTGGTAACACTTTTTCATTTAGTTAACACTGCTGCTTTAAACAATTCTTGTCTGTTTAAAGAATATTTTTTTGGGGGGATGCATTTTTTGACCCAAACTGCTTTGTGTGACTGCAAATGGAACTGATGTGATCATAATCTTGTTATAAAGTTGTTATAGACTATAACTATGCAAGCCACCACCCACCACCCACCACAGAACAGGGATGAAGAAAGGTTGCCTCACAGAAACGACGGAAAACAAAATGCAACTAAACAAAACAGAGTGACGTGCAGACTGAACCTGATGTTCCATTAGCAATGCCTGCTGGGAAATTGGGATGCCTGCTTTCTAGAGCATATCTCATCCTGTGTGTGTGTGTGTGTGAAGGAGAAAGTTAGACAGAGACAGAAAGAGACCTTCCATGTCTCTTACTCACACATTCTCTCTATCCTACACCCCTCAAACCTCCAATGTCTTTCTATGACTCTATATTCTGAGACATCTAACACACCATGCACACACACGCACGTGCACACACACACACACACACACACACACACACACACACTGTGCTGGGCTAGCCTCCCTTGACTGCAACTGCAGGACAGCTGGAAAGATTGGAACCATATGCAGATTGTGTGAGTATTATGTGCCAGAGAGAGAGAGAGAGAGAGAAAGAAAAAAAGATCTTTATCAGAGGAACATTCTCGTTTTTTTTGCTGGGTGGGTGTGGGAGAGAGCGAGTGTGTGGGACAAATAGACAGAATTGATCCATCTCAGACAGAAAGCTTTGGATTCAATCATAGTTGAAAGTTCACTGACCTCCGGGTCAGACACAAAGACTTTGGAAAGTAGCGTGCAAGCATTCTGCATGCAACACATAGGCCTACAGTTCAAGCAGTCACATACAGAGATAACCAGTCAAAAGTTTAGACACACAGTTAAACTATGTGTTTCATGATCTTAAAAATCTTGGCTTTTGCTTAAATGCATGAAAATAGTTTTTTAGACAATTATAATCACAGCTAACAAATGATTATTCTTGAAAAACTAACATTTTAATTAAATCTTTTTTTTTTTCTTGGATAATTTGGATGGTGTAGCAACATTTGTCACATAACAGTAGCTGACTCACAAGAGTTTTGTTGGGGAAAATGCCTATTGGAATTCCACATCTTGCTAAAGTTACACATCAGTCATCTCAAAGCAAAATGTAATTTAAAATAGAGCTGTCAGAAGTAATGTGTTAACGCATGTGATTAATTAAAAAAAATGTCTGCATAAATTTTTCTTAATCGTGTTATATTTGATTTACTGTTAATAACACATAAACCAGCATAAACACTGTTTGGGAGGGCTGAACCTTTGAAATGTGTCTGTGCGGAGTCATTACACTGACAAACACACCACTAACACACACAACAGTGCCTCACTGTCAGTGATAAAATAACGGATAAAGGACCTCTAAGCTTTATTTGATGTAAAAAAAAAAAAACATGCCCAGATGGGACTTGTGATATAAATCAAGTATTTTTCAGCCTACAGTATGTAAGGCACATTTTAATTATCACAAAGGTATGTCAAGTCTTAACAATCACCAAAATGAGAATGAGATGTTTATGTGTGCAAACGTGTTTTATGTGGAGTTCAAAGCGGATGCTGGCATCGACGTTTGACACTGGAATGGATGCCCTGACATGAATCATGAATGCTGCTTCACGAGTGCTGTGTGAAAGCAGATAGCCACAGTCTACCAGCAGATTAATATTGTAGAGGATGAGAGTTTAAGATATTTAATGCCCATTTCAATGAACAGGCAACATATTGTGAGACTTAAGTTCTTTCAATTAGTCAAATTCCCAGTTAGATTTGGGGAACATTAATGTTACCAATGTTAGGTAAGTTACTCTAAAAAAGTAATTCATAACTAACTAATAATTACATCTTCTACAGTGTAATTAGATTACTGTACTAATTACTCTGTCTGAAAATTAATTGCATTACTTATTACTTTCTAAAACCCTTATCAACCTCGACCAGATGAAAAATACAAGGATAGACATGCAATTGTTCTTATTATTCTTTCAAATAAATCATATAAAATCAAATAATTTATTCATGAACTGGCCAAAGAATTTAAGGGGGCTGCATTATATTACAAAAAAATTTGATTATATATTTTAACAATGAACGTTATATTTTGATTACAAATTCACTATTGTTTTATATAGAATTGTTCTATAGTCTGTATAGCATTTAACAAAATTACATCAGAAGTAACTGTAATTAAATTACTGAAAAATTAAGAGTAATCCCTTACTTTAATTTTCAATGAAAAAGTAATTTAATTACAGTAGTTAATTACTTGGTAATGCATTACACCCAACACTGAATGTTACTTGTGTAGCGCCCTCTCCCTATGATTTAAGCGGGAGGGGCCCTGGGTTAGTTTTTGTTAGATCTCTCTAAATAGCCTCTGAGTATTATTAACTTTATTTCAATAAACCCTTATCTCAATATTGGTGTGCTTGTTAACAGTCTAAAATAACCACAAAGTCTTGTAAGTTAAATGGAAACTTTAAGTAGTTTACTCAAATAAAATAGTCAAATTCAAATAGTAATTGAAAATAAAATAAAAGTTAACCCTTTAAAATTTTACAAGATAATCTTTCCCCCTTTCAAAATTAACAATTCACTGATACAACACGGTATTAATATTCCCTATATAAAGAATAATATATCACTCTGTGCTTTATCAATATAAGTAAACAGTAAATAGTAAATACACAAAAGGCCCAAATATCACCAAAGAAAATATCAACGTGTTGATTCAATACTCAAATCCACGTCTTTGTTGTCTCAACACAAATGTTACTGTTCACATAAACCTCACACAACAGTAATCAAAAACACCCGGGTGTCAGTGTTCAAAACGGTAACAAATAAAATAAATACCCTGTTGCAGGCCTGATACGATGCTGGGGTTCGTTGAGGCACAAAACAGCTTGCCGCTTCGCTCAATGAGCAAACAAACAAAAAGCTGTTTTACCAATGTTAGAGCCGGCTTTCACATGACGCACTGATTGCGGTCCGAAGAACTGACAGCAGATCAGCGAACTCATCCAGCGTTGCCAGAGGAACCACTGAGAATTCCTGGTATCTCAGGGCGCTATCTGGGATGTCTTCTGTAGGTTTGATGAGAGAAGCGACACACGGTAGTTTTCCACCAACGCGGCCTCGCGAGTCTCTCACGTGAGTTTAGCACCGTTTCTTGAGAATCATGCGCTACTCTGTCATTCGATTATCAAAAGGGGAAATTTCTATCCCCACAAGTTCAAACAACATTTAACCAACTTTAAATCAGTTCTCTTATGGACAACCGTACTAGTATGGTATTTTTACTCTTAATCTAGCAAACAGACACGTTTTATCTGCCAGCCATCAGCCCTTCTTCCCAGATCTCCCTCCTAGTCCCGCCCCGCCAGCATTTAACCAATCCCAGCTCTTAACAACAGCAAGTACTTTTAACTAAACACATAATTATACATTTTTCTTCCTTTCCAAACAAAATAATCTTATACATACAATTTAGTGTAAAACAATACACATAAAATATAAATAAAATATTAGAAAATAATATTAAGAGAATATTACCAAACCAAATGAATACCCAAACTAAATGAATAAACTTCAACCGGGCTTCACCCTCCCCCCTTTAAATGTCTGGATGTCCCCATACAGACTTGTAGACTATCTGATATTTTCGTTTAGGACACTTTAGGACTACACTACTGCTTTACGTTTCTTGTGATTGACGTTTTTGCCTATTTGAATGATTACTCCTCTGTGAACAATAGTTAAGGGCTGATCTTTTGACCTCCCTGGCTCATCATAGGTGAGTTTAACAACTGGCTTTACTCTCCTTTTTTCCCTAACTGGTTCCCTTTCTTCCACTTCCTCGCTTGTGACTTCTTGATTTTCTTCATCTTCTAAAGATGAACTGGACGAACTTGAAACGTCGCTCTCTGCATCCTCTTCATGTAACAAGTCCTCTTCCTCAGTACAAAGGTCTTCCTGGATCAGGTTCCTTTCCTGGCATACCAATCCTGACTGTCTGGGCAAAGTGTCATTCTTATTCAGCGTTCCCTCTAGATATGATCTGTAAGGGTTTGAAACGTTGTATTCAAACTCAGATGAGGTTTCAGAGGATGATACATCTTCATTTGTCAGTACCGGAGCATCAACATCAGTTATTTTCTTCCTCCTCACCGGGTTTGTTTCCACTTTGTTTTGTGGCCACCTCACCATTTGCCCTATGGGTAACAGTTGGTCTCTGTGAAGTGTTCTGACACTTCCTTTTCCTGTTTCAGGTTTTACCCGGTATACTGGTATATTTGGAAGTTTTTCGCAGACTACATAGGGTACTGGACTCCATCTGGTTTGAAGCTTGTGTTTCCCCTTCAATCCTAAATTCTTGATCAACACGCGATCCCCAGAATTCAAGGATTGAAATGACACTCGTTTGTCATATGATCTTTTATTCCTTTGATGGACTTTGTCAGCTTCTTCCATTGCTAACTGGTAAGCCCATTTTAGATCTTTTTTCATATTGCTGATGTACTGCGAGTGTGACACATCATCCATCCCATCTGGTGAAGTTCCAAAACAGATGTCTACAGGTAGCCGGGCTTCTCTCCCGAACATCAGGAAATAGGGTGAGTACCCGGTAGCATCATTCTTGGTACTATTGTAAGCATGCACCAAGTAAGGTATCTGTTGGCTCCAACTTCGTTTTTTCTCAGCACTCAGGGTTCCAAGCATGGCTAAGAGGGTACAATTGAACCGCTCAGGCTGCGGGTCACCCTGAGGATGATATGGCGTGGTTCTTGATTTTCTAATATCAAGCAGGTTCAACAACTCCTTTATCAGTCGACTCTCAAAGTCACGACCCTGATCTGAATGAATGCGTGCTGGTAGGCCATAATGGATAAAGTACTTCTCGACCAGTATTTTAGCAACCGTAAGAGCTTTTTGATTCCTACTGGGAAACGCTTGTGCATAACGTGTGAAGTGATCTGTAATTACTAACACGTTGCCCAAACCTTTTGAATCTGGCTCCACTGAAAGAAAATCGTTGGTCCACTACTCGTTATCTGATGCAATGGAGCAGCTCTTTGACATGGACTCTTACGAGTAATGCAAGCTCCACAGTTCTTGACATGTTCTTGCACATCAAGAGACATCTTGGGCCAGTAGAATCGATTTCTCAAAAGTTCCGTAATCCTTTCTACCCCCAGATGACCTAGATCTTCATGCATGGCTTTAAGAACTACTTCTCGGAACTTGGTGGGCAAAACCAATTGAAAGAATTCTCTATCAGACTTTTTGGTTACTCGCTGAAGCAATCCATCTTTCATCAGTAGTTTTCCAGCCTCATGCCTCAATGCCACCCCCTCGGGATCTGTTATTTTGGTTGACCACTTTCGTTCCTTCAGGGCAATTATCGCCTGTCTCACAGTCGGATCTTCGTTCTGGGCTTTAATCAACTCTGATTGAGACAGCAATTGTAAAGAATTAAGCTCCAACCTAGTGGGATAAGCATAAGCTTCTGGTATGGACTCTGGAGGGGCTCCTAGTTGTTCCACATATCTGGGATTGGCTTCCAAGGACACCTGAGAACTCACCCGCTGACATATGGACTTTACACCAGACACAGATATGTCCCTCCACTTATTATCTTCATCCTCATCCATGAATCTCCTGGACAACAAATCAGCATCTGTGTTGTTCTTTCCAGGTCTATACTGAATGCTAAAATCATACGTAGCAAGAGCGGCTAACCACCTGTGGCCTGTTGCATTCAGCTTAGCAGATGTCAACACATATGTGAGTGGGTTATTGTCGGTTCTGACATGAAACTTAGCCCCATACAAGTAATCATGGAATTTGTCCACGACTGCCCATTTCAATGAAAGAAATTCCAGCTGATGAATTGGGTACCTTTGTTCTGCTGGTCTCAATTTTCTGCTTGCGAAAGCCACTGGCCTCAATCCTTCCAGGTGCTCTTGATATAACACAGCACCAAGGCCCTTCAAGCTAGCATCCACATGAAGGATGTATGGCTTACTGGGATCTGCAAAGGCTAAAACAGGAGCATGTGTTAAGCAATAAATTATTTGCTGAAAAGCGGATGTGCAGGATTCATCCCATCGATCTCCAAAGGGCTCTGATTCCTTGAAGTAGGTAATGCTCTTTTCTTTGCCTGCCTTCTTTCCTTGTTGTGTCGGCGCATAGCCCTTAGTGAGCTCAGTCAACGGCCTAACAATGGAAGAGTAATTAGCAATGAACCGACGATAGTAGCCACAGAATCCTAAAAAGGATCGCAAGGACTTCAGGTCCGATGGTTGGGGCCAACTGATCACAGCCTCAATTTTGTCAGGATCTGTTGCTATCCCTTCATTGGATACTATGTGTCCAACATACTTCACTCGGTTCTGGCAAAAATGACATTTGTCAATGGACACCTTTAACCCAGCCTCCTCCAGACGATCCAGTACTTTCATGAGCCTCTCCTCATGCTCCTCCAGAGTCCTTCCAAAGATTATTAAATTGTCTAGATACACCAAAACTTGGAGTAGGTTCATGTCCCCTACGACTCTCTCCATTAGTCTCTGGAACGTCGCCGGCGCTCCAGTGACCCCTTGTGGCATCCTCTCGAATTGGAAAAATCCTAATGGGCAGATAAAAGCAGTTTTTTCCTTGTCGGCTTCTGCCATGTCTATCTGATAATAGCCACTTCTTAAATCGAGAACAGAAAACCACTGACTACCTGCTAGACAATCCAGTGCATCGTCAATTCTGGGTGTTGTGTATTGGTCGGGAACAGTTCTGGCGTTCAGGGTTCGATAATCAATACACATACGGACGGCTCCATTCTTTTTCCTTGCAATCACGATCGGGGATGCATATGGGCTGCGTGACTCTTTAATAATGCCAACAGTCAAAAGGTCTTGGAGATGTTTCCTCACATCGTCAATATCTGCGGGTGCTAGACGCCTAGAACGCTCTCGAAAGGGTCTTGAATCAGAAAGCCGTATGTTATGCTCTACTCCCTTAGCGAGTCCTACATCCCACTCGTGAAGTGAGAATACTTTGGTTCTTTTGCTCAACTTTTGTTGCAGTCTCTCCCTCCATTCTGCAGGAATGGGTGAATCCCCAAAGTTGAACAGTTTTGGATCAATCATCTCATCAACAGTTTCACTCCCTGAAGAAGGGCTAACTGGGTCTGCTAAGTACAAATGTCCAAGAACAGTCCCTACCGGAATGGTCACTTCTTTCATTGATTCATTTTGCAAGGGCACCAATAACTGACTGTTTTCCATTGCCTCACTTGGCACTATGATGGTTTGTACTAACACTCCAGCCGGAAGCGAAGTCACAGAAGACGCATCTATCATCAGTATGGTTTTTCCAAGAGGCTCTGTCATTTCCACATCACATTTTGCACACCACTCACCTCTGGGCGAGAGACTCAGCGGTTCTGGACCTGGCCACTTCACACATCCAATAGCATCATCCATGTCAAAAGGTATAATAGCTGTTGAACAAGATGGAATATCCTTCTCTAAGGTGGGCTCAATTTTAATCCCCAAGGTATGTGCAATATCTGTCCCTGTTGACTCTTTACATAACTGGGCCAAACGGGTGAACAAACTGGCGTTGGTGCCAATGATCACAGCAGTCTGGTCAGGGCTTGTAGGACCAGGGCAAACCAGTGCCAGAACTGAAAGATTTTCTGAGCCACCCGTGGCTTTCTCTAGGAATTCAATGTTCACTACCACATACCCTATATACGGATAACTGGAGTCACTTAAACCCCATACTGCCAACCCAGAAACAGGATGGATTGGAACCTCAGGTATATATTTTCTGTACCACTTCTCAAAGATTATGGTCACTTGGGACCCACTGTCCAATAAAGCAGAGCATGGCTGTCCATTTACACGCAACTGTACAGTAGAGGGGGGTCCAATCAGTCCTTCTGGAATTTGCCTCCCACCAATTGAACTAACAGCACTCTTTTTCGCTGAACAGGAGGTATTACTCTCTTCTGTTTGTGAGGGCATTTCTTTTTGTCCCCATTTCATTTTCCTGTTTGACCGAATCAATTTTTGAATGACTTTATCCTTATTCTCAGGATTTTGACATCGTGGGGCAATATGCCCTTCCTCTCCACAGTTATGGCAAAAATACTCTTCTGAGTCATTGTACTGCTTTCTTGGACTTACCAGTGGTTTCTTTGGAGTACTGGCATTCAGAGTGAGAGATGAAACCCCATCTTGGTGACAGTTTTTCCCTGTGACTTTCCGTTGTAAGCTCTTCACTTGCTTTTTGAGAACAGCAATTTCTCCTTCCTGTTGAATGTTACTGGCATTTGCTTTAAAACTGGAGGTGGGTTTGTGATCTACCACCGGCTGCGACTGAGTTACCATTGTGGCAAACTGGGACTTTAACTCTTTGATCTCAGCTTTCAAAGTTTGAATCTCTTTATGCTTACCATCCGTATCCACACTTGTACTGATTTTTTGTACCCTTGTGGTCAACTTTGCACGAGAAGCTTCATATTCTTCTTCAGCCCGGATTTCACTTAACAGCTCAAGAAAATTAGGAGGTTTTGCCTTTCTTTCTCGAAGTCTCAAATGAAGCAGCATCATGTCACCACCAACAGTACCTCTCAGCAACTGCTCAACACGTACTCGATCTCGCAAGTCCGCCGGTATGCCACCCCTCTGAACCACTTTGGTTAAGGCACGCTCCAGTCTCCTTAAGAAATCTGACAATTTTTCTCCTACTTGCTGCTGTAACAAACGGAAAGCGAAATACAAGTCATCACCTGACTCGGCAGATCCAAACGCTCGCTCGAGGGCATCCAAGTACTCCTCTGGAGTGACATCAGTGTCAGAATCACGCACAACTTTAACGATTTCTAATGCAGGCCCTCTTAAACTCTCAATGATCCTTTTTTTTTTCTCTTTGACAGGACACTCACTTTCTTCCACCATCAAACATGCTTGTTCCATCCAGTGTTCAAACGGTTCCTCACTTGCAGGGGTAGGTATTGTTCCAGAAAACATCCTCAACCGTCTATAACCTCCTATTTCACTTGAAGTCTTGCCAGTCTTTTCTAACAGATCTCCAACAGCGTGGATAATAGCATCAGGCGAAGAGTTTTCGGACACCGAGGATGAAAACATGGCCTTAATATCATCAACTTTTCTACCTTCACTCTCAAGTAGGGTGTGCACCTTTCTAGCAAAGTCCTCAGAACTAGTATCATCTCCACTTGAGATAACAATTTTCCAAGGTTCTGCTCCAGAAACAGGTAAGACTTCAGGGGGTATTAATTTTGGATCGATTTTCTCTTTACTCTCACAGAGAACAAGGAAACACTTGAAATTATCTCTGAACATCCTACCTCTTACTCGTACGCGGCCCAGGCACTTGATTGTCTGCATTGTCTCTTCAACCTCCGCTATATCCAGATCTTCAGGTATAATAACCATTAATGCATGGTCTTCGTTCAATGCTTCTCCCCTGCACCACCCCCTAAGCTCTTCTCTAAACTGCTGCATTTTGTGTGGTTTTTTTTTCTTTCCCAATTTAAAAAAAAATCAAGGGTTATATTTTTTTTTTTCCCACTGTTAAAGCTAAATAATATCAGGGAAACTATGAGATCCCAGCGGTGCCTCCATTTATGTAGCGCCCTCTCCCTATGATTTAAGCGGGAGGGGCCCTGGGTTAGTTTTTGTTAGATCTCTCTAAATAGCCTCTGAGTATTATTAACTTTATTTCAATAAACCCTTATCTCAATATTGGTGTGCTTGTTAACAGTCTAAAATAACCACAAAGTCTTGTAAGTTAAATGGAAACTTTAAGTAGTTTACTCAAATAAAATAGTCAAATTCAAATAGTAATTGAAAATAAAATAAAAGTTAACCCTTTAAAATTTTACAAGATAATCTTTCCCCCTTTCAAAATTAACAATTCACTGATACAACACGGCATTAATATTCCCTATATAAAGAATAATATATCACTCTGTGCTTTATCAATATAAGTAAACAGTAAATAGTAAATACACAAAAGGCCCAAATATCACCAAAGAAAATATCAACGTGTTGATTCAATACTCAAATCCACGTCTTTGTTGTCTCAACACAAATGTTACTGTTCACATAAACCTCACACAACAGTAATCAAAAACACCCGGGTGTCAGTGTTCAAAACGGTAACAAATAAAATAAATACCCTGTTGCAGGCCTGATACGATGCTGGGGTTCGTTGAGGCACAAAACAGCTTGCCGCTTCGCTCAATGAGCAAACAAACAAAAAGCTGTTTTACCAATGTTAGAGCCGGCTTTCACATGACGCACTGATTGCGGTCCGAAGAACTGACAGCAGATCAGCGAACTCATCCAGCGTTGCCAGAGGAACCACTGAGAATTCCTGGTATCTCAGGGCGCTATCTGGGATGTCTTCTGTAGGTTTGATGAGAGAAGCGACACACGGTAGTTTTCCACCAACGCGGCCTCGCGAGTCTCTCACGTGAGTTTAGCACCGTTTCTTGAGAATCATGCGCTACTCTGTCATTCGATTATCAAAAGGGGAAATTTCTATCCCCACAAGTTCAAACAACATTTAACCAACTTTAAATCAGTTCTCTTATGGACAACCGTACTAGTATGGTATTTTTACTCTTAATCTAGCAAACAGACACGTTTTATCTGCCAGCCATCAGCCCTTCTTCCCAGATCTCCCTCCTAGTCCCGCCCCGCCAGCATTTAACCAATCCCAGCTCTTAACAACAGCAAGTACTTTTAACTAAACACATAATTATACATTTTTCTTCCTTTCCAAACAAAATAATCTTATACATACAATTTAGTGTAAAACAATACACATAAAATATAAATAAAATATTAGAAAATAATATTAAGAGAATATTACCAAACCAAATGAATACCCAAACTAAATGAATAAACTTCAACCGGGCTTCACTTGAATTGGTGCTATTTTAGTGCATTTCTATCTTTATACTGTGGAAGGCTTTGTTTGTAAAATGTTAGTAAAGCATTATATTGTTACCTATTGTTTTGTTTTCTTTCCTAAAATGAAAATAAATGCATTTTGACAGGAAAAGAAGAATACATGGGATACCATTTCAGCAATTTCAAAATCTGCAATTAATTGCGATTAACTACATACATTATGCAATAAATCATGATATAGAAATTTAATTTAAATCGACTGACAACACTACTTTAAAATTACGTTTTTCTCATAGACTGCCATTTTTATCTGAAGTCGCACAAAATTCACCCCAAAACAAAATGCTTAAAAGAACATTGTTGCTGTTGTTGTAGTTGTTTGTTTGTTTATGTTTTGTTTTAATCAGAAAATTATATATTATCAATCGCTATGCTTGGGTGTCTGAGAATTAAAGATCTGTAATCTAGGCAAAGATGGAAGGTACATATTATTTTAAAGTTTGTGGTCACTACATAAATCATATACTTTCATAGTGCATTTTCATAGTTTTGTTGACTTATATTTTAAATGAACATATAGTAATAATGTATGAGCAAATTTTGAAGTGTACGTGAAGTTTGTGTTTGTGTATTTATGTATATGAGGTCATTCTTTATCAGTATTTTGTTAATGGCTATTGGCAGAAGTAATAAAGCAGTTGTGTTTACACCAAGGTTTGACTTACCATAAAAAGTACATTTAAGTGTGTGTGTGCACCCCACAGAGCATTTGAAGCCTTTTCACCCCTTTTACTTCATTCATATATTTATTAATTCATGTTTTGCTCTTCCTTTTACATCAACTGATTCCTCCCTACGATGCAGTCTTCTTCAGACACTTTTCCATCTTTATACACACACACACGCACACACACACGCGCGCGCGCGCGTTGAGTTTCCAGGTTTTATGGGGACTTTCCATAGACATAATTGTTTTCATACTAACCCTAACCCTCACAAAAATCTTTCTGCATTTTTACATTTTCAAAAAACATAATTTAGTATGTTTTATAAGATGTTTTCCTCATGGGGACTGACAATGTCAAACATTTTGGGTTTCAGACACACACACACACACAACAGCATGGCACTTAGGTAAATACTATGGTATATCAATATGGTTCAATCATTCAGTACTTATAGAGTGGTCTCAAGTCTGAGACCACTAGTGAAAATTCAACATTTTTTTTTAGCAAAATTGTATTCAGTTTTCTATGATCAAGTAACTGTTTAAATTATAAAATAAAATAAAAAAGACATTTTGTTGACAAAGTTGTTCAGAAAACTTTTTAGTATTTGGTATGTCCCCATTTTGCTGTCATGCATAAATTCAAGCTGACATGGACTCTAAAAGTTTGTGCAAAAACTGATGGTCATGGTATCCAGCATGATTTGACATGGCTCCAATGAGAATCTTGTGTGCTTTAATAGAGACAAGGAAATCTGACCTTTTGAACAAATGAGTTAACATGGTCAAAGTCTAAAATGTGCTTACATTTTAATTAGTGACCTAGAAATAGTAAAGAATCTTAAGGCATTACTTTACTTTGTTGTGTCTCCAAAATATTTATGTTTATTTTCAGTTTTAAATGTGGTCTCAGACTTTTGGACCAGATCTAATCATCGTATAATGATATTACCATCAATATACCATGATGGTACCACCATTGTAAAGTAAAAAAAATCTTTTTTTATTTTTTAAATTTTTACTATTAGCATTTGCCAATAATGATTAAAGCATGTTGAATACAGTTGGAAGTGTCTAATACAGCCAACTATACATTTTGGAATAAGACATTTTCTCATCACGCCCACATGGCCATGGGCCCCAGCCAATGTTCCAACATCCTGTCACTCACCTGCCAATCCAGAGATCCTGGCACTCAAGAGGCCTAGCTGTGTGTGGTTGAATGTTCAGCGTTGTTCTGCAAAACAAGCAAACAGGCACAAACGTCACTTTTTCACCCCAAACCATTCAAACCCAAAGTGTTGATGCAAATGTTTATTTCAGCACATCTTTAGTCAGCAACTCTCTATTCCCTTTTATTTTTCAGAATGTCTTTTTTCTGCTGTTTTCTTTAAATGACAGCAATTGATTTCCCTGTTCTGTAAGCTTGAAACTCATTTGCTTCCAAAAACATGGTTGAAAAAAAAAAAAAAAAAAGAGTCATCTATGGGCTACATTTATTTCCTAGTCAAAAGACTTTTGTGCATGCCTCTATCTCCCTTCTCTCAGTCTTGTATCCTCTCTCTCTTGCCTTCCCCGCTTTTTTCCCATTCTTTTCTTTGTGTCTGAACTGAGCTCTGACCAGAATACTGATGTCATGGATTTGTGCAGTGCATTTGGACACGCAGAATGACTTTCTGGCCCCTTTTTTCCCACCGCACTGCCAGATCCTTCTACGCTTAGGCTGCTGAGAGAAAGCAGGCCCAATTACCAAAGCAGGGGGGCTTAGTGTGGGCCATGCCACAAAAACACACTAACGCAAAACAGAGCGCGACAAGTTTATTCAGATGAACTGGGCTGAAACTACACTCTGCAATCAAGAGAAGAGCTTACAGAGACCTTAGCCAGGGAGGTTAAGTCATTTAGCTTGATGGCTAATGACAGTGTGGGAACGACCATAGGAATGTATGAGGAAAAAGAGAGAGGGAGAAAGAGGGGAACTGAAGAGATATCTGATCAAATGGAATCAGTGCTCCATCAATCACTGTGATTAAGATTTCAAGCTGTCAGTCATGAAGATTAAACTGGGGGGACTCATGCATATTAATGAAAATGTTTTGGGTGGAATGTGAACATGTGAAGCTGTATTACAGAAGAGGTAAGACTAAAGCATGTGGAGAGGTACACTGCAAAAAATTATTTAAGACAATATTTTTTGTCTTGTTTTCCAGTAAAAATATCTAAACATTCTTAAAATGTGATTTATTTACTTGACAAGCAAACTGGCATAAGATTTTAAGTCTTGTTTTGAGAGAAATCTAATTAAATTAAGTGAACTTTATACTTTAAAACAAGAAAAAAAATCTGCCAATTGGGTAAGAAAAATACACTTGATTACCCTTTGAATTAAGTTTATTTTTCTTACCCCATTGGCAGATTTTTTTTTCTTGTTTTAAAGTATAAAGTTCACTTAATTTAATTAGATTTCTCTCAAAACAAGACTTCTCTTATCTTATGCCAGTTTGCTTGTCAAGTAAATAAATCCCATTATAAGAATATTTAGATATTTTTACTGGAAAACAAGACAAAAATTCTTGTCTTGAAAATAATTTTTTGCAGTGAAAATTCTTGCGCTACCAATCAAGAAACTATTTATGACTACACAAGAAGCATATACTTACACATAACCGAGCGCAAGGAGAGTACAGTAACGATGGTTAACATAAATATTGTCGCACTGTGGTTTAAATGGGTTTCTTTCTTGTATCTAATCTGTCAAAATGACAGACATCATTTGAAATTGTCCATCAATCTTTTTAAAATAAGGAGAATAGTGGAATGATTTAGGTTAACGCAAACTTCAACGAGTCATTTACATAAGATAAACATTGACACGGCAAGTAATGAACAAGTTGACTACTTTTAGGGGCAGTTAGTCGACTTGTAAAAAGGAGTAGTTGTCCAAGCCCTATCACACAGTAAATAAAATGACACAATGATTCATAGTGAAAAAGTAGAGGTCAAACATTTTTTTCTAGGCATGGCTCAAACAGCATCCAATCAGATGTCCTGAAACACAAAGTTGACAATCTGTATGCATTCAGTCAGGTCATCGAAATCCAGTTTGAGTGCTTTTCTCACTGTTGCCGAACCTTGGTCTTTAAGGAGCAAACAGTATCCAAGTAAGATGTCCCAACAACAAAGTTGATAATTGGTATGTTTTCCATCAGGTCATCGAAATTCAACTTAAAGCACTTTCTAACTGTCGCTGAATTGTGTTTTTGAAGGAGTGAACAGCATCCAGGTCATCATAACACCAGTATTTCATTCAATTAAAAGGCCAGTTTGCATCTATTACAGGTTATTGTAGCATTTTTGCCATCTTTATCAGAGTATGGAATATGGAATGTTCTGAACATTATCAGTGTTGATACAATGATATGTGCAAGTGTAATACAGATACAGAGTATATGTAAGATTGTTGATTCCTTGATGGGTTGCTTTATTCAGCAGAGTGACACGGTAAACAAAAAAAAGGAAAAAAAAAGGAGTAAATTATTTTAATGAGTCTGACAGATAGCAGCCTTTATTTGAGCCCACTGTATTTCCAACAGAGAAGATTATAAATCACCCGGTGAGCGACTAGTCGACTTCAGGCTGACATTGTCGACAACGTTAGTTGTAGTTGAGTAGTCTGTGTAACCCCAAGCACAAATTAACTGACAGATTGCTAAAGGGATTGAGGTGAATTAATGAGTGTCTTTGCTACTGTCTTTCTCTTGCACAGTGAGACACATTAATATGACATTGAAAGGAGGTTCAAGCTCAGCCGTCACTCAACATTCTGCCTCCAGCTATGAGCCCACACTGATCCTCTCTTCTTCCTCTTTACAACTCTCCCTCTCTGTCACTGCATCACGTTCTCCTCCTTTTCTCTAATCTTCCACCATCTTCCTCCCCTCCACTCATTCTTACTTATGTATTCCTGGGTATTGTTATGTTTTTCCTCAATTCTGTTATGCAGTGCCTTTTCAATTGTGTAACTATTACATATATAATATGCCTCTGTTGTAATTTAAGGTATTTCTATTTAAGATATACCAGACTTTCAAAAGTATGCTCTGGTCAAGTTCAGGCACTTTATAAACTTTATAACTTATTTATACATACAACGGCAAGAAAATTAACTGCATGCTGAACAAGATTGAACATAACAGGATTTTTCATAGCAAAAATGATGTCACTTCCTGGAGGATAATGTCATTAAGGAACTGGATATTGTGATCAAGTTACTAAATGTTTTTTTTTTTTTTTTTTACTATTTCTACCTTTAAAATTGTGAGTTGAATATTTCATCCAATACATTAAAATATATATGATGAAAATGTACTACATAAAAGGAAAGACACTCCTCCATTCATAATCCCTATTTATTTGTTAATGTGGCTTCTCTATTTAACTACCCCCACCCCCCAAACTCACACACACCCACCCATCTCTCATCTCACTTTGTCTATCTTTTTTGCTCTGTAATTGTCCGAGTACTGAAAAGAGCCCCACGTGGGTAGAAAGTTAGCTACCGTAGATTAAATTAAACGCCATCAAGTAGAAAGCAGACACCAAACACCCAATGCAATATTAAAAGGCTGGCACACTCATGTGTGTGCGTAACCGAGTCACTCTATTCAATCATCCTTCAGCTTTCTTCTCAATTATGTAAAATGGCTGCTCTCCTTACTACAGCTTCAATGACAGCAAACAGGCCGAACCACAGACCCGCTGTCGCCAAGGAGATGGATAGGTGAGAGAAAACTGATACAGAGCCGGCTTTCATCTCCCTCTCTGTCTGTCACCCTTTTCCATGTGTCATGATTTCTGTCATCTGTTTCTTGATCTCTCATTTCTATTTTTGCGGTCCAGGTCTGCAGTGGTGTATTTCAGGCAAACACTTAAATGGAAATGTGATAGCAACCTGAGGAAGATCTATTCCATAACTAAAGAATTTAGACTTAAAGATCAGAAACAAAGGGTTTTGCACTACAGTATATGTTTTATGGAACTCCTTTTTCATGTCTTTACTAAAATTATCATGGAAATCATAATTTCAGCCAAAATACAAGGTTACAGTTATTGTTACTAAAATAAAACTGTGATAACTTGATATAAGAGACCTGTCATTGTAACCATAGTTTCCCCTAAAGGAGACCCCATTTTAATTTATGAAGATTTTACAACATATAAAATAACTGTAGTAACTCTTTTTTTGACAGAAGCTATTCCATAGTAACTCTGTGCATGGTACAATGACTGATAATGGACATACTGTAATAATCTAACATAAATCTTTCCTGTAATAACAGAATTTACAGTTTAGGTCACATAAAACAAAGACACATGATCTTCATGCTACATTCTGTCTCTCATGACCTTCACTAACCGCTGCGATCGAGGATTGACCCAGACGTTACGCTCAGTCACTGCTATTCGTACCATGCAAGAGGTTTATCTCATTACGCGCCCCACCGCTCGCCGTGATTTAGTGTATATACGTTTATTAATATTCCAAGTGAAGCACTTTCAATCACCGCGCAGCTTGTGTCTGCTTCACACCTCTCTAAAGAAGCAATTAATTCCTGTTGCTGCTCAACTTCTCCAACAAGCCATAAATTAATACAATACTTAAAATAATATTGACTCATTTATTCAGGGAGAAGGGGGAAATGCACACGACGAAATCGTGAGTGATTACAATCACATCAGCCACATGGGACCTTTAATATTTTAAAATAGCATGTTTTAGATATAAATATGGTTACCCTGTGCAAAGAAGAATCAAAGAGGGTAAAAAAGATCACATGCACCCTCACATGCAGGGTACAATGGGGCCAAAAGCCATCCTTAAGGTAAATGTTATAGTAGAGCAGAGGAGGGCTGGGACGGGCTGGAACGTTGCATGCCCGGTCCCCAATCAGCCTGATGGGGAGCGCGAGGGATAAAGGTGGCCGGTGACGACAGTTCGAGAGAGAGAGAATTACGGGCAGCAGCCCCATGTTTGTGTGAGTCTTTTTATTTAATTAAATATTATTTATATTGTTAAGCCAGTTCTCGGCTCCTCCTTTCCCTTTAACCCACTTACACTGGTGCCGAAACCCGGGAGGGAGGAGGGATGCCAATCGTAGAGTCCTCGACACTGTCGTCCACCCAGGGGAGCGCCGCTGATATCTGGCGGGGGACAGAGTATTCCAAATGCCCAAATGTGGGGAACGGCAGCAGTCCGCGAGGCAAGGAGTGACGGGACTCCCCGACTGCCTGGAGCGATGGAAGGGGCGGAGGAGTGTCCCCATGTGCCGGCAGAAAAGCGGAGGGGCGTTCTGTCCACTGGGGGTCGGAGGTTTGACTCCGGTCCGCCCGGGTAGGAGCAGTGTAGAGTGATCAGGTACCCTTTGACGACGCATCAGTGAACTGGTGAGTGAGCTTCTCTCTCTCTCTGTCACTGAGTGTTGGCCATTCCCTCACCTATTTAGTTTTTTTTTTTTGCTGTTTTTACACTCCTGTCTCCTCCCAGGTCGAGGAAGGCAGAGATGACCAGCCGGCACCCCCAGAGAGGAGGGGGGAATGTCCATCATTCCGGGGGCTCCCTGGCCTGAGGCAACGCTGGGAGGAGTGTAGAGCAGAGGAGGGCGGGGTCAAAGTAATCATAAAAAGTTTATTTATTTTTATTGAATATTAATGGAGCAATTTTTCTAATTAGATGATGGAGCAATTTTTCTACTTTTCTAATTTTTCTCAAAATTCAATTATTCATTTTATTTTTGGAGAAAGTTGAGAGAGCACAGGAAATGATCAGAATCAATCTTGTATTTCCCGCATGAAAGCCAGTATCTGGAGCATTAACCACAGGGCCATGACTTTGACCTCCCTAACATTTATTAAAAACAATACAGGGTATGATAGTTTCTAATATTGTATCTCCCTCAGTCTGGACAGTAGACTTGTGTGACCTCTGAGGTTTGCATCCATGCTTCCAGACGTAGATTAATAATTTAGATACTCACTGAGCCTGGTAAGACTAGCTGATGACCACTGGTCCATGGGGCAATTTAAAAAAGCAATGGTGAACAACACCATAGCCCTTGACCATAGTCGTACTGCACAATGCTGTGAGTGTGTGTGCTTGAGTGTACGTGCAGTGGTACAGTGGAGGAGTAGAGGTCAGACAGTTGGACAGACAGGTCAAGAAAAGTATATATTATAGCATTTATAAGGATTCTTCACACAAAAAATAAAATTGTGTCATCATTGCTCACCCACATGCTCTTCCAAACCCCATATTGTTTGGCTAAGCAATTACTGTAAAAACATTTAGAGCTGAATGCGTTTTTAAACAACTTAATGTCAGACCGCGACCACCATAGACATTGAGCTTGTTTACATAGACACCAGAAAGCTGTTTATTGAGAGAAAGATGCTTAAAGGAATAGTTCACACAAAAATGAAATTTTGCTGATAATTTTCTCACCCTCAGGCCATCCAAGATGTATCAGAGTTTCTTTCTTCATCAAAACACAAATTAAGATTTTTAGGATTTCATTTCAGGCCTCCTTTAAACAATGCCAGTGAATGTACTCCAATTTTTTTACGGTCCAAAATTCATATTTAGGGTGCATCAAAATGAGGCCTGAAATGAAATCCTAAAAATCTTCAATTCTGTTTTGATGAAGAAAGAAACTCTAATACATCTTGGATGGCCTGAGGGTGAGTAAATTATCAGCAAATTAACATTTTTGGATGGACTATTCTTTAAGGCACGACTTTCTAACGGGACCTGCTTCAAGGATTCCCCTAGCACACTTGAGAGTAAAAACAAATGCGCACTCTTCAAAAATGTATGAGAACGCCACTTATGCGTTTACATGGTCACATGAGTCGCGTTCAGCTGCAGAAGAAAAATGGTGTTTGCATTTATATGGCATTTGGCATTTAAGAATGCCACTTTTTGCAAAAACCATGGAAAAGTTGTTTTCTTAAGTGCATGTCATTGATTCATACTAGTCGCCAAACAAAATGTTTTTTCACTGACAGTAGCTCCCAATCATGAATATATGGTTACAGCCTTGATTAAATGATGTGTGTGTTGCTAACATTATGTAGACGTTCACATTTCAGTAAGTGGTGAGCTCTCTAAGAATAGAAATAAGCATAATATGGCTTTAGACAGAATCTTGGTTTTACCGAACACTTTTAAGGGGGAGGAGAACCCCTGTAAGTCCTGAAATCAATTCAAGGAGAGTTGCAACCTTCAGGCAGCCCAGTTTTAATTCCTTCACTGTTTCTTATTTTTTTCTCTTCTTCCCTTTCTCAGAGTCAATTGATTCCAGAGCCCTTTCAAGCACCCAATTAAACCCTGCTAGTCGAGTCCAGGAGAGCTGGTTTAATAAATGCCAGTATAGGCCAGGCTAGGATTATCTCTCTTCTCTTTCCTTCCATTTCCCTGCCTCTGCTTCTCTATTCCATCCTGTGTAAACTTTAACAAATCATGCTTTAGCCTAAATTGAAATCTATTGATCAATCCATCTTGTAGCCATGAACCAACATAAAACAGAAAGCTAGAACAAGTGAGTGAGAGAGATGGTTTGAAAGAGAGATTGGAAATTAGTTTGGCAAAATCCAATTTCAGGGACATGAAACAAAACTGCCAAATCTTATTTAAAAAGCAGCCCCTATCCTATCAACTCTTACCCTGAGAACAGATGAGAAAGAGGGGAAAACAGATGAGGATAAACGGATAATCTGCAGAGGGTCCTGTGAAGAAATCCCACAAGAGCAATCATCTCAGTGACCTTCAAGTGCCCAACCACACACATACTCAGTGTGCACATGCACACACACAAACCAGCCAATCACTTGTAAGAGTCAGAGTGAGAGAGGAAAACAAGAGAATTCAGTGTGGTGGGGACATTCAATGCAAACAAAAGGTTTTTGCAATTTTTTCATGGTCTATAAGGCTAATCTACAAACAAGCACAGCAACCAGTAAGGCATTCAGACTGATCTCACTCTGAATTCAGCGACCGTAGGTCAAAAGTTCAAATCACTGCCTCCAGTGGCCGAAGCTGGAAGTGTTGTTAAATGTAAGGGCACGTGTGAGCTCCAGTTTCCGGTTGAAATGTCCACAGAGTGGCACCAAAAGCAGGTTGCAAAGCAAGTTGCTTTTAGTTGTAATTGATGTAATACAGTCAATAGGAATGCATATTTTATTAGCTATGCCCTCTAAATCAAACACCAACCCTAAATCTAACCTTCAGTGGAGTCAAAATGTAATCTTAGAGGGAAAATGCAACCTCTGAATCATGCTCATCATTGATTATGTGAATGTGATTACTTCTGGTCTACATGGAATCAGAACCTGTATCTCTGAGGCTGCGTGTGCAACGTGCTACTAGTAGCACCGCAGAAAATGGAGAACACATTTGAATTGATGCAAGGGTGCCTGTTGGGAGATAGAGCTTGTCAGTAACACGGCAACACGGCAATGGGGGGTGATTTCAGGGCACTGGAACATTCTGTAGATTTCCTGTGTGATCATGTTGGGCCAGTAGGAGTGGTGGTGGCATAGTGGGCTAAAGCACAAAATTGGTAAACAGAAGGTTGCCGGTTTGATCCCCACAGCCATCACGATTGTGTCCATGAGAAAGGCACTTAACTTATGTTTGCTCTGGGTGGATTGTCCCTGTAATAAGTGCACTGTATGTCACATTGCATAAAAGCATCTGCCAAATGCTAAAAGGAAATTTATATGCAGTAAAGGAACTTGCATCAGATGCATGGCATCATCATGAAATTACACAAAACAGGCACCCTAAATGTTATACTGCAAACAGATTTCACTTAATAGGTCGGTGTGCTCTTTTTTGGCAAACTTGACCAATTTTGTAACTCAATTATGGAGGATAAACTTAGCAAACATTGCTCAGAACAGCAAACATTTGTACAAGCTAAAATGAATGTGGTTAGAGATAAAAAAACCCCAAGTACTACACTTAAGTATGTATGTCATCGTGCACCATTTGTGCAATGGACATAGATAAAATTACTCAAATTATGTGGCTTGTTGAGGAGATCTGTGCTAGTACTTTTCCAAGCGATCAGACTTATGATTTTCGCCTGGCTGAAAAAATCTCTGACTCAGATTGAAAGTGGGATGCAAGCCATATCTAGGAATCAAACTTGGGGGTGGATTCTTTCTATGCAACCCACCATGCAATGTGCTAAAAACCACACAAAATACATTAGCAACCATATAGCAACACCCTGGCATCATGATGGTGACCTTGGAAGGGCACCACTCACATTTTTTTCAGAAAATGTAAAAGTTTAGTTTAAATTGTGTCACACTATGGATCTATGGAGGACACACTAATCAGACCAAGCAGATCATTAGATTCTCCAACTCTTCAAGCACAGAGGGGTGTAATCAAATTAGCTGCACTGTAAATAATATTGCTGTTTTACACAGTGTACTTTTAAAGAATGACAACCTTCATTTAATGAATGCGGTTCTCAGCGAAGCATTCACGACACGCCATGCAGCAGAAAATTTGAGTGACATTTGAGCATGAAGCATTTTTGATAACTTTCGTCAAGCGCCTGTTTTATTTGGCGAGTTGTCCCGACGCGGTGACAAGGAAACTGTCAATCTTTGCAGAAAAACACTACTGTAATTACCCAAATAATACCACGTGTTCTTAGAACACTAATCCCTGTCAGTCAAATACAGTCACTAAGCCTTCCTTTTTTCACTTTCATATTCAATTTGTTTCTCTTTTATTAAGCACTCACACCTTCTATGTTGTGTTTTATCAGCTTTCCACAGTATTTAACATGCAAGATTTAAAACCTGCTGTGTTTCTTTCACTCCGGGTAATAAATACCACAAGAGCACCAATAAACCTGCTAAATGCTAGCGGAGGTTGTCCAAGAGCCTGAAATTGATTTCACTACACAGAATGGTTTGGAAAATGGGTTCCCAGCGTGCACGAGTATGTGATAGTATCTCTTGGGAAGGTGCTACGAGGTGTTACAAGGCAACCATACATGCTGACAACAATCATTTACAAGCAGACAAGCAACTTGACAGACGCACATTTAGATTTGTCCCCAGGCTCTGCCTTTCTTGTCGTTCTCACATGTAAACAACCACACATTGAAAAACAAGTGTACACACAAGCCTCTGCGAGAGGCATTCTTTTAAACATGATTACATAAGTCATTTACAGCTAAGACATATCAGATATCGTGAATATTTGACAGCTGCCGCAGTTTATATTTACAGGTCCCTGCAGAGGAAATAATATCTCGCTTGCTCTCTTTTTTGGCCACACATTGGATCTCATTTACTAAAAAATGCGTTCTCATGTGTGCACATAATATTTTCGCCAGATTCAGGATAGGTGCAAACAAACTTGATTTTTTTTCTTCTTTGTTGTAATGCTACAACAAATGCTCATACAAAAATGCCCCTATAATGACTTTTTGCCTGCAAATAATTTGGGTTGCCACAGGGCGCTAAGGGAGATTTCTGAATGTCTGATCTGCACCTCAAATAAATTGACAAGCACCATAAATATGATAGTAAAATAGCATAACACGGCTGTTATGCTCAATCCTTTCCTTTGATTGAGCCACGGATGTCGTAATCTCAGTAAATAAAAGAATCTCTACACACACGCACTCGCACTCGCACACACACACACACACACACACACACACACACAAAACAGTGCTTTCGTGATAATAACATGGGAAAAAAATGACATCTTAATGCTATTGGATGTATAAAACAAGGCCATATGGGACTTGTGAAAGGAATCAAGCATTTTAATTACCACAGAAGCATGTCAAGTCTTAGCTATCATGAAAACGCAGAACGAGATGTTTTTGTCTGCAAGCACGCTTCAACGCTCTGATGCGAATCATGAACACAACTTCACGGTAGCTGTAAGATAGCGGATTGCAACAGTCTACTGGCAGATTAATACTATGGAGGATTTGAGTTTAAGAGATTTAATGCCCATTGCAATTAATATGCAATCTATGGGGAGAATAGTTCTTTCAATTAGTCAAACTTCCAGTTAGACTTCATGAAACATTTAATGTTACTTGAACAGGTGCTATTTTAGTGCATTTCTATCTTTATACTGTGGAAGATTTTGTATGGAAAATGTTAATAAACCATTATATTGTTAGATTTTGTTTTGTTTTCTTCCCTAATATGGAAATAAATGCATTTTTACAGAAAAATTATTATTTATAGTGTCAAATTTCAAAATCTGTGATTAATCACAATTAACTACAAAAAATTATGCAATTATTCACGATTAAACATTTTAGTCGACTGACAGGACTACTTAAAACCTATTCACAAAACTGCTAAGAGCAATATTTACTAAGGAAATCCTAAAATAAGAGTTGGCGGAGTTGTCCTTGTTGCTATCAATGATGTCACTTTCATTAGCGCGCTAATGTGATTGGTAGACAGGGAACCCCTTTTTGTCAGCTAAGACAGACAACGATATATACATACATACAGTACATACAGTAGACAGACAGACAGATGATAGATAGAATGATAGATAGAACAATAGATAGATAGAGAGACAGACAAGACAGACAGACCAACCGACCGACAGTCAACAGCATCAAAACACTGGCTAGACCCGCTATTGCTATGATTCCCCATGAATGCCCCCTTTTTTCCTCTGCAGAGAGTACACATCCATGGGAAAACATTCTATGAATTGTAGTGGTGCACAGATCAGGAAATGTGAAAATTTAGATTTTTTTAACATTAAGATCGGCCGATACCGATTTTTTTATTTGAGTACCCTTTGCCACACTTTTGCAAGCTATATGCTGCAGTTATTTGTTTATGCCCCACACAGTAAAACGACATTAACACTTTACAAAAGTTTTCATTTGTTAACATTATTTAACAACATTACTTAATCTTAGTTACAACATATACTATTACATTTTTAAAATCAAAAGTTGTATTAGTTAAATATTAATGCACTATGAACTAACATGATCTAACAATAAACAATTGTATTTATATTAACTAACATTATGATTAATAAATGCTGTAAAAAATATATTGTTCATAGTTTGTTCATAATATCTAATGCATTAACTAATGTTAAAGAAATGAAAATCTTTTTATTAAGTGTTACCAAAATTTAATTTATTGCAAATTGTTAACATTTATTTGTATAGTTCTATTGCCAGTATCAAAAGGTCAATGTGACATGAGAGCATCACACACAGCAGAGATACATTAAAAAATAAGAAAAATATATGCATTACAAGCTCTAAAACTGCTCCAGTGAGATATCATTAATATATATGTTTTGTTTGCTGTCTTTGTCATTTTGTTGCAATTCAAATCACTAATTATTAAGCAAATGTATGAAGACGCGGTGCTGTTATTTAAGTTTAAACAGTTATATCTGTTATTAATGGCATAGCGACCAACATCAGTCTGATTTAATTTGGGATCCTCAATTAAATTGAGATATTGAGAGCACTTGGAGAGTGTGTATGATTGATTGACACAGCGAGCGCTCATGTTGAAGAGAGTAAAGCTAAAAGTGCTCATGATTGCTTAAACAGTCTCTATCACACAACGTCTGATTGTCTTGACTTGCGTTACATCAAGTGCACTCATATTTGTATTTGCATGGTTATTTGTTGTTTCATTTGTTTTTATACCCATCAGCACCCTCTTTATCTTCCTGCTCACTGTGCAATGAGTCAGAATAGCTACCGTAATGACCAGAAAATTGGCAATATAATATTCATACACGTGTAATTCTTATACATTTTTAAAAAACAAAATGGCTTTTCATGTGAATTGCATTATGTCTGAAAGTCATGCATCAAGGTCTGAGAAAGAGTTCATTCATTTGAGTAGCAGCATATGTGTGATTCACTGTGGTAATCAACATTATGCCACAAATACTGTCGATTGAGCTTATGTTGTATTGAACCCAGAATATTCCTTTCAGAATGCAATAATATCCAAACATTACCTAGCCTGTGACATAAAAGACCATTCTGTCCATGACCTTTTTTTTTTCGGCAAAAAGATTCTACAGTGGCATCTGCCTTATGAGACTGCCCTGAGTGTTGAAGAATCTGGATTATTAAATGAGGGAGTGTGTGCCTGGTGTAATTAGCATAATACCAAACCCAAAACCATTAGGTGAGGTTTTGGGCTTAACACACAACCTTTCTTGTACAGCCATTCAGCACTCTCTGCAGACATACTCTTGCTTTCTCTAAAGATGTGCCTTGGCCTCAGAGTAAGCATGCTGAGATCTTTGAGTTTTCTACCTTTTATTTCAGTCTTTGTCCTTTTACCAAGGCCTAGACTACATGTGATCAGCTGCATTATTAATGCATAACCTATCCCAGATCAAGCTATGAAGCACATTTCAGTGTCTATATATACACTCACTAAGCAATTTATTAGGAATATGTAGTCTCTGCTGTTGGAGCCCATCTGCCTCAAGGTTCAAAGTGTTGTGCATTCTGAGATGCGATTTTGCTCACTACAATTGTACAGAGTGGTTATCTGAGTTACCATAGCCTTTCCTGTGAAAATCCCAGGAGATCCGCATTTACAGAAATACTCAAACTAGCCCGTTTGGCACCAACAATCATCTGAGTCCAAATCACGGAGATCACAATTTTCCCCCATTCTGATGGTTGATTTTAAGTTCCTGACCTGTACCTTCATGATTTTATGCATTACACTGCTGCCACACAATTGGTTGATTAGATAATCGCATGTATATGTGAGGGTACAGATCTTCCTAATAAAGTGTGCAGTGAGTGTATATTCCGATGTAAAACCAGGAGTCTGTAAATTCTTTGTGTATGTGTGGTTTGAGTATCCTTAATTTAGAGAAAATTTAAGAGTTCAATTATTGATGAATTATTATTTCTGCATGACAACTTCACTTACAGTTTTATGGTTAGTGAATGAGACCCATTCATTTTCAATTATCTTTCTGTTCTTTTGAAGGCCACTTCAGAGAAAGGGTGAACCTTTAAACATTTAGTATGTCCTTTGGTTCACCTGCCATTGACAAGAATGTACAAGTCTAAAATACTTAGGTCTGCATGCTGTCAAATATGGCCTTCACTGGGAATTACACAACAGCCTTCATATTTAATTCTTCAGTCTACGAGTCAAGTTTACAGTTCAGTTAATTATTTAGATTGGTTCTGTTGGGTGTATATGCTGGCCCTCATTACAATTTGTCTGCACTCGTGTGGGAATCAATGATGAACGGTGCTCAAGCCCAGTTGCATAATTTTTAAATAATGGACCTTCTACTCTTTACTGGTGCATACAGCAGAAGGATTTTTAATGATGACAAATTCAGCAGAACTGCTGTATGCCCATAGCAAAATGAAAATCATGAATTTTATCATGATTTAATAAAATAAATCATAAATGTCTTCTAATAGTTTCTACTCTACAGCAATGAGATTGTAGCGATATTGCAGATTTTAGCTCAAGTCTCCTGCTTAGAAGACAAAAAACACACATCTTACATGTATCTACTCAGATCTCAACAATCTGTATTTAAAAGGAGACCACAATGTCTTAAACAGTGCTCTGATTTTAAAATATTTCCAATATTTGCTAATAAAAGTCAGATATTTCAGTATGTACTCAAAAATTTTTCATAAAATTCTTCCAAAACCAAATTCTTCACGCTGTGCAATTCACATTAATTTTACAGTCCTATATTTTTAATGCGTGTCAACATTTTTCCACTGTGTATCTAGCCGTCTCAGGGTAGAGACTGGGTCAGGAGGTCTAGGAGGCAGCCACCGGGTAGAGACTGGGGCAGCTGGATCAGGGGGACTGGGTCGGGAGGGGCGGGCAGAGCTGCTTTAAGAGGTTTCACTGGGAGGGCAGCCGAAAATCATCTGAGCTGGAGAAGTCTCTGGAAGAGCGGGCAGAACCGCTGGATGAGGAGTCTCTGGGGGAGCGGGCAGAGCCATGGAAGACTCTGAAGGCGGAGCCAGGAGAGGTTTGACAAAGGCAGGTGATGGTATGAGGGGCGAAGCCATGGAAGGCGGAGCCGTGGGAGGCTTCAGGAGAGCTGGAAGTGACTGGGGAATGACCTCCGTGATCGGGAGCACGGGCAGCGCCTGGGGAATGACCTCCTTGGTCAGGAGCACATGCAGTTACTGGGGGATGACCACTGTGGTCGGGAGCATGGGCAGCTACTGGGGAGAAGGTGTACTTTTCCTTCTTTTCCAGACAGATGGGAGAGTAGATTCGGGAACGGGCAAGGCCACAGGCATTGGCTCAGGGACAGTTGAGGCTACAGGCATGAGTGCTGGCCCGTTGGCCGTGGCAGGCGTAGGCACTGGCCCGTTGGCTGTGGCAGGCTTGGAGCAAGGAGCCGTGGATGCAGGTTTTGGCCCATGGTTCCCGCCATAATTCACTGTGAAAGGGGAGCAATTTCCAGAGCCTCCTCAACATTCATCAAGCATCCAGTGAGGATCAGCCAAAGGCATCAGTTCCTTCAGTGCACTATTCAAGACCGGTCCCAAAGAAAACCATCAGAGAGCAGTCTGGATAGTGTGCTAAATTCGCTAGTTCTAAGAACTAGAATTGTAATGAGAACCTTGCTCGAGAAGCAGGATACGGACAGCTGCTAGATCCATATTTGGTCAGTTCTTCTGTAATGAATGGTTGCTGAGATGAGACAGGAGACGTAGGATCTATGTGCAGGCTTTAATTAAAATGATGACTGTCAAAAAAACAAACAGGAACTGACATAGGGATGCAAAACTAGAGGGTATATATACAAACAAGAATTAATGAGGGAATGGAAAACAGGTGAGAAAAATCAGGAACAGATGGCAGTGATGAGGGTAGTGAATGATGGGAAATGTAGTCCGGGGGAAACTTGCAACTTTCTTGTCTGGAAGCTTTGTTTCAAATTTAGAATCAGACATTATTTTCAGCCTCCACAGCCTGGCAAACAAGCCCATTGCTACACATCCAATTTCTTCCGTTCTCCATCTAACTCCTAATTTCATTGGCCTTTTGCTTTGTAGTGATGTATTGGTTCACACTGACCAATCAATGTCGGTCAAATTCAACTTAACTGATAATAGTTAATCATCATTGCCAAATTATTCTCACTTTTTCACTGTTGAGCAATGTATTATGTTCAAAACGAGTTAAGGTCTATTGAGAGAATCCATGGCATGCTGTCGATTTCTACAGAAAATAATTCAATAAGTTGCTAAATTTGAAAAAACAAACAAATTGTGTTCATAGTTATGTACTTACAATAGAAGTCTATGGGACAAGACATTCTATAGGATATAAAAACAGAAATGTGCAGCTCGTATTTTTGTCAAACAAAAATTGTGTTATTTGAGCTGTAGTTGACTAAATTGTCTTTTTGAAGTGGGACCAATATTTAAGGCAGAAGAACAAAATTTTCTGATTATGCTTTACCAACGTTTCTATTATTCACTACGTAAACAGTCCCTTTTTTGGTAACCTTATGGATATTGTGTAAATGTTTCAGAGTTTAGGAACAACAAAATGAACAGAAAAACATAAACAACCCAAACCAAGCATAAATAAAATATAAAGAGCAAACTACAAGCGAGTGTATAAAATAAATGAATAGCTTAATTACAATATATTACGTGAATCTATACTAAATATATTAAAATAGAAGCCCTTTTCTCAATAATAATTCAGATACACAAAGACAGAAATGTCACGCCAAACTGTTACCAAAGATTAATTATTCAAAAATCTATCCTTATTTTAATTTATAGATGTTAAGCCTGACACTTCTTTTATATATCTCACTTCAGCTCCCTGTAGATAAGATTTCTTTTTAAACAATATTTGATAGCATATGCCATGTGACATATGACACCTAATGTCTGATTGCACTGGTTTGAAGAGCTGTTTTTTACATGAAGCACAATAATGTATGTGTTCAAGTGTGTGAAAGAAAGCGGGTGTGTTTAAACCAGTGGTGGTTGGATATGTGATCTGCTGCTCCTGTTTGCATTTATTCATTGTAAATGTCTCACTGAGCGGAGGAAGTTTTTCTCTCACTCACACATACTCTCTCTCTCTCTCTCTCTCTCTCTCTCTCTCTCTCTCTCTCTCTCTCTCTCATTTTTAAGTTTGTTACTCATTGTTACTTTTATCTCTGTCATTCACATGGAAGCCTAATAACCAACAAAATAGCCTCACACACAAATTTTACAAACAATTTGTTTTCTGTTGGAAAAACAGAAATTAAGCAGAGCTCCAATTGACCTAATGGAATTAACCAAAATGTCATAAACTCTTCATAAAGCAGTATTAGGGCAGGCTTATCGGCTTGAGTTTGTAGTTTTATTAGTGGAGCTAAATTGTAGGCATATTGAGAGAAAAGGCCAGGATAGAGGGCCAATAAAGAGGTAGGAAGATAAGCAAAGAGAGGAAAGAGTGAATGCAGTGAAGTGTGAAATGAGCAGTGACTTGACAAGGTGGCTTAAAACCATGACGGAATGAAGAATGGAGGGAAAAAAGAGAGAGAGGGATAGAGAGCTTCAATCTTTAGAGGCTCTTTTTGGCATGATCAAAAATTGTCTTTGTTAAATCAGTAGTATATCACACACAAAAGAGGTATCCATGTTAAGGGAATAGTTCACCCAAAAATGAGTTTCTTTCTTCATCAAAACAGAAATTAAGATTTTTAGAATTTCATTTCAGGACTCCTTTAAACAATGTAAGTGAATGTACATTTTTTGACGGTCCAAAAGGCATATTTAGGGTGCATCAAAATAATCCACATGACTCCAGTGGACAAATAAAGTTTTACTGAACACAAACAATTGATTATTTTTAGAAACAAAAATGTGTGTGATTTCACCTGTACCATTGACCTCACTGTCAAAATTTTGGACCGTCAAAAAATGGAGTACATTCACTTGCATTGTTTAAAGGAGGAGGACTGAAATGAAATTCTAAAAATCTTAATTTGTGATTTGATGAAGCAAGAAACTCAGATACATCTTGGATGGGCTGATGGTCAGTACATTATCTAGAAAAGTTTCATTTTTGGGTGAACTATTACTTTAAGTTGCTTTAAAATTGTATCTCACAATTTATTACACAGCACTCTGGAATACTTAATTGTTATTGGTCAAATATTCTTGTATTATAGGTGCTTTAATATATAATTGACTGTTGTCTTAGGCAACTAATTTTCTACCTAGCTGTGCTAGTTTCATGTCTCTCGTACCACTCCGTGGTCTCTTTCTTCTTTCAGAATATTTTATATTCAAATCAATATGCCCATTTATTTATTTTTTGGGTAAATAGTCATGTAAAAAGAAGGATAATGGACAGTCAGTAGGTCACTATCACAAAACCAACAACTTTAGGGTGGTAAAAGACATGTTACAACTCTTGATCTCCCTATCAGGTTTATTTATTTATATTTCAATATCCATACATTATCCCTTATATTTGTTTAATACATTTCAAGAAATTTTGTAATAAACGGTCATATGCAAGAACTTTGTGTGCATGTCCCAACGGCTGAACTTTTCTAATGGGAAGACTTTGCATACCTTGCAGCTAGGTCTCTCTCTCTGTCTCTCTCACCCTCTCTCTTTCTCACCCTATCTCTCTCACTGCTATACTAAGTGAGTAGGTGTGTACTGAAATACACATGCAAAGACAAGCACATACTATATACAGGTATGCATGCACATCAATATAGCTACTGACTCAGCGGAGGGCAATCCAGTGGAAACGTGAGACAAATGTAGAGAGGAAGCACTCAATAACCCCAAGCCCAACTCTCAGCTTTCTACATGGGTGGAGTGTAGAATCTGTGCTTGTGTTTATAAGAAACTGAGAGTGAGTGAAGCATTGGGGAACTTAGTATGCCTGCGTACCTGTGGTAAGCATAGACTATTTAAACAAACAAGGAACAGACCTTCTATGAGCCCATCTGTGTGTGTGTGTGTGTGTGTGTGTGTGTGTGGTGGCAAAAAGCCAAGTCCTTACTGATGTTTCATTCTGACAACATTTACAATGACCTGCTAATGGCAACCATACTGTTTAGAGTGAGTACAACAGAAACAGAGAGGTAAGATGGGGACAGAACTGGATTCAATTCACTCTCAATAAATGATCCAATTAGGTCAAAAAAGGAAAAAAGCCTGATGCCACAGAACTTTTATGTCTATGTACTGGTGCTTTAAAACCCATAAAACCAATATTCTGACCTGAATAACACAAAAAAGTTTGAACATCAAGAATCTCCAAAGAACTACAAATACTACTTTTTCACCAAGAACCTCTCTCAGAACCAGCCCACTTTTTCACTACCATGAGAGCCAAACAATCATGTAACTAACCATGTTTCTACATAACCTGTCCATAAACAAACATCACACAGTCTATGTCTAAGAGTCTTCTAGACATAATCCTTTTATTTCAGACATAAGTAAAATAAAGTAGTTTAAGTAGCTTTGACATGAAAAATTATATCAACTGAATGAGCACTACACCTGGCACTTCCAGCAATCTAGGTTGTTGTTTAGAAAATGTTAAGTTGAGGTTAAGTTAATGTTAACACGGTCGCAAAGCCAATTTCTCTGGCACAGAACTGCTTTTTCTTCAGTAGAAAAGTCTTGAGGGAACGTCATGTTACCTCCATCAGGAAACGGAGGTTACATACATAACCTAGACATTCCCCGTCTGTCTCTCACTTCTACGTTGTGTCGAAGAAGCGACACTAGGGGTCCAATTTAAATCACGCCATGTGCTGAGCCATGTACGTGTTCTGCTGACACAGGAGTGGGCAGGTATTTTACGTGCAGAGGCGACCAGCTGTGTCAGACTGCACGTACCCTTCCCCAATACCCCAAAAAGTCATCGGGATCCTTCTGGTTACCCTAGGCAGAACAAGGTGACGCTTGCCAACCTCGGAACGGTTGTCTTTTCTCTCGATGTTTCTCGCATAGAGCAAGAACGGCCGGGGCCCTTACACGCATCGAGGGAAGGGGGTCTTACCCAGTTTCCTATTCTTTCAGGGGGAAAAGACCCTGCGGAGACCACCCCTGCCCTGAAGGGGACGTAAGAGTGGTGAATGCATCACATGGGTTTTTCAGGCAGCATGTGGAAATGGCGCAGTCAAGTCAAGTCAATTTTATTTGTATAGCGCCTTTCACAACACACATCGTTTCAAAGCAGCTTTACAGAAGTTCAGCATTAACAGACGATAAAAATGTAATGTCTATAAAGTTGATAAATCATCATCCTTGTGCAGGGCTCCAAACTGCGACTAAAAATGGTCGCATTTGTGACCAAATAAATTTATTTGTGAGTGTAATTTCTGTCAAGGTCGCCATTGGCGACAGTAAAAGTTTACTCCCTTTTGATTTTAAAATTTGCATTACATTTCCCGAGATACATAACAAAAGTTTATATCAAAGAAATAGCGGGGAAAACGGAGTTCATTGCAGGAACTAACAATTTCAAAAAAGAGACTGTTAGAAAACACGGTGACAGTAACAAGCATAAAAATGCACGTGATCACATAATTGCGAAGAATGCTCCACAGACTACACTGTTAGCGAGCTGCGGGACGAAAAGGAATGGATGGAGTTAAAAAAATTTAAAATATTTGGCACCTGTTTTTCCCCCTGTAGGAGCCATTGGCTCCTTAATTGATTTTTTTTTTTTTCGTTTGGAGCCCTGTTGTGGAATTAGATAAGATATGATTCTTTATCGTGTTTAAAAATAATTAAATAATAATTGTATTAATAACCCCAGTGAGCAAGCCGAAGGCGACTGTGGCAAGGAACACAAAACTCCAAAAGATGATTGTTAATGGAGAAAAATAACCTTGGGAGAAACCAGGCAGTGATAGATCCAACCTCGTTGGAGGGCAGCTGGAACTGCCTAAGGGAGATGCAGTTCCACTCGTAAGGGGACCGTACCGCGGATAATACACACAGGGGGAGACCACGTAGGAGTCCTGCCCTGTGGAGCACCTATTTCAGTACAGGGTAGATTAAGTACCTGAAGTGGATTGGGTCGGCGAGTTCCTCCGCTGAACTGCAGACCCAAAGGGCTAGGGAGAAATCATCCAGGGATCCGAATGAGTGGGATCTCCTGGGAGAGAAAGTGCACAGTTTTACCTAGTCTGAGGGAAAAGGCGCCAGGTGCAAGCGATCGACCCGGCCAGACCATCAGCGTGTTACCGAGTTCTTCCGGCTCGGACCTGAGAAAACACGGGACGATACCTACTCAACCCAGAGATTGTAGAATCTCGCAAAGGTATTAGGTGTTGCCCAACCCACTGCTCTACATATGTCTGCCAGGGAGGTGCCCCTGGCTAGTGCCCATGAGGACGCAACACTCCTTGTTGAGTGTGATCAGACCCGTGGGGGGGACACGACCTGGGTGTGATAGGCCAATGAAATGGCGTCCATGACCCAGTGGGAAAGCCTCTTTTTGGAGACAGAGTTCCCTTTCCGCTGTCCACAAAAGCAGACAAAGAGCTGCTCAGAACATCTAAAGTTCTGCGTGTAGGTACTCAGAGCACGTACCGGACACAGCAACGAAGGGGCTGGGTCTGCCTCCTCCCGGGGCAGCACTAGCAGGTTCACTACCTGGTCTCCAAAAGGCATGGTAGGAACTTTGGGCACGTAGCCCAGTCACGGCCTTAGGATCACATATGTGTCTGCGGACCGAACTCCAGGCAAGTGTCGCTTGTAGGTCTCTGACCCTCTTGATGGAGGTGAGCGCGATCAGCAGGGCCGTCTTTAGAGAGAGGGCCCTGAGTCTGACTGATTCTAGCAGCTTGAAGGGAGGTCTCTGGAGGCCCGTGAGGACCACTGAGAGATCCCAAGAGGGGAACAAGCTTGGCCGGGAGGGATTCAACCTCCGGGCACCTCTTAGGAATCTGATAATTAAGTCGTGCTTACCCAAAGACTTACTGGACCGACTGGGGGTGACGCCTCCACTCTCCGCTGGGCAAGTGTTGTCGTGTCAGCGCGTCCGCTATCACATTGAGGTTGCCGGGGACCTGAGTCGCTGCTGGCTCCAAAGGAGGAGACGACGGGCGAGTCGTGACATGTGGCGGGAGCGTATGCCGCCTTGGTGATTTATGTACGCTACCACGGTGGTGCTGTCTGACCTGACTAGGATAAGTTTGTCCTGAGCTAATGGGAGGAACTCCTACAGGGCAAGGAAACAACCTCTACAACAACTCTAAGCAATTGATATGCCAGCACACGTCGCCCCAACCCAATCTGGAGGTGTCGTCATGACCAAAAGGTGTCAGGACACCTGCTCCAAGGGTACTCCTGCCCGTAGAAAGCAGAGGTCTGTCCAGGGTTTGAATGTTTAGCACAGTGCGTGCCGCAGCACCATGCTCGCCTCGGGACACGAGTCTGAAGCCAGTGCTTAAGCAGTCTCATATGCATCAACCCCAGTGGCGCAACCGACGTGGAGGATGCCATATGCCCCAGGAGCCTCTGGAAGAGTTTTAAAGGGACCGTTGTGCCTGGTCTGAAAGTGGCGAGGCATCTCAGCACCGACTGCACACACTCATTGGTGAGGCGTGCTGACATTGAGACTGAGTCTGACTCCATGCCGAGAAAAGAGATGCTCTGAACCGGGGCGAGTTAGCTCTTTTCCCAGTTGACCTGAAGCCCCAGGCGGCTGAGGTGCCTGAGCATCTGGTCTCTGTGAGCACATAGTAGCTCTCGTGAGTGGGCCAGAATAAGCAAGTCGTCGAGGTAATTGAGTATGCGAATGCCGGCTTCTCGGTGCAGGGCAAGAGCTGCCTCTGCAACTTTCGTGAAGATGCGAGGGGTCAGAGACATGCTGAAGGGGAGGACTTTGTACTGATACGCCTGGCCGTCGAATGCAAACCGTAGAAAGGGTCGGTGTCGAGGCAGAATTGAGACGTGGAAGTACGTGTCCTTCAGGTCTACCGCTGCGAACCAATCTAGATGCCGGATGCAAGTTAAGATGTGTTTATGCATGAGCATTTTGAACGGGAGTTTGAGCAAAGCCCAGTTGAAAACTCGCAGGTCTAAGATTGGTCGTAAGCCGCCGCCTTTCTTGGGTACAACGAAGTAAGGGCTGTAGAAACCCTTCTTCATTTCGGTTGGAGAGCCAAGCTCTATCGCGTCTGAGTAAAAGAGTAGCGATTTCCATGCGCAGGGATTTGGCATGTTCGCCGTATACTGCATTAAAGTGGGCGCCCGCGAAGGGGGGCGGGGGCCTGGCAAACTGAATTGCATAACCGAGTCGAATTGTCCGGGCCAGCCAGCGTAACGGGTTGGGAAGTGAAAGCCACGCATCCAAGCTCCGTGCTAGGGGCACCAAGGGGATGGCTATTTTTGACGTACCCAGCAGGGTAATCTAGACTCGTCGGAACCGGCCGGCCGGGGAACAGTCGTGGGGCTGAAGGCAGAGGGTCCGCGTCCAGCATGCCGAGACTGTAGAGGTCTGGCGGCAGGGTGCCGTGAGAACGGCATTTGCGGGCCAGATGACCCAGAGACAAAGGAAATAGCTCTGTTATTGAGAATGTGGGTAACGCAGCCCCATGAAGGGGGGGGGGGGGGGCAAATTAAATAAATCCAACAAAAGATTCTCCTCCCGGCCCTCCACCGGTGAACGGAGTGGTCTTACCAGCTCCGGAGCTAACATCTCGGGCTCTGTGTTGAGCATCTCAGGAGCGCCTGGGAGCCTTATGGGTCCTGGAGGGGGTCCTTGAGATGGGGGGCGTTTGCTTCCTGTGGGGTGCTCGATGCTAGGGCTGAGAGCTGGGCCTGGGTTGAGGCAGAGCAGGGTGCTTTTTAGCCGCAGGAGGACGCCCTCAGCGGGCAGACGGGGCATGGCCCATTGTGGCAGGCTTGCGGCAGTGCAGGATGTGAGATATGGCCTCCATCTGCTTCTTCACTGCGGAGAACTGCTAGGCAAAGTCCTCGACTTTGAGGCCGAACTGGGAGACAGGGGTGTTGAGAAAACGAGCCTTTTCGGTCTCACGCATCTCGATCAAGTTCAGCCACAGATGACATTCCTGGACCACGATCGTGGCCATCGCCTGCCCGAGTGACTGCGGCACATCAGGATCAGGGCTACCCCTGTGCAGATCTTTGAGTGCCTTGGCCTGGTGGAATTGCAGGAGGGCCATGGCATGCAGGGCGGAAGCAGCATGTCCGGTGGCACTGTAGGCTTTCACAGTCAGCGAAGATGTTGTCCTACAGGCCTTGGAGGGGAACGCAGGGCGACCGGGTGGGGGTGAGGCTGTGAGCGGCGCCCAGACCCCAGGAACCAGTCATCCAACCACGATGGCTGTGGGGAGGACGGAGGGTTCCAGTCCAAGCCCACACTGGCGTGTCGGCCATCTGGGCGTCAGCCTCAACCTGGGCATGCTGGCCCGAAGGCGGCAGCCATGGGGAGTCATCCGCATCAGACGCCACGCTCTCCGATGCAGCGGCAAGAGCACGTCGAGCTCTAGAGGTTAAGCAGGCTGGCTGTGAGGCGAGCCGCTGTTGCCTCGAGCACGGACGGGAGTCAACGAGCGTGCTGGGCGGCGGGTGGTCTGAGGGGGCGTACCCGGTAGAGCTGCACACACATTGCCATCCCCAGATCGCCTCCATGCCAGTCGCATCGTCCTCAATCCTGTGGGAAGGAGCAGCAATGCGGGGGGCGGCTGGAGTGGCGTGCTTTCTATTGAAAGCAAGCTGCGACAGCAACGTTGCCGTGGTCATGCCCTCGCATTGAGAGCATGAACCATCCACAAACGCTGCCTCGGTGTGATCACTGCCCAGACAATGCCTATGGCCGTCTGAAGCGGCGAGCACTCTACCGCATCCAGGAACTACACAGGGGCAGAATGGCATCTTTACAAAGACGCGTCCTGAAAAGGACGTTCAACGCCACTGTGTATTGCTCTAATAGAGGAAAATACTCTTTTATAAGATATATCACTTTTAATACACTTTTTTGCTCTTGCACTGTCAAAGTGCCCAGGGGCAAGCTGCACTGCCGTGCAGGGAAGGAGAATGCCGCTGTAGTGCGCCGTAGATCCAACAGCAGAGAGCGTCAGTGGAACAGGAACGGGTGTGTGACTCGCAGCTCATTGCAGTACAACCATCGACTCCGAAGAAAATTTCTGAATGAACTCGACATTTTGCAAATACTGTCTGCCAACTTCTCATTGGCCTTTTTTCATGCATCAGAGGCATATTCGGTGCTCAAGAGAGACTCCTAGTGTCCCTTCTTCGACACAACATCGAAGTGAGCGACAGACGGGAAACCACAGTTTAACCATGGAATTTGTAGTAAAACCATAGTAGCCACAATTATCAACAATGTTACTGCAATATTACTATGTTAAAACCATGGTTTCAGCAAAAAAACAAACATGGTTACTACCAAAGACTGTTTAGCCCAAGGCAACTTGTATTAAAATTAATGAGAGAAATTGGAATGGCCAATATGGTGTATGTACAAAAGGAAGTGCAGAGTCAATTCCTTTTAGATACAGACATCACCTATCAATCAACTCCAGAATGTGTATGCATATTAACTAAACCAGGAATATTTTAACATGATCTGAGGTAAAGAATCACAATTTATGATACCATTGTTGTCAGATTTTACTGCTGATTTCAATTACGTTCGTAATCTTGACCAATCGTTTTGGATATTTTTGGTCCTTCCCCATTCAAGAAGATAGGAGCTGTAGTTTCATAGCGCTTATATGCATAGAGAATAGCTTCCCGGGAGCATTCCTAGGGTGTCTGCTGATTGGACTGACTTGCCTTGAAAGGGAGATTGGTTACTACAATATTAGTAGTTATTATAGGTTTCATTTTCATAAGGGTTAATCAAATAGGGTGACATTAATTTGAACAGAAATGTGTATACTAATAACACTAGAAAAAACTTTATTGGGTTGAGATCTGGTGACTGTGGGGGCCATTTTAGTACAGTGAACTCATTGTCATGTTCAAGAAACCAGTTTGAAATGATTCGAGCTTTGTGACATGGTGCATTATCCTGCAGGAAGTAGCCATCAGAGGATGGGTACATGGTGGCCATAAAGGGATGGACATGGTCAGAAACAATGCTCAGGTAGGCCGTGGCATTTAAACGATGCCCAATTGGCACTAAGGGGCCTAAAGTGTGCCAAGAAAACATCCCCCACACCATTACACCACCACCACCAGCCTGCACAGTGGTAACAAGGCATGATGGATCCATGTTCTCATTCTGTTTACGCCAAACTCTGACTCTACCATCTGAATGTCTCAACAGAAATCGAGACTCATCAGACCAGGCAACATTTTTCCAGTCTTCAACTGTCCAATGAGCTCTTGCAAATTGTAGCCTCTTTTTCCTATTTGTAGTGGAGATGAGTGGTACCTGGTGGGGTCTTCTGCTGTTGTAGCCCATCCGTCTCAAGGTTGTGCGTGTTGTGGCTTCACAAATGCTTTGCTGCATACCTCGGTTGTAACGAGTGTTTTTTTCAGTCAAAGTTGCTCTTCTATCAGCTTGAATCAGTCGGCCCATTCTCCTCTGACCTCTAGCATCAACAAGGCATTTTCGCCCACAGGACTGCCGCATACTGGATGTTTTTCCCTTTTCACACCATTCTTTGTAAACCCTAGAAATGGTTGTGCATGAAAATCCCAGTAACTGAGCAGATTGTGAAATACTCAGACCGGCCCGTCTGGCACCAACAACCATGCCACGCTCAAAATTGCTTAAATCACCTTTCTTTCCCATTCTGACATTCAGTTTGGAGTTCAGGAGATTGTCTTGACCAGGACCACACCCCTAAATGCATTGAAGCAACTGCCATGTGATTGGTTGATTAGATAATTGCATTAATGAGAAATTGAACAGGTGTTCCTAATAATCCTTTAGGTGAGTGTATATATATATATATATATATATATATATATATATATATATACACATATATATATACATATATACACATACACACAGTATCTCACAAAAGTAAAAACACTGAAGAAATGACACTTTGCTGCAATGTAAAGTAGTGAGTGTACAGCTTGTATAACAGTGCACATTTGCTGTCCCCTCAAAATAACTCAACACACAGCCATTAATGTCTAAACCTCTGGCAACAAAAGTGAGTACAACCCTGTCATTTGAAAAGTGTAATTTCTTCAGTGTTGTCACATGAAAATAAATAATCAAATATTTACAAAAATGTGAGGGGTGTACTCACTTTTGTGAGATACTGTGTGTGTGTGTGTGTGTATGTAATATATATATATATATATATATATAAGCCAATAGAAAAGCAAGTTATTGTGATCATTATGTATATCTAGATACATTACAACTTAAGTTAATATGGTGTTCTGGTATTTTTTTGTGGTAATTACAGTTATTACATGTTAATAATACATACTTGATAGCAGTGTCATACAGCATTACAGAAAAATTTTTAATATCGTGCAAAAGTTAATTTATTTCAGTAATTCAAGTTAAAAGGTGAAACTAATATATTATATAGACTCATTACATACAAAGTTAGATATTTCAAGCCTTTATTTGTTATAATTTTGATAATTATGGCTTACAGCTTAAGAAAACCCCAAATTCAAAATTAGATTATTGTGAAAAGGTTTTCAAGCTTGGAATATCTAACTTTGTATGTAATGAGTCTATATAATATATTAGTTTCACCTTTTAATTTGAATTACTGAAATAAATGAACATTTGCACGATACTCTAATTTTTTTCTTGACTTACTGTTACTACCGAATCTATTGAACAGTAGATTGAATTCTGCCCTTAATGTTTCTGGGCTCAATATTTGCACTAATTCACTGTTCCATATAAAAGATGTTCTCATTTATTAAACGTGTTCCTTGAGGTTTCAAAGTTATATTTTTAAAGAAGCGATGATCAAATGTTATCATAACATGCAGTATTGTTTTGAACTTTCTTGTTAATTAAATTTAATTATATGATTGAGATACAGTATAAATTGGTCAGAGGATTAAAAAAAAAAGCCAATTGAAACCTGAATAAAATTTATTGACATATCTTTCTTTTTATTTTGTGAATATCAATCATTATTGATCAAAACGTCAGGTGGTGCGACCGGTCATGGTCAGGTGGTGCAACCAGCAAATTTACATTTAAATGTATCAATTCCCACTGCAATTGCAAAATGAAGTAAGAAATATAACTGTAAACCTTTATATAACATATACAAATCATTTTTACAGTTAAAAACAAAACATAAAAAGTCCTTATGGAAAAATGGGTGTTTGAACACACAGAAAAGCAGCCATTTATATGATTTGGAATAAAAGGGCAATAAATAAAGAAATAAAAAGGGAATTTATCATGTGATATACATTTTAGACACTGCAATGATTCATATTTACAAGTCTCAGTAGTGTTAAGTACATTAAATGTATATTATTTTAAATTAATATATGGTCGCACCACCTGACATTTTCTGGGTGGTAAAATCAGAAATCTTGTTTAATAATCAATTAATGCTGCCTAAAATGCTGTAAAACCAATATGAATCAACACCATACATTTTTTTGGACATAAAAATGCATTTTAAAACTGTTTTGCTTAAAATATTTATTTTTTTCATCTTGAAAATCTTATTTGTCATTGACCCGTATATATATATATATATATATATATATATATATATATATATATATATATATATGTGTGTGTGTGTGAATAGCAATATAGTGAGAAACAGTGGCAATTAACTAAATATTTTAAGGCTACACGGGGCTCAAGTAAATCAGTGAATCATTTACATAAACCATCCATACTAACCAACTCACTAAAATTTGTTAATTATAAGTGAATTATTGACTGCTTGAAAGAAGAATTTCACTTAAATTATTTGGATTCCCCAGCACTTCAAAGTGAGAGAGGACAGCTTAGGTGAGCATGTTTGATTTCTCCCACGGGTCATTACTGCATTCACAATACAATGTAACAAATGTAGCATTTAGTGGCGCTACAGCACTACTTGTTGGAAAATGTAGCTAGTTACTGGAAAAGCTAGACAATTGTGAAAATAGCTGAGCTACTGTTAAACCACTGAAGAATGCATTTAACTTTAGTAACATTGCTACTTTTAGTTAATTACACTAATAAAATCCTACAAAAGAGGCATTTAAGAACCTTTATTCTTTAGGGGTGTCTCCTTTCCAAGATATACTCAGAATTTGCAATATTTGGTGTTTAGTGTACAATATAAATCTAACTCAGTGAAAGAAACTTCAGTTTATTTCAAATGTATAAAAAAAAAAAAAATAGTTCAAACTGCAGCTCTCGACATATGCATTAATTTCCTTTTAACAACCTGGGGACAGCACCATATGACATCATATGTTATGGCTGGAGAGCAGGTTGAGAGTCTAGCAATCGGACTGCCCGCAGAGCACCAAAACAAAAATCCTCCACAAGATCTTCCAGGAAACATGACTATTACACACGCACACACACCCAAGAACTCCTGCTGTGGAGCAAACAGCGTTAAAAGGGTGAAGAGCTTCTGAATACAGAGTTCTAGTTAACTGCTGTGCACTTCAATTCCAAAACAAGACTATAGTGAGGAAAGAGAAAAGAAGGGGCATGTCCCCCCCTCCACACTTTGTGTATACACAATAAAGCCCACTAAAACTTCTGTTTCATAAAACCAAGGGAATTGTCTCCCTTTTCGGAAGTTGATATCCGGGATCAAGGTCGATCTGTTCCAACTGAGCGACCCAGAGAACTGGTAGCAAGTTGGGCCGGCCCTACATTTAAAAGGAGTGTTTAGACTTTGTTGCTAATGTTTTAAACCTTCAACTGGTATTGCTCGCATTGATGATAAGATTGGTTGAATATTGTATACTATGTTATATAATAATATGTCACACTGACAGAATATTTTAAGTAAGCCTATATTTTCATGTTCAGCTGTTCAAGATCTGATTGCATTACAAGCTTTATCTATACTTCTTTTAAGTTAATGATTTTGAGTTTTTATTATATACAGTATTTCATAAAGCCAGAAATAAATTTGTCACCCCAACAACTGTTGTCCTATTTCATAAGCTGCTGATTAAAATATATGCTTTACAGCTTTCCTGCAATAACTGGCACACATGTGTAAAGCAAAAATAAACAATAAACATCCTATAATGCTAAGCAATGGTTAACAAAATATATTACTACATTATAGAACAACAGCTATGGCAGTCATAAAGAATTCACACAAATGTTTGTCAGAAATGAATTCAAATCAAGAAAACAAAAAGAGATATCGGTTAAATCTCTGGGTATTAAAATAATATATATTTAAATTGTTTTCCAAGGAATCTTACTGGATGACAATATACACTGATGAGCCAAAACATTGACCACCTGCCTAATACGCTGTTGTTCCTCCATGTGCCGCCAAAACAGCACAGACTCTACGAGGCATTGAATCTACAAGACCCCTGAAGGTGTCCTGTGGTATCTGGCACCAAGACATTAGCACCAGATGCTTCAATCCTGTAAGCTATGAGGTGGAGCTGCCGTGGATCAGACTTGTTGGTCGTGCACATCTCACAGATGCTCAAAAGGATTGAGAGATGGGGAATTTGGAGGCCAGGGCAACACCATGAACTCTTCATCATGTTCCTCAAACTATTCCCAAACAATGTGTGTGTATGGCAGAGCACATTATCCTGCTGAAAGAGGCCACTGCCATCAGGGAATACCATTGCTATTAAGTGGTGTTCCTGGTCAGAAAAGAGGGTTAGGAAGGTGGCATGAGTCAAATTGACGTCCACATGAATGGCTTGACTCAATGTTTCCCAGCAGAACATTGCTCAGAGCATCACACTCCCTCCACTGGCTTGCCATCTTCCCACAGTGAATCTGGGTGCCATCACTTCCCCAGGGAAATGGCACACATGTCCACATGATGTATAAGAAAATGGGACTCTTCGGACCAGGTGACCTTCTTCCACTGCTCCAAGGTCCAGTTCCGACACTTGCGTGTCTATTGTAGGTGCTTTCGATGGTGGACAGGGGTCATCATTGACCTGTGACTGTGACCTGTGACATGGCACTCTGACTGGTCTGGAGCTACGCAGCAGGGTGTGACGCACTTAGGGATGCAGCGAATATATGGTTTTTCTATTAACTATGATTAAAAATGTAATTGTTAATTTAACCGTAAGAATTTGGAATCCATGATTATAACCCGGGAAATTCTTTATTTAGACGTGGCAAAAATATTACATATAATGTATAAATATATTATATAAAAGAGATTTCATACGATTTTGTAAGCCTAAATGTGAAAACTCTTGTGCCTGTATTGGTACTGGAGCTGTTGCTCTGGTTATGGATGGTGGCTGTGTGGCGCTTTAATGGCCAGGTGTTGTGGACTGAATGTGAACTTTCAATTCACATGAAACTGAAGCTTAAACACATGAATTCCAAAATATAACAGATGAATTTGATTCAACTTACAGTTGAAGTCAGAAGTTCACATACACATTAGCCAAATACATTTCAACTCAGTTTTTCACAATTCCTGACATTTAATCATAGAAAACGTCTCGGGTTACTTAAGTGGAATGAACATTCAAACTGTAGAATCTAATGAATGTGTGCGGAGAGGACCAGCCTGCCGCATCACAAGCATGCTGCAGAGGGACCCCTCTGGCCAAGGCTTCAGAGGAGGAGACCCCTCTGGTAGAGTGAGCCCTGATGCCTACAGGCGTATATTGTCAATATATTGTCAAATCTCACCCAGATTTGTTCCACTACCTCGGGGTGGAGTTTACACTCCCCCATCTGTATTTTCTGTCTGGACAGTAAATCTGCTCCCACATATGGGCATCCAGGGATATAAACTGCCCTGAGTGACAGGAGCTTTCCCTGGGTTCCAAGGAGAATCTGACGTGCCAGAAATTCAGCTGACGTGAACGTGGACCTGCTTGATGGTTTATGTAAGAGACTACCACTGTATTGTCCACCCGCACCAAGACATGGCAGCCTCTGGAGGAAGTATTTCAGGGCCAGAAATACAGCCATCAACTCGAGACAGTTAATGTGACAATTGAGTGGCCCTCCCATTCCCCTTGAGCTGGACGACCACTTAAGGCTGCTACCCAGCCCGTCAGGGAGGCGTCTGTCGTTAGCAGCCTGTGACGACAAGACGCACCTAGAGTGAGACCCAAGATAAGAAACCAGGGTCTGAACCACATAGAAAGGGAACGAAGCCTGCATTGCGTAACACGTATTTGCCTTAAGGGACTGGCCCTTGGATGAGACCCCCTGGCTTTTAGCCACAGCTGGAACGGTCTCATGTGCAGAAGGCACAAAGGGATCACCGTGGACGCAGATGCCATGAGACCTAGTATTAATTGATACTGACGAGCAGTGCAACCTTGACCTAGCTTGACTTTGCAGAAGACAATTGTGCCCACATCATGATTGAAGTCCATATAACTCCCAGATAGGTAATTCCCTGGGTGGGAGAGAGAATGCTCTTTTGACGTTGAGTCTCAGACCCAGAGAAACCAGATGAGCTAAGACGATATCCCTGTGCTGAATTGCCAGTTCTTGGAACTGCGCTAGTATCAGCCAGTCGTCTATGTAATTCAGAATGCGGATACCCCAGAGTCGCAAAGGAGTAATGCGGGGTAATAGAGCTAGGCCGAATGGAAGAACCCGATACTGGAAGGCTTCGCCCCCGAAAGCAAACCTCAGGAACTTCCTGTGCTGTGGCAGAATTTCTATATGAAAATATGGGTCCATGAGATCGATTGTGACCAGCCAAAACATTGGGCTTGTGACATGACCGTCTTGATAGTTAGCATTTTGAACTTGAACACCCTGACTGAGCAGTTCAAACCTCGATATCGGACGCAACCCCCCCACCCTTCTTGGGGACCAGGAAGTATTTGCTGTAATAGCCTGTCTCGTTCTCTGAGATGGGTATTAATTTCGACACTTCCTGTTGAGGGGATGTCAAGTGTTCCGCGTCCTGGAATAAGGCAGGAAGCAGCGGTACACCCAATTTTTTGTTGGAAGCCTCTGCCTCCCGAAACACCAGAGGCGGCGGGAAAGGAGAGGATTCGTGGGGTACCAGGAGGGGCAAGTGGATAGTACACACGCACCCCGTCCCGAGGGGAGCCACCCCCAGAGGGCTGGGCGCAAGACCGTCAGGGCTTTTTTCTTTTAGAAATTACTCCCCTGAGGTCTTGCTTTGGGGGCTGTCGAGGGCGACGAGCCTTTCCCCAGTCTTTATGAGGGGGAGCACGACTCGCCACGCTCTGCTTCTGAGCCTCCCTTCTAGCAGGACCGGGGCGGGACTTGGTGGCTGATGGCCCCGCCCCCTGAGTGCGGCGAGGAAAAAACTGCCCAAATGCTTCCTCGTGTTCTTCGCCTCCTGGAACCTGGAGATAACCGTATTCATCGCGTATCTGAATTGTCCAGAAGGCAAAACCGGGGCATCAAGGAGGAAAGCTTTATCTTTGTCCTTGATGTCCGATAGTTTGAGCCATTGGTGTCTTTCCATGCTGACCAAAGCGGACATAGACCGGCCAATGGCACGGGCTGTCTGCTTGGTCGCACGGAGTGATAGGTCTGTGGCTCGAACAAGTTCAGAGAACGCTTCTTCGTCGAGAGTGGTACCTGCACTCAGGTTCTTCAGCAGATCACCCTGGTATGCCTGTAATGCCGCTATAGTGTGCGAAGCAGCACCAGCCTGACCCGCTGCCTGATAAGCCCTCCCTACTAGCATGGAGGTGGTCCTGCACGGCTTCGTGGGGAGAGAGGGTTTTTTCAGCGATGATGCCGAACCCGGCGAAAGATAACCCACAAGTGTCTCCTCTACCGGCGGCATCATCGAATACCCTCGTGTCTCTGCACCCATGATAGTCGAATATATTGACATCGAGGGCACATGGACACGGGAAGTACAAGGCTTTTTTTGGAAGATAAAGCAAAAAGGTTCACTGCGCACTGCCTATTCTAACTCCTAACAGAGGAAATAAAGTTTGACAGGCTCATGATAGCACACAAACACAGAGTGATCTGAAGACAAAAGATCTGATGATGTTCCGGTGACGCATCTATTTATAACCCTGCCCCAGGTACATCCAATGATTACACCGGCAGAGGTTATAATTTCCGTTCAATGTTCATTGACGTGTTGCACACCTATTCACAGCTGGTCACAACTATAAGATGTTCCCAAAGCGATTTTCTCAGCGCAGCGTCATTAGTGAAGCTTTTTGTAAAGGGAACTTTCCCTGTCTTAGGTCAGTTAGGATCACTACTTTATTTTAAGAATATGAAATTTCAGAATAATAGGAGAGATAATGATTTATTTCACCTTATATTTCTTTCATCACATTCCCAGTGGTTCAGAAACTTACATGCACTTTGTTAGTATTTGGTAGCATTGCCTTTACATTGTTTAACTTGGCCAACTTTGAGTAGCCTTCCACAATCTTCTCACAATAAGTTGCTGGAATTTTAGCACATTCCTCCAGACAGAACTAGTGTAAGAGTCAGGTTTGTAGGCCTCCTTGCTCGCGCACGCTTTTTCAGTTCTGCCCACAAATTTTCAATCGGACTGAGGTCAGTGCTTTGTGATGGCCACTGCAATACCTTGACTTTGTTGTCGTTAAGCCATTTTGCCACAAATTTGGAAGTATGTTTGGGGTCATTGTCCATTTGGAAGACCTATTTCCGACCGAGCTTTAACTTCCTGGCTGATGTCTTGCGATATATCCACAAACTTTTCCTTCCTCATGATGCCATCTATTTTGTGATGTGCACCTGTCTCTCCTGCTGCAAAGCATCCCCACAACATGATGCTGCCACCCCCATGCTTCATGGTTGGGATGGTGTTCTTCGGCTTGTAAGCCTCATCAGTTTTCCTCCAAACATAACATTTGTCATTATGGCCAAACAGTTAAAAATGTATTTAATCAGACCAGAGGACATTTATCCCCAGATATTTGTCCCCATGTGCACTTGCAAACTGTAGTCTGGCTTTTTTTATGGCAGTTTTGGAGCAGTGGCTTCTTCTTTGTTGAGCAGCCTTTCAGGATATTTTGATGTAGGCCTCGTTTTACTGTGGATATAGATACTTGTATACCTGTTTCCTCCAGTATCTTCACAAGGTCCTTTGCTGTTGTTCTGGGATTGATTTGCACTTTTCACACCAGACTACGTTCATCTCTAGGAGGCAGAATGCATCTCCTTCCTGAGCGGTATGATGCCTGTGTGGTCCTATGGTGTTTATACTTGCATACTACTATTTGTTTGATGAACATGGTACCTTCGGGTGTTTGAAAATTGCTCCAAAGAATGAACCAGACTTGTGGAGGTCCACAATTTTTTTGTGAGGTCTTGGCTGTTCTTTTTTTATTTTCCCATAATGTCAAGCAAAAAGGCACTGAGTGGGCCCATAAATGTTGTCAATACATCCACAGGTACACCTCCAATTGACTCCAATTAGCCTATCAGAAGCTAATTGGCTAATTACCTAAAGGCTTGATATAATTTTTTGGAATTTTCCAAGCTACTGAAAGGCACAGTTAACTTAGTGTATGTAAACTTCTGACCAATTGGAATTGTGATATAGACAATTAAAAGTTAAACAATCTGTCTATAAACAAATGTTGGAAATGTTGGGAAAATTACTCGTATCATGCACAAAGTTGTCTTAAACGACTTGCCAAAACTGTAGTTTGCTAATATGAAACCTGTTGAGTGGCTAAAAAAAATTTGTTTTAATGCCTTCAACCTAAGTGTATGAGAACTTCTGACTTCAACCGTAAATCGGCTGTTTGTCAGCATTTAAATGACTGACTGAATCTCAAAAACCAGATCTCAAGATGGCGCCGAGTATGGCTGCTGCGTCGCGAGCTCCGTCAAAACACTGCAGTTTATTGTTTGTTTTGTTTACAGTTCTGTGTTTTTTTGTCTTGGATGTTGTCTGCCTTATTGTGTACGACAGACAAACGCTTTTGGACATTGGTTCGGCAATCACACACTGAAAACCGGACTTCACATTCCTCAATGCCGACCCGCGGTTTACAAACACGCCAGCGGAGCCCTTTGTTTGGGCTGCCTGGCCGCGGAAACGCAGAAGGAAAAGAGGAAAAAGAGCCGGCGTTCTCATCAGATTAAGACGTCGCGCAAATCGCCCCCCGCTACTCAGTATACTACTGGCAAATGTTCAGTCTCTGGACAACAAGCTCTGCGAGCTGAGAGCGCGGATCTCTTTCCAACGAGAGACGAGAGAATGCTGCGTTATCTGTCTTACGGAAACCTGGATGTCCGCGGAGATTCCAGACTCGGCCATCGAACCCACGGGTTTCTCTGTGCACCGAGCGGACAGAGCGAAAGACCTCTCAGGTAAAAGCAGAGGTGGAGGTGTATGTTTTATGATCAACAAATCATGGTGTGATCAGAGGAATGTACATTTTATCAGGTCTTTCTGCTCTCCTAATCTGGAATTTCTCATGCTTCTGTGTCGACCATTCTGGCTACCGAGGGAATTCACAGCGGTCATTATCACAGCTGTGTACATCCCCCCACAAGCCGACACAGACCGGGCACTTAGGGAACTGTATGGCAGTATAAGTGAGCAGGAAACCGCGCACCCCGAGGCTGCGTTCATTGTTGCCGGGGACTTCAACAAAGCCAACTTCAAAACAATAGCACCAAAATACCACCAACATATCAGCTTCCACACACGAGGGGACCGGGTTTTGGATCATTGCTATTCTCCTTTCCGGGATGGCTACAAATCCCTCCCCCGCCCACCATTTGGCAAATCCGACCACTCTTCCGTTCTGCTTCTGCCCGCTTACAGGCAGAAACTGAAACGGGAATCACCCGCCCTCAGAATGATCCAGTGCTGGTCGGACCAATCAGACTCTGCGCTACAGGACTGTTTTGATCACGCGGACTGGGAGATGTTCCGGTCTGCCTCCGATGACGACATCGAGGTTTACGCTGATAGCGTAACGTGTTTCATCAGGAAGTGCGTAGAGGACGTTGTTCCGACGAAAAACATACGGATCTACCCCAACCAGAAACCCTGGGTTAACGGCGATGTTCGCGTGGCACTTACTGCGCGGACCACCGCTTTTAATTCCGGGAACGCGGAGGAGCGTAAACAAGCCAGTTATGCCCACCGTAAATCCATCAGTACAGCCAAACGCCAGTACAGGCACAAAATTGAAGGACAGTTCAACACCACTGACTCCAGAAGTAGAAGGGAATTAACATCATCACGGACTATAAACAGAATAAAAACTCCGCCATGAACACCGTTGCCTCTCTCCCGGACGAGCTTAATACTTTTTATGCTCGTTTCGAGGATAACAACAACACCGCCCTCACAGAGAGAGCACTCGCGGCGGATACTACAGATGATGGTTCACTCTCCGTCTCTGTTGCGGATGTAACCCGATCCTTTCGACGGGTGAACATTCGCAAAGCCGCGGGTCCAGACGGCATTCCGGGCCGCGTCATCAGAGCATGCGCGAACCAACTGGCTGGTGTTTTTACGGACATTTTCAACCTGTCCCTCTCCCTGTCTGTAGTCCCCACATGCTTCAAAACATCAACCATTGTGCCTGTACTGAAGCAAGCCAAAATCACTTGCTTAAATGACTGGCGTCCTGTTGCCCTCACCCCTATCATCAGCAAATGCTTTGAGAGGTTGATCAGAGATCACATCTGCTCTGTTCTGCCCACCTCTTTGGACCCATTGCAGTTTGCTTACCGTAACAACCGCTCCACTGATGATGCTATTGCATCTACAATACACACTGCTCTATCCCACCTGGAAAAAAGGAACACGTATGTGAGAATGCTGTTTGTAGACTACAGCTCAGCATTTAACACCATAATGCCCTCCAAGCTTGATGTGAAACTCCGGGCTCTGGGCTTAAACAGCTCGCTGTGCAGCTGGATCCTGGATTTCCTGTCAGGCAGACGTCAGGTGGTTAGAATGGGCAGCAACATCTCCTCATCACTGACCCTCAACACTAGAGCCCCGCAGGGCTGTGTTCTCAGCCCACTCCTGTATTCCCTGTACACACATGACTGTGTGGCGACACATAGCTCCAATGCCATCATTAAGTTTGCTGACGATACGACGGTTGTAGGTCTGATCACTGACAATGATGAAACAGCCTACAGAGAGGAGGTGCACACTCTGACACGCTGGTGTCAGGAGCACAACCTCTCCCTCAACGTCAGTAAAACCAAGGAGCTTGTGGTGGACTTCAGGAAGAAAGACAGAGAACACAGCCCCATCACCATTAATGGAGCACCGGTGGAGAGAGTCAGCAGTTTCAAGTTCCTCGGTGTCCACATTACTGAGGAACTCACATGGTCCGTCCACACTGAGGCCGTTGTGAAGAAGGCTCACCAGCGCCTCTTCTTCCTGAGACGGCTGAGGAAGTTTGGAATGAACCACCACATCCTCACACGGTTCTACACTAGTACTGTTGAGAGCATCCTGACTGGCTGCATCACCGCCTGGTACGGCAATAGCACCGCCCACAACCGCAAAGACCTGCAAAGGGTGGTGCGAACGGCCAGAAACATCATCGGAGGTGAGCTTCCCTCCCTCCAGGATATATATAACAGACGGTGTGTGAATAAAGCTTGGAGGATCATCAGAGACTCCAGCCACCCGAGTCATGGGCTGCTCTCACTGCTTCCATCAGGCAGGCGGTATCGCAGCATCAGGACCCGCACCACCCGACTACATGACAGCTTCTTCCCACAAGCAATAAGACTTTTGAACACTTGATCCCTCACAATCAACAATCAGCACTGCACTTTATTAATCCTCATTCTGTCAATATATTCTCGCTCCCAATTCAGTTAGTGTATATATATATTTATACCCTTATCTAGTGTATGTGTATTCTACATTGTGTGTATTGTGTACATTTGATATGTAAATTGTTGTGTAGGTATGTGTACATTTGTTATGTAAATTGTTTTGTGTAAATATGTTGTTTATTGTAAAGTGGTTTATGTCTCGTCACTGTCATTACTGCAATGTTGCTCGGAACTGCACACAAGAATTTCACCTGCTGTTGCACTCGTGTACACAGTAGTGTGACAATAAAGTGATTTGATTTGATTTGAAGACGACAGATGTAAAACAACAGACTGAAGTCCTAGAAAGACACATTCTACAAATGGGAAAGGATGCTCCACTAGAAGTCCAACAAACTAGTAAGTTTAATATTCTTAGCTGTGGTGATTTTAAATTGATGAATTAAAGATGCCACTTTTTGTAATGTTTAAGCATGCTCTCAGCACACGGTGCATTGCGTGTAGTTACTATCAGCGAGTAAACTTAAAAAGTTGTGTCTAAATCGTTGTCATTATCTAAAGAATGGCTTCTGTACAAATTCACCACATTCAACAATCAATGTCAATTTTAGTAATGATCGGACTATAAATTGCCTGCTGTAAGCAATGTTCCCATTACTATGTCCACAGGTTTATTTGTGAGATGCTGTGGACCATATTGTGGACATATATTCTGACAGACAATGGATTGCTTTAATAAACTGATGTAGAAGAAAAAACAGTTGGATGCCGTGAACTATATGTTGCACACCCACAATAACCTTACATTTATGCACTCTGGTTACACTGAAGCACATCACTGAGTTTGTGATGCACATAAGCAGTGTTGTCTAAATTAAAGCGTTTCGTATTATATGCCTCCTATTTATGTTTTGTGTATTAATAATTATTCTTATTGTATGGCTGACCTTAATGTCCATATATCCCACAGAAATATCTTATTAATATGTTCAGTTGTTATATGATATGCATTTTTTTGCATCAGTGCTTTTGCATAATAAGACAATATGCAAATTAGGGGTGTGCAGCAAAGCCATTATCTGTATTTTTATCTGTATTTGTTCATATGACTCATTATCTGTATCTGTATTCTGATAGAACTGGGTGTGGGTGTGGCTTAAACCGGAAGCGTATCAAAACTAACAAATGCCCATTTTTAAATGTTACTCTTACATTTATAGTTTCTATTAATAAAATATGCCTTGTATATGCCTTTTAATAATAATAGCCTAATAATAAGAATTATTATTATTATTATTATTATTATTATACAACTATTATTTTAAAAAGTATTATTTGATTCTTTTTTTTTCTTACCAGAAAAAAGGCTACATGTACTGTGTAATATGTTGTAACTGTGGTTTCTCCTGGTATTTCTGATATTAATATCAGCATGAAACAGAATTTTCATTTATCTGTGCATGTATACCAACATTATTCTGAAGGCAGGAGGTGTCAAGAAACATTTTAAATGTCAAGCACACATTTTGTAGTGAATAATAAATACAAATTCAAACATTAAAAAAAAATGAAAAAATAAAATCATTATTGCCCACAAACAGGTGACAATCCCATAAATCTATCAGGAATTTGTACGATAAGACACCTAAATTAGTTAAATAGTAATAATAATAATAAATATTATTAAAACATAGTTTAAAGAAGATTTTGTTTTTTTTTTACATAAGGAGGAATATTCCTAATAGTTGAATAATCTATGAAGCATTTAAACCTTTATGGAGCATTTGAACTTTTTTCAGAATAAAGTCTTAACCAGATAATTTCCATAATCGCTGATGTGGACATAAATGTGGTCACCGTTAAATGACGGATAGACGAGCTCCAACGTGAAATCATCACTTCAGGTCAAGAATTTAACATCAAGCTCAGGTTTAGGCTATAAATTAATAAGACATTTCTAGAAGTGGGAAGTGTATATAATGTTGTATCTTGATAAGCTCCAGACGTGCACAATTAACAGAGATTGCTAACGAGAGTTGAGACCGCTCCTGTCCTATTTGAAATCACAACGAGCACATTTTCATTCATAACACTTTAGAAATATTGGCTGCACAGATTCATAAATTTGTTGTAATTTTGTATATGGTTATTTAAAATGTCGCTTTATCCTTCTGCCTCTTGGATAATCAGTCATACAAATTTTTATATATATATATATATATATATATATATATATATATATATATATATATATATATATTATTCGGATTAATCTGTTATTCCTTTTGAAGTCATTATTTTTCACTTTTCGAGGCACATCCCTAAAGCAAATAATCATAAAAACTGTTAACCACGATTTTTTCTCAAAAGGTAAGCTAACTGTCAAAAACTCACACCACACACACATATATATATATATATATATATATATATATATATATATATATATATATATATATATTATCTTGGAATAGTTTCCCCATACAATAACAGTCAGAAGATGAGTCACCTTTGGCTTGCTCACTGTGGGACTAAATGTCAGCATGATTGTGTATTCTCTTTTAAACTATTTAACATGTTTTAGCAGTTAGTGTTCACTGCCAGAGGGGTGATCTGAGTACACGAGTATGTGTGTTACAGTACACAGATTTGCTCATTTTCATTTATAGTTTGTGATTGCAATTTTAAGTGTGATTTTGGCCAAAGTTTTGCCTTGTTCATTTTTCATTAGAAAATGTCATTGTTCAAAAGCATTTTAGGAGGGGAAAAATGAACATTGATAGCGTTAATTATTTCTTTATGCGTATTTATTTTTCTTATTCTTTATTCACCTTCCATATTTCTGTTCTGTTCTCACTTTTTTTATGCACCGATTCCAATAAGAGAGATCTAGTCAATGTACAACAGATGTGCACCAATCCAAATAATGAATTAAACATCACAGAATTCTGAGTTAAAAATAAATAGATCAAGTTGCAGCTCGCTGCGGTTTATAAATTGCACATGCTCCTATTGCGATTAATTGTGCAGCTCTAGCTCCTATATTGGACATAAAAAAATGACTTACATTTCAGTTCGTTTCTTACTACCACAACCTATTTTATGCCTTCATGGACTACTTTTTAAAAAAATATATTTTTAAGTCTTTTTAAAGTGCTTTAAAGCAAGTTAGTATCAACTGCCATTGCAATGACAAGACAGACCGGGACATTGATTAAAATATCTCCTTTTGTGTTTCACATATGAAAGAAAATCATACTGGCTTAGGATGTAATTTTTATTGCTGGGAGAACTATTTGCTTATTTGATTTTTTAATTGTCACAGACCAAAGACATTCTAGGATTATAAGTCAATTACCTGACCCTCAATCTTGTGACCGGTTCTTTTATTTAATTTATTTAGTCAATGTCAGAGTGACAACACCCTCCTGAGAGCATAACAAAAAAGAGGAAAAAAGACTCATAGTAGGCTTAAATTCTTGAATATACACTACTGGTCAAAAGTTTTGAAAAGCTTACTGAAATGTTTCTCATGATCTTAATAATCTTTTGATCTGAAGGCGTATGCTTAAATGTTTGAAAATAGTTTTGAAGACAAAAATATAATTGTGCCACCATATGAATTAACCTAACATAAGTTTTTGCACAACATAATAAAGAAAAGCAGCCAATAAGTGCCCAACATATATAGGAACTCCTTCAATACTCTTTTAAAAGCATCCCAGGGTGATGCCTCAAGAAGTTGGTTGAGAAAATGCCAAGAGTACATGTCTGCAAATTATAGGCAATCATATACACTTGCCAGTGTATACATGGCATATATACACTAGCAGCCACAATTTTTGAATAATTTACAGATTTTGCTGTTTCAGAAGGAAATGGGTACTTTAATTCACCAAAGTGGCATTCAACTGATCACAAAGGATAGTCAGAACATTACTTGAATGCCACTTTGGTGAATTAAAGTGCCAATTTCCTTCTGAAACAGCAAAATAAAATTATTTTTTTTCTGTAGGACAATACTTAGACAACTTATAAACTTTGTAGTTCAGAGACAGTATTCTGTCTTCAAGAAAAAAAATGTCTGAGCAACTTAAACAGGCCGGCAGTCTCAGAGGAACAGGAATGACTTTATCCAATAATTCAGCCCGTGTGAGTGAGAATCTGTGCTGCACTTGTCTGCAGTATGTTGATGCTGGAGAACTGGCATCTACAACATGTTTATGAGTGGCATAGTTTCTCCAAAATGTGTGTGTGATGGTGTTTTTTTTTTACATTAATTGTGTTTGTTTGAGCAATTAGATACAGTGCCCCATTTACAGCAGTGGAGTGATTCAGTCCAGGCCAGAGCAAATGCTAGTTGAAAGTGACCCTGAACATATGACTAGAATGTGTTGTCAAAAACAGTAAACTAATGAGACACCAAGAGATTTGAGAAAATTAAAGTGAAAACACTATCTTGGGAAAGAAAAAGGAAAAAACTATGGAGAATAAAGCAGTAACTGTGCATGTGTGCTTGTGGGTGTGTATTCACAATCCTGCCATTCTTTTCGGGTAGACAGCATGCTACATGGTGTCTCATGACAGTGGAAAGGTCACACATGAGCTTTGTGAATGAACTTGATACAACATTCCCATCTCTTTGACTCATAATTTCTGATATATCCTCCAAAACAGCAAAATAACAACTTTATATTCCTCTACCATCCATTTTCTTTATGAAAATAAATGTGCAGACTTTCATTGGACCACTTTTCCAGTCCATGCACATAAGCCCTTTCATTCATAAACTTTTTGCCAAGAACTGCAAATATAAAACGTATTCCCTTCACATACACACACGTACTCCCACACTTTTAATTATCTTACCTTGGCTTCTTGTTATCAGCTTCAATAATTACCAGAATAAAAATGCTGAGGTTCATAAAATGAATTCTACCACTCTTGGCCCTAACACACTTAATGAAACTCAAACATCTGCCTACTTGAAATGGCTGGCATCTCTCTTTATAAAATATTATCAAAATGAAGAGTGAAAATGTACAGAGATGTACAAAACAATGTATTTTTTAAATCGACTGGTCGTTTGGTTGCATGAATGTCAAGTCAACTAATCAGTCTTAAGGAAGGCCTGTTTAATTGGGCTAGTTTCTCATTCAACTGACCCTGAATGGATGTGTTTCTTAGGAAACATTCTTGCATTCAAAAAGAGCTAGACAGTGCTAGAGTGTAACGTGATGGAACAGGATGAACACGGTCTTTATAATGCAATGCTCATGGTTGGAAACTCAAGACGCAAAACAACAATCAAATATATTTTTCTGAAAGTGTATGGCAGTAGCCGTGGTGCATAAAAGATGAATTTAATAATGCAACTTTTCAGAGGTTTTTACAGTGCAAACTGCCTTAAAATTAAAGAAAGTACACTGTCAGCATGCTAAAAGCTTGGTCACATTCACCCTTGCAAAGTGAAACTGCACAGTGAAATCAAGCCATCTCAGTGGGAAACTGCACGATCAGGAATTTCATCCCAATGGACTTCCTGTAGCATTTTTCTGTGGTGTTACCAATAGTAAGTTGTTTGGTGTATAGCACATGTGAGCTTCTCAGCCAGCCATCCCTTCTTAGCCTAAGAAATTTTGAGTTCTGGCAAACTAGCCACAAATTTGTAACTTGTTATTTTCACAAGGGCTGTCGACGTGCCCGTCCGGTTTCCTGTGGACATCACTGAGCTTGTCCAGTTCCCTGTGGTCATCAAGACTGTCCAGTTCCCTGGGGCTGTCGACAAGATCATCCTATTCCCTGTGGCTATCAACTAGTCCATCCAGTTCACTGTGGCCATCAATGAGCCCGTCCTGTTTGAACCATATGAACCCTGTTCCCTGTGGAACAGAACAGACCTGTTGATGCCCATGTGAGTCAATAGGTCTGTCCAGTTCCCAGAGGCTGTCGACGAGCCTGTCCAGTTCCCCGTCACTGCTGACAAGTCTGTCCAGCTTCCTAAGGCTGTTGACAACCCTGTCCAATTCCCTGATGCTGTCAACAAGTCTGTTCAGTCCCCTGTGATTGTTGACGAGCCCGTCCATTCCCCTGTGGCTATCGATGATACTGTCCAGTCCCCTGTGACCGTCGACAATCCTGTACAGTCCCCTGTGACCGTCGATGATCCTGTCTTGTCCCCTGTGGCCATCAACAATTCTGTTCAGTTACTAGTGGTCACCTTTCAGTCTGCCCAGCTTCCTGCAGCTGCCAAAGAAAGCTTGCTCTGTCCGTTGTGGACCACCAGAAGGCGGAGGAGACTGCTACTCTTTCCACCCACAAGAGGAGGAGGAGGAAGAGGAGAGGGATCCATGAATCAGGGTCTGCTGCAGCGTACCACGAGGGGTCCGAGCCCGCTGCAGCTACCGCCCAGCCTGACCCTTCACTTGCGGCCGTTCGGTCTGACCCCTGTCCAGCGGCCACCCTCATCCTGTCTGAACCCTGTCCAGCAACCACCCACTTACAGTCTTAACCCTAGCCCTCGACCATCTACGTTCAGTCTAATCCTGTCCAGTTCTCAGTGGCCACCAATGCCCTGTCTGACCCTGTCCAAATCTCAGTGGCAGTGACTGACCTCACCATCTGCCTAGCGGCAGCCACAAACCACTCCCTCAGCTCAGCGGCCACTCTTTCCAGCCCCCTCTGGCTGCCAATTCTCAGTTTGTCCAGCTCTCTGGGGTACCTGTCAAGTATTCCCAGTCCTTCGGGGTCGCTGCTACTGTATATTTGACCTGTCCAGTGCTGCCTCTTACCTATCTGGCCAGTGGCTGCAACAGACCTCATCATCGGCCCAGCAGCTGCCACTAATCTCACCCATTGCCCAGCAGCCTCGCCTAACCCATCTGACCTCTGCCTAGCAGCCACCACAACTCCATCTGCCCAGTGGCCGAGGATTTTCTGGTGCTAAACTCAGCTGCTCTGTCCTGGCCCTCCAGGTCCTTTTCAGGTTCCACCATGGTCTTCAGGTCCACCTACAACCAGTCCCAGACCACCCCATGTTCTCCCACACCTTCCCTCCTGTCATCTGTCCCTCTGCCCTGCCCATTCTTTGTGTAATAACTTTACAATGCATTCCTTCAAAGGCAATGGGAAGTTTACTTTGAATTGCTGTCCGACAACAATTGCTTTTTAGACTGAATTTGGAATGGAGATTTTTTGCATTTGCAGAATTAGGATTTTAGAGTTTTCATTAGTTTCAGTGTGAATGAGAAACTTTCAGAAAATGATTGAAATCAGCAGTGTGGACAGAAAGCGTTTCGAAAATGAAAAAACTGCATTTTCAAATCTACCCAGAATAATGTGAACGTAGCCTCAGCTTCAAACTTTTGATCCCCATTGTGAAGGCCTACAGGTATGTGTGCTTGTTCTTTTCCCTTAATCATGTATTTTTGAAAATCACTGTAATTGTACTTAAATTCTTACCAGCCGGAGCATTCAAATTTGGGAACAATTATTCCCACACCTGATCACCATGATCACATCAATATTTTATTCCAAGGTTGTCCAGTTACCAGATATTGTATGATACTACTCACACAATCGACACATCATACAAATTTCAACCCATTTATGACGTCAACCTGCCAACCTACAACCCAGTTGCGCTCTTGATATCTGCACAGGTAGTAGATGATGGAAGTTGAATCAAGCATCACTGGTAGATGGGAGGAGAAGACTTAGGTAGTGCTCCGGAGAAAAAAAACGAAATATACATGTAAATATAACAACAGCTGGATGGAAGAATTTAATTTAAAATCTTGAATAAATATCGACAAAGGCCACGCCTTTTGCAAAGTGTGTCGCACTGATTTTAATATTGAACACGGTGGGAAAAATGATGTTACTCAACACATTAAATCACAACAGCACAATTTGTATGTATTTAGCCTGCCTAACCCCCCCGCCCCCCCCCCAGTGGTCTCCATGATTTTGTTACCCAAATGTTGACAGGTATGAACACCGCAGTCAGTCAATCAGTCTGACAGTGAGTTCATAATAACAACATCCACAAACACACATATACATGGAAAGTGACACATGTACTTCATACACAGTAATGCGAGCCAAGTCAACACACTGTTAGCTGCTCCTTTAAGAATGAGAAAGTTTAGTGAAGGGTGAAACAAGTGAGGGAGGGAAGATAACCTGTAATCGCAACAGTGGAGCGTCATATTGCCGTACCAAAGTTCTTCTTTAGAGCTCCCAGTGTGGGGTTACACCAGCTGAGAGAGAGAGAGAGAGAGAGAGTGAGAGAGAAATAAAGCATGTCACAGTGCCTACCTCACCCACAGCTGCAGGAGAAGCAGGTGGAGTTTTGTCCCCTTCTGTCTGGTGGTGGAGACCCTAAACCAGCGAGCCAGTCTGGCAGTGAAAAGAGGAATTGGGGGAGGGGGGGGGGGGGGGTGGGGGGGGTCACTGTGTCCCGGTCACGGTGCACTACTCCTCTTCTTTTGTCCTGATTTGTCTATTTGTCACCTGTTGCACTGTGGTTACATGGCAGTGAAGTTTGTCAAACTTTCAAGTGTCTGTCAACACAGAAGTAAGAGGGAGAGAGACTGGACATAAAGTTTTAAAAAGAGAGGTGGAAAAAAATAGTAGTTCGAAAGTGGTCTCAGTTTCCTCTTCCTTATTCTCTCTCTCTCTCTCTCTCTCTCTCTCTCTTTGGTGTGTGGTGTTCGAGCTGTACTAGAGGCAGTGAGCGAGCTGAATCGGGACAGCTAGAGCCATCTGTTAACACACGCCTGCCTTTTTGCTTTACTCACATTCTCCCTCAATCGCAGTGCGACCGAGAGGGGGTGGGGAGTGAAGGGAGGAGGGAGGCAGAGAAAGAGAGGCTGTACTGCCTGCTGGTACCCAATCTGAACACACAAACACATACACAGGGCAACACAGGCGGAGCTTGCAGACAGAGAGAGTGAAAAGGGAAAGCTTGGCTTCAGTACGCAGTATTCATGGTTATTCATGTGGCCGCTACCTTCTGGACTTAGTGTGTTTAGCCAGAGGAGCAGAGGTTCAGAAACAGCTTCGACTGCACGCAGTCACAAGCGCAACAAAAAAAACATAATTTAATTACTTTAAGTAAGATGTGATAAAATACTTTCCTTGCACTTTATCTACACGCGAGTGCACACAACTCAATCATTAATTTATGGAAATATTTTTCAAAGTAAAATTAATTTGATTTTATTGTTGTTACATTACAACAAAATGGCCACCTGCATGCTGTCAGGTGGTGTACCTGACATTGAGTTAGTGAACAAAAGTTTTTAAAATATATATATTTTAATCTAAATAGTTTGACAGTTTTTTTTTTTAAGAAAACATTATAAAAGATAAATCCAAACTATTTATACCAACGTGTCTTTTTTTAATCAACATTTAAAGGTGCACTCAGTAATTTTTTTGCTTGTTTAAATAGATTTTCTCATGAAGAGATTAATTTTAATTTTGAAACATTTGTATAAAATTATGAGCACTCACATGAGATAAAGACTTCAGTCATATCAGTAACCTTATAAAAGCTGTTTTATTTTACATGGAGAGGGTCAGCACATGGGAGCTGAAAAATTGAAAATGTGTTCATCATAGTTGATTTGTATATATGTAAACATTTTGTGTGAATTGTATTTTTTAATAACTTAAATAAATAACAAAAATAAATTGATCCTACTAAAAATGGCCACAACTGTCATCAAATAAGAGAATTCAGAAAATGCTTCTGAAAGCTTATTATACAGTATTTATTTAATGGGTAACAATATCCAAATTTATCCATTCATTAACATTCGATAATGCATTAGGTATCATGAAATAACAATGCACAATATATATATTTTTACAGAATTAGGGCTTTTTGTTAATGTTAGTAAGTAAAAATACAAATGTTCACTTTTAGTTCAAGTTAGTTTATAATGCATTAACTAATGTTAATATATACATTTTTTTCATTTAAAAATGTATTACTGTATGTTGAAATTAACATTAAACCTTTAAGCTCTAAGGGTGTTTTTAAAGATTTCCTGATTCAGTGGCATACCCACAGTTCGATAAAAAAATTAAAATAAAACAAAAAAAGTAGGGTCAGGTGTTTGGTATCATTTTAAACAAAAATGTATATTGAGACTCTCAGCCTAAGAAACTGCTGAAAAATCACTTGAATGAAAAAACTTGAGCAGAAATGATTTTTTTCTTATTTTTATATTTTTATATATCTCAGGCTGTAAATATGGTAGCTACCAATCATGTCGTCTGTAACTGAGTAACATTTTGTGTTGATACGACAAAGCAATCAAAAGTTATAGCATTACAAAAATTATTTATCCTAGTGTCCAAAAACGTTATAAGTTTCCAAAAACCTCTCCAAAAAAATAAAACACACATTAATTAACTGCATGCATTTGTTTGGACACTTTATTTGAACAAGAATAATATAAAGTTCAGCAGGTCACAGACCTAATGATTTAAGTCGCCTTTAGATATCTGAAGGCAAACATGGCCTGTAAGAACAGTAGTAGGACAGAACAAGGGGACAGTTTTGTCAATAATTTGTCCATTTGTCCATGGATATCCAAATTTTAACCCCTTTAACTTTTCCAAATTGTACATGCCTTCATGTATATTTACCATTGTTCTTCTTTAACTACAATTTCTAATTTAATAATTCCATGAAGTACAAAAGGAGATATTGGAGATATTGGGTAGATTAAATTCAGTCACCATTAAATTTCATTGCATAAGAAAAATGCATGAATCTTTTTTCATTCATGGAAGTAAGAATGTCCTATGGGTTTGGATCAAAATAAAGGTAAGTGAATGACTGAATAATTATTAATAATAAAAATTAAGTCTTATAGACTTATCCCGATCATTTTAATTAGCATCTATACAAGATACCCGTTAGTGTTTTTGCAGTTAAAATGCTTTAGTTTGGATGTTGATGTGTATTTTAAAAACCAACAACGTTGATGCATTTAACACAGTTGTCTCTTTACTTCATCTGTGCTGTTAATGTCAGGGCTGTCTAGCAATTTGAGAGGTTCAAAGTCAGCCATATAGAGCTTAATACTAGAATGTTCTCTTTAGAATTCAAATGGGTCACATAAGCCACAATATCACGTAAAACCCAACTGAATCATGCAGGTTTCACTCTGCGCTGTCCCAGAGCTCTGGCTGTATTTCTGGAGTACTCTGATGTGCGACTGAGGCAGTTTGTGTGAAAGTACGCACATGTCAATTGTGAGAAGCATATTTTAATGTGCTGAACATGATATGATTTGGATTGGAATCTCACTTATGAAGGCTGAATACCTTGTCAACTTCACATAGCACTATCGGTCGATTGGAACGCAACTCCGGATAGTTCTACTGGTGAAACTGGAATGCAGCTCGAAGTCGGACATCGGACTTTCAAAGTCGGGGTAGATCGATCAACCCTGACCTCAACGAGAAGTGTCATTTGTAGTCTTTTCCAAGGTGGCATCCACCAAAGAGCATAATGCAGAGCTGAGTTTTGTGAACCATAAAAACAAGTTTTTAAGTATTTTCACTGCACTGAATGTATGAACATCCAATATACTGTACAAGAATGTGAGCATTTTGTGTTCATGACTTTTATGTTTTTGCCATATTTGGCATAAGAACTCAATGTATTTGTTGAGTCATGCCGTCATCTTGTGGTATGTACATGTGACTATGACTATGTGATTGACTGGAACACTGGAAAAAGAAACTGGATTGAGGTTGAGGAAATGGGAAATTTCATCTCCCGCCTCCAACTTTCATCTGGAACGTGGCATATGACTATTGGAGTGAAGTAGACACAATTTGCACTTTGAACGTTCAGTTCATCTAAACAAATAACTGCACATTTATTACCTACTTTAGGAAACATTTGCCAATAAAATATCACTAAGTTAGTGCCATGTGTCAGTGATGTTTAATGTTTTATGTCTGTGTTGATTTTTCCATTCCTTATGTTCTGTAGTACCATCTGCACAGAAGAAAGTGAAAACATGCAGCTGTAAATATGTTGACACTCTTTTCCAATTTACATATTTAGCTAGACCTTATCTTATGGATTACTTTTATCCTACCCTTATGTGCTTTTTGGAGCTTTACAGTTTTGGACCCCATTCACTTCTATTGTATGGACCTACAGAGCTTAGCTATTTTTCTAAAATTATTTGTTTGTGTTCTGCAGAAGAAAGAAAGTCATACACATCTGAGATGGAATGAGGATGAAAATATGAACTATCTCTTTAACTCCAGTGAAACAAATCTTACTGCTACAGCATGCAATGACATTCTAGACAATGTTGTGCTTTCATCTTTGTAGCAACAGTTTGGGGAGCAACCTTTTCTGTTCCAATGTGACAATACCACTGCTGTCCACAAAGTCTATAGATGGTTTACTGAGTGTTAAATGACTTGACCGACCAGCATAAAGCCCATATCTAAAGCACACTGAGCACCTTTTGGAAGAATTGGAATGCGGATTGTGAGCCAGACCCTATTGCTTGACCTCACTGAAACTCTTGTGTTTGAATGAGAGTAAATCCACACTTCAATTTTTCAACATCCATTGGAAAGCCTTCCCAGAACAATTTAATATGTTTGAGAGGACAAACTCCCCATTAATGTTTTGGTTTGCATACTTTTGGCTATATAGTGTATCTAATTTATTGTACTCTGAGAATTTATTTAATGATCCATCCATCCATCCATCCATCCATCCATCCATCCATCCATCCATCCATCCAACCATCTTCAATAGCTGCTTGTCCTATGTAGGAAGTGCTGGAGCTTATCCCAGCTGTCTCAGGCCGAATGATTCAGTCATTGTAAATTATATTTTTTACTTGATTAAAACCATTAAATTTAGAGGTTTCATGCAGCACATTTGAACTTGGCCTGACAAAAAATTTTTTTTACAGAGTAAGAAGTGTGTGAGTTTGCTTGGAAATTCACAATAGAGAATGCAGAGGTGAAAGACAATGATATAAATGGTACACGAAGAACCTGTAAGGCTATCCAACACCTCCACAGCTTCATGTAACAGATTCAAATACGGCCGTAACAGAACTCAAGGCTTTCTGTTATCAAGGGAAACAAAATATATAAAACCACATGTGCAGACAGAGTAAAAAGAGCTCATTGCAACATATCAACATAAGACCATAAAACCTGAAAAAAAAAAAGAAGACAAAAAAACTCATGAACCAATGGCAAGGCTAGATATCTCCTTGGTGAAATAAGTGGATCTCTATTCTTTTTTATATTTTTAGCCCCTTTTCTCCCAAATTTGGAATGCCCAATTCCCACTACTTAGTAGGTCCATGTAGTGGCACGGTTACTCACATCAATCTGGGTGGCGGAGGACAAGTCTCAGTTGCCTCAGCTTCTGAGACGGTCAGTCCATGCATCTTATCACGTGGCTCGCTGTACATGACACCGCAGAGACTCACAGCTTGTGTAGGCTCATGCTACTCTCCGCTATCCACGCACAATTTACCACACGCCCCATTGAGAGCGAGAAACCCTAATTGCGACCACAAGGAGGTTACCCCATGTGACTCTACCCTCCCTAGCAACCGGGCTAATTTGGTTGATTAGGAGACCTGGCTGGATGCACTCAGCACACCCTGGATTCAAACTCGGGACTCCAGGGGTGGTAATGAGCATCAATACCCGCTGAGCTACCCAGGCCCCTAGTGGAACTCTATTTTGTGCCTACTCTCTAATTTCATTGTGAATATTATGAAGTAATGTGCACTTCTTTCCTTAGCCTTTACGAGACAATATTTGCTCATTTTACACAGCCTAATTTACGGCTGCACAATTAAACGTACAATAACACAATTAAGTTGTAAATTTATCTTAGTATATTGTGATTGTCTTAGCATTCGAAAGGTGCTAAATGGTTGAAACGCCTCTTGGCATGAATAAATCATCCAAACTATTGCTTTACTGTTAACTGTTTTACAGGGTTTAGTGGTGCAGTTGTGTTTGTTGCCCCTTTGAGTTAAAGTACAGTATGTGTCAGGTGGTTTTTATTGTATTTAAGTTTTTAAATATGAGGTAGCTGAGTGTCATCATAATAGTGGCTTGTGTTTTATATGTTAAGGAACAAATTATGTGCAGTCTTTTTTTGATGGCAGAGACCCCATTCCTTCACTGCCCTCTTCCCTCTCATTGAAAACTTGAATGCTTGTATTTCATTGCCTTGTAATGGCAAAAAAGAAAGATGTGGAAAAAAGGCTGATGGAGGGAGAATAGGAAAGATGAGGGAAAATGAAAGTAAGTAAGAGAGGGAGGAAGAGTAGACAAATAGTTTCCAAAGTAAAGTGTTATTAAAGTTGCCTTTCTTTCTATCTCTTTTTCTTTACAGTCTCTTTCCCTCCCATTCTTTCTTTGTAATAGAGAATAGTGCCCACCTCTTTTTCACTTCCTCTTGCTGAGGCATCAGAAGCTAAAGGTTGCATATATCTATCACTGTCTGAGTGGCAGGAGGCTGATAAATGCCTTGGCGCTTACTCTCAGGAGTTTTCAAAAGTTAATTCATTTGGAAAATGCTTGCCCACACAGTGTGATCCAGAAAAGCACAATCACGGTGAGGAGATGACACAGGGTTGCTGCAGAGTTTTTAAAATTAATTTTAAGACTTTTTAAGACCTTTTTCAAGACCTGAACAAAATTAATAAAATTAGTACCGTATCCCCATACCAAAACAAACCAACACAATCTAAATTTTTTAATGTATCACAGACTTACTTAAACAGATTTGATTCATAGCGTGGAACTTTTAACTTTAAAGGGACTTTAAAATACATCAGGGACTCTTTTTGAACATTTGCGCTTCACTACTTCCACCTACTCAATCAAACAAATAAAGGATGTAAAATGTGCTCTCATCCCACAATCTATAATGTATTACAATATATACAATTAAAAGTAAACATTGTCATATTTCATCAACACTACATCCTCTTCAACAGTTGATCATTAGTGATCGCTTGTCATAAATTTGCGTCATGTGTTGTTTTTTCACTTTGAAGGACGCAGCGCATGCATTTATTTAATTAAACTGTATTCTTTTGAAGTTTGATAATCACATTAGGCCATATTGAGAATCCTGTCTTTCCGCCCCAAATTTAAGACCTCTTTAAATAAAGATTAAGACTTTTGTTGTATCATTTAATATATTTAAGACTTTTTATGACCTTACATTTTTGATTTATTTAAGATGTTTTAAGGATCCCCTGGAGCCCTGTTACATAGCGAAGAGCAGAATTTGCTCTATAACTAATCCTAATCTCAATATAATGGTTTGGATGGATTAATTTTACTTAAATTTCAAGCAAGGTTGTGCGAAAGCCATTCAGTGGTTCAATGCTGTGCCAAGGGGCATTGATGGAATGGATCCTGTGTTGAACTTTACTCATGCTCACTAAACTGATCTCTTGTAAACCAGATTAGATTAATTCACATTAAGGAGAGACATTTAGATTGCAGTATTTATATGATATTCTGTAAAAATAAATAAATAAACATAGCAAAATGTACATAGACTTTTTATACACACACACTTTTTCATTTTTAAAAGGCTCCATGGGCTTCAGATTGCACTGTGGGATGGTTTCAGGGTGGTAATGGCCATCGCTCAAGACCTCATGATATCAAAAAGAGAGTTTTATGTCTTGTAGCACACTTGCAGTATTTGTAGGCCATTTATTTGGTAATATGTATGCCTAAAAGATGACAAAACCTTTGCAGATACATGCATTTAAAAATTATACTCTTTCTCTTCTGGGAACATTGACCACAAATACTGATGACTCATTTATTCACAGGGGTATACTGAGAATGTTGTCTTTTTTAAATATAACTTCTAAAGCATTAAACACAGATCTACCTTGAGCGTTGAGGTTGTAAATCAATGGTATATACTTCTGTTGAAGCCATCATTCTGTTTTTATTTCATCTTTATTTAGTAAAAAATAGTTTTTAATAGTGAAATTCCTGGTTATGAACTACAGTAAATTACCCATGATCAAAGAGGTGAACAAAATACATCAAAAGAACTCTTCAGCAACCACCCACTTCCAGAACACAATCGATTCAGTCTCCCTACAATCTCAAACTACTCATACTGTATATACAGTGCATTCAGAAAGTATTCAGATCTCTTCATTCTTTTCACATTTTGTTATGTTGCAGCCTTAAGCTAAAATGCTGTACATATATAATTTTTTTTTCACATCAAACTACACTCCATATCCTATTATGACAAACCAAAAAGTTGATATTTTGATAACTTATTAAAAAGAAAAAACTGAAATATCACAGTCATAAAGGTATTGGGTGTTGCCCAATGTCTGCTAGGGAGGTGCCTTTGGGCAGCGCCCATAAGGATGCCACACTTCCCGTTGAGTGTGCTCGAACCCACAAGGGTGCGGTCACAACCTGGGTGTGATAGGCCAATGCTATTAGGTCAACTACCCAGTGGGAAAGCCTCTGTTTGGAGACAGCGTTCCCTTTCCACTGTCCACCAAAGAAGACAAAGAGCTGCTCAGAACGTCTAAACCTCTGTGTGCGGGCCACATAAGTACGCAGGGCGCACACTGGACACAGCAATGTAGGGGCTGGGTCAGCCTCCTCCCAGCGCAGCGCTTGCAGGTTCACTACCTGGTCTCTGAAGGGAGTTGTAGGAACCTTGGGCACGTAGCCTGGTTGCGGTCTTAGGACGACTTGAGTGTCTACCGCACCAAAATCCAGGCAAGTGTCACTGACAGAGAACACTTGCAGGTCCCTTGATGGAAGCGAGCATGATCAGGAGGGCCGTCTTCAGAGAGAGGGCCTTGAGCTCAACTGATTCTAGCAGCTCGAAGGGGGATCTCTGAAGGCCTGAGAGGACCACTGAGAGATCCCAGGAGGGGAACAGGCTTTGCCAGGGAGGTTTCAACCTCCATCGCCTCTAAGGAACCTGATAATCAAGTCGTGCTTACCCAAAGACTTGCCGTCTACTGCGTTGTGGTGGGCCGCAATAGCTGCAACATACACCTTTAAGTGTGGAGGGGACAGCCTCCCCTCCAACCTCTCCAGAAGGAATGAGAGCACTGACCGACTGTGCACCTCTGTGGGCCTTCGGACCGGGAAGAACAACAATTCCTGAGCAAGTGCCACTTTAGGGCATAAGTTGCCTTGTAGAGGGAGCTCTGGCTTGGTTGATCATGTCTATGACAGCAGGTGGTAGGCCACTTAGATCTTCCACATCCCGTCCAGGGGCCAGATGTGGAGGTTCCAGAGGTCTGGGCATGGATGCCAGAGGGTACCCCGTCCCTGAGAAAGAAGGTCCTTCAGGGGAATTCGCTAGGGAGGGGCTGTCACGAAGAGCATGAGATCGAGAACCTAGTCCGAGTGGGCCAGTAGGGGGCCACCAGAATGACTTGTTCCTCGTCTTCCCTGACCTTGCACAGCATCCGTGCAAGAAGGCTAACTGGGGAAGTTGCGCAGCCCCCGTGGCCAGCTGTGTGCCAGTGCGTCTGTCCTGAGGGGAGCCTCTGTTCGGGAATACCAGAGCGGGCAGTGGAAGGTCTCTCGGGAGGTGAACAGGTCTACCTGTGCCTTGCCGAACCGTTCCTAAACCAGCTGGACCGACTGGGGATGAAGCCTCCACTCTCCGCTGGGCGTACCCCGTACTCACGACGCATCCACTGCCATGGTGAGGCTGCCCGGGATGTGAGTGGCTGCCTGGGACTTGAGTCGCTGCTGGCTCCATAGAAGGAGATGGCGGGTGAGTTGTGACATGTGAAGGGAGCGCACCGTCGTGGTGCTGTCTGAACAGATCAAGACATGCTTGCCCCACATTAGCGGAGGAACCTCCAAAGTGCAAGAAGTACAGCCAGCAACTCAGTTGGCAGTTGATGTGCCAATGCAGCAGGGGCCCTTTCCAGAGGCCAGCGGCTGCGTGCCCATTGCACACGGTGCCCCAACCCTGTTTGGAGGCGTCTTTGGTGACCAGAACGCATTTGGTCACCTGCTGTAAGGGGACTCCTGTCCTTAGGTCCGTCCAGGGTTTGAAAGTCTGGCCATGGCGCCATGCCCATCTCGGGACTCAGGGTGAAAGCCTCACATCCAAGCTCTGTGCTAGTGGCACTAAGGGGACGATTGTTTTTGACATACCCGGTGGGGCTTCGCAGTGGGGCGGAGCAGGCAATGTGGCGTTGGGAGGCAAAAGATTCTGGTGCTGAGAGAGGGCTCGAAGAACTTACCTAGATCCGCACACTCAGCAGGGGGCGGGTTAGTGACTGAGGAGGAGGTCCCATGAAGGCGTCCTCTGGACTCGTAAGAACTGGCTGGCTGGGGGGCAGCAGTCATGGTCGTGCAGTCGTGGGACCGGAGATGGGGGATCCGTGTCCGGTGTACCGGGACTGTTGAGGTGTGGCACCTGGATGCCGTTTGAACGGAATTTGTGGGCCAGGTGACCCAGAGAAAGAGGAAATTGCTCTTTTATTGAGAATGTGGGTAATCGCAGACTGAAGGGGGTACGGCAATGAAAACAAACTGAACTGAGGATTCTCCTCCCAGCCCTCCAGCAGGGAACGGAGTGGTCTCGATCTCTGGGTCGTCCGTCTCTGGAACTCTTGGGAGCCTTCCGGGTCCTGGAGGATGTTTGTGTGATGGGTGTTAAGAAAGCGTGCTTTGTCCACGTCCCGCATCTCGACCAGATTCAGCCACATATGTCGTTCCTGAACCATGAGGGTGGCCATCGCCTGCCCGAGTGTCTGCATTGTGACCTTCGTGGCCCTGTGGCCCCTAGAGGCGAGGTTGGTCGCAGAGCGCAGTTCCTGCAACACGTCAGGGCAAGGACTACCCAAGTGCAGATCTTTAAGTGCCTTGGCCTGGTGGACTTGCAGGAGGGCCATGACGTGCAAGGCGGAAGCGGCCTGTCCGGCAGTGCTGTAGGATATGGAGGTCAGTGACGACATCATCCTACAAGCCTTGACAGGGGAGCACCATTTTCGGGACACAGGTGGATCGCAACCACCCTATCCACCTGGGCGACCGGCAAGTACTCGTGGGCCGCTCCGCCATCAAGGGTAGTGAGAGCGGATGTGTGAGGAGGTTGGTTGCAGGCAGTAAAAGGTGTCCTCCTCATCAGCTCATCATGCACGGCACCCAGACCCGAGGAACCAATTATCTAGTATTGGAAAAATACTTCCAAACCAAGTTGGCTCGAAAAGTGGGTGGGCACTGTTGCACTCAAATGATGAATTTACTTTGACATTACACCACAGACAACAATGCTTCTGGGTTCTTTTGGTAGATATGGGCAGCACTTGTGGTTTTAATAGGCTTCCAAGCATTATATAATGTAATAATGTTTGTCAATGGTAATAAAAGTTCCCTTCACTTATGATGCTGCGCTGAGAAAAGCGTTTTGGGAACATCTATAGGTGTGACCAGCTGTGAATATGTGTGCAACACGTCAGTGAACATTGACCGGAATTTATAGCCTCTGCCGGTGTAATCATTGGACGCACCTGGTGCAGGGCTGTAAATAAATGCGTCACAGGATCATCGTCAGATCGTTTGTCTTCAGATCACTCTGTGTTTGTCTGCTATCACGAGCCTGTCAAACTTTCTTTCCTCTGCTAGGAGTTAGAATTTGTTAGGCAGTGTGCAGAAGACCTTTCTCTTTTTCTCTTCTTTCAAAAAAAGGGGGGAAAAGAACGATTTGTGTTCCCTTGTCTCCGCTCTATGGCCGAGAGGGACACGCATCAGTTCTGCTTTGTTTGTTTGGAGGAAGAGCATGCTGCTCTCGTATTGGGGCGGGTGCGAGATCTGTTTTCGGGCAAAATGCTTCACGCTTGCTTACTTCTGGGAGTCAGCGCCCACGCTTCATTCGTGGGGCTCTTGTATGGATCTGGATGAGGAGACGGGTTTGTCCCTTTCACTCGCTCTCTCCCCAGACCCAGCTGGTCCTTCCCGTGATCTTGAAGCGCGCTCCGGCGCCTCTTATGTTCATGAGGGGGACCTTGAATCTCTTGAGACGGCAGATTTCGAGTTACCCACCTCCGAGCATTCCGGGCATGATAGTAAATCAGCGGAGGAATTACTTGATGTGGTTACTCGTGCAGTGGCCAGGCTTCATTTAGACTGGCCACACCAACAAGAGACCCCCAAATGCTCCAAGTTTCTGTCTGGTGGCTAGGGGAAGGGAACGCCTTATCAGTCCCTTCCCTTATTTGATGACCTCCATGACGAGCTCTCTTGTTCATGGAGGAAACCTTATACTTCCAGTGTCCATGTGCCCTCGACGTTGATATATTCGACTATTGTGGGTGTTGTGACATGGGGGTATTCGATGATGCCGCCAGTTGAAGAGACACTTGTGGGTTATCTCTTGCCGGGTTCGGCATCATCCTCTCTCCCCACACAGCCATGCAGGACTACCTCCATGCTAGTGGAGAGGGCTTATCAAGCAGCGGGTCAGGCTGGTGCTGCTCTGCTCACTATGGCAGTGTTACAGGCATACCAGGCTGATCTGCTGAAGGACCTGAGTGCAGGTACCACGCTCGAAGAGGAAGCTTTCTCTGAACATCGTTGAGCCACGGACCTATCTCTCCGTACGACCAAGCAAACACCCCATGCAACTGTGTCTGCTTTGGTCAGCTCGGAGAGACACTTATGGCTCAATCTATCGGGCATCAAGGACAAAGATAAGCTTTCCTCCTTGATGCCCCGGTTTCGACATCTCAAGCTCATGTCTGAGCCCTCTAACGCTCTTGTGAGCACACTACACAACCGTAGGGGGTCCGGACAGCCATAGTGTGGCGCGTGGGTATTCTCTTTCCCAAAGTGCTTTTCTCAGCACAGCATCATAAGTGAAGCTGTTTGTAAAGGGAACATCTCGGGTTACTTAAGTGTAACCCTTGTTCCCTGAAAAAAGCGGAACGAGATGCTGCGCTTCACTGCCGCACTGGGATGCCCCAGGACTGCTCTTCAGACAAAATACCTGACGATGCTCCTATGACGCATATATTTATAGCCCTGCCCCAGGTGTGTCCAATGATTACACCGGCAGAGGTTATAAATTCCGGTCAATGTTCATTGACGTGTTGCACACATATTCACAGTTGGTCACACCTTTAGATGTTCCCAAAGTGCTTTTCTCAGCCCAGCATCTCGTTACGCTTTTTTCAGGGAACAAGGGTTACACTTAAGTACCCTGAGACGTTATTTACAATGGGATATCTGTCCTTTACAGTGAAGAAATTACAGTATGTGGATTATTTCTGAATTATTGGAAAATACATGTTTTAACATGATTCAATAGGCCTTTATGATTATGTTGGACATGTAACAGGTTGACATAAGTATGTATGTCAACCTGTTACACTATAAGTAAACTTAATATAACTCCATTTCTCACAAGACTCACAAATCACAACCTTTGAGCAATCAAATCTTTCTTTGGCAGTGTCTAGATATATTTGAAAAGAAAGTATATAATATTGTGTATGTGTCTAGATATTGCACTAAGCTTACTGTTCAACCTCAGTACGATTAGTTATTTGAGAAAACAATAGTTCTTCCTCAGTCAGAAACCTGCAGTAAATCTGTGTCAGTGATACAAAGAGAACATGGGTTGTGGTGAGCTTCTTAGAAGTGTGTGGTTTGGTTAGGCAGAGATAAAATGGTTTACCATAAAAAGCATGCAAATAAGGACTGCAGTCTGCAACTAAACAAACATCTCCCGGTGATCACTCTGTAGCTGTTAGAAATGGGAAAATAACCATTTACCAAGAGTTATTGTTGAAGAAAATGTAAGTAAGAGAGAGTTTGTTTGAATGACATAAACCATGCTCAGACTAGAGAAGGTTAAAAGGTTGAAGCGGTTATGAAGCATTGGTTTTACCTAAAACTTGACTGTTGTGTAATTGACAAAGTTGCCATGACAATGTTAGAGAACAGAAAGAGAGAGAGGAGAAAATGCTGCAACAAGAAATTAAGCAGACACTCTGATGAGGTCAGACGGTGGAAGGTAAATGACATGGACACAGGGGCATTAAAGGAATGACACAATGAAGGAGGCAAAAAAATGTAAGTAATTGTTAACAGAATTTGGAAACATAAAGTTTTTTTTCATTTGCTGCTACTTCTTCTTGGAATGTTCTTTAGCAAACCCTGAAATTGCAAACACTAGTGCCTTTAAATGTTTTTAGGACTTTTCTCATAAATTTTAGAGATCCCAGCAACTTTATCCAATGTTAATGTTGGCAGTTTCTGACCATTTTGGCACCCTATAGGCAAGATTTCTATTAGTTTGTATAGCTGATTAAATTTGAGTATGTTTTTGTGCGTGTGTGTGTTTGTGTATGTGAGCAAGAGAAGAAAATCAGTATCATATGAACAGAGAGGTAAGCAGGACTACAGTAATGCAGTAATCCTGACTTACATTTCCCTGCTACATTATACACAAGCTGCCTCCCTGACATGTGTAGCTTACACTATGTAAACCAACACACTTTTCCTGAAGCACTCAAGCATCAATTATTCATAAAAGTAAATGCACTCAAATACATTATAAAGCTCTTCAAAAAAAGTTGCAGTGGATTTAAGGTGGAGTTATAGTGGTAGTGTCATTCTGCCCTGCATGTTGCCATGTAATCTTATGTAAAGTTAGACTGAGTACAATAAAGTGTATTTATAATTCTGTCATTTGCTTTAGTCCCTGCATAGCTCTGCTGAGTTTTGTATGAATTGATGTGAATATATTTTCTCACAATGCTGTAGGAAGTCTCTCAGGGTCTGATGTTCCACATTTATGCTCTAGAAGCTGAAAGCTGATCTGTTTGGAAAGGGCAGAATGTATCTCAATAGTCCAATGCTTCATGGTAGTTTGCCCTCAATCTTGAAAATAAAGATACATTTTTTATTTATTTATTAGTTTTATAGTCTGATACCATATTACTGGTTTTAGAACCAATACACAGCTCTGAAAAACCTATAATTCAACTGAGAATTTTTAGAAGTACATAAGAGCCATAAAGCCAAACTCAAGAACCTTTTTATAATGAAAATTATTACTGATAACAATAAGCTTTTTGCTGAACCTAATGTGCAACAAAAAATAAATAAAACAAAAAATGTTTTATTAGTGCAAGACAAGTTTTGTTAAACAACAGGACAGAGAATAAGAGAAGAGACAAAATGAGACAATGCTAAAAAAACAAAACAAGAAGAGAAGACACTAAACGAAAAACAAGGGAGGAAATAGACACAAAGGGCAGAAATGAAATGAGAGGAGACGAAATGAGACAAGACGTAAAGAGAAGACACTAAATGAGATGTGAAGAAAAAAGACAAAAAATTAAGAGACAAAATTACAAAACATGAAGAGAAAGACTAAACGAGAAGAGATGAAATGAGACAAAAAGAAAACAAATAAAGAGTCAAAAACTGAAGAGATGTAAAGAGGGATAATATGTGAAATGACAAAAAGAAACTAAATGAGACTAAAAGAAAAGAGACGAAATGAGACAAGATATGAAGACTAAATGAAAAGAGAAGAAACAAAGAAACAAAAGAAGATACAAAATTATATGAAATGAGTAGAGATGAAAGTAGACAAATTAAATGAAATTATACAAAAAGAGAAGAGACAACATGAGATGTGAGGAGAAGAAAAGACAAAGATTTGAAAATTTAAGAGACTAAATGAGACAACACATGAAGAGATGAGACTAAATGAGAAGAGACAAAAAAGAGGAAATGAAATGAGATTAAACGATAAGAGATTAAAAGATACAAAAAAAAGAAGATACAATATGAGACAAGATGAAATGGGACAAAACTAGAAGAGGAGAGATGAAAAGAGAAGTGATAAAATAATGCATATAGAGAAGAGACAAAAAGAGAACAGACACAATAAGATGAGGTGAAGAGATGAAAAGGGACAAAAAAGATTAAAAGAAAAGATAGGAGAAAGGAAAAGAAGGGACTAAACGAAAAGAGACAAAATAAGATAAAAATAAGACACAAAATGAGAAAATGTTAAGAGAAGTAAAGAAATAAAAAAAGACAAAATTAGACAAGACACGAAGAGAGGAGACAAAAGGAGACAAGATGTGAAGAGACAAAAATAAATGAAATAATGCAAAAATAGAGAAGAGATAAAATGTATAGACAAAAAGAGAACAAAAAAAGAGACAAAATGAAACAGGACATGAAGGGTCAAAATGTGATGAAAAGAAAAGAGATAAAAAGAGGAGACGAAATGAGACAAGACATGAAGAGAAGAGACCAAATGAGACCGGACAGATAGAGAACTGACAAATTGAGATGAAATGAAAATATATTAAAAGAGAAGAGACTAAATGAGACGAACAAAGAGACGAAATGAGACAAGAGATGAAAAGAGAAATAAAGACAAAAAGAAAAGAAACTAAAAGAGAATAGAATAGACAAAAGACCTGTGTGTTTCTCAAAGAGCAACTATTTCTTTCCCACTTTAACATTCCTGCTGCTTCTTTACATTCCAACAAGCCCTAAATGAGCACTGTATCTTCCCTGCACATAGGCAGTCAGGGACCCTACAGATGCACCACACTCCCTCTCACCGGTCTTTATCAAAGAGAGGCAGCGCTGTGCAAATTACACTGACCTCTATTCCTGACCCCTGATGGTCTGCCACTCCTCACCTCCTTTCTACTCCCTTTTCTCACCCCTCTCTTTCAGAGTTGTTCTTTTTGTGCTCGTGCCATGTAGTTGAAAAAAGAAATCGCCATCCGTCAGACCACCCTCACGCTAGACACCCATTGACTCGCCATGGAAACCCTCCCCGTCCCCCACAGAGAGGCACAAATAAATGGCCATTGCAGGATGGCCACAATGCAAATGCATGAGTGATGGATGCAGAGGGTGTAGAGGGAGGTGTGGGAAGATGTTGGAAGAGAGCATTTAGAGCGAACAAGGGCAGAGTCAATGTGTCCTAATTTTCTTGAAACTAGTCCTTGAATAACTCTTTTAGCTTTTTTGGGGAAGTTTCAAGGAGAGAAAGTAAAAGCAGATGTATCACAATGCATACTATATGGCTAGCATTTTTTTTAAAAATGACAAAGACTTGCACTTAGACAGTAAGCACAGTGCAAATCTCTGTGTCTGTCTATTGTGAAATAAAATAATGAAAAGGCTACAGAAGGATAGTGAGAGTTCAGAAATACAGCCAGTCATTCTACACACTAACATTAACACTGTTCTTGAAATAACAGGTCCCTGAGAGACTTCATAATGATTAATTATACAGCCAATGCACTTTTTAATGCTTATTTTCTCTTTCAGGTGTTTAGGCTGTGTTGATGCCTTGCTTGGTCACACACAGAGAAAACATTCACACACAGGAGCAATAAAAACAAGTTTTGCATAGCCTGCAGGCATAGAACTGCAATCATTGGGGTTCTTTTCATTAATAAACATTAATTGGGCCTGTTAGCCTGAGGTGGTAAGTGCAGCAGGTGAAGAACTTTAGTGATTATTTATCCCACAGCTTGTTTGTTTTCAGTTAATTTATTATTTATATTCATGATGTTGATAAACTCTAAATGTCATTATTTCGCCAGGCCTCTTTAATAGAAAAAAGCTAAGCACCGTCTGCAATGAATCATTACACAAGTTTCAATAAATAGAATTCAGAGAGTTCAAATCAGCAACAGTTTCTATCCCAAACCATTGCCGATATCATATTATGCAAGCATACATAAATAACTGAGATGTACACCTAGGGATCTCAAGAAAGTCCTGACCCTAAGTATTAAACTCGTAGTTACTCTGCCCACACTATTTGTACAACAGATGCGAATGATACCTCATATTGTGCGACCTGTTCTGAAGATGTGTGCATTTACTTGAAAAATATCCCCTGGACTTACACTGAAGGAAGGATCTGAAGGGACAAGAATAAACTGAACTGACTTGGGGTAAAAGTTCACATTTTCACCTCTGGGGAGGGGAAAGGTGCAATACGCAAGTGATACACCTGGCCAGCTGTTCCAATTTACCAAACTCTACCTGTTCGTACCTGAAAGAACAAGGGATTAAACCGGCTCAACCCGGAGATTGTAAAATATCACAAAGGTATTGGGTGTTGCCCAGCCCGCAGCTCTGCAGATGTCTGCTAGAGAGGTGACATTGGTCAGTGCCCACGAGGATGCCACACTCCTTGTAGAGTGTGCTCAAATCCATAAGGGGGTGGGCAAGGCCTGGGTCTGGTAGGCCAATTCGATTGTGAGTGTTCATTTTCTCCTTTTGGAGCATTCATATAAATTCCTCTTAAACTCAATTTATAATTTCCTGGATCAAAATTATGTCCCTAGGACTCAGGAATGTTGCGTGACGGTCAGTCTATGACACTCCAAGCTGGCAATCCGTGCCATGTATACTAGAAGCGGTCAGTAGATTGTTGCTCTCGCTGGATCTGCACTAGAATGTGAGAGCAACATCTATTTATTACTTTTTCTCTTTTCTCCCCAATTTGGAATGACCAATTCCTAATGTGCTCTAGGTCCTCGTGGTGGCGTAGTGACTCGCCTCAATCCGGGTGACCTCTGCATCTGAGACAGTCAATCTGTGCATCTGATCGCATGTGGAGGCTTCACGATATTCTCCGCAGAGAGAACCACATTTTAGCGACCACGAGGAAGTTAACCCAACGTGACCCTACCCACCCTAGCAACTGGGCCAATTTGTTGATTAGGAAGCCTGACTGGAGTCTCTCAGCACGCCCTGGATTTGAACTTGTGACTCCAGGTGTGGTAGTCAGAGCCTTTACTCGCTACCCATGATAGCGGCGAGGTAGCACACAGCGGACACTCCAGATCCAAAATGGTGCTATTTTTGTACTTAGCCGACTTTTTACGGTACATGGACATCGGAGCAATCGGTGTTCAATGCTAAAATATAAGACTCATGCAACAACCAAGCTGCATGATGATCTGCAGTAGAAGTTATGCGACCTCGGCATGCTGCTGAGACCAGGCCTCCAGTCCTCAGCGTTGCCTTATGCGCGGTAAGAGGGCGGGGGTCCATGCTTGGCTAAAAACAAACCCTAGCCAGCCAGCTCTCCTGTCTATCTTGCTCTCAAATGTTCGATCCCTGGACAATAAACGGGACAAAATCCAACTCCAGCAGACTACGCATTGTGAGGTTAGAGACTGCTGCATCTTTGTTTTCACGGAGACGTGGCTCAGTTCCGGGCACCGCCATTCAGCCAGACAGGCGTGCCTTGTTTTGTGCCAACAGAAATGCAGCTCTGTGCGGTAAGACTCGTGGTGGTGGCTTCAACACGGAATGGTGCAAGAACTGGTAGGAGGATAGATAGGGTGACGGCACCAGCTGAGGGGGGAGAATGCTGCTGATGCTGCCATTGAAAACCAATAAATGAGCGGACTACAACACCCTGTAATTAATAGGGAAATACTAACCCAAATCACAAAATAGGAAAGGGCACACAGGTTTGTTGTTTCAAAACAAGAGGGCAAGAGACGTGAATACCAAGTTATATTTTATTTATAAAATATATAAATAAATATTTTATTTATTTTAACAGATGAGTCAGAATGTACACACTCATTCCATCATTTAAAAAGTGTTTTACAATTATGAGCACCGCAATCAGCTGTGTGGTTTGTAATAGGCTTCACACACCCATAAAAAACATAAACACTAGCTGACCACAGAGGGCTGAGGCTTACCAGGAGCAGGAAGGCTAGCCGGGGACATCAATTCCCTGATAAAGACACTTCACCCACAAGTGTACACTCTCACTCAACACAGGTGAATCAGTTGTAAAACCACAGCACTCCACTGATGAAAGGGGCACTACCACCATTTAGCGGGGAACAGCTAGCCCCCTGCACTGGGCCTTCAGCTCCTGAGAACACAGAAGGGAAAATTAACCAAATACTCATACAATTACAAATAAAGAAAGCAAAAATGCAAAATGATTTTAACATACAACACATAATATTTTAGTGTGAAGGGCTGGGGAGTGCTAATGACAAATCACCATGCCAAGACCAACTTCACACAAACAACAACAAAATAAAATGGTTTCAATTAGTACAAAATAACAACAACAAAATAAAATGGTTTCAATTAGTACAAAATAACACCATTTCCAAACCCTAATGATGATCTCTGTGGCTCAGGATATACACATACAGAGCTACGGATCCCACTTCTCTCTGTGAGAGAGGAAAAGGCACTTTTGGAGCCAGAGACAGAGTTGATAATGTAAACATACCAAAACAAAAATGTATATCAAAACAGAAAACAAAACAGCAGCATAGTTCAGCCCTGCAGCTTGTATCCAGAGAGACACCTTCTGGTGAGCAGATTAGTTAATCTATATAAAAAAAAAAACAATTACAAAAAGATAAAAACATGAAACCCACACGAGTTTGAATCACCATTGTATTTAAGGCATTCACATAACAAAAGTGTTGAAGCTACAGCCATAATTACGGCTGCAAATACACAGGCTGTATGGAACGGCTGACTGAACGAAAGCAGCAGATACGAGCCTTGCTCAAAAAAACACTATCACATACAAACAGAACTAACTTTAACATAGGATACCAGAGCCAGGCAGTTAGACTGACGTCTAACCTAAAAACAAACTACAACGATAACAACACATACCTTTTGAGCGGAAGCATCCAATACCAGAAAGGGTGAAGCCATTAGACCATGACGAGCATCTAGGCAGCACGTAGCCACCCTAATATACCCCACAAATGCACACTGATAGGCTATAAAAACCCAACCGAATACTGAGGGGCGTGATACAATAAAACAGACAGATGCACTGTTCTTCTGCACACTGCATAATGCAAATCGTATTAAAGTTAATATTATGCATAACAGGAAAAATCACGGTTATACACAAATTACAAAATTAGGGGAAATACTACAAGACATTAGTCTGTCTCACTACACAAGGACAGGCTCGGGTGTTCTAATGGGTTCAGATTTTATGTCTCGTCTTATGTCGACTTGTCCTCAACTCGTCGTGAGTATGGGTGGGGTCAAGGTACCTTGTCTGGTGGACACCGGTTCCATGGTGTCTACCATTACAGAGAGTTGTTTCTTGACAAATTTTGAATCTTTGGATCAGGAACAGCTTCGGTCGTGCCATTGGCTACAGCTCCGTGCCGCAAATGGCCTCTCAATTCCGTATATTGGCTATCTGGAACTAGATGTTGAGCTTTGCGGGCGAGTGGTTATAGGTTGCGGGGTGCTGGTGGTCAAGGATCCTCCGGGCGGTTTGTGTGCTCAGGTTCCTGGAGTTCTGGGAATGAACATCCTGAGCCGCTGCTACCAGGAACTCTTTGGCCAGCATGGCATGAGTCTCTTTGATTTACCCGTTGTGTCACAGGCCCCTAGTTCTGTTTTCCAGGCATTACAACTTTGCCATCACATTGAGACTCAGTTAGTCTCGGATCAGGGGGGGCGAGTTAAAGTGCGTGGACGTCGGGCGTGTCGCATCCCAGGAGGCACCATGAAATTGGTTGCCGTGACCTGTTCTGCACTGTACTTGAGTGGTACAGTACTGTTTGAGCCACCAGACTCTGGTCTTCCAGCAGGTTTGTTGGCATCTCCTTCTTTGGTGCTGGTGGACCGTGGTACAGCCTATGTTCCTGTGGTTAATGTTGGCACGGTAGATGTAGTACTATATGCTAGCACGGTTATAGGTACTGTCAACCAGGTTTATGTGGTTAGCTTACCTCCAGAGGTCACTGAGGTTCAGGTGGCTTCGGCTAGGGTGAGTACACAAGCTGTGCAGATTTCCCCCGCTGTACTAGAACAGATAAGTTCGATTGATTTGTCTGTACTGTCAGAGGAAGAACAAGGTAAGGTGAGGGCACTTCTGCAAAAGTATTTGCCTGTGTTTTCCATGCATGATGGAGATCTGGGATGCACAAATCTTATTTCTCATGATATCCCTTTGCAGGATGATGTCCCTGTGCGGCAGCGGTATAGGTGTATTCCTCCCTCTGAGTATGAGGTAGTGAAGGCACATATTAACCAACTGCTTGAGGCTCAGGTAATTAGAGAAAGCTGCAGCCCTTAAGAAGAAGGACGGCGGTCTACGCATGTGTGTAGACTACCGTCATTTAAATTCTAAGACCAGGAAGGATGCATTTCCTCTACCCCGTATTGAGGAAACATTAGACTCGCTGGTGGGGGCACGTTGGTTTTCTACCATGGACCTTGCCAGCGGGTACAATCAGGTTCCTGTTACTGAGGCTGACAGATCTAAGACTGCCTTTTGTACTCCGTTCGGTCTCTTTGAATGGAACAGGATGCCATTTGGGCTTTGCAACGCCCCCAGCACATTCCAACAATTGATGGAACTGATGTTTGGGGACCAACACTGCCAGTCTCTGCTCCTGTACCTGGATGACATTATTGTGTTTTCCTCTTCAGTTGACCAACATCTGGCTCGGATGGAGGTCGTGTTAAGCCGGTTATACCGGGAGGGTTTGAAGGCCAAATTATCCAAGTGTGCCTTTTTCAAACGGGAAGTGCAGTATCTGGGTCACGAGATTTCGTCGGAAGGGGTATCCACAGACCCAGGTAAGATTGAGGCGGTCTCACAGTGGCCTCGTCCAACCAGTGTGGCGGAGTTGCGGTCATTTTTAGGGTTTGCTAGCTACTACCGACGTTTTGTGGAGGGGTTTGCTAGGTTAGCTGCCCCCCTACATAGGTTGGTGGCTGAGCTGGCAACTCCGAAGCGCTCGAGGCAGCCGAAAGGTGTCGCTGAGGCCTGGTCTACAGAGTGCCAGAGTGGCTTTGAAGAGTTAAAAGGAAAACTCACCACGGCCCCAGTACTAGCCTATGCTGATTTTTCACTCCCTTTTATCCTGGAGGTGGATGCCAGCCATGGGGGGCTGGGGGCGGTTCTCTCACAGGAGGTCTTAGGCCCACTGAGCGCAATACATCTAACTACAGTTCTATGAAACTGGAGTTTCTTGCGCTCAAGTGGGCCATGACTGAAAAGTTTCGGGAGTACCTGCTGGGGCATAAGTGCATAGTTTATACTGATAATAACCCTCTTAGCTACCTGACCTCTGCTAAGTTATGGGCCATGGAACAGTGTTGGGCTGCCCAGTTGGCAGCCTTCGACTTTGAGCTCAAATATAGATCAGGTAAGAGTAACCGCAATGCTGATGCCTTGTCCCGTCAAAATTTTCTAGTGGTGGGTGGTCAGGATTTGTGCCTGGGTGCAGCTGTCCCAGTAGTGTTGCGTCAAGCCACCCAAGGTGGTTTGACGACTCTGGTGAATCAAATAGCATCATTTCCTTGTTGTCCCACCAGTGGCATGTGTATTCAGCAGGAGGCAGATTCAGTCATTGGGGAGCTGTTGGTGTTCTGGAGGCGGAAGGCACCTCCTAGCTCTGAGGAGCGCAAGAAACTCTCCAGGTCAGCTGTGGTTCTGTTTCGGCAGTGGGATCGCCTGGTGGAGAACGAGGGAGTGCTTTATCGGCGGGATCGGTTACAGGTTGCTTTTGAGGGGGCTCATGAGCGGTTGGGGGCCGTGGCAGATCGTCGGAAGACCAGGCATGATCTGCAGGTGCGAGAAGCACCACTGAAGGAGGGTCAGTTGGTATACCTCCGCGACCATAGCGTGAGAGGTAGACACAAAATCCACGACCTGTGGAGTTCAGTGGTGTACCAAATATTGAAGGCACCTAAGGAAGGGGGTGTGTTGTATACCATTGCCCCCACCACAGATTTGGGTAAAACAAAGCACGTGCACCGATCCTTGCTGAAAACTCAGATTGGCAGGAACCTTTCCCCCGGCTTGCAGGACAATCCGGTAGTTGAACCTGTGCAGCTTCACAGAGAGGAGGAGTTGGATGAAGGAGACTTGTTTGTCTTGGTGCCGGAAACACCGCAAGTTAGTAGTAGGTAGGTACCTCGGGTTATTGCCCCTTCTGTCCCTCAGAGGTCTGAGCAGGTACCATCTGGTGAAGCCCAGAGGGCAGGAGAAATTTTGGAGACAGAGGTGAACTTTCAGCCGGTAATGAGTCTTTCTTCAGGTTCTGCTGTGGTCAGGAGAACGGGAAGGAGAACTGCTGGGCAGCACCCTAATGTGTATCACCTCGCACGATCATTGGGGGCAGGTACGGTGCCTAGTGTAGTGGGTAGTACAGCTGTTACTTGGTTTCGGCCTTGGAATTGAGGGCTTAGTGTTGGGTCTGTTTAGTCCACCGTCGGGGCGTCGGTGCAGAAGCTGGGGGTGGATTGTAACCGAATAAATGAGATGAGTGGTGGTGATTGACATTTTGTGAGCACCTATCAGCAAGGAGTTCTTCCTATTTAAGAGCTGGTTGGCTATGGCCTGTGATGCGTCACGGTCGGCTCCTCCCCTTTTCTGTTGTTGACAGTAGCTACAGGTATGTGCTATTAGCATTTAGCCAGTTCTGCTTTTAATTGCTGTATGTGTGGCATTAAGGATTCATTGTGGCATTCTAGCTTGTCTTTTCCCCTCCCTGGTTTCTTCAGCTGGTTTCATTAAGTGGATTCTAAGACTGCTCACTTCTCAGGTATGTGCAAACTGTTCTGTGGAAAGCAGATTGTTTAGCCTCGTTTGGGGCTTGGAGATTGGCTGATGTTGAGTTATGTGCAATATCCCTGTATCTCAGCTAAACGGCGTTTTTTATGAATGACGTGTGCCTGTGAAGGGATAATCGAGTACATTGTCCTTTCCCGGTAAGTGTCGTTGTGCACATAGTTATGCACTGAGAATTTTAGCAGGCGACGCATACATTTTAGTAATGATGTATTTCTTTTTTTGTATTTGTCTCAGGATTCTCCCTCTTGTTTATGGCGATCGGTTTGTTTCCGCTGTCGCTATAGTTACAGCCCTGTCGCTTCTCTGCTGCCATACATCGAGAACGTCGTATCGTCTAACTAATCGGAGATTGTTGCTGTCTGGTTTTATTAAATTATAGTTTATTGTACTCTGGGTTTGATGCTCACTGACTTCTGGAACAAGGAGCACAAACCTACGCGTTTGCTCCGTGCGAGCTTCCCCTATTGTCAGAATTGAGTTGATTTGTTTTGTTTTTCTTTTCTATCATTCTGGTATTTGTATATTGTGTGGTATTCGTTTTGTTATTATTTTATTATTGTCTGCTCCATGATCATATGTTGATACAATCACACTGTGTTCATTGCAATTATGTTTTGAAGTTTGTTTTTTTGGTCTTCTTTGCAGTTGCTGGGGTCCCACTGGTGAAGGGTCTCTTGTGGTGGTGGTGCTCCTCCAACGGTTGCCGTGTGACACTTTAAGTGTTTTGGTCATGTGATCTGAGTGCACGGTGGAGTATGTGTGTGTTTGGAAGTGTGCTTTTGACTAACTAGTTTTGTGATCACTTCTCCTGTGGTGAACCTCAGCCCTGTAAGTTTGTGTAGTTTTGTGTGTTGTGCAAATATTAGTTGTGTAAAGTGTTGTGTATGTGTTTGTTATTTTTGTTTATTTTGAAACTGTGTCAGCCATGCATCTTTAACAAGCTGTCATATGCTGCCTGGTAGAACGGATGCTATTTTAATGTGATTTTTCTAAATGTAATTTTGTATTAATAAAACGTTGTACTTTTTCTTATGATACCTACTGTAACACAGTTCAAGTTCATGGGCAAGGAAGAGGCGAGAAACCGGCTTGTCAACATAAATAATAATTTAATTAAGAACTTAAAACAAACATTTAGGACAGCAGACATGTCTCGATTGTCGTCTGCGAGTGACCTTTATCCCTCTTGACGGCGTAATTAGCCTAATACGGGACCGGGCGTGTGCAATCACGTGCCGGTACCGCCCTCCACCGTGCCACACTCCTCCCCCATTCTCTCAGGCTAGGGACCCCCGGCCTGACGTACATCCCCTGGGGGGGGGGGGGGGGGGGGTGCGCCTCCCGCGCGGTCTGCCGGCGGGTCATCCCCATCAACCTGGACGAGGGAGGGGCAAGGGGAGGGAAACAACCATTAAAAATGGGGGGGGGGGGAGGGTTCCTGCACTGGGCAGTACCTCCCCTCCCACAAACACCATAATTTAAAAAAGAGGGAAAAGGCCAACGCAGAGCGGCATCGAGAGAGAGAGGAGAGAGAGGAGAGAGAGATTAAAGGAAAGAAAGAAAAAAAAAACGTACTCGCCGGTTCTCTGATACGCCGTAGCTCGTTCCTCAGCCACTTCTCCACCCTCTTCAGGACAACAGCCGCGCCTGTCCGGGCAGATCGGAGGCAGTCCTCAGCCCCTGGCGGACGGAACGCCCCACCGCGTTCCCGGGGTGTCGAAGGGGCTTCCCCCCGCCCCTGGCAGCGGTTCTCCCGCTCCAGGCGGTTGGCGGCGAGCCCCTCCCCGCACGCGGTCGGCAGTCTCCAACCCCGCCGCGTTCCAGCGGCCAGTAGGGAACTCCCCCGCCCCTGGCAGCGGCCCTAACCGCTCCAGGCGGTCGGCCAGGAGCCCCTCCTCCCCTCGCGGTCGGCGGCCGTTCCTCCGCGTCCAGGCGGCTGGGCTCCTCCGCCCCCCGGCAGATGGCCGCGGCTGCTCCATTGAGAAGTGGCGAGAACTCCACTACGGCGTATCCCTCTTCCTTCCCGGGTTTCGGCACCAATGTAACACAGTTCAAGTTCATGGGCAAGGAAGAGGCGAGAAACCGGCTTGTCAACATAAATAATAATTTAATTAAGAACTTAAAACAAACATTTAGGACAGCAGACATGTCTGCTGATTAAGCTCTCTCTCTCGATCGTCGTCTGCGAGTGACCTTTATCCCTCTTGACGGCGTAATTAGCCTAATACGGGACCGGGCGTGCACAATCACGCGCCGGTCCCGCCCTCCACCGTGCCACACCTACGTTTTTGCCTACCTTCTTAAGAGAGTCGAACCTTTGTGGCCTAAATTTTTAGGTATCATTCATATTTCCCTGGGTGAAATTCCCATGGGTGGCGTAGTCGAAATTCCTTGTGTGTGAGACCTGTACTACCTCGCGCCACACGAGGAAGACCACCCCTCCTCCCAACGACCAGGTGCTCTGTCTTACCACGGCTGATATCAGGAAAACTCTACGTAGAGTCAACCCACAGAAGGCTGCTGGACCAGACAACATTCCTGGCAGAGTGCTCAGAGGATGTGCAGACCAGCTGGCAGATGCACCATTTCAGACCGCAAAGCCCTGCAGAGGATAGTGAGGACAGCTGAGAAGATCATCGGGGTCTCTCTTCCCTCCATCAAAGACATTTACATAAAGCGCTTCATCCGCAAAGCATCCAGTATTGTGGATGACCCCACACACCCCTCACACAAACTCTTCTCCCTCCTGCCATCTGGCAAGAGGTACCGAAGCATTCGGGCCTTCATGGCCAGACTGTGTAACAGCTTCTTCCCCCAAGAAATCAGACTCCTCAATACTCAGAGACTGGACTGACACACACACACACACACACGTGTACACCATCCAACTTTTGCACATGTCCAGAGTTGCACTTTAATTCAATTGTCACTTTATACCTGGCTGCTACCTCAGTAACTGCTATGTCCATAGAACACTATTTCATATATATATATATATATATATATATATATATATATATGTATGTTATGTTTACATTTGGCATTTTTAGAAAGTGTCATCTTTTTGCACTATTCATTACAAATGTGTCTCTTACTGTCTATTGTCCTGTTCCTTTTAGTAATTTATTGTTCTGTCCCGTACTTTTTTTGTACACGTTTGCACATGCACTTTATGTAGAATTGTTATTTACTCTGTGTAGTCTCATGTGGTTCTGTGTTTGTCCTATGTTGTTTTATGTAACACCATGGTTCTGGAGGAACGCTGTCTCGTTTCGCTGTGTACTGTACTAACTGTATATGGTTGAACGACAATAAAAATCACTTGACTTGACTTGACTAAGCCACCCAGGGCCCCTGTGATTGCAACTTCTTTTTTTTTTCTCCCAAATTTGGAATGCCCAGTTCCCAATGCACTCTAAGTCTTTAAGGTGGCATTGTGAGTTACCTCCGCATCTGAGACAATCAATCTGCACATCATATCACATGGCTTGTTGAGCACTTTACTGCAGAGACATAGAATGTGCCATGCTTCATGCCATCCACTGCGTGCCCCACCAAGAGCGAACCACATTATTGCGACCTCAAGGAGTTTAACCCATGTAACCCTACCCTCCCTAGCGACCAGGCCAATTTGGTTGCTTAGGAGACCTGGCTGGAGTCACTCAGCACACCCTGGGTTTTGAACTCGCGAACTCCATGAGTGGTAGTCAGCGTCTTTACTCGCTGAGCTACCGAGGCCCACCGTGAGAGCAACTTCAAAGTAAAAGTAATTAATGTGGGCTATAAGTAAATGTCATATTCACTGTGCACTGTATGTACAATTAGTTTGATTCAGCAATTTCCAAGAAAATGCAATCGCTACATACAGTCTGTGGTTGCAGGACTACTCTTTTCTCTTTTGTCATTTCCTTCTTCCTAATGCATTACAATTGATTTGTTTAAACAATACCTAAAATGGAAAGATTAAAATTATATGATTTTGTTTGATATATCAGCATTATATTGGCCACCCTGCTCTCTCACTTGGCCATTAAAAAAACATATCTGTCGACCTCTATCATTTTATTCACATATGTGATCACTAATTGTTTTAAGTGATGTTGCAGGGAGGTTTTAATGCTGGATGGACTCAATGATGCAATCTGCCAAACCAACTCACCTTGGCAACAGAACCCTCCGCTACTGTCACCCAATACTTCATTTCATTTTGCCAGTGTACATCACCGCCAGACATGCAACAGGCACCCACTCTTTGTCTCAGCTAAATACACACTATTGGCAGGCTTGGCAGACCATAATCACAACCACTCCCATACATGCACACAGGCAAACACACTCACACACACACACACACACACACACACACACACACACACACACACACACACACACACACACACACACACACACAAATGCACTGCTAACAAGGCCAATACATGAGGCCACTATTATAGAATCCATTGTCACCCAGCTCACATTATCTGCTAAGCATAACAATGCATTCATTTAGTCAAAATAACATATGTCTTTATTACTCAAGGGATGGATTTAATTTTCTTCTGAGGGCTATTTAACAATGATGGTTACTTTGCTGCCAAAAAAAATATTATTAAATGGTTGCATCCTGGTAAATAAATGTAACTCTTTAAGGCATAATTGAGTAAGGCACCTCAAGAGTAGAACAACCAACTTTTTGGCATATTCGTGGGGATTTTGGCCCATTCATAAGACTGCATTTTTAATGGATATGATTGACAGATAAAAAAAGACTGCAGTAGAGAGAATATAAGATAGAATATTCAAATATGCTGACATTTTGAAATTTTAAAGTAACCAAATACAAACAGTGAAAAGTGACAGCGAAAAGGCAGACTGATGGCAGCTTAGTCAAGCCTGTCATTCTTTCCGTCAGCAATATTAAACTTTAGACTTTTACAAGTTTACTACACAGCAAAATCTTTAGTGATGGTGAAAATTTCAGGGATGGTGTTAAATACACAGTGTTGTTGTTTTAAAATGATTTGGTAATAAAATAGCACTGGCAGTGTGTAGAGTGTAAAGTCTGTGTGTATTTTTCAACACCAACTGGTGTAATTCAAAGCTACACCTCCACCACGTGCTGCTCAGATCCACTATGCACCCCAGACTGGCTGCCATTTTCTCTTACATGAGGACGAGAGAAGATAATGTAAGAAGTCTAACTACATTAAATGATTATTTACCTCTGATTCACTGTTATACATGTTTAAACGGCACACTACTGAATATAAGCAAAGTAAGCAGAGAAATGTGAAGTGTTTAACAGTAAAACAAGTAACGTTAAGAGAACTGCATTGAGAGAAAATGTATTAAAAACTTGGAGAGCAATGGAATATTAAGAGCTTATTGGAAATAGATGAAAATAGGTTGATGTACAATATTTACAAGAGACTGTGATGATTAAATAAATTCAGGCCTAAAAGATTGATAAACGCATGACGTTACACACTCCAGCATAGTAGGTGGCGGTATGCACCTTTTATGTAGGTTTAAAACCCGCCATTAAACTAAAGAAATTCACAGTTAACCTATGGCTGTGTCTCGTTTGGAAGGATACGTCCTCTGGAGGTCGCATTTGTCGGCCGCATACGTCATCATGGCTGTCTCGGTTAAAATGTAAAAATATTTTTTTATTGGGAATGCAAAAAAGGTTAACAATTGGATAAATGCAAGTGCATATACACAAAAGCCATTGATAACAGATAAAAAATAAGAAAAAGAAAGACAAAAAAATAAGAAAAATGAAATGAGATGTATGCATATGCGGACGACAAATATGAGCTCTGGAGGACGCATCCTTCCAAACGAGACACAGCCTATGTTTAGTCTATCTCAGGGGTTCTCAACTGGGGTTCAAAGGATGCCAGGGAGTGTTGAGAGCAAATTAGTATAGAGGGGGATGTTAGGTTACAAAAGGGGGGAACTTTATCAGTCATAATAATCAAGACTATTGTCAAGTTCCCCCAAGTATTAAAAGACTATCTAGACTTTGAGTATATCAGTTGGTTCTCAAGTATACGGGTTGGTATGCATTTTTACTGCGGTTCATCTGATTCTGAGGTCTAGCGACACATCTGAAGTATCTGGTTTAGCAGTGTCAAAAACAGAGGCGGAGGCACAACCTTGGCTACTGCACCTTTATGCCTCTGTAGATAGATACGGCTCAATGGACAGAGCAGCGCGAGCGCAAAGCTCTTAAAGCTCAAGCTCTTAAACGTGCAGCTTTGCGTGAATCAGTGAGAAGCAAGGCACGAGAAGTGGAAACCATTAGAATTCGGCACAGAATTCTAAATCAGCACCCTTAAATTTACTACAGTAACACTAACTGTACTTTAGACAGAAATAGATTGATAATAAACATGATCATATCACTACTTCAGCTAAATTATGACTAAATTAGTCATAGGCTACATTAGGGGAGTGAGGGAATATAATACATTTTTGTTACAACTTATACATATTTATTTTTTGTATTTATTGTTTTTGCACGTGTTTAGAGTAGGCCTACTGTTTATAATTACAAAAGTGAGTAGTTTGTTTTATAGAAATCATGTTAGACCTAGTAGATCCATGCTTCCATGTGTTTACTATGGTCTTATTACAAAGGGAAGGGAATGAAGTAGGGGGGCGTTCATCAAAAAAGGGTTGAGAACCACTGGTCTAGCTGTAACTTTCTGTTTTGTGTTTAATTAAATCGTTACCACGTGTTAACGAGACTAGATAACAATATCAGCTGTTTTGGGTGTGGGGATGCAGCTGAAGTAATCAACTTCATCGTCCATTTCAGATGATTTTGTTGCACCAGCTAGCAAGTTGTGTAACGTGGATACAAGGCTCATGCTGTTGCAAGCCGGTCAAGTCATTTGTGTTGTAGCTATATGAAAGAGCATGAGCAAGAACCAAATGTTCTCATTATGTCACAATAATCTTGTGTTCTAAAAAAAATTATTAGATGACAGGAAACCTGTACAATCACAGGGTACCAGCAGGTCCTTAAAAAGTCTACAATTTTATTATTACAACTTAAGGCCATTAAAAGTCTTAAATATCTTAAATAAATTACAAGAAGCCTTACATTTTGGGCCGTGAATAGAGGAGACGCTTAAAACAGCAGACTCTGCACTAGTCAAAGTCTTCTAATTTTCTCTCTCTCTCTCTCTCTCTCTCTCTCTCTCTCTCACATATGCAGCCAGCATTTAGCAGCTGACAAATGAGTTTAGTGTGAGCACACGCAGGTAAGTGCAAGCAAGCACATTTTTACTTAACTTATGATTTTACACATACTTGTTGTTAAGAGCCATAAACAACATTAAGAAATTAGTAATATTTTTCCTTATTTTTAAGAGTGATTATGTTTTTTGATAAATGTTTATTTTTTTTTGTTATTTGCATGTGACTTTGACTAGTTTATGCGTGTTACGTATACGTAACAATTTTGAAGAAGAATAAGGAACAAGGAAGGGTTGGTGCTAGACAGTCTTTTGACCGTGGAAAAAGGTTAGAATTCATATTTTTGGAACGTGAATAAGTGTAAAGAAGTTTTTGAGTTTGATTTCTCTTATAATATAACAAGATAAATAAAAAGTAAACATTTACATGACAAGTTATGGATTCACGTATCAAATCCTTTGTGCAACACCCTTGTGGAAAATTGCTCAGATCGCCATTACACTTGTATAAACCTTCATAAACCTGTTAATTTGAAATGCAAAATGTTTAATCACACCCCTTACAAAAAAAATAGAAACTAGCGACAAACTTGCAAATTTGCCGCTCGTTATTTTCACATGCTTTTGATTCTCTGCAAATGTTTGCCAGAAGTCTGCAGCTCTTTGCCAGTAGTGGTGTTTGACAACAATGGACAGTTTGCTGTAAGTTTGCCACAAAGCTCATTTGCATGTGAAAATTATCAGTAGCAAATTTGTGGCAAGTTTGCGGCAAATTTGCCAAGAACTCTTGATTTTCATAAGGGTCCTGTTTTTAATCAACAAAGCTATCAATGTTGCAATTTGCAAGCGCGCGAGCAGGGTTTCTCGCAAATCCTTAAAAAGTCTTAAATTCAGTTTTCCAAAATGTAAGGTCATAAAAAGTCTTAAATATATTAAATGATACAACAAAAGTCTTAATTTTTATTTAAAGAGGTCTTAAATTTGGGTCGGAAAGGCAGGAATTGTGATATGACCTAATGTGATTATCAAACTTCAAAATAATATGATTTAATTCAATAACTGCATTTGCTGCATCCTTCAGAGTGACCATAAAACAACTTGTGGTTGTTTTCAGCTGTTGCGGAGCAGTTCACAATTCTTAGGCCATATCGAAAATTTATGACAAACTATTAATAAAAATCAACTGTTGATGAAGATATAGTGTTTAGATTATAAAAAATACATTATTGTAGTAGATGCACATTTTCTATCCCTTATTTGTTTGACTAAGCAGCTGGAAGCAGTAAAGTGCAAACATTTCAAAGTAAGAGTCCCCAGTGTATTTCAAAGTTAAAGTGCCTTTAAAGTTCCACGCTATGAATCAAATCTATAAATCATGTCTTGAGTATATTAACTTTTATAGCCTACACTGTTTTACCGATAAGCAATGTTAAGGCCATGTTGAATGTGTGCCCCTGCCTGTTTAAGTAAGAGTCTGTGATACATGATACATTGAGATTGTTGTTGGTTTGTTTTAGTATGGGGATACAGTATTCATTTTATTTGTTCAGGTCTTGAAAAAGGTCTTAAAAAGTTTGAATTTGATTTAGAAAACTCTGCAGCAACCCTTGCGAGGAGCAGTATTTTGATGCCTTACAAATCGTGGCACTTCCTAATTTTATGTCATATTTGACAAGGATTGTAACGCTAATAGAACTGTTATATCTCTCATCTCCATCTGACATAAACAGTATTTTCGCTGCCATCTGAATCAGTCAATTTTAAAGATTTTTTTAATAATATACAAAACAATAATAATTTAATTATATAAATATTATAATAGTAATAATATACATAATATGAAAATATATTATCTTTATTTAACATTTAGTACAGGGGTTGACAACATATGGCATTCATGCCAGCATTGGCACGCAGAGGGGTAATCACTGTAATCACACGCCAGTAACGGTGAGAGAGGAGTATCAATTCGCACCTGCATTCCAATCTATATCTTGATGTAATCCTTCCTCATGCTCATGCAGCATGATTTCATCAGCTGAATGGGAGACTAAACAAAAAGTTAAAACGTGGCTAGCCAGCAACGCTTCACTTCCGGTTAATCACGCGAGTAAACGTGCCCGATTTGCTTCAGTCAGGCTGTGCGTATAACAGCCTACATTCCTTGTTTAATTTTTTTATTTTTGCTTTCAGAACAACATGTGATGTAATAAGGAAAACACTAATCAACTATTAATCCTTGAGATTTCCAACCCAGCATATAGGTAAACCCTCCTTAAACCATGATCACACTCAAAATTACATTAAACAATAAAAGAGAAAACATAAACCAAAATCGTGGGGTTCAAAAATCTGTGCCTATTCAAAATCTAAATTAATCCTGGAAATAAAGTTTTAGGATTTTAGCCCCCGAAAAGGGCTAAATAGTTGATCGGCTTGTGATGTGCAAATGGCTTGCATGCACAGCGCAAGTGTCATCACAATTTAATAGTGTTTATCCTCCATTTCAGCTGATGAAAACACGCTGCGTGATCATGAGGAAGGATTACATCAAGCTGTAGATTGGAATACATGTGCGAAAAATGTATATAAATAAAATATCCTGCTCCTCTCTCGCTGTTGCTTACATGCTATGACTACCCCTCTGTGTCATTTTGAAAATATAAGTATAAGGACTTAAATATAAGAAATATTTAAGATTCCACACAATTTCGTGATTATTAATCAAATAAGACTAATTTGTGACATTAACTGTGTTAACTCATTTTGTACAAAAGGACAGGCTTTCTTTCATTAAAGAACTTTCAAAAGCTGCTTTGTGAAAATTCACATGCAAGATCATGATTATATCATAATCATCGGGTTTTGCAAAAATTTTCACCTAAACTGTTGTGCTGATAATATCATTTGAAATGAAAAATATACAATTAAATTAGAAAAATGCTAAATAGAAACATTTTCACAAGTTTGAGCACAGCCATTGACCAGAAAAATAAAGAAATGGCACTCCATGTCTAAAAGGTTGCAGACCCCTGATTTAGAATATAATCTGTTTTCAATATACATAATAACTAATTGTGCAGCACAGTTCTCTTTTATAATTTAATCTGTTAACATTTTCAATACATCTTGTCAACTTTAAATAGCCATTTTTAAGGTAACTGGCGAGATTTGACTTTGAGATATTTCACACAAAAAGAAAGCTGTAATCACTTACTCACCTTCATGCTGTTGCAAACCTGCATGGCTTTCTTATTTCAGTGGATATTAAAAGGAGATATTAGGGAGTTTCAATCAACATCCACTTTAATTGGATGAAAAAATATGCAAGTGACAGCAAGTGAATTCATACAGACTCGAAGGTGAGAAGTGATGACAGAAATTTCATTTTTAAATGATCTGCCATTTAACTACCTGTTAAAGAGTTAAATTTACCTGCCAAGGAAAAAATATCCAAAAATTTTCAGCACATGCTTGACCTTATTCACAGTGCTATCTTTGATTTTTGATGGGAATGACAACAAGGCTGTGAGAGACTGACATACAGTCACTTCAATGGGTTGCACTGCAGTTTAAAGTGTTTTTGGATCTTTCCGCAGACAAAACATTGAAAAAATATATTTTCGGAACACACAGTAGACAAAAAACTTCAGACAACATGAGTTTTTGAAAATCAGATAGGATCTAGGAGCTTTATACAGCTATGTACTGTGCATGCCATTGAAGAGATATTAAGTCTATACATCACAACCTCATTTCCATTCCCATTAAATATCAAACATGGGGGGCCTGGGTAGCTCAGTGAGCAAAGATGCTGTCTACCACCCTTGGAGTCATGAGTTCGTAACCAGAGAGTGCTGAGTGACTCCAGCCAGGTGTCCTAAGCAACCAAATTGGCCCGGTTGCTAGGGAGGGTAGAGTCACATGGGGTAACCTCCTCGTGGTATACTATAATATGGTTCTCGGTCTCTGTGGGTCACGTGGTGAGTTGTCGCAGAGAATTGATGTCTCTGTGCTAACACGTTCAACAAGCCACGTGATAAGATGCGCGGATTGTCTCTTTCAGACATGGAGGCAACTGTGATTCATCCTCAGCCACCCGGATTGAGGCGAGTCACTATGCCACCATGAGGACTTAGAGCGCTTTGGGAATTGGGCAGAAAAGGGGAGAAAAAAAATAAAACATGGCACTACTGTGAATAAGGTCTATAGACCAAGTAAGTGGTGGCAGGAAGCCCATTGACTGATGTGTTAGATTTGACTTATTAGATGATTAAATTATGACACTAATCTGTTACATCTGGAAGGCTTATTTAACTCTTTATCTGGCTTTCAAACATGACATGGGGACATTAATGATGATTCTCAACTCAACACTTTAGTGCAGGGAATGATGGAAAATGTAGTTCACCATACAACAGAACATATGAAATGAAATACACAACATCTCCTCCCCTCTTACAATCAATTTGCCTGAGAGAAATAATATAATGAAATGAATATTGCCAATATTTGCATATTTTTCTTTTACTAAAGTGCACATGAACTTGTACTTCAATGAACTTGGTTGAACATTGAGGGTGGACTACCTCAAACCCTAGCTTTACCCTAGGGTATTATTCTGCCCCGTAACAAAGTGTAAGCCCATAACATAGTCATAAATGCAGACGTTGAGGTGGTCGCCGTTCCCTTACAGGATGACGCCGTTCTCCTGGGGTTGTAATTTCTGCATTTTTAACAGCTGAGAGAGCTCGGTGAGGGGACTGTGCTGTTGTCTCAGGAATTGGTACATCGTGAACGGTTTCAGCAGCATTTGTAGTATGTTCAGGTGGAAGAACATCGCTCAATGGATCATTTGTACAAACAGCATCAGACAGTTCTGTGGATGATGTAGCTCCCTGAAGCAACTGGTCAATATGTCTTCTACAGACAGTGCCATCTGCTGTTTTGACTTTGTATGACACAGGACATGTTTTGGATATCACCACTGCAGGGATCCATTTGGGACCACTGCCATAGTTCCGTGCCAACACCGGGGCAGCTGGTGTGAACACTCTGTGTTTGGCTTTTAGTGCCCATCTTTGAATCTGCTTCTTTTGCTGATGCAGAACAGTGTCTCTGATATGTAATAAGGTCAAAGTACGTTCTCAGATCTCCGTTGAGCATCGGTGGTCCAAACTGGCTAAACATTTTTCCCAACTTCTCAACTGCATTCTCAGAAGTGGTGGATCTTATAATGACAACCTCGGGCCATTTACTGTATGCATCAATGACAAAGAGCAACATTCTGTCCTCCACAAGGCCTGCAAAATCAACATGGATGTGATGCCATGACATTTCAGGGAAATCCCATGGGTGCAGCGTAGTGGGATGTAGTGTGTTGCATATTCACTGACAAGAAGGGCAAGTTCTTGCCTTTTTCTCAATTTGTACATCAACACCTGGCCACCTGAAATAGGTCCTTGCTATCTCTTTCATGCAAACAACTCCACAGGGTCCTGTGTGTAGTTTTTTCAAGACTGGCAAGACTTTCCCAACAACAAACAACCAGACTGCACCATGAGTTCATATGGTCGTGAGAGGTAAGGCCTTAAATTGGGACCATCACTTTTACTTTTGCCTGACAGGACAATGTCCATGACTGTGGACAGCACTGGGTCATTACGTTTGCCTTTGCACACTTGCAGGCAGTCACTGGAGTATGTTCTACTGGTTTTAATTAGAAAATTTCAGCGGCCTGCTTGTCTGTCTTGCTGTCAGGCAGGGGCAGCCTGGAAAGGCCATCTGAATCGTAGTGCAGTTTTGATTTGCGGTACATTATGTCATGTGCGCAGATAACAACAAAGACCACCTCTGCATCCTGCAAGCAGTGAGTGATGGTATGCCAGTTTATGGACCAAAAATTTAAGCAAGTGGTCAGTAATTAGTTACTAGGGTAAACTTCCAACCAAAAATATATTGGTGAAATTTTGCACACCATAGACAATCCTCAGTGCCTCTCTCTCTATCTGAGCATTGTTCATTTCTGTAGGCAAATGCAAGTAGTCTCTCTTGTCCTTCTGGCATGATTTGGGATAGCACAGCTCCCACACCATATGGTCAAGTGTCACAATCCAGTTGTAATTGTATAGATTGATAAAAGTGCATCAAGGCTTTGGACTTCAGCAACATGTCTTTTGTTTTTGATATGCCACCTAACATTTAGGGGTACATCTCCAATTTGTTTCATGAACACAATAACCTGTGCAGCGGTTTCAACAGTGATGCAATATTTGGAATGAAACAGCCGTAGTAGATGAGCAAACCTAAAAAAGATCACAGCTGGCTGATGTTCTGGGGTGCTGGGGTATCCACAATGGCTTTGGATGGGGACTTATGCAAGTCCGAGGAATCAATCACATGCCCTAGGTATACTACAGACGATTTAAAGTATTCACATTTTTCTTTGTGTACTCTCAATCCATATTCTAGGGTTGCATCCAAGTTTTGTAAGTGTGAATCGTCATCCTCTCCCGTTACAAGGATATCATCCAAGTAATACTGCACTCCTGGAAGTCCAGCCAAAAACTTGTCCATTGCCTGCTGCCAAAGGGAAGACATTTAAACCTACACAGTCCCTTGTGTGTGACAATGGTGAGCAATTCTCTGGACAATTTTTCTTCACGAATTTGCAGGTAGGCTTGATTTAGATAAATCTTGCTGAATTTCTGGCCTTCTGCCAGCCCTGCAAACAGGTCCTCTATATGAGGCTGTGGATACTGGTCTGCTGTCAGCACTGGATATAGAGTGACTTTAAAATCACCCCATATCCTGACACCACCATCCTTTTTGAGTACTGGTGCAATGAGCGTCCCCTATTCACTTACTGGTTCCAAAACACCATACTTCATCAGTGCTGCTAAGCTTGCCATTACCTTTGGCTTCAGTGTGTATGGCAGTTGACATGCCTTCAAGAATTTTGGTGATCTCCCTGGCTTTATGTCCAATTTCACAGTGATGTCCTGCATGCTGCCTAATACTGGCTTGAAAACTTCCGCATGTCTCTGAGATCTTTTGCAGAACACATTTGAAGAAAAAATATCTTAGCTCAGTAGGTCCTTAAAATGCAAGTGGATGGAGATTTTTCTTTTGAAGCTCCAAAAAGAACAGACAGTCAGCATAAATGTCATCCATACGACTCCAGTGGTTAAATTAATGTCTTCTGAAGTGATACATTCACTGTAGGTGTGAAAATATCAATATATAAGAACTTTTTAACTATAACAAATAGCTTCCGTTCAGCAGCAGACGTAATCGCGTTGGCATGTTCACGTGAGAACTGACACACGTGCGACACGCCTGGAAGACCAGAGCTATTTACAAGTGAGCCGGAGTAATGCTGTACAGACGCTTTGATGGTTTTCTTTAAGATCTGTATTTGTGTCTGTTTGTTTTTCACTATGGTGCATTTGTGTGTTTTTGCTGGATGTCTCAACCAAGAGAAAAACATGAGATTACATCCATATAGGGCTGGGCGGTTTTTCAGATAAATTAGTTTTGATACGATTTAAAAAAATGTTAATTTGAGAAATTTGAGATTTTGCAGAAAATATTGCTATAGTTATATATGTTTTTAAATCCACCAAAGGCTGAATACGTAAGAGAAAAATAATTCATAACGGTTGTCTTAATGCCGGTCCCGATCTGATCAGCTGCACGTGTGTGGTGCTCCAAATGAATGTGACAGGTTAACAAAACAGGACTGATATAAAAGACAGCAATAATATTCCCAGTACGATCAAACATTTGCCGCTCCTTTTTGCAATGATGATTCAGATAGATCGCTAATTATTGCTTTGTTCTGTGATCTGTTTCTAGTGTACTGCCTCTATAGCTGCTCAGTGTGAACAGCTAGAGGGCGTGTCTCTATCTGCAGGGGTTTATGAATATGCACAATGAGTACTTTCTAGATAAACTTGATAATAGATATTGATTTCTAGATAACTTTCGAGACTTGGTTTCAAGTCAAATGAATACCTACACTGGCTAAGCATTATTTTGTAGTTTCCTTATTCTATTATTTCTTAACATCTGGGTTTATTAGATTTTAATTTATTTAACATTTACACTCTGTTGACAACTTCCCCCTGTGTTGCATTTGTAAATTTGCCGTGAAGTGATATTCACGGAATTTGACAAAAAAGAGTATTGGAATAAAATTACACACTCCACCTTTAACACTGGAGATTTTGCTGAAATGACCAGCTTAGACCAGCATGAATTTCCATACTGGTCCAGGTTGGTTTGTGTGCTGGTCTAGCTGGTGGTCTATACAGCTATGCTGTTAATTAGCAAAGCCAAACTGGTTAACCGCCAGTGTTCAGCATCCACCTGGATGATGCGACGGCAGCCATAGTGTGCCAGTACACTCTCCACACAACAGCTATTGATGGAGAGGAGAGTAGAGTGATGTAGCCAATTCAGGGATGGGGATTATTGGGAGGCCATGATAGATAAGGGCTAATGGGTGGAATTTGGCCAGGGAACAGCCCTACTTTTTACAAAAAGTGCCCTGGGATTTTTATTGAACATTGAGAGCAAGAACATTAATTTAACATCTCTTCTGAAGAACAGTGCCTTTTTACATTATTGTGTCCCACACAGATCACAGGGTGAGCATCCACCGCTGGCCTCCCTAAAAACCCTTTAAGCAACAACTTTAGTTTTCCCCAGGAGGTCTCCCATCCATGTACTAGCCAGGCTCAACCCCGCTTAGCATAGCCCCTTACTAAAAGAACTGTGGCAGTACCATGTGATGGTATTTTATACTGTGCCATTGAGCTTTGATTAATACCATGGTACTGAATAATTACCACATTTAGGTGTCATTTTATACTGTATCATTGAGCTTCGATTAATAACATGGTACTGAATAATTACCACATTTAGGTGTCATTTTATACTGTACCATTGAGCTTCGATTAATATCATGGTACTGAATAATTACCACATTTAGGTGTCATTGCATTCAATACTCCAACTTGGTACTCCAAGGTACTTCAAAGACTATCATGATACTACCATGGCACATGCCCACAAACATGGTATTACCATGAGATTACCATGGTACTATATCCACAAAAAAAAAAAAAAAAAAAATGTCAAGACCATGATATGTTTTGTTAGTGGCATTTTTTAGACACCCATAGTAAGGCAGACTCTGTCCTTGACTGTCTGAGTATTTTGATTGCTTGTTAGCCAGTTAGTTTTTACCTCAAATAAGAACATTGATTTACACTTTTTTTGTACAGTTTGAAAAGAACACATACAGATGGATTGTCATATGCCGTGTCATTTTCTATCTGTGATTTGCTTTAAAAACATTGTATGAAAAAGTAAATATGGTAATTTGCAGTGCTTTTTGTTGTATGTGTCCACAACTGCCTATTTGACAGTATTTGAAATGGCCTTTTTGTCTCTCCTTGTCTTCATGTCTCTCTGTTCTCTGTGTCTCACTTTTTCCCTTCATTCTCTCAAACTTTGCCAAATGTGATAAAAGGTGAAAAATTCTGAGACTGCAGTAAGGCCTGTGAGAAAAGTTAAGTTATAAAGTTATAAAATGCTGGTGCTGTAATTGACGGGGATAAAATAACACTGCTTTCACTTTTGTGAGGTTTAAGCACGAGCCATTGTGAATGAGAATTTCTCATATACTCACGAACACTCAAAGGAGAGCTATTGCGAAAGTCACTGTAAAATAGCTTGTTTCTCATCAATAGCATGATCGTATGCTTTCAAAAGACATAATACACAAGTCGCATGGAATCATTTTATGACACTTTTGGGTCCTTTTTTCAATGAATATTCTGGTTTCAATACAACCTAAACTCAATCATCAGTATTTGTAGCATAATGTTGATTACCACAAAAATTGGTTTCAACTCATCCCTCCTTTTGTTTAAAAAAGAAAACATTTTGGTTCCAGTGCGGCACTTATGTGTTGAAGTGAATGGGGCTGTGACAGGGCAGTGGGCGGGGCCGGGTCGTGATTCTACACACCCAGTCCCTTATCAGGCTAATTGAGCCTAGGAGAGGGATAAAGGCTGACTGCGGACGGTGGTGCGGGAGAGAGAGATCATTTACGGACATGTCCATCATGTGTGTGTTTTTGTCTTTTGTTTAAGTTTAGCATTAAAATATTATTTATATTGCCAAGCCGGTTCTCACCTCCTCCTTTCCATTGAACTGCGTTACAGGGGCCAATCCGTAAACGTGAAAATACTCACTATTTCAAAAGTATAGCCAGATGTAAACAATTTGTGTGTTAACTTGGTGTTAGTGTAATAAAATCACTTACTAACCTTTTCTGTGTAAAGTAATAGCCAATTTGACAACTTTATTGCCATGACGATATAATGTCAACAAACCCTAAAACAATTCAATCCTAAATTATTATTTAAACAACTTTACATCGCAAATAATACATGAGTTTTAACTTTGAGTTAAATAATACTTGAGTGCATTTATAAAATAATAAGCTTCACATTTCTGCCTTTAAATCCTCCAAAAATTGCCACCATTCTCTTCCATTTTATGTGGCTCACTGTAACTTCGATTTTTACTTTTTTTTTTTTAAAGAAAAGGAGGGATGTGTCGAAATCAACATTATACCCCAAATGCTTTCGATTGAGCTTAGGTTGTATTGAACCAGTAATATTCCTTGTTTTCCACATAAGGAAGATAATAATATGGGTTTGGAATGAATTTTCATTTTTAGGTGAAGTATTCCTTTAACTCCAGTAGGGTGGGGTTAGAGGTTAGAAAGTGGTTTGAGGAAGCTGCTCTTTGTTCTGCTTTTATAGCCAACCTCAAGACTGATTTCTCAGACACTGACTTCTCTGTTGGACTAGATTAATTAGAGAATGTGGAAGTACAGGCCCTGTGAAATATTAATTGGAATACATGATGAATGGCTTTATAAATGGATGAAAAACTAAATAAAGAATTGAGCAGTCTATTACACCCTGAACTACACCCTAAATACACAATTTTTTTGTTTGTTTGTTTTGTGTGTGTGTGTGTGTGTGTTGCTATGCATTGATGTTCTGTGTATTTGCTAGGTGGGCATTGAAATGCCTAAAGGAAAAGTTTACCCAAAAATTTAATTTCTGTCATAAATCTGCTAAAAAACAACCAGCATTGCTGGTCTCCAGCTTACATTGTGTTTTGGGTGCTGGTCCCAAGGGATTCTGGTGTGCTGGTGTCTGCACTGTGTTTTTAAACTTTTTAATCTTGACCAGCTTTATCAAAAAGACAATGCTGGTCAACCAGCTTCACCAGCTAGATTTTGCTGGTGAAAAGCATGGCTAAGCTGGTCCAACAGCTAGAAAAGCACTAGCCAGCCAAAACCAGCCCCATTGAAATCAATAAACCTTATTCAGTGTAGTGCCATAATTAATTTTTAAGGGGATTGAAAACAAAACTGTGAAGAATAAACATAGTTTCTTTAATATGTTCTACTGTTTGTTGAATTGGTAAAAACATTGAAATAGATGAGATCAAGGATCTTTATAAAGTGCATGCCATTGTACAAACTTGTACAAATTGTATAAAGTATTTCACTCATAAATTTTCATAAAATTCAATATGCGTCTACCCTGACTAAGGTCTTTTTGTTCTTTTGACATAGTGTAATCTCTAGAGTGCAAGCACCCTAAGGGGTGTAGAATGCATCAATATTTATTGGCTTGAAAATTTTTAAAATGGGAAATAACCACTTTAAATTTATTTTACTTCATTCTATGTAATATCTTTCAAATGCACTTAAGGTGGTCTGAAATAGACCTGTAAGCAGAGAATTAGAGAGAGAGCAAGTTGAGAGAAGCATATCGATTGACATAATGATTTTTTAATTGCCTCAGGAAACAAGGCAGTGCCTTTAATTACAATGGTCTCTGAAAGACTGATTGTCTTTCTGCAATACTACACAAAAGCTCCATCTTCCCTCCACTGAAGCATGGCCAAAGTGGACCTACATTCAAAATGTTTTTCTTAAGGTGTCCGGCCTAAAGGAAATATATATTGATCCTGTGAAAATAAATGGTAGCACTGTTAATGTTCAGAAGTGTTTGTTATTGTGCTGCTTTCAACAAAACTTATTATATGCATTTCCTATGCTTGTTTGTTGGGGTAAGCGGAGAAAACATTGTGTGAGCACCATTATAGTGCAATTAATCCCATTTGTACAATATATTCATGTAGCATCAGGGCTCTCTAAATGACAAAAACAGAGATAAAAAAATAATGCTGCCTCAGCAAGGACGAGGAGAGTATGCGTGCTATTGTTTTAAGAGCTTATTTGCTGTTTTCTCTCTCAGAGCAACACCGTATTAATAGATAAGTTACACATGCATGGTGTAATCTCGAGTAATCCACTGCAAGAGACTTGAGTAAGAAATCTCAAGATATAAATAAACCAAAAGAGAGCTAGGTTTTCACCTTTTTAAAGAAAATGTGAGCAGTGCTTGCCTGTCCTAAAATTGCTGCAAGGACGCAAGGGCATTGTGTGTGGTTGCTATGCTGTTGCTAAGGTGTAGAGCATGTTACTACACAAAGTTGCAAGAGTGTTCAAGACTTTTTCACCTGTAGAATCACAGAAACAACAGTTTTAGGGCACAGTAGTGGAGTAAGGGCGAAACTGGACCTTCCACCATCGCCGTTTTCGGCAAGCAGTTTCAGAAAAAGGCGTTTATGGCAGAAGTTAACAGATACTGTAGGTAAATTTGTTTACTCTCTAACCACTTTGAAAGTTTTTCTGTCATTGTTGTAAATAGTGATGGGAATATAATGGTTTATGAAGCAACTAGGCTTTCAGTAAAAATGTATCGAAATTGTGTTAATCTCTTAAAGTTTCTGGTTTAATTTACCGCCATCTGTAAATGAAGCACACCAAGTAAGTCGATGCTGTTGACATGATATTTGGATTTGAAGCAATATAATCAGGGATGCAAATTCCTGAGATGTGAAAATGTCATAGCGGGTGTTTCAGACGTATATTTTCAGATGATTTGTTTGTTGCATTTAAAACTTTTTTAAGTGTTTAATCTTAAAGGAACCCTTTCGATTGATTTTAATAAGAAACATTTATAAATGTTTACCAAAAAATTTGGCATAATAGCTTCAGAAAGTAGTTTGTATTATCAATGTTATTATGTAATTTTGTTTTGTTTACTAAAGTAATTGCTTATTGTTGTAATGACTGTATATTGTTTTGTGTTACTACAGTCTTAAGAACCCTTTGAAATGACCTGCATTTAAGTATAAATTTGTCTTAAAATCTGGTTTGATCTTCATCTAATTTACAATAATGAACATACACAATCTGTTTAAACTAATAACCCAAATGAATGTATTGTTCTTGTACATATTGAACACATCATTCAAACATTCACAGTGTAGTTGGAAAAATTATGTGATCCCCTAGGCTAATTATGTCAACAAAAGCTGATTAAGAGTCAGAATTTGGCAAACCTGGCATCCAATTAATGAAACAAGATTGGATGTGTGGGTTAGAGATACTTTGACTTATAAAAAGCACTCAAACATTTTGAGTTGGCTATTCACAAGAAGCATCTATCATGCCTCACAAAAAAGAGATCTCATAAGACCTATAATAAAATATTGTTGTTTTTCATAAAGATGGAAAGGGTTACAAAGTTAACTCTAAGAGCTTAGGTATTCATACACTCACCTAAAGGATTATTAGGAACACCTGTTCAATTTCTCATTAATGCAATTATCTAATCAACCAATCACATGGCAGTTGCTTCAATGCATTTAGGGGTGTGGTCCTGGTCAAGACAATCTCCTGAACTCCAAACTGAATGTCAGAATGGGAAAGAAAGGTGATTTAAGCAATTTTGAACGTGGCATGGTTGTTGGTGCCAGACGGGCCGGTCTGAGTATTTCACAATCTGCTCAGTTACTGGGATTTTCACGCACAACCATTTCTAGGGTTTACAAAGAATGGTGTGAAAAGGGAAAAACATCCAGTATGCGGCAGTCCTGTGGGCGAAAATGCCTTGTTGATGCTAGAGGTCAGAGGAGAATGGGCCGACTGAATCAAGCTGATAGAAGAGCAACTTTGACTGAAATAACCACTCGTTACAACCGAGGTATGCAGCAAAGCATTTGTGAAGCCACAACACGCACAACCTTGAGGCGGATGGGCTACAACAGCAGAAGACCCCACCGGGTACCACTCATCTCCACTACAAATAGGAAAAAGAGGCTACAATTTGCAAGAGCTCACCAAAATTGGACAGTTGAAGACTGTAAAAATGTTGCCTGGTCTGATGAGTCTCGATTTCTGTTGAGACATTCAGATGGTAGAGTCAGAATTTGGCGTAAACAGAATGAGAACATGGATCCATCATGCCTTGTTACCACTGTGCAGGCTGGTGGTGGTGGTGTAATGGTGTGGGGGATGTTTTCTTGGCACACTTTAGGCCCCTTAGTGCCAATTGGGCATCGTTTAAATGCCACGGCCTACCTGAGCATTGTTTCTGACCATGTCCATCCCTTTATGGCCACCATGTACCCATCCTCTGATGGCTACTCCAGCAGGATAATGCACCATGTCACAAAGCTTGAATCATTTCAAATTGGTTTCTTGAACATGACAATGAGTTCACTGTACTAAAATGGCCCCCACAGTCACCAGATCTCAACCCAATAGAGCATCTTTGGGATGTGGTGGAACGGGAGCTTCATGCCCTGGATGTGCATCCCACAAATCTCCATCAACTGCAAGATGCTATCCTATCAATATGGGCCAACATTTCTAAAGAATGCTTTCAGCACCTTGTTGAATCAATGCCACGTAGAATTAAGGCAGTTCTGAAGGCGAAAGGGGGTCAAACACAGTATTAGTATGGTGTTCCTAATAATCCTTTAGGTGAGTGTATGGCTCCAGTTCGATAAACTGACTAAAAATTAAGATGGTTTAGTTCTGTGGCTACTGTCTCTAGAAGCAGTCGTCCAGCCAAGATGACTCAAGAAATTATGAAGAACAAGAATACGCACTATGTATGGAGTAAAAAGGGCACCGCATACCAAAATGAAAACATCATCCCAAAAGTGTAGTACAGCGGAGCATCACGATTTGGGGCTTCTTTGATTCTTCGGGGCCTAGACTACTTGTCGTCATCGAGGGAAAAATGTATTCCCAAATGTATCAAAATATCCTACAGGATAATGTCAGGGTGGCTGTGCTCAGCTCAGAATCTAGGCGATGTAGCACGACAATGACCCTAAACATTGAAGTAAGTCCATAACAGAATGGCTTCAAAAAAAGGAAATCCACATTATTGAGTGGGCCAGTCAGAGCCCAGACCTTAAACACATAGAGATACTGTGGAAATTCACTTGGTTGAGATTATTGCTGTCAAAGAAGGATTGACCAGTTATTAAATCCAAGGGTTCACTTACTTTTTTTCAATAAAGACATGAACGATTATAATTGTTTGTTTTTATCTTATGTACATTGTGTATGTCTATACTTGTGACTTTGATGAAGATGAGATCAAAGCTTTTTGACCAATTAAAACAGAGAGCCAGATAATTCCAAAGGGTTCACATACTTTTTCTTGCCACTGTATAATGCATATTAATTATACATGTTGCCTACATTGCAGGGAGCATATACATAAGAATATTACTGTATGCTTCCTCTTTAGTTGCTTAAATAATAATACATCAATATTTTGGCATACTTTTGATGTTCCGTGATGATAAAGAAATTATCAAATTAATTAAAAACTACTTTGTGAGCATTTGTCCTGATCACTGCACACTCAGTGTTCCTTCTAGAGGCTTCTAAATGTACACCACACACCAGTGTCGGAAATTAAGTTTTCCCTGTAGGGATAACATTCACTGCATTGGAATTAATTTTCAGTTGTATTTTCTAGCCACATAACAATATTCTTTACGAAATATCTATTACCTCTAAAAATTTACCTATTTTATGCAATAATGTCTATAACTAGTTCTAGAATAGAATCTCAAGAAATTATATCACATAATAGATAAAAGAACTCCCATTTTGTCAAAAGGAATGGTTCATCCAAAAACTACAATTCTGCAATAATTTTGTCATGCATGCACAAATGAGAGATATGGCGGAAGTCAAGATTTTCACTGTTAAATAATTTAAATGTAAGTTTTGTTATTAATTTTTTTTTTAACTATCATGCCTTCAGAAGACGTGAAATATGAAACACGAGTCACATGGACTACTTCTATAACATTTTTGGGTCCTTTTCTTAAGCTTTATATTAAGTCATTATCAACTGCCATTGTATCCAAACAGGGCATATTTGAAAATTCCTCCTTTTGTGTTCTACGTAAGAAAGAAAGCCTTACGTGTTTGAAACGACATTAGGGTGAGTAAATGTTGATAGAATTGTCATTTTTGGGTGAACTGTTTCTATTCAAAAGGCACTTTTGCTGTGAGTCCCTGTTAATTTCAAACTCTGCAACATACCATAGAACTAGACTAAATGCCAACCGTCAGATGTTTGCCTGTCCTAGCATCTTGCAGCATAATGAACTTTTTGTATGTTGAAAAGAGGAACACGCCTATGATGAATTATAGCTGAGAGTTCAGATAACCAGTGAAACAAAGATATCTTTCTTTGTCCATTGTGTCCTATAAGTGACTGATTCAAAATAAAGTCCATCTTAGGAGAGAGACAAGGGGGATTTTAAAGGGCTAGGAGACATAACGCTTTTGTTTATTTCTGATATGATCAAAATGTTACTTTCATGCTGTAGCTTGGCAAACTTTAAAAGCAACTCATAAGGTCAAGCCACAGTCAAGCTTCTTTTAGCTACTCTACAGGTTCTTAACAAAACTAGCTAAGCTAGTAAACTACATTCAATCTATTTGTATGGGCCATATTCTTTAAAATCTTTAAGATTAACCCAGCTAACAAATGTATGTTCTCAAAACAAGACATTCTAGGAGAGGTCTGTTGTAAGGTTTAGTGTGCAATACAACGTGACATAAAAAAGTGAAAATATTTTGTCAAGGGATGGGTAATTTAAAAAAAAATGCCCACAAAAAAAAAAAAAAGAAAGTAATCGATTACTCGTAAATTAAAATGTAAGTTAAAAATAACAGGCATGACATGCATGTGAAGTTCATAATTCATAATAAGGTAACTTTAACAAACTGTTCAGATGAATTAAATGAACAATATGCATAAACAAATGATTTAATAATAATTAAAAAAATGATCAGTTCACGTGTTATTAATCCAAAAATTATATGGTTTATTTTGTCTTTTTATAAAATGCTCTCTGCCCGTATTAAGAGATTTAGTGCACAAACACATATACCGGTCTGTTTAGCTTCCGAGTTTCTTGTACCGCTTTGCAGTCTCTTTCAACCATAAAAGCACATCTTTGTCCATAGGTCTGCATGACTTCAACCAGAACTGAACAGAGTAAATATTAAATATTTACAATAAAAATATTGCAAGTATTGCTAGTGCTTCACTACACTTTGCTTTAAAAAAAATCTTCTTCTCCCATCCAACAACTCAATGACACACATCCACAGAGCACCTCAGTGGACTCAATTGTAACTTGGTAATGGATTCAAAGGGAAATTACAGTATAATTCAGCATGGCAGGATAATGTGCAAAGAACAATCTGTTTGCGAAATTTGAGTAATGTTTTTAATAGTCAACTAGCTGGTGCAGAATGAGTACTCGATTATTCGATTAATCGATTACATGTGCACATACAGTAACTAAGTTTAGTGTCTTCTGTGCAATCTCTCACAGAGACTTCGAGTCCATTATATGAATAATTAATTGTATTCCCTGATGCCGGTTTATTGTTATCTCAGGTAACGATGCCATGATGTAATGAAAAAAACAACTTTGATTGATCGCTGTACATGTCCTTTTAGATGGCTTTTTCTGTCCAATTGGGCAGTCCTTGGCCAGTCTAAGCTGCTATACAGTCCAAACATTTTACTATAGTCATGAGAGTATTTACTCCCCAGCAATGCCACACACACACACACCCACACACACACACACACACACAATATTCACCTCATACTTCCTCAACTTCTACAACATGAACATGAACCCTGTGAACTTGTGCCCTTTTAACTTGCTGACAAATTCACTTAACTAGATGAATTCATGTAAGAAAAATATACGTCAAATTAGTGTGAATTAAATTTCCTCATTATAATGAAAAGAACTAAAACTAAACATAGAATCAAAAGAGATGCTCGGTCCCAGATATATTTAATAAAGTGGACAACAAGAAAAGGTTATGGAGAAAGGATTTTAAGTTAAGAAAAAAAAAACAGACCAACAGATGAAGGATAAAGCATGAGCCTCAGAAGAAGAAAGGTGGATAAACAGCCCAAAGGAAGAGCCTTTGGCTTTAAAGCATGTCTAGACCAAACCAACCACATGGGGCTTACACCCACATTACTCCCTACAGAGGCTTCCATCGCTTGTGCTGCAGTTAATACCACCCTGTCTCGCAATCGACTACTGAGGACCAAGGACATATTATGTCTCCAAAGGTCCCGTGGCAACAGCGTTTTTAGAGGCCACCTCTTGCCACAGCGAGATATAAAGTCACAAAGTTGCAATTAAGAGAATAAACACACCGTGTACATAATAGTGTGCAGAGGATGGGTCAGGAACAAATACAATTTATAATTTCTTTGCTTATTTCACATTGTAGCATTAACCCAAAAGACATTTGTAATCACTCAGATGTTGCTCTTTCATAGAAATTAGTTCTAATTTTTGTTTCATTTAAGTATTAACTTTGTCTCAGATGTTTCTCCAAAAAATCCATAATTCCTTAAATAGAAACAAATGAGACAACTGCTGACAAACAGTAAGAGTCTGAATTAATAACATGAATGTAGATAGCATAGGTCAGATGTGTCTTTTGGTCTTGGAAGTATTTGATGAGAAAATTTATATTTAATTCATATTGACTTTTGATTGCAGACTTTGGTATCTTGGCAAATATCATGTTTGTAATATTTTTTAGATGTCTTCTGAACTGTAGAGGAGTTATGTGAGATTACTGGTGTCCTTTTCTCAGGAGAAAATATTAAGACAGAGTCTCAGTTTGCTATCCATTTAATTTGATTGCTGTCTTGGACATTAAAGAGATCTCATTTGTGATTATTCTGTTTAATGGGACTATTCATCTATCTATATAAATATTTACATCTGGGGTATTCTATGTCAAATCAACCAAATTTGAGAAACTTCTCTAGATGAAATTTTTTATTTTGTAAATACTTTTTCTGAAGATAAACGGAAATGATGATGAAAGCCAAAATATTAAATATTAAGTTAATTTAACCATATAATGTTTTGCTGTAGTTTTGCTCCAAAATCATAGGTAAAAATCATAATTTTGACCCCCTTCTAAAAAATAACGGATAACTTAGTAAATATTGATCCATGTCATTTAAAGTTTTGGCTTTTAATCATCATTTATGTACTTTGACCAGTACATTTTTTTTTTATTGGTGAAAGAGGTACATAAATGATGATAAAAGCCAATATATATATATATATATATATATATATATATATATATATATATATATATATATATATATATATATATATACACTCACCTAAAGGATTATTAGGAACACCTGTTCAATTTCTCATTAATGCAATTATCTTAAATCAGCCAATCACATGGCAGTTGCTTCAATGCATTTAGGGGTGTGGTCCTGGTCAAGACAATCTCCTGAACTCCAAACTGAATGTCAGAATGGGAAAGAAAGGTGATTTAAGCAATTTTGAGTGTGGCGTGGTTGTTGGTGCCAGACGAGCCAGTCTGAGTATTTCACAATCTGCTCAGTTACTGGGATTTTCACGCACAACCATTTCTAGGGTTTACAAAGAATGGTGTGAAAAGGGAAAAACATCCAGTATGCGGCAGTCCTGTGGGCGAAAATGCCTTGTTGATGCTAGAGGTCAGAGGAGAATGGGCCGACTGATTCAAGCTGATAGAAGAGCAACTTTGACTGAAATAACCACTCGTTACAACCGAGGTATGCAGCAAAGCATTTGTGAAGCCACAACATGCACAACCTTGAGGCGGATGGGTTACAACAGCAGAAGACCCCACCGGGTACCACTCATCTCCACTACAAATAGGAAAAAGAGGCTACAATTTGCAAGAGCTCACCAAAATTGGACCGTTGAAGACTGGAAAAATGTTGCCTGGTCTGATGAGTCTCGATTTCTGTTGAGACATTCAGATGGTAGAGTCAGAATTTGGCGTAAACAGAATGAGAACATGGATCCATCATGCCTTGTTACCACTGTGCAGGCTGGTGGTGGTGGTGTAATGGTGTGGGGGATGTTTTCTTGGCACACTTTAGGCCCCTTAGTGCCAATTGGGCATCGTTTAAATGCCATGGCTTACCTGAGCATTGTTTCTGACCATGTCCATCCCTTTATGGCCACCATGTACCCATCCTCTGATGGCTACTTCCAGCAGGATAATGCACCATGTCACAAAGCTCGAATCATTTCAAATTGGTTTCTTGAACATGACAATGAGTTCACTGTACTAAAATGGCCCCCACAGTCACCAGATCTCAACCCAATAGAGCATCTTTGGGATGTGGTGGAATGGGAGCTTCGTGCCCTGGATGTGCATCCCACAAATCTCCATCAACTGCAAGATGCTAACCTATCAATATGGGCCAACATTTCTAAAGAATGCTTTCAGCACCTTGTTGAATCAATGCCACGTAGAATTAAGGCACTTCTGAAGGTGAAAGGGGGTCAAACACAGTATTAGTATGGTGTTCCTAATAATCCTTTAGGTGAGTGTGTGTGTGTGTATATATATATATATATATATATATATATATATATAATGCCCCTCAAATAATATATAATTTAATATGTACTGAAATATGTATCAGATTATTAAAATGCACTACACTGATTTGGCATATTATTGAACATAAGCCAATCACTGGCCTACAGTGCACAGCAATTGAATTTGCAATTGAATTTACCAATCAGTCCCAAATGTATTATGTACACCAGCGTCAGACAGGTGCTTATCAGTTTGGAATCATTGTGTCATAAACATACCGTTTTTAGGTTGCTGTGTCAAGTTAAACATAGTTTGAAAGTAAAAAAAAAAAAATCATGATACTTCTGCATTCGGATTTGTGCTCTATCAAGTGTTTGAACTCAAGATTGCGTCTGTCCTCATGTTGTTCTGTCTGCTGTCATTGAGTGTGGTTTGTTCTCTGTATAAGCTGTGCGTTGCCTCTACAGCTGGAGTTTCGCTTACTGTTCCCAGGAGAAAACATGTGGTACCTCAAGAATGAATTGATTTGGAATATTCCTAATTACGGTCCAAGGACATGATTAATTGCATAAAAATATTTTTATATGTTTTTTATTTAATTGATCACACTGAATTAACACGTTAAATGGACAGCCCTAATATGCTCACTGAGCACTTTAATATTAACACTATGGTCCTACTAAAATTCCCAGATGTGGTCTTCTGCTGTTGTAGCCCATCTGCCTCAAGGTTAGACGTGATGTACATTCTGAGATGCTATTCTGCTCATTAAAATTGTACAGAGTGCTTATCTGAGTTACAGTAGCCTTTCTGTCTGCTCAAACCAGTCTGGCCATTCTCAGTTGACCTCTCTCATCAACAAGGCATTTCTGTCCGCAGAACTGAAGCTCACTGGATGTTGTTTGTTTTTGGAACCATTCAGAGTAAACTCTAGAAACTGTTGTGCATAAAAATCCCAGGAGATCAACAGTTACAGAAATACTCAAACCAGACTCTCTGGCACCAACAATCATGATACGGTCCAAATTACTGAGATAAAATTTAATATATACCAATATATATTTATATATATAAACAACATTTTGAGCAGGAGATCTCTGAATGTGTTGACATGGTATGACCCATCTATACTGGCTTGTTTCCAAGTGTTTTTTGATAGAGCTGGAGCATCTTGACAGTCAAAGGCCCAGGGGAACTCACTGGCCCCTTTGGGCCACTCCATAATCCATCCATGCTGATGACATCAAAAGATAAGGTAATGCAGATGAAAGTGAAAACCCAATGTTTGTAATGGATGGAGAGTTTACAGCTTGGAGAAAAAAAGAAGACAAAGGGAGAGCAGAGACTCTTGAGAGAGGAAATAGAAAAAAACAAGCGAGATGTCTCAACCAAGTGTTTATAATGCCACACTGTTCCCTGCTCAGTTCTGCTTCCTAGCTCACGCTGAAAAAGATCTGTAAGTGGAGGAGGACATCTGACCTTAAATCAGCACCTCTCTAAGACCTTGATCAATGCAGATCTGTGTAAAACTACTGTGGTTCAGGCTGGGTCAGTGGTGCGGTACAACTGTTTCTGAAGCAGCCATGCTAGGACGGGTTCAAATCCATTCATAAGCGCAAATGCATTGAGCACACTTGAGACCTTGCTTTTGGTAAATAGGCTCTCACTCTCTTTCCTGACAACGTGGAAGTGCACAAGGCAGGGGAAGTTTTATTTGCAAAGTGTTCTTCAAGATGTTTTGGCCTGTAGTGGCCTGGAACACCTAACACCACACAATTACATTGTGGGTTAGATAGGGTCATTGAAGGAAATGTGAAATGAGAAAAAAGAGAGAAAGAGAGGGGGAGAAGGGTTGACCAAATTCATGTTCTTATCTTTCATCTCATCCGTTTGAACACAAGGAAGTAAACTTGAAGTGTGGAGATTTTAGTTTGAATTCCTATTAAAAACTTTGTGTTAAAATAAAAAAAAGTTTGGCTGTCCAAACAACTTCTGTCTATCTATTTATATGACAAAATTATCTCCAGGTCTGGAAAACCTCAAATATGGTGCCCAAATTATACAAAAGCATGCTCTTTTTAACTAGCCTCACAATTTTAGGTATTTGTTATGTTCATTGCCTAAATAATGTGGGACAAATTACATGCTGAAGTTTGAAGGAATAGTTCACCAGTAATCTTACTCTGAACCCGTATGACTTACTTTCTTCATTGGAACACAATGAATGGATAGAAAAAATTACTGTGGTCTATTTGAATAATCAGTTTTGATTGGTTGGAATGCTTGCATTAAAACTGTTTATAACACGGGTCTGTTGAATGCTTGATTCTGATTGGTTGACAGATGTTCTAAGGTGTGCAATTATTTTTTAAGTAAACACACAGCTATGAGAAAGTTCCAGGTCTTGACCACATAACGGTTCCATATCACTTCGCCAATTTATTTAAGTTATTTCAAAGAGCCCTACTGGCTACCACAACAAAATAACCATGTTGATGCAGCCATCCTTATGAAGACTACTAAACAAGTAATATGTAGCCACCCTGTAAGCCAAAGTGTTTTCATTCTGGGAAGTGCTGCACACACACACACACACTACTCCAATGCCAAAAAGCAGTGCATCCTCCGTTGCTAGTTTGAAAAAGTTATGTTTTAGGCTTGAGCTGTATCAGAGTTAAATACACTTGATCAATAAATCTTCTATATTATCTGAAATATCTGTGGGAAACACCCTCGCGCTCCCCCTCTCACACACACACACACTCCCACACACGTGGACACACATCCATTATACGCATTGCACACACACACACACAGAGCCGTCATGTCAGCACACACCTGCATCTCGGTAGGGTTGAAAACAGTTGTTAAGGTTTACATCAAAGAAGCTCTGTATAAAAATGCAGACACTCGCTGCTGCTGAGAACTGTTTAAACTTACATCTTGGTGATTTTGAAGCAATGTTAACTTCTGATGAGAGCTGCAACAAATAAAGGCAATCCAACAGGCGATCTCTCTCTCAGTTTCTGAGCTTCTCTCTTTCGATCCCTCAAAAACAATCTTGCACGCACAAATGCACTAACTTGTTACGCAAGTAAGTGCTCCAGTAAAGCAGTGCAAGCCTCGCTATCCTCCATTGTAATTCTAAAGTGACGTTTTCAAACTAGCAACGAAGGCTTTGACATTGAATCCATGGAGGAAGAATGTAGTTCCACTCACAAGAGCATTTTAGGGACGAAAACCAAAAAATGTCTTGAGGTAAAACCTTGAACAATGTCTTAAAGTGTGGTAACCGCGGTATAAGTGGAAAAATTGACTCCATTCTGTTGAATTACTCTGCTGCACGTCGTGAACGCATTATCACCTTTTTCAATAATTCAATGGTCTGTCATCAATTATTCCTTAATATCAGGTTAATATTTTCTCTTTACCTTTGTTAGATCACATTTAAGAATTAAAGTGCTACTCGTTTTTTTGTTTATTTTTTACTAAAATTACATAAAAAAAGAACATCAATTATAATCAAGATATGAGTGGAAAAATTCAACAAATTTTCAAATGAAGCAAGGTTTTTCATAACTATTGACTTTTATTTATTTGAACTTCATTAGAAATTTAACCCATTCAGGTCAGTTTACGCAACACAAGCTGAACACATACAGTAGCCATGTCAGTCTAGATGACACATCAGCCCCATTGAACACATTGCCTTTACATACCAGTCTATACAACACATGAGGGGCAGAGTTTTACTGTGTGTGTGTGTTACATATGTACTTCTTGCACTTGATGCATGTATATTGTGTTTTTCTTTCCATCTTGGGTCCACACACTTCACAGCGCTTCTTTTTGTTGCTGCTGGCCGCAACCTAGAATATTGAAAAGATCAGGAATTTTACTAACACCTCTCTCTCTCTCTCTCTCTCTCTCTCTCTCTCGCAAGGAGATACTATACTGCAACAGCATAACACACTTACTTCAGGCTCTGCAAATGGTAGTTCTGTAGGTCGGGTGGATGGGGCACCACCATTCTCCTCCTGAATCCTTCTCATGATGGCTGCAGACGCTGGGGTTCTTGGAACATGTTGTCTTCTCTGGATTTGAGGTTGTACCAGTGCTTTTCCCAGTTCCTCGAGAAAGAGGCGTCTCCTCTGGAGCTTCCCTCTGTTCCACTCTGGGTTCAGTCCCATCCAGATGACAAAGGCATTGTACGCTGAGATGTCCAATATGTCAAAGAATATAACAAGTGGCCACCAGCTTGTCCATGTTATCCACCCCTCCTTTTGTGGCATTATAATCCATGATGATCTCTGGTTTTTGATGCTCCTGGCCACAGATTCTTCCATCCCTGTGCAGTGTACTCATGAGTTCCCAGCATGGTCAGCTTCCTCTTTAGGAGCTCCTGTCCCAGCTTGTGTGAGGTAAAAAAATTGTCACATGTGATGTTGTGTCCACTGAGTCCCTGAGTCATGTCCAGGACAACTCTCATTCCTTGATTTTTCTCAGGGGCTCCTCCATCAGGTTTCCCTGTGTAGACTTGTAAGTTCCATGCATATGAGGAAGTGGCATCACAGGCAGCCCAGATCTTTATACCATATTTGGCAGGTTTAGATGTTATATACTGCCTAAAGGGGCAGCGGCCCCTAAATGGCATCAGCTGCTCATCAATGGTGACATTGGGCCCAGGGTTGAAAAACAGGGGGAGGCGGTTCACCCACTTGTCCCACACTTTCCTGATGGCAGCTAGCTTGTCTCTCTGCCGTCGAGCTGGTCTGTCATCTCGGTTATCAAAGCGGATAATCCTGGAAATGATGTGGAATTTTTCCAGAGACATTGTTGCACGGAAAAGTTCTCTGCCAGTTTCTGCATCCCACAGGGATTCTGTGGATTCTCCTTTGGACCTGAAAACTCCAGCAAGGATAAGAACCCCAAAGTAGGCATGCAAATGGGTTTGATCTATCTCCTTCCACCTCTCTCCAAAAACATGCATTCCTTCTAAATTAGTGCAATCCAGAACGATTTTCTGTATGGAATCTGGGATGAAAAGCTCAAAAGAAGACTTGATGTCCTGCACATGAGTAACTGCCATCCGTGTTGGCCCTGGTTGCATCCTTATCACATTGGCAGCCATGCGGGGTGGCTCATTTCTTGGGCAAGAAGACCATTCAATTTCCCCATTTTTTGACATCCATATTTCATCAGTTGTGAGCTGCTGAACGGCTGGTCCTGGAGCTGGCTGCTGACAGGCTGGTCCTGGAGCTGGCTGCTGACGGGCTGGTCCTGGAGCTGGATGCTGACGGGCTGGTCCTGTGGCTCGTCTTCGTTTTGGAACTAGGTGATGCTCAATCTCATCCTCTTCTTCAAAGTCACTGTCAGACTCTGAATTGTCAGAAATGTGATCTTCACATTCTGAAACCTCTTCTTGTACATCATCAAAATCTTCTGTCTCTTCCAAAATCAATTGCAAGGCCCTCTGAGCAGCGAATCTTTTGGCCATCTTGATCAGTTGTGATAAGAAACCACATTAGCAAAGCTATATTTATTGTGTCCCGCCCCCAATTTAGAGAAAATAAATATTGGTCCCCACAAGACAGAGGGTAAAATGTGCGGGAATGTGAGAGCAGACGGTGTTGGTGCTTAAATTTTGCAACAATGTTTCAACCTTGTTCGGGAACTCTTGCACTCACACTCTCTCACACTTACATACAATATCTCTCACACGCACACACACAACACACACATAACACACACACATAGATATGTGGTTTATGGTGACTCTTCATATGCGTAATGGTTTTTCTAATGTACAAACTGTATAATCTATCCCCTACACTAACCCCAACCTAAACCCACCAATCACAGAAAGCGTTGGCATTTTTTGAATTACAAAAAACACCATGTAGTATATATTTTTAAGCTGTTTGTTTTATGAGGACACAGATGTCCTCATAAACCATGTTTATGTTGTAATACCCATTATACACACTTGTGTCCTCATAAACCATATAAAAGAACACACACACACACACACACACACACACACACACACACACACACACACACACACACATACACACACATACACACACACACAATAACAGTAGGCCCGGACAGAGTGAAGGTACACAGAACCTACAATTTTCACCACACTGGCAAAGCTTATTGTTTATTATTATTTATTGTGTCCCGTGCCCAATTCGCAGCTGGGATAGAGTATGAGAAAAGAAAGATTGGTTCCCGCAAGACAGAGGGTAAAATGTGCGGGAATGTGAGAGCAGACGGTGGCCGTGCTTGAATTTTGCAACAATGTTGTGACCTTGTGTGGGAACGGCAGGTGCAGAAACACAAAACTCACACTCCACACACACACACACACACACACACACACTGACTGACAGGAGGAGGACAGAGTAAAGGTACACAGGATCTACAGTTTCCACACTTTTATTAGCCTCGGGTCCAGTGGACCCGAACATCCTGTGTGTAATGTAAATGTGTAGGGGGGGTGTACAGTGTGTTTTCATTGAAAATGTGTTCTGATATATATTCTTCACAGAGAATGAGCCAAGGCCAATGAGTCTGAGTTTGAAAAAATAATTAATCGTATCATTTTTCTTTTGATAAAAGATGAAAACGGGTCCAACAGACCCGAACACCATACAAGGGTTAATGCACAGGTATTTCCAGTCAGTTTAATCAACATTCTATATTAATGCACCTACAGTAGCTGCCTACACTGCAAGAGTTCCATGACTCTTTTCAAAGTACCTCTGGACACGAATATAGTATAGCAAATCTGTTGAGTCTCAGAGCAGGGATTAACAGTCACATCATAAAACACAACATCAAGTCATACAATGTTGTCTGTAAATCAACTGTGAAGCGTTTGAGAGTGTAGGGAGATCCACTATATTGCATCATTCATAATGTGTCACTGGACTATACAGTCACTGCTTGGTGAACTATGTGCGCCGTCATTTTTTGATTAGCAGAACACTTCCTGCAGGAGAGAAATATAAGTGTTGTTCTGTGCATGTAAAGTTATGGTGACAAATCTAAAGAGACTACTTCATTAAAGACACAGTGAAGCTGATGTATTCTTGAGTTGTTACCTAGTAACAGTGGTAAACAGCTGCTGCTTGTACTCATGTATATGATGTTATAGGACTATGTTTCGGACCCAAATAATATGATGGGAACAGTGACCAGTGGGGGCATGGGGAGGGGAAAGGAACTCTGCTTCAGTCCAAGCAATTGAGCCAAGTGTGAAAGCTACCTAAAATTTTTGTATAAAATCAATTGCCCTATAGGAAACATGTATGGGATTTTTACTTCCAGAACCAGACTGTTGTGCTCTATAAGGATGCTTGCCTTGACAAGCTCCACTAATTATCAGTTACTATTATTTTCTTGTTCCATTAGGTTCCAAGAATTCAAGATTTGCATGGCCTCTTTAAACGGTCAAAGACACTTCTGGATCTTCCACCTCAATAGCAAACGATACAGCAACACTGTTTGAACCTGTTAATGTTTTTCAGGGCGCCTATGCTCTGAAGTGTACTTTGTTTACATTTGTTCAAAGTTATTCTATGTTTTTAAGGTAAGAACGTAATTAATCTTGATAAACTATATATCATTACAAACAGTGTTAGGTGTAATGCATTACAAAGTAACATGTTACTGTAATCTGAATAATTTTTGAGGTAATATAGTAATGTAACACATTACTTAACAAAATTAAGTAATCTGATTACAGTTACATACATGAATAAAATGTAATATTAAAAGTTAATTTAAAAGTTAATTGGTTTACACATTTATTGCTAAAACAATAATATTAATAATGTAGAATGCATTTTAATATGTATTATGTTCCTATGTTGTTACTTTTATGTGTTGCTGTGTCAGCTAATGAGCATGCACTCCAACAAACCACCATGACATAGAGGACAGATATCGAAGCGATGGCAGATGAGTGAGCTGTGTTACTATGGATGCAGCATAGTGTGCAGAGTGTAGTTTTTATTCAAACTGCAAAAGCGTTTCAAGTTTTCATGTGATCACAATCAATTTTAGCGAGCTCTTTGTCAGAATGCTCCGTGTAAACATGCTCTCAGCCCTGACTGAGGCACGCAAAGCTGGGCCGCCAAGAAATCCTCCTTTAAGTATCTGTGCTCCGCCTCATCCTTGTGCATCTCCCTCGGGTGTCCCTCTGCATCTGCCGCGTGAGGAGAGGTTGATAGGTTTCGGGGTATACGGAATATAGCGCTCGTTCCCATCTGACAGAGGGATATATTGCTCTCAAGGTGCGGACATTTGCAGAACGGCGTCTTGAAAAAGACATCGCTAAGCAAACTGATTTTTATGTTCTTCATGAACTGTACACAATAAAATACAAATACAATGCAAAAGCATTACAGATGCACAAGTGATAAAGGATACTCAATTCGTCCGAGCACAAGCAGGGAGATAATCCACTCACTGTAAAGTTGTGTAAACACACACATGCTGCACATGTACAAACAGACATAAATGCACACAGACATGCATGATGCAACACACACACAACCCTGTATATGCACACTGAAAAGAAACAAAAAGCATTCAAATACACAATGGCTTTACTATCAAAGCTGTCTGCAAATGGGTTTTCTGAAATGTTTTCAGTTCATTAGTATTCTTTTTCTGTCTTTCACATCAACACAGGTAAACAAGCTTACTGTACACATACATGCCACACACAGCTAAGAAGTTTAGATAGGACACACACACACACACACACACACACACGCACGCACACACACACACACACACACACACGTTGTGTTTCCGTGTTTTATGGGGACTTTCCATAGACATAATGGTTTTTATACTGTACAAACTTTAACTAACCCTAACGCTACCCCTAAATCTAACCCTCACAGAAAACTTTCTGCGTTTTTACATTTTCAAAAAACATAATTTAGTATGATTTATAAGCTGTTTTCCTCATGGGGTCTGACAAATTGTCCCCACAACGTCAAACATTTCGGGTTTTACTATCCTCATGGGGATATTTGGTCCCCACAAAGTGATAAGTACACGCACACACACACATAAACACACACACACACACACAGTTATTTTGATGATGACAGTCTACTGGCAGTACATTTAGGCATTCCAGTAAAAGGCAAGATTATGGGATCCGACTCACAGTTCAGGGCCTGGCAGGACAGATGTGTTTTATCAGAAATGACTGATTAAAAATCCAAGTTATATGTGTGTGTGTCTTTGACTGCAAGACTTAAATTTCAGTTTGAACAGGCAAGACTTTACAGTCAGTGGCAGAAGATGAGTGTATTATTAAAGGAAAGAATGGATGTAGCAGACTATAACACCATGTGTTGGTGTATAGAACACTTTGTGAACGTTAAAAAATGTATTAAAATGAATGACAGTTCATCTATTGGAAACTATTTCTGGAGTATTTTGCTGCTCGCTTTGCTGTCTTGATAATACCACAGATGTATTTGTGAGCAAAACCCTGCTGGAAAATTCACTAGCTTGTCCAACCTGGTCATTTATGGTCATTAACTGGTCCATGTTGCTCCAGATTGGTATAGATGATCAATCTGTTGGACGACCTGCTGATGGACCTGTTTTTGACTTGGTAGAGCACCGTGGTCAAACTGATTAGAGCTAGCCCACCCAGCATAAAATTGTTGATAAGACAACTTTGCCTGACATCTCAACAACGTTGATATTTGGTTGAAAAGTGAAAGGCAACTTGAATTCAATCTAATTTCAACCTTGAATTCATGATTATATTCATTATATTATGATATTATAATATTATACTCATAATTACTCTCAAAATAAGACAATTGACAAAAAAGTACCAATAAAACATTGGTAGGGGGCATGTTATTGTATGTGCAATAAAAAAAAATATTCTCTGAGTATGTCTTGAGAAGTAACAGCCAAGAGATGAACCCAACATCGATTGAAATGAGAAGTGGAGCATCTTATATCATTTCCATGACGTGATCGGTGACTGGAAGAGTTGGAGCAATCCCTTATAGAGCTGTACTACCCCGTAACACCAAGGGATACAGAAAAATGTTTAGATTGATTATGTACTGAACTGAGAATAAAGTGTTCTATTCAAACGGACCAACTTCACACTACAAACTGGGGCAGTGGTGGCTCAGCGGTTAAGGCTCTGGATTACTGACCAGAAGGTTGGGGGTTCAAGCCCCAGCACCGCCAAGACACCACTGTGTGGCCCTTGAGCAAGGCCCTTGATCCTATCTGCTCCAGGGGCGCCGAATCATGGCTGACCCTGCACTCTGACCCCAGCATAGCTGGGATATGTGTGGGATATGTGAAAAATAAATAATTTCACTGTATATATGCAGAAATGTATGTATAATGTGTGACAATTGGGCAATTAAAATTAAATTAAATTAAACCCATCTGCCTCAGAACTCCAGTTAAACTACATTATTCTAGCTAGGCTAACTTTATGCTATAGTTGCTAACAGAAATGTAGCTTCTTCAGCTTACCTAGCAACTGATTAACTCAACTAAACTTCAGTCAAACATGCATTTATGTATCATCCAAATTTATGATAATTACATAAAACATACCAGTATTTTTTTTTTCCAGAAATGTGCATGTGTTTGTCTGACCTTTGTCTGTATCAAGCTAATGCCATATTATAAACAAATCACACAGACACTTTCCTTTGAGCAGCCTACATTTACACTGCATATATGCAGATGCCTTCTCATTGAACTGCTGAAGACAATTGTCTGAACACATCTCAAAAGGCAGGCCTATAAATCGAGAAGGAAGCCTTTCACAAAGATCCTGTCAAATCTTCCCTAAACAGCATACACTCATTTACAAGTCAACAGACTAATGATCTAACCACCCGCCAGGAGGGCAGGGTGCAGGTAAAAGTGAATGACCTTGTCTTCATTGGTCGTCTTGGCAACCTAGCCACCCAATCTGTCAAGCACTTATTTTCTGCATGGTGGGAAAGCATGTTTGATCCACGACCCCCATCAGCCTCTGTTCAATAGACTACAATTACCAGCCATTGGGCATGGGAGTCAGGTTTGTGCAAGTGCCGCCAGTCAGGGCTAAAGGATAGCATATTACAAAAGCAGGCTCAAATGAACACTAGAGAAACAGGAGGTCTGGTGATGAATGCCCCCCTTCTCTTCCACCTTTTCTTTCAGCTGGTTTTTAAATTTAGCTTAGGAGGAAGAAAAGGTTGGAGGAGAAAAGAAGGACAGAAGTGAGTGGCATAAAATTTTATATTTCTTCTAACTCTCCCAGTTTTCTTGTCCTCTTTGCTTGTTGTCTTTGGTCTTTAGATTTTTCTTTCTACATTGCAATGGGATTTCCCTTTTATGCCTTCCCCATCTCTCTCTCCCTTCCTAGTCCTTCATCCTAATTGATTTATCTTTAGCTTAGTGCAGTGTCTAGAAGAGGAACATTGTGACATGGCCTATTTTGCTGCAACAAGGCTCTTCCATTAGCATTGAGTCTGTAAATAAATAAATAACCATAACAAAAAGTGGTCTCGTAGGAAAAGGAAACAATCTCACATTCTGGTCGTCAAGAGTCTGTATATGTCATTTAGCACTCTCCCTAGGGCAACTGACATACAGAAAAAAGAATCTAAAGAACTCTTGTCTGAATGTTTTAGATACAGTATCATAGTTTGTAAAGGACACAATGATTTGAATAAGATTTCTCAGATGTCTCCACGTCATTCACCCAAATGCCTCACTATGAAGGCAAAAAATGATACAGGAGGAATATCCCCTCCCTCAAAATTATTACATTGTTGCAAACTATGCAATGTAGAAGTTAAAGCACATCAGTGTGTGTGATGCATAAAAATGGTTGAATGAGCATGCGTTGACTGAACAAATTGCATTAAATGTCTTACATAAAATATTTTAACACCTTAACCTGTGCCCCTTTGTTTTGACCACAAGCCCAACATTCCAACTCAAAATTCAAGGGCTTACAAACATAATTGTGGTCTCTTTTGAAAGAAGACACATGAAAGTGTGATGTCCAACAGTCAGAATCAACAAGAGTCGTGAGGAAAAATAGATAGTATAGCTCAAATTTATTGTAAAGTTACAGACAACCTATTTCCATAACGTTTATATAAAATAATATATGATGCTGACCTTCTTTGGGCATAGAAACACAATGGAGCTAAAGCCACAAGTCTGATGATGTTCTATTTAAAATTTGAGGAGAATAACTTTAAAACTCTGAGTTAAATGAAACATTTTCCAAGACAAATAATGACATAATCGAGTTGTTATAGCAATGTATTGTATTGATGTAATTTGATTTCCATCCATATAATGAGGCAAAAGGCAGGTTATTTATAGAATATCCAGCCTCCATCTGTTTACGGAAGCCTGCTTGGGACAAAACAGCAGGACATTTACATCATTCATAAGGTACGTGTTTCATTACAACGATTTCATTTTTAAAAAGCTCACTTTGATATTTTGACATTGACATAAATTAAGAAATTACGCAGTAATATTTCTACTGTAAAACAGTGGTCTTACATCAATGCTTAAGAACTAAGGCTAATAACTTTTTAATCAGTGGATTACTTCCAAAAAGTAATCCACTACTGATTACTGATTAATACAAAAATAATAATTTGATTACTAATTACTTAATCTGGAAAGTAATTAATTACTAATTAATTTATTTTGAAGTTACTTCAAACCTGCGGGAAAAAAAAACAAAACCAAAAACAAATGTGACACTAATAGCTCTTTTAGTACTTTAATATTGACTGAAAAATTAACCAAATTACAGCAATATGACAAAGACAGCAACTTGGCTAAAGAGATCCAATGCATTTCAAAAAATGCAACTTAACTTATCGCAAATATGCTGTAGTAGTATCTTCAGGTGTGTGTGTGTGTGTGTGTGTGTGTGTGTGTATGTAACTAGAAATATTGTGACATCAGTCAGGCCATCACCCTCTCAACTGATGAACTACTGATTCTATTCCTAATTAGAAGGGGTCAAAGGTCAGCTCACAAGGTCACAATCAACCACATACTGTTTAAAGCCCTTTCGTACTGCTGGAACTATATCCTGTTTTAGGTACTGTTACTCAAAACGTCTCGGGTTACTTGTGTAACCCTTGTTCCCTGAAAAAAGCGGAATGAGATGCTGCGCTGCTAAGCGCTATGGGGAAACAATCTTATTGTGAGCTGCTCTGAACATGTGTGTAACACGTCAATGAAATTGACTGGAATTTATAGCCTCGGTCGGTGAGATCATTGGACGCACCTGTGGCCAGGCTATAAATAGGAGGCGTCACCAGAGTGTCGTCAGATTATTTTTCTGAAGAGCAGTCCTGGGACGTCCCAGTGCGGCAAAAGAAGCGCAGCATCTCGTTCCGCTTTTTTCAGGGAACAAGGGTTACACAAGTAACCCGAGACGTTCCCTTTACAAAAAGCTTCACTTTGATGCTGCGCTGCTAAGCGCTATGGGGAACGAAATGCCCACGCCGCCGCACTGGGGCTGTCCGGACCCCTGATCGTTGTGAAGTGTTTTCACAGAACGCGAGAGGTCCCAGACATGAGCTTGAGATGTCGACTCAAGGGCATAAAAGCCCGGAGTAGCAAAACATCTAACACCATAAAATCCGAAGAATATGTGCGGAAAGGACTAGCCTGCCGTATCACAAACCTGTTCAGACATGAGCTTGAGATGTCGACTCAAGGACATAAGAGTCCGGAGTAGCGAAGCATCTAGCCCACAAAGTCAGAAATGAGTTTGAGATGCCGACCCAAGGACATAAGAGTCCGGGGTAAAGCATCTAACTCAAAGAGTTCGTACCACAAACTTGATTTGGCATGAGCCTGAGATGTCGACCCAAGGACATAAGAGTCCGGGGTAGCATAGCATCCAGCCCATGAAGAAAATTGTAGAATGTGCGTGGAGAGGACCAGCCCGCCGCGTCACAAACTTGTTCCGGCATGAGTTTGAGATGTCGACTCAAGGACGTAAGAGCCCGGAGTAGCACGAACATCCAAACTATAGAATCTAATGAATGTGTGCGGAGAGGACCAGCCTGCCGCATCACAAACTTGCTTAGACATGAGCATAGATGTTGACTCAGGGGCGTAAGAGCCCGGGGTAGCATGAACATCTAGAAACATGACCATGAAACCAGACGAATGTGTGCGGAGAGGACCAGCCTGCCGCATCACAAACTTGCTGCAGAGAGAGACCTCTAGCCAAGGCTTTAGAGGAGGACAGCCCTCTGATAGAGTGCGCCCTAAAACCTACTGGCGAAGCTTAACCGCGCGCCTCGTAGGCCGGGGCAAAAATGTACCTCACCCAAAGTGACATAGTCTGCCAGGAAGTGACCGCCCCCGGTCATGGCTTCCAAGTGAAGAATTGCTGCCCTGACTTTACGCCACTAGCAAAAGCGGTGGACATAAGTCTGAAGGGTACAGACTGGACAGAGTCTGAGAAGTCTTAGCTGCTCCGGCGTTACAAACGGCAGGGAGCAGAAGGCTTAGAAAATAACCGGCCAAGGGACACTAAAGACACCTTGGGCAGGTAGTTAGGGTGAGGGTGCAAAGAATGCTTTTGGTCATTCTGGGGCAAACTCTAAACAGGCCGGCAAAAGAGACAGAGCCTGTAGGTACCCAAGTCTCCTTAGAGACGTAATTGCCATAAGAAAAACCATCCTGAGAGTCAGAAGTCTACCAAACGCTGACTCTAGAGGTCTAAAAAAAGGGGTCTTACCCTGTGAAGAGGTCCTAGCAAGGACGCCTCTCAGGGGGCACCCCACCCACCAAGGCGTGGCAAACCGGAGTGGAAGCCACATAGAACCTGGCAGTGGCGAGGCAAGTGCCCGCTGACAGTTCTTTCTACAGAAAACCCAGAACTGAAGCAAACTGGCAGTTAGCTGGTTCTGTAATATGAACTTAGGGGGGAAACTGGGCGACTCGGGGAGAAGTAGAGGAGACATTGCGCTATCAAAAGAGGCGAAGAGGTCCTCTTCTGCCCTGTAAAATCTACCCAGATCAGTTCCAAGTGGAGGGAGCCCTAGCACTTGAAATGTTCTCGGAAACTTCAATAGAAAGCCCTGTGAACCTCAGTTGGTACCCTTAGGGGCCAAGCATGAGAGTTTTCACAATTCGGACCAGTGATGAGAAGGTCCTTCCTGTCCGGAATCGCCCAAGGCGAGCCGTCAAGGAGAGGAATTCGAGAAACATATCCTGTTCGGCCAGCGCAGCACCATTAAAAGGAGGCAAGACCCTTGCTGGCGAACCTTACCAAGACTCCTGGGAGCAGAAGAACCGGGGGACACGTAAGTGCCTTTGAGCCCAGACCCAAGGGGGCTGGGTGACTTAGGGAGAAGCAGAGGAGACATTGCGCTATCATAGAGGCGAAGAGGCCCTCTTCTACCCTAGATTAGTAAATCTGCTCCCACACACACACGGGCATCCAGGGACGAAACTGCCCTGAGCTGCCCTGGGCCTCAAAGAGGATCGAACGTGCCAGAAATTCAGCTGACGTAAACATGGATCCCCGATGGTTTATGTAAGAGGCTACCACTGTATTGCCCACCCGCACCAAGACACGGCAGCCTCAGGAGGAAGTATTTCAGGGCCAGAAATACGGCCATCAGCTCGAGAACTGACGACCCTCCTATCCCTTTAAGCCGGACGACCACTTAAGGCCGCTACCCAGCCCGTCAGGGAGGCGTCTGTCGTTAGCAGCCTGCGACGACAAGACGCACCTAGAGTCCAAGGTAAGAACCGGGGTCTGAACCACATAGAAAGGGAACGAAGCACTGGGCGCGTAACCCTTATTTGCCTGAGGGGACTGGCCCTTGGATGAAACCCCCTGGCTTTTAGCCACAGCTGAAACTGTCTCATATGGAGAAGGCCCAAAGGAATCACCGTGGACGCAGACTCCATGAGACCTAATATTCGTTGATACTGAAGAACAGTGCAACCTTGACCTAGCCTGAGATTGCTCAGGGAGTTCTGAATGGAGATGACACGAGCGGGAGACAACTGTGCCTGCACCGTGATCAAATTCCATATGACCCCTAGAATAGGAAATTTTCTGGGTCGGGGAAAGAACGCTCCTTTGGCGTTGAGTCTCGGACCCAGGGAACCTAGATGAGCAAAGACGATATCCCTGTGCTGAACTGCCAGTTTCTGAGACTGGGCTAGGATCAGCCAGTCGTCTAGATAATTCAGAATGCGAATGCCCTGGAGTCGCAAAGGAGCCAGTGCTGCATCCATGCATTTCGTGAATGTGCGGGGTGATAGGGCTAGGCCGAATGGAAGGACCCGATACTGGAAGGCTTCGTCCCCAAAAGCGAACCTCAGGAACTTCCTGTGCTGTGGCAGAATTCCAATATGAAAATATGCGTCCATGAGGTCGATCGTGACCAGCCAATCGAGACGTTGGAACTGAGACACGACGGACTTGACTGTTAGCAACTTGAACTTGAGCGGACGCAACCCCCCCCCCTTTCTTGGGGACCAGGAAGTATCTGCTGTAATAGCCTGACTTTCTATGGCCCCTTTTCCAAGAGATTTTGCAGTTCTACCTGAAGTAGACATGCTTGTTCCGGGCTTACGGTAGTGGAAACCACGCCGTTGAAGCTCGGAGGGCGGCAAGCCTTTTTCTACTGTTTTTAGAACCCACATAGAAATACCTGGCAGAAGTTTCCACGCTGCCAGGTTCTCTGAGATGGGAACTAATTTCAAGACTTCCTGTCGAGGGGGTGTCGAATGTTCCGTGTCCTGGATTATGGCAGGAAGCAACGGTACATTCAACATCTTGTTGGAAACCTCTGTCACCCGAAACACCAAGGGTGGCGGGAGTGAAGAGGTTTCGTGAGGGTATCGGGAGGGCCGAAGTGAATGATACACGCGCCCCGTCCCGAAGGGAACTACCCTCACAGGGTTGGATACAGGACCGTCAGGGCTTCTTTCTCTTGGAGATACAAGCCCTGAGGTCTTGTTTGGGAGGTTGCTGAGGGCGACGAGCCTGTCCCCAATCTCTGCGAGGGGGAACACGATTCGCCACGTCTTGTTTTAGAGCCTCCCGTCTGGAAGGACCGGGGCGGGGCTGGGTGGCCGATGGCCCCTCCCCCTGAGTGAGATGCCCACACTCAGGTCCTTCAACAAAAGCCTAGTGCGCTTGTAACACTGCCATAGTGTGCAGAGCAACACCAGCCTGACCTGCTGTCTGATAAGCTTTCCCCACAAGCGTGGAGGTGGTCCTGCACAGCTTTGTGGGGAGAGTAGGTCTCTTTAGTGATGATGCCAAGCCAGGCGAGAGAAAACCCGCAGGTGTCTCTTCTACCGGCGGCATCACCAAATACCCCCGAGCTTCAGCACCCACGATAGTTGAATACACCAACGTCGAGGGCACGAAGATACGGGAAGTATACATTTTTATAAGGAACATAGAAGAAAGGAAGGGACTGATATAGAGTTCCATTCCCTCTTTTATTTCATTATTTGGCCACCAGACAGAAATTTGTCTTCTAGTTTGGAGCGTTTGGGGCATAATACCTCGAGTAATTTCTCAGCCGCTTTATTATTGTGCGTGAAAAAGTACAGAGGTTCAGCGCTCCGCCCCCCTCGTGAACTGAAGAGGCGCCGAAGCGCGCTTCGAGATCACGGGAAGGACCAGATGGGTCTGGGGAGAGAGCCCTGAATGAAATGTGGCGACTCCCGGAAGTAAGGGAGGCGAGCGCGAAACATTTTGCCCGAAAGCAGATCGCAATGCTCGCATTTGTCTCTTAATTTTGCAGCCGCTTTATTATCGCGGGATTTACAGAGATTCAGTGTCCTCGTGAACCGAAGAGGCGCCGAGGCGCACTTCAGGCTTACGAGGATCAGCTGAGTCTGGGGAGAGAGCGAGTGAAAGGGACGAACCCGTCTCTCGCTTCTCAGCCAGCTCAATATGAGAGCCCCACAAATTAAGTGAGAGTGCTGACTCCCGGAAGCAAGCGAGGCGAGCACGAAGCACTTTGCTTGAAAGCAAATCACAGTGCTCCCACCCCCACTGTTGCAACGCGAGAGCAGCGTGCTCTTCCCCCCTTTTTTTTTTTTTTTTTATATATATATACATATATATATAGAGAGAGAGAAAGAAAGGAAAGGAAAGTTCTCTTTTTCAAAAAGACTTAGATTTTAACAAATTTCTAACAAAGAGTTTTGTGAAAACACACAGAGAGAAAGCTCTGAAGAAAAATGTCTGACGACACTCTGGTGACGCCTCCTATTTATAGCCTGGCCACAGGTGCGTCCAATGATCTCACCGACCGAGGCTATAAATTCCAGTCAATTTCATTGACGTGTTACACACATGTTCAGAGCAGCTCACAATAAGATTGTTTCCCCATAGCGCTTAGCAGCGCAGCATCAAAGTGAAGCTTTTTGTAAAGGGAACTACAAGTTTTGATCTTTTTTACACATGAGGAACTACAGGTCCTCTTAGCTATTTATAGAAACTTTTTTTAGCTCCTACTGGCTTTTCTTTTTCAGCTGCTTTTCGAGTGTCAGGTGACGTTTCTTCTGTATTCATTTTGTGTGGCACGGCGACCAGAGGTGAAACATAAAGCAAGCATCTGGACATGAGACTGTTTTAAACTTGCAATTTAGGATCAATTGCCATTACTGATAGGACAAGTGTCTCTGATTGGCCATTGTCATTTCATTACTCAACAGACATGTCTGTGATTGGTTAGAAGACACAACAGCTAGAAAAAACCTTTTTAAATAGAAACCATTGATGCAACAGTAGCAGACTTAAATTAAAGGCTGTAATAGTCTTTTCCGTAATCGTAAATGCAATACGTTTTTCTATTAAATTTGCAGCCCTAGTTTTTAGTGCATTTTTGCATTTAAGATTATTTTTTTGTGGTTTAAATATAAATCCTCTTTCTGTGGCTCTTACCTGGCATACTCCATTGGTGTTGTAGTAGTTACTGAATCACTCATGCCCACAATGTTTGAAGAAAAATGGTCGATGCTATATGATATAACTATGGGGGTTCCTATGGATGTATATGTGGTTATGCTATGTGGATAATGCTATTTTTATATAACACAAACTTTAGTGGTATAAATACACATTAATAATAAAAAATAAAAAAAGATTACTAGATTTACCCTGGTAAAATAAGGTGGGAATTTGTTAGGTATACTAACTATAAGCACTTATGTCATTTGTCCATACAAATCTGTTGACCTGAACTAACTGTTGTATAATATCCAGTATGACGTTACTTAATGTTGATTAACAATAAATGAGTGGTCTCACAATAAAAAGTTTGGGCACTAATTCACTCAGACAGACACTCACACAAGTCTTTCCCAGTCTTGAGGTTGGACCAAAAATGTGTTGAGGTCCCATATAAGTTGTAGGCTACATCTTCTGCATTTATAAAGCTCAATCCCTGACTTGTTTATGTGGTTCAGGTTTTTTTCCACAGCCGAGTCTGATTTTACATTTTTATTGTGGGGGTGGGGGGGCAGACATTTGAATATGGAACTTTTGATCAAGGGTTCGTGATTCCCTTGCAAAAGTAAGGAGTAAAGAGCCAGACTCGCAGTTGTGGCTGCTCTGATCTGTATGTGGTTTGGGGTAAAGTCAAATATTGTCAAAGCCTGAACGAAGGGAAAAGAGCACTTGCTTTAGCACTTAGCAATGTAGTGATAATCACCCTGGCACCAATTAAAATGAACTGGGCCTCATACAAGATAACAAAGTATGTGGTGATTTTTGATCACTTAAGGTATACCTTAACAGTATAAAACATTATCCAAATGGTCCATTCAATAAATTAAAAATATGTAAATTGTGGGGAGTTGGTTATCAGAATAATCTGAAGGATTTGAGAGCAGCCTAACCCTTTAGAGCTCTTCTGTATCATCAACACAAGGAACACACAGATGTAATAAAATCTGTATTATTTACAAATAGATAAATAAGAATAACTAACAAAACCTACAATATGCTACTAATATATGTCACAAACACCACCTCTGAAAATCCTCTCATCTGCCACCGGAGGTCTCTCTCACCTGAGTATTAGCAATTGAACTACAAATCCCAGAGCCCACATACCTTTACTGATTGCACACACACCTGTTCCCAATTTCATGGGCTATTTAAGCATTGAGCAAGCTAGGCTCAGTGCAAAGTCTTGTTTTGATATGGCTACATATGGCAATTACCCTGTGATTACTGTCTGTCTTCTGACCCTGCTTTGTTTATATGAATATTGTATTTGTCTGTCTGCTGCCTGTCCTGACCTTCTGCCTGTTGTGGCCACAATTACGGCTCTGTCTATGTTAATGTTGTTATTTTTGGTATTTTGACCCACGCATGTTTTGTATTCTAATTGTGCTGTTGTTTAATAAACTGCACATGGATCTTAATCCCAATTCGTCCAAGTCATCGTTACAGAAGTCTTCGCCAACTACAGATCCAGCGGTCATCATGCAATTGTCCACCGAGGTGTCAGCTCAAGCAAATTTATTAGCTGTACATCAGAGCCAGGTACCAAAGCCAGTTTCCATAATCCATGTCTAGATTATCCTGAAAAAATTGATGGTACACCAGCAAGATGTAAAGGATTTCTAATGCAATCTTTTATGTTTATGGCACAACAACCCATGTTATATCCCATGGATGACAGTACATTTTCCATAGTGTGTTTATTGCTTACTGGAAAAGCATTGGACTGGGCAACAGGTCTGTGCAAACCAGGGCCCGAGTCTCGCCTCCTTCAGTGACTTCATCCAGCAGTTATGAGAAGTTTTTGAACAGCACTAAGGAGGGAAAAGTGCAGAGGATCAGCTGCTTTCACTCAGAAAGGGGAGGAAAACCGCAGCTGAGTATGCTCTATAGTTTCACACTCTTAACGCTCAGACTGTGTGGGTTGACGACACGTTAAAACTCCTGTTTTGTAAAGAATTAAATAGCGCGGTGCAATCTGAGCTGGCCTGTCTTGAAAATCTCATACACTCTGAGGCCAAAAAGATTCGCCAATCCACTTCATCAAGAAAATCTCCCCACAGATGACACTGAACTTGGACGAACTCATCTATCCACAGAGGAGTGAGAATGCCACTTAAGAGAACATCTTTGTCTGAATTGTGGGCAAGCGGGACATCTGAGAGCAAACTGCCCAATTTGCCCACCTCAAACATATACTCCTAGGGTGAGTACATCCGTTCTTCCCAGTCAGTCCACTCATGTATTGAAGTACCTGTAAAGATAACGTTCTCTACAAATACCTAAGGTCCTAATTGATTCTGGTGTTTTTGAGTTGTCCTTGCTCTGCCTTGGCTTCAGAAACACAATCCTCAGATTTCATGGCGAGAGAAACAAATCATGTACTCCAATGTTGTATGTCCAGTTGATTAAAAGCGCGTCTAACCAAGGTCCAATGAAACCACAGCCAAAGTCGATTCAAAGCCAATGCCTAATTTTCCCCTGAATACTCTGACCTCAATGAAGCCTTCAGTAAAAAAGGGCTCATATTTACATCCTCACCATGGTAGTGACTGCGCCATTGAATTGCCAGGCACTACACCACCTGAGGAAGAATCTTTCCACTATCTGAACCTGAAGCCAAAGCTATGAAGGCATACATCGACGAGGAATTGGTCAAGGGTTTCATTCGACCATCCACATCACCGGCTGTGGCCGGTAAGAAGGATGGCAGTCTCCATCCTTGCATAGACTACCGGGGGAATTATATAACTGTCAAGTTTCGATACCCATTACCTCTTGTCCCGGCTGCATTAGAACAACTGAGGACAGCTAAATACTTCACCAAACTCAATCTCCGCAAAGTATATCATCTCATTCACATCCGTGAAGGAGATGAATGGAAGATGGCATTTTCCACCAGTAGTGGACACTATGAATATCAGGTTATGCCGTTCGGATTGGCTAACCAGTCATGGCATCCATCAGTGTTTCAGTCATTCATAAACAATGTGTTCAGGAACATTTTAATTCATTCAGACACCTTGGGAGAGCACATTAAACAGATCAGAGCAGTCCTGAAACTCCTAACTGAGCATCAACTGTACACCAAGGCCGAAAAGTGTGATTTCCACCAGACATCCATCTTAGGTTACATCATCAGTCTTGAGGGGGTAGCCAATTGACAACATAAAGGTTCAGGCAGTGTTGAATTGGCCTCAGCCTACCAACGTGAAGGAGCTACAATGATTCCTAGTTTCGCTAATTTCTATAGAAGTTTCATCAGGAACTTCAGTGCTATCGCATCCCCACTCACGTACAAGCTAAGAGGAGGAAACACCAAGCTTCACTGGTCAGCCACAGCTTTTCAGTCTTTCAACAATTTAAAGAATCGCTTCACTTCTGCGCCAATATTGCATCATCCTGACCCCAACGTTCCATGCATGGTCGAAGTTGATGCCTCAAACACAGGAATCGGCACCATTCTTTCCCAACATCAAGGTAACCCTCATAAACTATACCCATACACCTATTATTCTTGTAAACTCTCCCCTGCCGAACGTAATTATGTTTTGGGCAATCACGAATTACTGGCTATGAAAGCAGCTTTTGAAGAGTGGCGATATTGGCTCAAAGGGTCTAAACACCCATTTCTCGTGTTGACTGATCATCAAAACCTCAGATACTTATGCACAGCCAAGAAACTAAATCCAAGGCAAGCTAGGTGGGCATTGTTTTTACTCTATTAGGTTTTTTGTTTACATTCTGCCCAGGCACAAAGAATATCAAGGCAAACTCACTATCTGTCACTATCAACCAATCTGTACGACTCCAACCCTCAAAATTCCATTCCAGAACCAATCATCTTCTCATTACTTCTCTAATCCTGACTCCGCTTCAATGGGAAGTAATGACCGAAATCATTCAAGCCCATTCCCAAGATCCAACTCCCCCAGAGTGTCCACCAAATTTTACTTCTGTGACACAAATCCTACGAGAAAATTCAGGTATCACAGCTACTTTACAACTGCTTCGGAACCGGTTCTGGTGGGACTCTTTGCAAGTAGACACAATCATGTACATCAATAACGGTCATACTGGGGCCACAGATAAATCTTCCAGACAACCCCACGCAGGCCTTCTACAGCCATTTCCCATTCTTTGATGACCGTGGTCACATATTACCATTGATTTTGTCACTGGTCTCCTGGGGTAACAACATTAGACTAACAGCTATTGAAAGCATGCCAATTAATACCTCTATCTAAGCTCCCAATAGCCTTCAAAACAGCAGAACAACTCTTCCACTATGTGTTTCACTATTATGGACTACCTGAAGATATTGTCTCTGACTGGGGTTCCCAGTTCACATCTCTGGTCTGGATGGCCGCCTTCTGCTAGCTCAATGTAAATATAAGCCTCAATTCTGGCTATCACCCACAATTTTAACAATATTGCTCCTGAACTCAACAGCCGGGAACTCAGAAAGGAGAAATGTTATAGAAGTTATTAACAACCCTCTGGATGGGGATTCAGGACAAAGGTGTTGTCATCCAGAAGATAGTTTTATACCTAGCTGATGAGGAGATTTCAGTTTAGTGTCTTCCTTTTTCAGGGTTATGACTGGCTGCTGACATCAGTGGGGGCCCACACAGTGTGGCTCACCCTCCCTTCTCTCTGTGTAATTCATTTGCCTAGTCTAAGGTTCAGAGTTAAAACAGTGTCTTTAAAGTTGTATCTATGCATTGTCCAAACCTCTTCAGAAATAATCTTGGAATTTTTCTGACGATATAGAGACCAAACATGATTTTGAAAGATTAAATATTACGCATGCATTAATTTATACCACCGTAGTTCAGATTGTGTGAACATTTGTGCTAACTGGACAATTGCAATTTACATAAACAGTTCTGTGAACAAACATGGAGTGGATGTGTTGCTGTTGGTCTCTATGTTAGGAGTAAAAGTTTGTGTGTAAAGATTTGTTTTTGTGACTACTTTGTTTAATCTTTTCCCACATGGTAAGTTAATGTTGCTTCGAGAGGTCTTGAATAATTTTTGTGGTCCTTCTCACCTCTGGTCTTAGGGCAAACCTTAGGATGGGGGGTTTGAGAGGGTGCTAAGAAACCACTCATGGACCAATGAGAAGTATTTTCCAACGTGTTGGAAGGTTGAGGGCCTTAATATCTGAAGTATCTTGTAGTTGTCTGAGTATCTTATCTGATGTTCCTGCTTGGCATTTGTTGGTGTTGGTCCTGCCACGATCCAATCAAAATGGAGACACTCTTCTTTGACTTGACAGTTAGGGAGGGGCTCTGCCATAAACTGGATCCTAGAATGTGATTGTTCACCCCAGCAGTCTTTTTCAGATAGCTATTTGAGCCTGTAGAAAACATATATATTTGTTTGGAATAATCTAGACTATGATGCTAATTATTTATGACAAATAGTTTGCATTATTGGAATGCGGTACGATTAGACTCTGAGGTGTTATTTGATTTTTGGAATGTTTAGTGTTCAATTATTTAAGTTCTTCATTATGAGATGACTAAAACCTTCAGGAGAGAATTCACTAAACAGTGCATGGTAATCCACTTTAATGCATGGCATTTCTACACAAAAACCTGCGTCTTATTCACTAACCACCCACAATCTAGTTTAACCAAACTTTCAGCATTGAAATTGTTCTGTGTTTTTTTTTTTTAATTAAGTCTTTCCTTTCCACAGAAACACATCTCATTTCATGTAAAGTAGGCTTTTTGGCAGGGCGGAGGGCGGGGCAGGGTGGTGATTACATTTACATTTATTTACATTTATTCATTTGGCAGACACTTTTATCCAAAGCGAATTACAAAAGAGGAAAAACATAAGTGAATCATCTTAAGGAGACAGTGGTACGAAAAGTGCCATACTACAAAGTTTCACTATCATCAGAATAGTATACAAAACCGATTTAAGTGCAACAAAATTGTTAATTATTTATTTATTTATAAAAAAAAAAATTAGTGACTGGTTAAATACTCTTGGGAAAAGATGTGTTTTTAGCCGTTTTTTGAAGATAGAGAGTGAGTCAGCTTCACGGATTGAGCTGGGGAGGTCATTCCACTAACGTGGTATGATAAAACTGAAAGTCCGGAAAAGTGTTTTGGTGCCTCTTTGTTTTGGTACAACAAGGCGACGTTCCTTAGCTGACCGCAGGCTTCTGGTGGGAACGTAGCTCTGCATAAATGTTTTTAGGTATGCTGGAGCAGACCCAGTGATTTTTCTGTATGCCAGCATCAGGGCCTTGAATTTAATACGTGCATGAACCGGCAGCCAGTGGAGAGAGACAAAGAGTGGTGTAACATGCTCTCTTTGGTTCATTAAAGACCAGACGTGCTGCTGCATTCTGGGTCATTTGCAGAGGTCTAATAGCACATGCACGAAGGCCCGCAATGAGAGCGTTACAGTAGTCCAGTCTAGTTATGACAAGTGACTGAACAAGCAGTTGTGTGGCATGTTCAGAGAGGAAAGGTCTCATCTTCCTGATATTGTAGAGTGTAAATCTACATGATCTTGCAGTCTTTGAGATGTGGTCTGTGAAATTTAGCTTGTCACCAATGGTTACCCCTAGATTTCTGACCGTTTTGGAAGGTGACACTGTAGTTGGACCCAGCTGCACAGTGATGTTGTGTCCAACATCAGGATTGGCTGGAAAGACAAGGAGTTGCAGGTGGTGTTCCTTCATCCAGGCTGAGATGTCAGCCAGACAGGCAGCGATTCGAGCGGTCACTGTGCTGTCGTTGGGCTGGAAAGACAAGTAAAGTTGCGTGTCATCAGCGTAGCAGTGGTAAGAGAAACCATGTGACTGGATGATGGGTCCTAATGACGTTGTGTATATGGAGAAGAGAAGTGGCCCAAGTACTGATCCCTGAGGTACCCCAGTAAGTAACTGATGTGGCTTGGATACCTCACCTCTCCAGTCTACCTTGAAAGACCTACCTGAGAGATAGGAGTTGAACCAGTCAAGCACAGTTCCGGTGATGCCCAGTTTAGAGAGGGTGGAGAGAAGGATCTGATGGTTGACTGTGTCAAAGGCTGCAGAAAGGTCCAGCATAATCAGAACTGATGATCTGGATTCAGCTTTCCCCTGTCTCAGCGACAGTGGAGTGTCCACTTTTGAAGCCTGACTGATTGTCATCCAGCAGCTTATTTTGTGAGAGATAGGCAGAGATCTGATTGAAAACTGCCCTTTCAAGTGTTTTTGCCATGAATGGGATGAGAGAGACTGGTCTGTAGTGTTCTATCTGTGTGGGGTAAAGTGCAGGTTTTTTCAGGAGTGGGGTTACTCTAGCCTGCTTAAATGTAGTGGGAAAAGTGCCTTCAAGAAGAGATGTGTTAATTATGTGTGTAAGTGCAGGTAGGATGGACGGAGAGATGGCCTGGAGAAGGTGTGATGGAATGGGGTCAAGAGAACAGGTGGTGGGGTGGTTGGAGAGGAGGAGTTTAGAGACCTTAGTGTCAGTTAAAGGAGAGAACATAGAGAGAGAAGAGTTGCATACAGGAGTTGGGTGTTTGACAGGGTGTGGTGCTGTGAATGTATTGCTTATGGCTATAGAAGGGCAGAGAAGTGAGTTAAATGTTCTAAACAAGCTACGATTGTCTGTGGTGCTGTTGATCTTGGTCTGGTAATATGAAGTTTTTGCAGCTTTAACATTATCTGAAAAAGTTGCAAGCAGAAGTTGATATTTACCTAGATCGGCTGGATCTTTAGATTTCCGCCATCTCCTCTCGGCTGCCCTGAGATCAGTCCAATGTTCACAAATGACATCAGACAGCCAGGGGCTGGGTGGTGTAGTATGTGCTGGTCTAGAGGAGAGAGGACAGATGTTGTCTAGACAGGTTGTTAAGGTAGAGCTAAGTGTGTCTGTGGCAGTGTTTACATTGAGCGTGGAAAATACATTTATTGTGGGAAGAGAGGCAGAGACATCATTGGATAGGTGAGAGGGTGAGAGGGTGAGAGGGAACGGAGGTTACGGTGAAAGGAAACCAAAGGTGGAGTTGGTTTTACTAAGGATGGGAGAGTCATGTTGAATTGAACAAAGTAATGATCAGAGACATGTAAAGGTGTAGCAAGAATATTTGAGGTAATACAGTTACGTGTAAAAACGAGATCCAGCTGGTTGCCCTATCTGTGAGTTGCTGTGGTGTGTAGTCTTTCCAAGTCAAATGAGGCCAGAAGAGTATTCAGTTCAGTGGCCTGGGGCTTGTCTTGGTGTATGTTGAAATCGCCAAGAACCACAAGTGGCCTACCATCCTCTGGCAAAGAGGACAGTAGGACATCCAACTCCTCAAGAAAGCTTGTCAGCTGACCTGGAGGGCGATAGATGACAACAACATGTATTTTTGTGGGTTGCATTGTAGTAATGGCATGGAATTCAAAGGATGTATTGTTACATAGTGAAGCCTGTGGAGAAAAAGTCCAGTTATTATGAATGAGCAAACCTGTTCCCCCACCCCTGCCGGTATGTCGAGGGGTGTGAGAGAAGGAGAAGTTGTTGGAGAGTGCAGCAGGTGTTGCTGTATCCTCAGGACGTATCCATGTCTCCGTCAGTGCCAGGATGCTGAGGCTGGACTGTGTGGTGAAAGCTGGAATGAAGGCAGCTTTGTTCACAGCAGACTGGCAGTTCCAGAGTCCCACTGAGAATGAGAGTGGAGCAGGAGTTCCGTAGGTTGTGTGGTTTGCGTTTGGTCTCGCATCTGTATCTTGTGAACGGTCTACAACAGATAAAAGGGATGTGCTTGAAGGCATGTGTTATTAGTGAGCTAGACATGTTAGTATGTATGTATAAGTAGAATAATAAAAGAGAATAAATAAAAAATACTTAAGTGCTTTGTTAAGTGGCGCCGTGTCGGTGTCCTTGCTCAGTGGACTCGCACAGGTAGACTCGCTGGTCTTTACCCAAGTAGAGGAGGGTTTAACCACATGAGGAGGGTTTAACACGAGGGCTACCACTTCTGCTGCCGCTTCCGCGTCAACATTCAGTCCAATAAATAAACACTTTAAGAGCCATTCAATGGGAAAAGCAGCCACGCCTTAATGCTACTTAGCACAACAAAGCTAGTCACGTGGTCAGCCGAAACCGAAACTGAGGGGCGCGCGAGGTGACAAGTGCGGGAATAAACGTGACTTCCGTACACCGCAAATAAATTATGCAACACTTTATCAATAAATAATACCTAAAACAAGTGAAGCACTGTTTGCAGACACTAAAACGACGATACTTGTACACACACACACACTGGATAACCAACACTAAATCTAGCAGCGAATACTATGGGACAGGTCAAAACAAATCTAGCAGCGAATACTACGGGACAAGTCAAACAAATCTAGCAGCGAAAAACTATGGGACAAGTCAAAGCAAAAATAGCGCACAAACACACGTTTAACGACCCGCGTTCAAGACAGTAAACAGACAGCACCTGATCTAGCAATGAATACCACTCTAACGATGATAAAAGCAATTAAATAAACACACTTACATACAACTGCAGACTCCTGTAGATAGATCACTTCTGATTCTACACACCCGGTCCCTTATCAGGCTAATCAAGCCTCCGAGAGGGATAAAGGCTGACTGCAGAGGATGGTGCGAGAGAGATCGCTTACGGACATGTCCGTCATGTGTGTGTTTGTGCTTTTTGTTAAGTTTCTCATTAAAATATTATTTACATTGTCAAGCTGGTTCTTGCCTCCTCCTTTCCATTAAACTGCTTTACAGGCTTATTATTGTGATTCATTCACGAAAATGGGGCAGTTTAGATGAAATTGCTTTATGCCGACCGGAAGAAAGAAGGGAGTAAAATAATTTTTCTGTCAATCATATCAGCTGTAATTAATTAAATAATGATCAAATGATGGATAAGAGTGTTATAAGCTGGCATATATCCAGATGAGCGGGGTAGTCAAACACACTCTCAGCATGTTACCCAAAATGATTCAGGTGTATGGATTGCAGTAGTCAGTGATGCTGTTCAGTCCTCCAAAGTTTGTCAGATAATGGTGGTCTGCTACATCCTCCGCTATACACTGATGTGTCAAAACATTATGACTGTTATGACGCAGGTGAAGCGAATAACGTTGATAATCTCTTAACAAGGCCACATGTCAAGGTCAAATTGTTATGGCCAAATGACTGGGTCCAAGCATCTCTGAAATGGCAAGGCTTTTCGGCACATATAATGGTGCTCCCAATCAGCAGTGGTGAGCACCTACCAGTGATCAGCAGGAGAGACACACAAAAAAGACACAAAAAAAAACACAAAAGGCTCAGCCATGTGCAAGTGCAACAAAGGCTATCCCATCTGGTCCCATAGAAGGTCTATTGTGGCATGGGTCACAGAAAATGTTAGAAGACAACAAGACGGTGGAGGGAGTGTGATGCTTTGGGTAATGTTCTGCTGGGGAACCCTTGGTCCGGCCATTCATGTGGACGTCAATTTGACATGTGCCACCTACCTAAACATCATTGCAGCAGGATAATGTGCCCTACCACTACACACATTGTTTGGGAATGGTTTGAGGAACATGTTGAAGAGTTCAAGGTGTTGCTCAGATCCCCCAGATCTCAATCTGATTAATCTTCTGTGGGATGTGCTCGATCCATGTCAGATCCACCTCGCATTTGCAGGACTTGAAGGATCTGCTGCTAATATATTGGTGCCAGACACCACAGGACACCATCTAGGGTCTTGTAGAGTCCATGCCTCGGAAGGCTGACGCTGTTTTGATGGCACGTAGAGGACCAACAGCATATTAGGCAGGTGCTCATAATGTTTTGTCTCACCCGTATATAGCACTCAGAATCGTCCAGCAAAATCAACTCTGTGCAAGCAAGTTGCATTCATCAGCTATTTTGTCAGTTGCCCTATCTCCATAATTCCTTTAGTGAAATGGGTGATAAACCTGCGTAGACCAATAACCGGCACCTTTACCAGCCACAATTCCATTTTTAGTGAATTCTCCCCAAGAGGGATGGAGAGGCAATGAATGAAAGAGAGAGAGAGAGAGAGAGAGAGAGAATTGAATTTGAAAAATAACTTTATTTCACAATTACCTTAATACACACACATTAACAAGCTAACAACAGAAAACAAATTAAGGGAAAAAAAAAAATCATTTTCAAAAATGGTACAAAAAACTCCCTTACAACACCAGATCTTCTCAAAAGTAAACAAATCGTTCATAGTTTTATAAAACTTAATCAATCAGTACTCTCGATTTCACCAATGTTAAAAAAGTCTCAATGATACTTTGACCAGGTTTCTGTTAAATTTTATCCCTTCTACTAATATATATTGCCATTTTTGCTCGACCAATTATAAAATTCAGTAACTGACAAATATACTTTTTCTTTTGACTATATTTAAAACCCAAAATAAACACAATTTCCGTAAATGATTCATTAAAACCACAAAAACATTATTCTAAAAAAATCAAACAACGAAAACAATCTGGCACATTGCACGAAAGCATGAAAAATTGTTTATTTTTGTAAACAAAAGGGACAATCATCATTAACTTCCACATTTAAAACAGAAACAAGAATTAACAGCTAAAATACCATGAATAATTCTCCATTGTAAATCCCCAACCTTTTTTGATAATGGCGGTTTATATAGAGCTCTCCATTCTGGCTTTACATTTTCTTTTAAGCCAAAAAAATTCCTCCACGGTGTATCCAATTTTCTTGCCAGATGATTCTTATTAAAACCCATTACACAAGCTCCATACAATATTTTTCCTTTAGTAGATAATAAATCCAACCACTGCGCGTCCCAAGTTTTAAATGGAAAACCCTTAAAACCCTCCAACTTTGGTAAAATCAAACAAGATTTTAAACAAGGAAAAAGATCATTTTCATCAGGAATAGATACTCCAGCAAAATAATCCTTTAACATTAGACCCTCCTCTGTTTTGAGGGTAGACTTTAACTTAGCTAAAAAAAAAGAGCAACTAATCGAGTAGATCTAGTGCCTAGAAATTCAGCTACTTTTACAGCATTGTCCAATTTCTCAAGAGCTATGTCCAGCAATTGTCTTAAATTAATCACTTTTGATTCTATAAGCTTAAAACCACAATTAAAAAAAAACTGTTATTATCATTTACATCCAACCGGGCCCCAAGAATTAAAGGTTCCTCCAGAAGCCAGTAAAATGAGTACAGGTTTTCGGATTTCTGAATGTGAAACAGACTCCAAACTTTAAAAAGACTCTTATAGAAAGGTGGAAAAACAGACAAGTCCATTTTTAAAGGGTTCAGTAGAAACAGATGTTTGTTTAGTCCCAAACCTCCAAATTTTTGCAAAACAACATGGGCCATTGCCCTCCAGCTGACATCCGATGCACCGTCTAGAAGTCTCTGCAGAAACTGCAAACGAAAAGCGGCAGTTCTGCTCTGTAAATGTATCAGTCCTTGTCCTCCTTCTTTTTTCGGTAGATAAAGAACACTGTCGAATCCAGTGTAATCTGTCCCAAAAAAAGTCTACAAGAATCGCTTGTATTTTCATCAGTAGTTGAGGAGGAGGATCAATACACGCCAACTTATGCCACATTGAAGACGCGACCAAGTTGTTGATAACAAGAATGCGTCCTCTATATGACATTTTAGGGAGCAGCCACTTCCATTTTTCTAAACGTCCATTATTTTTTTCAACAACTCCTTCCCAATTCTTTTGTTGAGTCGTGTCATCACCTAAAAAAAACTCCCAAATATTTCAAACCACCTTTCCCCCAGACCAAACCTTCAGGAATTTTAGGTTTACCATTTTTCCATTTACCAACCAAAAGTGTTTCACATTTTTTCCAATTCACTTTTGCAGAAGATACAAGAGTAAAATCATTAATTAAATTAAATAAACTTTGCACATCTTTTTGTCCACTTACAAACACCATTACATCGTCAGCATAAGCAGATAAACATATTTTTTTTTACAGTTAGGCAAATGTAATCCATAAATTCTTTCCCTTATTTGTTGTAATAAAGGCTCAATGGCCAAGGCGTACAACATTCCAGATAGAGAGCACCCTTGTCTTACACCTCTTTTAACCTGAAATGGAGCACATAAACCGCCATTAAACTTCAATACACTTTCAATATCACTATAGAGTACCTGGACCATCATAATAAAATCTTTTTTAAAACCCAAAGCTGCTAAAGTTTTCCACAAATAGGGGTGTGCAACCCTATCAAAAGCTTTATCCTGGTCCAGTGAAATCAATCCAAAATCCAAATCAAGTAATTTTGACACCTCTAAAGCATCCCGAACTAAAGAGATGTTGTCAACAATGGATCTGCGAGGAATACAGTAGGACTGGTCTGGATGTATTACTTGCCTTATTACTTCAGCCAATCTATTTGCTAAAACCTTAGAGAGCAGTTTGTAATCACAACAAAGAAGTGATACAGGGCGCAAATTCTTTGTCTGTCAGGTCTCCTTTCTTTGGTATTAGCGTTATCACTGCCCTCCTGCAGCTCAACGGCAACATACCTTTTGACAGACTATCACTCAGCACTTGTAACAAGTCCGCTCCCAACTCTGCCCAAAATGACTTATAAAAGTCAATTGGGAGGCAATCAATCCCAGGAGCTTTTCCCAATTCCATGTCATGAAGGGCCTTATATAGCTCTCCCAGACTTAGCCCACCTGAAAGAGCCACATTACCTTCTTCTGACATCTTTGGTAGGGATTTCAAAAAAACATTGTCCTCATCACCCTCCGTTACATACTCACTTCTATACAGATTTTTGTAAAAACCAACTGCTCTCTTTCGAATGTCACTGGGGTTCAGCAAAACTTGACCCTCTTCCGACTGCAAGGCTTTGATCAATCTTTTCTGCCCATTTTTTTTCTCTAGACAGAATTTTTTTTTTGACGGTACATCCATATGATTTATATTTTGGAATCTTGATCTGACAAAAGCGCCCTGTGTTCTGTATTCTAGCAGATCCGCTAACTGAGCTTTCTTTTTGAAAAATAGTTCAAAATGATTACTTATCCCAGTTGATTCAGCTATTTTCTGACACTCACTTAATTCATAAGTTTCCAAAGATTTTTTAAACTCTATAGTGACAGTAGTGATAGTAGAGTGTATTGTTGACAGAACTGTCTAATTTTAACTTTACCAATGTCCCACCACTGTTGTATTGATCTAAAATTAGTCTTTGATTTTCTATAATTCTGCCAAAAATACTTAAAAGATTCTCTAAAAAAAACTATCACTTAATAAAGAAATATTGAAATGCCAATAGGCGCTGCTAGGTTTAATTGAATTTAAAATAAAATTACATTGTACCATACTATGATCAGAAAACCCTATTGGATTTATAGAGCAATTTTTGAAAATATTAAACTGATGTGTAAAACCATACAATCTATCTAATCTGGCAAGGGATACCATGTTTTCCCTCATACAAGCCCATATTGTCTCATATCTCCATTTAATTGTCTCCAAATATCACATAGTTCAAACTTCTTGATGAAATGAATGAGACGTTTCTGAGACGACAAATGGGGTTCAACGTGGTTCCTATCAATCATATTTTCTGTGCAATTAATATCTCCCCCCAAAAACAAATATTCCTCTTCCGAGCAATTTTGCAAATTAGTAGACAGTAAATCTAAGAACAACATTCTTTTCACAGGAACTGTTGGAGCATAAATACAGATAAAAAACAAAATATAGTTTTCATAGACAGCTCTGATTTTTAGTAGTCTTCCTTTCACAACTTCATCAACAACGTAAGAAATTGGACTAAAACTCTTAGAAAATAATACTGCAACTCCTGCACTTATTATGGTTATGGTTACAGTTAGACCCTCATATTCTCTTTCCCAATCTGCTGCATTCCCCCCGTCACTATGTGTTTCTTGTAACAATAAAATATCAAGATTCTTCTGTTTCATTAATTAATTTAACATTCCTCTTTTCTTGATATCTGTAGCACCATTTACATTCAGGGTTGCTAGACGAACTTCACTCATGACAAAGAGGAGAGAAAACAGCCAAAAAAAAAACAAAAAAAACATACTCATTAATGTAGAAAAAGAGCTTAACTTATTCAACAACATTCATAAGTTTCTCTACCTTCCACACCAATTTTTTTTAACGATAAACTTCTTTATTTGTGAAGCAATCTTCAGCCATCAAGTTCCTCGTTTTCTCAACAAACTGCGTTACATTAGGGAAATAAAGTACACACACCCCTCTCTTGTTCTTCGTTGACTTAAGGAAAAACTTTATATCTTCAGCATCACAGCTATGAACAGAGAAGTTACTCAAAGACAACGCCACACTGGAATCGTCTCAGGTTACATATGTAACCCTTGTTCCCTGAAAAAAGCGGAACGAGATGCTGCGCTTCTAAGCGCTTTGGGAACAATCTTGCATTGTGACCAGCTGTGAATATGTGTGTAACACATCAATGTAACATTGACCGGAAATGTATAGCCTCGGTTGGTGAGATCATTGGACGCACCTGTGACCAGGCTATAAATAGAGGCGTCACCAGCGTGTTCGTCAAATACTACCTGTCTTTTCTGAAGAGCAGTCCTGGGACGACCCAGTGCGGAAAACAAGCGCAGCATCTCGTTCCGCTTTTTTCAGGGAACAAGGGTTACATACGTAACCCGAGACGTTCCCTTTACAAAAAGCTACACTATGATGCTGCGCTGCTAAGCGCTTTGGGAACGAAATGCCCACGCATCCGCACTGGGGCTGTCTGGACCCCCGCGGTTGTGAGGTGTGTTCACAAGGACGCGAGAGGTCTCAGACATGAGCTCGAGATGTGGACTCTAGGGCGAAAGACCCGGAGTAGCAAAAATCCCACTCATAAGAATCGTAGAATGTGAGCGGAAAGGACTAGCCTGCCGCATCACAGACTTATTTGAGACTTGGCTTCAGATGTCGACTCAAGGGCGTAGGCCCGGATTACCATAAACATCCAAACCATAGATCCTGAAGAATGCGTGCGGAAAGGAGTAACCTGCCGCATCACAAACTTGTTCAGGCAATAAGGATCTAAATCGTAAGATTTAGGAATGTGTACAAAAAGGACCCGCCTGCCGTACACAAACCTTCTTAGACTTGAGATCATAAATGAACACAAGGGAATCCAGATATGGGGCCTGAAGAATGTGTGCGGGAAGGACCAGCCTGCCACATCACAAACTTGTTCAGGCATGAATCGTAAGATTTTAGGAATGTGTACGGAAAAGACCAGCCTGCCGTACACAGACCATCTTAAACTTGAGATCAGAAATGAACTCAGGGGCATGAGAGCCCAGACATAGGGCCTGAAGAATGTGTGCGGGAAGGACCAGCCTGCCACATCACAAACTTGTTCAGGCATGAATCGTAAGATTTTAGGAATGTGCGCGGAAAGGAACTAGCCTGCCGCAACACAAACCCAACTAAAACTCCTACCCCCGGACCTAAGGGCCCGGGGTAGCTTGAACACCTAGACCATGAGAACACAGGAATGTGCGCGGAGAGGGCCAGCCTGCTGCATCACAAACTTGTAGAGGCATGGGGTTGAGATGTCGACTCGAGGACGTAAGAGCCTGGAGTAGCGTGAACATCTAAACTATAGAACTTGATGAATGTGTGCGGAAAGGACCAGCCTGCCGCATCACAAAATTGCTGCAGAGGGACACCTCTAGCCAAGGCTTTAGAGGAAGCGACACCTCTGGTGGAGTGAGCCCTGATACCTACTGGCGAAGCTTGACTGCGCACCTCGTAGGACAGGGCAATAGCATCCCTCACCCAATGTGACATAGTCGGTTTGGTAGCGGCCGCCCCCTTTGTTGCGGCCCCCAAAACAGACAAACAACTGCCCTGACTTACGCCACTGGCTTGTGCGGTGGACATAAGTCTGAAGGGCACAGACAGGACAGAGTTGGTGAAGTCTTTCTTGCTCCGGCATTAAAAACGGCGGGGAGCAGAAGGCTTCCAGAGTGACAGGATGTACTGTCGAAAAAGGCACCTTGGGGAGACAGACTGGTTGCGGATATAGAATAGCTTTTAGCTGTATCTGGGTCAAATTCTAAACAGGCCGGCAAAACAGACAGAGCCTGTAGATTCCCAGCACTCTTGAGGGAGGTAATCGCCATAAGAAAGACCATCTTTCAGATGCTGACTATAGAGGTTCAAAGGGGGTCTCAACTAGACCTTCCAGGACTATTGCCAAGTCCCAGGAAGGAGTTCTAGTCCTGACAGGGGGCCTCAACTGCATGGCTCCACAAATGAAGCGAGCGAGCAGAGGATGTCTCCCTACAGGCACCCCATCGATCAAGGCATGGCAAGCCGAAATGGTGGCCACATAGACCCTGAGAGTGGCGGGGCATATGCCTGCTGACAGTTTTCCTTGCAGAAAACCCAGAACTGAAACAATTTGGCAGTTAACTGGATCTGCATCATGTGAACTGCACCACTTTTCAAAGACACCCCACTTATTGGCGTAAATTCTTCTAGTGGAAGGGGACTTGCACTAAGAATGGTCTCGATAACCTCAGGCGACAGCCCTGTGTTCCTCAGTTGGTACCCTTCAGGGGCCAAACATGAAGATTCCACAGTTCGGGACAGGGATGAAGTGTCATCCCCTCCTGAGACAGAAGATCCTTCCTGATCGTAATCGCCCAAGGCGAGCCGTCAAGGAGGAGCATCAGTTCTGAGAACCAAGTTCTGTTCGGCCAATAAGGCGCTATCAGCAAGAGGCAAGACCCTTGTTGGCGAACTCTGGCTAAGACCCCCGGGAGCAGAGAAACCGGGGGAAATGTATACAGGCGCATTCTGGGCCATGTATGTGCCATTGCGTCCGGACCCAGGGGGGCTGGGTGACTCAGAGACGTAGAGGGGACATTGCACAGTCTCTTGAGAGGCGAAGAGGTCCACTTCTGCACTGTAAAATTTCTCCCAAATTTATTCCACTACCTCGGGGTGGAGTTTCCACTCGCTCGTCGGCAGGTTGTGTCTGGACAGAAAATCTGCTCCCACGTTTAGGCATCCAGGGATATAGATAGCCCTGAGTAACAGGAGCTTGCCCTGGGCCCAAAGGAGAACCCGACGCGTCAGAAGTACAGCTGACAAGATTGTGGATCTCCCTGATGATTTATGTAAGAGGCTACCGCTGCATTGTCCACCCGCACCAAGACATGGCAGCCTCAGGAGGAGGTATTTCAGGGCCAGAAATACAGCCATCAACCCGAGACAGTGACTGTGACAACCGAGCTTACAACTCTCCTATCCCCTTAAGCTGGATGACCACTTAAGGCCGCTACCCCGCCCGTCAGGGAGGTGTCTGTCATTAGCAACCTGCGACAACAAGACGCACCTAGTGTGGGACCCAAGGCAGAAAACCGGGGTCTGAACCACGTAGAAAGGGAACGAAGCCTGAGGCACGTAACCCTTATTAGCCTAGGGGTTTTGGCCCTTGGAAGAAAAACCCCTGACTTTGAGCCACAACAACAACGGTCTCATGAGCAGAAGGTCCAGAGGGATCACCGAGGACGTGGTCGCCCTGAGACCTGGAAATCGTTGTTACTGATAACAGTGCAACCTTGGCCTAGCCTGACTTTGCTCAGGGTGATCTGAACGGAGTCAATCCTAGCGGGAGACAGTTGTGCCCGCATTGTGATTGAACTCCATACGATGCCCTGATAGACAGTGTTCTGGGTGGGAGAGAGGACGCTTTTCTTGGCGTTGAGCCTCAAACCCAGCGAAACCGATGAGCTAAGACAATGTCCCTGTGCTGAACTGCCAGTTCCTGGAACTGCGCTAGGATCAGCCAGTCGTCTAGACAATTCAGAATGCAGATGCCCCGGAGTCACAAGGAGCCAGCGCTACATCATGCATTGTGAATGTGCGGGTAAAAAGGGCTAGGCCGAATGAAAGAACCTGACACTGGAAGACTTCGCCCCCGGAAGCGAACCTCAGGAACTTTCCATGTTGTGGCAGAACTTCTAAATGAAGTATAGAAGTGCGTCACAAGATCGATGGTGACCAGCCAAACGAGTTGTAGGGCTTGAGACACGACCGTCTTGATAGGCATCATCTAGGACTTGAACACCCATGGGCAGTTCAAGCTTTAAGATCTAAGCCAGACGCCATTCCTCACCCTCCATGGGAAACAGGAAGTATTTTGTGTAATAACCTAACTCTCTCTCTGGAAGGGGAACACATACCATGTACCCTTTAACCAGGAGATTTGATTATTTTTTTTATTTTTTGCTATTCATAGCAGACATAAAAAGAAATCCGGTTTACGGTAGTGAGACCATGCCGTTGAAACTCGAAAGGCGGCGAGTGAATTAAATCCTGACACTCTTTTAAGACCCACAGCAAAGAAAGATATCAGATCAGCCTGGTAAGCCTGTAACACAGCCATGGTGTGCAGCGCTGCACCAGCCTGACCTTTTTCTCCTTTCCAAGAATGGAAAATGCGAGCAGTTCGATCGACTAAACAGACAGCTCGTGCCATTGGCCGGTGTATGTCTGCTTTGGTCAGCACTGAAAGACACTTATGGCTAAACCTTTCGGGCATCAAAGACAGGAACAGAGTGTTCCTACTTGATGCACCGGTTTTGCCTTCTGGCCTATTTGGTGACGCCACGAACACGGTTATTACCAGGTTCCAGGAGGCGAAAAGCCACGAGGAAGCCTTTGGGCAATTCTTTCCTCGCTGCACTCAGGGAGAGGGGCCGCCGGCCAACCAGCCCCGCCCTGGTCCTTCTAGAAGGGAGGCTCAAAAACAGTGTGGAAAATTGCGTTCCCCCTCGCAGAGACTGGGGACCAGCTCGTCGCCCTCAGCAGCCCTCAAAGCAATCAGTCATCTCTAAGAAGAGAAAGCCCTGACGGTCTTGTGCCCAGCCGTGGGGGTAGCACCCCCTTGGGATGAGTCATGTAAAACATCCACCTATACCCTCCCGATACCCTCACGAAACCGCTCCATTCCCGCCACCTCTGGTGTTTCGGGAGTTTTAGTGGTTTCCAGCAAAATGTTGGGTGTTCCGTTGCTTCCTGTCGTAGCCCAGGACGCGGGACACTCGACATCCCCTCAACAGGAAGTGTCAAAAAAAAAGGGGGAAAACCCATCCAGCAAACCTGGCAGCGTGGAAAGGGCCCTAAGAACAGTAGAAAACGGAATTCAATTTGTTCGCCGTCCTCCGCGTTTCAACAGCATGGTTCCCACTACCGTGAAACAGGAACAAGCATGTCTACTGTGTTAAGAACTACAAATATCTTGATCAAAGGGGCCATAGAACATGTTCCCCTTCCAGAGAGAGAGTCAGGTTACTACAGTGATACTTCCCGTTACTTACTACCACAGAAGTAACGGTTCAGTGTCAGTATTTGGGAGAGGGCTCCTTCTGGTGGTCGGCTGATGGGATAGCAGCCTCTTTTGTTCTTCTAGGATGTCCCCTTGGTCGTGGTGCAGGACGATATGGATGCACTTGGTGGAAGTCTTGAATCAGGGATGGATCTAGAATGTCTTTGGCAGTAACCCACAATCTCTCTTCTGGTCCATAACCTTCCCAGTCCACCAGGTACTGCATCTGGCCCCCTCGATGACTTGAGTCTATGATCTCAAGGTGATCCGTCGATCTCCAATGGAGGAGGAGGCTCAGGATCCATGGTTCTGGGGCCAGAAGTTGGGTGGACAGGTTTAAACAATGACACATGAAAGGAAGGTTAGTTAGCAGACAGCTCCTGTCGGTAAGTCACAGGATTGATTTGCTTAAAAATTCTGAACAATCCAACGTACCTGGGGCTGAGTTTCTTGCATAGTAGTCACAACTTGAGGTCTCGTGTAGATAGACAGACTCTCTGGTCAGGTTGATAGTCAGGTTGGGGACGCCTCCATCGATCATCTTGGATCTGTTGGGACCAAACGGCCTGCTGCAATCTGACGTGATTCAGTCATCCACCGCTAGCACCATAGAGGGTTCACCTGACCAAGGGAACATAGGAGGTTGATAGCCTAGCACACATTGGAAAGGAGTGAGTCCAGTAGATGAGTGCGTGAGGGAGTTCTGGGCATATTCAGTCCATGGGAGAAAGTCGCTCCACTTCTGTTGTTCTTGACTGCAGTAAGACCAGAGTTACCTGCTGATCTCCTGGTTTAGCCTCTCCACCTGTCCATTTACCTGAGGGTGATAACAAGACGTGAAGCTGTTTACAGAACGCCTGCCAGACTCTGGAAGTGAACAGTGGTCCCCAGTCTTAGCCATTCAGAAACAATGTCTTCTGGCAGACCATAGATCCTAACAAATTGGTGGAAAATAGCATTAGCAGTTTCCATGGCAGTGGGTAGACCATTCATGGGGGCTAGTCTGCATGACTTAGAGAAACGATCAAATATAATAAAGATGGTGTTACACCACTGGAGTTAGGCAGGTCAGTAATGAAGTCAACAGACAGGTAGGACCAGGGTCTCTGAGGGATAGGCAGTAGCTGTAGAAGGCTGGCTGGCAGTGTGGTGTATTTTTATCAAGTTAAGTATACATTAATCAGGTGTAATCAATGCCATTTTATTCTACAATTATTTCTGATGATCAAGCAGGTCTTTTACTCTTGTGTGTGTGTGTTTTTGGAGGCCTGTGCAGGAACAGGAATAGCCTCACATATGTGCTCTCATGACTGTTCAGAGAATATATGGTGAGGGCTCTTCCACAGGTGTCTCCTGTCCATTTCTTAAAATAATTAGACTGGAGTCAAAGAATAGGATGATGGATTATGGTGACACTTTGAAGTGTATTAGCCCTACCTTGTTAGAGGACATGTATTTAAGTGAACCAACACCCAGAGATGCTTTAGTTGTTCTGCAGGCAACTTGGCTTTATGGTCTGATAATAAAGTCTATTCTTCTGAAATCAAAATCCCTAAGACTTCAAGTGATTTTTCACAAATTTGGCAGAAACCACTACAGCAGTTCTGTGGGTCTTAGATTTTGCACACATCTGACATGCCTTAACAAGAGCAGTGACATCATTAATGACTGAAGGCCACCAAAACGAGTTATGAACCAGGCTTATAGTCCTCTGGATGCCAGGGTGTCCAGTGCTGAGGGAAGTATGAATCCATTGGATTGTTCTTTGGTGTAGATTGTGTGGTATGTACTGTTTATTAGGAGGGAATTCTGGTGGTGCAGGGTCAGTCTGTTGGGCTCTTTGGATTTCTTCCACTATATCCCAATTTATGGGTGTAATGATAACAGAAGGTTTTGTATGGATTAATTTTGAGGTGTGTGGTGAAGAGGATCATGACGATGGGAAAGAGCATCAGCTTTGCAGTTCTTACTGCCAGGTGACTGTGAATTGAATCCTTGTGAAGAAGAGTGACAATCAGGCTTGTCGAGGATTAAGATGTTCCCTGTCAAAAAGCTACATTTTGATGCTGCGCTGATTTAGCACTTTTGGAACAACTTTAGGTGTGACCAGTTGTGAATATGTGTGCAACACAAATGAAATTGACCAGAATTTATAGCCTCTGCTGGTGACATCATTGGATGCACCTGTAGCAGGGCTATAAATAGATGCATCACAGGTGCATCGTCAGATCTTTTGTCTTAAGATCATTCTGTGTGTGGTGTGCATCTTAACTGTCAGATCTTTCTCCTTTCCTCTGTTAGGAGTTAGAATTTTTAGGCAGTGCGCAGAAACCTTTCTCTTTTCTTTAAAAAAAAAAGAAGAAAAAGAATGACTGATAAAAAAAAGCAAGCGGTGTATGTTCCCATTTTTACACTCTATGGCTGAAAGGACACACACCAGTTTTGTTTTGTGTGTTTGGAAATCAGCGCAGAATCTCTTTCCGCTTTTATCAGGGATCAGGGGTTACAGTTAAGTAACCCGAGACATTTTACTCCCTTGATGTATTCTCAGTTCTTATGGACGGTGATTACTTGGAACAGATGGACAGAACCCTCAAGCCAGTGGCGCCACTCTTCTAGCGCATCCTTCATGGAGAGTAGCTCTTTGTTTCCGACATCATAGTTTCATTCAGAGTTTAATTTATGGGAAAAGAAAGCACAAGGATAAAGTTTTCCATGGTTACTGTGGCGTTGAGAAAGAACTGCCCTGATGCCGCAGTCTGAGGCATCCAGTTCCACTATTAATGGTTGGTCAGGACATGGGTGCTTGAGAATAGGGTCGGTCGTTAAACTTGTCTTGAGTGTGTCGAAGGCGTTTTGAGCAGAGCCACTCCATGGTAGCTTGGATGGTTTTCCCTTGTGCAAAGACGTTAAAGGGGCAGAGATGAGACTTTAGTTATGGATAAGCCTCCTGTAGAAGTTTGCAAATCCAAGGAAACGTTGTAGCTCCTTAACTGTGTTGGGTCTTGGCCACTCTGGGATTGCCTTGATCTTGGAGTCGTCCATCTCAGCTCCTCCATGGCTGATGATATACCCTAAGAATGTTGTATGAGTGAAGTGGAATTCACATTTCTCTGCTTTCACATAGAGTTGGTGTTTCAGAAGGTGTGAGAGGACCATTTTAATGTCTTTGATGTGTTGTGCCTTATCTTGGTAGTATATGAGGATGTCATCAATGTAAGCAATGACACATCTGTTGAGGAGGTCCCTGAAGATCTCATTGATGAAAGACTGTAACACAGCTGGCGCATTGGCCAGGCCATAAGGCATCACCAGATATTCATAGTGCCCCTAGTAGTGATAAATTCTTCCACACATCTCCCTCTCTAATACAAACCAGGTTGTACACACTTCTCAAATCCAGCTTTGTGTAGATTTGTGCTTCACGTAGTTGTTTAAGTGCAGAAGGTACAAGAGGGAGTGGGTAACCGTATTTGCTTGTCACCGTGCTCAACCCTCGGTATTCAATGCATGGACGGAACCCTCCATCTTTCTTCTCGATGAAGAAGAAGCCTGCTGCAGCTTGTGAGGTGGAAGGATGAATAAATCCTAAAGCTTAAGCCTTCTCGATGTAAGACTCCATGGCCATTGTTTCAGGTTTGACAATGGATAGGCTTTGCTCCTAGGGGGTGACATATTGGGAAGTAGCTCAACAGTGCAGTCCCAGGGACGATGAGAGGGTTGTTGTGTTGCCTAGATTTTACTGAATACCTCAGTGAAGACCTGGTCTTCAGTTTGGTTCTCAGGAATTGTAATGCTAGTTGTAAAACATGGCATGGTGATGGTGACATGAAGACAGTTCTATTGACAATAATCTGACCATTGGTAGGTATACAAGGTACTGTAGGGATATGGAGTTCCAGGAGTCGACAAGTGCAAAAACAGATTTCAATTTCTCATCAAAGGAGAGTTTTAAGGGAAGAGAGAAACTGGAGTTTGTAGAAGATTATATATTCATGGTACTCAGAATAGTTCTGGAGTCATGAAATATCTTGCCTTTGTGAGGGTATGTGGCGTTTTGATGATTCCTTTCACCACAGTAATAATACAGATGCTCCTGATGACAACGCTCGCGTTCCTCATCAGAAACTCTGGTATATGTGATTTGCATTGGTTCAGGGGCTTTAGGACATGCCTGGACTTGACTATGGACTGATGATTGTGACTTGGAGCCCCTCTCTGAATGTGGTGAATTGCACATTAAATTATCAATCCTCACAGCCAAAGAAATGAATTCAGCGAGTGTGGAATCCTCACCCTTGCATGCGAGTTTGGCCTGCAGACTGTAGTTCAGTTCCTCTCTGAACACAGTCTTGAGTGCGTTCTCATTCCATACACTTTGGGCTGCTAATGTCGTGAATTGTATGGCAAAGTCAGCTGCAGAGTGTGAAACCTGGCGTACATGAGGAAGCTGAAAAGAGACATCTTTACCTCCCTCTGGGTACTCAAAAATGTCATGGATCTGGGAAGTGAAGTAATCAAATGATGCTTGCAGCCAATTATCACTCAAACAGCGAGCCATCAAACTTATCAGGAAGAGCTAAACTTACTGGTGTAGCTTGTGGAGATCAAAGAGAATGGATTTATCATGTGAGATTTTCATTTGCAGCTCTTAGGTGGTTTAATTGTTCCTGGAAACTTTTGAGCAGTTCACTCTGGTGAGCGAATGCAGCCTGAAACTGAGATACTTCCACTGGATTCATTGGTGGCAAAGTATTCTGTAATGGACTTGACATGACGGCTGAGTTAGAATCCTACGTTAGAGACATAGTTGATTAGTAGTAGTAAGTAGTCGATAAAAGTAAGCAGTCCAACCAGGCAAACAGAGCAAAACGATAATCCAGAAATCAGTAATCCAAAAAGAAAGGAACAATGGTCATATCAAGAAGGCAATGAGTAAATAATGGCATAAACGCTTGGTAATGCAGTGAAACATTGGATAAGAATGGCTTTATATATGTTACAAACAGGATGTCACCACAGAAGTAACGGTTCAGTGTCAGTATTCGAGAGAAGGCTCCCTCTGGCGGTCGGCTGAAGGGATAGCAGTCTCAAACATTACAACTTTCTCTATTGATGACATTTAAAAAATATCTGGTTTTCTTTTCTGAGAGCAACATTCAAATGTTTCATTTAGTTCTGTCAATATTAATCTATTAAACTGTAATCAAATTAATGACATGATATGCTGATTATATAATTTCAAATAATTGCATCTACTGTTATCAGTGTTGCAGATATCAAACCACAAAAAAAAAAACATTCGAAAAAGTTGCTGTGACGAGGAAAAGGGCATGGCCAGGCCGTAAGGACGGTCGCCCGGCACTGAATCATCCTAATCAGCTGGGAGGGGATTGATTATTTGAGTTTGAAATCAAAGTTCTGTTGATTGTTCACTCTAGTTCACACTTCCTCCTTTTTAGGGAAGGCAGAGCCTGCCACAGTGGTGCTGAAACCCGGGATAGGAGGAAGACACACGATCAGAAATGCCCTTGCTGCTGGGGAGGGTCGCGATGCTGAGGTGGTATAATATGATGGAACTGGAGTGGTTTGCCTGAAGGTGGAGGAGCCTGCTGCCATCTGCTAGGAAATGAAGGAACCCGCTGCTGTGCGCCAGGAGACGAAGGAGCCGCTACTATCTGCCAGAGGGTGGGGAAGATCGCTGCCATCCGCCAGGGGGTGGGGGAGCTTGCTGCCGTCTGCTGGGAGGCGGAGGAGCTGCTGACATCTGCCTGGAGGTGGAGGAGCTTGCTGCAAAGAAACTAGGTCCAGTGGCATCGCCCAGCGTTGGGGAAGACTGTTGCTCAGCTGGCTGAGGACCAAATGGTGGTGTGGTTGCGGACCGGATTTCTTTCTTTATTCTCCTTCTCTTTCCTCTGCCTCTCTCTCTGTCTCTCCCCCCTTGCTCTTTCCCTCACCCCCCGTCTCTCCCAGGGTACCAGAGGTGGGGAAGACCTACCGGCAGAAGGATGGCTGGAAGGGCAACACCTCCCTTCCAGTAAGGAGGGGAGGGGAGTATGTCAAGCCGGAGGTTTCCCCTGTCTGAATCAGGTTGTGGAGGAATGTGACGAGGAGGAGGGGGTGGCTGAGCCGTGAGGATGCACACCTGGTGCTGAATCATCCTATTCAGCCGTGAGCGGTATAAGGATGAGCCAGAGACACCAGTTAGAGAGAGAGAGAGGTGCATGTGTCTGTGGGTATGCACCTATGTTTCATTATACTGTTTAAATTTGAGTTTAAAATTAAACTTCTGTTGATTCCTTAGTAGGGAAGGCAGAGTCTGCAACAGTGGCCTGCGAACATAAACAATCACATGTCTACAGTAAATCAATTGTACAATTAAGTCTATAAATCTAAATTATACTTAGATGTTCTCACAGGATGCATTCTTGATTTCCATCATCTTGTTTGCCAGATGCTTTTGGTGTTTTTCACTGTGGTTGTGTCACATTTTACTGGTTTTCTGCATGTCCAGCATTAAATGTCGCATTTTAGAAATCAAGTGCCATGCTCTACAAGAAATCAAAGAACACAGAAATTATATATATATATATATATATATATATATATATATATATATATATATATATATAAAAAACATTTTGTCTTAAAGTTTATTTTGACACTTATGCGCTAGGTTAATGTGCCAAGTGAATTCATAAAAATATGCCTCTTTCAGAATATCTTGTGGCATACCTGGTAAATTCAGCTGCATTGACTCTCCTTCACACCGCTAATATGTGGGAAGAGCAGTCTGGAGATGCCCACAGCAGTTATTTTTGGGAGTGTCATGTTAAACAAGTTGGAAGGTAATATATGGGTTTGCTTGAGTGACTGAAAGTGTGCTTTGGTGTGCGACTGGAGGGATTCTGGAAACTGATTAAAGATATGTCCAGCCCAGACACATACACAGTACTTATGCTGTATTTGTTGTAATTAAACATAGCTGTTAGAGTGGCTAGGAGGCAATGAAACCTGGAGGACATTAAAATCCCTTCTAATTAAAGAGCTAGAGTATTATGTCAAACATTGAAGATAATAGCAGATCAGTTGATGAGATTTATTTCACCTTCCTACATGAGTAATGAGGCAGCACAGATGGCGCACACACACACACACACACACACACACACACACACACACACACACACACACACCTCTTAACATGCTGCTAAAGTGGAGAGAATTGCAGAGAATTTCAGGATGCCTAAAGCAACAATATACAACTATTATACAGTATAATAAGACAATAAAATGTGAGAGGTGTTTGTTATAATAACCATTCAGATTTACACCGAAACAGGTTCTTATTGTTTTAAGTGTTGTGACACACCTGACTACAGTGAAACTATATTTGTGGAAATTATTGCATTATCACCCAACATCAGTGTTTGATCTCACTAGTACTCGTTTGTCTAAATGGGAGAAAATTCATGCAGCTAAGCATGTCCAGAATAGTGAAAGGTGTAAAAGCAGCAAAGAGTAGAATAAATCTATGATTTTGAAATTAAATGTTCAAACACATATGAATGTAGGTGTTGAGGTGTCCACAATCTTCTGGCTATTTAATGTAAATCATTAAATTAAAGGGGTCATGCCAAGAGTAATAAATTTTTCCTTTATATTTTGACATATAAGACATATATTTGACATATATTTTCTACAACAAAAACACTGCACATTTCAGAACTCAAAACTTAATCCCCATGGCAAAAAAAAAGCATTTATTGAAACCAAGCATAAAAAATGCCTCATTCTCTACTTCCGCGACTGCCCTATGTCACTAGGGGTACATTAATGCATGACCACCTCTACAGCTCTAAAACATCAACGCCTACTTTTACATCATCACACCCTTGGCCCTGCCCAATGGTGCTTTAGTTTGTAAACTGAGAGAGAAGAACAAACAAGGCCTACTGTGGCCTTACTATTCCTGAACACCAAAAGGGACCCATCTGGACTATTTTGGATTATTTTTGTATATATTCATGCTCTAGACAACTCTGACTGCTTGATACATATCTCGGGCCACTTTATAAAGATGCAGTTTCAAGTTACAACTCTGAAGAGGAGATGCTATTATCTTTTATGCATCTGCTCTGCCTCTTGTTGTTTTGAGCACAAATGCATCATGGACACGTTCTTTCCCCCATCTGCGCTATTTTTAGTGATGTGACCGTTTTTATACGTTTCCGGTGATGTGATGCTGTATGTGTGTGCGTCTAGTTCACACTGTGCTTTGGACTCTGTGACTGTTTGATAGTTTATGCTGTGTAAGATGAGCTTGAGATGTTTAATATATTTGGATACAATGTGTTGGATATGCGTTATGTGTAAACTCTGAAAGTTTTGTATTATTCTAGGGTTGTCCATTCTCTTTCAATTGAAATTCAAATATGGCTGATGTCAAGGGGCTGCACAATGTTAAACAATCATAAAAGTGGGTATTTATATAAAAGTTTTAAGGAGGCGCTTAGACCAAAACTGAGCGTTTCAGTCTTCCGAAACATTACATGAATGCAGCCTTAGATTAAAGTCCATATTTCCAAAATATTAATAATACATACCTGTAATTTAAAAAAAAAAAAAATGCCTGTGCATTTATACTATCAAAATCAACACCAGTTAATCTTTCATGTCTACTAATAGGATGTAACATTATTGTGCCTGGGTGAGTGTATACTGGCGTGTCTGACTGCTGCTTCTCCCCAGCTTGATCCTTTTAAACTACTTCTGGTCTGGTTTTTGTTCAATTTCACGCAACATCAGCTGCTAGTCGCAGGGAGCACCTGAACTACCTGCCTGCCTTTCATCCACTAAACTCCAGCTTACCTCGGGCGAGGTTCGGCACTCACTTGTTTCTGTTTGAATAGACTTGTGGTGGTCTAGGATCGACTGGTCTCGGCTGGATGTTTAGCTGCTAGCCGCGGGGAGCGTCTGAAAGACCTGCTTCCTGCCTTCCTGCCTGCCTTTCATACACTAAAACATCGGCTTACCTAGGGTGAGGCTTGGCACTTGCTGCTTTGAGTTTGGATGGTCTAGACTTGCTGTGGTCTGGGATCGACTGCTCTCGGGTGGCAGCTGTACTGCTGAGTGCTTGTTTGCGGGCATGTTGGTACACATGGACATTAAGACCATTAAGACAAATACCTGGTTGTGGTGGTGTTACAAAGAATTCACTAATTTTGCTCACTGCTCTGGTATGTTACAGCTGTATTAATGTTCTTATCCCTCTCTACCTTGCTGCTTCAGCTCTTGGATATTATATTTGGCTTGTTATGGCTCTCATCTACTCATCTCTGGATCTGCATAATCGGAACTCTTCAAATTGTCTTCCTGTGGACATAAATAATCACTGTGCTTCCTTGGCAATTATACGCCATCCTCGATATGTCCACTGAGGATCTTGGCGCAGTTTCTGTAAAGGTGCACAGTTCGCTTCCTTGGTTAGCGATTACATTCCAGTAATTTCATCCCATCATTACTTTTAAATGTCGGGCGCAGAGATTTTTTTTTTTATTTGTGACTGAAACATGGCTGAAACCAAGATGGACTATCATCTCTTAGTGAACATTCTACACCGGATTGTGTTTTTTTTTTCTGGACTTTCTGGTCATGGCGGGGGTGTTGCTTCAGTTTAAAAAAAAAAATAAAAAATTTAAAACAAAAAATTACATACAGATGTGTATTCCAGTTTTAAGGTACAATTAATGAGAATCGACATGGGGGTCCTGTATTATGTGCAGTGGTTTACAGGCCTCTGAAATTTAACAACTTTATTAATCAATTCTCTGAGTTTCTCTCTAATATTGTGTCTTGCTGTAATACACTGTTGATTCTAGGAGATTTTAATATTCACCTTTTCTCTCCATCTAAACCTTTGGTGAAAGAGTTTTTATGCCTCATTGCATCTTTAAATCTGTCACAATTAGTTTTTAGCCCTACTCAAAATTTGGGGTACACATTGGACCTGGTGTTGTCGCATGGTTTTCACATAACAAATCTGAGAGTGATTGATGCTGCTATTTCAGACTATTTGCCAATTGAATCTGTCTGTGTTTCTCCCACCTCCATTTGCTCTCAGTCTATAAGTTATTCTCATGTCATTCAATGTTCCACTACCAGTTTATTTTCAAAGTACTATCAAGCTAACTTCGCGGCTGCTGTCTTCTTTGACAAATGAAACACTGGAGAGATGGTGGAGATTTTTACAAAATTCTGCTCCTAAATATCATATTAAATCATAAATCATATAGACTTTGCTTCCCTTAAGCACAAGAAAGCTAACAGTAAGGGCACCGCCCAACCTTGGTTAAAAGATAAGAACCGCTCTCTTAGACAAGAGTATCATAAGGCAGAGCAAAAGTGTAAAAGAGACAAACTCCAAGTATCTTATGATTTTTTTAACCCTTTAAAGCCTGAGCCCAAAATTCAGAAAATTTCATTCTGTGCCAGAATATATTATTCATAACCAAATTCATATTATATTCATATAACATCACACACCTGAACTGTCCATACCATATTGAAGAGAATAACTAGGTGTAACGGCAGGCAACGAGAGAGGATCTAAGTGCAGCTTTTATTTAACGCAAAACAGGAAAACAAGGAAAACCAGGCTCGGGAGAAAAACCACAGGGAACATAGTGCAAACCAAATTAAACATGAAATAACTAATCCTGGACACAGGGAAACCAAGGACTTAAATACATAAAGGAACTAACAAGGGAATGAGGAACATCTGGGTAAACAATCAAGGAATGAGAACTAATCAGGGGAAAACCAATCATAAAATAAAACTACAAAGGACTACAAGAAACAAACAGGAACTAAACTAAACTTCAACATAAAAGCACAAAAACAAAAGACAACAGAGAACATGACACTAGGGCTTTCAAATGATATACATTTATTTAGGATTATTTAAGGCTAATCATCCTTAATCAATAAAATTTCACACAGCAATGTAGTACAGCCACCGTACTTTATCAGACAAATGCATTTTCAACCATTAAGTTACAAGCTAGAGGGAAACTTAGAGTATATGAAATATACATAATTATGTGGGCAATGTAGAATAGCAAACAGATTAGAAATATAATCTATTGTTTAAAAGTGGACCATTCTAGTGATTAGTGGGAAAACAAACAAACAAAAAATAATAATAATAATAATAATTTTAATGTTAAGATACATTTCACATGACCACTCCTCAAATACTCCTTTTGAGCACCTGTAATTATAAATTGAGATTGCATCTGAAATTGAAGTACACAAACACTGAAATATTACACATTTTATGTGTTCAATAAAACAAACTCTTTATTTAATTTGAGCATTAGAGTCACACACAAATTACACAATAAAACATAAAAAATCAAACTTTCGAACTATCTACAGTAAATACATTTTTAATAAAGAGTGCAGGAATAGAATATATATATATAAATTCATATGTACATTCAACACCTGTGGAGAGAAGAGATTAAGAAAAGAGAAGAGGGGGAGGATGACAACACCAGTAAACACAGCTCAATCTTGGCCTCTTCGCAAAACTGGTCACACTCAGCTGAGTGCCAAGACTGAAAACAGTTCCTATCGCGAACCAAGCAAAGTCTTTTGCCATTACATTCCGGCGCACAACAAGCTACATTAGTTTTATTTTCAGTTTTACTTTTCTGATAGCATAGCCAACATCTCTTGTAGGACTCTACAATTTTAGGGACATGGGCTGAGTGGAGTGATGACGAAGGTGGGACTACAGGCTTTAGTGTATGCAAAGGGAAACTTGCGTAAATATTGATACCTCCCAGCTGACGAGCCAGGTTTTCTCTGAAATCTATGTGGGTTAAGTTCACCGGTCTATGCTCATCCCCTGGTGCCGCATGAATGTGTTGCCATTCCTTAAAACAATATGAAACTATTGACGACGACAATGTCTATGAAGTACAAAAAAAAAATTTGTAGGACGTTTTAAGATTTTAGCATTTGGTCTGACCTATCAACACCGCCCATGTTTTTGTTATAATCGCTGATGACAGTGGACTAGAGGGCTACTTTTGTCCAGTCAGCATCATTTTTTACAGACCTAGTTATTTTGGTTGAGCCATTCGCATTGTGGAAATTATAGAGGCATGTAACTGCACGTGAGTCCTTCCACTAAATTACAAGTATATTCTCCTCAATCCTACACAACCTCATATCCCCATGAGTTGTCTTGTACTCCCATCTTTTGATGTCTTTAAATTCTGCAGGAAACAGTTTACGATTCACCCTGCATGTCCCACAGGCATTAGTTCCCATAACAACTTAACCATAAGAACTGGGTACGTGTATAAGTTGTCAAACCAAACATTGTGGCCCTGGTCTATGAATGGCTGCAGTAATGATTCAACTACTTTGGTGGCCAAGTCAGTGACATGCCCATCATGACTACCTGTGTAAACATTAAAGTCGGGAGTATACCCAGAGTCTGATGTTGCAATTACCCATAATTTAAAACCCCACGAGTGGGCTTGCCCTTCATGTATTGTTTAAATCCTGACCAAGCTTTAGACTTGACCATACGTTCATCTACTGCAAGATTTTGGTTAGGCTGAAAGAGCTGCTGGCATTTTTGTTTGAGATGGTCCATAAGCTAATGCAACTTCCTAAGGCAATCCTGATTATCCTCTGTGGTAGGGTCTACAACATGTAGTGCTGCTAAAATAGCCTTGTAGCAGTCACGCAACACAAATCCCCTCACCCATGAACCCTGGAGTGACTTGGTTCCCCAATGACGATGGGAATCAGGGAGAATTGAAAACCTCATGTAAACGAGCAACCCAAGAAATTTGTCAAATTCATCGGGTGTCACTTCCATTCAAGCTCCTTGGTAGCTGCAATATGATGGACAGTTTAGGACCTACTCCCACCCCTGATGGTTTGTAAACCTGCATATCTCAGCAACTACAGCCCGAGTAAAAAAAACAGTATGAAAAAGTCAATTTCTCACAACATCATATTGGAGGATGAACGTATAGCCTGACGCACACCACCTAAGTCAATATCGAATGGATGGCTAGCCTTAAATGGGAGAGGTTTTGGTGCCTGTGAATCGATGTCAGAGTACGAGGGATAAGAAACAGAGAAAGGGAATCATTTACACTTTCTAGCTGACCTGGGACCTGTGCGAGAATGGCTAGCCATACCCAAAATAATAAGAGTAACAGTGTTAGTGTTAATGTGATTATCAGTCATATGAGAAATAGAAACAAACAATACATACACATTCATATATACTCAGTTGATGGTCTTGGCTGGGAAACAGTTTCCATCTCATCCTACATCTCCTCATGGTCCGGGTCTTCCTGCAATGGTTCCTGGTCCAGCAGATCTTCCTCCTGTGTGCTCATACCCTCAAAAGCATGAAAACCCATAGTCTTATCATGATACAGGCAAGGACGAAGATGATGACGAAGGAGTGAAGAACCCAAGTGCAGATTATTTAAATAAACGTGAAACCAAAAACTTTACTGAACTAATCATAAACATGAACTTGACAAAACATTGAACTTGGGGGTTGGGGGGTTGAGCATGGGATCAAGGAGTCGTAGGGACGGAGGTGGGCCTGGACCGTGGAGCAGAGGCGGGCCTGGACCGGTGAACAGAGTTTTGTTTGTGACATGGAATGAAGCAGTCTGGGGTTTGATTGAAACATGGCATGGAGCAGACTCCGGCATGGAGGTGACATGGCATGGAGCAGACTCAGACATGGCAGTGACGTGGCTTGGAGCAGGCTGAGGCATGGCTGTGACATGGCATGGAGCAGGCTGAGCTGTGGCTGTGACAAGGCATGGAGCAGGCTGTAGCGATATTAAGATATTAAGATTGATATTAAGCTTAAAATGTACACAGTATTGCTAGCTAATGTTTATTTAGCAAGTTTCACAGAAATTTGCTTAAAAATAGAGGCAAGCTGCCTATCCAATGAATGTTGACAGTAATGTCATTTTTTCCAGCAATAACTAGTGTTACTCCTACAAATAAATGCTTTGTAACTAAAACTTTTTGACTTTGAAGATGATGACGATGCATTTATTATTCATGCCCAGTAACCCCTTAACCAATCATACGTGCTTTTAGCTTATATTGTCATGAGTATCTGGCAGTTTTCAGAAATAAAATCAGTGATTGGACAGCAAAAATACTGAGACAGGAACCATGGGAATAATTCTTCCCAAACTTGAATACTCCAGATGGAAAGGGTTAACATTATGCTTAACTAGTTCCAAAAGTCTGTAAAAGAGGCTAAGTCTAAATTCCTCTCCAAACTCATCACTGAAAATTGAGACTTGATCAGACTGAGAATGCTGACAACTGATTCAGTGCTTTCTAGCTCCTTCTCTGGTTCCATCTCGGGAATCTGTGAGAACTTTAAACATTTTTGATAATAAAGTCTTGGAGATCAAGGCTTACATTAAGCCAACAACATATGATCCCCCTTTGATTTGTTCACAAACAGATTCGCTATCTTGTTTTCATCCAGTCACCTTTGCTCAGCTCACTGATATTGTTCTAAGGCTAAATGCTCCAGCTGTCCGATGTCATCTCAACTCATCTTTTCAAGGAAGTGTTTGTTACCTTGAACCCGGCTATAACAGCCATTATTAACAGTTCTCTAGCAAATGGAGTTGTACCTGCTAGTTTTAAACATGCTGTTTTTCACCATCTGCTTAAGAAACCCAATCTATCCATAGCAATTTCAGACCTATCTCCAAATTGCCTTTTATTTCAAAGCTTTTAGAGATAGTTGGGTATCGTCAGTTGAATTCCTATATCAGTATGCCCAATATTTTATTTTAGTCAGGTTTTAGATCAATGCACAGTAAGAAAACTGCACTGTTGAAGGTTAGCAATGACCTGTTGCAAGTTCTCAATACTGGTTCGTATGTGGAGCTTGTCTTGTTGGATTTAAGAGCTGCATTTGATACAATCGATCAAAGTATTCTGTTACATCAGTTGGAAAAGGTTGTGGGTATTCAAGGTGCTGCCCTGCAGTGGTTGGCCTCTTACATCAAAGATAGAACCTTCTCAGTGAGCATAGGGAAGTTTTCTTCTTCGTCGGTTCCTCTATTATTTAGTGTGCCCCAAGGGTCTATTTTAGGCCCTCTTCTCTTTTAACTTTATTTGCTCCCCTTGGGGGCCATTTTTAAGAAATATAAGATCTCCTACCACTGCTATGCTGACGATACACAATTTCATCTACCAGCTAAAACTGACAGTAGTTATCCTTTGGACATGCTTTGCGACTGTTTTGAGGAGATCAAATGTTGGATGGCTAATAATAATTAATAATAGTTGGATCTGGCCCCTCCAGATCTCCATCTGTTTTTAATTTAGGTTCTTTCTGCAAGTGTTCAACCTCATGCAAGAAATCTTGGAGTTACATTTGATTTGTCACTTAATTTTGAGAAACAAATCATCACAGTGGTAAAGGGCAGTTTCTTTCATCTGTGATCGGTTGTGAAATTAAAACCCCCGAAAGATTTGGAGACTGCAATCCACGCTCTCATAACATCACACCTGGACTACTGTAATTCCCTATACTGTGGCCTGCCACAAACTGCGATCTCTCACATGCAAATTGTCCAAAATCCTGCAGCGAGTCTTCTTACCGGAAATAAAAAGAGGGATCACATTTCTCCCATTTTAGCGACTTTATATTGGCTTCCTGTAAAGTTTAGAATTTATGTACAAGGCTTTATCTGGTGTCGCACCAAAATACATTAGTAACATTCTGATTCCTTACTCTCCCCAAAGAGCACTTAGATCTATTAATCAGCTTCTCTTAACTGTCCCACGTTGTCACTGTAAAACTAAGGGTGGTTGGGCCTTCTTTGCTGCAGCACCTAAACTTTGGAACAGTCTGCCCATAAATGTGAGGTTTGCTCCTTCACTAGCCAGTTTTAAATCAGCTCTTAAATCGTATTTGTTCTCTCTGGCTTTTGATTAAGATTGGTTTAAGGTTTTTATGAAGGGTTTTATGTTGAAGTTTTCTGATTGTATTTTATTTAATGTGTTTATATTTTGTACGTTGCATGTTTTCCTTTAATCCTTTTTTTATATATTCCCAACGTTTTATTGTACTTTCGTGCTATTTCTGTATATTTTGACTTGACTTTGAAGGGGATGTAAATCCTTAAAGTAATAAGAAAAAATTTCGCAAAAAGGAGGAAATTAAGAGGAAAAAAAAATCTTCATTGAATGCATAAATATTTTAGGTTTGTGTGGGTTTAAGAAACATTTGATGCATCACATCAAAATTAAAGCTTTTATCCTCTTAGTGTGAGAACATGCAAACTTCAATGATTTGGTGACAGTCTTTTGGACTATGTCTCTGATCTTTCAGAAATTGGTCTAGCTTGAAAGAGTATTTGGAAAAAAAATACTCTACTTCTTAAACAAATCAACTATATGTGCAGTTCATGCTTTAAAGACTATATAACACTCATGGAAGTACATACACACAAAAAGTGTTCTATCAAATGAAGCAGCAGTGCACGGTTGCCAGGTCTCTGTTTCGAAACCAGCCAAATTACCAATCAAAACTAGCCCAATAACCTATAAAACTAGCCCAATATCAAAACTCAGTCCTTATAAGTCCTTATAGTCTACTTTCTGATGATTTCCATTCATTTGTAGGCCTAGTTGAGACCACAAATGCAGCGCATAATACACATTATAAAATACACCTATTTGAGACATTTTAAATTGGCCAATATAATTCTAATATATATTTCTAAAATATTTACTCTGAGGTTGATCATCAATGGAAAATTCTTCTGTAGGTGTCATATGATTTCAACTTGATGTACTGCATTTCATATGAAAATGTAATTAAAATATTTCATTCAAATATAATTCATACTAGAGACGCACAGGCAGCATTTTAAGAGAATGAGTATGATTACTATTACTATTAATATTTCTAATAACTTCTCAATTATATACAGGACACTATCACCAAGGTATCACAACATCAAAAAAGCTGTTTTTTATTAAGTGTGATTTTACTGGGTAAGCAACAACAAAAACTTTATATATACTTAGTTTATTTTAAACACAGTTAACTATAATAGTCAATTTTATGTAATAACAAAGTTGGTGCAGCTATCCATATGAGGACTCTCAATAGACATAATGATTTTTATAATGTACGAACTATAGATTCTATACCCTAAACCTAACCCTCACAAAAAACTTTCTGCATTTTTTCATTTAAAATTTTTTTTTTTTAGTATGTTTAAGCAATTTGAATTATGGAGACACTAGAAATGTCCTCATAAACCACATTTATAGCATAATACCCTTGTAATTACCAGTTTGCAACCTAAAAAAAATTTCCTTGATAACCACACAAACCTGCCCCCACCCCCACAACAGTCCGTTTGCAGTCTCTGTTATTTGTGTGCGTCTGGATTTTGTGAAGTATAATATAAACTTAGATATGACATTATGTACACTTTCCACTTCTTGAAATGTCTATATAAATGTATCACACGATTCATACGTGATTCTCTTCTATTTATTTATAGCCTAAACCTAAGTGTGATGTTAAATTCCTGACCTGAAGTGATTTAACATAAGAACTCTTCTTCCTATCTCTTAAAGTTGACCACATTTATATCCACATCAGAGCTTACAGTAATTAACTGGTTAAGACTTTACTCCAAAAAAAAGTAAAAATGCTCCATAAAGGTATAAATGCTCCATAGATTATTATTCTATTAGGAATACTCCTCCTTATGTAAAACAAAGAAACTGAAACATGCTCTGTCTTTTTTTCTTCTTCTTTAAACTGTGATAATTTTGAAAATGTTAAGTGTTCTTAACAGCTCTCAGTTCTCTGAAAAAAATTGTGATCTGTACAAATAGTAATTTTTATGCCATACAGATACTTGTGGGAATGCTGTATTCCAAAAATAACAGCAAGACCCTCTTTGACAAGCTGAGAGTAGTTCCGGTCTGGGTAAGTGTTCTGGACATGAAACTAATGGGTCTCTCCTTGCCATCACACATACGGTGAGATAAAACAGCTCCTACCCCATAGGGAGATGCATCACAAGCCAAGATCAAGTCTTTTTGGGTATCATAGTGCACAAGAACCTCAGGAGACTGAATGAGCTGTTTGGACTTTTCAAATGCATCGCTTTGCTCGGCACCCCATTGCCACTTTGTACTTTTTCTCAACAGCTTGTGTAATGGGGCTAGCAAGGTTGACAGATTTGGTAGGAATCTGTGCAGTAATTAAGAAGGCCCAGATAAGCTTTCAATTCCGTAACATTTCTGGGTGAGGGGGCTTTTTGGAGGGCATCCACTTTGTTTGGTAGGGGCTTCAGGCCCATAGAGTCCACTTTGTGTCCTAGAAACTCTGCCTCCCATTCCAGGAATGCACACTTTTCTCTTTTAAGCCTCAAACCCCCTTCTTGAGGCGCTTCAGAACCTCACTCAGTGTGTGCAGATGCTCTGAATAATTCTTGCCTGTGATTAGAATATCATCCAGGTATATCTACATGAGGGATGTCCTGCAGCATCCCTTCCATGATACGCTGGAAAATAGCAGGAATGGATGCAACACCAAAATGTAATCTGTTTACTGTGAATAGTCCTTCGTGCTCATTCAGTGTTACATATTTTTTAGACTCCTCATCTAAAATCAACTGCTAATACGCATGGCTTAGATCGAGTTTGTTGTATTTTTCTATTCCTGCTAACTTTTCTAGTAAGTCTTCTAGCTTAGGAATTGGGTATTGTATATACGTCACAAAATCTGACTACACTGCTTGGATTTGATGAATAAAACTATGCCGCTGTGGCACGGTGGAGGGCGGGACCGGCGCGTGATTGCGCACGCCCGGTCCCGTATCAGGCTAATTACGCCGTCAAGAGGGATAAAGGCCACTCGCAGACGACGATCGAGAGAGAGAGCTCAATTACCCAATTGAGCCGGTTTCTCACCTCTTCCTTGCCCATGAATATGATCTGTTTTACATTGGTGCCGAAAGCCCGGGAAGGAAGAGGGATACGCCGTAGCGGAGTTCTCGCCACTTCTCAATGGAGCAGCCGCGGCCATCTGCCGGGGGACGGAGGAGCCCAGCCGCCTGGACGCGGAGGAACGGCCGCCGACCGCGAGGGGAGGAGGGGCTCCTAGCCGACCGCCTGGAGCGGTTAGGGCCGCTGCCAGGGGCGGGGGAGTCCCCTACTGTCCGCTGGAACGCGGCGGGGTTGGAGACTGCCGACCGCGTGCGGGGAGGGGCTCGCCGCCGACCGCCTGGAGCGGGAGAACCGCTGCCAGGGGCGGGGGGAGGCCCCTTCGACACCCTGGGAACGTGGCGGGGCGTTCCGTCCGCCAGGGGCTGAGGACTGCCTCCGATCTGCCCGGAGAGGCGCGGCTGTTGTCCTGTAGAGGGTGGAGAAGTGGCTGAGGAACGAGCTATGGCGTATCAGAGAACCGGCGAGTACGTTTTTTTTTTTTCTTTCCTTTAATCTCTCTCTCCTCTCTCTCTCGATACCGCTCTGCGTTGGCCTTTTCCCTCCTTTTTTTTAAATTATGGTGTTCGTGGGTGGGGAGGTACCGCCCAGTGCAGGAACCTCCCCCCCCCCCCCCCCCCATTTTTAATTGTTGCCCCTTTTTTTAAAATTATGGTGTTTGTGGGAGGGGAGGTACCGCCCAGTGCAGGAACCCTCCCCCCCCATTTTTAATTGTTTTTTTGTTTCCCTCCCCTTGCCCCCTCCCTCGTCCAGGTTAATGGGGATGACCTGCTGGCAGACTGCGCGGGAGGCGCCCCCCCCCCGGGGGATGTACGTCAGGCCGGGGGTCCCCAGCCTGAAAGAACGGGGGAGGAATGTGGCACGGTGGAGGGCGGGACCGGCGCGTGATTGCGCACGCCCGGTCCCGTATCAGGCTAATTACGCCGTCAAGAGGGATAAAGGCCACTCGCAGACGACGATCGAGAGAGAGAGCTCAATTACGGACGTCCGTTATATTATGTGTTTGTCTTTTGAGTTTTCCATTAAACCTTTAAGTTATACGTTAAGCCGGTTTCTCGCCTCTTCCTTGCCCATGAATATGATCTGTTTTACAGCCGCATTTTTAAAAATAGACTTTGGAGACAGGCTCATTTTGTTTACGAGACTCTAATATATAAGGTAATATACAGTTTTACCACATGAATGCTGCTCAGATTGCATAGTTTGTTGAAGAACGATGACGAAGGGTAATTCTTTCAGGCGAGATCTCATGTAAACAATGGAGAATATGTCCATATTTCTCAGATTTATCACTTATGGACAAAGTGCTATTGGATGTTGTTCAATGAATGATTGTCATGGACAACTGACCCAAGTGTGGTGAACTGGATTCATCTGGCGATTGCATTTTCATAACAAAGGTATGAAGTCCCGTTTCGATATCGCATGTTTTCATTTGTACTCCTGGCACAAATGACTAAATTGCTGTTTTTGGAGCATTGCTATCATGAAACAGAGATCGGATATCAATGTTGAACCCTTAGGCCTTTGAAAATATGTATAATTTGTTAACATTAATTACATTTATAGATGGTAAATTATATATAAAATGTAAGCAGAGTGACATCACCACCACGTGTGGGGGAATAGCGTATCAACAGGTTCAAAAACTCCATCAAATGCCCAGTTCTTTAATCCAATCCCGGCCCAAAAGGTTTGGCCCTGTGGTGGACACAACCATCACTGGAAGCTTTCTCACCTATTCTCCATGCAGAATGACTACATCTGCGTAGCACGTTTTGAGGTTTAGTGAACAGTCTTTTAACTCAGGTGCTTTGCCAACACTCCATAACTTGGCATAAGCTTCTTTTATTATAATTGCCATGCTTTAGCCCATATTAATTTCAAAACTGACATCAGACTCATTCACTTTTAAGCACATTGTGATTGGAGCAACTTTTGGGATTCGAGTCTCTGACACACTATGCATGGTGAACACCTCCTGATCCTCAAAGGAGCTGCTTTCAATATTTTCACTTATGTGGTGAGCTGATCTATTTTTCTCTGCTTTTGATTGCTGTTATTTGTGTCTCACTACTCCTTTTTGCTTAAACTTGTTAAAGGGCGACCTTGCTCTACACATTTTCTTGATATGCCCTCTTACCACATTTCCACTTACCACTGTTCTGAAGGAAACGACATTTGAGCGTCCATGCTCTCCACCGCTCTCCATCTGTAACAGGAAGAATGAGGTTTGATATGATGAGTTTGTATCGAGCCTCGAACTTGTGCACCGTCTGCAATGACTGTTTAGCATGCACTTCCCCTGATGCTTTGTTTTGGTATTTTAAATCCAGCACATCTTTATTTACAGACGCTATAGCTGGTGCCAGCTTCAACGCTTTTTCAAAAGTCAGGTCTGCTTCCGCTAACAAATGTCTCTGTATTCTGTCAGCCTCAGTTCCACACACCAGCCTGTCATAGAGCATTTCTTTCAACTTATCACCATACTGGCAGTATTGAGATCCCGCAGCACTGCAACAAGGAAAGAAAAATGTCCCTTTTTTTTTTTTTTTTTTTTTTTTTTGCAGAATTAAAATAATTTAGCTTAAATAGGATTACACTAAATATTGCATAGCTGTCTATAAATGTATTGCATATAACTTTGTAGATATAAAAACTGACGCAAGCACTTTTGTTCTGCCGATGATAGATTTTAATGTGCATCTGATCTGCAAACTGGCCAGCACTACTCTCACGAGAGGAAAGTGCACTCAGTGTCTGTGTCTGCATGCTCTCTGTACAGTATGTGCTCTATTTGCAAGCACAATAGTAGCTCTACACAGTTGCATGATTTCAGACCATTTTAGTCAGAGCCTTCATTGGTCAAACATCCAATCTGCGGAACAAAACATTTAAAATAGCCCATTTCCGCAGGAAAACCGCAGACTTGGCAACCTTGCAGCAGTGTTTTAAAATGAAAGGTTGTCTTAAAACTGCACACACTGTTGCTTACTGGTTTATAACACTCAATCTAACCCCCTTTTTTAGGGAGAAATTGATTCTCTGACCTCTGCAAAATAACAATGACATTCAATATAAGACATTGAATAATGTTTTGAAAAAGAAGCAATGTATGATGCTTAAAAAAATTATTTAGAGAGAGAGCGAGAGAGAGAGAGAGAGAGAGAGAGAACAATAAAGAAGGAAAGCTAACTCAAAGGCTGCATCGCTATTTTTTATTCATCATGTTTCTCTTGTTTTATTGCCCTGTTTGCCCTCTATCAGAATGTGCAACAACCACTGGAGCTGTTGTGAAATATTGCTTAGACCCCTGTGCCTGGCCCCTGTGCCGTTTGCTTCATCAGTCTGTGCGTGCAGCAAAGCCCACAGCAGCAGCATCGCACCGCATGACAATCCGTCCTATGATGAGATACACTGTGATACAACCCTGTTAGGAGCAGAAAATTTGCGTTGTTAATCATCACTGGAAGAGTCAGAAACCGACTGCAATCGAGTTTGTGTTTGGCTGCCACAGGGCGTATGTGTTTCAGGACCAACTGGAGTTGGATCAAGATTTTTAATTGTTAAAGATTCAAACTTTATTCAAGGCTATAAGCATATAAATTTATGCATTTCTGTTTTTTTTTTCATTATTTCAGGGATGCAAACTCATGAGCAGCTGTTCCAAATGTGCATTTTCTGTTGATTTGTATGTTGTATTTAAAGCTTTTTTTTAAGTGTTTAAGCTTAAAGTAACACTTTCAACTGATTTTAGGAAATTTTTAAAATTTTACTTAACAATTTGGAAAATTTGCTTCAGAAAGGTGACTTTAGCTAAAAGGTAGGTAGTTTCATCCCTGTTATTTGAACCAGATCCATAGGCCAATCTCTAAAAAAACCTTTTCAATTAAGGTCAAATGCCACTTCAAAAATCAAAAGAAAGATATAAGTAATTGTATTTTGCTAAAGAATATGAGCCTGTTTCCAGACCATTAGGATTTTAAGCTTGGATATCTTCCACTGTATCTCTCTGCTCACCTGTCTTCCTGTCACTGAATTATTCTAAAAGAAACAGACCAAATATGTTTATACATTTCAATGATCCACAGTTTCATAACATGGCTTATGCTGTTTAATACAAATCTTTGTCTAATTTTTTATAGTAAGTAATATGAGATTATGCTACATATTTCAAACTCCTATTATGCAAAGAGTTTCTCTTTGGTGATGTTTGCATCAGCATCAGACTTATACTGTAGGTTAATGGAAGTCTCTGTCTCAATGTATCTCTATATCTAAATGCATTATGCTATATATGACAGAATATAGGTATAATGCATTATAATAATACCTATACTGGCAGTAAATCCATCCCAATCCCTGTAATAATTCCATTTCTCATCTTTTCGAGACACATACAGGTTTACATTAAACTCCAGAGGATTATGTATCTGATTTTACTGACAGGTTTATGACTTCCTGGTGGTCAAGAGGAAATAAGTTTCTCCTCATTTCAAAGATGAGCCTGGTCTCTTAGCCAAAGATTTTGCGGTGAGAGAAGTGAAATGCCAGACATCATGTTGACTTTAAATCCCAATAATATGACCTCCTGTGTGGAAGTAGATATTACTCTGTCATAGTTTTATCACATCTCCCAAGTTTCCATTGTATTAGCCTAAAATTGTATTAAATCTGATGGCGCTGTGCATTGGTGTTGGATTTCAAAACAGATTGAGTTTTATTTTATAAGCCATTAAAATTGATGGTGCTTATTGCAGACATACTCAATGTAAAACCTTATGTAAGCTGATCCATTGTCCTCAATAGCAAAAGGCTATTAGAGAAGGTAGAGTCTAGAAATATTAACTTGGATACACATAATAATGGTATGATAATGGTAACAATGCAGACATTAATACAGGACAAATGAGTAGGATTGCATTAACTCTTTAGTTACTACTATTAACTAATATGGAAACATGATTAACCAATCAGTAAGTAATAGCGAACTTATGAATGAGGTAGTTCACTGTTAGGTACTCAATAATTACTCTATTTGATTTGCCTCATTGAGAACTATTAACTATGGCTAATATAAAATTGCTACTAATTAATTACAAATCAAAACATTAACATGTGTCTAAAATGTGAATGATTATGTTTTTATTGTGAACAAAATCAAGAAATGCGCCTTCAGGGAATCATGTGTTTCCTTTGTGGAATTGAATATATGAAATTAACAGCTTTCTAAATCAAGGCTACAGAGTCTGGTAGAGTATCATAGCCAGCTTTCCTTACAGAAATATAGGGATGTGCTGTATGTGCCTAACCTGTGTATTCACAGTTATTAACTTCAGCATGGTTGATATTGCTGGTGGTCTTTTAAAATAATTTTTGGTAACTCATAATTAATGAGTCAAGTGTTAGCACATAAACATGAAGGAATTACTTATGATCTGGACCATTATTCTAAAGTGAGGGTCATGGTAAAACATTTTTAATTAATGAGCTCTTACTGTTTCCTTCCTTGAGAGTTAAAGGTTATCCGGACCATTATTATATATTATAATATTACTTATACTAAGTGAAAACACATTATAAACCATTAATAGTAACTGAGGTGTTTACTTGTCACTTAGTAATGAATACTAAGGTTTGTTCCTTCATTTAATCGAACAGATAGTTAACAAACATTCAAAAAATTAAACCTTTAGCAGGATAATGCTTTTAATGGCTGGTGTTCACTGTTAATGCATGTTTTAAATGTCTTATCTCTTAACATAAATTAAAATTATAAATCAAGATAAATATAAAAATTATGTGTCTAATGGACAAGTGGGTTAATCTCCACAAGGCTTCAACAGAAAACAGAGAGAAAACTGGAGTGCAGCTATGAGGCCTATCTGTGTACTTCTGCCCTAGACAGTCCACTCTGTAAATACAGTTTTCATAACATTAATTTTACATGTTTCCTCCTTTGCCTATGTTTGGTCTGAATAGAACAGAATGTATTTTAAAGTTTACCTCGAGCAGGCGGAGTGATGGGAGGGAGGAGCAAAATTGCACTTGCTCTTCTTTCAGTTTTAGTGTGAGCATTGAATATGGCGAACCCTGATTGGATTAGAAACTTGATTGAAGTGACGCTCATTCTTTTTTTTTATTGGATGCATTGAGTTACTCAGAATTCGTTTTTTAAAAATGCACTTCATACAGTATCAATGACTAAAAAAAATTTTGTAAAAATATTTTGTAAAATCTAAAAATTTTGTATAAATTTTGTTTATATTCAAGTGTATATTCATTAATTAATAATGCATTATCATGGCCCTCACTTTAAAATAATTGGTCAAATCATTAGAAATTCCATCATGTTTATGTGGTCACTCCTGACTCATTACTTTGGGTTACCAAATTATTAAAAAGAAATAATTCAAACATACCAAAACTAATAATTTTAATGAACAGAAGAGATATCCCAAGGAACACACAGGTTGGACACATACATCTCTATATAAGGTAAGCTGGCTATGATACTCTACTATACACTGTAGCCTTGACAAACTATTTAATAAAAAAAATTCACAAAGGACACACGTGAGGTGCATGCCTCACTGAAAGTGCATTTCATGGTCATGTTCACAATAAGAACAATCGTTTTAGACACGTTAATGTTTTGATAAGTAATTTATTAGTAGCTATTTTTAAATTATCCATAGTTTGTTAGGTGATGCAAAACAAATGTAGTAATTATTGATTACCTAACAGTAAACTACATGGTTGAAGCCGATGGGGTCCTTTGACATGTGATCAGGTAGCCAATCTACTTGCGTACTCTTTCTTTGCCTAACATTATAAATTGTTGAGTTTGCAAGTAAGCTGTTTTCACTGCAGTGCACTGCAAGAGTTTTCTCTGAAAATGCTGTTTGCTCAGGTGGTTGTTGTGGCTTTTTATTATTGGTCTGCTCTGCATGTCTTTATCAAAGTAAGCCATAGCCAAATCAGGCACTGTCACACATCACTATCTTAAGGTCATTAGTTTAAATAAATCCACACATACAGTAGCTAAGCCAAGTCATTAGTTAAATAAGCTCAGGGCTTTCCTGGTCCAGGTTCACATTATGAGTCAGGTCCCTAGCCATTTAAGCCATTCATCTAATCAGGCCTAGAAATATAGAAATTTAGTTTAGCATTATGCAATTCGGCCAGGCAGGCCAAGTCACACTCAGCATGCATACACTTGGTGCACATGTCTCTTTGGAGCAGCAGCAGTACACAAGTGCTGGTGCTAGATCTGCTTGGTTGGGGAGTTGTGTTTTGTCTTATGTGTTGTTAGGATTCCCTGCTTTGGTAGGGGATTGTATTCATGTATAATTGTGCAGCCGCGTGTCATGCATGCTTGATACAGCATGTCTTGTGTTTGTCTTATTGTGCAGCAGCATGTCTGTGTATGTTCTAGCATTAGAAAGTCTCTGTATTGCGCTGCAGCAGCAGCAGCTTAGCAGATCAAGTCCTCCAAGAATGATATTCTATCAATATGCCATACACACATTAACATGTTAAATCTTTCAGTGAGGTGTCATGACTTAAATTACTAAATTAAGGCATGACACTCTACATTGGCAAACTTATATGTCCTTTGAAATTGTTATCTGTTAGCCAATCAACTAGTGTACTCTCTCATTGCCTCACATTTAAATTTGCTTAGTTTGCAAGTAAGCTGGTTTCACTACAGTGTAATGCGAGAGTTTTCTCTGAAATCTTCTTCCTCCCCAGCTTGTCTAGATCCACTTACATTAGGATTGTATTTTTGTCTAATTGTGCAGCAAGATGTCTTATGTTTGCCTATTTTTGCAGCAGCATCATGTCCATATGCATAATTCAGCATAACTGTGTATATTCTAGCAGTAGAAAATCTCTGTTCTTGCTCTGCAGCAGCAGCGTAGCAGAGCTAGTCCAGAAATAATAATATCTTATCAATATATCATACTCACATTAACATTCAAATCTTTCAGAGACGTGTCATGAAATTATTTTACATGATCCTTTACTATTTTGATAAATACTCTGTGATGTGTGATCGAGAAAGCAGGTTTGTAGTAGACTGTTTGCTCATTTCCAAGTCAAAACTGACATAGAAATGATGACATTACAATTAGGAATTTCCAAGATCATTTAACAACAAAAAGTGCCTATTTTTCAACATAAAATATGTTGCCAGTAACTTAAGTACAAAGTGTTCTGAGTTCTAATCTGCCTTGACCTGGCAAACTTTTTATTTAATAAAACAAAAATTGTATATCAGGAGCAGCTATACATTTGTTTGAATTTTGTTTTGTGATTTTACTTGAGTGAATAGCAATGCACAAGAGAATTTTCTTTCTATGTCAGATCAACATACTAGTCATGGAAGATAATAGAAGCATGTCAGAGTTGGTGACTTTGTCTCATTGATTAATGCTATGCTCAATTTCCAGACTAATGGCACCTTCACACCAGCATACCAAGGTCTATGTGGTCTGAACCAAACAAAGTACACATAATGCACCTACCCCTTAAGGGTAATACTCAACCACTTTGAGCAAACATACAGCTCAGCACGTGTGACGGATCTGCTGAAAACTCAAATCCATTTCTGCTTCTGCACTGCTCAGTGTATGTTCAACTCAACAAGATTGACCATTGCAATGGGTGAGCTGTGGGTTTAGTAGAGGCTACATGTGGCCTCTTTGGCATTCTCTGGACAGTCTACTATTCTACCTAAAAAAGACAATACATAGTAACTATGCCAACATTGAAACTGATAAAAAAAAGGCACCAATTTTACTTGGTGTGAATTTTGTTTTTAATACAAATGTAAGATTTATCTTAATCTTATAATAGTTTATACATCATTCTGTCACAGTACAGATCATAGTCTAAGAGACCCAATTTCAGTCCTAACTCAATTTTAACTAAATTTTGCAACTGTACAGCAGTACTAGTCCACCTGTTTGTCATTCCCTCTAGCTTAAACTTCATTGATTTGCCTTTCCATTACCTCAGCTTGGTCCTCTCCATTACTTGAGTTTAACATACGTGGTCCTCTCTGTCTTAACTTTCATTACCTCAATCATGTTGTCTTTATTTTCTGTCCAGATTCTCCTCTTGATTCAAAGGTTCTGTGTTGTATCCTCAAGGAAATGTTGTGGGATGAGGTATCTCTACAGAATATATACGAAGGCCAGTAGAGATCATGAAACACAAGTTAAAAAATGAAATAAGCTTGTTACAAGTGGCATGCATGTTTATGTGAAGCGTCTTGGGTTACTTAACTGCAACCCCTGTTCCCTGAAAAGGTGGAACGAGATGCTGGCTGATTTAGCGCTTTGGGAACGTCTTTTAGGAGTGACCAGCTGTAAATATGTGTGCAACACGTCAATGAAATTGACTAGAATTTATAGCCTCTGCCAATGACATCATCAGGATGCGCAGGTACCAGGGGCTATAAATAGATGCGCCACAGGTGCATCGTCAGGTATTTTGATTGAAGAGCAGTCCTGGGGCATCCTCAGTGCGGCAATGAAGCACAGCATAGCTTTCCGCTTTTTCAGGGAACAGGGATTACAGTTAAGTAATCCGAGACGTTTCCTATCAAAAGCTACACTTTGATGCTGTGCTGATTTAGCGTTTTGGGAATGAGAATACCCATGCCCCCACACTGCAGATATCTGGACCCCTTACGATTGTGTAGTTGTGCTCACAAGAGCACGAGAGGTCTCAGGCATGAGCTTGTGATGTTGACTCAAGGACGTAAGAGCCCGGAGTGGCATCCAAACTAAAAAATCTTATGAATGTATGTGGAGAGGACCAGCCTGCCGCATTACAAACATGCTGCAGAGGGACACCTCTAGCCAAAGCTTTAGAGGAAGAAACCCCCCTGGTAGAATGAGCCCTGATACCTACTGGCGAAGCTTGACCATGCGCCTTATAGGCCAGGGCAATAGCATCCCTCACCCAATGAGACATTGTTTGTTTGCTGGTGGCCGCCCCCCTGTTACGGCCCCCATGGCAAACTAATATTTGCCCTAACTTACGCCACTTAAGCTTCGCCCCCGAAAGCGAACCTCAGGAACTTTCTGTGTTGTGGCAGAATTTCTGTATGCAAGTATGCATCCATGAGATCAATCGTTACCAACCAATCGTGATGTTGGATTTGAGAAACGACAGTCTTGACGGTTAGCATCTTGAACTTGAGCACCTTGACTGAGCGATTCAAGCCTCGAAGGTCTAAAATCGTGCGCAATCCCCTATTCTTCTTGGGAACCAGGAAGTATCTGCTATAGTAACCTGACTCTCTCTCTGGAAGGCGAACATGGTCCTTGGTCCTTTGACCAAGAGATTTAGCAGTTTTTCCACAGTTTGGCAGTGACCTCTGTGTAGACAGTCCTTTGTACACAGCTACAATGAATTCACACAATGGACACGGATATCATTGTAGTGGCAAGTTTCTTTTTAACTTCACTTTGCCAGAGTTTGAAGTGCAGCATTTATTTTTGCTGATTTCACATACGCATAGCATTCACCCACGACATCTTCGCCCATGGAATTTTGTCATGCAAGGGGTATGTGTTAAGGGTATGCACCTTAAGAAAGTCATACAAGTGAACCTGGATCAGGAATGTATTTAACTAATGATTTAGCATAGCTATGTATGGATTAATTAAACTAATGACCTAAGATATTGATGTGTGCCAATGCCTGATTTGGCTATTTGGGGGGGGGGGGGGGGGGTTATAATTTTTGTGTGAACTATTCCTATTCCACATTGTGTACAATAGCTTTACTTTACCTTCCATTTTGTCCTTCGTTTGAATATAATTTGATAGACCCAGCAGAATCTTTGTGTATTTCAAACGTTTAAGATATATTACAAACATTTCTGTGACTTACAGTAAAACCTTTTTTCCCCAAGTTAAGGATTGCATAGGAGATTTTTAAATGTCCTTCGGGGTTTTAGAAAACTGGTGAAAAAAGATCCAATCTGAAGTCAACTTTCATTTAAAGTTATTTTAATCTTGACATCTGCCAAAGGAACCAGCATAAGAACATGTGTTAAAAATCAGGGTCAAGGTTTCTTTCTAGCCCTCAGTGTGGGACAGCTGGAGGTGAAGTTACTGTAATCTGGCTCAGTTCCGTTGAGACGTGTCTGAGAAGTAAAAGCAGCCTCTCTCTGAGGAATGTGTTCATTTGCTTCACTGTATAATAGAGCTGAAAAGGCCCTCCACTGAATATCTCAAGAGACAGACACAGATTGAAACAGAGGAGTATAATTGGCAACAGGAATAAGGAGGTATCTGAATTGGGGAAATCGTGAATTTTCTCATGAGCAAACTATGTTCTTATTTGAGCAATCAGACTATCTTTTTCATATAGTTCTGACAATGAATCTACTGTATGTTTAGGACTTATTTTTGGAAGACCATAATCAAAAGCATTGTGTCTAATGTATTCTAAGATTTACCTCTCAGAGACATACTCTCATCCTTGTCTTCTCAAATCCACATTCCACTATTTGTCTTCCAATTCCTTCATTCTTCATTTTCAATCCACATCTCAAACATAATATTCTAATCCAATTACTGTCCTACCTTTTACAGTCATATAAGTAGCTGAATTAGGGTGGATTTGTCTTAGCTGTCATAAATCCATTGACATAACACAGAAATGTATTATTATTCATACAGTACATACATACATTAAACATTATAATAGTTTTATTGGCAAAAGAATGAATGGAATGAAAAATTATGAAGTTCTATTGGATATACACTACATGGCCAAAACTATGATAACATCCCCTTTAATAAAAAGGTTTGGCTATTTCAACTAGACCTATAACTTACAGGCGCATACAATCAAGCATACTGCCATACAATGTCCTAAGGCAAAATTTTTAATAGACAACGTCCCTTTGCACAAAGCGATGTCCATATAGAAATTCTTTACTGAGACTGTTGTGGAAGACCTTGATTGGCCTGCACACAGACAGACCTGAAAACCACTGAACATCTTTGGAATGAATTGGAACAACCAGTCCCCATCATCCAACATCAGTGCCTGGCCCCACTTATGCTTATGTGTCTAAATGGGCATAAATCCCTGCAGATATATTCTAAAATCTAATGTACAGACTTCCCAGAAGAGTGGAAGGTGTTATAGCATCAATGGGTGGACAACTCATGATTAATGCTTTTGGTTTTTAAAATTAAATTCTCAACAAGTATATATGGATGTGGTGTTCAGGTGTCCACATACATTTGGCCAAAAAAAAACTATATTAAAACTATTGAAAACATACACATATGAGCCAAAATATGATGACCACTCACAGGAGAAGCAAATAATGTTGATCATATCCTAACAAAGCCACATGTCAAGGTCTGGGTAGATAAGATGGTAAGCCAACAGTCAGTTCTCATAGTCAACATGTTGAATGCAGGAGAAATTGGCAGGAGTAAAGACATTAGAGACTTTGACAAGGTCCAAACTGTTATGGCCAGACGATCGCGTCAGAGCATCTCTGAAATGGCAAGGCTTGTGGGGTGACAGCAGGATAGCAGCGGTGAGGACGTACCGACAGTGGTCCGAGGAGGGACAACCCTGAAACCGGAGACAGGGTGTTGAGTGCCCAAAGCTTATCCATTCACGAGGGCAACAAACGCTATCCTGTCTGATCCGATCCGACATAAGGTCTACTGTGGCACAAGTCACAGAAAATATTTATGGTTACAGAAGGAATGTCCGCACCCTGCTGTGTATAGGGCTTCGTAGCTGCAGACCGGTCAGTGTGCCCATTATGACCCCTGTCCACCATCAAAGGGACTACAATAGGCAAGCGAGCGTCGGAACTGGACCTTGGAGCAGTGGAAGAAGGTTTCCTGGTCCCATGAGTCTCATTTTCTTTTACAACACGTGGACGGCCATGTACGTATGCACCGTTTACATGGGTAAGTGATGGCACCAGGATGCACTGTGGGAAGACGACAAGCCAGTGGAGGAAGTGTGTTGCTCTGGGCAATATTCTGCTGGAAAACCCTGGGTCTGGCCTTTCATGTGGATGTAGTTTGACACATGCCACCTTTTTAAAGCTCTGCAGACCACGAACACCCCTTAATGGCAATGGTATTCCCTGATCTCAGTGGCTTCTTTCAGCAGGATAATGTGATCTGCCACACTCACACATTGTTTGGTAATGGTTTGAGGAACATGACGAAGAGTTCAAGGTGCTGCCCTGGCATACAAATTCCCCAGAACACAATTGAGCATCTGTGGGATGTGCTGGACCAACAAGTCTGATAAATGGCAGCTCCTTAACTTACAGGACTTGAAGAATCTGCTGCTAATATCCTGGTGCCAAATACCACAGGACACCTTCAGGGGTCTTGTAGAGACCATGACTCGGCAGGTCGCCGCTGCTTTGGCAGCACATGGAGGACCAACCACATTTTAGGCAGTTGTCATAATGTTTTGGCTCATCAGTGTATGAAAGAAAGTTTTCAACAATTTCCGTAACACACAGTTGATTTTGTAGTTCAAATGAAAATAAAAAAATGTCTAAGAAAGCTAAGTTTGTATTGCTCCATTGTCTAAGAGGCACTGGACCACTCAGCATTGACAAAAATTACCATAGTTATACAACATGATAATTAGTTTTATATATTTATTTATTTATTTGACCTTGCCCTTCTGAATTTAATAGAATTTAGGGGCTGTAGATTGGGGCTTCTGTATTGTGAACACAATACATCTCATTTTCCTTCAGCCAGGGCTGCAGAATGTGTTCAGCTTGTTCAATAGCATCTTTTTTATTAGCAGAGATTCTAATCAGACCATTCTCTGAGGAGATTAACAGAAGAAAAAGAGTGTTTTAAAAACCATCTTGCAAACACTTCTAAATGACAGAAAATTAACTGAATGTAAAAGGGCTGAAAAAGGAGTGGAGTAGAAGAAAAAGGGGGGAAAGTGGAAAAGACAGACAAAAATGCCAAAGTGTGAAAAGACAAAAATTCATTGAGTAAAATTATATTTTCAGATAGTACGATCATGGGTCATGATGGTCGACCAGTAGACTCGTCCAACAACTGGCCATATTCAATTAGTAAGTTTTTTTTAACTAATTGACAGATAAGCTGTAAAAAGTGTGCACATTCGTACACTTTGATCAATCGCTGTTTTGAGACACATTCAGTGTAGGAACATTAGTCCTAAATTTTCAAACAGCTTAAAAGATAAGTCATTGGTGAATATATTTTCTGTAGAGTAGGAAATGCAGTTTTGCATCACATTTTCTAAACTCGTGTAGACTTCAGGGGAAGCAGCATCAACCACAGTTCAAAGATAAAGATTTTTAACAGGCTCAAAATACTTGCAGACATAAAATACATAAACTTAACTTTGATTAAAGTGCTGCCCTTGCAGACTTGCCATTCTATGAATGGTCCTTTATTGTAACAAATACTGGCCAGCAATGAAATGACAAAAGCACCCCTGCAGTGAATCTAGAGAGGTCAAGGAAATACTAAAACTGTTACATTCCATATTGTCTTTTGTTTATGTACTTTTATTTTGAAATTATTGTTAAGTTTCTGGCCCCTGTTGCATTCTATATTGTCTTTTGTTTATGTACTTTTATTTTGAAATCATTGTTAAGTTCCTGTTTCCTGGTCTTTGTCTTATGTCCTGTTTTCCCTCCATGTCTATGTGTCTGATTTTCATTGGTTCATTGTTTAATTACCTTGTTATCAGTTCTAGTTTATCATTGGTTTCAGTTTATTGCCTTGTCATCTTGTTTTGAGTTTTAGTTTTCTATTGGCTTTCGTTTCCCCTTGTTTTTTGTATTTAAGTCCCCATGTTTACCTTGTCCCTTGTTGAGTATTGTTGTGATCCTGACCTCTGCCTGATGTTACCATGATGTTTGCCTGTCAATAGTTTAATGTTAGTTAGTGTATCTGAGCCTTAGTCTGTTCCAGTTCATGTTCCTAGTCTTAGTCCCTAGTCTAGTTATCGTCTCCAGTTCCTGTATCACTGTCGTTTTGTTAATAAATCTGCCCTTGGGTCCTACACTTCGCCTTCATCCTTGCTTCAAATCGTAACAAAAACCCATAATGGATAAGAGACAGTAATTACACTGAGGGATATTTAACAAACATGCTTCAGATATTGTTTGATTATAACATAACCTGAATATTTTACAGCATGAACTAATACTTTACAGTAGCTTATCTGGACAGCAAGATTATTAATAAAAATTAATGTACTAACTTGCAAGAGGTGCATTCACCTGGTGCTTATTTGAACCGTAGCATTGTGCCAGTTAGTTGTGCATGGGAAAAACCACACATTTTCTTGATGTTAAATGTAAAAATCTAGCGGGATATATATATATATATATATATATATATGTTTGTTTGTTTGTTTTTTTCACAAAGGTTAAGTGCCTTTTTGTGGCACGATGGAGGGCGGGACCGGCGCGTGATTACGCACGCCCGGTCCCGTATTAGGCTAATTACGCCGTCAAGAGGGATAAAGGCCACTCGCAGACAGCGATCGAGAGAGAGAGCTCAATTACGGACGTCCGTCTTATTATGTGTTTGTCTTTTGAGTTTTCCATTAAACCTTTAGTTTATATGTTAAGCCGGTTTCTCGCCTCTTCCTTGCCCGTGAATTTGATCTGTGTTACACTTTTCTATAGAGAAGAAGAAATGGATTTCAGTTAGAATTAGCCAATTAGCACCATAAGTTAAATTCAAATGACCTGTAAACAGGATTATCTGCGTTGCTAGTTTACCATACTTTAGCACACAGTTTGGTTTAATAAGCTTGATGCACTAGCTAAATGATGTGCATAACTTCTTTGGCTAAATGTTTTCTAATATCTTCTTCACAACACTTTTGAACATAACAGGAGAGTACTCAATTCATTAACTCTCTCTAGATCTTATTTTTCTCCTTATTTGTCTCTAAGTTGCATTCAGACCATTCTTTGGTGTTATTTAGTATATTCCCTCAAAATGTTATTTTAATACTTTTCCATCTAAAGAAAAAGACCTCGAGTTTTCCCGTATAAGACATATAGTCCTACATTACTTGACAGTTTTATTTAAAACTCCTACATAATGTAAAAATGAGAAGTTGACTCTTGTTCTGTTTCTGTCAAATGAATGTTAAAGCAATATATACAAAAGAGGAATGAAAAAGTGGATTTTCATATGAAATTGAAAGTTCTAGTGGATATTTTGCTAGCATGGTTCTGCTTAGGGACTTTTATGTTGGTAGGTCTAAACCTGGGCTAACTGCTGCCCTAAAATAACTCCCAGACTGAAACAAGCTTTATTTTGGGACACAGCCTTAAAGGGGACTATGCCCTATTGCTTTTGTAGCTTTTCTTAGTATTATTATTACACTATGGGATTCTATGACAGCCCTGTACCATATATAGGAAAATGATACCATTTTGCACAGTGATAAGGGTGGGCATGAATAGCCCCTGGAGCAAATATGGGACCTTTAGGATATATTTCATAGCACCACCAGTTAAAAAATTAACTTTCTTTCACAATAATTTTGTAACCTTTTGACCTATAGACAAAATATTTTTTTCTCTGATTATTCTCCTCCTGACGACTCTAAAAGACCCCTTAAATTAAACCATTACAGTAGATGCCATCTTGGATAATGACATATATCGGATACAATTTTCACCAAAACAATGGCTTGAAATAATCTCCAGACTGTGCCATACAGAACTGATAAAACTGCATTTTGATATTTGCAATTTTTGAAGTTGTAAAGTTGACTTAAATTTGAATGGGAGACTGTACATCAGCAACGCTTTGTCCAATCAAAATGAAACTTGATATGCTTCATTGGGACCATGATCTGAGGGTACTACATCTATTTTTGTACAGCTACTTCAGAAATTTAGAACTTTCATAAAAATGTATATATCTTTTGAATACTATGTTGAATTTAAAGGAAAATTAGTAAGAATCATCGATATTTTGGAGCAATTTTTCAGCAGTTTGGAGACAGCATCACCTTTAGTTCAAAAGAAAATTGTCTGTTAATCTTGGTTGGCATGCTTCATGTTATGATAGCTTACATTTACATTTATTCATTTGGCAGATGCTTTTATCCAAAGCGACTTACAAAAGAGGAAAAACATAAGCGAATCATCTTAAGGAGACAGTGGTACGAAAAGTGCCATACTACAAAGTTTCACTATCATCAGAATAGTATACAAAACCGATTTAAGTGCAACAAGATTTGTTAATTTTTTTTATTTATTTTTTTTTAGTGACTGGTTAAATACTCTTGGAAAAGATGTGTTTTTAGCTGTTTTTTGAAGATAGAGAGTGAGTCAGCTTCACGGATTGAGTTGGGGAGGTCATTCCACCAACGTGGTATGATAAAACTGAAAGTCCGCTAAAGTGTTTTGGTGCCTCTTTGTTTTGGTACGACAAGGCGACGTTCCTTAGCCGACCGCAGGCTTCTGGTGGGAACGTAGCTCTGCATAAATGTTTTTAGGTATGCTGGAGCAGACCCAGTGACTGTTCTGTATGCCAGCATCAGGGCCTTCAATTTGATACGTGCATGAACCGGCAGCCAGTGGAGAGAGACACAGAGTGGTGTAACATGTGCTCTCTTTGGTTCATTAAAGACCAGACGTGCTGCTGCTTTCTGGATCATTTGCAGAGGTCTAATAGCATATGCAGGAAGGCCGGCAAAGAGAGCATTACAGTAGTCCAGTCTAGTTATGACAAGTGACTGAACAAGCAGTTGTGTGGCATGTTCAGAGAGGAAAGGTCTTATCTTCCTGATATTGTAGAGTGTAAATCTACATGATCTTGAAGTCTTTGAGATGTGGTCTGTGAAATTTAGCTTGTCATCAATGGTTACCACTAGATTTCTGACCGTTTTGGAAGGCGACACTGTAGTTGGACCCAGCTGCACAGTAATGTTGTGTTCAACATCAGGGTTGGCTGGAAAGACAAGGAGTTCAGTCTTGGCTGGGTTGAGTTGCAGGTGGTGTTCCTTCATCCAGGCTGAGATGTCAGCCAGACAGGCAGCAATTCGAGCGGTCACTGTGGTGTCGTTGGGCTGGAAAGACAAGTAAAGTTGCGTGTCATCAGCGTAGCAGTGGTAAGAGAATCCATGTGACTGGATGATGGGTCCTAATGACGTTGTGTATATGGAGAAGAGAAGTGGCCCAAGCACTGAAACCTGAGGTACCCCAGTAAGTAACTGATGAGGCTTGGATACCTCACCTCTCCAGGCTACCTTGAAAGACCTACCTGAGAGATAGGAGTTGAAGCTTAGCATGCTAATTTGTTATAATGCTACCCACATAGCAAGGAGACATCGATTCAATGTCTATTTTTCGTTGTAATGGTGGGGATAAGTTGTTGATCAATTTTCAATGTTGAATCAACATTCACTATTTGGGTCGGTACATCAGAATATGATTAGGTCAAAAATAGAACATACTGTATATTCAACGTCAAAATGAGGTTGATTCATCAACATACGGCCAACCAATTTGGTCGAAATCTTAACATTTGTTCTATGCTGAAACTTGGTTAGAGAAGTTTGAGTTCTGCACATGCACATTTTTGAATCTACACCGGGCCAACCGTCAGTGGATGCGTCGCTAGAAATTGTAAGCATAAATGTACATTTTTCATAATTTTGCACAATGTTTTGCCAGTCTATCATTGAATTTCACTTTAGATTTTTTTTTATTTTTTATCCCTCATTGTTTTAAAAACATTCCCGCTTAGTAATTTTACAATTAAATGCCCTATTTGCACACTGCCCAGTTTTCCAGTTTTTTTGAGGCAGCCGGTAACTTTAAGGTAAATTTAGATAATTCACTATGTTGGACTCATTTCAGTTGTTGTTGATTGTCAAATAAAACATGATCAATTTCACTCATATTTTCTAAACTTTAACTTTAGTTAATTCATTTCTCTGCCTTCCGCTCGTGAATGTCTTATGATGCTCACGAGCCTGCAGTGGTGCTATGCGTACCATACTGAGTCATTAATACACAAGGTGAAATAATGTTAAAACTGCCATTATTCCCAAAATTATGTATTATTAAGTCCCCTTTCTGCTGGTCAGAATGGATTGTGAGGGAGGCTAATACACCCAGTGACTTATATGAAAGTGGAGTTGATATCCTTTGAAAATTTGGTTCAACATTTCAGGATTCCTGCATTATTTTTGGGAGTAGAATACACAACCCTAAAGTCAAATCAAATCAAATCACTTTATTGTCACACTACTGTGTACACGAGTGCAACAGCAGGTGAAATTCTTGTGTGCAGTTCCGAGCAACATTGCAGTAATGACAGTGACGAGACATAAACCACTTTACAATAACAACATACTTACACAACACAATTTACATAACAAATGTACACATACCTACACAACAATTTACATATCAAATGTACACAATACACACAATGTAGAATACACATACACTAGATAAGGGTATAAATATATATATACACTAACTGAATTGGGAGCGAGAATATATTGACAGAAAGAGGATTAATAAAGTGCAGTGCTGATTATAGATCGTGAGAGATCATGTGTTCAAAAGTCTTATTGCTTGTGGGAAGAAGCTGTCATGTAGTCGGGTGGTGCAGGTCCTGATGCTGCGATACCGCCTGCCTGATGGAAGCAGTGAGAGTAGCCCATGACTTGGGTGGCTGGAGTCTTTGATAATCCTCCGAACTTTATTCACACACCGTCTGTTATATATATCCTGGAGGGAGGGAAGCTCACCTCCATGATGTTTCTGGCCGTTCGCACCACCCTTTGCAGGTCTTTGCGGTTGTGGGCGGTGCTATTGCCGTACCAGGCGGTGATGCAGCCAGTCAGGATGCTCTCTACAGTGCTGGTGTAGAACCGTGTGAGGATGTGTTGGTTCATTCCAAACTTCCTCAGCCGTCTCAGGAAGAAGAGGCGCTGGTGAGCCTTCTTCACAACGGCCTCAGTGTGGACGGACCATGTGAGTTCCTCAGTAATGTGGACACAGAGGAACTTGAAGCTGCTGACTCTCTCCACCGGTGCTCCATTAATGGTGATGGGGCTGTGTTCTCTGTCTTTCTTCCTGAAGTCCACCACAAGCTCCTTGGTTTTACTGACGTTGAGGGAGAGGTTGTGCTCCTGACACCAGCGTGTCAGAGTGTGCACCTCCTCTCTGTAGGCTGTTTCATCATTGTCAGTGATCAGACCTACAACCGTCGTATCGTCAGCAAACTTAATGATGGCATTGGAGCTATGTGTCGCCACACAGTCATGTGTGTAAAGGGAATACAGGAGTGGGCTGAGAACACAGCCCTGCGGGGCTCCAGTGTTCAGGGTCAGTGATGAGGAGATGTTGCTACCCATTCTAACCACCTGACGTCTGCCTGACAGGAAATCCAGGATCCAGCTGCACAGCGAGCTGTTTAAGCCCAGAGCCCGGAGTTTCACATCAAGCTTGGAGGGCATTATGGTGTTAAATGCTGAGCTGTAGTCTACAAACAGCATTCTCACATACGTGTTCCTTTTTTCCAGATGGGAGAGAGCAGTGTGTATTGTAGATGCAATAGCATCATCAGTGGAGCGGCTGTTACGGTAGGCAAACTGCAATGGGTCCAAAGAGATGGGCAGAACAGAGTAGATGTGATCTCTGATCAACCTCTCAAAGCATTTGCTGATGATGGGGGTGAGGGCAACAGGACGCCAGTCATTTAAGCAAGAGATTTTTGATTGCTTCGGTACAGGCACAATGGTTGATGTTTTGAAGCATGTGGGGACTACAGACAGGGAGAGGGACAGGTTGAAAATGTCCGTAAAAACACCAGCCAGTTGGTTCGCGCATGCTCTGATGACGCGGCCCGGAATGCCGTCTGGACCCGCGGCTTTGCGAATGTTCACCAGTCGAAAGGATCGTGTTACATCCGCAACAGAGACGGAGAGTGAACCATCATCTGTAGTATCGGCCGCGAGTGCTCTCTCCGCGAGGGCGGTGTTGTTGTTGTCCTCGAAACGAGCATAAAAAGTATTAAGCTCGTCCGGGAGAGAGGCAACGGTGTTCATGGCGGAGTTTTTATTCTGTTTATAGTCCGTGATGGTGTTAATTCCCTGCCACATACTTCTGGAGTCAGTGCTGTTGAACTGTCCTTCAATTTTGTGCCTGTACTGGCGTTTGGCTGTACTGATGGAGTTACGGAGGGCATAACTGGCTTGTTTACGCTCCTCCGCGTTCCCGGAATTAAAAGCGGTGGTCCGCACAGTAAGTGCTGCGCGATCATCACCGTTAACACATGGTTTCTGGTTGGGGTAGATCCGTATAGTTTTTGTCGGAACAACGTCCTCTACGCACTTCCTGATGAAACACGTTACGCTATCAGCGTAAACCTCGATGTCGTCATCGGAGGCAGACCGGACAAAACAGTCCTGTAGCGCAGAGTCTGATTGGTCCGACCAGCACTGGATCATTCTGAGGGCGGGTGCTTCCCGTTTCAGTTTCTGCCTGTAAGCGGGCAGAAGCAGAACGGAGGAGTGGTCGGATTTGCCAAATGGTGGGCGGGGGAGGGATTTGTAGCCATCCCGGAAAGGAGAATAGCAATGATCCAAAACCCGGTCCCCTCGTGTGTTGAAGCTGGTATGTTGGTGGTATTTTGGTGCTATTGTTTTAAAGTTGGCTTTGTTGAAGTCCCCGGCAACAATGAACGCAGCCTCAGGGTGCGCGGTTTCAAGCTCACTTATACTGCCATACAGTTCCACTTATACTGCCCGGTCTGTGTCGGCTTGTGGGGGGATGTACACAGCAGTGATAATGACCGCTGTGAATTCCCTCGGTAGCCAGAATGGTCGACACAGAAGCATGAGATATTCCAGATCAGGAGAGCAGAAAGACCTGATAAAATGTACATTCCTCTGATCACACCATGATTTGTTGATCATAAAACATACACCTCCACCTCTGCTTTTACCTGAGAGGTCTTTCGCTCTGTCCGCTCGGTGCACGGAGAAACCCGTGGGTTCGATGGTCGAGTCTGGAATCTCCGCGGACATCCAGGTTTCCGTAAGACAGATAACGCAGCATTCAGTATCAAGTGGCAGATACTCTGGGAGAGGTGATTACTGCTTCTGGAAAAGGTCATGAGGCATCAGTGTATTACTCCCTGTTAATTCAGAGCCTGGGGGAGCGAGCTTTAACTTTAGTCAAGAGGTTTTGGGAGAAAGACATAAACTTGGTATTGGATGAGGGAGTGTGGGCTAGGATTCTAAACAAACATCAATTCTGCATCTAGAGATGCAAGGTGCAAGATTTTACATCAAGTCTATTGGACCCCCTCTAGATTGCATAGGTTTGGTCTTAAAGACACACCCACCTGCTGGTGATGCCAATCAGAAGTTGGAGACACAACCCATGTTTTTTGTAGTTAGACATCTCAAGTTATCTTTAAAATATTACAATTGTATTCATCACACCAAAATAACCTACATTTAAATACATTGTCATCTGTTGTATCTATATAATGTGCTGGGAAACAGTTGGTGTCTTTTGTGTTTCACCTAAAGGACAGAAACAAACATGGTACAGACCAAAAAACAGATGTCAATGTAAATAAATATTGCCTATTGTACACTTACTGATACACATGAATTACTCATGAAAAAAGTACTTACACAATATTTTCTAAGCCTGCTGATCAGGGAAAGAACATAAAAATACCTCATAAATTAATTTATTAAAACAAATTCATTTATTACCATTTTCTAACATATAATTTTTTTTAACATTTAAGTTTTTTTCTTCAAAATATTTATTTTACTGACAATTGTGTAGCATGTAGCCTAATTTTCATGAAAACAACATGCGAAAGGTAGGAACATTTGCCATGAGATCAGTGGATTTCACATAATGCTGACCTTTGTTACTTTTAATTAAGATTGTGAATTGATGCCTGAGTTTTAATACAAAGTCACAAGATATATTTGCAGGGATCTATTTTCAATAATTTTCGGAGAAATCTTGCAAATTATCTCACTGCTCTTCATTTCAGCCTCTCAAACGCTGTATCGCCGAGGATACAAAAAACATTATTGGGTTTTAAAGGCATCATAAGAGTTGTTAAAGTATTGTGAGTACTCCTGTGACCAGATGAGATCTGATACTGAAATGGGTCATATAGTAATATATATTTGAATAACATTGTTTTTTATGGCAGGACTTTTGTTTTCCGTGAGCCCCAGTTGAAGACCGAGAATTTACAGATGTTGGCCTTAACATCTGTCAACCTGGACAGATGTCTATTCCAGTTCTACTTACAACACAAGATTTTTTTCTGCTTTTATATGGATGGTTGTCTTCTTGCAAGTTCTCTTCAAAATTAGATGTATGCAAATTTAACTTCAACTGCAAGAGCAAAGGACTTGATCCAGTTGCAGGGAATCCCTTAAGTTAAAGGGATATTTCACCCAAAAATGAAAATTCTTTCTTTTTCAGAACACAAGAAGAATTTTCAGAAGAATATCTCAGCTCTGTAGGTCTATACAGTGCAAGTGAATGGTGGCCAGAGCTTTGAAGCCCTAAAAAGCAGATAAAGACAGCATAAAAGTTATCCATTTGACTCCAGTATTTTAATAAATGTCTTCTGAGTGATCAAGTTGGTTTTGGGTGAGAACAGACCAAAATGTTACTCCTTTTCTTGACATTGCAGTCTCTAGGCACGACAATGATTTCTAGCTCGATTACACTTCCTAGTGCTTGACGCATGCTTGACACAGTGTTAGATGGTGCTAGGAAGTGTAACCAAACTTAAAATCATGATGATCCAAGGAGGCTGCTGATGTGTTGAGTTATATTTTGGTCTGTTCTCACCCAAAACTGATTGGATAAATTTTTTGGATCTTCAAATGTCTGATCACCATCCACTTGTATTGTTAGGACCTACTGAGCTACAATATTACTTTTTTTTTTTTTTTTTCAAATGTGTTCAACAGAAGAAAGAAAGTCATAAACATCTGGGATTGCATGAGCTTGAGGAAATTATGAGAGAATTTAAATTTTTGGGCAAAGTAACCCATTATTATTGCAATAAATTAACCATGGTTTGACTTTAGAACAATTGTAGCAAACATGACATTTAAATACCATGGTTAAACAATGGTTTATGTAGTAAAGGTTTAATTTTCATAACAGTTAATTGTAAGTAAAAATAGTTTAATTATGGTAGTAAAACCAGAAAATTCTAAATTTATTACCACAATTTTCATTGTCCTGTGTTATTAATGGTTTCACTACAAGTATTAAAGTTAATATATGGTTACTACTAAAACCATGGTTATTTTTGTGGTTATGGTTTTACTACAAATACCATTATTCAACTATGGTTAATGTACTAAAATCACATTGTTGTTTATTTATTTTTTTTTTTTTTGCGAGGAACATCGATTCTACGTTGATTCTTTGTCAGTTTGCTATCTGGGTATCCATAGGCAAAATTTGCTTTGCATGCTAATAGGCTGGCATATGAACCAATGCTTTTGTACTGTAAGCTCTTCGGCCTCATTGAGAAATGTTTGCTAAGTGGTGTGGTTAAAGCACTGTACAAATGTTCCAAATGTTGTGTTCAAGTCCAGCAAAGTATGGTTATAAAAAATGTACTTTTGTTGACCTTTGAGTCTTCACATTGTGTTTACTACTACGTTGGCTAAACTATATTGCATAACTCCTGCTTTAATTAAAAAACCCTACGCTTTAAAAATGTTCAGCGATTGATTAGTTCCTTTAGATTAGAATTCTTCTTTGGCATCTTGTAGCCTTGTCAGTTGTGTGGCGCAACGGTTGCATCTCTGAACAGCAGGTCCAAAGATTGGGTGTTCAATCCCACCTACACAAGTCTTAAACCTGTGCATTTGCTGTTCTGGAGCTCTTTGCATTGTGCTTAATAAACATTTAAATAAAGTTAATTCTTATTTGTATAGCACTTTTCCCAATGCATATAGTTTTAAAGCAGCTTTACACAAAACCATCCTGTGATGCCAGGGCTTAGTTTCCAGAGGGGATGGGGAGAATGATCAGTGGAAACATGTAAATGCTTAATGTTGCAACCACCCCAATGTGCAAGCCAAACCTACACCATTGCTGTGATGTATAAAATGCCTAAAAGCTGACTCTAAACAGATTTGTAAAAAGTCATGCCTTAATATCTTTGTCATGCCTTGTGGCTAAAAGGCTTGGTCCTGCATTAACACTTGCAGCTATATTTATTTTTATTTTTTGCTGCTCCATACTTCATCTGTCCATAATAGCTATTGGTTTCATGCACATTTATCATGCTTGAACAAAATACAGCAATAAAACAGAAAATTAACGTCCCAAAATATGGGAATGTGCTTAGTGAACACACCATTTTTGGAAAGGTAGAAAAGCTATAAACACAACACACCTTGAAAAGAGAAAGATAAAGAAAATCATTTAAAGCTAATTTATAAGATGATTAAATAGAAGCCATGAACTTGCAGGATAGAAGCAGGAATTAAGGAGATATTTTTCATGGTGGAAAATGTGTTTGGCTCTAAGTATTATCAAAAGTGTTCCAGAACAGTAGCCTAATTTATATGCAGCTAAGGAACTGCATCTATGCAAGAGGGTTGACATTACTTACAAGAGTTTAATTAACAGGGTATCTGCATGTTTGAAGGAATAGACTATTTAAGGTAAAAAAAAAAATCTGTTAAATGTTTGATTCATTTACAGTAAACGCACGACTGTGAAGCAGTTCCAGATCTTGAACGCATAATGTTTCCATATCACTTCGCCAAATCAGTTATTTCAAAGAACCGCACAGGCTACCACAGCAAAATAACCAATTAAAAGAGAGACATTTGTTAAGTACATCGAATAAGAATCACAATGTCTATAATATCCAAAAGTTTTGATTTCTGCTGAAAAGTGCCTTGCATTCCCTGTCTCTCTCTTTCACTTGTCACACTCACGCACGCTGGCACATATACATATACATATACATATACACATGCACACACACACACGCAGAGAGAGGTGATGGAAAGATCAGATCATTTTATTGATATGAATCTTTGAGTCTGGTTCAGCAAAATTAAAGAATCTTTATTCAAGTCATTTCTTTCATTTGAGCAGAATTAAATTAAAATGTTACATTTTCAATAGCCAAATCCCACCCCCCAGCACGTCTACTTACGCAAACTTTGATTATAGTCCCAATAAGCAAAAATTTATAATGCAGCCAAGGATAAATTATGAGAAACAGAAATGAATAGATCACCTCTGGAATCTTCTTGTCCGAGTCGTTCATTCCTTTGTAATGTGAGTATATAGCGTATACGGCTGTCATGTGACAAAACAACAAACGACTCGGACCAGAAGACTCGAGAGGTGAACTAATAATTTCTGTTTCCTGTACATAGCATGTGGTTTTCACGTAACAAACGAACGGAGACTACTCGGCCAACACAAAATTAATGAATCACTCTCTGAGACTACTCGTTCTTCTGAGTCACATAAAAGATTCATTCAAAATGAATGAATCATTCATGAATGACACATCACTAATATATAGACTTGAGTGTTGACCAGCAAACAGAGCCTTGCTTGGTTTCAAAACACACACACAACTTGATCAATACATCAGTTTCTACATAATCTGAAATAACTTTTAATATGTGCAAGTGTTTCAGTGTATTTCGCCAAATCAGCCTCCCAAAGTGGAAAACACAGCACCCACTCTTCCATCATGGGGCTCTCGTATGGATCTGGCCGAGGAGTGAGAGACGGGTCCGTCCCTATCACTCACTCTCTCACCAGATCCAGCCGATCCTTCTCCTGGTCTTGAAGCGTGCTCCGGTGCCTCTTCGGTTCATGAGTGGCACGCTGAATCTCTTCAGTCTGTGGACTTCGAACTACCCACCTCTGAGCATTCCTCGCATGATAATAAAGCGGCTGAGGAATTGCTTGAGGTGGTTACTCGGGCAGTTGCCAGACTACAGTTAGACTGGCCATGCGAACAAGAGACCCCAAATGCTCCAAGCTGGAAGACAGATTTCTGTCTGGTGGCCAAGGTAAGGCAATGCTACATCAGTCCCTCACTTTTTTTGATGACCTCCATGATGAGCTTTCTCATTCATGGAGGAAATCTTGTACTTCCCGTGTCTTCGTGCCTTCGACATCAACATATTCGACTATCGTTGGTGATGAGGCACGGGGTTATTCCATGATGCCGCAGGTAGAAAAGACACTTGGGGGTTATCTCTCGCCTGGCTCGGCATCATCTCTAAAGAGACCCACTCTCCCCACAAAGCCGTGCAGGACCACCTCTATGCATATGGGGAAAGCTTATCAGGCAGCAGGTCAGGCCGGTGCAGCCCTGCACACCATGGCAGTGTTACAGGTATACCAGGCTGACCTGTTGAATGACCTGAAAGTGTGGGCAGTACGGTCAACAAAGAGGCGTTCTCTGAGCTTCGTCGAGTCATGGATCTGTCTCTCCGGGCAACCAAACAGACAGCTTGCGCCATTGACCGGTCTATGACTGCTTTGGTCAGCATGGAGAGATACTTATGGCTGAACCTTTCGGGCATCAGAGACAAAGACAAAGTGTTCCTCCTCGATTCCCCGGTTTCACCTTCTGGCTTGTTCGGTGACTCTATGAACACGGTCATCACCAGGTTCCAGGAGGCAAAGAGTCATGAGGAAGCCTTCGGGCAATTCCTTCCTTGCCGCACTCAGGGGGAGGGGCCACCAGCCACCCATTCCCACCCCAGTCCTTCTAGAAGGGAGGCTCAAAAACAGAGCATGGTGAATCGCGCTCCCCCTCGTAGAGACTGGGGACCGGCTCGTCACCTTCAGCAGCCCCCAAAGCAAGACCTCAGGACTGTCATCTCCAAGAAGAGGAAGCCCTGACGGTCTTGCACCCAGCCTTGTGGGGGTAGCCCCCCTCAGGACGGGGTGCGTGAAACATCCACCTGTATCTTTCCAATACCCCCACGAAACCTCTCTGTTCCCGCCGCCTCTGGTGTTTCGGGAGTTTGCGGTTTCCAGCGAAATGTTGGGTGTTCCGTTGCTTCCTGCCATAGTCCAGGACATGGAACACTCGACATCCCCTCAGCAGGAAGTGTCAAAATTGATACCCATCTCAGAGAACATGGCAGCATGGAAGCTACTGCCGGGTGTTTCTATGTGTGTCCTAAGAACAGTTGAAAAAGGCTACAGAATTCAATTAGTTTGCTGTCCTCCGCGTTTCAACGGCGTGGTTCCTACTACTGTGAAACTGGAACAAGCATGTCTACTGTGGAAAGCACAGCAAAATCTCATGATCAAAGGGGCCATAGAACATTTTCCCTTCCAGAGAGAGAGTCAGGTTACTACAGCAGATACTTGGTTCCCAAGAAGGATGGGGGGTTGCATCCGATTTTAGACCGTCGAGGCTTGAATCACACAGAATCAAGATACTAACTGTCAAGACGGTCGTGTCTCAAATCCAACATCACGATTGGTTGGTCACGATCGATCTCATGGACGCATACTTTCATATAGAAATTCTACCATAACACAGGAAGTTCATGAGGTTCACTTTCAGAGGCGAAGCTTTCCAATATTGGGTTCTTCCATTCGGCCTAGCCTTATCACCCCGCACATTCACGAAGTGCATGGATGCAGCACTGGTTCCTTTGCGACTCCGGGGCATTCGCATTCTGAATTATATAGACGACTGGCTGATACTAGCACAGTCACAAGAACTTGCATTACAGCACAGGGATATAGTCTTGGCTCATCTGGTTTCTCTGGGTTTGAGACTCAATCAGCTCGATTGGCAAATCAACTGTCTCGAGTTGATGGCTGTATTTCTGGCCCTGAAAAACTTCCTCCAGTATCTGAGAGGCTGCCATGTCCTGGTGCAGGTGGACAACACAGCAGTAGTCTCTTGCATAAACCATCAAGGAGGTCTACATTCACACCAGCTGAACAGACTGGCACAGCAGATTCTCCTTTGGGCCCAGGGCAATCAGAGCAGTTTATATCCCTGGATGCCTGAATGTGGGAACATATTTACTGTCCTAACCAAGGTAGTGAAACAAATCTGGTTGAGATTTTACAGAGCAGATGTGGACCTCTTCGCCTCCCAACAGACAGCGCAATATCTCCTCTGCTTCTCTCTGAGTCACCCCGCCCCCCCCCGGGTCTGGACGCGATGGCACATAAATGGCCCAGAATGCACCTGAATGCGCTTCCTCTGGTTTATCAGCTTCTGGGAGTCCTGGCCAGAGTTCGCCAGCATGGGTCCTGCCTCTGTCTGATAGTGCCGCGTTGGCCGAACAGGGTATGTTCTCACAGATAATGTCTCTCCTCGATGGCTCACCTTGGCCAATTCCGGACAGGAGGGACCTTCTGTCTCAGGTACAGTGGATGAAAAGAATTGGGGATTTGCAGGCTCTGTCTGTCTTGCCATCCTGCGTGGATTTTGCCCCGGGAATGGCTAAAGCAATATTGCACACTCATCCTGACTACCTGCCTGTGGCAGCGGGGGCGTGGTCAAGCACCCGTCCGGAGAGGGAAAAGCGGTAAGGGCACTTGCACCTGAGCTAAATTATGTCTAACACCTGTCTCTAATTTCAGTGAGCACGGGGAGAGCGGCATAAAAGAGCCACAACACCGCCAGTCAAGAGAATCTGATACGTCAGTCTAGTGTTGGCGTGGTCCCTGACTGAAAGAACTGTTTATGTACCTGAGTTTTGTTTGTTATAAGTTTTTCATTTATGTAAAGTTGTGTGCACTGCTGCGTGCCCATTAAAGTGACCCTTACCTGAGTGAGAGAGCTGTCATCGTGTCCTTCTTTTCCCCTGCCCAATCAAGAACCCTCGTTACACTGCCTAAGGTTCCTTTCTCAGCCATATATCCGGTCACTCTTGAAGCCTTCTTTTCCCCACCGTTTACAACGCCAGATCAGGAAACATTTCACGGACTGTGTCCAGTCCGTGCCCTTCAGGCTTACGTCCACCGCACTAGCTTGTGGCGTAAGTTAGGACAAATATTTGTTTGTCATTGGGGCCGTAACATGGGACAGCCACCACCAAGCAGACAATGTCGCATTGGGTGAGGGATACTATTGCCCTGGCCTACGAGGCACGCAGTCAAGCTTTGCCAGTAGGGATCAGGGCTCACTCTACCAGAGGTGTTGACTCCTCTAAAGATTTGGCTAGAGGTGTCCCTCTGCAACATGTTTGTAATGCGGCAGGCTGGTCCTCTCTGCACACATTCATAAGATTTTTTAGTTTGGATGTTTATGCCTCCCCGGGCTGAGACCTCTTGTGAGCACAACTACACAACCGTACATCCAGACATCCGCAGTGTGGCGCCGTGGGTATTCTCATTCCCAGTACCCAGCGCAGTATCAAAGTGTAGCTTTTGATAGGGAACTTCTCATGATACTTAACTGTACAACACATTCTCACACCCAACTCGTCACATATTGACGCTTTTGCCAGGACCCCTTGGCGTCACATTTTAACGCCCTGGGTATACCTTTGGCGTCATTTTTCAACGCGTTGGGTAGTCCGATAGACTTCTATAGAGGATTTTAAAAATAAACATAAAAAACTTTGATTAATTGAACACAATTTTAAAAATAAAAATATAAAAAACTTTGATTAATTGAACACAATCGTAGCATATTACATATATTTATTAACATCAACAAACCTCCGATAAAAATATGTTATCCAGCATGCTCTAGTTACCAGTACCTAAGAAAACGCTTAAACTGCTTACTTGCACACGCCGTGGAGCGTTGTTAAACTCCCCTTTGAATGCCGTTTTGGTTAAGGCTACTCAACGCGTTGAAAAATGACGCCAAAGGTATACCCAGGGCGTTAAAATGTGACGCCAAGGGGTCCTGGCAAAAGCGTCAATATGTGACGAGTTGGGTGTGAGAATGTGTTGAACTGTAACCCCTGTTCACTGAAAAAGCGGAACGGGATGCTTCATTGATGCCCCAGGACTGCTCTTCAGAGAAAATACCTGACGATGCATCTGTGGCGCATCCATTTATAGCCGCTATACTGGTGCATCCTGATGATGGCACCGGCAGAGGCTATAAATTCTAGTCAATTTCATTGTCGTGTTGCACACATATTCACAGCTGGTCACTCTTAAAGACGTTCCCAAAGCACTAAATCAGCACCGCATCTCATTCCTCCTCAGGGAACAGGGGTTACAGTTAAGTAACCCGAGACATTTTCAAACTACTAACAAAGGTTCTGGCTGTATCAAAGCAAGATACTGAATCAGTGGCGAACAAAAGCAGAAACTTAACTTAAAACCCTGAATGATATCTTAAGGTGTAGTAACCCTGGAACAAGTGGAATATTGACTTCAGCCCGCTGAATTACTGAAAAATAATGCACACCCGAGGTGTTCCACTGCATGTCGTGACCGCATCACCACCTCGGCTGTGCATTGTTTTTAAATAATTCAATAGTCCATCTTCAATTATTCCTTACATATTGTGCATTTATGTTTTTTAATATGTACTGGTTGCAATGTGGTGCTGCTATTCCTGTGTGTTATTAATCAGTATTGGTATTTACCATCTGTTGACATTCTGTTTCAAAAAAGGTGACATGTAGCAGTCAGTTAACCGTATTCCTTAGATGTTCACTTTATTTTGATAGTCCCTAGGTAACTATAGATGAACAGCTGATACTACATTAAAGTAAAGTGACTCTGTACTGATAGGAAATTCATATGCAACAAACTGTCAGTAGAGCATTTCTAGAAAACTTTGGGTAACTAAAAGTGAAATAAGAAAACGAGCAGGTAAGCAAAGAAATGTAAGTAGGTCATTAATAAAGATCTATACACAGGCTACTGAAAGTCTACTGTACTTTTGTTGAAACACAACAAAAAAGTTACTAGCTATAGCAAGTCTAGTAAACAGTGTTCCAACAAACATTCAGTAGACTTTCAGTAGCCTGTATATAGATCTTTATTACTGATATAATTACATTATTGTTGAGAACATCAGTTCATTAAAATTGTTGGACATAACAATGACTTCTATACATTTCTAAACTCAGCAAAAAAAATAAACGCCCTCTCACTTTCAGCTGCTTTTATTTTCAGCAAACTTAACATGTGTAAATATTTGTATAAACATAAAAAGATTCAACAACTAAGACATACTGAACAAGTTTCACAGACATGTGACTAACAGAAATGGAATAATGTGTCCCTGAACAAAGGGGGGGGGGGGGGGTCAAACGTAACAGTCAGTATCTGGTGTGGCCACCAGCTGCATTAAGTACTACAGTGTATCTCCTCCTCATGGGTGAAAACAGATTTGCCAGTTCTTGCTGGGAGATGTTACCCCACATTTCCACCAAGGCACTTGCCATTTCCCAGACATTTCTGGGGGTAATAGCCCTAGCCCTCACCCTCCGATCAAACAGGTCCCAGACATGCTCACTGGAATTGAGATCGGGCACTTCGCTGGCCATGGCAGAACACAGACATTCCTGTCTAGCAGGAAATCATGCACAGAACGAGCAGTATGGCTGGTGGCATTGTCATGCTGGAGGGTCATTTCAGGATGAGTCTGCAGGAAGGATACCACATGAGTAACGCACAGCATTGAGATTGCCTGCAATGACAACAAGCTCAGTCCAATGATGCTGTGGCACACCGTCCCAGACCATGATGGACCCTCCACCTCTAAATCGATCTCACTCCAGAGTACAGGACTCATTGTATCACTCATTCCTTCGACAATAAATGCGAGTCTGACCATCAACCCTGTTGAGACTAAACTATGACTCGTCAGTGAAGAGTACTTTTTGCCAGTCCTGTCTGGTCCAGCGAAGGTAGCTTGCACCTATAGGTGACGTTGTTGCCGGTGATGTCCGGTAAGGACCTGCCTTACTCCAAATAGCATATATTTTTCTACATTTTGTATTTTTTTTCTCACTATAATTTGTATCTATGTAGTGTCTCTTGAAACTGCATAAATGTTATGGTCACTGCAAATATGGTTACTGTTTCTTAAAGGACCTTGCATCACAAAACATTGAAAAAATTGTATTTCTGTGCAATTTCTGTCGAGTTTTGGAGAGACGAAGCTATTGTGGCTTGGCAGAATACTATCAAGATATTCCCTAATGTTTGACAAACTATTTATGATGCACACTGATGTTATATACACCCCAAAACATCACATAAAAAAGTGAAGTGTTATTGGTGTAACATGTCAGTCAGACATTTCATAACTGAATGACCAGTTACTGGACAGAAAAAGATGACGCAATATGCAGAAGATTACATAATTAAAGTTTTTGTCTTGTTAGGATAGAGTAGAGTATAGGCCTGGTGATAGGACGGAATATCATAGTGCTCGTTTTCATGTGGTACAGTGGTTTGCAGTGAATGGAACGTTTGTTTATAGTTAAATGGTCTCTCACCTGATTTCGTTAAGCCTGCTTCACAGGTGCACTTTAGTGTTTAGTGTTTTTGTGACATGTAGCGCAATCTACAGTGCACGTACAAGACATATTTCATTTCTTGATACTGCTTCTCACTCCACTTTAAGCCAACAAGGTTCTACATGTTTATATTGAAGGACCCCTTCTGACTTTGGGAAATTACCAATCATAGTTTAAAATTTGGGGTGGCACATAGGGTTGCCAATCAAATTCTAGGCATCTGGACACATCCCTGTTAAAGGATTTCCGTGACAAACATGTCAAGGAGGCCTCTGTTGGTCTCCCTCACAAAAAATCTAAACTAGCAGCACATTATTTTCACATGCAAATAAGCATTTGATCCGCCAAAAATATTTGGCACTCATTTGGCAAAAATTGACTATTTGCCGCAAGTTTGCTGCAAAGCTTATTTGAATGTGAAAATTATCAGTGGCAAATTTGCCATGAACTCTCGATTTTCATAAGGGCTGGGTTACACAAACTAGGGATGTGCCCGAAGCTAAATACCTTATTCGGAAAGGCACGAATAATGACTTCAAAATGAATAATGTAATATAATATAAAATATTATAAATATTCATATGACTTATTATCCAAGAGGCAAAAGGATAAAGCAACATTTTAAATAAAATTATATTTAAAAAAAAATGCAATGAATTTATGAATCTGTACAGCAGTGTTATGAATGAAAATATGCTCGTTGTGATTTCAGATAGGATGGGTGTGGTCTCGACTCTGTTTACGATCTGTGCGCGGCTGGTGCTTATCAAGATATGACCATATACACTTTCCACTTCTTGAAATGTGTTTAATGTATTACACGATTCACACTTGATTTCTATGTATAGCCTAAACCTGAGCGTGATGTAAAAATTCCTGACCTGAAGTGATGATTCACGTCAGAGACTGTCTATCCGTCATTTAAAGTTGTCCACATTTATGTCAACATCAGCGATTAAGAAAATTATGTGAGACTTTATTCCTGTAACGGTGTGGGCAGACAAGGAGTGAGGATCCAGTTGCAGCTTTTATTGAAGGTAACTCAAAGTAAAACGAAGTACGAAAACAGGAACAAATAAAAGGTCCACAATGGGAAAACAAAGGTATAAACACAAGGTATTAACACTGGGAATCTTCCAAGGTGGGCTCAGGCTGAAACACGGACGAGAGCAGGAAACACATGTAACATTTACCAGGAAACATCAAACAACGACCAACAAAGGACAAATGTGAACATGAGGGCCTAAATACAAAACCAAAGGGGAAACAAAAGCCAATGGGAGAACAGAACTCAAAACAAGATAATAAGGCAATTAACTAAAACCAATGACAAAACTAGAACTGATAATAAAGTAATCAAACAATGAACCAATGAAAGGCAGACATATGAACATGGAGGGAAACAGGACATGACCAGTCAGGGAAACAGGAACAATGAGTGATTTCAAAATAAGAGTGCATGAACACAAGACAGTATGGAATGTAAAAGGTGCCAGAACTTAAAAATAAGAGTGCATAAACAAAGAACAATATGGAACATAAAAGGTGCCAAAACTTAAAATAAAAGGATACACAAACCAAAGACGGTGTGGATCGTTACAATTCCAAAAAAAATAAAGTTCAAAAGATCCATAAAAGGTATAAATGCTCCATAGATTATTCATCTATTAGGAAAATTCCTCCTTATGTAAAATTAAGAAACTGAAACATGTTCAGGCAACATGCTATGTCTTTTTTTCTCTATCTTTAAACTGTGCTACCTCTAGTATGACACTATATAAAATGTAACATTATTATTATTATTATTTAATAAAATAATGGTCCTATTGTAAAACTTCCTGATAGATTTACGGGATTTTCACTTTTTGTGCGCTATAATGATTTTATTTTAATATTTGAATTTGTATTTATTATTCACTGCAAAATGTGTGCTTGACATTTCAAATTTTTCTTGACACCTCCTGCCTTCAGAATAATGTTGGTATACATGCACAGATAAATGAAAATTCTGTTTCATGCTGATATTAATATCAGAAATACCAGGAGAAACCACAGTTACAACATATTACACAGTACATGTAGCCTAAAAATTCAGCTTCAGATGGTAAGAAAAAAAAGAATAAATTAATATTTAAATAATAGTTGTATAATAAATCAATTATTATTAGATAATAATTATTATAATTAATCTTCAATTATTATTATTATTATTATGAAAAGACTATTATTATGAAAAGGCATATACATGGTACATTTTATTAATTTAAACTATAAATGTAAGAGTAACATTTTAAAATGGGCATTTCATTTAGATTTGACATACTTCTGCTTTAAGCCCCACTCACACCCGGTTCTATCCAAATACAGAGGCAGATACAGATAATTTTGTCATATGAACATATACAGATACAAATACAGATAATACTCCTAACACAAACAGTCAAAAATGTAATTTGTAAATGCACATGTTCCCTTAATTTGTGCATTTGTTGCTACTAGTCTCCCTCACAACTGTCTCATTCCCATTTACTAAATTGTCTATTTAATCCACACCAATAACTGGAGGACCAGTGATTAATTATGACAATTGTCATAATTACTCACCTTCATATCATTCCAAACCCATATGACTTTATGTGGAACACAAAAGGAACGCTAAAAAAAACCAACCTTGCAACCGTAAAGCTTAAACCTAAACCTAACTGACAGTATCATAAAAAGAAAATGTGAGATGATAAAAAATAAAAAATTTAAATTGCTGAAGCAACCACATCATTTTGTGGTGCTACTCTGACACTTTTAGTTCACGTGTCAACTTGCATGTTCTTCAGAACTCGCAGCCCATTACTTTGCATCGCAAGGACTATTATTTGAGCCATCAAACAAATTAATCACACACGAAAGTTAAAATGTAATGTCTTACATGTCATGTGTAATTCTTGTTACACATGACATGGATATGGAACATGATAGAATTTGCTTCAAGGACCAGGCTTCAGAAGATTAGACTCTGCTTTTGGAGAGAGAGCAACATCATAAAGGGGAAAACTTACATGGACGAGGGTAGAATGTTGAAAAATAAGAAAATTGATTTTTCTTTCACTCTTATTTGTTGATATTTTGTGTTTCAAGAGAAAAAAACAACAAGTAGTAACAAATAACAAAAATAACAGATGTCAATATGTTCTGTAACAAACTCTACATTTCAACTGACTTTATTTATTAATTTTTTCTTCAGGTCAAGAAGATTGGTGTTTTCTTTAAATGTTGGAGATGTAATGGAATGTTTAGTTTTCTCACAATTTAGACACTATTTATTTTTATTGTCTCTAGCATGTAAAATGTATAATGGTTTTCACTATAGTTTGCTAGTGACATTAAATTAGATTTGTTCTGTATTAAGGTTTATGTATAAACCTCAAATCACATGTACTTTGCTGCTTAGTTTGTTTCAGCAAAAGTTTAAACTCTTTCGGACAGGACCCTGAAGAGGTTAGGGAAATTTGTGTTTCACAAAAATTCTTTTTTGATTTTAATCCCGTTCAAATCTGACAAGTCAGTGTTTTTCACATACAACATCTGTACAACTTCCTGAGCAAATTACCTACTGTTTTTTTGGCAAACTCAAGGGTCCTCTGAGAAATGTAATCCCGTCTGAATGCAAAGTCAGTCATTGCTGATTTTGAATTTTCACAATGCTTCTCCAAATGTATTTTGACCTACATGAACTACCGTTCAGATCGTATTTATGCACAACAACTTTTGCCAGCTTTGCGCCTTTCAATAAGAAAATAAAATTAACAAAGAGAGCCAAATCTAAGATTGGCCATTGTAATATCAGTCAAGTTTAATGATAAACTTAAACAAAAACACAAAACATAAACACATACAGGGCAGCAGCCCGTAATTCTCTCTCTCTGTGTCACACTGCCATCTTTGGCCTTTATCCCTCTCCAGGGCTAATTAGACTTAGGGGCCGGGTGTGTAGCATCACAACATGGCCCCTGCCCTCCACCCTGCCACAATCATCTTATACATTTCTCAGCTTAATATTGTCATGTTATTATAAAAAAAATCAAAAGATAGTTCTTGTTAATTTCAGTGGGTTTATTATGAGCAGCCACTTCTATAAACTCGTGAAGTTTATTTTATTAGGCTTTTTTAAATAATATGATAAGTTATTTTAAATTTAAACAGATAAAGAAATAGATGTGTTAATTTTATCACCCAAATTAATTAAATGTTTTCAAACTTCTGGAACACCCACATTTAGAACAGACACTCTAATAAAGTAATAAACATGTAATAAACAGAGATTTTTAGTCCAAATCAGCAGGGCTGGACTGGTAATCTGGCATACTGAGCATTTTCCCGGTGGACTGACATACTTTGTAGCCAATCATGAGCGGACTGGCCATTGGGTGAACCGAGCGGGCAGGTGGGTCGTCCGCGAAACGGGACGAACTGGATATGGTAAGCAAAAAGGAGCCACCGTGTCATGCAGAATGGACCACAAAACGGCGCCACAATAAGGACAGCTACCCCCACCCCCCCCCCTCAACAATTTTTGGGCCAGATGATATGTAAAATCCTGGGCGATTTCTCTTCCCAGTCCAGCCCAGCGAATCAGTACATTAAATCGCAGACGTCGGGTGATACTAACTGTAACTGACACGTTGTTTAGAAAACTAATCTTGTTCGAATTGGAGGATGTGGGGGGACAAAAAAACATAATTAATTACTCTTCTTGCAGAACTTCAACTCACAACTGCATACATTTTAACTTACAACCAGTAAATATTACATTAGTATCATCATAAGATTTACCTGATTAACACTTCAAAAAATCCATGTATCATCTATAAAATGCATTTTCACTGAGTACTTTCAATGCAAACTTTTTAGTTTTTTCTCAATAAATCATCTTAAATTTTTGTTAATTTAATGTTCACTATTTTACTCAGAGAACGCATGGCTTCATACACATGCTGTTTTATATTACACATTACATCGCTAGTAACGCTAGCTTCACGTGTGTTGCAAGTTGCTAGCATGTTTATTTAATCGACTAACATGCTTATTAAACTCATGTATTAATTCAACATAGTATTAAAGCTAACTAGACTTACATTTTTCCTATTTGAATCTCAATTACTCCCATTGCATATAAAACATAATAAAATTATTAAATGGCCTATATTTACCATGCAACACTCTTAATCAACATATGTGCATGAATATATTTTGTATAAAATCTTATTTTTAAAGTTTCACTCACCAAAGAATATCTTTTAATGCACAATGAGGGAAATCATTCCCACGAGGCGGGGCGCTTGGTTATCAGCGTGATGGCAAGTTTCAGTTCTCTCTCCTTAGCTTGTATTTTCTCTGCACAATGCAAAACAAGTTGGTTTTCAGATGGCAAAAATAAATTCTCACAAACTCAATCTTATTCAACTTCTAATTTTCAAGGTTAAATAAGGGGGTTTCCTAACTGTGGATTCTGGAGTCTTCTTGGGGGTTCATAAAGCCTTAAGGAGCATGATAGTTCATGACTGTGCTTGTTTCATCTTCTGACAGCATCATTCCCTTTTCATTCCTGAGTTTGTTGGAAAGGTCTCAATTATTTGGTTTGGAAACTTGTCCAAGTGTTCTGAAGGTGCTTGTCTTTGTCCTACAGCCTCAGCTACATCTCGTTCAGATTCACTGTCAGATGCTTCTGCTCTGGCAGAATCTATCATCGATTAGTGGTCTCCTTCAGATTCGTCTCTTCCAGATTCATCCTCAGGTTCTTTTGCAGATTCAAGATCAGGTGTATCTCTTACTGCAAGTGTAATTTCGGGTAGATCAATTGGGTTTGTTTGAATATCTGGAGAGTGCATTAGTTCTGATTCGGAGAGAATCCTGCTATGAAATTCCAGTGTTGTTCCAGGTATATGACTAGGAACTTGATCATCCTCAGACTCTGAATGTCCACTGATGGATACTGATCCTTCAACATTTCCAGTGTTAGGTGGTTCATCGGGTTCATCCACAGACAGAAATCCACAGGGTAAAAACAAGTCACGATGTAGAGTATGGGATGGAACACGTTTTCCCTTTGGTCAGATAGTATACACCAGAAGATCACCAGCTTTCTGTATAATCATGTGAACATCTGGCTCCCACTTGTTGGCTAGCTTATGTTTCCCTCTTATTTATACGTTCCTCACAAGGACTCCATCACCAACCTCAAGGGCAGAGGCAACCATGTGCTTGATGAACCTATGCTTTGTAAGTTCTGCATTTGTTTCTACATTCTTGGTGGCAACTTCATAGCTCTCTTGCAAGCAATTCTTGAGGTCCTCTTCATGTTGAGAATGAAACTTGCTTGGGCTATTTACTGGTAGATCGAATGCCAGGTCAATCTGTAATCTAGGTTGAATTTCAAACATTAGTTTGTAAGGTGTAAACCAAGTCATATCACTTCATGTGCAATTGTAGGCATGCACCAAATGTTTTAAAAAGAATTCCAGAAGGACTTCATGTTATCCAGAGTACCCAACATCTGGAAAAGGGTTCAATTAAAACATTCCACTGGATTTCCTCTAGTTTGGTATGGAGTGGTTCTCACCTTGCAAGCAATTCGACACGGTTCTTAGATGATGCGCAACTCAAATCTGGCCCCTGGTCACTATGTAGTTTCTCTGGAAATCCATAATCCAACAGGAAGTTGTCCCATAAACATCTGGCTACTGTTTGAGCTTTCTGGTTCCGAGTGGGCACTGCCACTGCATATTTAGTGAAGTGCGTATTTAGTGAAGTGGTCTGTGATGGCCAGTATATCTTTGGTATTACTATGATCAGGCTCTAACGACAGGAAGTCTATGCAAATCCGGAGGCCTGCTAGTTCTGATGTTTACCAGAGGGGCTGATTATTTCTGGAGGTATCTTCCTGTGTTCACAACGTTCACAAGTCTTGATTTAGTCCTCTTATGCCAATTAAATATTTGGCCAGAAGAATCTGGATCTAACAAGATCAAGGGTTTTCTCTATACTCAAATTACCGATGTCATCTTGTAGGCTTCTCAACACTGTTTTTCTCAAATCAACAGGTAGTGCCAGTTGATAGAATGAATTTCCTTGGTTTTTCCTTCTCCTATACAGCACTCCATTCCTCAGTTCCAGTCGCTTCCACTCTCTTAACCATAAGGCTATGGTAGGGGGCAGTGTGGTAGTACTCGAGATCGGACTTGGTCTCAAGACCAGTCTTGAGACCACATTTTTACTCGGTCTTGTCTCGGTCTCAGACAAAGAGGACTGGATTTTATTTCAAGATCGGTCAAGACCACAACTGCAATGATATTACTAAATTGCCTGTGCATTGTCTGATTTATTTGTTAACAACATTACTGTGACTGGATGTAAAACTTCCTGCTTCAAATGCAAGCCATAACTTTGACATTTTTGTTAATGTTAACAGCTGTCACCCCTCCCCACCCCCCTTCACACGCACTCTAAGGAAGTGAATGCGGGAGACAGGAGAAGAAACGGTGGCTGTCTGAGAGATGTCTGCCAAATCTTCTGTAATACAATCTGGCTACAAGTGTTTCCCAACCACTGTGCCCACTAGTGTGCCATGAAAGATTGTCAGGTGTGCCATGGAAAGTTTTCAAATTCCGCAAGATAAATAAATAAAAATTTATTTTAGTGAAGACGTAGAGATGGTAAAAGAGTTTTAAAGTTGCCAATTCAGTATATTTTCCATTACAAAGTATTTTATGCAATCAGTTTAAATATTTATTCCATCATAACATTATTGTTTTAACAAACACTTGTCCGCTGTCAAACGCAACTCCTCACATGCTCACAAAATGATGCATCATCATCACACATAGTAAAATGTAGTAAAAACATTCAGTCAGTTAACTGAATGAATGAATACAACAGGTGTATTGTTTTACTCAAAGACTAAAAGCTGATTATTTGTGCACAGCATAGAGTTACAGATAATGTGAACAGATGTGTCATACTTGTCGTGGTTCTCTCATGAAACATAAAAAGAATATAATAAACTGTTACATATGATTACTAAAAGCAAATTCTCCTGTTCTACACAAGTCCAAAAACACTGTGATTTGATGTGTAGATTCTAAGGTACTGTAATCTTCACAGATGGCATTTGACATCTGAACCAGTGAATGGAGGCCAGGCGGCTGCTCCCGGGTCCTAGAGCCTGACCTCTGTCAGTGCGACTTATGTGTTTTTTCTCTATCAACGATGAGATGTGATGTTGAACCGATGCGACTTTATTTCCAGAAAATACAGTAAATAAATAATAAAAAATGTATTTGCTGTGCCATGGCAAGAATTAATTTGCAAGAACAAATCTACAAATTGGAAAAGACACAAATTTGTTGGTTTTTCATGATCCAATTAGTGTTCTTGGTATCTGTGACCTCATTATACAGTGTACCTATGTTAATTGTGTTATTAGCATAGTCGAATTTTACATTTTACATAGTCGAACATTACGAGTTCAAGCTACTAAGTCTGACAGAAACATGGACAAGTTCTTGAAAAGGAAAACTATCGACGATGGTTATGTGGGATAGTGGTGTGCCATGGGATTTTTTAATTGTAAAATGTGTACCATGGCAGATTTTTTTTTTTTTTTATAAACACTGACCTAAACCACAAAGAGTTAATCTGTAAAAAAGTGTCCAATAGAAAACACTCAGCAGTAGGTAAATTAGACAGGAAGCAGAAAGAAAGATAAGCTAAGTGTTAAGTGATGCTAGCAAAGCTAGCTAGCTAACGTTAGCTTGTTTCATTCCTTTCAACTCGGAAAGTTACTATATTGTTTAAGAATAGACAAAGAAAAGTGAAGACTTGAGTATTGAATAATTGTTCGATAAATACTTACTTAATTATGGTTTTTAGGAGAAGAGTCATCCAGAGAACCTGATGCGATGCTTGCACAAATTTTTCATTTTTGTTGAATAAAGATAGCTAAGTTGATTTCAGCTCCTTTGTGTGTGTTTGTATATTTTTGATCATAGAAAGCAAAGGATATTTCACACTCATACATTCACACTCTGCAATGACTTTTGATTATTTTATCAAGACATTTCTCATAGTAAGTACACTGATACACACACACACACACACGCACACACACGCACACACACGGCAATAAAAAAGATGAATGAAGAGGAATCTTTATTTGTTTTTTGCCAGTATTTTTTATGAGAATGGGGAACTTGCAGATCAATTTGAGGAGTGCCTGTGGTTTGCATGTTCCACCTGTTATCGTAAGTGCTTCATGCAGTGTGGGACTCGCACTGGTCTGGTCTTGGTCTTGACTCGGTCTAGCCCTGACTTGGTCTTGGTCTCGACTTGGTCTCAACCCATCAAAGTCTTGGTTTTGCTCGGTCTTGATACACTCTGGTCTTGGTCTTGACTTGGTCTCGGTTTAGGTGGTCTTAACTGCAACACTTATAGGGTGTTGTCTCTCAAGGAAGGTGGCTTTCCTCCAATCTCCAGGCACTCAATTACCACCTTGATTTCTGGATCCAGTCTACGCTGTTCTGCCATGTTCACTTTCCTGTTGGAACCCGTTTGGCAAGGCATCTGCAGTGTGATAATTGAAAGTTGCCAGAGGATTGGCCGACCTGTTGTCTCTCACAAATGGGTTTGCCATGGCAGAACTGCTTCAGGAGATGCAGGTCTCGTTCACTTTCTGCAATACTAACTTGTCTGACCGTCGTGCTCAGTATTACTTGTAATCTATGTTAATAGCTTGAAGTTTTTTCACCTTGGTTCTGTAGTGTGCTTGTGAACTTGACTAACAACTCATCTCCATCCTCAACTGAGCCATACACTGATTCCAGAATCTAAAGGTACACCGCAGGTAAGTCTTGAGGGCAGACATGCTCTGCAGCTGGTGGTACCAGACTGTCTAGGATATTTTGTGTTCAATGTAAGTCAGAAATGGATGTGTTGGTCAAGAGGAGGTCATTGATAGTGGCATCATGCTAACAGAAATTGATCAAGAGTTAGAGACATATGCATTGAAATATTGTTCCAAAAAAAACAAAAAAAAAACATAATTAATTACTCTTCTTGCAGAACTTAAACTCACAACTGCATAAATTTTAACTTACAACCATTAAACATTACAGTACAAAATGTGTATTATCATAACATTTACCTCAGAATTCATTAACACTTCAAATAAAACATGAATCATTTATAAAATGCATTTTCACTGTGTACTTTAAATGCAAACTCTATTTTGTTTTTTTACAATAAATCATCTTAATTTTCATAATATTGTCAGTGTGGTTATTTTATGTTCAATTCATATTCACTATTTTATCAGGGAATGCATGGCTCCATACACATGCTGTTTTATATTACACATTACATCGCTAGCAAGCCGGTTATAGTACAGCTGGCAAAAATAAATTCTCACAAGCTCAATTTCATTTTACTTCTAATATTCAAGAGTTCTCTTTTCCCTGATTGGGAGACATAACCACTCTTGTCTCTAATCCCAGATGTAAAAGAACGTTTTGACCTGAAGTGATTTGATATCATGATAAAAAATTATTTTGCAAAATGTTGGTATAGTAATGTGATTCTATGAGACCAGGTTGTTTTTAACTTTTAAAAACATCTATCAACTAGCATCTATCAACTGTCATTGTATTGGAAAGACAGGATATTTATTAAATTGTTTCTTTTGCATTGTGCTTGAAAAAGAAAGTCATATAGGTTTAGAATTACATAGTGGGTAAATTATTACTTTTTAGGTGAACTATTCCTTTAACAGTCTTTAGCTCTTAGAGCAGCCCTCTCTTTTCCAGTAGTATGTAAGATGAGTGAGAATGTGGAGGAGAACATTTGTAACCAGAAAAAAGGATAGTTTTATTCTTGTTATTGATAGGCTTTGTTAGTGCCAAATTACAGACGTGCCTTTCAATCAAACAGAATCAACAATTATCCTTTTTTTTTCTCAAATGAGATTTCTGACAGCTCAAATACTGCATCTGGCTCAATTAACTTTCAATTATATATATATATTTAGTTTAAGTTTTTAATCTTTAACTTGGAACTGTAAGCTACTTCATTAAAAGCCACTTATTTGAAAAATAGGTTTAATTTAAAAGCTTTGAATTTGGACTTTAAAACCTGACCAACATTTAACTGCTGCTACTTAAAGTTTGGCGGATGTAACATGAACTAGAATTGTTCCTATATTACAGATGCATGCCTATTTTATTAAGAAATAAATGAAAATACACTTGCATAAATTGTTTGGTACCCTTTTATACGAGTGTTTAAAGTAATCCTGATAACTCGCTAACAGAGAGAGAATAATGAACTTCTAACAGTTGTGATAAAGAAAACAAATTCTAATCTCTATATATATGGTATAATATTTATGCCGGCTGCCAGACAGCAGTTCAGCGGCCGTTTGTGTGTGTTATGTATGTTTGCACATTGTGCTTATGCGTGACTCATTCACTGATGCCAATTACAGCACTCATCTATGACTCCCATGTATAACTTATGAAATGTGATTACAATAATCATAATGGGAATAGGTAACATCATACAGATCGAATAGTCATGCGTCATAACGTTAGAAAAGTTTAGTAATTGTAAAGTAAAAGAACAACATTAGTTTTACAAAATAGTGTCTTTAGCATTCTCACGTCGCTCTGTGAGAATTATTTAAAGATCTATGCACCAAGTTACATGGTTTTGACTTGTTTTCATCGCAGTGTTTGCTGTAAGTAACAATGTGCTATTTTCCATATTATTTTAGTATTATTAGTTTCATGAAGTAATATACAAAAAATATTGCCCAAAAGTAACATACATACATCAATTTTTTTGACATTTATTGGCTCATGAAACATAAACAGATAATGGAAAATGGCATTTTTTTTATTTACAGCAGATGTTCCCGATCGAAACCAGCCCCAAAAGAATGTAACAAGTTGCAGAGATGTTAAAATAGTCCAGGCTCTCATTGTCAGACACTTTGTTTGCGAACGCACACTGTCGCTTGAGACTGCCTGAGTCCCTGCCTGAAGTTGTAATGTTCACTGATGTCTTTTGTTTTTGTGCTTTTATGTTGAAGTTTAGTTTAGTTCCTGTTTTGATCCTGTTTCCTTTTTGGATTTTGTAGTTCTTTGTACTTTCTTTTTCTCATTGGTTTTCCCCCGATTGGTTCCCTTTCCCTGATTGTTTTCCTAGGTGTTCCTTGTTTCCCCTAGTATATTTAAGCCCTAATTGTTTCCCCCTTTCTATTTGTCTGTTATTTCATGTTTAATATGTTTTGCAGTTTTTGTGCCAAGTTCCCTGTTGTTTTATTTATTCAGAGTTTTCTTGTTTTTGTTTAATAAAAAGCTGCACTCTCGTTGCCTGTCGTCACAGAAGTAGTGAAGCCACAGGCAGTCAGAGCTTCTTAGCCGCAAGCAAATAAACCATAACAAAATATCGGTGGTAATGCCATTATCAGCGTGATATTTTTATTTTCTCGGTTATCGTCCAATAATATATCAGCTGCCAATTTATCATGCATCCCTAGTTTTTAGCATGAACGAGCTTCTCTCATAGCGTTCATGAAGGCGCAACCGATAAAAGATGACAAACATTCCTAGTTGTTTCTCATTAAAACGTACTGTATGCCTTACAGACGTATAATCAGATAAAGGAGCAAGTATATTTTCCTGACAGTTAACATGTTCTCTTAATCAAAGACTAAATCGAACTCATTTAAGGTTATTGGCAAATGGATATTTAACAAAAGACACAAAGAGGCTCCACTAGACAGAATGATCTTTACCATTTTGACGTAGATATTAAATCAATGCAGGAAGCTTCAGCAATAAAAATGGATGATCAATGATGACCTTCTGCCTATCCAATCAGGGATCATCTGACCCTGTCCAGAAAGGAGACAGATGTTACCGCTGCGATTAAAAATCCTCCTATTCTCTAAAATGTCTTAAGATTCCTCTGGCATTTTTCAATGGCCAGTTTAGCCTGAAATGTCACTGTAATTAATAGACAGTTGTACAAGGGTGTCCGGAAATGTCAAGTTCTAGACGGGTAAGGAAATGGCAGTGTGTAACCTTTCAGCATGCCAGTAACCTATAAACACTAACACACCCACCATTTACACAACCTGCCTTTTGGGCTCTGACTGATCTGATTTGGATTAAACTCTGGTTATTTTAATTTTATTTTTGTGTAAATGTTAGCTATTGAATTTCCCATCCACCCCGAAGAAAGCTCTACAAGAGCATGCCTAAGTGAGGAAAAAAACTTTTCCTAAAGCTCTCCTGGGTTGGGGATCAGCCTTTGAGTTTGTAGAAATAATGTGACATATCAAAAGACCAGAACAGAGAACAAGTCAACACCAAACCTTTCAGAAAATTTAGCCCAACAGGGTAATGTGTTACACCTAGTCATATATATTTCCCACAGCACTACAAATGGTTGGGTGGAAAGGGGTAGGTGTTGTTGGGAGAAAGAGATGAACATTAAACAATAAAAACTGAACATGGATAGAGGCTGGTAGTTTGGGAAAAACACTGCAACCAATGCTTTGTTTGAAAAGACAAGACCCACAGAAGGAGTCCACTTAGAGTGTAGGGGCCCTATTTTAAGACCACTACATCTTTACCTCCGTACTATGCGATCCGGCATACACGCAATGTTAGTGGGCAAACAAATTACGTTTTGGTATTTACATGCAAGTATGCACATAAGGCATAAGTCTGTTGGCATGCAAATGACATAAATGAAGACAACCCATTCATGAGACATTGGTAGCTAACTGCGTCCTTCTTCAATACCAGTTATACCTCTCTGAGATACTCTTTATTTATGCGTGCCAAAGGCATTTTTTGTCAGGACTGATTGGATGTAGGCTTCTAAATTATAGAGAATGTAAGGATAATTGATCATACTGATCTACTGACATACAATACCATGGCTAGTAATAACTTTTGTGCCATTGTATTTCCAGCATTTGGACAGCACCTGCTTGTGGAATCCCCAAACTGCAAATGCAGGGAGTTTAAACATTTTTCTAAATTCTCAGACTTGTAAAGCTCAATGACCCATTTCTCACGAAAATAGAAAATTCTATTTTGTACAACTGCATTTACACAAACCTCCCATATATACTCCCACAGTTTAAGTATTTACAACCACAGACAGCACAAACACTCCCACCCACGGCCAGTTGCATGTTGCCCTGGTACAAAAATTGTACTTTAATTTAAGGGCTTTCACAAAAATGTAATAAGACGTAGTGCATGATCGTAGTGCATACCTCGAGATGTGACAATCACCTCTTCACCAAACTCTCAGTCTGAAAATCCCCCCTAAAATGGGCACTACGGATCATTGCTAAGGGCAAGCATCACTATCATCATTATTAATACTTAAGGGGTATTGTGCTACGGACATCAATATCACCTCAAATCATGCAACTTGTTGAGGAAAAGTGTGCTTTCAATATTACCTGGCAGACAATGAAACAGATAGAATTGGAGGGACCAAAGCCAATTGTTGGGATCATAGATATCATAGAGACTTAAATATCATAGAGCCTTAACAAAAAAAAAAGTTACACCAAAAAAAAAAATGAATTTAAGGGTAAAAATGAAGTATGCATAGATGTCAACGGTAAGAATTGCAGTTTTATTTTTCCAAATTCCAAAATCTTTCCATATATTCTGTTTTCAGTTTGACTTTATGAATTCCATGTTTTAAAGTATGTAAGGCAAGAGGCCAATGTGTTTGCATTCAAAGGCAAAGAGCAAATGTATGATCTATGAACATATTTCTCACAATTAGCAACTCTTCCTGAGGCACCACACCCCACAGAGCGAAGATTGCAAATTCACACCTCATTGTTGCCCTTCCACATCTGTCCCATTCTCTCCCCCTTCAGCTCAGAATCACCTCAAACTCACCTAAGATCTGTATGTAACAAAAAAACATATCTGATGTATACAAATAATGTAACTAGTGTAACATATTTGGTATCATTTAAAATGTCTGGAATAGTGTTCTTTTTCCCAGGTTTGTAAAACTTAATGACAACAAAGCTATAAGGTCTTTGCTAAATACTGAATAATTCTGGAGGTCTATCCCCCTCCTTGAATGTTTAACACCAGGATGTCAAGAACCCATTCACCCCCAAATTCTCATTATTCAAAGGATAATACCATTTGGTACACAATGTGTATTCTGCCTAGATATTTAAGGAAAGCTGGCCCAGAGCTCTGGGTTCTCTGTAGTCAGATGATCCCACACCTCAATGTGTGTAACTATAATAATAGGAATCTGCATTCAGATTTCCCATACTTTGCAATTCCATGTAGTTTTCTCAACTGCCAGGTATGTTCTTTGACTTGTTTCTGTAAATTATGTTTTAAATCCTACCTGGCAAATAAATTTGTACTTTTTGATTTATTCTGTATTCCTCTGAAATCATTTATATCAATACCGGGTCTTTAAAATAGGAAAATCTGGAGGAACCGAGCAGGAGAATACCATTTTTAGAATAATTGATATCATAACTGAAGCTTTAATGTAGGAGGAAGCCACTTAAAGACTATCAGTTTGAATTTCATTAGAAACTGATCAAAAGGTAAATGAGTAGAAGTGGATTCAGAGTAATCAATAACTTAAAAGATTAAAATAAAAGAATGATCAGAAAGTAATTAGAGCCTTAATCTACATTAGAGGTCAACTTAAATTTGAGTCAGATTAATATAAAATTGGAGTCAGATAAAATTAATAATGGGATGAATTTGTAAAATGCAAATTATTAACAATAATTGCTTTACTTCAGCGCTCAGAAAAGACAGAACAACGCAGAGAAGGGCAAATCAATCTAAATTTAGCAGTTTTGACTGCCTTTTTACAAGTATAATACAATTTTCTCATAAAAAGACTGTCAACAAATTAATTCATACAACTTCATCAAAAAAGAACAATTACTTTTCAACATACAATTGTATTTATGTTTTTTTTTTTTTTTTTATCAAATAAAGATAAAAGTGAAGGCCTCTGTATATATCCTCACAACACAATCCAAAACATAACATTGGAGTTACTTTTTTGTCATAGTGCTGCACAATACTGTCGAGCATTACAATATTGTTTTGAAAAGCTCAGTTTTCGCTGTCAAAAATGCCAACACAGTGTGGACGGAAGGACAAAACGTAGAGGAAAAAGATGCGTTTTGAAACTAAAATGTATTACTGTGGATGTGGACTCATTCGGAAGAACGTGTGAAGATGAACCACTTCAGAAGCCTTGTGCCATCTAATAAAACATTAATATAAAAAAATATAAATGTTGTTTAATATAAATTAGAGCTGTAAGAATAAACACATTAATCACATGCGATTCATTTAAAAAGCTTAACGCAATTTATGCATTTATCTTTAATACAGCATAAACACTTGTTGGGAGAGCAGCACCTTTGTAATGTGTCTACCCCGGAGTCATCACACTGACACACACACCACAACAGCGTTTCCCTGTCAGTGATACAATTATGGATATTATTATTATTAGCACTATTATTTGATGTACAATACAAGCCCAAATGGGACTTGTGATAGATGTCAAGTATTTTCAGTGCATTTTAATTACCACTAAAGCACACCAAGTCTTAACTATCGCTCCACTATTCCCATGGACTTCAAAGTGAAGCTGGACGCTGGTGTTGATGCTCTGATGCAATTCATGAATGCAGCTTTATGATCGCTGTATTAAAGCGGATAGTCACAGTCTACCGGAAGATTAATGCTGTGGTGGATGAGAGTTTAAGAGATTTAATGCCCATTGCAATGAATATTATACCTATTGGGACTTAAGCCATCTTTACACAGTAAAGGTGGCACAGAAGCTGCATCTAAAGTGACAATAAGGTGTATTTTCACAGAACAGGAATAAATGCTTTACACAACAGTTGCAAATGCACAAATAATGTTAATAGATAAATATTTTAAATATAGAAATAAGAAATTAATGAAAATATGAATGACTAAACCTATGGGCACTAATTATTTCAATAAGCCAACCTCTCTCTTAGACTTTGGGAAAAGTTTAATGTTACTTGAATATGTGGTATTTTAGTGCATTTCTATCTTTATAATGTGGAAGGCTTTGTTTGGAAAATGTTAATAAAGCATTATAATGTTAAATATTGTTATGTTTTCTTTTCTTTCGTAAGATGGAATTAAATGCATTTTGACAGGAAAATAAGTATATATGGTGTCAAATTTCAGCATTTTCAATTGAAAATGTAATCGACCGACAGCCTTAATATAAATATAACTATGTAATATAAATGTTAATGACATGCAGTAACACCGAGAACAAGCCCACTTACCCTTTTTCTAAACAGATAATAGAATAAAGAAACAGATTTTTAAAGAACTTCCTTCATGAAAAATTACAGAGAGAGCCTTAAAATAAAGTGTGAATGTGAAGATTTAGGACACAAATATGTTATTATATTATAATATAATAAAAGACTAAAGTTGACCAAAAAGATTTTTTAAATATAATTTTTCATGTAATTTTTATATTTTTAAAGCCTTAAAAAAACATTTTATCCCTATTTAATTACATGATTCGATATACAGTATAAGTGATGAAGCACACATACACCTTAAGTAGTATGACAATTGTATGACAATCTGGGTTGGAAAGTGTGCTGAAAAATAATACTCAAGTAAAAGTACTGTTACTTCTTAAAAATATAGTTTGAGTAGTTTAGGACAGGAGTACCTGTCCTAAAAACTACTCAAGTAAGAGTAAAAGAGTAGCTCATTTAAAAGTACTCATGAGTAGTGAGTATAGAGAACTGATTTGTGAAATCTATGCACCTTTATAATAAAACCTTGATGCTTCAATTTAAAAATGTAGCACACATACCGTAATTTACAAGACTTTCACCTACTGTTGCATTTGTGTATATGGTCGTGTGACAATAAAGTGATTTTATTTGATTTACATTCCCTTCTATTGCTGTTTGCCAGAAAGAATAAAAAATAATAATAATTGAAATAGGTATTAGGTGTAGTAACTAACAAAAATGAAAATTCTCTCATCATTTACTCACCCTCATGTCATCCTGGAAGTGTATGATTTTCTTCAGCAGAACACAAATTAAGATTTTTAGAAGAATATCTCAGCTTTTTTGGTGCATACATTGCAAGTGAATGGGTGCCAGAATTTTTAAGCTCCAAAAATCACATAAATAAGCATAAAAATTGCTTAATCCATGTGACTCCAGTGGTTAAATCCATGTCTTCAGAAGAGATATGATAGGTTGGGTGAGAAATAGATCAATATTTCAGTTAATTTTATTATACATTCTCCTCACTGCTCAGTCAATATCCACTTAAACTGTCTTCTTCTTTTGTTTTTGGTGATTCACATTCTTCATGCATATTGCCATCTACTGGGCAGGGAGAAGAATTTCTAGCAGAAATGGACTTAAATAATTTCTCGCCAACACCTATCATATAAATTCTGAAGTCATGGATTTAACCACTGGAGTCATATGGATTACTTTTATGCTGCCTTTATGTGCTTTTTGAAACGCCAAAATTTTGGCATCCATTCACTTGTATTGTGAGGACCTACAGAGCTGAAATATTCTTCTGAAAATCTTAATGTGTGTTCTGAAGATAAAGTGTAATCAAACAGCACGCAGCTATGGACGTCATTTATTCAAAAATGTATCAGAGTACTTTTTTTTTTTTTTTCAGATAAACATCAAGATTGTTTTATCACCCAGCCCTATTGATAACATTGCCTTAATATCTAACATCAACCCAATAATCTCAGTGATAGATAGCTAATTTACAGACTACATTATAGATACACAGAATCTAGTAAGCAGAAATATGATCCCTTTCATAAAAACCCCTTTCAGGTGCGGCTGTGATATTCAGGTGTTGAATTGTGCTTGAGGCATTCTCCATATCCATAACAGATGGCACCAGATCTGCAACTACCGTTCAAGTTTTTTACATGTGATTTGATTTGACGGGAGTCCCGAGACTCCCTAGCCAATCATGTTGATAGATAAAAATAAAATCAGGACAGGGAAGTAGTGAACACAGATGGTGGGAAAATAGTGCATTAAAAGTACAGTTACAGCACATAAAATGTACTCAAGTAAAAATAAAGGTACACAATTTTAAAACTACTTAAAGTACAATTCCTGGGAAAACAACTTAATTACAGTAATGTGAGTATTTGTAATTTGTTACTTTACACCCCTGAAATCATCATATTAATAAAAGCCCTAAAACAGACAATTAATAAACATAATCACAATTATAATGTTTGACAATCAATTGACAGCCACATTTCATAATCGTGACAGCTCTAGTTTGTGTACTTGTGTGTACTTGTGTAGAGTCTGTTCCTGTCCTAAGAGCGTGTGAGCAAAGTTCTTCAGGGACTGAAAGGATTTATTAATGTCTTCAATTGTGTCAGACTGCAATATCTGTAAGATGCCACTTTTCTGAAATGAATCACTCAGTCCTGAGTACCTCGGAAACATTTTCACCAAATAGTCTCTGTAATGCTCTTAAATTGGTTACAATAAAGAGGTTTAAATGTCACCTGTCGGGTATTGACAAGATTGTTTTGGTGTAATTTCACTCTCTGTCTCTTGCTCTCTCTCTCTCTCTCTGAGAATGTTCGTGTTAAGTCCAGTGTAAACTATGGCCATGTATGGAGCGAGATGAATTATTCCACAATTTCCTGTTGGAGAAATAAATACACAGATCAATTAATAAAATGTCAAATCACAATCGGGCACTGACTGGAGGGCCTGCTGCAGATATTTAAACACCCACAAACACAAACAGGATCTATATACACACACACACACACACACACACACACACACACACATATACAAACACAGTGGCATTATCACAAAAATAAACTCAATAAAAAGTTAAAGCACAGAGTACCATTCGTGCTGAACTTTGCTCACCCTTTCACACAGATGCTTATGCACACAGACATAGACGGATGTTAGGCATTTCTTCATACATTCACGACTCATCCATAACAGAGAGCTGTTTTCTTTGGCTACCCTGAGGGCCGTCTTCCTCCAGTTTATATTATTCTGAGCTGATAGTGTAGTGTTCTTATGGGGCTCCTATTCTTCTCCCAAAGAGAGAGAACTAATCTACCCAGACTAATAGGACAGGCAATATATCATTTATATATTCTTTACAGATGATATGATGACCTTAGGTTGAGATCTTCTTGTTGAAGATATGAAGTTAGTCTTAAATATTCTGAAGTGTTTCTTTGATCCCAGTTTATAACAATATGCAGACAATTATACCATACCATTTCTCATCATTTTCCTCAGCTAGACCTGAAGTTCGTTTAATGGTGGCTTTTATTTTTGTATCCTTTTTTTCCAATTCAGATTGTAATTCTGCAGTGTGACAGGCTCTATTTAGCTGTATTTTTACAGTAATTGTGATATTTATAGACTGTGAAAGTTGTACAGTAAGATGAAGATGTTAGACTAAATTCAAATAATTAGCGGTGCATTCATACATAAACAGATTTAGAAGTGGGTAGGAGGTACGGCTTCACAATTAATTGAAACTGCGAAATGACCTTGTGCAGTTTTGAAAACACAAAGGGCTGTGATATAATTAGATGAATAAATAAATGGTCTGCTCATTTCAAAGTTTATGTGCACTGCTTTGTCTTGTCTGTTTTATCTTAGTGCAAGGGTCTTCAACAGGGGGTCTGCGGTGGTACCGCAGGGGGTTTGAATTTTGAAATGCTTGGTTTAGTACTCAGCGTCTACTTTAAACTTCAATGTACAATGACCTCTAACATGTCAAAAGATTAAGGGAAATTGTATTCCTCATATCATGAGCCATTTAAAATGAGTAGCACATTATACAGCTGTTGTAAAAGTGAATTCAGCTACAAACAAACTCCTGGATTGGGATTGGACCCTCCTTCTCCAGTCACCCAGGGTGAGAGACGTGGAGATACTCACAAGCCTCCAGCTCGTCGCCACAATTCTGGAGTATAGGCAGGTAGATGAGAGAGTTGCCTCTATGCAAATGTGTGTTTCATGGGGGAAGGCTCTAGCTGTAATCTGTGCCTATGCACAAATCTCAGTTTGGAGAACCTGAGCGGTGCCCTGGAAAGGGTGCTTTATTTTTTTATCATCAGAACTTTTATCATCAGGATTTTTGACACTCAAATAAAGAAAGGAAGCAGCTGTCAAATAATCACCACCTGGTGGGGAGTTAGATCAGATGGCGGGGAAAGCTGCTGGATAGACCTGGAAAACATAAGCGAATTGTAAGGGTGAACTGGGAACATCTGGTGGAGACTTCGGTCCAGAAGATCTTTAACTACCAACACCAAAGCAGCTTTTCCCACATCCCGAGTGGGGCTGAGGACATGGAGTCCGAACGGGCCCTGTTTAAAGCCTTGATTGTAGAAGTGGCTGCTTGGAGCCGTAGTTTGAAGGTAGTTCAGGCTGAAGAAGGAGGCCTTTTGGAATTGGAAGTCCTACTTCAGCTAATTGGTACCAGCAGGCCAGAATGACTGTAGTGGTAGTTGTGTAAGAAAAAACTCAGGTCTGGAAGGAGTTTGGGTAGGCCATGGAGAAGGACTTTTTGTCTGCCTCAAAGAGGTTCTGGAAAAACTGTCAGATGGCTTAGGCGGGGGAGGCAGGGTTCTTAAACTACTTCAAAGATTTCTCATAAGAAAATCCACCACGTACAGCAATGACAGCTTTGCAGATCCTTGGCATTCTAGCTGTAATTTTGTCCAGATACTCAGGTGACATTTCACAGCATGCTTCTTGTGTACACCTTTGTATGAAATCCTCAGATTTTTTGCCATTTTCAAGCATTGTATAGCCTTCATTCCTCAAAACAATGATTGACTGACAAGTCAATCATTGAGAAAGCTGATTCTTTTTAGCTATTTTTGACCTAATATTGACCTTAAGACATGCCAATCTATTGCAAAATGTGGCAAATCAAAAACAAAATCACGAAGACAATGTTAAGATTCATTTAATGAACCAAATAGTTTTCAACTGTGATTGATATAATGGCAAGTGATTTTCTAGTGCCAAATTAGCAATTTAGCTTGATTACTCAAGTACAAGTATCATGTGCGGGTATTAATATCAGAATGAAAACAATTGAATCTGTCAAAATAAAATATTTTTTGTAAATTACAGTAGTAATACAAAATTAAGAAGTTAATAAAATAATAAAGAAAAAACTAAGTAATAAAAGAAGAATAAAGTTAAACCAAAGAAAATGTTTATATATATATATATATATATATATATATATATATATATATATATAAACAAACAAACAAACAAACAAAAATGTCTGACGTGTCCATAAAAAAACAACAATGTGAAAACTTTAGGAATCATATACTGTAAGCCTAAATCTCAACCATGTGCATAGCGGTATTACTAATAATACATTCTCTTTTGTCTGGCTAAAAGGAATAGTTCACCCAAGAATTAAAGTTCCATTATTCACATACCCTGTTGCCATCTGAGATGTGCATTTTTAGGAGAAGAGAGAGCTCTGTCAGGTCCTTATGATGGAAGAACACAGTGCCAGCACTTTGAGGTTTCAAAAGTCATATTTAGGCAGTATAAAAGTAATCCACACAACTTCAGTCGATCAATGAATGTCTTCTGAAGAAAACTGATACATTTGTGTAAAAGATTCATTGATAATTAAAATGTAATTAACTTTTAAAAAGTGCTCCCTGCCAGCAGCTTGCATGACATAAACGTGTCAGTGAGTTTACGCGAGAATTCAGAAGTGGCGATTATTTACAACAGAAGAACGAACGTCACGTGAGACTTCAGCCATTTCAAACCGCATCCGAATCCTGGATGGAAGTGCTATTTTAAAGTTAAAAAAAGTTTTAATTGCAGAATTTTTGTTGCATAAACCTATCGATTCACTTCAGAAGACATTCAATTGTGTATTCCGTGGACATGATGTCTGATGAAGAAGATGGTATTGTCTATGTCAGTGTGGGTTGTAAAACCAGCAGCTTTGAGAAGCTCTGATCCAGGAGCTACAGAAGACGCTTGATGCAAACCCACACTATACTGGAACTGATCACTTTCATGTGATGACAAGGACCGAGGCAGATGCCAGTTAATTTACTGAACTCTAATTGAAGCTTCACAATGTGTTTCAGATGTTTGTATATTTTATTATTTTTATATTTGGATATTTCATGTTTTCTTTTAGATAAAGATATTTTAACCCAATTATTGTCTCAACATTTATGTTGTGTCAACATTAATTAAAGGCCTATAATAAGAGGCATAAGCTAAATGATGTTTAGAATTGGGCAAGGTAAATTTTAAGTTTAACCAATAAAATTAAAGCCAATGCATGCAGTGGCCCAATAGCTGTCAAGATTTAGGAATGTGCTAAATAAATTGTAACCAATAAAATCAAGCCAGTGTATGAAGTGACCCAAATGATGTCAAGATTTAAGGGTAGGTTAAATTTAAGGGCAGCCAATCCAGTTTAAGATAAATGAATAGGGGTGACTATTTTATCTAGAAGGTGAAAAATGCAAATGTAACTCAGGTGTGAAAAAGTCTGCTGCCAGACAATTTAAGGGGATTACGTACTATGGCAACAAATGGCCATAACACGGAAAGAATCGTCAGTCACTATACATCCAAAATGGTGTATAATCGGATGTAAAACTCCAGGCCAGTAGATTTTTGAATACATCCAAAATTCAGTTCATGCAGTGATACTATCATGGTTTATGCGGTAAACATAATGTTCAACTACAGTATATACCTGTTTCAGCGACGTCATTTTTTTCCCCACCGCCGCCATATTTGTGAACATCAAAGGGAGGAAACAATGGTGGTGAATCAAAAAACACCAGTAACTAAAGCAAGAAAAAACTAAATACATTTGATCCATGCCAAGTCCCAGGAAAGGTGTATTCAGGTGATGGTGATGGCACAAATGTTGCAATATTTGACTTTCACAGGCATTTAAATATATTTTGTCCACAATTTATCTCTGTACGCCGGCAAGTCTGATGTTTGACCAATGAGTAGACACACCTACCGGTACATCACCGTAAACATTAGTAACACAGAAGTTACAAATGTTTTTGAACAGTCTGGGTGTCATGAATAACATTTTCCTATTCGTATTTCCAGTTTAACTCTGAATCGATGGTGGTATAAATATAATTGACACGTGTACAGATATCTGAAATGTCTAAATAAATGAGCAGTTTTTATCACCACTCTCCCCCTTCATCGCTGCGTCACTTAACAGATAAAACTTTATTGAAAGAATTATTAAATTTTGGCTCTGGAAATTAAACGGCAGTATCACTTTTTCAAGATTTATAAATAGAAAAAAGTGTTGTCGACTTTTGTCACATCCCACAGCACAACACATTGAATGTATATGGAATTTTGGTCACAAACACTGCGGCACTGTCATACAGTGATGTCACATGAAACAGGTGAATAGAGAAACAAAGTTCTGCAAATGAAGGATTTTTTTAATTTTTATTCTGTGTTGCTGTCAAGACATGACATGCGCAGCATGCAAGCAACAGTGAAACAGCTCTCTAGTGGCAGATTACTGTTAAGACAGATGATTACTGAAAGTATTTGTGCAGAAATTGATAATCAATAAGCTTCATCTACCAAATTATTAAAGATGAATAATCGATCATCGCAGATATTCTAAGTATACACATACCTTGTTATAAAGACAATATTCAATAATATTTGTGTGTGTGTGTGTGTGTGTGTGCGCACATTAAATATATAAATTGATATTGTCTTATTTTGAAAATTTGATGTATATTAGACTTATTACATAAAATAAATGATACTTCAGGAGAATAAGGAAAAGCCCATTTCAGTCTACTCCCATAACCATGTGATTGTTGATGAATTTAGTTGAATGTAAAAGTTATGATGAACTGCTAGCCTTGGCTGGGTTGAGTTGGATGTGGTGTGCTTGCATCCATCATGAAATGTCTGCCAGGCAGGCTTAACTGTAGGATCATCGGACTGGAATAAGAAGTGGGAAAAGCCATGTGCCTTAATTACAGACCCCAGTGATGTCATGTATATGGAGAAGAGGGGCCCAAGGACTGAACTCTGAGGTACCCCAGTTGCTAGTTGGTGAGAATTGGATACCACTCCCCTCCAAGTCACCTTGAAGGTTCTACCTGAAACATAAGACTCAAACTAGCAGAGCAAGTATCCTGTGATACCCATTGCTGTGAGAGTTGAAAGGAGAATCTGGTTGATGACAGTGTCGAAAGTTGCAGACATGTCCAGTAGAATGAGGACAGATGAATTGGATGCTGCTTTCACCATCCTCAGAGCTTCAGTAACAGACAGCAAGGCAGTCTCAGTTGAGTGTCACATGTGTCAAAGGCTGGCAGGGGATGCCAGTGCTCGGATTCAAGCCTTCATTGTTCCCTGGACGTCGATTTTCCTAAGAGAACAATCTAATATTGAGACTGATATACTGTCTGGTAATTAGTCCCTGATTCCAGGGTGGTGCCCTGGCAATATTAATCCTTATTAATATTCTATTGATTTTGATAATTGACAATTATCTTTGATTATTGTTGAATTTGAAGGAACAATAAGCTAGTGTTAATTCTAATCAATGTTCCATTAATTTTAATAATTATGATTATCTTTGATAATAATTAATATTTGATTGAATTTGATAATTGATGGTTGTCTTTGATGATTGTTGATTTAAAGGATTATAAAGCTAACATTGATTCTAATTAGTGTTCTATTGATTTTAATAATTGATCATATCTATGATAATTATTAATCATTGCTAATTACCAAACCCGCTCCTAAACGTAGAGCCCTACAGGGGTTGCAGATTATTTGTTTTTGGACTGGTTGCTGATTTTTTTTTTTGACACTGTGATGTTTTAATGTTCAAAAAACTGTATTTACTGGCTAACGTAAATCCTGACTCACAGAAGAGGATTTAAGGTCTGCAGTGTTTCCCCTAGGTTTACAGCTTTGGGGGGTGGGGGGGAGAGATCCGCATGCATGCTCCAAATGGTCTCCTTGCAGCCTTTTGTGGATGTTTGTCTTGACCTGCAAATGCATTAACTGTTAAATGTGATAGCTTAACATATAGCTAAAAGCAGCAAATCCTATTGTGAAAAGTTTGTATTACCCTGTTCATGGTTGAGAAGTCCCTTTCACAGTTTACACTACTGACTGGGACCGTCAGAGCAATAGAAGCCAGCAGGCTGTTAGTCTGAGCAACAAATATGTGTGTGACTGAGAATTAAGGCCTATATTATTTTATTTTTTCGTTCTTTGAATTAGTTAATTATATTAATTTAAATCTTTTGATTGTTCATATCTTAATTTTTTTAAATATTTTCATTAATAGATCCGGCTCTTCTGATATGCGAGCCGACTCCCAACTTTCACCTACAAGAGTCGGCTCTGATAGTGACTAGTGACTGGACTTTTGCTGCCTGTCAGGGAAAGGGTGTGCAGCACTTGGGCTCTTTTCTGTACTTGGACTCGGAGCAGTAGCGCTACTCCGGGTGCTACTTACAGTAGAGCGAGTGTTGCCATCTTCACCACCCTGGGAGCATTTAAAAAACACAGATATTTTTGTCTTCTTTTCAGGTGATTGACGCAACATATTTCCGACGCACGCTTTCTGTCCGCTGGTGGGAGTGTGTGATGGGGAGTCGACTCCAAAGAGTCGAATCCTCGACTCTGAATAGCCCCAGACTTGGGGTCGACTCCATTACATGAATCGACTCTTGGTGTCGACTCTGTTACTGTGTCCGAAATCACTCACTTGTGAGTGTCTAATCCCTATAAAAATTCTATTTTTGCAGTAAAGTCGAGTAGATTGTATATTTTTTAAATTTTGAGTGTATTACCATTTGTTATATGTTGAATTAATGTAACATCATATCACGACCGTAGTCTCAAAGTCTAGTGTATCCGCGGCATTACACCATGCCAGAGAGCTGTCGTAGAAACTTTGTATTTATCCTACACGTAGCTTGTAGCTTATCTCTTTAGAAATAGATAACAGTCATAGTGACTCTAGTTTGTAATTATGCATACCTCCGTACCAGAAAACCTGGAATCGAACACCCCTATGCTCACCTGTGTGTGCGCGAACGTGTCTGTGTGTGCAGGCGTGTGTGTGTGCGCATAGTGGCGGAACTCCGCCTTGCGCGATACAGAGAGCTGAGGAGAATAGTAAACGTGCGACCATGTAGAGACAGAAATGACATGCCGTCGTGTAAATAAGATAAATAACTTAAGGGCTATTTAGTTTGTTTAATAAAAGAACAAGGTATAGACCTGTTCTATTGGAAAGGTAACCTTAAATTACTTCTGTTGTGATCTGGCGCTATATAGAAAATATAATTAACTTTACCTTCAAGGGGGGGCTGAGGGTGCCGTTGGGGGGGGGGGGGGGGGCGGGGCGCCGGGGCGCCCCCCCTAATATAATGGCAAGGGAAACACTGGTCTGACAATGATGATCTTGAAAGGTATTGTAGATGCAGCCCTTTGTTGTAAAAACAGAGCATAAAAAGTCTACATTTAAAGCATTAAAGAGACAACTTCTGGCAGAAGGTTTTACTGTGCTGACTGTTATTCAATTTTAAGCACAGCAAGCTATCACCACTTAAAATGTTCTGCAAGAATTTGCATCCTTCAATTAATTTGACAATTGTATCTCCCATTAAAACCACCACCACTAAAAATATTAATGTTAGAAGTTATTTGACTTGTCAATTAGTTGACCACCCTGGGACATCCCTAGGAGTAAGTGCCTCCTCTTGTAGAATAGAAAGTGGAAAATGGCTGTTGCTCAAGAAGAACTAAGCTTGCCGGATCATCAATTAGCCCTTAAATGCATGGTAATTTCCCCAAACACTCTTATGAGACCCAGCACATATGTCTAAAATGGATGTTCAAATGTAAAATTTTCTAAATATTTTTAAGACAATTAGAAAACAATAAAATAAAATTTATTTTTATGTTTTATTTTTCATAACTGAAATTTTCACACTGAAATTTCATAAGATGCATCTGGCTTTTAAACATATAGAGATACACATTGCACATAATCTAAAAATGCATAATGAATGTGACACTTACTGTATGTGTAGCTTATGTGTATTTTCTCAGGCACTTGTTGTGTTTAAACAGATGCACAACTTGCATTATTTCAGTACTACACTGAAATGACAATAGTCATATCATACTTTCAATGTGTTGTACTTGCTATAAGTTTACTTTGATGTTGTTTCTTCATCAAAGTGCAGGTTTGTCTCTCTCTCTCCCATCCGCCAGTTTGGATCGCCATTTAAATCACTCACTGCTCTCACAACAAACACAAAACAGATGTTAGGGGTGATTTCCCACAGGTGCCAACCCTTACCACACTCACTCACTCAGCCTCGCTCTCCACAGACATCGCACGGCATGCCCCCATCACCACATACACCCATCACCCGACTCAGGCCAAGGATCCACTTACTGTCACTTACTCCCCCCACCATCATTTCTGGAGAGGAAAGATGCAACAGACATCGGCGCCTCCAGCCTGTGGACCACCTCGAACTTAAAAGGCTGGAGAGCTAGATACCAGTGGCTGATCCGCACGTTGGTATCCTTCATGGGATGGAGACACTGGAGTGGGATGGAGACACTGGAGTGGGGTGTGTTCCGACTCTGAAAGCACGCCCCAACAGATGGTGCCGGAGGGTGAAAACTGCCCACTTGCTTGGCCAAACACTCCTTCTCTATTGTTCTTAGTCTCTCTCATCAAGAGCTTTTGACTAATGTACCGCTCCCAACCCCCTGTCTGATGTGTCAGTCTGTAAAATAAAAGGAGTGTACAATAACAGCCCACCACAGAGTGCAGCTTTTACTTGCGTGAATGCATTCTGACACAGCACCGTCCACTGGACCGGATCTGGTGCCCCCAGAGTAATTAAGATCAGTCAGTGGGCTGGTGACGGTTGAATTATTAGGCAGAAACCTACAATAATAGCCAGCCAGCCCCAGCAACTGTCTCACCTCCCTTTTGGTCTTATGTCTTGGGCAGGCTGCAATTGGTGATCAATTTGTGACCGCACCTGTCCTTGACCAAAGTGGAAGCACAGCTATACGTGTTTCAACCTATCCAATTGCACATGAGTCCCGCCTGTCTCAACGACTTCAGGACTGCCCTCAGATGCTGCAAGTGCCACTGCCAATCATTACTGTAAATGATGATATCATCCAGATAGGCAGCGGCGTAAACAGCGTACGTGTCCATGAGCAGCTGAAACGTAGCCTGGGCCCCCAACAAACCGAAAGGAAGGGTGACAAATTGTTCTAAGCCGAACAGTGTGGAAAATGCTGTTTTTTTCATGGGACATGGGAGTTAAGGGGATCTGCCAGTATCCCTTTGTCAAATCCAGTGTTGAATAAAATCAAGCGAAATGGTGCAATGGCGCTATTGGGGTGGCCGCGGATTCACCAGCTACATTCACGGCATGCCGCACACCATCTGCGAACATCACCGTGAATGCCTGGCCAATAGAAATGGGCCATTAGACGGTTCAGTGTTTTTCCTGCCCTATGTGACCTGCCATTGGATTAAAATGAGCCATTAGAATAACATTTCCTGACAGCTCTTCAGTACTAACAATTGGGTTGTGTTTTCCTTTTTCTGAGGATCCTATGTCACTCGATACAAATTATCCTTGATAATTGAAAAATACGGATATGCGGGTGCAATGTCTGGCTGGAGATGCTGACCAATCACTTTCACTTGATCAAAGGCATGCCTAAGGGTCTCATCTCGTTTCTGCTCCAGAGGGAAATCCCCTGCAGGGAACCCTCTAAGGACTGGGAAAGCTGAAACTTCCCCCTCATGTCATTCTGATGTGGAGCTGACGTAGATGGTCCCAGCTCCTCCTCCCCAGCAAGCAAATCGCAAACCACACACACCGAGACACTTTGCTACAGGACCAATTGACACAAATTGCCCTTAATAAAGTGGTAAATGCCAGCCATTTCATACCCAAGATTGGTGGATGGGTGATGTGGGAACTAATTGCAGCCTCAACACTATATTTTTGTCCCAGAAATTGGATAATGACAATCAAGAGGGCAATTCTGTATATCCCCATGCACACACATTACTTTCACCTGCCAGCTTGTATCCAAAGCCTCGGATTGAACAAAACTTTGGTGAATGGAGGTTTGATTACAAACTGAATCCACCAAGGCTTGGTATGTTACCCCCTTAATACTCACAGTTATCCGGTATGCTCCTGATTGATCGGGGATGGCCTATGGGACGTTGAGGGGTCTGGACTAATGTCTCCACCTCTGTTGCGGACATTGTATCTGGATGTATTCACATCCACACCAGCGGCAGCGGATTCACCAGCCTGTGAGGTAAAGCAAAGAGGTTTTGTGAAGACCAGAGGGTTGAATGGTCCACCAGACCGGGGTTCCAGACTTTGGGTATGAATTTCCCATTTATGGGGAATTGGAACAGGGTGAGGGGAGGTAGAGAGGGAGAGAAAGAAGAGGGCTTGCCACCCCCCGTATATGCCACAACATGGTCCTTAGCCAGATGGACCACTGTCCCTTTTGGTAGTCGGGCGATGAACTGTTCCAATACCACCAGATCGAGTGCCTCCTCTGCATTGCGATCATCAGCCAGCAGCCATCTTCACCAGGTGTCACGGAGCTGTCGCATGAATGCAATCGGGTGGCTGAGATTGCCAAGCATAAGTGAGCGGAAGTGTTGGCGATGTTGCTCTGGTCTTCGGCGGCCTGTTGCATGATGGCTTTCCTCAGGTCTTCATACACCAGGTGGTTGGATGTAGGGAGTTGTCTGGCCACGAGTTGAGCTTTCCTGGACAACTTCAGCAGTAGGTGGCCACCCACTGAGTGCTGGGCCACTTCCATGCTCCAGCCGTCCGCCCGAAGCTTAAGGAATGCCTATGGGTCGTCTTGAGCTTCCATCTTCATCAGTGTGATGTGCGACACAGCCATAGGTGGGTCTGAGGTCATGGCTGAAGACCCCTCCTTGTGTACCAAGCTCCATGGCACCTGCCAGTCCTCTGCTTGGGCTTGGAAGAGCACCTGGAACTGCTGCTCCTGTTCCAAACACAGCTCAAGCAGAGCCTGATGTTGCAAGGGTCTTGATTACTTGAGCCAGAGGCGAAGTCTCCATGATGGCATTCTCTTCCTCCTAATCCTGTGTTTTTGCACCACTGTGATAAATTTCTGTCTTTTTGGCACAGTTTATTTTTCTCACACATTTCAGCATTAACATCAAGCTTTTCTTTTCAGCATAACACAACACACACATCCTCACTGCTGCGTGCATTTCGCTCTCCCTCCTCTGTTAGAGATAATTTCCCACAGGTGTCAATCCTTACCGTTCTTCCTCTCAAACATCCATGTTTGATTTCACATTGCAAGTTCCATATACTTAGATGGTGAAGGCTGCATGTTCAAAAGATCACAATGGAACATAGTTATTATCGTGATTTTGAAGTGACGACAATGGGGGATTCGGTAGCTGTACTGGCTAAGAAGCGAAAAAGATATGAAACAAGAAAACAGAAAGACTATCAAATCCAAAAGACTAGAGTAAACATCAGTGCAATATACAACCCAGCAAACATGAGACATCTGCCAGATGTGTAGATCATGTCTATATTGCGTCGGTCGGTCCACGACCATATCTGTGTGGCTGCATGATGTGCAAATCAGGTTCAATCTTGACGTCTGACTACGACCCCTCTTGGACGTAGATATGCTGTTCAATATTTGAATGTCTGGCTTCACATTTTTTCTCATCTGTGGAAGTGCAAGACAGGTGCAGGAAATTGACATACAGTATGAATTGTCAATTCAATTAAAAAGCTGTCAATGTCAGTGCTACGGCAACCACTCAATTCCATCAAAAATAATCAGTAAATGGAATCATATCTATAACAAACTTTTACTGCAGTTCAGCATGTTTGTCCAAGTGGTGTTGCTGTGCCTAGCTGTCCAAGATGGTGGACATGCTTGTGCATGTGCTACTCAGATCAGGCAGAAACTCACATACATGTGAGAGCCTCACTGCTTGCAATACATTTGATGTGCTGCTCTTGCAAGAACCTTGTTTCAGCAAGGAAAAATGGCAAACTCAAGCTAGTTGAACACACCTAATGTAAGGTCAACTAAGTTAATGTTAATTTATGAATTTGCTTAGTGTTAGCTTTTTTTGTCTTTTTTGTAAACCAACTTCAACCTTCTGTGGCTAGTCAGTGTTACCATCTAAGCTAGCTTAATTGTCCCCACATGATAACTAGCTAACATTAGCTAAATGTTGGTTTCAGTCATAGTTAGCTAACCAGGCATTAATTTTCAGGCAGAGGTGACTGAACAAGCATTGTCTAAATAACTAAGCAGTAGAGAACTAGCACAATGAGCTAATATGGTTAACGTTAGCTAGCTACAAATGTTGGTGACAGGTTAGCTAGCTAGTACGTTAGCCATCCTACAAGATGGCCATATTAAGTCAACCAGATTCGAGCTAATGTTAATGTTACAGTTGCCACATATGAAGAAAAGGAAATCATATAGTCGGTGCTTTAATGTATACCTCTTGCAAAATTCTGAATTCCAACAAATGCTAAAGGCTGAAATCAATGTCTATATGGAGACCAACTGGTCCTCAGTATCATCTGTGGATGTGCTTGGGAGGCACTTAAGCAGTTCTTAGGGACCGCATCATAAATTATGCCACATTCACCAAAAAATCCAAAGCACAAGTGTTTGTGTAATTGGAAGAGAATATTAAAAGTGCAGAGGCAGAGCTGAAGTGCAAAATGTCATCTAATGGCCTCAGAAAATTGGCCCGATTGAAATACAGATAGAATACTATTTTGTCACGGAAGGTGTAGTTTAGGGTATTCAGAACAATCCTGTCATACTTCAAGGGGGACACAGCAGGGAAGCTTCTGGCTAGATATATAAAACAGAGAGAGTCTTTTTCTACCATTCCCTCAGTGAAATCTGCTGGTGGTGAAATATTTACCTCATCCAATAATATTAATTGTTCTTTTAAAAAATGTTCTCTTGATCTTTATAGTTCCACATATTTGTCTACTGAAGAGTATTTTAGAAACTTTGTGGAACCATTAGAACTTCCTAAACTGGCTGAGTAAAATAATTCTCTTGATTCTGAGTTTGGTATGTAATCAAGGCCTTGCCCACAGGCCAGAAGGCTTTGCCGCTGAATTTTTTTAGATTTTATGCTACAGAACTAGCTCCACATTTTGCTAAGTTTATATGGAATCATTAAAGAATGGAAAGCTTCCGACAACCATGACACATGCCCGGATCAGTCTAATTCTTAAAAAGGACAAATGATCCAGCTAGTCATTAAAATATTGTCAGCAATTTGGGATGCAGACACATTCACTCAATTTAAGTCTAGACTAAAGACTCATCTATTTAGCCTGGTGTACACCTAATTTATCCAACTCATAATTAGGCTACTTTAGTTAGGTCTTCTGGAACTAGAAACATCAATCATGATCTATAACTCTGCATAAAATGTAATGGCATCTATGCCCATATTATTATATTTGTTTCATATCCTAAGGTTACCAGAGACAGCCACATCAAGCTCTGTTCCTGCTTGACTCCACTGCTACGTGTCTCTGAGTGATGATGACTAAATGCAGCTGGTGCTAGCTAGACATCACATTAGTCTTTTACAATGGATTTCAGAGGATGAACTGATGCCACCTCCAACTGGAAGACATCGAATACTTTATATGCCACTGCCTGAACCTTGGAATTAGGATGGACCCCACCGAACCTCAACAAAATGACCTGCCAGTTGAACTGCAATGCACCTCATTGATCTCTGTCTGCATCACCTTTGTCTACTGATGGCTACACTCTTGAAATGGAATATATAGACTATCATTTAATTGCCAAAAAAACCTTCAACCAACTATCAAAGGAAAATGCCTCTGTGTGAATGTCTACAGTTAATCCAGGACTGGCTTCAAGGACATTGGTCATTAATCTTAGTTCATAAAACATCTATTTTTTAACTTAACAGTTTGTTTACTAGTTTTAAACCATGACCTGCACTGCATATAAATAACTAATATTGGCATTATATTCATACTGGTTAGCCAGAGGGGAACTGGCCCCCACAGTGAGCCCGGCTTCTCCCAATGTTATTTTACTCCATTAACCAACATCTCATGGAGTTCTATGTTCCTTGCCACAGTCGCCTTCAGCTTTCTCACTGGTTCTAAATACAATTTGTATTTAATGATAATTTCTTTTAATACAATTTCCAATCATATTTAATCAATCTAAACAATGATCACTCTAAGACTTTATAGATATTACAGTTTAATTTTTTTTTTATAAATGTGTTAATATATGTGAAAAGCACTATACAAATAAAAATGCCTATATTTCATTTTGGCACAGTGAAGTGTAGAAGGGAAATGGTTTGTTTGATGGTAAAAACATATGTAATGAAACTAAACAGTTTCAGTGCAGCAAGAAAGTACTCACACACAGAGAAAAACAAAAGGAATTCAGACTAAAAATCTAGAAGTAGAAGCCACGAGCACTCAGGGGAGGGAGGAGGTTTCCAGTACAACCCGATGCTCGCTGCGGCCCGGGCAAACACGGCGGACAGCTCTGCATCATGCTGGCCGTGAGGCAAGATGGTCTCATTTCGGAACCGGACAGGAGCAAACGAGCGTGCTAGGGAACAGGAGGTCCGCGGGGAATTACTCGGCGAGACCGTGCCCACTGAGCTCCCAAATCGCATGCAGGGCCAGCTGGGATGGCCTCATACCAGTGGCTAGAAGGTGCAGCGTGGGGGGCAGCTAGAGTGGCCCAGATTACCTTGTTACGGCCCTGCTTGCAGCTGCAGTAAAGAAATGGGGCAAAGACGCAACCAAGGAGATCAAACAACATGCTTCGGAGCACCTTAAGCATGCAGAATTTTTTTCTATAAAATTGCGGCACAGTTATGTGAGTTCTGAAGCGCATGTGTTTGGTGGATTGTTGTTTGTTATTTGTTCATTGTTATCCACTGCAGAGTGAGTTAAGTTTCACTTTTGTTTTCATGATTTTTGGACACACACAGTGTCTGAAGAGTTGCTTTACAACTACAAAAAAGTTAATTTTAAATGAATGCAGTGTGAGACTGTTTATTTGGTCCAGATGCCGTATAAATGATGTCTAAAATTTGTCTACAGTTGACAATATAAGACATTGAAAAGATGTCCACAATGACCACATTTGAACTAAATTTTAGCCTTGTAGAGTGGTCCTGTGGATAGCAACATTGGATGTTCAGAAGACGTCATAAAAAAAACTCATTCTGGCTGTTTTGGATGTTCCTTTGCTCAGTGGGAAGGTGGACAAATTTTATTATTGAGAAAAACCGATGTTGCTTCTTTTTTGTTGGAATTATTAAATGTTTAGATGACTCTCTAAAATAGTATCAGTGGAATTTACAGAAAACAAAAACAAGTTTCCCTTGAACTTTTTAATATTACGTGTGTAGTCAATGTATGTTAGTAATGGACAGTTTTCATTGACATACTATATTTGATCATTAAAAACAATTCTAATATTTCCTTTACCATGACACTCTGTATTGCTAGATAATTGAGCAGCAAGTAGTGGTAGCCCTGCTTCCATTGATTTTGACGCATATACTTATACTAACCTCATTTAAATTCTACTCACAGAATAAGGCATAAAGTCATTGATAACACATTTAAATGTCACATTAGTTATGGTTTTATATGTTGCGTACTCATATTTAAATGCTCCTCTGAATGACTCCCACAGCGGGTGTCTAAATATTCGCAAACAGTATACCATTGCTTGGCTGTTTTAACTTTTTAGGCTGCTGATTAAAAGAAAAGGAAAAATGTCTAAATCAACAAAGCTTGAAGTTACCTTTATTGATTGTATTTCTAATTAATTCAATAAATCACCTAATTGTGTCTAGCACACATTTGCATTCTCTCTCTCTCTCTCTCTCTCTCTCTCTCTAATACACACACACACTCAAAGCAAAGTGTGTGAGAGACCAGGACTAATAAACACTCTGCCAGATCCAACTGATTCAAAGCTAGGAGCAGTTCCCATGATTGTAAATTTTACAGAGGCAAAGATTCTCTTTAAAGCGAGTTAGGCTGGCGGACAGCCACATGCCTGCTAATTATCCCGACTGTAATTAGTTTGCCGCAGGTATTTCTGTGTGTGGTTCCCGGCTGCGCTCTTTCTCCTGATTTCTGCAGTGCCTGTCAGTTTGAAGGAAAGTAAATGGAGCAATGAAAAGAGTATAGATAAATAGTCTAGCACACACAGAGAATTTCAATAATTAATTCCTTTAATGAGATGAGCTTGCCAAAAAAAATTACAAAAAGGCAGGGTGGAGGGCGGGGCCAGGCCATGATGCTGCACACCCGGACCCTAATCAGGCTGATCAAGTCCTAGGGGCAGAAAGGTGACTGCAGGCGGCAGCTCGCGAGAGAGAGAGAGAATTACGGGCAGCTGCATGTATTTGTTTGTGTCTTTTTGTTTAAGTTTGTTATTAAACTATTATTTATATTGTCAAGCCGGTTCTCACCTTCTCTTTTCCCTTTTACCGTGTTACAGTATTGTACAAATGGGAATAAGGATTGATGAAAACGGATAGATAGATAGATAGATAGATAGATAGATAGATAGAGTATGTGGAGTACAGAAAGAGAGAGAAACAGAAATGATGAGTGTGCACTGCTCTATTGAAAGAGAATAATTACCACCTTTGTTGAAGCAGATACTTTGCAATCCATATTCATGTTGAACTTTAGAGACAAGATGCTGAGTGAACTTCTTTTCTTACATTTGAGCAATCAGCAATTGAGTAATGCTATGTCAGTAAACTTCAATGCTAGTGCTAAGACTCATAGCTTGAGTCATTTCAAGTGCTTGCCTCAATCCTTCACAAAGCTCACCCTGCCCACACTATAGTCTCATTGTTAATGATCAGTTTTTTCATTAAACGTGCATTGCGAGAATATCCTTTATTCATTTCTAAATTATTTATTTGATATCCACAATAGCATCAGCAAAAGCACTGGGCAGACTGTTAATTGTTATCTGTTTGGTTGGGCTCCATCTTTCCAGGTCACTTTTGTGATTTCGAACAAAAGAGGCAAAGTTTTGCCATTACAGGTCCTTCACATTTGATCTCAAGATATGCAAAGCCTGATATAGTCAATCAGTTCAGTGGGCATCTTGGGAATGCTCCCAGGCAGCTATTTTCTATGAATTTAAGCAGCATACAAATATAGCTCTTATCTAGACTGAAATTTCCAAAAGACTTTGTCAAGATTACTATCAAATAACATATTTCAAATCAGCAGTAAAATCTGACAGCAATGGTATCATACATTGTGCGTCTTTAGCTCAGATCACACACACACACACACACACACACACACACACACACACACACACACACACACACACACACACACACACACACACACAATTCTATTTTTAGCTGGTTCAGCTAATCAGCAAGCACCTTCTTGCGTTGACTGAAAGGTGATGTCTCTATCAAAATGGGGTTTTGGCTCTTTTACCTGTAAGGCGGGACATCCTTTTCTACATCTGCCATATTAACCATTCCAATTTTTAATACAAGTGCTCCGTCATAGCTAAATGCTCTCAGCCCATATATATCACATAAAATTATTCAACCAAAATATTCTAGTTGCTTAATTTCAGATCATGTGGCATACGTAAATTTACTCTATAAACTGATATGAATCAATCAATGAATCAAAATCAGTTAAAGGAATAGTTAACACAAATATGACATTTCTGTCATTATTTACTGAAAAACAGCACTGAAATCAAATATGGCTGCTACGTTGATAGCCTCAAAACACATTGGTTCGTCATTATGTATGGTCACAGTACATATGAGAACCAGGGCTGGACTGGGAAGAGAAATCGGCCCGGGATTTTGCATAGCACGGTGCCGTTTTGGTCTCCATTCTGCATAATGCGGCGGCAAATTTTTGCTACATGCGGCCAATTCGGCACGTTTCGTGGCCGACCCACTGTTCGTTACTCCCACTGGCCAGTCCATCCCTGATTGGCCCCAAAGTGCGTTGGCCTACCGGGAAAATGCCCGGTATGCCAGTCCAGCCCTGATGAGAACCACTGAGGTTTAATATTATTATTAATGTAGCCACTAGAATAATAATAATAGTACAAAAAAAATCTTTATTCACTTTCTTTACAATAGTATCTTTATAATCAATTACTTGTATCATTCTCTATGTTCTGCACACATTTTAAGAGTCACATGAACTACTTTTTTGACACTTTGGGACAGTTTAAGCTTTAAAGTTGGTTACTATCAAATGCCGCCTTATGCCGTTCTTTGATGTTCATACATTTTGTATTTTTTTTTCTGCTTTTGTGTTGTGCAAAAAGAAAGTAAGTCATACTAAAGACAAATGAATTTCTGGAGCAACATGATTTTCACTATGGTTAATGGATTAAAATCACCCATTTATAAAGATATTGTTTAAAAGCTTTGTTTTTTTTAAATATTCCTCTTTTTAATAAAGTCACAAACATTAAAGCACCTTATGAAACACTTTTGTGCACTTACTATGTACATGGGAACTAGAGATTAAATACAGTCAGGCCGTAGCATTTTAGATTTTTGTGTTCCACAAAAGAAATAAAGTCGTGAAAGTTTGGAATGACTTTAAGTGTAAGTAAACACTTTCTTGGGTGAACTATTCCTTTAAAGTCATTTTTAAAGTCAACTTGCTGTTGACTTGTTTCTTCTGCAGATTGCTTTGTGTGTTGGATACTACTGTCATCTTTTATATATATATATATATATATATATATATATATATATATATATATATTAGGATGTAATTAGAGGTTACATGTGTGTAAAAAATGTATTCTAAAAAATCTGGAGATGAAAGTTAAAGGGACAGGAACTCAGTAAATCAATTCTTTCAGGCTGGAGAAGGACAGATAGTCGAAAACTAATGATGGCCAATGAAGACCAGGTGTGAAATGATTTTGTGTGCATATATGCGTCCATATCACTAACAAGATCAATATGTTCCTCCTGTCTCTTTATCTCCTTTTCCTGTCTTTTTCTAGAGAAAGAAAGCCTCTTTGGTTTGCAATTCAAAAGGAGGTGACATTGATGAAGGACTTTAGAGGTATATCAGTCTACATCAGAGTAATAACTATTATTATTCTCCCTGAGACTCTGACCAGATGAGACAGGGAAAAAAAGGGGAGAGAAAAAAAAGAGAAGTGTTAGCAGATGGCTTGATAAGATCAGTCTGCAGCCAATTATTCCATATCAATCATTTCCAACTTCCCTTTCTTCTACATCTCTCCCTCAATCTTAATATCCACATAAGAGAATTCATCATTAAAAATAGATATGCAAGTGTGCTCATCTACAAGCCTGACTTTAAACACAAAGCATTGTTTGCTTGCATCTAGTAAATTTCCATGCTTGGACAAGAGCACAAGTCAGCATTTAGGCTTCAGTGCATACTTGAGATAACATCACTTTTTTACGGTGAAAATACTGGAAAATTTTCCAGCACGTTTGTCAAATTAACATTTCATAGAGCAAACAGATGCATTGCAGTTAAAGTCAGACTGGCACCAATGTTTGAGTTGGCTGTGGAAGGGAGACTAGTGCATGCTGGCACTATTGCTGTATGCAGTACCAGAAAGATGGAGATGGATTGTCCTGTGCTTAAATATGCCACATTCTACCTATCTGCCATAGGTAGAATTTGGCATATTTAAGCACAGGACAAATCTCTTTAGTGTGATAATATAATGTGATGCCAACCTATGCCAATGCAATAATAGAATCCAAACACATGGTAATTGTATAATTTCAACTAATCCTATCTCAGTGTACAGGTGTTATGAATGCGGGCAGACGAGGAGTGAGGATCTACATGCAGGTTTTAATGGGAAAACAAAAGAAGAACAGGTTAACTCAGAATATACAAAAACACAGGGAACAAAATAAGACATTCACGAGGGGAAAACCAAGATATAAACAAGAGAAACATTCAGGAAGGGCATGGGCAGAACACGGTCAAGAACATACATTTACATTTAACTACTGACAGTGAATGGTGGAACAACAAGACTTAAATACACAGGGATAATGATTAAATTAAACACAGGTGATAAACAATGAAGCTGGCAGTGATGAGGACAGGGAATTGTGGGAAGTGTAGTCCAGGACAGATGGCAAGGGAGAAACACAGGGCAGACAACAGGGAATCGTGACAAAACCCCCCCCTCAAAGGAGCGGATTCTAGACGCTCCCAAAAAACAAAAAACAAATCGTCCAAGGAGTGAAGGAGGGGTTTGGGGCAGGCAGACCAAGGGGGGCACAAGGGGCAAACAGGCAGTCCAAGGGGGGCACAAGGGGCAAACAAGCAGTCCAAGGGGGGGCACAAGACAGTGACTGGGTCAGGAGGTCAGGGAGGCGGCCAGAGGACGGGGAGAAGGTCAGGAGGCCTGGGAGGCGGCCACAGGACGGGGAGTGGGTCAGGAGGCCTGGGAGGCGGCCACAGGACGGGGATCGGGTCAGGTGGCCAGGGAGGCTTCATTGTCGGTGACGTGGAAGGCGGAGATATGGAGGACTTCAGAGGCAGAGCCGTGGAAGGTAGGGCCGTGGAGGACTTCAGGGGCGGAGCCGTGAAAAGCGGAGCCGTGGAGGACGGAGACACGGTGGACTTCTGAGGCGGAACTGAGGAAGGCTCAGGAGGCGTGGAAGGCTCTGGAGGCTTGGAAGGCTCTGGAGGCGTGGCCGTAGAAGGCGAAGCCATGGAAGGCGGAGACATGGCGGACTCCAAGGGCAGAGCCGTGGAAGGCTCAGGAGGTGTGGCCGTAGAAGGCGGAGACATGGAGGATTTTGGGGGCAGAGCCGTGGAGGACTCAGGTAGCAGAGCCGTGGTAGGCGGAGCTGTGGAAGGCCAAGGAGGCAGAGCCGTGGAAGGCTCAGGTGGCAGAGCCGTGGAAGGCTCAGGTGGCTGAGACGTGGAAGGCTCAGGTGGCTGAGACGTGGAAGGCTCAGGTGGCTGAGCCCTGGGACGGTCGAGGCTACAGGCGCTGGCTCTGGCTCTGGGACGGTCGAGGCTACAGGCGCTGGCACGAACAGGGAATCGTGACAACAGGTGAGCTTTAAAGGCCATGTTAACCACAGATCAATTGAATGTTATGGAACGTGTGTGTGTGTGTGTTCAAATAGAACAATATGTTCAGTAAGAAAACTAAATTGAAAACTAACTGAAATCATTTTCGTTAGCTAAAATAAAAACTGAAATTATTGTAAAAGACTGAAATTAAACTAATACTTTTTCATAACTCCAAATCTAACTAATATAAAACTAAAATGATCCCGAATTCATTTTAGTTTAACATAATATGGTGAATATGGTGAATATGGGCAAAGTGGGACAATTTTGGAAATGTTTCTTTTCTTGACACTTTGAATTATGATCCAAACAACACAACCTAACTTTATAACTTTCAAGAAAGCTTAGGACGCATTCTACCTTAAATAAGAACAATTCATTATTGGGAAGAAGAACCATTGAAGATCCTCTTTTGACAAAATTCCAGATGTGTTTAAGCAGCAGGGCCTATTGGTAAAGTGGGATAGAGGAAAAATTATTAACTTGAAAATATAAATATATATATTTGAAATTATTTTTGGTATTTTCTTCTACACCTTCACATCATAACATTGTTCAAGTTTATAAGCTTAACTTGAGCTGAAATATTTAGTTTTTTGGGGGGTTTGGGTTGATAAAAGTCAGGAATTACTTTTATTACTCAAAACATTAAAAAAAAAAAAAACTACCCAGAAGGGAGACAAACACAGTCCAGGGTGACACAACGATGACAGGCTGGGCTGGAGCAAGGAACTGACAGGAATCCCCATGAAACAGGGAACACGATCAACAGAGACCTAACAGGGGCCATAAACACAAACATCATCCCAAAATGAACTAGCACCAGACAGAGCACAAAGGAAGATTATAAAGGGAGAGAAATCAGGAGGGAAACAAGGCAGGCAGGTGAAACTAATAACAAGGCAAACAATAGGGCGGGGTTATCACTGAATACAAGACAGACACGAATGCACAAGGAAATGAGAAAATACAAAACCAAGTGCATTCACATAACACAAGACAAAACACAAGTGCCTGGACTCAGCCACAAGTAAATAAACCAAACCAACCAAAGTGACTGAATCCAGGCACAAGACATAAAACAGACATAGAACATGTACATGATCTGACACAAAGGAGAAAAAACTAATCTAAGGGTAGAACACTGAGAAAACGAAAACTAACAGACAAACTGTGAAAACTAATGAAAACTAAACTAAATTGTAATGACAAATTGCATATAAAATAGAAATAAAATGAAATAAAAAATCCAAAATTCTAATAATAACACTGGTTGGGACATCCAAATTTAAGGCAGTCACAGTTTGTTTGTGTAGTTCATGTAGACAGGGGGCTGTTCCAATATTTATGGGTCATTGACAAATAAGGTTGTCCAATGTGTTAAAATGAGAAATCATTCATTTCATAAATTTCCGCAAAATCCTTATTGCATTTTCTACAAAGTTCAAACTTTTAAAATAGTCAAAAATGAGCGTCACTTCATTGAACCTTAGAGCACGTGGCCATGATATACAACTGTTACCCTCTGTTATTGTGTTTTATGATGATTGTGAAAATAATCCATATCATGAAAATGTTTTTTTGATTTACTAGATCGCTAGCCCACTGATACAGACACACATTTTTTCTACTCCAATAATCAAACTAGCAAAGGAATTCAGGGCTGTTTCTACGAAGAACGCTTTACAGTGTATTTTGACTTCTCTATACACAACACATAATTTAAATGAATAAAAAATGACTGAATACTGTTCAAAAGACTGTCATTAAAAGGGTTAACTTCTGAGTCACGTGACACAACAGCATGCTGTTGATTTCCGTGAGGCGCTCCTTCGGACGCAGCGCCAACAAAAGTGCCTCTGATATGAAATCTCTTTAATTTTGGTTGTAAAGAGGATAGTCTCTAGTTTCTTTTAATATGTTGCATTATAAATCTGCTCATTTTTTTGCATGTCAGTAGAAACAACATGTTAGTTACTTTGGATAACTTTCAACTAACACATCTGTGGGGGGCCAGTGGTAGCTGGCTTTTAGACACAGTTGACTGGGAACAACCAACTTCTTTTGCAATAATCCATGTTGGATTTCCTTCTTGAAGGAGTTAGATAATTCTCCATAATCTGGTTCCAACCTTCTGAAATAGCCGTTGACAGATCAGCTTTGCAGAATGGAGCCTTGTAATGGACCAATTTTTTTTATTTTCACCATAAATTTTACATCAGATTGAGATCCGATCTGTTTGCTGGCCATGCCATTGAGTTGATATGCCTTTCCTGAAGAAAAGCTTTAACACTCTTTGCTCTGTGTCAAGATGCATTATCATGCTGAATAATGACTTCATCTCACCAAACCTATTTTCTATCGATGGAATGAGAAGTGTCCAAAATTTAAATGTACTCCTGTGCATTGTCTGTTGAGGTAATGATCGCCATCTCCTGTGGTCCTTTATCTGACATGCAACCCCATATCATAAATAACTGGGGGAATTTGATTGTTTTCTTCAGCCAATCATCTTTATATGTTTCATTAGAATGGCACCAGACAAAAGTTCCAACATCATCACCTTAGCCAATGCAGATTCATGATTCATCACTGAATATCACTTTTCATTCAATCTTCCACACTCCATGATTTTCTTTAACTCACTGTAGCCTTGTTTTCTTCTGTTTATGTGTTAATGCTTGTTTTTGTTTGGCTTTTCTATAAGTAAATCCCATTTAATTCAGCTGATTTCTTTCTAACATTGACTCCTGTTTCCGCCCATTTGTTTTTCATTTGTTTTGTTGTGAAGTTTCTATTTTCAAGGCATAATGCTTTGAGTATTCCATCCTTGCGCTTTGAAATCTTCCTTGATCTAGCTGTATGTTTTCCTTTTATAACCTTGCCATTTTGTTTACATACTTGCACCAAATTTTAGACACAGCTGACTGGGAACAACCAACTTCTTCTGCCATACTCTGTGTTGGATTTCCTTCTTGTAGGAGTTTTATAATTTTTCCATTGTTTCAATGAACAACTCTCTTGTCTCTTGCTGTATTGTGATTGGATGAGATGCCTGATAAATGTATCCCAATATCTCCTTGCTAGAAATACGCTCACACTTACATAAATTCAGAATTTTATAATGCAATATTTTATTTTAACATGGCTGGCAGTGATTGGATGATGCTGGACATTACTTTGAATAATAATTATTTATTCAGCTTTAGAGAAAATCAGCTGTAATGACTTTAACGTCTCAAAAACTTGAATAACCAACATTCCTGGAAACAAACAATTTGATGAAAAAAATCTGAATATATATATAGCTTAGTGCCAATTTAAACATGTAAAATGTCACATGTGGACATACATTTTTAGGAAAACTATTTTCTCTAGAAATGTTTATTTTTTTCTACTAGGTGCTACTAATTACAAATCAAAAAGGGAAACAGAAAATGCATACAGCAGTCACACGGGGGTCTCAGGAGGATAACAAGTTGTGTAAAAAAAATAGTTTCACACATACAAACATCTTAATATTGTTGACACAAAAATTCTTAATATTTTTTGAAAAATGGGTTTGAAAACTTTTTGGAAATGAATGATTAATTTGTTTATACTTTCCTGTATTCAATGTGCAAATAAAGTATTATAATAAGTTTTACTTTATGATTACACCACGTGAAAATTACAAAGAAATGCTATAAATGTTTTTCAAAAATGTATGAATTACATTTCTGTATTACATTTCTGAGAACGTGAGACAAGAGTTTTAAACTAGATTTTTAAATGATTTCTCATTTTAACACCTTGGACAACCTTATTTGTTAATAATTTTTGGGTGACCTATTCCTTCAACTCTGTAGAAAAGAACAATTCAGAACCAAAACACCCATAATGTTGTTTTATAGCAAATAGAGACAAAAATAAACACCAGGGAACATAAAAATGTGCAGAAAGTAGCAAGGCAGAAATCCTTTTATTTGAATTTAGAAAGGTGATAAGGCAAGGTCAAGCAGACGGCTGGTCGGAGAACATGTGCTAGTGTTTGGTTAGAGACAGGCTTGTGATCAGCTCCCATCTGTCTGCACACACACACACATACACATGCACACACGCACACACGCATGCAAGCATGCACTAATCAATGAAGCATATAGGCATAGAATTCTGTGGGACTAAAGCATCTCCCTTTAGGGAATCCCACATTATGTTTTAAACACCAGCTTTGAATTTGAATTACTGGCCATTTGTCAAGTCAAGTCATTTTTATTTGTTTAGTGCTTTTCACAACACGTATCGTTTCAAAGCAGCTTTACAGAAAATCATGCGTTAATATAAAATGAAACAGTAATATCTATAAAGTCTTAGTCATCATTGATTAAATATGATTGTAAATTGGGTATAAAAATAAATAATAATTGTATTTAGAACCCCAGAGAGCAAGTCAAAGGTAACTGTGGCAAGGAGCACAAAACTCCATGAGATGTTGGTTAATGGAGAAAAATAACCTTGGGAGACACCAGGCTCACTGTGATGGCCAGTTCCCCTCTGGCTAACCAGCATGAATATAATCCCAATATTAGTTATTTATGTGTAGTACAAGTCATGGTTTAAAACTAGTAAACTTAAGTAAGTGTTAAGAGCCAGTCTTTAAACATAGATTTTGTATGAACTGTAAAATTAATGACTAATGTCTTTGAAGCCAATTCTGGATTCACATAGATGCATTGTCCTTTCTTAGTTTGCCAATGAAGGCTTTTAGGCATCAGGCCCTGTCTGAATGTACCAACACACCCCTCTGGCTATTTTACATAATCCCTTTATGAATAAACATTTCACTGTGGTCCCCTGGCTACTGAGAACATTCCTTGTTCAGGTGGTGATAAATATTCATTTGGTTTCACAGTGTTTGCTCATTTTTATGTTCACTTTGCCCTTCTGAACAAGACTAAACTTCAGCCAATAAGGATTTTAACAGGATTTTGAAAGTACTTGGGATTATTTTACAGCAAAAGATCAATAAAAGATCAACATGCATTTATTAGGTGTTTTCTAAGAGAAGACAAGGAAGTTTAAAAATCTGTTAATATTTTTTGTGTAAATGTACTCTTTTATTTGATTTGATTTTTTTCCAGACACCAGAAAGGAATTATATATATATATATATATATATATATATATATATATATATATATATATATATAACCCTCATTGTATTTATAATACATATGCAAAGTGGACCCATATGGTAGTTGAACATTTAGATTACTATTAAAACACAGATAATTAAAATATTAAATAAAATTGCACTTGTAAACAAATTATGCTTGACCATTTGTTTTAAAAAATAACCTTACTTTTCTTTGTACTTTAAAGTAATTTTTGTTGGATGTTTGAAGTCAGTTCCTTTCAAAAAATGTGCTTGTACTATCTTTTTTTTTATATATATAAATGCCAATTGGTTTGATATTTTGTAATACAACCCCAATTCTGAAAAAGTTGGGACAATGTGAAAAATGCTAATAAAAACAAAAAAATAGTAATTTGTAACATATATTCACCATTTGCTATATTGAAAGCACTACATCTACACAGTATGATGTTTTAACCTGTGCATTTCATGTGAAAAAGTTAGGACAGTCAAGTGTTTACCAGTGTGAAACATCACCATTTATTCTAATAACACTTATTAAGTATTTAGGCTCTGAACACACAAGTTTGTTAAGTTTAGAAAGTGAAATTTTTCCCCATTCATCAATTATGAAGGTCTTTAGCTGCACAATTGTACATAATCTACATTGCCATATGGTGTGCTTCATAATGCACCATACATTCTCAAATGGAGACAGGTCAGGACTTCAGGCAGGCCAATCTAGCACCCACATTCTGTGCTTACACGGCCATGCACTTGTTATCCAGGCAGTATGTTGTTTGAAGTTGTCTTGCTTTAAAATGCAGGGACATCCCTGGAAAAGATGGTGCTGCGTGGCAGTATATGTTGCTCCGATATTTCTACATGATGTGCGAGTTACTCATGTCATGGGCACTGACACACCCCTGGCCCATACAGACACTGGTTTTTGGATCTGATGCTAATAACAGCTTGGATGGTCCTTTTCCTCTTTGGCCTGGATAACAGGACAGCTGTGTTTTTCAAAAACATTTTGAAAGTACTTCAGACCAAAAAACACAGTTCCACAGTTCTACTTTCTAAGATGAGACAGAGCCCAGAGAAGAAGTCGGCAGTGCTTCTGGACAGTGTTGAACCACTGGAGTCGTATGGATGACTTTTTTGCTGCCTTTTTTTTTCACTTATATTGTATGGACCTACAGAGCTGAGATATTCTTCTAAAAATCTTAATTTGTCTTCAGCAGAATAAAGAAAGTCATACACATCTGGGATGCATGTGGGTGAGTAACTGATGAGAGAATTTTCATTTTCTGATGAACTATTCCTTCAAGCTACATGCATTAACACTATATTTATACAAATGAAAAGCATACTTAATAGGAACAGTCCAAACATACAAACTTGCATAAACAAGACATCAACACACTTTAAGACATCTGGAAAGATAAACTACAGAGAGACCCTCTCCTACTTCTACACACACAGTATCAAGGGGGCAATCAGCAGGGCAGGTGTACATCCACGCCCCTCACTGCAAGAGCAGCTGTCTCGCACGTCTTACCACTGGACTGCACAGGAGGAGAACCGCAGTGCTCAGATAGGTGTGACAGTAATTATCAGCTCTGTAGTGGGTGTTTGTGTGTGGGGGGTATAACATAGTTGCCTGGATATCCGCCCCTTTCACTGTTACTCTAATTATACCTACTTCAGTCCCTACCCCATCTTTGCTGTGCTCTGATTCTGACAGCTAAATACACAGGCTCCCCTCACATTACTGTCTCTATGGCTTTCACATCTGAGCAGGCACACATTTACTTTATCCCTCTATTTCTCAATTTGATCAATCAGTGTAACACATTCACACATCTTTGTTCAGACAGCTTTAACTATGTTAACATACTACCTGGTGATCATGCTTGGCTGGTCTGAATATTCAAGGTTAAATGAAAAAAGGTTAAATCACAATTTGGAGAAATTGTGTTGTTCACGCCGGAACTTACTTCCACGAGGTTTAAGCATGAACCAATTTGAATGAGCTATTGCATGTGCTCATGAAAGCAGTCAAGAAGTCAAGATTTTCACTGTAAAATGACTTACATTTTGAGTTATTTCTCATAAAAATCTACTCTATCCCTTCAGAAGATTTGGAATAATGCCTTGGTATTTATATCAATGAGACATTCTTCAGAATTCCCCATTTTGTGTTCCACAGAAGGGTGATTCTTAAAAAGCACTTGATCTAAAGGCTTATGCATAAATGCTTAAATTAGTTTTGTAATATACAGTGAATTGTGCCTGTATGAAATTAATAAAAAAAAAAAGAATGTTTTGAAATGGGAGAGTTGGACTGGATTGTGCTGGAATACATTTTAAAGCATACCGGGTGACGCCTCATGAAGTTGCCCAGAGTGTGGAGAGCTGTAATCTAGCAAAGGAAGGACCCCAAAATATGGATGATTGCCTTGCGAGGTACCCCTTTTTAAAAACTAAATTAAAAGTAAATGTGTATGTCTGAAGGCCAATTGATACTGTGTGAGAAAAATATTACTTCTGATATAATAAAGGCAACATCTTGTTCACAAAAATGTGATAACTGGCTTTGAATTATCATTGTACTAAATCCAGAATAATAAATAAGTTAAATAGTAATATTTATTATATATTTATTTAAATCTAGTTGACTGTGTATCTTATTTCTACCCATTATTAATTTTACATTTAAAAAATAAAAATAAAAACAAGTGTAATATTTTCTAATCAATACAAATGTATCTGTGTAGTCCTTTTCACATAAATTGCATAAATTGACCTAAAGCAGCGTTTTTACTGTTATTTGAAAAACAAATTATATGTAAAGTGTTTTAGAGAGTAAAAAGTGAAGTAAGAAGCATTGTGATTGCTACCGGATGAAGTTATTGGTAAAGTAATCTGTTTACAATTTTGTGAGTAATTAGCAGTGGATTGCATTTTTACTCACACAACAATGTTCAAATGGACGGACACTGAATGTAATTCCTGACTTGAACTATACTGAAATGATATCTACCCTACTGAAATGTTTATGAATTGTACCTGTATTGATATTAGTCTGTTGAACTGGCAGAGAATGGCATTAGAAATGCCAAAGTCAAAATTCTGGAAAGTTTCTAAGAAAATTTGTGTAAAAATGTTACGTTGAAATTTAAGGAAAGTTGAAAAATGTTAGTGTAAATGTTTAAAAGTTAACATTTCTAAATTTGACATTGTAATGGGTGAATTCAGCTTTCTAAAGATAAGATTTGTAGGCAATCCTGAGATTAATCATGAAATCATGAGATTCCTTATTATATTGTATTGACAGCCAAAGATTGTTCTCACCACTCATCTATATTTCCTCCTTGTTCATTGAGGTTGCACGCAACAATGTTCAAGTCATGCATTCAGTAGCATCGCAACTTTCTTCCTAACAAGGACACATTAGGATGTGTTTGCCCTTCAGCTGTCACTGATGTACAGATCAAAATAATTCATGTTTTAAATTCTACATAAATAACACTATTTTAGAAATATATAAACTACTGTAAGTAATGTGCTTAATTTAAAGTCAGCAATTATAATCTGAGAACAAGAATTTAAGATGCAATATATTTCACTACTTTTTGCCTAAAAAAATATTTTTGTAACAAAGTTCTTATATGATGGTATGCAAGGAGAAAGCGGGAGATGGCAAAATTAAACTCAAACAGGTCATTTATTTTAACACAAGATTTTCTTTTCAGCACTACACTCCAACAAGTCTCTCTCCTCACTGGCATCCAGCTCACACTTAAAACCCATCTTCACTCTCACTGCAATGACAAACAGCTGTTAGAGACAATCAATGCCAGGTGATGATCCTTACCGTTCTCATCTCCTGATCTTGCTCTCCATGCACAAGCCGACACTCAGCCACACCCCCACCACTAACTATTTATATAAATCAACTAATTACTTTGTAATCATATTACACCCAGCACTGAATGTGAATCATCATAGATGTATGCGTCATACTTACACAACTTTCATTCGCCCCTGAAAATTCCAGACAGAAAAGCCTGTTTGAGATGAGCACTGAGCAATATTGTTTTGCAACATTGAAAACATTTCTTTCTATCTCCTGGGTCAAATAACTACGATATCCTTAAATTACCTTTGGTCTAACAAACTGTAAAAACTAATGGCACTTGTATTCTAAATGTCATGTTGATGGCGCAGGTCAAGATTTTCACTCAAGTGACTCATTATGTTAGGGAGATGCAGCTGCAACTCTGAATAAATGAATAGAATGAACTATTCATACAGAGATTTTTCCTCACTTTTATGTCAAGAATGACATAATGAATGTGACATGAGTGAGAAAGAAAGGGGAGGAAGTAACAGCAAGGAATTACATCTTTATGAGCATTCAAATTCATTTAAAAAATCCTTAGTTGGGGTATTTTATAGGAAATACAGTATGCAGATTGTGTCATTCTACAAATGCAGGATCATTTTCACCCATCAAACGCAGTCCTTTCTCCTGCATGTAATGTCCTGATTAATGTCAGGGAATTAGATCACAAAGGTCCAAACAATGGCTGACATTTTACAGCACGATTTCCTTGTGACACTTGGGAAGAATTTTAAGAGAGCTGACACAATTCCATTCTTTGAATATATGAATTTTATTATTGTGAAATTTTCAGTTCTTCTGCTCATCACAAAAGAGCAGATGTTTTGAGTATTATTCTCTCAACAGAGGCTCATTACTAACAATGCAGTTCTTTGATGACTGCCATTACAACACAATGTAAGGTAATTTTGCCAAATAAGGTCATCTAGACATATTATAATGAAATTAAGACACCAGAACCACTTCTTATCTTTTGCTTTCTTTGATTAGAGAACTATAAACACCAAAGTGAATGTTGATGGTCACATTTAGAATACCCAGGGGACTTAATTGTGACATCTTCAAACCCATTCTCAACATTTTGTTTTTATTTTTTATGTAACATGACAAAATTCTTAAAGCAGCTGAATCCCATGGATGGCTTCATGTGTACAGTTTTCATTCACGTTTGATATTGTCGAGCTTTAATGAAATCAGAGTTAATTCAGTGTAATTATAAGTTCTACAGAGATGATAATTTTTTTCTGGTTGGAAACGAATTCTGACATGACGCAAACACTTTAGTCAGGGATGAAGGCATATTTAATTTTTCGCGACTGAGGATGTGAGGGATACGAGTTCAGTCTGTTCAATGGGTTGTACCATCTAAATATTCAAGATCATCCAATTATCATAACCTGTGTTTTCTGGAGTCTTTTGTTCTCTGTCATTTTTTGGCATGACATGTTTAATGCCGAGACAGCTGAATGATCAATACCACGGAATTAAAGAGTAGGCCTACAACAAATTAAACAGACTGTATGTCTATTCCTCATAGCCTTGTTTATATTTGCAGAAAATTGTATACGTTATAGACAGGGGTATAAAGTAGCAAATTACAAATACTCACATTACTGTAATTAAGTAGTTTTTCCCAAGAATTGTACTTTTTTAAATTGTATACTTTTACATTTACTTGAGTATATTTTATGTGCTGTAACTGTAGTTTTGCTGCAATATTTTCCCACCATCTGTGTTTGCTACTTCCCTGTCCTGATTTAATTTGTATCTATCAATATGATTGGGTAGGGAGAGTTTTGTGACTCCCATCAAATCACATGTAAAAAACTTCAGCTTCAGATCTGGCACCAACTGTGGAGAATGCCTCAAGCTTAATGATGGCACCAGGTCGCACCTGGAAAGGCTTTTCGCAGTGGAAAAAGGCCAATTGCATGATTGTGTCATATGAGTTTAACTTGCACAAGCGAGATATCAGCACTAATCCTGCCTCTAATTTGAAGAAACATGTCGAGGTAAATTTAATATTTCTGCTTACTAGATTCTGTGTGTCTATAACGTAGCCTGTAATTTAACTATCTTTCACTGAAATTATTGGGCTGCTGTGAGAGATTAATGCAATGTTATCAATAGGGCTGGGCAATAAAATTATCTTGATGTTTATTTGAAAAAAGTACTTTTCTATATTTAGCCTATGTTCTACATCTAGAACAGGGGTGTTTATTACATCAGTTGCAAAAGCAAGAGCACCACTGATTGTTTGAGCTAGATGAAATATAAAACATATAATAAAACAGATATATTTTTTATTATAATATTTTCTAATAATATTGTTCGTTTTTTAAATAATCCTGACCAATGATGTAGAGAGTGTTAATTGGTATAATAAATTACCAGAAAATTAGAGATGATAAAATAATGTATAATTATGATTAGCCTTTATAAATATAGAACAGTAGAAACATTTGTAGAGAAATAATTCAGCAGAATATTCCACCAGTCTCAAACTTCAGAAAATTGTGCATCATGCATTAGAATGAGAACACAAATATTTATTGACTTAAAAGATACAAGAACTAAGTCACTGTGGAACATTGTATCTCAAAGGAGGACAATGTGGATGTGCTACTTAAAGAAATAGTTCACACAAAAATGAAAATTCGCTCATCATTTACTCACTCTCATGCCATTTGTCTATGACTTTCTTTCTTCAGAACACAAATTAAGATTTTTAGAAGAATATTTCAGCTATGTAGGTCCATTCAATGTAAGTGAAGTGGTGCCCACATTTTTAAGGGTGAGTAAATAATGAGAGAATTTTCAGTTTTGGGTGAATTATTCTTTATTAAGTATGATGTAGCCCCTGTACCAAACAACTTTTCCCATGCCTGCTCTACCTCTTCTATTGTGCAGGACATGATGTGTCAAGTGATCCTGCTTATTTTGCATTATTTCTGCATTCCATGCATTGTTTGAACATGTTTTATGCTCTACAATAACGCTCTGTCGTCATTAAGGGAAATTTAGACCCTACAGATAAACTTTACATTTTAATAGTTTAATACATTACGATTTAAAATGGTGATCTGTGTATTGCAAATAACTTTTTAATCCTTTTCATTTCTGTTATCATGTCTCCATTTTAATTTTTGGAATCAGATTCATGTAGTGTTTATCATAGATAAGTGATGTATTTTAAAAGTTGGCATACAGAGTTCATTATAATGGGACATAGGTTTTGTAACTTGGTACTCAATACTCACTACTCATGAGTACTTTTAAATGAGCTACTCATTTACTCTTACTTGAGTAGTTTTTATGACAGCTACTTTTACTCTACTCACACTAAATTTTTTTGGGAAGAAACAGTACCTCTACTTGAGTGTGATTTTTCAGTACTCTTTCCAACCCTGGCTATAGATCAGTCAGCTTGATGGTGCAAGATGCATTGGAAGAGAAAGATTGTAAACCTTAAATGCATACGTGTGCCAAAGATAATTGTGTCAACTTTAAGGAGTAAACACCAGTGAAGAGTTGGCCCTAAAGCTAACAGACATGAACAACAAAATTCCTATTTTGATTTAAGATCAATTAACTTCAGGAGTGAATATCGAACTTGCAAACAGGACTTTGAAACATCGCAAAGCATGCCTATAGATCTATTCACACTAGGGACAAAATTTGTCTGACGACAAAACTATTTTTTTCCCAACATGATCACACAGATATTTAACATGTTACCAAATCTTCCAGTACTCTGACATCAACCTCATTTTGCCACGTCACTGACAATCCCCAAATGTCTTTCTTAAAACAAGTATTCAATTTTTTTTTCTCACAAATTCCATCATAAAATACAATAAAAGAGGGTAACGTATGTACGTTCAAATCTTCATTTCAAATAGTTGTTTTTCTTCTTCTTTTTTTTTTTTTTTTTTTTGCAGTTAGAGGTAATTAGACAAATTGTTACAGGTATAAATCTTTGATAAAAGTATATGTATAGATGATGAGCCAAAACATAATGATTGCCTGCCTAATATGCTGTTGGTCCTCTGTGTGATGCCAAAACAGTGCAGACCCGCTGAGGCATAGACTCTACAAACCCCCTGAAGGTGTCTTGTGGTATCTGGCACCAAGATGTTAGCAGCAGATCCTTTAAGTCCTGTAAGTTGTGAGGTGGAGCCGGCATGGATCAGACTTGTTTGTCCAGCACATCCCACTGATGCTCAATCAGATTGAGAGGTGGGGAATTTGGAGGCCAGGGCATGCAAACAAAAGTGTGCATTGTGGCAGGGTGCATTATCCTGCTGAAAGAGGCCACTGCCATCAGGGAATACCATTGCCATTAATGGGTTAACCTGGTCTGAAACAATGTTTAGGTAGCTGGCACATGTCAAATTGATATCCATATGAATGGCCAGACCCAGGGTTTCCCAGCAGAACATTGACCAGAGCAACACACTCCCTCCACCATCTTCCCACAGTGCATCCTGGTGCCATCATTTCCCCAGGTAAATGGCACACACGAACACGGCTGTCCGTGAGATGTAAAAGAAAACGGGACTCATCAGGGGACCAGGAGACCTTCTTCCACTGCTCCAAGGTCCAGTTCTGACACTTACGTATCCATTGTAGCCGCTTTCGACAGTGGACAGGGATCAACATGGGCGGTCTGACTGGTCTGGTGCTACTTAGACCCATACGCAGCAGGATCAGATGCACTGTGTGTTGTGAAACATTCAATCCTTTAACCATCATTAAAATTTTCTGACCTGTGCCACAATATACACTCTTTTGTTTCGGACCAGAGGGGATAGCCTTTGTTGCCCTCATGCATCGATGAGCATTGGGCGCCCCACACCCCGTTGCTGGTTTGTGGTTTATGTCTCCTGGGACCACTGGTTGGTACTCACCACTGCTGACTGGGAGTACCCCACAAGACTTGCCATTTCAGAGATGCTCTGACCCATTCATCTGGCCATAACAATTTGGCACTTGTCAAAATCTATCAGGTCTTTTCTCCTGCTCATTTGTCCTGCATTCAACATGTTGACTATGAGAACTGATTGTTCACTTACAATCAGAATCAGAATGAGCTTTAATGCCAAGTATGCATACACATATAAGGAATTTGACTTGGTGACACAAGCTACCAGTGCACAAACAGTACAACTACAAGACAGTCTTATTAAGAAATAATACAACTTTTTTTAATAAAGAATAAAAATAAATTAGATTACCATCTAATCTACCCAGACCTTGAAATGCAGCCATGTTTGGAGATATTCAACGTTATTAGCTTCACCTGAGTGTAGTCAAAATGTTTTGGCTCATCATTATAAATGCCATAAAATCAGTGGACAAGCCTTAATAAAAAGTTGGGCAAAATCTTCTGGTGTTTTACAATCTAAACATGCCATTTTTTTATTCACAGGATCAAATGGGCAAATTCAGCTCATAACAAACTTTATTGGCAAGAGAAATTTTATAGTACATTGCTAGTGCATATGAGACACTATACATAAAGATATACTGTAAAACATATTGAATGCTGAAGTTTATTTGCTGAAGTTTAAAATCTTAAAACTATTATTTTATCTGGTTGGCATTCAGACTGGAAGTATACCTGGCTACAGCTTGCTAAATGGACAGGTCCTTCTCAATATTTATCGTACATACGCTCGGTCTCTCTTGCGCAGTTTCTCTTTGACACTGGTTCAGATGAAAGTGAGTGAGCATTATCGTGTGATACGTTGAGATATGGCAGCTTGCTCATATCTCTCCCACATCTGGTTCACTGCTTGCGGTTGTAGTCTCTGTTCTCTGTACAGTAAATCTGCTCCCGTGTTTATTATGGCTGGGACATGCATTGTGCTATGAATAAGCATGCACTGCTCCGCACAATCAGTTTCTGTGTTAGGATGTGAAGTCGAGTCGAGTTTATATCACTTCCTAAGCTGACATCCTTTCTTAGGCTATTCGATTAAGCATGGTGTCATGTATACTTTGACAGAGAAATGGAGACTGTACCTCGGCAACACAAAAACCCACAGTAGCTCAATTATAACTGCCCATGTAAACTCATTGATATTGTGATGCCCCAGAGACATGGGCTGTTGTCCAGTGTTGAAACCAGGTACGCAAATCAATGACAGGTCAAATTTGGATGTTCCATTTTCCATCTTTAAAATTTTTCCCAATCGACAATTAGGTTTATGTATGGGGTGTCCACTGTGGACATTTCATTTGGAAACTGGAGCTAACAGTTGCCTATACGTTCAAAAACACTTCCCATTTCGGCTACCAGGGGCAGTGCTTCGAATTTCTGTAAGCAAGAACTTCCAACCTACTTATTTATGCCAAATTAATTGACTGATCAGTCTGTTTTTTTCAGGGAGTTGGTCCATCTTCGTTATTTGAAGAAAAATTCAATGACAATTGAGAATATTTTTCCCCTTACCTTTTGTGTTTTCATTATTGATGTGATTAGACCTTTCATCCCCAAAATCTCTCAATTTCTGATGGGAGGAGAATAGGAGATTAGTAAAGATTAAACGGGCCTTCCAATGAGACAAATGCATGAATTAATTATGAAATGCTTTAAGACTGACAAATTTGAGAGGATGTTGTAATTGTCCTCTTTTTGGGAAGAATCTGAACAATAGAATAATGCTTATCTGACAGACGTGCTTGCCATCCCCACTATCTCTCCAGTGCTGAAAACATCTCTATTTGATTAACATATTTCAGTTCTTTTCTTTCTCCTTTTCTAATCTTTTACACCTCATGGAGAATTTTATTATGGGAAACTGATTAATCTTGCTTCTCTTCTTAGGAAACATTTTTATCAGGACATCTGTGCCATAATTTACTTGCAACACTTTAAACACAATTGGTTAGTTTTTTCCACACCAAAAGAGTTTGAGAGAAGAGTGGCTTATTGCAAATGAATTCCTAAACAAAATGTTAATGAAAAGTAAGGATATTGTATTATAAAGTACTGAGTAATTGCCTTTAAATTACTTTTATTATGTGGCCCAGTAGGTCCTGGATAGAATTGTAATGAAAGTATGGTACATTTAATCTGGGTTAAAAGGACTGGTTTGAAGGGAGCTGCATGAAAAAGTAATTTAAAGTAGGAAAAGCTTTAGTTCGCTTGAACCAAGAGAACCATTTTTCTCATTTGGAGATACAGTGTGAACGCCATTCAGTGCCCTGAACTAAATCAGTGGACCTGCCTGGCTAATGTGCGTGAGAGGAAAAGTTATGAATCCAGTGACCACAATGACTCTCTTGCTACATGCTGATCTTAGACCAGTGGTTTAGGGCATTATTTTCCAGGCAACATAGTTACTCTAAAAGATGCAGCGACCCCGTATTACCTGACCACCCTCCATATTTCCTCTGTTGGCCATTAAAATCCTGTATACAAGAACTGAAAGCACATCATTCTGCAAGATGATATTTCAAGAATATTTCATAATAGATAGATAGATGGATGGAGCTGACAGTTAAGCAGCTGTAATGTGAAATTACATTAGGTGAGGTAATATACGAGACAGTCCCAGATACCCGTCCATGGCCATTAGAGGTGATCCGTATCCCTCTTTATCTTTCAGTCTGTGGGGAGTCTAAATAACCATTCACTTCATTCACAGTAAGGAGACCAGGTCTGCCAGGCCCTGCTAATCAGTCAGGACTCTGAATCACTAGCCCGCTAGCTCATTTGATGCTGTGAAATTTATTATTTCATCTTCACGCTGATCGTGCTGCCCTAAAGGCATTTTTTTTAGACTGGTGATCGATAGTGAGAGAAATAGAAAAGGCTCATGTGGCCTGGAGAATACAAAAACAAATTCTTCTAGAAATAACTGCTTGGAGGTTCAGAACTTTGTGGCATTAGCAAAAGTACTCGGCAATGGGAAGTGATGAGTGATTGATAGAACTACTTTCAGGAATTAAAAAGAAGATATAATTTTCTGATGATTTCTTGGATTTAAGTCTCCTTTAGAATATCTGAAGGCAAACATGACCAGTTAGAGCAGGAGTAGGATAAATCAAGGAGAATACTTTGTCAATAATTTGTCCATAACTTAAGGAAGTCCAAATTCTTCTTTTAAACATTCTAAATAGTATTGGACTTCATGAAAGTTTACCATTGTTCTTTAATTTTTTAACTGTTGCATTTGTAATAAGGCCACATGCACAGGATAGACAGTGGATGCCTTCTCATTACTGTGGTAAGGCTAATGTAGATAGTATTTCTAAAAGATAAACAGTACTACAACTCTAACAGTTAATAGTTCCATGGAGTACAAAAGAAGATTTTTTTTTTCAATCAATGAAGAAAGAAAGTCCTATGGGTTTGGATCAAGAAATTAAGTCTAATAGATTTGCCATAATTGATTTAATATGCATCTTTAACAGTTGCCAGTTAGTGTACCTTCAGTAAAAACATTTTAGTTTGTGTGATCTTGTAATCTATGTTGATGCAAGGCACACTCTTTTCTCTTTGTCTCGTCCGTCTGAGAGGTTTGACTTCCTCCACATAGCAAGTTTAAGTAAAAGAATCACAGTAGAATTTAAATGGGCCATATAAGTTTTGTGGTCTCCATCGGCTGCCGTGATATCGAGTGAAGCCCGACAGAATCACGCTCATGTGCGCTGCAGAAGTTCGTGCGAAAGCACGCTTCATTCGCCATCTCTCATATGAGCGTGTAAGTTATGAGAGGCATATTTAGTGCTTATAAGGTGCTGAACGCGAGATGAATACAATTACATTTTCTTTGGCTGTGGCCATCCACCAAAGTGGTTTGTTAGGATGGCAGGTGGGCGGGTGTTAATATCAAGCCCTTGAGGCAGGGCCGGACTGGGACACAATTTCGGGCCAGGAAATCCTACACCCATCCAGGCCATCCTATGCACCCAAATAAAATTTAGAAACACAGACAACCCTGTTTTTTCCCCCCTAAATTACATATATTTCACAGTAAGACCATAATATTAAAACATTTTGTCTTTGCTGTTGAAGATGTTAGGAATGGCCTGTTTTGGGCTTTGCTGTGGATGGTAGCAGAAAAAATGGTCTAAATCCTTAGGCTGGGGCCGTGCAAAATAATTAAAGGCTTTCTCTTGAACAGTACCCTCACTTCCCTTTTCCTTCTCTTCATTTTCCCTAATATCTCTCTGTCTCTCCCTTCCACCAGGATCATCAGCCTCATACACTAAGTAATGAGGAGTACTAGTGTTATTGGAAATTTAAACTAAAGCATTACCATATATATATATATATATATGTATGTATGTAGTTATAAAATGTGTGTATTTTTCTTGTACCTGTCTCTTCTCCACCTGTCACTACTTCTGGCCTCATGTTACAAACAGAACTGTCTCCACCTTGGTGCAAAACAACCACCTTATTGTAATTTGTTTGCCCAGAATCTACATCTATTTTAGTAAAAATCAAAGTATTATATTTATGACAAAATGTTGTTGTTTTTATCTTAAAATTACTAAACATCCAACATTTAGCAACACTATATTTCAAACAATATGTTAATTTTTTTTTTTCTTATTTTGATTCTACCTGTCATCTCACTCCCTGGCTGAATCTGATGTGTGATCATTGCACCACAGCTAGTAATAGGTTGGTTGTCTCCACCTTCATTTGATGAAAAAAAAAAGGAAATTTGTATTACCTTATTAAATGTATGCATCATCTTTCATGTCAAATTCTTACATTTGATCAATAAATTCAGTTATAATAATAAGACACTATAGGCCATTAAATAATGTGCACTGCAATTACAATTGCAATAAATAATGTTATGAGATTGATGTTTTAAATAAATGTTTGAATATACAAATAAAAAAAATGCAATACTTAAACATTAAACTAAACAGCCAATAGGTGGAGGCAAGTGACCGTCTTAATTAGTGAGTCATTCATACAAAAGATTCGTTCAAAACGCTGAATCATTCAGTAACAAAACACTGCACTGCTATAGCTTTCCTTTGGAACTATTTTCGTCTGTGAAGTAGAACAAAAACAGTTAATACAGTTTGTATCTAAAATGTACGTAACTTAATAATAAATATTAACTATGCTACTTGTTTATTGAACAATACATTCAATGTAACATTTTCAATCGTGATAATATTCAGCAAAACAGCTGTTTAAATCAGCTGAGGCGAGTATCAAACCAAGGTTCACCCAGTCATTTGAACTGAAGCCCAGAGCTCTAACCTCTGCACCACACAATTTAATAATATATTTTTTAAATATAATAAAGCAGGAATTACACAAAGTACATTCTGCATTGTAGTAAGTACAAAATGAAGATCCACGATGTGCATTTTTTAATCTGTTCTTTGGTGGACTCAAACTCAAAACCTTTTGATCTGTACTCCAATGTGTTAACCACTGGGCCAAGGCCAGTGTTGTTAAATTGAGGTAGATCTACAGTGACTGAACAGTGGTGCCTGCAGCATTGTGCGTATCATGAGCACTCCGACTGACCTGAGAAATATTTAATTCACCAATCACGAAATGTGTCCCTTATTTCTGTTGACTGTTTAAAAGAACTAGCATTGCCCAATTTGCTAATGAATAATTATTTTGAGTTGGTTCTTTTCAGTGAATTGGCCAAACGGAGTGGAATCTCACACAGTAAAACAGTATCAGGATATTTACGAATACAGAGCTGGATGCCGTGTAAATGTACCTACAGTCAAAAAACGTCTTTTTGAGAAGTAACTTTGAGAAACTTGTGGCCTGTACAAACTGAATGTTTTTTTGTGTCCGCTCATGCCGTTTTTTAAATAGTTTTCCATGTAAACATTCGCTAGATGGATGTCTTTAGACAAATGCGCCACGTTTCACTGTGTTTTTAGCATCTCTCATGGGAGCGCTGCATTTTTAGATGCTGTGCCAAGTTAAAAATAAATTCTTCAACTGATATAAACTTGTCTCATAACACTTGCATTCTGCTCTATTTGTTGTGGTGCATTTTTCTTTGTTAGCGCGAAAACGCGTCTGTCTGAACGGTTACTGGAACAAATGCTGTAGCCAATAGTTGCTATTGCGACTCATACTTGAGAAAATTAATAAATGCTTATCTCAAAGTCACCAGAATTTAATGCTTTGGTATTGTGTTTTGCAACAACAACAAAAAATCTCATGGGGGAGCCTCCCTGGGATATAAGGTTTATTAGGCAGATTTAGAGGTCAACAACCCAATGGGACCTGAGAACCTGACAGGTTTCAGGTAGGGTTCAGGTTTGTAATTAATGGATCTATTGCACCAGGTAAAGTTTCAGCAAATAAACAATAAGGCAATACTTTTTACCCTTCTGCTCTAGTGTACTAAGGGGCTGCTGTGCATTGTTAAAACTGTGCATGTTTACTGTTTCAGTACTGTTTTAGTATGCGATTTCGGGTTTGGGTCGAGTTCATCTTATTATCTGACGGCATCATTCTGGCCGGGTAGGGTTCGGGTTTCATTTTAGACCTCTAGGCAGACTTCTGTGTGTACCCTCAGATTAAATCCTGCAGGCACCCATGCAGAAGAAAACCACCAGTCATCACGGAGAAATAACGAATATTTATGATATTAGATAAAAATTATGTGGCAGCGGGGGCGTGGCCAAGCGCCCGTCCGGGGGAGAAAGTGTAAGGGCGCTTGCACCTGAGCTAAATTATGTCTAAAACCTGTCTCTAATTTCAGTGAGCACGAGGAGAGCTGCATAAAAATGGCCACAGAACCTCCAGCCAGGGAGGGCTGACAATAATAATAATAATAATAAGAAGAATCATAAAAAAAACATTACCTGCAAATACAGGTAATATTAACAATAATGTGAGAACAAGTGTGTAGAATAATAATAACAATAATAATAATAATAAATTAGAATTGTAATTATAGTGCAAACATATATATGTGTGTGTGTGTGTGCGTATGTGTGTGTGTGTGCATATGCGTATGTGTGTATGTATGTATGTGTGTGTGTGTGTGTAAGGACAAATACTTACAAACCTACTTTAAAATTTGAATTAAAAACAAAAACTTGAAAAAAAATAAAATATGAAACATTTTACAGGTTATCTATATTTACAATACAAAAATAGTATTGTGTTTTCAATATTATTATATATAATATATAACCACTGTGGCTCAGATGGCAGAGCGGGTTGGCTGCTAATCGCAGGGTTGGCGGTTCGATTCCTGTCCCACATAACTCCACATGCTGAAGTGTCCTTGGGCAAGACACTGAACCCCAAGTTGCTCCCAATGGCAGGTTAGTGCCTTGGTGCATGAGTGTTTGTGTGTGTGAATGAGACACAGTGTAAAGTGCTTTGGTAACCTCTAAGGTTAAAGGTGCTATATAAGTGCAGACTAATATATATATATGTATGTATATATATATATATGTATATATATATATATATATATGTATGTATATATATATATATAATGTGTGTGTGTGTGTATATATATATATATATATACACACACACACACACATACTGTATAAATATAAAAATATTATGCAAGAAAGTAATCAAAAGAACTGTGGTGCAGTTTAATCAGGTTTTTCCCCTTCTACTCTTCATTGTGTGCTCTCTTCTTGCCATAGCCCTGTGTCTGTAGAGCTGCCCTCCACTCTGCAAATGTTTCTGTAGCTGACTCATCACAGTGCCGGTTTCCAAAATACTGAAGATGAGATGGTGGTTTCTTTTCATTGTTGCACTTCTTGCAAAGGATGACTTCAGTCTTGCGCACATATTTCCTTGTTAGTGATCCCTTCTGCTCCCTTTCCTGCTTTTTCCTTCTGTAGTACTGAGTGGTGTATGGGACAGAAGGCTGTGGCACTGCCGGTGATCTCTCTGTACTTTGTGCAGGTAGTGCTACAAATAGCATAATTGGATGGCATGCAGCAGTTGCTGGAAAGATAACCGGGAGAGCCCTAGATGATGGCCCAGGTTGAGGAGGTGTAGGTGGTTGTGGCAGCCCTGGTTGAGGATGCGCAGATGCTGGTGCTTCTTTCAGTACTATTTGTACTATTAGCCCAGAACTAGTCTTGGCCATCCCAGCTGTGTTTGGTAACAAGCTGAAAATGTGAGGGTCATTATCACAACCACTGCTGATGGAAGCCTGTCTGGTGCTGTCATTAGTGCATCTTGTGCAGGATTCATTGAGTCAAAATATACCTCTCCTGAGATTTGGCACATCTGCTGTGCCTAGAATTTATAGAAATTAACATACATAATTCATAATTAATGCAATAAGTATTGAATAGAAAGGGAATTTTCTGTATTTAATTTGATTGAGAAATAGCAATCAAATCACTCACCACTGTGTTAGTGTGGCTGTATTAACCTCAAGGAGTTGGAAGGTTGTCTGCTGCATCAGCGTTGCTCAGAATGCAATCTCTGATATACTGTACTTGTATACATAATATTGAAATTTTTATTTCTTCCTGACACACAGGGTTGGGATAAAGGGCACAGAGCTTTATGAATGCCACCTCAACAATTCTGTTGCTGTCAGGCCACTGTGCAGGACCGTGTGCACCAACAAAACATATGAAAAGGTGTACATTGGAGAGAGAATTAAAAGTGGTAACATTGTAATCATGCAGTTTAGGCAAACCCAAGCACTTGCCACAAAGTGATAATACAGTACATGCAGATTCCACCCTTGTCAAGACAAGACAGTGCTTCCTGATGCTAACCAAGAACTCTGCCAAATTCTGGACTGATCTGAAGCCTTCAATGTTGTCAGGTCCAACCGAATCTTATATAAGATATACGTACAAGATTACCATTTATAAACTGAATAAAGGAAAACTAAAACATTATAACATGTTTACCTTTGTTTCAAAACTATACGTAAAAATTATAAAGTAGTTGGAATCATAGATCAGGAAAAGCAGATTGTCAAGTAGAGGAAGATGGCTCACTGCACAGGTTTGTGTGCACTGATGATGGATTCACAGAAGCTAAATGCATGTGAAAAAAGTTTTCCATAATTTAAATGCAAAGAGTGATTTATAGCACAACTTGTGTGATAACCAGAATCAAAACACAAACATTCAAAAACTCACTGTTAATGGCCGCTGATGGTGTAGATTGTGTGTATGTTGGGTGAATAAGTGGTGCAGACTGTGTGGCAGGTGGAATAAGGATGGGACCAATGGAAGCTGAAGTGACTGTAGATGGCGCAGGATGCTCTTCTTCAGCCATGGTGGAAATAGTAAAATCCTCAAAGTGCATGGGTTCCACATGGCCCTAATCCTTTGCAACAGAGACATCAGTGGTCTCTAATTCCTGAATTGCAGACTTGTAGACCTGGGCTACAGTACTTGTCTGCTGGTAAAGATACTCCACTCCAATCAGTTCCCCTAAAACTTAAAGAAAAAGAAAAACATTGTGTTAGGCGCCAATAAACGAAATGATATACAGTTTTAATTATAGACAAATGATACGTTTTGTAAGATTATGTATGCAGAAGAATTCCATCAACATTATTTGAATCAAGGAAAAACCCAGCCTTTCAGTTTGGAATGTTTCCACATCATAAATTACAGGCCTTCAGCTGGAACCCCCACACAGAATTAAAACAGGCTGTTCTGTGTAAGGTTACAAGGACCATCATATTTGCACAACTCTAAGACATTTCATATTAATCTAGTCTTGCTAGATAATGCTGAAAATCGATTTGAACTTTGGTAAAGTTTGTACCTGACAAATTAATGTTTATAGACTGATGGACCTCCTTAAAATGTGTGTAGCGTTGTGCAATCACCTATAATTGATAAATATAATCTTTAATTTTGTATTATTCATCTCATTCTACTAAGAATGGTAACTATAAGGCTTAACTTGATAAAATCCATGTTGTATAGCCCATGAATTTACCAGTATTATTTTGTAACCAGGGATTTTCATTTTTTGTTACCTACATGTATAACACCCACAAAAAAAATGTCATGTTTAGTATGCAAGCTTTCGCTGGCATATGCAGAGAAAGCGACAACAAATATCATGTCTCTTTTACCATTCTCAAGATATAAAAGCTCATGATTAAATATGCACTATTTTTAAGCGGGAGATTTTTAATACTCTGGAACAAAGGACCATATATCAACTGTCAAATGTGACTTCTGATTGGCACAGGACACCTTTGGGGATGCAGCCAATTTCAGTTCAAATATTTCCAAACAGGAAGAACACTGCTCTTCATCATCTCTTCATGCTCTTGTCTCTTCTTCTTCGGCTCTCCTCTCTTCTGCCTGCACGTGCTTCATCTGGTCACTCCACTGACTGCCAGGTCCATGCCACGTGAGGCCCAAGGAATCTCGGGACTCGACATCCCGAGAAATCTCATCACTCTCTACGGTGCACACACCCATGAGAAGGCCTCATTTAAAAGCTAAAATCATCATTCATACAGACAATAACTTTGATCATACAGAAGTTAAAAACATTGACGAAACAAACTTTCAACCAAGCGCCAAGAATCAAGCAACACAAAGAATGCAAGGAAACACCACAAAGACATGCAAGTACATCTCCAATATTGTGCTCAAAGTGCTGGTGTATTAATTCAATAATTTGGGTAATCCGATAGAAAATAGATGTAGACCCAAAGAAGGATAAATGGTTCTTAAGGTATTGTCAACCGATTCCATAAAGTTAATTTTCACTGTACTGATTTAATACTACTGAAATAATACTGTACATTTATTTCACATTGTGTCACTCTTTTCACCAACCTGTCTTCTGTATATATGTGTTAGATTAGATTTATGTTTAGAATAGTAATAAAGTTTGTCTGTGTTAAGACGACGTGACTGTGGTATATTTTGATAAATAATCTCATCCCTGTTTCTAAAAGATTTCGCTTCAAAGCTGTACCTAAATACATGTGATATTATTTTCAATATCACTCCAATAAGTGAATTAATCATAATTCATTTATTGAAGCTAATTCCTTACAGTAGATATTGTGAGCTGATACAACTAGAAGTTGTATTACGTTTTCAATGGTGGAGAATCTATTAAAACAAATAATCTAGTTATTTGTCATTTAACTAATTTATATTGATTGTCGAACACATTTATATATTTCATTACCTAATAAGGTGCAATAAGGAGTGTTTAAATTAGTACATAGCTCACATATTTCAAGACCCCAAATTCCCTTCTAAATTTAGCATACCAAATATCTTACATATAATGGTGGGAGAATGAAGGCAATTTCAAGTTCCCTCCTAAATTTTGCATACAAAATATCCTACATATAACGGTTTTGGAATGCAGGCAAGAATCTAAATTAGTTATTGGTCATTTTATACACAGTCATTCTTTTCTTTGAACCAGAAACAGAACAAAGAAATTACAATGTTCTGCACCTGTGACGTGTATATATCATGCACAAGTTTGTTGTCATGACAACAAGAAAGCAGAACTTGTATTTACCTCCGTTATAAATTCGCCGCTTTCAGTTCTCCTGAAAAGAGCACAAAAATATAACAACCTGATGAAACCCAGACACTCTATGGAATAATGTTTCAGTTAAACTAAGACTCCACAAAAAGAGTTTGACACTTGAAATTTCCCCTGCAATGATGAAGAAATCTCTTTGCAGTGAAGTAAGAAAAAGATACGAGCGATGATCCTCTATCTCTTTCTGAATGGCCTTATGTAATAGCTAGTTTTATGACATTGCTATGTTCCAGTGCATTCAACTAGACTATTTTTAACTGTCTGTGGTTAATCGTTGAAGTTTATGTTAATGTTTTTTGTGTCTGCTCGCTGAGCGAATTTGAAAATAACTTGTGTAATGTGCATCATTTTCCAAATGTAATTTTGAATGGGAGTGTAAATGTTCGATCGCTAAAGATTTGCAGTCAATCTAGTTTAACTTCAGCAAAAGACCCTGTTGTTTATCCAGAATCTGACACAAAATCCTCTCTGATCAAATGTAGTTGCTTAAACATCCACAGTTAACTTGCCACTTAAATGTAGATTAATCTCACTCCAAAGAAGTTGAAAGTACAAGCGCCACTCTGTGAAATGATCAACTGAGTTGTCTGGTAACTTGCATTGCTGGAATTACTCTTTACAAGAACTAGAGTGATACTACCAAGCTGCAAACTGCTAAGTTTACTGTTCATTTGTGCATTGTGGAACGCGACGACGTTCAAATGCACCGATTTAAACTGTTATTATTTGTGTTGAACCAAGAACACAAATCACTGGTGTTTGTTGTTATTTGTTAGTTCAGCTAAATCTAATAGCATAACACAGTACCACTAAACTAACAAGTTAGCAGTCTTCATTGAAAGTCTATAATAACCCTAGCACCAAAAGCTAGCGATTAGCATCCAGCAGCCTGTAACAGTTAAATACAGATTGTTTGTGAACAAACTTTAAGCAATTTAACGCCTTTCTCAAACTTTAAACTTTTCTCTCTTTCTCATGCATTTTATTAAAATGTTCTCCCTCTCCATTATCTCATAACAAAAATTACTATCTCTCAATAAGCAATTGAGTTGAAGTGAATTTAAGATGAGTTTGGAGAGCTGATTAAAATTGACCTTTCCTTTATTTCCACTTATCAATTTCTTATCTAAGCTGAACTACTTGATAATTATCAGTCTAATAATCAGTCTGAAACAGTGTATGTTTACAGAATCTTCTTGTTATTATCTGCCACCCATTAATTTACAGTTTATTTTAATTACTTATTGGCTGTTTTCATTTTATTTCACTTGTGTGTTTGGATACTAAGTGGTTCTGTTCTATGTGGACGGGCTCCCCACATCTGAGGATCAATAACTCAGTTTCATGACAATACAGAAATAAAACTTCCCCATTGTGCAATTTTAAATGGATAAAATCCCTCCAATAAAATTCTGTTATGCAATCACGATCCACGAGCACCAATTCTCAATCAGGATCCCTGTTATTCCTATCAAGCATAACAACAGAATATTCATTGGTGGATTTTGTTAATTTAGTCTTTTTTTCCATTATATTTTCGAATCTCTGTCTCTCTCTAACTTTTCTATTTACTTACTACTGCTTACAGGCTGGAGACAAAGCCTGTCGAACCACAGATAACCCTGGTTAAAATATTTGTCATCTAATAAAGAGTCATATTGAAATGTCAAATCATTAACCAAATTTTGTGTGTTCTCCCTAGTCTGAATCTCACGCAACTACTTTCTTTGTTTTTATCAACGCAATCCAAATTCCGGTATCCAAACGCAGCCACGTCCGGAAATTAATTGCATAGACAAGCACGATGTAACCGTCACCAACCCCCCGAGCGTGCCTTTTTGAGGCTTCTGTGGTAAGCAGTTCAACTGTACCACATAAACAGGTGTGTGGTGTCAATCCTGCCAGATTGAAAAGAAACATTTAATTACACTTCACTATTTGTTCACATCCACTGAAAACAACACTTGGCTGTTACTACCCTTCATTTGTGTCCCAACATATTGAAGCCAACATCTAGCTGCAACACCACACTTAGGCCCTTAACCCTGTGTATATATGTGTCAGCTTTCTCTCCTTAGTCTTCTAATACAGTGTTACATCCCTGTGTGACGTTAATGGGTTTCTTTTGGAGTTTTTTTAATCTCTCCCTTTTTCCTCTCGGTTTCTGTCTTTCACTTTTCACAGATTCTGGTTTTGTATTGTAAATGGTACACGGTTGGTATTGTCAATAAATATGTGTATATACTTTTACTACACTGTTTCTACTTGCCTCATTCACCCTCTCCCAGTGTATAAACAGTGTGTTTTGTGCTTTGGGTGGGACAATGTCGCTCTCCCTACTACCTAGACAACGATAAAACAGGAGGGTTGTAACATACAGTGTGTCAACATGTGGTTGAATACTGACCCCACGGCCCACTGGAAAAATGTGAAGGCAATAGTGAGTGAGATGCTGGGAAAAGTCACCAACTACCTGGCCCACAACCTCATTGGCCAGAGCAATCAGATCGATGCCACCCATCTGTCACAGGAAGTACACGACCTAAAGCTGCAGTACAAACAGACCCAAAAGGTGCTAACACATGCCCTGTGCCGCATTGACCAGCTATAAGCTGAAGCCCAAGAACTATGTAAGGTGTTCAAACAACTTGAACAAGTGTCAAGAATGAGAGAAATCTAATGGCCCCCGGGAAGCCCTGACAGCTGCCAAGCACAGAAAGCAGCAGGCTAAACCACCCAAGAGGACCTGGAAATGAAACTCCAGCACATTGAGGTGCAACTGGAAAAAGCCATGTTTGATTTGAAAAAGATGAACTCTCTAAACAAGGCCTTGGAATGCCATCTGAACATGTCTAGAAATGAAATTGAACCATCTTCCTCTGAAACCTGCATTCCATGGTGAGGCCATGGAGTCATGGCCTGTCCTCGCACAATGACAGCTCAACAACTGTGTGACGTAGTACACAAGGCTTATGTTAAACAAAGAATGGTCTCGAGAAAGGCCCACAAGGCATCGTCAGTCTCAAGCCTTACCCCTCATGACCAAGGGCTGGCATCAGAAAATATGTGCATCACCGCAAAGCCAGTTTCTTCAGCATAGAGCGAAGTAAAACATGTGGCGTTCAAGAGCGTGACCCCCACATCAGTGCCAGACCCATATGCATGTCCAACCACTGGGAGAAGCCGTGGAACAGACCACGTCCCTCAAACAGTCCAAATGAAATGAGGCAAGGGAACCCAGATGGACACTTAAAGGCAACCGACGACGAAAGCCATAGCAACACCGTGCAGACAGACACAGAACTGAGCCTGCACATGAACACAGAACAAAGCCTGCTCATGAACCAGATAAGCCACCTGCAGAAAACTCACCAGAACTGCAGAAGCTACTCACAGCATAATTCAAGCAGAATCCACACAAGGCCGACCATAAAGACATTTCATACTCCTCCTGTCACACTCAACAACAGGAATACAGGTACCAGGCACAGCAGTGATCGACACGGCACCATCTTATGGACTGGAAACTTGGCCCTTAGCCTCAACCACATCTTAATCCGACATGACAAACTCTGTCATACAACAGCTGATGACGAGTTATATACACACCTCAAGAATTGTGCAAAAGACTTCAATGAACTGTGGCTTCATCAGCACCCACGTTCACCCAGAGGATCCCGATTAGCCAAGACACAAAGTGCCAATCTCCAAATGGGTCCGCCAAAACCAAGTCGAAGGAAACAATCTTCAAGACCAGAAAAGGGGGGAGTTTGAAACCGTCTGACACAGGTTGACAAAGTCTGACCGTTTACAACAGTTCCTTAACACATCCAAACACTATAGGGAAATAACCAACAGTTTTCCTCATAGACAAGGCACTCAACATTACTTTAAGGTAATCAGAAAACCTTACCTACTACTATTACTACATATAAGGTCACCCTAACCACTCAACATTGGTCATGTAACTTGCACATTACAATAGGACACACTCAAACAGGCAAAATGCTAAAGCTAATTCCATTTAGCTAGAAAGAAAGTCAAAGGAATTTTATCAGGATTTTCGTTCACGAGCCACCATGAATTCATAGAGCATTTAGAAAGCCTTGTGCGAATAAGAGATTTATCTGTGATATGCCATGCTATTGTGGACAAAGAAGCTGTCCCAATTAAATTGAAGGAACTTAACGCGTTAAACTACACAATTGAACCATGCGGATCAATTTCCAATAAAGCAAGCCTTCATGTTATGACTTAGCCTTCGGTACTTCCCAAGTGAAAAGTGTCAAACAAAACTCAATCCTCCTTGTTTTAAATGAGTACTCCTTCACCTTTGGTTCTGAATTGCGACAAAAACAAGGCAGAAGGAATTCAACTAACAGAACTGACTCTAATCGGTTTAATTTTACAAACGATCGCTCATTTTCACAATTATTCACCCCAATAAAACCAAATGACCCTTTACAGGTTCTGAACCACTTAAGATAATTAAGGATGAATCTAAAACACAAAAAATTATAGAAGAGGTCACGAGTACCGAAACATCCCAAGAATCCTCAATGCTAGAATGCTTAATGAATAAAATCCATGTTGTATAACACATGAATTAACCAGTATTATTTTGTAACCAGGGATTTTCATGTTTTGTTACCTACATGTATAACATCCATGAAAAAAATGTCATGTTTAGTATGCAAGCATTCGCTGGCGTATGCAGAGGAAGCTGATGACAACAAATATCATGTCTCTTGTACCATTCTCAAGATATAAAAGCTCATGATTAAATATGCTCAATTTTTGAGCAGGAGATTTTTAAGACTCTGGAACAAAGGACCATAAATCAACTGTTGGAAAAAGACAGCCCAGTTGACCACGTGAGTCTGAAATGTCACTTCTAATTTGCACCTTTGGGGATGCGACCAATTTCAGTTCAAATATTTCCAAACAGGAAGAACACTGCTCTTCATCATCTCTTCGTGCTCTTATCTCTCCTTCTTCGGCTCTTCTCTCTTCTGCCTGCATGTGCTTCGTCTGGTCGCTCCACTGACTGCCAGGTCCATGCCACGTGAGGCCCAAGGAAGCACAGGACTCGACGTCCCAAGAAATCTCATCACTCTCTACAGTTCACACACCCATGAGAAGGCCTCTCTTCAAAGCTAAAATCATCATTCATACAGACAAAAACTTTGATCATCAAGTTAAAAACATCGATGGAACGAACTTTCGACCAAGCGCCAAGAACCAAGCAACACAAAGAACACAAGGAAACACTACAAAGACACGCAAGTACATCTCCAATATTGTGCTCAAAGTGCTGGTGTATTAATTAAATAATTTGGGTAATCCAATAGAAAATCGATGTAGACTCAAAGAAGGATAAATGGTTCTTAAGGTATTGTCAACAGACTCCATAATGTTCATTTTCACTGTACTGATCATTTATTTCACATTTTGTCACTCTTTTCACCAACCTGTCTCATGTATGTGTGTGTGTTAGATTAGATTTATGTTTAGAATAGTAATAAAGTTTGTCTGTGTTCAAAGACGACGTGACTGTAGTATATTTTGATAAATAATCTCATCCCTGTTTCTAAAAGATTTTGCTTCAAATCTGTACCTAAATACATGTGATATTATTTTAAATAAGCCATGAGAATAATATCACTCCAATAAGTGAATTAATCATAATTCACTTATTTAAGCTAATTCCTTACAATAGAAATTGTGAGGTGATACAACTAGACGTTGTATTATGTTTTCAATGGTGGAGAATCTATTAATACAAATAATCTTGTTATTTGTCATTTATCTAATTTATAATGGTTGTCGAACCTGACTAATTCCGTTATACATTTCATTACCTAATAAGATACAATAAGGACAGTTTAATTTAGTCCATAGCTCACATATTTCAAGACCCTAAATTATCTTCTAAATTTAGCATATCAAATATCTTACATATAATGGTGTGAGAATTTAAAGTTCCCTCCTAAATGTCACATACCAAATATCCTACAATTTACTTTAACAGAAAATATAATGAATGTACCAATATATTTACGTGGACTAACAAAGGACACAATCTTCTTTCCAAGAACACCCTCTGCCAGCAAGTTAACACCATGAAGGAGGCCACTATGAGAGTGGGGATCGACATGACCTCAAAGGTTGCAGCAGCTGCTCTGTCCGCATACCAACTGGCCAATCCATCCAAAAAGTATGCCTGGAAAAATGTATTGCTGGCCAAATTGCTAGAAATTACATTGAGAGAACACAATGTTACTTTAAATCCATAATTTAACAACTTTAAATGCTGTCTGTTGGACAAAACAATGCATTTACCTGGAATGAACCGATTCAAGTGAAGTGTAACCTATGGCACACCTTAAGGTTGGCAACATATGCCCTCCCTTCTTCAATGTCCCAGTCTGCACATAGAGCTGTACACCAGCGGGAACCTAAACACAGGCCACATGTTTCCACTGAGACTTCCATATCTCAGCCATTCATGCAGAATTAATTAGAGGCACACTCATTGTGTCACATCCCCTCTCACCTTCGAAGGACTGGATGAGTTGGGTGATGAGATGGACAGTCTTGTTCCACATGTGCTTCTTTTTCAGTGAAGAGCCAGTTTATTCTTGCTGATGCAACATAAAATGTCCACATATGAGGGTCACATGAGCGGTGATTCAAGCTCTGCATGCTTTGCCTCTTTAAGCCTGATCAGATCCTCCTGGTCCCAAACTAAATTACAGCGGCTGAGACAAGCCATAAAACTTGCATACAGCTGATGTGATTTAGTTGTGCAACCCACAGCAATCCTTCTCATGAAGAGCAAGATGTCTAGTCTGACCTCCAAGTTCCTCCACTCCTCAAACATCCCTCTGAGGTAAGTGAACCCGCAGCAGTCTCAGTCGACATACAGCAGTGCAGACTGAGGCACACCTGTATCCTTGTACCTTTTAATGATACCCATTGCGGCCAATCTGAAGCCTTTATAACCAACATTATAACCTGCCCGTGCTCATTGCCGACATTGGTGACCCAGGTAGCAGTTCTTGCACTGTGACCTGCAAGTTTCTGTGCAACTTTCTTGGTGAAGTCCATCTTTTAGCACACGTCCAATCTGTGAGGTTATTCTGGCTTTGATCTCTTCCAGTCTTTGGAGCACATCCTTAGCATACAACTGCATCAGCCACTGGTGCTTAGGTACAGGAAGCATGGCAGGTGGATCTTGGAAAGACACAGACTTAACAAGTTGAAATAAAAAAAAAAAAAAACATTAATGTATAACAGTGGTATTGTGGTAATGTATTGAGGTACTGTGTATTAATTAAGCAATAAGGCATGAGCGGACATGCTATATTGTGAATGTAGTCACAGCTGAACTGCATTGTTAGGCACGACATGAAGTGTGACTTCAACCGTGACTATATTCACAATATGGCTGTAACGATACACTGACAATGATGAAGTAAACGGCAGGTGAAGACAAAGACGTGGAAATGAACCCAAGAGCAGTTTATTTAACAAAACGTGAAATCCAAAAACCCTAACTATAAACGTGAACTAAGCAAAAACATGATCTTGACTAAACTTGAATTGAACAAAACATAAACATGACTTGACTATGAACTTAGCATAAACTAGACTTGTCTTGACTATAAACATGACTTGACTTGAACTAGGTTACATTAATAGTACCTGACACTAGACAATGGCACACATGAGGGCTTAAATACAAGGTCATGGCTAACAGGTAAACAATATAACCAATCACAATACTGAACTATAAACAAGATAGCAAGACTTAATCAACTATAAGTAATGAAAAGACAAGACTAATAAAAAAGTAATCAAACAATGAACCAATGAAAACAAGACACATGAACAGGGGAAACATATGATAAGATCACATGAGGGAACAGGAAATCACATTTCATGACAGGAACAGGAACTAAACTTGAAAATAAAAGACATGAAAAAACATAAACCAACAGAATAAACATGAAATATCCCCCCTTTATGGGTAGAGAAGTTGCCTGGCAAGACAGGGCGTGGGGTGTGGCGAGACAGGGCAAAGCAATGGATAGATGGGGCCCTGAGAGGCTCGAGGGGCAGAACAAATGGGGATGAGGACCAAGGTGGGCCGCAGGGATGGAGCAGAGGCGGGCCTGGACTGTGGAGCAGAAGCGGGCCTGGAGAGTGGAGCAGAGGCGGGCCTGGACTGTGGAGCAGAGGCAGGCCTGTGACATGGCATGGAGCAGTCTGAGGCATGGCTGTGACATGGCATGGAGCAGAGTAAAGCTTGGCTGTGACATGGCATGGAGCAGACTGAAGCTTGGCTGTGACTTGGCATGGAGCAGTCTGGGGCTTTGCTAAGACATGGCATGGAGCAGACTGAGTTTTGGCTGTGACATGGCATGGAGCAGTCTGAGGCTTGGTTGAGACATGACATGGAGCAGGCTGAAGCGTTGCTGTGACATGGAGCAGGCTGAGGCGTTGCTGTGACATGGAGCAGGCTGAGGTGTGGCTGTGACATGGAGCAGGCTGAGGCGTGAAATGGCGTGCAGAAGTCTCAGGTGTGGCTGTGTGACATGGCCTGGAGATGACTCTGGCTTGGGGGCCGTGACATTGCTTGGATCTGACTCTGGCTTGGCAGCCATGACATGGCCTGGAGCTGACTCTGGCTTGCCAGCTGTGACTTGGAACTCTGGCTTGCCGGCCGTGACTAGGAACTCTGGCTTGCCAGCCATGACGTAGAACTCTGGCTTGCCAGCCGTGACCTGGAACTCAGGCTTGCCGGCCGTGACGTGTAGCTCTGGCTTGGCCTCTGTGGTCGTTAACATGGACAAAGTCTTAGGAATGACCTCTGTGGTTGTATACATATGCAGAGACTCGGAGATGACCTCTGTGGTCGTGAACAAGGGGAGAGACTCGGAAACAACCTCCATGGTCATGTACTTAGGCAGAGACTCTGAGACGACCTCTGTGGTTGTGAACATGGGAAGAGACTTGGAAATGACCTCTGTGGTCGTGAACATGGGCAGAGATTTGGAAATGAAATCCTTTCTCCTCCTCCTCCTCCAGGAGGCCGAAGTTGGAAGCTCAAGTCTGGGACAGACGAGGCTGGCAACACTGCCTCTGGGATGGACGAGGCTGGCAACGCTGGTTCTGGGATGGAAGGAGCTTCCAGCTCGTTGGCCTTGGGCGTTGGACGTGGCAGGCGTGGGCTCGTTGGATGTGGCAGGCATGGGCTCGTTGTCTAATTGGCCGTGGCAGGTGTGGCCATTGGCCATGGCAGGCATGGCCGTTGGCTCGTTGGCCGTGGCAGGCCGAGGGCGCTGGCTCATTAACCGACTCCCCTACGGTGAATGGTGAACCACCCATCAGTAGGGCCAGGTCGATATACTGAGCAAGGCCATCAGTACACCGACTGTCAGGCATTAAAGAGGAAATCTGCTCACTCAGCCCAAAACAGAAACAGTCTTTGAGGGCCACCTCATTAAAATCCACCCTGGAGGCCAAAGTGCAGATGTCCCCCACTTATTCATCCAGGGATCGATTCCCCTGATGTAGGCACAGGAGTCGGATTACTGGGTTCATGGTTGGCAGGTATTCTGCAATGATGCACTGACAATGATGAAGTAAACAGCAGATGAAAACGATTGTAACACAGATCAAATTCGTGGCCAAGGAAGAGGCGAGAAACCGGCTTGACATATAAACTAAAGGTTTAATGTAAAACTCAAAAGACAAACACATAAGAGGACGACATGTCCGTAATTGAGCTCTCTCTCTCGATCGCCGTCTGCGAGTGGCCTTTATCCCTCTTGACGGCTTAATTAGCCTAATACGGGACCGGGCGTGCGTAATCACGCGCCGGTCCCGCCCTCCACCGTGCCACAACGATCAAGGCTGTAACCAGGATTTTTCAAATACCAAGGTCAAAACTAACATCCATCACTTCACAACACATTAATTATCCTTATAATATTTATCTTAATTGTCAGTGCAGATTAGCTAGCTGCAACTCCACTGGATTTCAACATTTCAGTAGGATATAGGTTTGAATCTCATTGGTAGCCCTATTGCATCTCATATTGTAGGCTATTTGCTGCATAACCATTAACTTTCTCTTTGTCTGCTCATCTTCTGCTGGCTTTCCAAACGATAATTTAGTTTGTTGCAGCCTTTTCATTTTCGGTCATTTGAATGAAAATCACAGGCAGAAATTAACATGGCGTAAGGTTTATTTTGAACAATGTTGGTATTGAAGTTTATGTGAGCTGTGCGAGACACTGTGTTGCGTTCTTCTTTAATTGGTTTAGGACATACTCTGCTACAGCCGACTACTTTCCTTTTGACATGACAGCGGTATCTGCAAGTATGTGTCACGTGACGGTCCGTTGATGCAAGGATAATTGTCTCATCGGCTATTTTCACTTCACAATGAAACGACACTTCAAGAAAAAAATACAGAAGACCTGACCTCGGTGTCCTCAATGGTAGTTACGGCCATGAAAACGATGACGTGAAGATGAACCCAAGTGCAGTTTATTTAACAAAATGTGAAATCCAAAAACACTGACTATAAATGTGGACTTGACTTGAACTAGGTTACATTAACAGTACCTGATCCTAGACAATAGTAAATATGAGGGCTTAAATACAAGGACATAGGTAACAGTAAAACAAGACAACCAATCAAAAGACTAAACTATAAACAAGATAACAAGACTAACTATAGCTAATGAAAAGACAAGATTAATAACAAAGTAATCAAACAAAGATCCAATGAAAACAAGACACATGAACAGGGGAAACACATGACCAGATCACATGTGAAGAGTACTTGGAATTATGCATTTGGGATAGTTTACCAAGAAATTAAAATGTTCTGCCTATTTACCCACCCTTATGCCATCACAGAAGTGTATGACCAATTTATCTTTGTTTGTGTTCAGCAGAAGAAAGAAAGTCAATAGACATGGGATGGCATGAGGGTGAGTAAATGATTAGATAATTTTCATTTTTGCCTTTTTTTGACTATCCCTTTGTGATGAACGTCATCAACATTACATTATTATGTTTACCAATTCTAATACTTAATATTTGTTTGTTTTATTACATTTGTAGTCTGTTCAAGTAAACAATTTTGTCTTTAGAAAATGCAGAAACAGCAGATATACAGTACAGTGCCGCAACTGTTGCATTCAAAGACACATTAGCTTCAGCATAGACAAAACAGTAGAAATATTTAAAAATATAAAATCGTAATGATAACGTACAGAAGTGGGCAAACATCAGCAAGCACAAGACTATACATAACAGTGTGTACTGTTGTTGCATACTTAAAACCAACTTATTAGTTTGTCCAAACATTTTCCTTTCTTACCATAGGTATAAAATTAAATAAAATTACTCGTCTCTATGCCAAACATCGCAAAATCAAAGCAAACAGTAATGTGTCCATGGAAAGTTATTGTGTTCTCATGAAACATCATAATTCATGATGGAGTTTTGATGTAAGGGTTTCATTTGAATAAGCAGGAGGAGAGTAATCAGACAAAAAATTATTTTGTTTCTTGGCCAAATGGTGATTTTTTTAACTGATGTTGGTGCTATGGAGTTTGTCCAAGGGGTCTTAAATTTGCTATGGTGGCTAGTCATGCACACGCCAATCAGTGTTTTATATTCAGCATTTTCCTATATGTACGGTTCATAGAGCTTCCATAGGTTTAATGGCGGAATAATAATAATAAGAAGAAGAACCTACAAAAGCAATAGGGGCCTGTTCACATCCTTTGGGGCTTGGCCCCTAAAATATATATTTTTAGAAATATACTAAACCAAGAGGAAAAAAAACATTTGCCAATGGTGTGATAAAAATTCATGATATATTCTGAAGTCTTAATATCTTATGCAATTTTACTTCTCAAGCGGGGTTGTAGCTTTTGGTATGAAATGTGGAAAAGATTCGAGGGGCCCAAAGTTCCAGGGGACCCCACAACAAATTCGAAATTTTTTAATAGGAACGCGGCCAAGAGCAATGTAAAGTTAGGGGGCCCAGTTTACCTTGCTACAGCCCTGTGATCAAGTAAATGTATCTTGTTTCAAGGATGTCTAGAGATTGGAAAACAAGACAAAAATACAGATTTTTATGCAATGAAGTCTCTAATAATTAAAATTTATTTTTGTTAAACTGCTATAAGTCATTGTTTGCACTGACAACAGAGAAAGAGCAAAAAAGAAAGATAGAAAGACAATATCATGTACACGGGTGCAGTAGCAGTTAAGATGGGATAGCTACACAGAAGATCAGCTCTAAGTGGAAGAAAGAGGGATCAGAATAAGAGCCTCTTCAAGGGCTGTAATTACCTAACTTGCTGAAATGGATGGAAATATACCTATCTGTGTGTTAAGAGTCTGAATAAGGAGGCTTTGTTTCTCTGCTCCAGTCAATGCTTCACTTTCACTTTTCCACATCGGTAAAGCAATGAGATGAATCACAGTGCAGAAGGGTCTCGCTGGGGAGGAAATGTCTCTTTGAACGGTTGCTCAGAGGAGCATTAAGGAGCAAGACACACCTGAAATATGAACACTATATGAGCCATTAACATTAAACATTATATACATCAACTTTATGTATGTTTAAATTGTGCACATCTGAAGTTGCCAAATTGGTCTCTTTTGGGCCATTTGTAAAAAAAAAAAAAAAAAAAAGAAGAAGAAAAAAGAATACAGAATATTAAAGTATATAGTTGCAAAATATTTCACTAAGATATTAATAAAAATTAAAAAAAGATTTACATTAGCTAGACTTAGTATAATAGAGATATTGAGTGTGAGCACTATGAAACTGTCGTATGATTTACCTATTTTACCCACCCATAACTGTTATGACACTCAAACTGTATGCATTTTTACAAGGGTTTCTTTTTAATGGAAAGAAAAATAAAGAAAAATAGTGTATTACCATTTTGCAGATGACAGTGCTATCTTTGATCAGTCACTTTGCCCTGATGTCTTACAAAGACCTCTGACATTTGTCATAATTGCTTTTATATTGATCTTCGGTTCCCCAGTCACATTTATCATCCCAGACTATTAAACTGTCCATTTCCAACCATCATCCTGACAGAAACAAAGTCTGACATGAATCATAACCACCACTATAAAAATGGTCAAATAAAAATTGTTGAAAGAAAGAAAGAAAAAGAGAGAAAGAGAGTTTCTTTGTTTAATGTCTTTCAGGTCTTGCAAAGGAGAAAACTCTTGTGAGGATCTTAAAATCATAATATATATATATATATAATTTATGAATTATAACTGATGAAAATATTCCTGGTACAGTATGATGTTTCATATCCATATGAGACTATTACATGGCTCACAATGCAGTGCCAGTGATTAAGAGAGAAATGTCATGCTGGGTTAATTTTCCTAAATTGTCCATTTTACTAATTGAGGCTGTGGGGTGCTGCCATGATTATAGCATTATAATCATATAAAGGAAATTAAACTAAAAACTATGCCTACCAACTCATATCAACTTTGTCAAGGATTTTGTTGACACAAAACATGGTACAAAAGACTCTGATACAGTTGGATAGGACAGAAGATAGAAAGAAATGCAAAGCCTACACTAAAAAAATGCTATTTATTACCTCAATGATATACTTGATCTAACCCATAATAATTGCTTTTTTAGCATAAACTGATTTATCAGGTAAATTTAGTCAGAATAAATAAAATTTAGGAATGAAATAAAACCAGTTGAAGTTAAAGCGGAAGTATGTAACTTTTTCTGTGTTCAAATAATTTCTCCTATCCCAGTTTAATATGCAGATACAACTATTAGTAAGCCATTTATAGGTACATTTTCTTGAAAACTGTAAACACTTTAAATACTGCGCTATGAAAATTGCTGTTTGTTTTGAGCGACCCATTTAGACACACCCAAACAACTTTTCTCAACCAATTGCATGAGTTGGGAGCGGGACTATCTCTTTGTTTGACCAACAGCAGATGGGCATATTCAGAAAGCTGATTTGAAAACAATGTTTATTTTTGCAATTCTGTTGTGGTGCTAGTGTCGCAGATATACTGGGAAAAACAATGTAACAAGACTATAAACCAATCACAAGACAACACTTAACAAGTCTAATGAGCCAATGAAAAGTCTTCAACAGAATTCAAATGGATGAGTAAATGTGAAAACAGACGAGACAAGACCACAAATAACTTCAAAAAAGAGACACATGACTTTATATTTCAGGCTAGCAAGATACAGTGGCAAGAAAAGATGGCATTAAATATGATGTACTTCACCATGTGATACAATGCACTTATTATACATGTTGTTGCATTGTAATTACATTTAAAGTAACACTGTTAACTTTAACCCCTTAATATATTTTGCAGATCAACATGTAGTTACACAGTAAATACATGGTCTTGTATGTACTTAATGTTAGTACATAGTAGTTAAGGCCAACTAATATAAAGTGTGACCAGAAAAAGTATGTGAACACATAGGAATTAAAAAGCTGGATTTCTGCATTCATTAATCATAAAATGTGATCTCAAATTCATCAGCAGGTTTGGGGAGTAATGGAATATATGTAACAGGATTACGTATTTAAAATACAAAAAAATTAGAAACTGTTTTCCACTACAGTTACAGTTTAAATCATTGGTCATTAGAATACAGTTACATTCAAAAACTATTTTGATTACTGAAGAGATTACTTTGCATTTTATTGTCATTTGTTTCATTTAATATTTAGTTCTTTCAGATGGAAAACATTTATACGTATAAATGATACGATCCAAAGTGCATTTAAACAGCAGTGAAACACTTTCTTATGATGTGTTACATTCATACAAGCAGACATAGTAAGTTTGAAGTAAGTTTGAAGTAAGTTTGAAGTTTGGAGCAGAAGAAATAGAAATAAACCTTGTGTAAATTGTCAGCTTTACGCTAAGCTAAAATGCTATCTCTAACATTTTACATGAACATGTTACCAGACACGATCATATTTTTTTTTTATCAAGTAAATTCACATTAGATCATAATTTCTTTTGTTCTAGTAAGACAGAAATAATTTTTTTCTCCCCTTTTCTCCCCATTCTTTCTTTGTAGGTCCTCATGGTGGCGCGGTTACTCACTTCAATCCGGGTGGTGGAGGACAAATCTCGGTTGTCTCCGCTTCTGAGACAGTCAATACGCACATCTTATCAAGCGGCTCGTTGTACATGACACTGCTGAGACTCCCAGCATGTAGAGGCTCATGGTTCATGCCCCATTGAGAGAGAGAACCACTAATCATGACCATGAGGAGGTTACCCAATGTGACTCTAACCTCCCTAGCAACCAGGCAAATTTAGTTGCTTAGGAGACCAGGCTGGAATCACTCAGCACACTGGAATCACTTCATTTGAACTTGCGACTCCAGGGGTGGTAGTCAGCGTCAATACTCAGGCCCCCAATATTTAAAATCTGATTTGATTTATTTTTTGAGTTTTTATAGTCAAAACAAGTGAAAAAAATCTACCAGTGCTGAAGAAGTAATCCAAATATTTAGAATATGCTACTGACCTTTAGTAATCTAACAGAATACATTACAAATTACATTTTACGGCATGTATTCTGTAATCTGTAGTGGAATACATTTAAAAAGTAAACCCTACCAAACCTGTCATCAGTCACAAGTATAGACAAAGCACAATGGGCTTATGCTAATAACACAAACAATTACAATATTTCATGTCTTTATAGAACACATCCCATTAAACATTCACAGTGCTGTGGAAAAAGTAAGTGAACTCTTGGATTTAATAACTGGTCGATCCTTTGGCAGCAATAACCTCAACCAAGTGTGAAGTATGTGAACCCCTAGGCTAAAGATGTCAACAAAATATAATTAGATTCAGGAGTTGGCAAACCTTGCATCCAATGGAATGAGATTGGAGGTGTGGGTAGGAGCTACTTTGACTAATAAAAACCACTCAAACATTTTGAGTTTGCTGAGTTCGCTGACATGGATCATGTCTCACAAAAAAGAGATAACAGAAGACCTATGATCAAGAATTGTTGCCTTGCATACAGCTGGAAAGGGTAACAAGTTATCTCAAAGAGCTTATATATATTCATCTGTCCACAGTTAGACAAATTATCTATAAATGGAGACGATTTAGTACTGTGGCTACTCTCCCTAGAAGTGGCCATCCAGCCAAGATGACTTAAATGGCACACCACAAAATGCTCAATGAGTTAAAGAACCCTAGAGTGACAGCTAAAGGAATTTAAAGGAATCATTGGAACTGTTTAACATCTATATTCATGAGTCTACTATATGGAAAGCATTAAACAGGCATGGTGTCCATGACAAGACACCACAAAGAAAGCCACTACTTTCCAACAAAAACATTGCTGTGTGACTGAAGTTTGCCAAAGACCACCTTGACACTTCACAAAGAAACTGGTTTGTGAACTGATTAAACTAAGGTTGAGTTGTTTGGGAAGAACATGCATCACTATGTAAGGCAATAAAAGGGCACCGCATTCCAATATGAAAACATCATCCCAACGTTGAAGTACGGTGGTGTGAGCATCATGAATTGGGGCTACTTTGCTGCTTTGGGGCCTAGACCGCTTGCCATCATCAGAGGAAAAATTAATTCCCAAGTGTAACAGTATAAAGGATGAGCAAGGAGGAGGCAGGAACCGGCAGAACAGTCAACATGAACTTTAATTAGAAACTCAAGACAAATGTAACCAAACACAGACACATATGCAATGCGACTGGATGCGTCTCTCTCTCTCTCGAACCGGCGGCTCCAGTCACCCCTTATCTTGCTCACCTGCTGATCAGCTGATTCATCGCCGGTGGTGCATTCATCATCGTGCCACATCCTCCTCCTCATCACAACAAGTTATCAAGATATCATACAGGATAATGTCAGGGTCACTGTGTGCCAAATGAAGCTCAGTAGAAGTTGAGGGATGCAGCAGGACAATGGACGCTAAACATCAATGTAAACCCACTATAATATTAGACAAGCTAATCTCATAGAATTAATATTTGTTCTACATTTTGCCACAGTTTCCTGGTGCAATGAACTCTAGAGGTGCTACAACAAAGTGTTTTTATTCACTTTTACACAAATCATGAGTAAAACGGCTCATTATGACTTAAAAACTCTCTTTGTAACTTAAATGGATAACTTAGTAACACTGTTACTCACACTCTGCTGATTCATGTATGTTATGATATTGAAAAAATAAATTATTCTAATGCATAATTTCAAAAATTATTCATTTTAATGCTTTTATTACAGACCAACATGTACACTCTTATTGTGAAACTGCAGTGAAATGTGTAATGAAGCAATGTGAAAATGTTGCAATGGTCATGTAATTTTCATGAGATCAGGCGGGAATTAGACAACAATCATTTGAATATTTCAAGGAAAGTCCCTGTCTCTTATGCAAATTGTTAAAAACTCTGTATGTGTATTTCAATGGCTTTAGGCATTAACAGAGGGCCTGCACATGCTTCTCAAAGCTCAGTACCGTAACTTCAAATCCATTGACTATCACCATCCGCCACTATTCTTAGCGGACTGAGTGATGACCACTGTGCTATTCTAACTGGGCTGAAAACTAGGCTAACTTCAAGACGACTTCCTCTATTTCCCCTGGAGGCTCTTGACAACTTAATTTCTGACCTCATCACAGTGAGCTAAGACAAGATAACAGCAAGAAAGCAAGTCCCATACAAAGGCTGAAAAAAGAATGTCATGCCTACAAAATTTTGTAGAAGTTGTTTGGATGGACGCAAGCTGTTTTTTAGCTCCCGTTATGGCTAGAGTAAACATGCAAAGAGGTTCTGACTGCTTTCAAATCTCTGTGCTGATGTGAGACAAAACTTGTGCCCTCTATTCCTCTAACTGAACATTTGTCTCCCTTTCACCCATTCGCCAAAACCTTCCCAGCGACCAGACTTTAACAGCTGTGTTGAATTATTCAAAGCTCACACTTAATTATTTATCAGTCTCTGGAATATTTGGATCATTTGTTAAAAGATTGCTGGATGGAATTGTGGGCCATCCGTACACACTGTGCATGAGATACAAGTCTAAAGCTATTCTGAGACATAATTTGTCCTTCTTTCCATAAAATACCAGGTAAGGAGCAGGACCATACAGAATCTGTATGAGCAGAACTCCATACAAAGCTCTGCAGAAATGGCAGTTCTACACATCCCCCGCCCTTGCGTGTTTGTTTTTTAAATAGGTAGCTGACATATAAGATGCTCATGGCCTTTTTTAAAAAAAAAAATTTTTAGAACATAAACATTTTTGGTTGAAATTGATATTAGTGTATTTTTTGTGTCCTTTGGTCACCATTTCTTTTAAATCACCTTTTTGCCTTCATTGGTCTATTTAAATATTTCTGTGGTGTGAAATAAATGTTTAAAAGTACAAATAGTGCATGTCCCACAATTAATATGAGGTCATGAAATCTTTGTTATGCTCTTTTCAAGGTTTCTTCACTAGGTTGACATGGCATAAATGAATTCAACTCAGAACTCAACTCAATCAAACAAAAGAAAAAGACCTGACCTGTACATAATACAGGTTCAGTAAGATTAAAGATCCAAATCCCATATTTTCAAATATACCAAAAACAATAATAGAGAGAGAGAGAGAGGGAAAAAAAAATCAATATATCATTAATGTGCAAATAGAATACCTTCTGGAATTTTCTAAACCACACTAAATTACATTTCATCAGGTTTAAATAAAAATCAGCATTCATCAACCTAAAATGACAATTTAGGTATTAAATATACTTTTCTATGAATTTGGTTGTCTCAAATCAATAGTCAACAAAAGTTTACAGTGGTTTTCAAGCATTTAAAAAAAAAAAGAGGTTAACTGATAGTGGATTTTGCCAACACGATAACTGGTTAATCGGCTGATAGTTTTAAAAATCGATTTAAAGAATGTTAATACAATTTATTTTTCTTTCCTTACTGTTACAGGCACAGACACAGAGGCTACAAGCATCCAAAATGAATACAATTCCAGGCGCAGTTTATTGTTCAACCAATTCCAATAATAACCTGAACAAATATAATGCAGGACTTTTACTTATATACAAGCATGCAGTGCACTGGGACTCTTATTTTGAAATGACGGAGACTTAGCTCTATTGCAAGCATATAGTTATTGGAATAGTTCACCCAAAAACGAAAATTCTGTCATCATTTACTCACCCTCATGCCATCTCAGATGTGTATGACTTTCTTTCTTCAGCAGAACATCAACAAAGATTTTGTAAAACATTTTCCAGCTATGTAGGTCCATAAAATGCAAGTGAATGGGTTCCAAATTTTGGAAGCTCCAAAAAGCACATATAGCCATCATAAAAGTAGTCCATACAATTCAAGTGGATTAATTGATATCTTCTGAAGTGAAACGCTAGGTGTGAGTAAGGAATGGATCAAGATTTAAAACTGTTTGTTACCAAAAAATCCCGAGGGTCGAGGTCAGGCAGCCTCTCTTGTGACTTAAGCACATTGGCAAGTTTACGCAAGAACTGATGTGTAAACTATGAAAAAATATGAAGCGCAGTGTTGTTTACAATAGAGGATCATAGAATTTCATACATAGATGCCTCATTCGGCTCATTTGGATATGTCAACAGCGGTGCCATCTTGGGACGGTCAACAAGGAGAGCGGTTTGAATTGGTTTGAATGCAAGTGAATGGAGGAGACGCCGCAGACAGAGCTCCTTGCTCAGAACGATGCATAAACTGCTTTTGTGTGGAAACAGTATTGTGGTCCATAGGAACAGCAGGAGAGAACCCATGGATATCTACGCAGAGGAGGCTTAAGCGCTTACGTCATGTGAACTCCGCCCTCGTCAACCAGCTGGCCGGAAGCCAGCTCGATAGTTTTTGGATTGAAGTCCGTTAGAGCTGTGACAGTGCATATCTATTAGCAATAATACAAGTTTATCACCTCTTCGAAGCAACTGTCCATGTGATGAATCTGTTACTGGAGTCCTCATAAATAAGCCTGAGAAAATAAAGCTGGTTTATGGGAAAATGTGCCTTGATTAAATAAACGCTGCAAAAGATTACCAATTACAGACCTGTGGTGATTGATAAGCAGTTTATTGTTTCATCTCTGTAGCCACAGGGTTTCTTTGGCATTGTCCACATATTTAATGACAATAAGTCTCTTGTTCCAGGCTTCTGTTTCCTCCTAACCCCCCTGAGGACTGAGTGTGTCTACAAACACAAGAGTCCTCAGGTCAACAAGGTCTCTGTGCTCTCCACAACCAATTACTTCCTGTAAATGTCAGTGCAAAGTAGAAGACCACTAAATAGTGATAAGGTCACATGCCCCTGTTATAAAATTCCCTCACTGCAAATGGTTATATATCAGGCTATCTCACTTCTCACTACTCATTATTGTTTGTGTGTTTTGGTGTTTGGACATGCTACTTTTTATTTACTTATACTTATCTACTTATTTATATGCATCATTTTATTTCATGACATTTTAGTTTTAGTAATTGGCACAAAGTCTGGATGTATATTGTTTTTCCATGCTCTTCCACACATCAATCTATGGGTATACCAGTCCTAATATAAATGCAGCATGTTTCATGTACAGAGTATGCACATTTCCTGCAGGCATGGAAATTACCTCCTACATTTACTAAAACATGCAATATACAACCAGAGCGCACTGTGTGAGAAACTGTTTCCCTCAATATAAAGTGCTTAACTTGACCATCCATTACATGATTGAACAAGAAACAATATAAAATGCAATCTTAACATGTACGTCATTTGCAAGTGCTTTAAGTTTGGCAAAACTAAATTTTTATACAGAAGCAAAGGAATAATTTGCCTCTAATGCATCATAGTGAGGTTATGTGTCAATAATGTGGCATTTTACTGTTAATACCTTTAATGTTACATTGTATTATTTTTTTTTTAAATAGTATGCCGTATTTGTGTCATTCTCAAGAAATTTTATTTGTGCATAAAAATGTAAGTATTTAAAAAAAATCACACGGGAAATCGACATGCTTCTTCCGAAAGTTCAACCATTTTCAGCAAAATTACTAGTGCTACTGATGAGACATGGGTTCAGACACGGGTCTGGCCCCTTGGAACCAGTAATCGTGTTCACATAAACAATAGTTTGGGCAATTTGAAGGTTGCATTGTCAAGGTTGCACTTTCGCTCTAAAATAACATTTTTACTCCACTGACAGTAAGGGTTGGGGTTTGGGAGTAGAGTTAATAAAATATGCATTCTTTTTCAATGTATTACATCATTTGTAACAGGGTCATATGACTTTCACTAAAAATACAACTAGGTTTTGGCGCCACTGTGTGGACATTTTTCCTGGAAACTGGAGCTCATGTGCCTATACGTTCAGCAACACTTCCAGCTTCAGCCACTGGGGGCAGTGATTTAAATGTCTGCAAAGTTCAGGCCGCTTTCAGCAGCAAAACTTTCACAGCATAACAAGGTTGAACCGAAAGTTATGGACAAATTATACAAAAAATACTTTATATTTATATATATATATAAAATGTAAAAAAAATAAAAAAAAATTTAAAAAAGCAACATAGATGACAAAAGTGCAATATTTTTAATTCAACAGCCCACCTAGCAAACAAATTTAATCATTTTCCATGAATGTTCCTCATACAATGTAGTATGCAGGCTGTACATTCCAAACATTCCCTGTGACTGGGTACATTTCCTGAATGTTTCATGTTCCACAGCGCCTGACAACTTAATTTATTGCACCAAACACAACACCCCGACATTGGTACTCTGTAGGCATTTCTATTCAGTCACCGTAATTATGTCACTTTTGATATTAAAAGGGTGCTGCTGGCTTCCACTGCCACTCACCACAACAGGGAAAGAGCCAACTGCCATTTACTGCTGTGCTTTAGCCTCAGATTCATTTAAAACTCCATTTAAAAAGCAGTGAGTGGAGTTCTAAAGAATGGATAGTGACAAGAAAAAGGGAAGAAAGCATTTCACTGCACAAAACCCTGTCACCAAAACCAATACGCGGCACTGTGTGGAGACCCTTCCCACAGTGCATTTCACCAACTGTCATGACACTTTAAAAGAGTCAAAACCATTATGCGGCACTATGTGGAGACCCTTCCCACAATGCATTTCACCAACTGTCATGACACTTTAAAAGAGTCCAAAACCATTATGCGGCACTGTGTGGAGACCCTTCCCACAATGCATTTCTCCAACAATCATGACACTTTAAAAGAGCCATTTTTTATTAAGACAATTCTGTTAAGTGCTCAGGATTGCTAAACTTAAGTGAAATAGCATGTGGGTTCAATTGCTTGTGAACTGTGCATTTTTAAGACATTCCTCTGAAAGGGCTAATATTGTAAACTAATCTCTTCTCTCAGTGCAGACTGCAGTTGGTATTCAACCACTGAAAAATCAAGAACCAACAGTCACCTTTTTAAAAGAACGAAAGAGAGAGAGAAAGACCAGACCAATGGCTTGGTATTACCTTCAACCCAATACACTAGTGACCCCTTGTGGATGTATTGTGTCTAACTCCATCACAGGTTCTCCACAAAGACCTATAGGCTACTAGACCCCTAACGACCCAGACCAATAGCCAAACCTAAAACTCACACATCTAGACCAAGACCTATTTGAACCAGACTGTTCATAGAGAACATTCATTTCAAACACTCAATAATTACATTTTCACCTTATTTTCAATTAAAAAAAATGAAGAAATTCCACATAAATGATAAAAAATATTTTTGAGTGGAGCTTGCCCGTGTAAAATTATGTTGCCTCTGTAAATGCCCCAAGTCAAAAGAGCTCATCCCCTTATTACGATTTTAATATGTTGTTGTTAAAATGCAAAAATAGTTATAGTGATGCCTTAGCAAGCACCAATAATTGGTATTTACATGATAATTTAATGCATAAAAAGAGATGGAAGTGGTAGACAGGTCTGCAATGAATGGCTTTGAGCTAAGATTTTACTTTGAGCTTTACTGTGCCGCATGGGCACAAGTAGAGAAAAAGGTTTCAGATGCAGAAGGAATACTAATAATACAGGTAGGACAGAGATAAGTGGCAGCATGTATAGCTGTAGTGTTGTTATGAGTTTGGATGTCTAATGGAATATATATATATATATATATATATATATATATATATATATATATATATATATATATATATATCTAATTTATTAATTTTTTTATCGTTTTTTAAAAAATTATTATTATTTTTTTTTATATAAAGACAAGTCTACCAAATAAATTGGAACTATGCTAAAATATTTTGGTCTAACAAAAAGATGACAGAATATTTCACATTAAAAAAGTAATATTTACATTGTAGCCTATGTACCACTTCACCAGGGTCCTGGAATGTTTGTATTTATGATGAGAGATATGGTTTACCATCTCATATTGGTTATCGTAAACAGATTGATCTAATTATTATTATTATCATTATTATTGCTATGTCCCAGAAATGTGAATCATGGGCCTTTCTCTCGAAATCTCAGTTATATATCCTGTGTACTGTGTAGTGTTGCTGTGTCATGACTGTTTATTTAGCCTATTAGTTTTAGCTTGGTGTGTTTCTCCATCAGCTGTAATACAATACATATTGTTTGGGGCATTCAAATAAATTAATATTTTTTGGAATGTTTATAAATTAGCCTCAGAATCACTAAATATTTTACATGCCCTTTGTGGAGACAAGTCAGAAAAAAAGGTATATTCCACTTTATAGAAAGTAGAATGATGCATATATTCTGTGTACAGAAAGTTTTTTCAAGGATGGTCTTTTGAAATGACCAAAAAGCATTCCACATCTGACGTTGAGTCATGAGATGCATCTGAATTCCTGTGATGCATGTACTGAATGTGATAAAAGTATTCTCAGACATTTAAGGAATAATTCAACCAAAATGTAAACAAATTCTCATATTGCATTTACATTATTTGTGCATATCACCACTTACTGGGCAGGGATGAGAAAAAAAGGGTGGGATGAAGGAAAGGAAAAGTATAAATAAATCATATTTGCACAACAGCCCATTAAGTGGCGATTTGAACGAAGAATCCAAAAAACAAAAGAAGACCTCTCATAAACACGAATGGGGGGGGGGGGGGGGGGGGGGGGGGTTGAAAGTGTAGACTGATAGTAAAAAAGGACTTAAATAATTATCTTTTTCTCACCCACAACTATCATATCGCTTCTGAAGAAATATATTAAACAACTGGAATCATATGGATTCAATTTATAGTGCTTGTATGTGCTTTTTGGAGCTTCAACATTTCCTTTGACCAAACATAGAGATGTAGAGATGTTTTTCTTAAGATCTTTGTGTTTAGAAGAAGAAATAAAGTCATACCCATCTGGGACAGCGTGATGGTGAGTAAATTATGAGAGAATTTTTGTTTTGGGGTGAATATTTCCTTTATTAAAGTATGTTCTTTAAGTATGCAGGTGAGGACTCATCTGGTGCTCATTTTTTTTGTCTTGGTATAGGTCCCAAAATGTACAATTCTAGTTTGAGAGTAGACTATGTGAACCACAAAAGAAACTAATGACAATGCCAGTTGTAGAAGTCATTAGAAATGTTTCATCTTCTCTCTCAGATACAATAAAAACACATAGCATATTTAATTTATTAACTCAGAGATGTGTTGATATTTTATTTATTTATCAGTTGTTACAGCTATAAGGGTCAGAATTCAGGCCTTATGATAAAAACCTGACAGGCAGAGGAGACAAGTGGTACTTTGGATTGATTAGCCCCTAATCAAAGCTCATTTATAAACAATACAAAACTAAATCATTAGCATTATCTTGGTTAAAGTGTGGCATTCATTCGCACAAACACACTTTAATTTCTTCCCTTTTCATATGTACAAACACACACACTAATTAACAATAGCAGATACATTCTTTTAATAGATGCCGTGCATATTTCAAGACAGACATCCATGCACAACATGTGTATCAGTCTGATATCATGAAGGAATATACAGTGCGACTAATCAAAATATGATAATTCATATCAGTACTTCATTATTCCATCAAAGTCCAGCATTTGCATCCAGTGAGTAATATATTTCAAGCACACGAGGGAGCAGACTGAGCATGCCCAGATGAAAGTGGGGGGCATTTGATTGGCTGAGTGAGCTGGACGGGGCCTGAGGTGAAAAGGTAACTTCATTTGCCAACTTTTTGAGCTTTCTGGGCCGATTTGGTGACTTTCCCGCTGCCACCGATCTTCTTGTCCACGTTTTTGATGACACCGACTGCAACTGTTTGTCTCATATCTCTGACAGCAAAACGTCCTAAGAAAACACAAAAACACACATATTTGAATGTGAGCAGAATTAAGTCATTTCTGAGTTCTGTTAGCTTGGTTGGACTAGTCTTAATATATGGGATGTTCTCTATTGTCCAGTAGAGGGCACTAGGTTTACAGTGTTCTTTTATTTTAAGGTCCTCCCCTTGTTTCCTGTTTTCTTTGTTGATTTGTGCTGGGTGTGTCTTGTTACTAGTCTCATTAACCTGGTTAGACTTTCGCTGCATCTGAATAGTCATACTTCTCTATATACTTCTCACTGACCTCTTCCCCTGACAAAAATATGCATGGAACGCTCTGTGGACAGCAGGGGAACCGAGTTAAAAAGAAATGCCCATGATTTCTGCTGGGTCAAGATTGTTTTGTCACAAAACTGGAGGTTGATCCCAAATGCAGAAATGAATCATTGGGCTTTTATTTAAAAATGATGGGGATAAAAATAATCAAATAAATAAAAGTAGATCTCCAGCAGACTCTAACCCCCTCCTCGGGTGCTGCAGCATAAATATGTGGCAGTCATCAACAGGCACAGGTGCTGGGATCTGTTTCCTGCTCATCTTCCTCTTGAGAGTGGTGGGAAGAACTGCAGTGGACTCGGGCACCACCTGGCGGTCAATAGCAGATTTGAGCACCTCCTGGCGGTCAGCAACAGACTCGGGCACCAGGACCAGGTTCTTCTTCCTACTCCTCTTCAGAGTAATGCACTATATAGCTGCTCCCCAGGCACCTCCTGGGGAGCAGCAGTGGACTCAGGTCCCTTCTAGGAAGCTGCAGCAAGCATAGGCACCGGGGTCCGTTTCTTCCACCTCTTCTTATGAGTGGTGAGCAAAACTGCAGACTAGACATCAGAAGCAGACTCGGTTGCCTTATGGAGCAAGAACAAGCATCTCCTGGGAAGCTGCAGCAGACTCTCGCTGGCAGTCAGCAAAAGACACACCTCACAAAAATATTTCTTTACAGTGTGGCCTGATAGGGATTGTGACAGTTTCATTAACTGGCCTGAAACTTCCTTTTTTTGAGCCCTGCTGCTATAGTCACCTGGGTCTTTGCACAAAACAATATATGATTTGGTTGGTGACTGAGAGACAAAGGCTGCATCTGAAAGCTAACAAATGCTGCCTTCGCAGGCTTTATATGGAGGAAGGCATCAAGGCATGTCCCAAAATTAGCATCACATCCAGTTTGCTGAGATGTCTTCATCTGTTTAGTTTATGAAGATATTAAAGATCCAGCCTTCGCTGCCTTTTGATATCCCAAAATCTTATACATGTGATTTGCTGGATGATTGAAAGAATAAAAATGGCATCTCAAGGAGCAGAAGAAACCAATATATAGTTTAAAATGCCTGTAAATGGTTTAGACGGGCAAGGAGGAGGCGTGAACCGGCTGGACGATATAAATAATATTTTAATAGTAAACTTAAAACAAAGGACAAACACACACACATGACGGTCATGTCCGTAAATGATCTTTCTCTCGTCGCACCACCGTCTGCCATCGGCCTTTATCCCTCTCGGAGGCTTGATTAGCCTGATACGGGACCGGGTGTGTATCATCACGACCCGGCCCCGCCCTCAGCCCTGCCACAATGCCCCATTTTTATTTTTTATTTTTTTTTTACTTATGATTGTAACTTGTATTTACTAAATAGTTGGTTATTTTGATGGCTCACTTGAATTTGGTTTAGTTGATTAGGCATGACGTTATAGTGGCTTGGCTGTTTGAAACCAGTGTCCTTAGAAGATCTATTTTATAAACACAAAACGCTGCCTGTGAAATCATTGACTGACTGGGCAGTGAGGCACTAAGGCAGCTGCCTTTGCTTTCAGAGAAACCCCTAGAATATTTATCTGTGGTGTGTAAGTGTATAAAGCAGTCAATGGACTTCAACTTTATCACAGTCATCTTTTAGCCAGATTCAGCTTAGTGAATATGACTTCTAAATGAGATATTAGGAAAATATTATAAGAACAATATGGAATAACAATGATATGTTGCAGGGAAACAACAGTTAAAAAAATTGTGAGAGATTATAAAGCATGCCTTAAAATCAATTTAATCTGAATTGTATGTTAGAAGAGATGTAATCAGGAGAGAAAGGGAGCACAGCACTGCCAGTGAAATTTTAGAATGAACTTGTGTTGAAGAGGAAGGTTTGGTAACGTACAGTAGGAGTCAGACTACAAACCTGAGAAGGATTTTAACAAGATTTTCTTTTATCTCATCTTGATTATGTGTAGACTGAGTATAAAGTACATGTTGCTTTGCAATAACACTGTAAATTGTTTATGAGTAATGCAATTGCAACTCTGACATAGCAACTCTTACCCAGTGGCGGGTACTGAGAGAAGCTCTCCACACACATTGGTTTCCCTGGGATCATGTCCACAATGGCGGCATCTCCAGATTTCAGGCTTTTGGGATTGTCCTCCAGCTTCTTGCCAGAGCGACGGTCAATCTTCTCCTTTAGCTCAGCAAACTTGCAGGCAATATGAGCTGTATGACAGTCTATCACAGGAGAGTAACCTGCGCTGATCTGTCCAGGGTGATTCAAAATAATCACCTGATGGGTAAAGGAGTGAAAGTATATAAATTCAGATAGAGATAACAAAAAAATCATGATAATAAACAAGCTGAAAAAGAGTATTAATCCACCTGTGCAGTAAAACTAGATGCTTCCTGGGGTGGGTCTGACTTGCTGTCCCCGCACACGTTACCTCTTCTTATGTCCTTTACTGACACATTCTTTATGTTAAAGCCCACATTGTCTCCTGGCATTGCTTCACTCAGAGACTCATGGTGCATCTCCACAGACTTCACTTCTGTAGTGATGTTGACTGGGGCAAAGGTAACCACCATGCTGGGCCGCAGGATACCAGTCTCCACCCTGCCCACCGGTACTGTGCCTATACCTGAAGACAAAGACATGACATCATGTGACATTTATCAGTATTACATATGCATGCACATACACATATTATACATGCTATTCCTTCCTCAAGGTGGTGCTGTTTTTTTTAGTGATTGACTTGATTTACATTTGACATTGCTATTTGATGAAGAAACAACATGGAAGTAAACTATAGCAAGTATAACACATTAACAATATGGTATAACTTGTCATTTGGGTTTACTACTGAAACTATGTAATTTGTGCATCTATTTAGACTCAATGAGTGCCTGAGAAAACAAATGTGTAGCTTATGTGTGAGTTGTGTAGCTCAATATGTGTTTGACTGCCAGTTGTGTCTCATGAAATTGCAGTGTGAATGTAATGAATCCTGTTCTAGACTTGTCCTGATTTGTAGCATCATCTCAGAATCAGAATCAGAATTAGATTTATTGCCAAGTATGCTTCCACATAAAAGGATTTTTCTTGGTGACAGAAGCTTCCAGTGCACAAACAATACAACAAGACAGAGATAATAAAAGAAAAATAGAATAAAAATAAAAAATGAATAGAATTATGTTATATACAGTGAAAGGGAATGTAATGCAGAAGAGGTATGATATGTTAAATAATATAATTGACTAGGCTGTGTGTTGCACGTAATTATATAGTTACGTTAGTTATAGTTAGTTATTGTCCCAACAAAATGGGAACTGCACCATTTTTCAGGAGTGATTGTTTTGAAAATCCAGCATTGATTGTACTGCTGAGGAATAGTGGTATAAATACATTTTAACCACTGATAATTCAACTCATCTGTATTTGGAAGTCCAAACAAAGATGTTTTGCTTTAGCAGTAAAGAACAGCATCTTCTCGACCTGGCGACAATACTAACACAACGCATCCTAGACACGGCTATAACTACATTTGTTTGAGGGCAGGCCAACGTAGCCCTTAGGCTACTAATGTGTTATATAAAGATGTAGATACTTTACAGAAGAAATGGCTGGACTACAAACCCAGGATTTCATGTAGTTCAGGAGCAGTGTTTTCTGTGGGAGAGTATAATTCCTTTTGTGTGGACTTTGTGCTTTGTAACTTTGCAGACCTTTTACAACAGCTATATCACACACTAAAGGAAAGGTAAAATCCCAAAAAGCATATAAGGCCCTCTTTAATAAAGAAAATGGTGTGTTAATTGCCATTTTACAACAGTTTCAAATGTGGCTTATCCAATCAGAATAATCTATTGTTTATTTACAATTATACACCAGTTACACTGATTCCATATCAGGTAGAAGGGCTTCCTCAGAGACAGTTTAGCTGAGACGGACCTCTTGTATTAAAATGAAAGGAAGAAAAGGAAGTCCTGCCTTACAGGTAAAAAAGCCAATGACCTTTTTGATAGAGACATTGCCTGTCAGTTTACTCGAGAATGTGAATGCGCTTTAGTTGGACCAGCTCGAAATATGCTATTTGAATGTAATTTTGACCAACCGTTTCTGAGATTTTGGCCTTTCCCCATTCAAGTACATAAGAGCTGTACTTCTGCAGTATGCTGCTTTTATCCATAGAAAATAGTAGCCCCCAAGCATTCCCAAATTGGCCACAGAGTGGACTGACTAGTTTTGAAAGAAACTTTGGGTTTCTGGACTCCAAGTCTTACCATAGGTCAAAAATTATTAATGAATAATCACCCCATAAAATCAGAATTCTATGTCCATATCGATCTACCACAAATCATGGTACTATCTATTTGGTTATGGTTAATCCCACCTCCAATCTTGTACACGTCTTGAAGGGGCAGACGTAAGGGTTTGTCAGTGGGACGTGTTGGAGGCATTATGGTATCGAGAGCTTCCAGTAGAGTGACCCCACTGGCGTGCTGCTCTTTCCTGTCAAGCTTCCAGCCTTTAAACCACGGCATCTGTACAGCACAAAGAGGATAATTTTATTCATCTGGTTTTTGCTTAAAAGGTAATTGTCAGTATTTTGACAGGTCTCATGCATTCAGTCCCCCATCAAATACTGTCCCACTAGGACAGTAAACCAATTTCATTGGATGAAAGTTGTTTTAGGTATTCTATTTGCTTCCTAATAGTAAATCATACAATCTCGCCTGAATTAATGACAAGGAAGCTATATACTGCATGACATATCACATGAAGTAACCAAAGGAACAAATGATCAAATTAAACATTTGTGTTTGTAGTTAGCACACTGAGCGATTAGCCTATGACATCAAACATTTAGAGCAAGTTCTTCACGTAATTATATCAAATCGTTGAGTATAGTGCTACATGGTATATGGATATGGAACTACTGTGTGTACTGATTGTATATACATAATTAGGTGCAATTGATACAATATAATTGGTAGGGTATTGGTAGGGTCAAAGCACAAAAAATAAATAAAAAAAAAAAAAAAACATGCAAATGAGACTCACATTAGAGGATGGTTCCAGCATGTTGTCACCATGCCAGCCTGAAATAGGGACGAAAGGAACGGAGGCGGGGCTATAGCCGATCTTCTTAATGTAGGCGCTCACTTCTTTAACAATCTCATCATAGCGTTTATCACTGTATGGAGGCTCTGTGGAGTCCATCTTGTTGACGGCTACAATCAGCTGCTTGACACCCAGTGTGTAGGCCAGCAGGGCGTGTTCCCTTGTTTGCCCATTTTTGGAGATGCCCGCCTCAAATTCACCCACCCCAGCTGCCACAATTAGAACGGCACAGTCGGCCTGGGAAAGAACGGGAGCCACATTGTTAAAAACTACTGATAGGAAAGTTTGGCATGGGGTAGGTAAGGTAAGGCAGGGATGGGAATAACCTGAAATATGCCACCAATTCTTCCACAACTGAACTTTTTATAGATAACTGGAAGAGTGCTTGAACACTGTTTTACCTGAGATGTTCCAGTGATCATGTTCTTTATGAAGTCTCTGTGTCCTGGAGCATCGATTATGGTTATGTAGTATTTGCTGGTCTCAAACTTCCAAAGTGAGATGTCAATAGTGATTCCTCTCTCCCTCTCGGCCTTCAGCTTGTCCAGAACCCAGGCGTACTTAAAGGAGCCCTTTCCCATCTGCCAAAACAAATGGAAATGAGGGTGCTTTGAAACAGTAGTGGCACTAGGGTCCACCGTGGACCAGACCAAAATGTCTTCTTCAATTTTAATTTCAAATTATTCTAAACTTATAACATGGATGACTGACAAGTGTGAGATTAATGAAACAGGTCAATTCAATTTATTAATTTGCAATGTAGAGGAACATTCATTTTAAACACAATGTGTTATTATTGTGTTACTGATAACGAAAGTGACTAATTGCACCAGTGATCCAGTTTACATGAACAGCAATACACTGATAACTCTCGACAATCAGCTTATTTAACCCTATAAGCTCTGAAGGTGTTACAAAGATATCCTGATTAAGTGGCACATCCAAAAGAAAAGGCTTCTAAAAAAAAAAAGGGTCAAGTGCGTGGTATAATGTTAACGAAAACTTCGTTATGATAAATTCTGAGACTCTCTTTCAGGTTTGGGTTGAGGAAATGGCAGGACTCAAATTCAGAGTAGCGACATGGGCTGTTATTGATCGAAAATTATATAACAAAAAAAAAAAAACTTCCTGGAAGGGGGAAAAACACAGTCCAGGGTGACAAACAAGATGACAGGCTGGGCTGGAGCAGAGCTGGAACAGACAAACAGGAACCAACTGGCAGACACCTAACAGGGAACAAATCCACAATGAACTGGCACAGAACAAAAAAAAAAAAAAATGGGGTTAAATAGGGAAGAAAACAAAGTGATAACAAGGAGGACAAGTGAAAACAATCGACTAATAATCATACAGATAACAAGGCAAATGAGAGGGCGGGGTTATCACTGAAGACAGACACGAATGCACAAGGGAATGAGAAAACACAAACCCAAGTTCATTCACACAGCACGAGACAAAACACATGTGTCTGAATTCAGCCACAGAGTAAATAAATCAAACTAACCAAAGTGGCTGAATTCAGACACAAGACATAAAACAGACATAGCACACGTACGTGTCAGGGCTCTGTCACAAATGGGAAAAAACCCAAAATGAAGGGCAGAACCCTGACACTCTCAGCCTAAGTAATCACAAATGCTGAAAAATCACAAATAGAAATTTGAGCCAAAAATGTACTTTTTTTCATTATACTGTATATCTCAAGGTGGGAATAGCTCCAAAAAACGATTTTTGTTTCTTTCACAATCATGTCACCAGTAACTGATTAAATTGTGTGTCTCCAACATCTCCAAATAAATAAAACAATATATCTGCAAGCAGCAATTATGGGGCCAAGAACCAGCTTGGCAACCACTGCACAACACTAAGCACAACCTAAAGGCTTCACAAATGAAAAAATGAATAGTAAAGAACAGAGCATTTTTTTGCTGTCAAATACAATCAATAAATCAGCCACAATGCACATTAAAACCAGACAGAAATTAAAAGTTGATTCTCTAAAACATCCTCACCCACTCTCACACACACACACATACTTACACAAACACAAGTATAAACTGGTGAGCCTTTAACAAAATGCTTTTTTTCTTACATTTGTCAAAGCCAATAATTCAGCGGCAATGCTAAACATACACACTCAAAAAATTAAGGGTTGAGACGATAATACACTCACAATGAAGAACACACACACACTCACAGAGAGAGAGAGAGAGAGAGAGAGAGAGAGAGAGAGAGAGAGAGAGAGAGAGAGAGAGCATCAGTAAGTGGAGCTCTACAGACATCTTTTGGTCATTATTAGAATTACAAGTCATCTGTTGTTTTCCAGCTGATGACAGCAATCTGACACACACACACTCACACACACACACACGTTTGCAAAATAATTTTTTACTACAGAAAGTTTTAAATTGCAAAAAGTTTACTCTGATTCTTCTGTTTTATAATCTACATGAATTTTCCGAACTTTGCAGTTCGTTTTTGTTTCTTGATGTTCATTTTATTGACATTATTATGCATTTATTTGAGTTATTACATTCTGATGTTTGAAATCAATTATTGGTAGAAAAATGGTCAGGTTTGATGACAAGCAAAATTAAATAAACTGCAATCACTTCAAATAAATGCTAAATGCTAAACTTTTATATATAATAGTTTGATAATGTCTAAATATATATCCAGATGCACATATTGTGATAAAATATAAACTAAGGTAACAAACGTCAGACTACACAAGGTGGCCCACAACAGTGAGATGGAAAGGGTTCCGCTGGGATGATTTCTGGTATACTTAATTGAGATTTCGTAAAAGTAAAATTATCAAATGAAATCCAGAATTACAGTGGAAGTATAATTTAGTGATCATGGGTGTACCAAATCTTGGACCCTGGGCACAGAACTATTTTAGGACCCCCTTAATAATTTGGGTTCGTGATGAGGGTTATCTATAAATGGTTTTATATGGATATTTAACCATGCTATATTATTTAGAAGTAATTTTTAAAAATGTAAAAACAAATCAAGCATTCAATTAGTAAAAACAAATTCATACCAAAAGTTCTTGCAATGGCAGTCACCATGATATTTCTGTAATGAGAGGGATGCCAGGTTGTTCAGTCTCTCCTGAGGGTTTTCTGCTCTCAGGTGGTTTTTCCAAAACATAACTTGCTAACTGAAATTGTAATAGGGTCCAATATACATTTTAAATATTATTAAACCTATTATAATATTTACAATTTATAATCAAATTATTAATAAAGAAAAAACTATTCTTACATGCCATGCAACTGAATGCAAATGCATTTTTGTCACTGTGACAGTGGAATTATTTAGCTAATAGTTTCCTTGCAAATCAGTGACAAACAACACAGGTTGTATATCATGTCAACAAAATTAAACTATACCACAGAAAACTGCATATATTGCCATGATCAATGAATGTGTCATTGCTTTTATGTACATCTCTTCTCACAATCTGCATAACCTGCTTTCTGCAAACTGTTTTCTTTCCCATCACTGTGTAACTGTATATGTTATGTTGAAACATTATTGCACCATCTAAAAGAAAACATACTCATTATAGAAGGTTCAAATGACTAACCAAAGAGAACACTGATCACCATAATGGTGAATTTAAATAAACAAAACATGTAATATCACAAAATCAGCAACATTAAGTGGAGATAAAGCTCTGTTAACTCTCAATCTTTTGCACATACAAAGCAACTTATAATAAAAGACAGGTTGGGAGGGTTACTTTGTAAACATATTCCCCTACAGATTACAGAATACATGCTGTAAAATGTCATTTGTTTAGCTAAATCAAATTACAGGAAAACAATACAAAAATTATTATTAAGAATAAATTGTTTGCCCTAAGATCAAAGTTCTTTCTAGAAAAAAAGATTCAGTGTGAATTTCCTTTTCCAAAAAATATGATCGTGTCTGGTAAAATATTAATTTAAAATTGCTAGAAATAGCATTTTAAACAGGTTTAAACAGGTATATTTCTATTTCTTCTGCTCCAAAATTACTTCAAACGTACTTCTCTGTCTGCTCATATGAATGTAACATCGTAAGAAAGTGTTTCACCGCTGTTCAAATGCACTTTGGATCACATAATTTGTTTGGATAAAAGTTTTCCGTCTGTAAGGAATAAATATTAAATTAAACAAACGAAAATAAAATGCAAAGTAATCAAGATATTTTTTGAATGTAACTGTATTCTAATTAACAATTATTTAAATTGTAACTGTAGAAGAATACAGTTACTTATATTTTGTATTCCCATTACATGTATTCTGTTACTCCCCAACCTTAACTCCATTAACACTAAACATAGGGATATATCAAGTGGATAAATAATTAATGCCAAACACAACAGTCAGCATGATCAACTTCGTATTCATATAACTTTTCAAAAGAGAACAAAATTAGAATTTGATTGTTTAAAACACCAGCAACAACAAACACCAAGTCAAGTGGTTTTAATTGTCGTTTCAGTACAGTACACAGCGAAACAAGACAGCGTTCCTCCAAGACCATGGTGCTGCATAAAACAACATAAGACAAACCCAGAACCACGAGACTACACAGACTAAATAAAATACCTATATACAAGCACATCATAAAATCACCAGAACTACATGCTGCATGACTTGCAGAGGCAAGAATGGAGCCCATAACCTTTGGAATTATAGTCAAGTGTTTATCACACTGAGCCATTAGGTTGCCATTGCTCAACAATAGCAACGAGTCATCAAGAGTTTAGAGGCAGCACACAAGTGAGGGTTATCTTTTGAACTATAGGTGGGGCTGTCTCCACACTGCTCAGTTATCTTCAGGGCATAATGTCAATGATGCATATTTATTTAAAAATCTCCCAATGCTTTTAAAAGATATGTCAGTTTTTAATAAAATTAATTTTTGCTGAGGAACAGTATGGTTGATATGATACAATTTGGTATTGTTTAAATCCTCATGATCCATAAAATCCATAGACATGATTTTTCCATAGCCATACGGTTCAAAAGTTATGGGCAATATAGCACTTTTTCACATCTTTTGACCCATAGGTGGTGTTGTCTCCTAACGTTGCCTGTTCCCTCAGGTCACGGACCTAATGAAGCTGATATGTCAAACTGTTGCAGATATATAGCGGCATCAATACATATATTTTTACTTTTACCTCGTTAAATTGTGTTCATGTAAATAAATCTAAATTAGGTATGATTGAATCTGTTCATCTTGGTCTGGAGATTATTTTGAGCCATTGTTTTTGGCAAATCAGATGAAATTTCAAAGAAGAGAAACAAAAAAATTTGAAATGACGGAATTCAAGATGGTGGCCACTGTAATGGGTTGAGTTATAATGTATGGGGTTCATTGGAATGAAGTGTAATCCGATGCAAAATTGTATTTCTAGGCCAAATGGTTCACAAGATGTGCACTAAAGAAAAGTACATTTCTGGCATTGTGGTGGTGCTATGGAGTATGACCTAGACACCCCAAATTTGGTGGTGGAACCTGAAATGCTCCACTGCTGCCACAGTGCTGTTCAGGATGGTGAGGGGGAGGAGAGAGTGCAGGGGGATTTCTCCTGAAGTCCACTATCATCTCCACTGTTTTGAGCTTGTTCGGTTCAAGGTTGTTGTGACCACGCCAGTCAGCCAGCTGATCAACCTCCCATCTGTATGCAGACTCGTCACCATCGCGGATGAGGCTGCTGACCTGTGGAGGAAGGGGGTTCCAGAAGGTGTTGGTGTGTGTGAAGTGAAGATCACAGCAGGGGTGGGTTTGAGACTGGGCTTTTCAAACCTGCAGTAAAACACATTCAGTTCATCAGCCATTAGTTGACTCTCTATAGAGTAAGGGGGAGGTGTCTTGTACTTGTTGATGCTTTTTAGGCCTTTCCACACAGATGCATGATCATTGGCTGAAAACTGTAAATGTGTTCCTGGCCTGATTGTAAAATGTTTTAACCCCACTTCTGTAAACATCCTCTTTGGCATGGCTGTCTGAGTTTTCCTGTAAACCATGGTTTATCGTTATTGAATTATAAAAATGTCCTAGTAGGGATACACATATCCTCACAGAAAATTATATATGTCAACAGTATCTGTGAGTTCATCCAGGTCTATGGCTGCAGCCTCAAAACACTCCAATCAGTGCAGTCAAAGCAGATTTATAGTTCCAGCTCTGCTTCATTGGTCCATCTCTTTACAGTCGTTAATTTTCTGCTTGTAGGTCAGGAGAAGATGAACCAGACAATGATCGGAGAGTCCTAAAGTTTAATGTGTGACAGAGCGATATGCATCCTTTACAGTGATGTAGCAGTGGTCCAATATACTGTATTTAATTCTCTGGTGGGGCATGTGATGAGTTGCTTGTATTTTGGCAGTTCATGGGTGAGGTTAGCTTTATTAAAATCTCCCAGACATCTGTGATGTCATCAGCCATTTGTTGCAACGCTGTGTTCATGCATGCTTGTGGAGGGATATAAAAACTCACCAGAATAAATGAGGAAAACTCATACAGTAGAAAGGTTTACATTTGATTAAGAGTGCCTCTAAATTAGGACAGCACATCTTCTTCAATATCTTCTTCAAATCTGCCTATTTTAGCCAATCCTTACTATTTTTGTGTTTACAATGAATCATTCTGTCTTTTAGTGAAACAAAAACTGTAGACAGTCAGTGGGTAGGCCAACTAAGGCTGAGAATGTTCAAAAGAGCAACACTGAGAAATCCAATTATCTTTTTCTTTCATCTCCAAAGGCGCCTCCCAAAGAGCAAATGTCTCAATACAATTACACCGCAATTCTCACTCCACTCTCCAGTGCAAAACCACAGAGAAAGGCACAGAGTGATATACAATCAGATTCTTACATATTTACCCTACACAGTTAATGGATTGGAGTTGCCCATTATTCAACTCAGTCTACAACTCTCCCAACGAATTAGCGAATTAGCTATGCCGACGAGGTAGTGTAAACCTTCTCTCAATTATTTATCAATCACTTTTTCAATTGCCATGCAGACTCCAAATATTAAGTCATCATGCTGCCAAAATGCAAGAGTAATTTTACTCCAGCCCTCTTAAAGTAGAAAAAGAAACAGTTTTGAGAAGTAAACATGAAGTTCTTGATATCCACTTCTCTTACCTCTGCAGCTTCTTTTTCAAATTTCTCAATGGTTCTTTTGTCAATTCCTCCACACTTATAAATGAGATGGCCAGTGGTGGTGGACTTCCCAGAATCAACATGTCCAATGACCACGATGTTGATGTGAACCTTCGCTTTCCCCATGATCGAACAGGGCTGGAAGAGAGGATGGGAATGCCTGGAGTGTTCTCCAGATCAACTATTATTAGGTAGAACAAAACATTCACTGCAAGGTTTGACTGTCATAAAAAGTTGTAGATATCAGGGCAAGCTATTCTTTAAAGCAGAAAGCACAAGGTGAGATTCACTGAACAAGTTTTGCAGAACGATACAGCATAACTTAAGCTATTTGATCTCTTGAAACATCATCAGTAAGATTAATGCAAAACTGCATAACATATTAAAATGATAGTTCACCCAAAAAGGAAATTTCTCCGATCATTTACCCTCATGTCATCCCAGATGTGTATGACTTTCTATCTTCTGCAGAATGCAAATGCAGTGTACAGTAATGACCCATGGCGACCCATTCTTGACTTATTAGTGCTCGGAGTTGATCACAATTTGTGGGCTTCTGTTTGTTCACTCGCCATTTGAGGACTGACCACAGGTTCTCTATGGGATTAAGATCCGTGGAGTTGCCTAGCCACGGATCCAAAATTTCAATGTAATGATCTCCGAGCCACTTTATTATAACTCTTGCTTTGTGACATGGTGCTCCATCATGCTGAAAAATGCAAGGATAATCACCAAATTGGGAGAAGTTGTTTTGGTACCTTTATTTATTCATGCCAGTGTTTTTGTGCAGAATTGTGAGAGAGCCCACTCCCTTGGATGAAAAGAAACCCCTCACATGGATGGTCTCAGGATGCATCACTGTTGGCACGACACAGGACTCATGGTAGCGTTCACCTTTTCTTCTCCAGACTATCGATTTTCCAGATGTCCCAAACAGTTGGAAGGCGGCTTCATCCGAGAAAATATCTTTGCAGCAGTCTTCTGCTGTCTAATCCTTGTACTTCCTGCAGAATTTCAGTCTGTCCTTGATGTTTTTCTTTGAGAAATGTTGCTTCTTTGATGCCCTTCTTGACACCAGGCCGTTGTCCAAAAGTCTTCACCTCACTGTGCGTGCAGATGCATTCACACCAACCTGCTGCCAATATTGAGCAAGATCTGCACTGGTGGTGACACGATTCCATAGCTGACACCTCAGGAGTTGAACCTCTCTCCTTGAAGTTCTTTCAGGAGCAATATTCTTTGCAGCAATTTCCTTGTATGTGAGGCAATTTTTATGTAAAGTGTTGATGGCTGCACGTCTTTCTTTAGAGGTAACCTTTGCTAATTGGAAGCACTTCTTCTCACCTTTTATAGCAAACAGTCTGCTCTGCTCTGAGTGAGTAGACACCAGACTAGTACTCGGTCACACTTTCCCAGGTGTTGCTGGTCATTTTGTGCCAGGACCAAAAAACAGTGAAATTTGGGTTTTTGTGATAAAGTTCAGTTTTTTGGCCAATTGAGCTTTTTGCAATTATTTAAAATGCATCTGATCACTCTGCACAATAATCTAGAAACAATGTGAATCAACAACACAACAACTGAAGCAGAAAAATTTGCGAAACACAATATTTATGTCACTGCCAATACTTTTGGCCATGGCTGTAGGTTCATTCAATGCAAGACAACAGTGACCAGACCATTGAAGTTCCAAAAATCACATAAAGGCAAAAAGTAATCCATACAACTCCAGTGGATTAATATGTTTTCTGAAGCAATATGATTGGTGTGGGTGAGAAACAGGTCAATATTTAAGTCCTTTTTTTTACTTTTTTACTTAAGACAGAAAGTGAAAATGGAGATTTATATAAAAAGAAGTATTGAAATATTGATTTGTTTTTCACACAAAGTGATAGCTCTTCTGAAGACATACCTGTAAATTAAACACTGGAGTCATATGATTAATTTAAGCTGCCTTTATGTGATTTTTGGAGCTTCAAAGTTCTGGCCACCATTCACTTGCATTGAGGACCTACAAAGCCGAGAAATTAAAAAAAAAACAGTCTTTGTTTGTGTTCTGCAGATGAAAGAAAGTCATACACATGGGATGGCATGAAAGAGTAAATAATGAGAGGATTTTCATTTTTGGGTGAACTATCCTTTTAAGATTCGCTTTCAGAGAATACAGTATATATTGAATTAAGTTTATTTTTCTTACCCCATTGGCAAATAGTTTTTTTCTAGTTCTTTGAGCATAACACTCTCAAATTATTGTTAGAATTCTCAAAAAACAAGACTTAATATTCCAGAACACAAGTGCTTCTAAAGTACACTGCAAAATAAAATTTTGAAAAAAACAACAACAAAACAAACAAAAAACAAACCTAAACATATTTAAAACAATAAAAAATTTATTGAAAAGCAGAATTATATTACACATTAATCTTGTTTTTAGAGAATTCTAACACAATTTATTGGGGTTTATGCTGAAAATAAGAAAAAATGCCAATGGGGTCTTTTTTCTTAACCCATTGGCAAATAAAACAATTTTAAGCATGAACTCCACTAAATTAGATTTCTCTGAAAACTAGTAAAAATATAAAACATGTAGTTTTGCTTTTCAAGTAATTTATCTTTTTTATAGAATGTGAATATTTTTACTAGAAAACAACACATAAATAAAAATATTCTGAAAAAAAAATTTGTTTGTACCATATCTTGTTTTAAGGATGTTTAGATACATGTACTCCAAAATAATAATAATAATAATAATAATAATTTAATACTGTACAATAATTTTTTTTTTTTTTCAGTTTTTCTACCCATTCAGTTTTTGCTACCCATTTAATGTAATTTATAGATTTTAACAAACTAGAGATATGTGGTATATTACATTCTCAATAATAATTGCTTATTGACAGTTATGCCCAGCTGTCTAAACAGTAAAGTAAGATGCCTTTAATTATGAGTATGGTTAAAATCTACAATTAAATAGGAGGATGTTTGTGGCCTCTTACCTGCAGTTGACAGGCACACTCTGCTCTCCCCTCAGCAAACAGACAATCTGTGCTCCTGCAAAGGAGGAGGCACAGTCCAAGACTGTGTGCGTAATGAACTCACCCTACTTTGATACAGCAATGCGGCACTCAAAGGGGGGAGGCTGGTGGTGAGGGACTGCAGTGAGACATTAACAACAGAACAGCAGAAATGAGCTGAGAGGAAAAGTAGGAGAGATGAAGGATAGATATGGAGCAATAGAGCATTGTGCAGTGACTCATTCATATCTTGAATCATCTCTCCCTGCATAAGAATCAGATTGCTTCATCTGAAAGAATGTATGCACTGGTTTCTCCAGGATTTGAAATTTGACACGTCAAGACATAATATTTTATTGTTATAATCAATTAATAACGTATAGTTATAAGTTGTTATTCTACAACTAAACAATTTGAAATAATTTGATGATGAGTTAAGATGGAATTAGAAAATCAGTTTATTTACAGCCATTAAATGGGCCTGATTGGTTTCAGACTGGATTTCAAAAATCAAAGGTGGCGCTACTGTAAATAAGGCCAATAACAGACCTTTCTGGATGTTTACAGTAAACTTTATTCATCAATAAATTATATTTTGCCCATTCATCTTTTATTCATACACTAGCAGCTAAAGTTTGGAATAACATACAGATTTTGGTCTTATGGAGAGAAAATGGTACTTTTATTAACCAAAGTGGCATTCAACTCATCACAATGTATAGTCAGGACAAATAATAACGTGACATATTACTATTAGAATTTGAAAAAAATTAATAAAATCAGAACAGAAAATCTTAGAAGGCATGTGCATAAAACTCACAAAAATGCAATGTCCCTCAATATGTGCTTAATACTCCTTGTATGTTAAGTGATGCAATGCAAGCAATTTACTGTACATTTATTTTTGTTTTAAAAGTAAAGTTCTTCAAAGAATTCTCATCAAAAATCATCCGCATGAAGCAATGACAGCTTTGCAGATCCCTTTCACTCTAGCTGTCAGTTTGTGCAGATACTCAGGTAACATGTTACCCCACACTTCCTGTTGCACTTGCCATAGATGTGACTGTCTTATCAGGCACTTCTCACGCACCTTACAGTCAAGCTGATCCCACAAAAGCTCAAAAAAGCTCTTAGATCCATAACACTCTTTTCCAATGTGTGTTTCTTTGCCCACACAAACATTTTCTTTTTGATCTCTGTTTCAAAAATGACTTTTTCTTTGTAATTCTTCCCATAAGGCCTGCACTCCTGAGTCTTCTCTTTACTGTTGACATGAAACTGGTGTTGAGCGGGTAGAATTCAATGAAGCTGTCAGCTGAGGACATATGAGGCATCTATTTCTCAAACTAGAGACTCTGATGTACTTCTACTATTGTTTAGTTGTACATCTGGCCTTCCACATCTCTTTCTGTCCTTGTTAGAGACAGTTGTCCTTTGTCTTTGAAGACTGTAGTGTACACCTTTCTATGAAATATTCAGTTTTTTTGGCAGTTTCAAGCATTGTGTAGCCTTCATTCCTTAAAACAATGATTGACTGACAAGTTTCCAGAGAAATCTGTTTCTTTTTTTTTACTATTTTTGACCTACTATTCACCTAAAGACATACCAGTCTATTGCATACTGTGGCAACTCAAAAACAAACACAAAGACAATGTTAAGCTTCATTTAACAAACCAAATAGCTTTCAACTGTGTTTGATACAATGGCAAGTGATTTTCTAGTAGCAATTTAGCATGATTACTCAAAGATAAGGTGTTTGAGTGACAGCTGCTGGAAATGGGGCCTGTCTAGATAACTTTTTATAATACAATTGCATCTATATATCTCACAATTGTGACTTAACTGTCAACTGCAACTGTCACGCAATTGCGACTTCTTGCACTTAAGAATTATGGCTTAGACAATAGTGATTTTATATCTCGCAGTTGTGAATATATATCTTGCAATTGGCTTTTTTTAATAATTGTGAATTTATACCTCACAATTGTTAATTTCTCACAATTGTGAATATATATATCTCACAATTGTCAATTTATTTCTCACATCTGCGACTGTGTTACAAAATATAAACTTGCAATTATTCATTTATATTTGGTTTTGTTTACATTTGGAGCTTTATGGCCGGCCCACTGGGAAAAGTCCTGGTTCTCCATATGGCCAGTCCACCCCTGTCCCGCAGGATCAGAAATCCAGTGAACCACAGACAAGCCCTGGTTCAGCAGTGATCCCTCAGGAAATCCCTCCACTATTCCAATATCACCATCCTCACCCAACGATCATTCATATGGTCCCATAGCATGTCGCGGCTTTCTGCAACAGTGCTAGCTGGCCATCGAAATGCAACCACACCGGTTCCTCACCGAACATTCGAAAGTAGCCTTCATTGTTTCCCTTTTGTCCGGGCGAGCATTACAGTGGGCCACAATCATCTTGGAACAGAGAGGCCCGGTAACCAATCCATTGATTCCTTTGTCACACTTTCGGGAAGTCTTTGGTTGTCCTGTCTGCAATTCCCACACGGCCGAACAGTTACATCAACTCAGACAGGGTTAACGAACCATTACGGATTACGCTCTCACTTTCTGCAAATTCGCTCGGATCATCTGGTGTTCCCTCGTATGATGGCGAGTTCTATTCAGTGCACCCCTGTGATTCACTCACCATTAAGTATTAACATACTGATATACTGACACTTCTGTTATGGTAAAGGCCTTTGTTGACTCCGGTTCAGCTGGAAATTTGATCTACCGAACACTCTGCAGAGAGCTCTGCCTCACCAAATCCCATGTCCCACACAAAATTTGTGTAAAGGACACATCACCCATCGTACTGAACCCCTCACACTACAAATTGGTGCCCTTCATACTGAATACCTTCCACTTCTCATCCTCGATGGCTCCACCTCCCACATTGTTCTTGGCAGGCCCTGGCTGGTTCAGCACTCCCCTGTCCTGTTTAGGACTTCCTGTGAGATCCAAGCATGGGGAAATCAATGTTTTCATGTCTGTCTTTCTCTCCCTCTGTGTTGTCAAGCTACTTCAATCACTCTGTCTGTCCACACCACCTCCATCGAGAGTCCTACCATGAACCATCCCAGTTCCATACCTCCTGAGTATGGCCACTTCAGCAATGTTTTCAGTCCCCAACGAGCCTCTCAGCTACCTCCTCACTGCACCAGCAACTGTGCCATTGACTTGCTGCCAGGTTCACTACTACCGCGGGGAAGGGTCTATCCACTGTCCTTACCTGCACAAAAGGTCATGGAGGAGTATATCGACAAAGCACTCAAACAGGGTAACATTCATCCATCCAATTCCCCCACAGCTTCCAGTTTCTTTTTTGTGGCTAAGAAAGATGGTGGATTGAGGCCCTATATTGACTACTGCTCAATTAATGATGCCATAATTCAATACGATATCCTCTCCCCTTGGTGCCTGCTGCTCTAGAGACACTGAGAGGTGTGACCATCTTCACAAAGCTTGATCTAAGGAGTGCATATAATCTCATTCACATCTGAGAGAGGGACAAGTGGAAGACTGCCTTCATCACCGGGCTACAGGCTACTATGAATATCAGGTGATGATGTATGGGCTGGCCAACGCCCCTTTGGTCTTCCAAGGTTTCATGAATGAGATCTTTCGTGAGTACCTCCACCGATTTGTTATTATCTACATAGATGATATTTAAATCTTCCAATGTAGCAGACCACTCCCACCATGTGAAATTGGTCCTTTATTATCTCCGCTAGCACCAACTATACCTCAAGTCAGAGAAATGCTCATTCCATCAAGTTTCAGTTCAATTATTAAGTATTGGCTATATCATCGGTCCCGAGGGTGTGCATTTGGATCCTGGGAAGATTCAACCCATCCAAACCTGGCCACTATCCACCACCTTGAAAGACCTGCAGCGCTTGCTAGGATTCTCAAACTTCTACCACTGTTTTATCCGGAATTTCAGCTCCATCATCACTCCATTAACTTCCCTCCTCAAAAACCAGCCCAAAACCCTTCTTTGGTAACATGAAGCCGCCACAGCCTTCCAACAGCTAAAAGAGGCATTTATGAATGAACCTATTCTCCAGCATCCAAATCCCAAACGGATCCTTTCATCATTTAAGTCGATGCTGTTGTCGAGGCGTTGTGTTGTCTCAACGGCAGGGTACTCATACCAAACTATACTTCCGCCTTCTTCTCAAGGTAGTTGTCAGCCGGAGAACAAAACTAAGATGTGGGCAACTGAGAGTTATTGCTAAAAGAGCTGGTGCTAGATGAGTGGCATCACTGGCTTGAGGGTGCCTGACATACGTTCCAAGTCATCCCTGATACTTAGAATATCTCTGTGATGCCAAGTGGTTGAATCCTAGCCAGGCCCGGTGGGCTTTATTTTTTACCCGGTTCTCCTTCACTGTCATATACCGGCCTGTATCCAAAAATACCAAGATACGGATGCATTCTCCTGGCTCTTTGCTTCTGAATCCATCACCCCTGAACCAATCCTCTCTCCTTCCATGATCATCAGTCCCATCTTGTGGAACTTGTAGGAACAAATAGCCCAAGCCACCATCACCAATCGTGTTCCCACCAAATACCCACCAAGGCACACTTTCGTGCCAGCGATCCTGTGTAACCAGCTCCTGGACTCTCTTCACTCCTCTCCGGGATCAGCCATCCGGGAACTGCTCAAACCCTCTCACTCCTTCGGAACCGGTACTGGTGTCTCCATATGCCTCGAAGCATACTATGCTTTGTCACATCTGTCCCGATTGCACTATGGTGAAGGTTCCTTATCACCTCCAAGCCAGAAAACTCCTTCCGCTTCCAGTTCCCCAGCACCAATTGTCCCACCTAGGAGATTGGCCACCTCCATCAACATGACTAGAACTGCTACTTACCTTGGACCAAATATGCACAGAACTCCCTCCAACAGCCATCTACAGGTTTGACTCCATTTCAGTGTGTCCTGGGATTCCAACATCTCTTATTCTCCTGGTCTGGTGTCAAGTCAAGTCAAGTCAATTTTATTTGTATAGCGCCTTTCACAACACACATCGTTTCAAAGCAGCTTTACAGAAGTTCAGCATTAACAGACGATAAAAATGTAATGTCTATAAAGTCGATAAATCATCATCCTTGTGCAGGGCTCCAAACTGCGACTAAAAATGGTCGCATTTGTGACCAAATAAATTTATTTGCGAGTGTATAAATTTATAAAGTGGTGTGCCCTGTGATGTCCCCACTGTGTGGACTATTGGTTCCGTGAGAGCGAAAGGGTTTGGAACAACACTCACGTCTATCTTTAAAGAGCCATCCAATGCTCTGACACTCCACAATACCAACCTGGACAAAAAGTATGGCTCTCCACCAGAGAGTCCCTATTTTATTGGTCCCTTCTCTATCACACAACAGATAAATCCAGTCACGGACTGGCTACAATTTCCTCCTCAATATCTTAATTAGCCATTAAAGTTTCACACAAACATATCGATTCACTTCTGAAGACATTACCTGATCGGCAGAAGTTGTGTGGATTACATTGATGCTGACTAATTGTGCTTTTTGAACCATCAGATATTGGTGTCCATTCAGTTGCATTGGATGAAGCTAAAAACCTGGGATACTTTCCTAAAAATCTTAAATCCGGTTCGGATGAAGAAAGAAGGTCATATACATCTTGGATGGCCTGAGGGGGGCATTTTTGGGTAAACTTTTCTTTAAGATCTTGAGTTGACTGGAACTTGTTCATTATTGCCCTGATGGTGGAAATGGGCATTTTCAAATTTTTGGCTATTTTCTTAGCCAATTCCTATTTTGTGAAGCTCAACAACCTTTTGTCACACATAAGAACTATATTGTTAAGTCTAACCTACTGTAATTGATGATTAAGGGATTTTTTTAAACATATGGAAACAATATTGTTGGCGAGTATATTTAGTTATGGTTAAAATCACTTGCTAACTGTTCAGCGATCTTATGGTAATGCCTTTATTTTCCCAGTCTACAAAAATTAGCTTAAACAGAGGATTCAAAAGTTGAACAAACACCCATATGGCTATGCATTGTTTAGTATTTATTATATAATATCTGAAATCTGCAGTTCTCCTCAAATGCCTTATTGGTGAGGGTGCCCTTCTCACTCCTGATTTGGTAAAGCTTTGTGTGCCAGCACCCTGACATCACATCCTCTGGGCACAGCTCCCATTTGATTAGAGGGTGACACCTTTTTTCAACCTACCAGAGCCAGAAAAGGCTGCAGTGTGAGATCGTTTTTTAACCTTTACGACGAAACAGAAAAAGGGGGAAGCTGGTTTAATTTTTTATTCGATGGTTATGTGTGTTTATATATAGCTGTATATTTATAGATTTATTTATATTTCTGCGTGTAATGTGTTGTGGCGCTTACCCTGACTATTTTCAAGAGTTTGCAGAAGAGGAAATCATTGTCTGTGTGCTACATGAATTGAAATGATAAAACATACCTTGCTACAAAAGATGATTGTATTGCTCTTTTATAAAAACTATGTATGCGATTTAAGACACTTCTAGGCCTATTTATTTAGTGTGCCTATAGTTGAAATGCTTTGACTTGGCAATGAAAGTTAATCCATTGTTATTATGCATGTTATTGGCTATTACACCTACTTTGTAATGCACAGTAAAATAAGCTATTTGAATAGTCATCGCGATTTATTTATTTTTTCAAAATCTAATTGAAATTATGCAGGCAAAGACTTTAAATTTACAATATAAATCAATATAAATCAATAGTTTTTAAAAATTATATTCTGAGATTTTGTATCAAATTAATATCAAATAAAATAAAATGACTCTTATGCAATTGATACTATTCACAGTGATGAAGCAGAAATACTCTTTGGACTCAAGAAAGATCACGTGAGCTCTACCATCTTCTCTTGTATTGGCTGTCACTCCAGAATGTTGCTCTTCATTTGCATAAATGTAAACATTTCTCAACTTTGTCACATCGCTGGACACACCAACATCCGGTCGCCAGCTCTCATTGAAAATGAATGAGTTGAGGTCGTTTTGACACTGCGTGTCGCTGGCAGTGTGAACGCAGCTTGAGAACTGTAGAGTGAGCTGCTGATGAGCATGCGTGAACTGAGGAGTTGAATGATGGGGTAGGCTATAGAGCCAGAATTGAGCCAAAACTAAATAAATAAATATAATGTTTTGCAAACAAACACAATCTGCTTCGCAAAGGAAAACTCAACTCTCAAAAAAAAAAAAAAAATATATATATATATATATATATATATTTTTAAAATTTGTATGAGCTGGATCATGGTTTCTGTAAAGAGGGTGAGTTGATTAAGACTAGTTTATTCACTTTATAAACGTAGAACATCTGCGTTTGTATATCACTGTTAGTACCAGGTGTTTTAGGTGTAGGAAACTTTAATGTCGGAAACGTATCCAAGATATAAGTTCACTGAATGAAACACTGATGACAATACACACCCTTATTTTTATAAAATTTAATAATTAGCAATATGCGCTTACATATGGCTTTATTGAATGAGATTTGAGTGTTTATGCCATGACGCTGGGTATTAGCATTACATGCAGTGTTGGCATAAAAAAACAAATGAATCAATGTTTTTGTTTTAACCGATTCATTAAAAACGAACTGTCAGAAAGAACCTATTCCTTGAAAAGTATCGGACTTCCCACCACAAAAGTGAAGCCTTCCTAATTTTCACTTTTTAAGAGTGTAGGGCATTATTAAAAAAAACTCTCCATTCTTGGACTGAAATTTAAGATGAAATACAGCAGAACAGTGATCTACATAACAGTTTTAAATTAGGGAAATACACCACGTTTACGACAAACAATACAACAAATTACTCAGAATGCAAATATCAATCACTATTTTGTAGTATTTGATCAATGACTGTCTGGTAATATGCCATTTCATACAGTTAATAACACAAGGCAACCTTGTTTAAAGTGTGTCACAAAATACACTATAGTTAATTATCTGGTCCATCCCAAAAACATTGGCTCAACTATGACAGAAAAATGAAGCTATCGCTTTAAAACAATCTTTAAAAAAATACAGGACATAACACAGCCCTGTTGCCAAGCTGAGGAAAGCTTATTAGTTGTCTATCCCCATCGGTCTAGTCTGATCCTACATGACCACCAAAGGCTTTCCTTTCTCTATATTTCTGCTGTTTCTTTCAAGGTACAGCTCAGAATGCTTAAACATAAGAACGCCAAACAGTATACACACCCAGATTGAAGAAAATGCAGCAGAACATCAGATATTCTCTGCACCTCATGTCACTTTCACATTGGTTCTACCATGACCAATAATATTAGCTACTCCTTTCTCGACACTTTTGATCAGTCAGTCTTTGCAAATGTCTAGTGGTCCAAGACTTTGGGTCTACGTCCTGCGGCGCTTTGCTCCTCCAGGGCTAGAGGGATTGCTGGAGATCATCACCTTCTCCACGGCTCGGTTCCTCTTCCTCTTGTCTCCGGCTGATTCTTTGGACCCGCTGCCCGTCTCACCTGATCCCCCCCTCTCGGTCCGCTCTCTCTCTTTCTCGCACCTGCTGATTTTCATGGAGGAATTGCTGTCTGGTGAAGGGAGAGGAGTGAGGAGGAAGAAAATGAAAAAGAAGGGTGTGATATGGGAACACAAAGAACAAAACAGTTATATATCACTATTGAGGAAAAAAAAACTTTTTCACCATAATTTGCCAGCATATTTTTTTGACAACTGCATGCCTAGAATGTTTGCAGTTCAAACTCATCATTTCCTATCATACACAAAATTGACTTTACAGGAGTTTCAAAATTACAGCGCCATTTGTGTACATTTGTATTGTGGACACACTATACAAAAAATGACTGATTTTATTTGATTACTTTTGACAAATTACTGGAAAATCCTTTAGTATATTAAACTTAAATCATATAGTAAATAAATGTACTATATTAAACTTCAATGCTCATATTTAGGCTGCAATATTACCTTTTGACTCCCAGGTTATTTCACAACTGATTTCACACAAGCCATATACCAGGGTTGTGCTCCATTCAAAACTTAAGAATACCAATTCAATTGAGACAGCAAACAGGAATTCAAAATTGAACAAGGAAGTAGAATTAAATTCTAAGAAATTCATAACCATTGTTAAGTTAAATCTTTATAATGCATTCTGTTACATGCAATTTTATTTGATTTTGGAAGAATGTAATTGTCATTGGACTCTAAAGTTTTTCAGGGTTCCCACTCTTTTCAAGGCACAATTTTCCAGGACATTTTGTTCCTGACGGGTGTAGTATTTAAGCAAATAACACACAAGAGGTCAATGTATATTGTGGTTATTGCAGGGTTAATTTTTCTTAATTCATTACACATTCATTTTGAAGCGTGCAGCACATGCAAATCATATATCTATCTAATTAAATTGCAGTTTAATAATCACACTAGAACATATCACAATTTTAATTTGATTATTTGTGCATTCAAACATTATTTTTCATCCCAAATATGTCAAATTCCAATACATTCCACATTTAGAGCTACTGGCATTTTTATGACTGGATTCAGTCCCTTTTTGTTCTCCTTCACATTATGGAAAACAAAAGACCACGGTATAAGTGGACTTGGATTGTTAATTTATTATTGAAAATCTATTCACATCCCAAGGTGTAAAGGGCATGCTCAGTGTATGAGCGGTGGTGGCGTAGTGGCTAGAGCACAGGGCTGCTAATCAGAAGATCGCTGGTTCGAACCCCACGGCCACCACCATTGTGCTCTTGAGCAAGACTCCAGGTTGCTCTGGGGGGATTGTCCCTGTAATAATGGCTCTGTAAGTTGCTTTGGATAAAAGTGTCTGCCAAATGCATAAATGTAATGAGCGGCCAGCTCTACACACTCATTTTGAAGCATGCATCACTTACAGACACTTTTTAATTTAATTAGCACATAAGGACATAACAGAATTTTTATTTGATTAATTGTACATTCAAACATTCATTTTCATCCAAATGTCATATTCCATGACTTTCTGCATTTTATTGCAAATGCTATTTTTACTACTTGATTTAGTGCTTTCCGCATACAACTCCGCTGACTCCCACAGTTGAATTATTGAAAATTAATTCACATCCCAAGGTATTAAGGCTGAATCACTACGCTACAATCCCAGTGTGAATTAATTAAAAAAAAATATATCAGTGGTCTGACTGGCATCGTTGTCTAAAGTTTATAACTCACATGGATGCAAAAAGTTGAGATAATCAGTGATCCATGGACATGTTTTCCAGGATAATTTTAAGAATAAGCTAAAAGCACCAACTGAAGCTATTTTAATGATTAAAGTATTGAACATTTTCAGCACAATAGTGCTACATAAATAAAGAGTACGTTGGTGTGGCTTGCTTCTGTTTCACAAATTTGTTCAGTTTCATGAATTGATTAGTTTAGTGACCACTTCTGAAATGCCACTAGGCGGTGACAAATCAGCGTCTTATGGGCTATGAGTGAGTCATTGAATCATTTTGAGATTTTCATGACTGAAATCTGCCAAGAGACTTTTTTTTAGTATTTAAGCATTATAAAAACAAAGCAGATCTATAATTTCCGTTCAATTTGTGACCTGCCAAGCATGACTTTATCAAAAAAATACAACAATAATAGTCTAATAATGAGTATCAATTACATATTTGCCCTCTCCTTTTTTTAAATTTGCATGTCAAATCTACTGACTTCAGTAGAATGTTTAAGCATTATAAGAACAAAGCAGATGTACTGTATCATTTTCCTACAGTACTTAAACTGCGGAGCATGACTTATCAGAAAACACAACAGTAATAGCCTATTAATAATATTAATTTTGAGTTTCAATTATGTACTTTCATCATTGCAAATCACATTTAACATGAGTTGAAACGAGGCAAACATGTATTTGGAAGAGAAAAAAAATGACAATTGCTTAAATTGCAGAAAATAAAGAGAGGACTTTATGTTTAGGTCTTAGCATTTTTTTAACTGGGGTCTCTGGATACTCGGAAATGATAAGGTAATAATTAAGAGACATTCAGTATCTCTTCATTAATTTGGACCATTTTAAAATATTTATTGTAGCTTTGTACTGTCAAAAACATCATTTGTGAGGAAAAAACCTGTGTGAAAACCCTTTGGTGAAGTTGGAGCTAAGGTTGTGCTGACGTGTCACTTTATAGACTTAAATGTACTCGGCAGAGCTGACATTAGTCATGTGAAAGCCCCTCAACATGTATAAACATCAGTCGCTTTTACACATTAATAACTCTTCCTCCCTTTTCTCTCCATAATGAACAAGATAGACTCACATGCCGATGCTGAAGTGAACGAAAAACATGCCCCTCTCATTCAGTCGGCCGGTACATGTACCAGGTCATTCAGTTTGATTATGTATGAGAAGTTTCACAAGTGCCACTTCTCACTGTGCACGTGCCAAGCATGTGATTGGCTTTAGCTGTTACCAATCAAGTGATCTGCCTCGATTGGACAGTGATTGCCAAGCACACGATTGGACGCTGCTGTAATCAATCACAAGGGTTTAAGCATCCTTAACAGTTGATGTTACACATCGGTTAAGGACGCTTACAGTGACAAAACGATACAAATTTGTGAATTCCGAGTCCCAATCGTTACCATGTTTTTGTGCATATAACGGAAACCTTGCTAGCACCACAGTCAAACCATTTTATTATACTAAAATATTTTCCAGGACATTTAGGTATTTTTAAAATTTTCCATGACTGGAAAAATGTATTGCAAAATTCCAGGTTTTTCAGGATGCATGAGAACCCTTCCCACTATAGTGACACGGACACTATACTGTACAAAATTAGAGAATGTGGACACTAAAAATCCCAGGGCACTTCTCGTCAAGAATAAGGGTGTAACCCTGGAGTGCTGGCCATATTCCCCCCATTGGCCCCTATCTATCATGGCTTCCTAATAATCCCCATCCCTGAATTGTCTGCATCACTCTACATGTGCTGGTGTGTGGCTAGCATACTAGTGCACTATGGCTGCCGTCGCATCCACCCAGGTGGATGCTACACATTGGCTGTGGGTGAGGTGAGTCCCCTGTTCACTGTGTAAAGCGCTTTGAGTTTTGTGTCAGAAAAGCACTATATAAATATAACCATTCATTCATTCACTCACTGTCAGCCATTGGGACTGTTTCACAGTGTGCAGCCACCGGCAGTGACAAAACTAGATGAATTTGTATATTTGACACCTATCCCGAGTCCTGACCGTACAATGTTTTTGTACATGTAATAAAAATGTTAGCCACACAGTCACAGATTTATTATACCTAAATATTTTCCAGGATATTTAGGTATTTTTTCTCATTTTCCATGACTGGAAAACTGCATTGCAAAATTCCAGGTTTTCCAGGACGGATGGGAACCCTGTTTTTAGAAATCTTTAGATTACAGAACTTAATCTAAATAGATAACTGTTACAATAATGGCAGATTTTAAGACTTTTACATTTTACATTCAGTACATTTACTTAAAATTAATAATACAATAAACATTATAATTTATAATGTCTGAAATGCCACCTATTGAAATTTTTATTGCACTTATTCACTATATCTAATCCGTTTTTATTTTATGGACCCTAGTGGAAAAACACACCATTTCCTGGAAAGCTCTAATAAACTCAATATATTACAAAAACAATTCAAATTATGATCTATGTTTTATGTTGAAAAATGCTTTAATGTATCTGAAAACAATGTGGTAGACCATTCCTGTTGCAGTATGGCAAAATTAAAATCTTTTTTAATGTCAGTTTTAAATTGAATAGGTTAGATATTAGAGAAATACTATATTATTCATATAAAATAAGATAAAAAAAATATTCCACCAATCAGGGGATAGGCTGTATAAATAAATTTAATTCAGTAAATTCCACTACCTATCATTCAAATACAAATTCCTGGGGGACGTGGATTATTCAATTCATACTCCAACTGATGAATTGAAAACGAGCCAATTCTGGAATCCAAAACTTCCATGTACACTAAATAGCAACATGCCATGATATTATATATCAAATACCTGTAGATTTGCTGCTTATCCTTGAGGTCAATATCAAGTAATACTCACCAATATAGCATAAAAAAAGCTGTAAAAAGTATCAACAAGTGACTAAAACAAATTGTTTTTATTTTGGTTCATTCAGAGCAGTTTGCGGACAAACAAACTGGAAAAACAAGCTAAAAAAAGGACATACCTCACCCCAAAAAGAGTGTATTGTTTTTTTTTCCCCACATGTGGTGGAATTATCAGCATAGGAATCATAACAAGCATACTATACAGAAGCCTACAAAAAAAAAAATATTTTCAATAAGTATAATTCAATTATACATCTATCAATTAATATAACCTAAATCACTCTCTCTCCTGCATACACGCACTAGATGGGCGAGTTGGACTAAATGTCACCTAATGTGGGTGAATTATTCATATTTTTGTGTGTGTACCCAAAGACAGCACATGCACAGATCATGTTTTTCCTGAAGCTAATAAAATCCTCAATCAGCTTTATACATCTTTAATAACCAACAGAAGGGAAATACATATGGCTCTTAAGCTGAAATAAGCCATATGAAACTGAACATTATCACACAAAAAAGGTGTTTCACATGCTACACAGACGGCTACGCACACAAAGTAAAACTAAGCAAATAAATGTGTTGCAGAGGTTTAATTCAGGATCAAAACACATGCTTATGATTTACTAAAAAGAGAGAGGCCCATTTTCCTTTCAGGAAACAGGAAGTGTTGTAATTCTGAAAATGTACGGTGTTAACTTTTTGGTCTTTAGTTTCATGAAAATATTATCAAGACCAAATAATAACAATTTTAAAATAATGTTTTCACTCCAGAACAATTGAAAGGTACTGTGTTCCCGCTTTCATTTACGTCTTGCAAAAAGTGTATATTTTTCGGTTTTCGTTCCTTGAAGGTTTTTTAGTCCCTGGTGTCAGCACAAAGAACATAAAGTCTCAGACACAATCAGTACTTGATATGTAAACGTTTAAGTCTTTGCACATAATAAGTTCACAAAATCTAACCATGCTGTTATGTCAAGAGCAGTTACAAGCAGGTGCTACTAGACTGCATTCTTAGATGTTTTTACAGCCTGGAATCATGTTTTATAAAAAATGTACGGCCCAACTGATTGGCCTTTGATTGTCTGTTTCAATAGCTAACAATTTTCAAATTGAAGGTCAAAATCATGTGTTGTCTTTCTTTAACCTTGCTCATGCTAAATTTTGAAAAATTGGTGCACCTGTCTTTAATGGATCTCATTAGTTGATATTGTTGAACAAACCTGTTGAAACAAATCCTACACATGCCATGCTTCAGATACACATGCACTGAACACATAAAAAAAGAGAAGAGAAGGAAGGATAGCAAAAGAAAGACACACATGGTCAGAGGTCTATGAAAGCTGTCAACAGAGGCCTCTGGTAATGAGCTGGTCTGTGTGGAGTTTTGGAACAGAGCGAAATGTTTTCTTCTGTCCGTACCTCACAAAATCCTGGCCAGCCATACTGGGACCCAGACCTTTGAAAATGATACAAATGATCCAAATGACTGAGCTTCACGCCAATGGAAAAACGATCCAGAAATAAATAAAAAGTGATGCAATGACGTAGGATTTAAAAGACAGCTTACATCAGAGAGAGAGAAAAAGAGAGGGAAAAAAAAACGATAATGGTGAGTATGAGAGAAATAAAGAGAGTGAAGAAGCGAACCTTCTTCATGGGTAGCAGGAGAGTCACTCTCTAATTTGAATTCCTCTTTCATGGCATCTTCAGATTCCACTTTACCTGTGCAAAGATATTCAAGAGCATTTAATGAGCAGTAAAAACTAAACAGAATGAGTAATAATCACACAACAGAGACAAAGAGCAGTTCACCTTCTTTGACGTCTTGTATGATCTCTTCAAGGAGCGCAAAGTTCTTTTCTGAGTTGGGAAAGGGGAGTATTTCTGATTCGTGCTGCAGAAACAGAAAACATGATTAACATGATCTTTTAGAGCAAAGCAGAGTAGCATAAACATTATTTATCCCTGTGGGGAAATTTCACCAGGTAAAAACTACAGGTCAACTAATTTGGGCAATGCAGTGTGGCTACACTACATAATGCTTACAAAAACTGATAACATATAATATGTACATACACACAGAGACATATATAATCCCATACAATATTTCCACAAAATTCAATCAAGATATTATTTGAAAACAGATCATGTGCATGTACTCTAACAATGGATGGGTGGACAGACAGACACAGCTGAAGTCAGAAGTTTACATACATTTAGATTTCGTATTAGCAAACTACAATTTTGGCAAGTCATTTAGGACATCTACTTCATGCATGACACAAATAATTTTTCCAACAATTGTTTACAGACAGATTGTTTCACTTTTCATTGATTATATCACAATTCCAGTGGGTGTGAAGTTTACAAACACCAAGTTAACTGTGCCTTTAAGCATCTTGGAAAATTCCTGAAAATTATTACAAGCCTTTCGTCAGTTAGCTTCTGATAGGAGGTGTACTGAATTGGAGGTGTACCTGTGGATTTATTTTAAGGCCTACCTTCAAACTCAGTGCCTCTTTGCTTGACATTATGTGAATATTAAAACAAATCAGGCAAAACCTCAGAAAAAAATAATTGTGGACCTCCACAAGTCTGGTTCATCCTTGGGAGCAATTTCCATCAAACCACTCAGGAAGGAGGCACATTCTCTTTACTAGAGATTAAGATAGTTTGGTGCGAAAAGTACAAATCAATCCCAGAACAACAACAAAGGACCCTGTGAAGATGCTGGAGGAAACAGGTAGACAAGTATGTATATCCACAGTAAAACAAGTCCTACATCAACATAAACTGAAAGGCTGCTCAGCAAGGAGGAAGCCACTGCTCCAAACCGCCATAAAGACAGACTACAGTTTGAAAGTGCAGAAATATTTTTAGCAGAACTGAAAAACCATGTGCAAGGAAGCAGGCCTTACAAACCTGACTCAGTTACACCAGTTCTGACTACAGGAATGGGCCAAAATTCCAGCAACTTATTGTGAGAAGCTTGTGGAAGGCAACCCAAAATGTTTGACCCAAGTTAAACTATTTAAAGGCAATGCTACCAAATACTAACAAAGTGTATGTAAACTTCTGACACACTGGGAATGTGAAAAACAGAATTAAATCACTCTCTCTACTATTATTCTGACATTTCACATTATTAAAATAAGGTAGGGACCCTAACTGACATAAGACAGGTAATCATTTCTATGATTAAATGTCAAGAATTGTGAAAAAATGTGTTTAAATGTGTTTGGCAAAGGTGTATGTAACCTTCTGACTTCAACTGTAGGACATTCTGCATTTTGTAAGGAAAATACAACAGCACATTTGCAAAGTAAATAAACATGATACAGTGTAAACAATTAATAATGAGGTAAATAAATCCGTTTTTTCGTCTCTTACCAGCGCTTGCATGTCATACATGGTGCTGAGATGATCCCAGATTACTTTAGATGGCACCTGTCTACCGATGTTCTGACTGAACTTATCACGAATACAGATCATGTGGAAATGACGATTCACTCCTGGAAATATAAGACACGCTTTATTTTGCAGCTCTTTTACACTGTGACTAACAAAAAACATTTTCTGTTGTTGTTAATTAGCCTAGCATAGCATGCTAGTTAGTAGCCGAGCTAATGTTTACCAGCCAAAACAAAAACTGAGCGACTAACTCCAAAATCCAAAACAATAATGTAACCATTGATACTATATTGTTGGAATAATGAACTAAACATTTCTCAAGCCTTAAACTAAAGCCATGGCACATTACACTCGCATATCACTTGGCGGTTGGACACGATCATGTTAAAGACACTAAATTGCTTTAATTAATACCAAATTCTGCGATTATAGATTAAAATCAAAATGTTCATAATCATTAATAACTATTTAATCGACACGACCCTTGTACAGCACACATGGTCTTATTTACAGTGATGTTTGCGATTTAATGTGCAGTCATTTATTGAGATAGCAGGGTTATTTCCATCACATATTTCAAACTCGTCTTACCAACAGGTTTGTGACCCAGCATGGCGTGGAAAAGACACACTTCTACTTCTTGACTCCATACTATTGATTCATCGAGTGTACAGATGCCGGTTTCTGCTTCTTTCTGTTCCGATGGCAGCGTCTCCTCTTCCCCCATGTTTCTCCAGTGATGCAGACGCTCACAGCTGCTCCAGACCTGCTGATAACATTCAGCAATGCCGTGCTATTCATTTCATTACACTTGAATCAGAACCATCTAGATGTTTATTGTCTGATTTCACTATATTTACAAAGTAAAATACACCACTGTTCAAAAGTTTGGAATGTTTTGGAAAGAAAATTATAATTTTGTTCACCGAGAATGCTTTAACCTACACTGACTGCTAAAAATAAGGCTTTTTATTTTTAAATAATTAAATACATTAAAAGTTATTTCAAACAGTAATATTGTGTAATATTACTAATTGTTTTGGTAGGCTTTTTGACCAATTTAAGGCACCCTTGGTAAACAGAAGCATGAATTAAATCACAATATCTATAACTTTTGATTCAAGTTGTGTGTGTGTGTGTGTGTGTGTGTGTGTGTGTGTGTGTGTGTGTGTGTGTGTGTGTGTGTGTGAGTGAGTGTGTTTTTTAATTGAGTGTATTTAGAAAACATGATATATCTTGACATCTCTTATGACATATCTTACACATAGATGAGTTGGGGTTTATTCAGGGATGCAGCTCTTTTGATAACATTACATCTTTTAATAGACATTTCATCAATATCATGTGGTCAGTAGCAAATGATCAGTCTCCGGTCGCTGCCATCTCACTTGATGCCGAAAAGGCATGTAATATGGTAGATTGTGATAATCGTTTTAAGATTTAGGAAATGTATGTGTTCAGGAGTACATTTATTGGTTGTATTAAGTTACTTTATAGACACCCTGTAGCAGTTGTACAAATTGATTAATTTCAGAATATTTTACTCTGGGTAGGGGCACTCGGCAGGGTTGCTCTCTTTCCCCATTATTGTCTTGCCCTGGAACCATTTGCATCCCCGGTAAGAAAGGAGGATGATTTTCCAGGGGTGATGGCGGGAGGTGTGGCAAATAAGCTTCTGCTTTATGCAGATGATATTTTATCATTTGTCTTTGACCCTACAAGATCTATGCCTTGTCTCCACATAATTATTATTAATTCCTTTTCCAATTCTCAGGATACAAAGTCATTTGGTATAAATCCGAAGCTTTGGCTCTGACAGCGTACAGTCCATTAACGGCCTTCCAGCCAGATGACTTCCAGTGGCCCAAACAGGGCATTAAGTATTTGGGTATTTTATTCTCAGCAAATTTATCTGATTTAGTTAGAGTTAATTTTGACCCTTTAATAAAAAGGTTTTCGAGCAATGTTGACAGGTTCAATACATTTGTCTATGATTGGGAAGGTTAATGTTTATAAAATGACCTGTATTCCAAAATTCAACTACCTGCTACAGTCTCTCCCTATAGATGTCCCCCCACTCAAATCAAGCAATTTGATAGCATAGCGAAGTCCTTCAATTGGAATGGTAAACATCCCAGTCTACATTTCAACAAAATACTTCGGCCGATTGACAAACGTGGGCTAGGCCTACCCAAGATTTTTTTTTTATTATTACGTGTTCGGTCTCAGGCATTAGGCTCATTGGTCGCCCCTCCCTGGTTATCTATCGAACAGGAGGTCCTTGCCCCTATTTCGCCATTGCAAAGCCTTTCTTTGGACAAGAGTGGCCAGAATTTTTTTTAAATGTTGCCTCGAGCATATACCTGAACCCCAAGTTATGTATCAACAAGTCCTCTTTTTGATGGTCAGAGTGGATTGGGAGGGGGTTACTACACTCTGTGACCTATATGAGTGTGGAGTGTTGAGATCCTTTCAAAGTTTGGTTCAACTTTTTGGGATTCCCAGATCTCAGTATTTACAACTGCACCTCCTGCTCTGTACTGTTTTTGGGAGTAGTTTACACCCCCCAAAAGCAGCAGATACTCTGGGAGAGGTGATTACTGCTTTTGAAAAAGGTCATGAGGCATCAGTGTATTACTCCCTACTGTTCAGAGTCTGGGGACGGAACTTCAACTTCTCTAAAGAGATTGTGGGAGATAGATCTAGACTTGACATTGGAGGAGGGAGTGTGGGCTAGGATTCTAAAAACGTCAAGTCTGCATCTAGAGATGCAAGGGTTCACCTTATGCAATTTAAGATTTTACAAAGAGTCTACTGGACTCCCTCTAGATTGCATAGGTTTGGTCTTAAAGACACACCCGCCTGCTGGCAATGTCAGTCAGAAGATGGAGACACAACCCATATTTAAATCCATCAACCATGTTACTTTTTTTAAAGGCCTAGCTACGTATATCCCAACATAAATTAAAAATGTTAAATTCAGCTTGAGATAAAACAGTGGAATGTATTACCATATAAATGCATTCTTTGTCTGATAAAATATTTAAAATCTTTTGAAATATTCTAAAGGCACATAGTTTGCAGAATGAACAAAAATATTGGTAAGAATAACACAACCCTTGTTCCCCGTCTGTCGCTCACTTCGACGTCGTGTCGAAGAAGCGACACTAGGGGTCTCTCTTGAGCGCCGAAAGATACCTCTGATCTATGAAAAAAGGCCAATGAGAGTTGGCGAACAGTATTTGCATACTCCGCCTCCGGATACGGATATAAAGGCGAGAGAAATACGCTCGTTCATTCAGTAATTTTCTTCGGAGCCGATGGTCGTGTGTATGCAGTCAGCTGCGAGTAACACAACTGATCCTGCTTCTGATCCTCTGACGCTCTGCTTTGCTGTTGGATTTACGGCGCACTACAGCGGCTTTTCTCTTCACTGCCGGCGTGCAGTTTGCCCCTGGGCGCTTCGACAGCGCAGAGTTAAAAGAGTTGAAAGAGTGATTCTCTCCATAAAAGAGTTTATTTCTCTGAAAGAGCATTACACAGCGGCGTTGAACGTCCTTTTCAGGACGCGTCTTTATAAAGATGTAATTTCCGCCCCTGTGTAGTTTCTGGATGCGGTGTTTTCTCCCCACCTCTCTCGGTCATAAAACACTATCTTGCATGCCTGGGCTGCGATCACATGCAAGCAGTGTTTTATGAATGGTTTATGTTCTCAGTGCGAGAACATAGCCATGGCAACATTGCGGTCGTGTGGCTTTCTTTTGTAGTGAGAGAAAGCCGTTTCAGCCGCCCCCCGCGCCTCGCCTCCTTCCTACGGGATTGACGCAGGCGCCGCGGGCGATGAGCACGATTTGGGGACAATGACGGGCTCTGTTCGCCGGGTAAATCCCCTCGAACTTCCCGCCTCCCCGGCACGCTTGTTTGCTAGCATTGCGGTCGTGTGGCTTTCTTTTGTAATGAGAGAAAGCCGTTTCAGCCGCCCCCCGCGCCTCGCCTCCTTCCTACGGGATTGACGCAGGCGCCGCGGGCGATGAACACGATTTGGGGACAATGACGGGCTCTGTTCGCCGGGTAAATCCCCTCGAACCGCCCGCCTCCCCGGCACGCTTGCTTGCTTGCTTCCGTCTGAGCTCGGGATGAGTATTCTCTCCAATGGTTCATCTTCTCAGTGTGAGAACATGGCCGTTATAGCATTGCGGTCGCACAGCTTTCTTTTGTAATGAGAGAAAGCCACTTCAACCGCCCCCCGCGCTCCGCCTTCTTCCTACGGGATCGGCGCAGGCGCTGCGGGCGATGAAGGCGATTTGGGGAATATGACGGGCTCTGTTCGCCGGGTAAACCCCCTCGAACCGCCCGCCTCCCCGGCACGTTTGCTTGCCTCAGAATTGGATGACATCACCGCTGCATCGGAGAGCGTTACAGCGGCATCGGATGCTGATCGTTCGCCTGGGCCGCCACCTTCGGGTCTGCCGCCCAGCCTGAGCCTGACGCACGGAGATCCGCTATGCTTTCCCGGGCTACTTGATCGGTTCCGCGGGCAGGTGCGCCGCTCACAGCCACGCCCCCCCCCGTTCCCTTCTTCCCGGACGTGCACGACGAGTTGAGCTAAGCCAAGGCTTTTTCGCTCCTCCGCTCTCACTACCCTCGTGGTGGAACGGTCCCAGACCGCTTCCACTCTGCACGCCACGGCCCTTCCTGCAACCAATGCCAGGCCAAGGCACTTCAAAACCTGCACCTTGGGTAGTCCTGTTCTTGATGTGCTGCAGGAACTGCGCTGGATGACCAACCGCGCCCCCGGGCCACGGAGGTCAGAAGCGCTGGCACTCGAACAGGCGATGGCCACCCCTTGTGGTCCAGAAACACACCTGTGGACTGGACCTGGTCGAAATGCGGGAGGCAGACAAGGCACACCTTCTCTCACACCCCCGTCTCCCAGCTCCGTCCATTCGGCGCCACCGTTGACGACTCTGCCCAGCAGTCCTCAGCGGTGAGGCAGACGGAGGCCACTGCACATCCTGCCCCGCCGCAAGCTTGCCGCCATGGGCCATGCCCCGTCTGCTCGCCGAGGGCGTCCTCCTGCGGCTATGAAACACCCTGCTCCGCCTCAACCCGGGCCCAGCTCTCAGCCCCAGCGTCGAGCACGCTGCAGGGAACGGACGCCCCCGTCTCACGGACCCCCTCGAGGACCCGGAAGGCTCCCAGGCTGTCCGTAGACGTTCAACCCAGGGACCAAGATGTTAGCTCCGGAGGCTGGTAAGACCGCTCCGTCCCCGGTGGAGGGCCGGGAGGAGAATCTTTTCTTGTTGAATTAATTTTCACATTCTCATATTCTCTGTAATGAGCTTTTTCCTTTTGTCTCTGGGTCACCTGGCCCGCAAATACCGTTCTCACGGCACTTTGCCCCCAGATATCAACAGTCCTGGCTTCCTGGACACGGACCACCCGTCTTCAGCCCCACGACTGTCCCCCGGCCGGCCGGTTCCGACGAGTCTAGAGGACGCCTACCCAGGACCTCCTCCTCAGTCGCTGACCCGCCCCCTGCCGGGTGTGCGGAGCAAGGTAAGTGCTTGAGTCTTTTCTCAGCACCTCAGCTGCGGGTCGCCCCGTCGCCGCCCAACGCTGCCCTACCTGCTCCGCCCCGCTGCGAAGCCCCGCCGGGTACGTCAAATTAATCGTCCCTTTGGTGCCCCTAGCGCAGAGGTTGGACGCGTGGCTTTCACTTCCCAACCCGTCTCGCTGGCTGGCCCGGACCATCCGACTCGGTTACGCAATTCAGTTTGCCAGGCCCCCGTCCCCCTTCATGGGCGTCCGCTTTTCCGCAGTACACGGCGAACACGCCCACTCCCTGCGCGCGGAAATCGCGACTCTTCTGGCCAAAGACGCGATAGAGCCTGTCCCTCCAACCGAGATGAAGATGGGTTTCTACAGCCCTTACTTCATCGTACCCAAGAAAAGCGGCGGCTTATGACCAATCTTGGACCTGCGAGTTCTCAACCGAGCGTTGCACAAACTCCCGTTCAAAATGCTCACGCTTAACCTGCGTCCGGCATCTAGATTGGTTCGCAGCGGTAGACCTGAAGGACACGTACTTCATGTCTCCACCCTGCCCCGACACCGCCCCTACCTGCGGTTTGCGTTCGGGGGCCAGGTGTATCAGTACAAGTCCTCCCCTTTGGCCTGTCTCTGTCCTCTCACGAGAGTTACTATGCAAAACCCACAGAGATCAGGTGCTCAGGCACCTCAGCCGTCTGGGGCTTCAGGTCAACTGGGAAAAGAGCCAGCTCACTCCAGTTCAGAGCATCTCTTTTCTCAGGATGGAGTTAGACTCGGTCTCAATGTCGGCATGTCTCACCAACGAGCGTGCCCAGTCAGTGTTGAACTGCCTCGCCGCCTTCAGGCCAGGCACAGCGGTCCCCTTAAAACTTTTCCAGATGCTCCTGGGGCATATGGCGTCCTCCGCGGCGGTCGCGCCGCTGGGGTTGATGCATATGAGACCGCTCCAACACTGGCTCCAGACCCGAGTCCCGAGACGAGCATGGCGCCACGGCGCCGTATGCAACGGGCACGCAGCCTCAGGCCGTTGGAAAGGGGCCCAGCTGCGTTGGCACATCAACTGCCTCGAGTTGTTGACCGTCCTTTTTGCCCTGCGGAAGTTTCTCCCGTTAATTCGGGACGAACATATCCTAGTCAGGTCGGACAGCACCACTGCGGTCGCGTACATAAATCACCAAGGCGGCGTATGCTCCCGTCACATGTCACAACTCGCCCGTCGTCTCCTCCTTTGGAGCCAGCACCGACTCAAGTCGCTGCGTGCCACTCACATCCCCGGCAACCCCAATGTGATAGCGGACGCGCTGTCATGACAATGCTTGTCTGGCGGAGAGTGGAGGCTTCACCCCCACTCGGTGCAGCTGATTTGGGAACGGTTCGGCAAGGCCCAGGTAGACCCCTCTGCCTCCCGAGAGACCTCCCACTGCCCGCTCTGGTACGCCCGTTAAGAGGCTCCCCTCGGGGCAGATGCACTGGCACACAGCTGGCCGGTGGGGCTGCGCAAGTACGCATTCCCCCCAGTGAGCCTTCTTGCACAGGTGCTGTGCAAGGTCAGGGAGGACGAGGAGCAAGTCACTCTCGTGGCTCCTTACTGGCCCACCCGGGCCTGGTTCTCGGACCTCATACTCCTTGCGACAGCCCCTCCCTGGCGAATTCCCCTGAGGAAGGACCTTCTTTCTCAGGGACGGGGCACGCTCTGGCATCCGCACCCAGACCTCTGGAACCTCCACGTCTGGTCCCTGATGCAGAAGATCTAGCTGGTCTACCACCCACGGTCGTAGCCACGTTCAACCAAGCCAGAGCCCCTTCTACCAGGCAACTCTACGCCCTGAAATGGCGTCTGTTCGTGAATTGGTGTTCTTCCCGGGCAGAAGACCCACAGAGGTGCGCAGTTAGGTCTGTGCTCCTGTCCCTACAGGAGAGGTTGGGGGGGAGGCTGTCCCCATCCACCTCGTAGGTGTATGTTGCCACTATTGCAGCTTACCACAACCCAGTAGACAGCAACTCTCTGGGTAAGCACGACTTAATCGTCAGGTTCCCAAGAGGTGCCCGGAGGTTAAAAACCCCTCCTGGCCAAACCTGTTCCCCTCCTGGGGATCTCTCGGTGGTCCTTGCCGGTCTTCAGAGATCCCCCCCGAGTCGCTAGAATCAGTTGGCTCAGGGCCCTCTCCTGAAAAGACGGCCCTGCTGATTGCGCTCACTTCCATCAAGAGGGTCGGGGACCTGCAAGCGTCCCTTACTAACGACACTTGCCTGGAGCTTGGTCCGGCAGATACTCATGTGATCCTAAGACCTCGACTGGGCTATGTGCCCATGGTTCCTACCATGCCCTCTGGAGATCAGGTAGTGAACCTACAAGCGCTGCCCCGGGAGGAGGCAGACCCAGCCCCTCTCACTGTCGTGTCCGGTACGTGCCTTGTGTGCCTACCTGGACCGCCCCCAGAGCTTCAGGCGCTCTCAGCAGCTCTTTGTCTGCTTTGGAGGACCAGCAGAAAGGGAACGCTGTCTCCAAACAGAGGTGTCTCACTGGGTGATGGATACCATTCAGTTGGCCTATCACACCCAGGCCATGCCCCCCACTTACAGGTTCAAACCCACTCCACTAGGAGCGTGACATCCTCATGGGCACTGGCGAGGGGCACCTCCCTAGCAGACATTCGCAGAGCTGCGGGCTGGGCAGCACCTAACACCCTTATGATCTCAGGGTTGAGTCAGTCTCGTCCCGTGTTCTCTCAGGTCCGAGCCCGTAGAACTCGGTACACGTCGACGATCTGACCGGGTGATCCGCTTGTACCAGCGCCGTTTCCCTCTGCCGAGGCAAAACAGTGCGCTTTTGTCCCAGAGGACCCAGGTCCCTGGTTGATTCCTCCCTAGCACTTCGGACCCGCAGCAGTTCATCGGAGGAACGTGCTGGTCCAGTCCACTACGGGTACCTCCGGCTACCCCTACTGGAATAAGTGCTCCACAGATCAGGCCTCCTACGGGACTCCTCCTGTGTGTATTTCCGCGGTACGGTCACCTTACGAGCTGACCCGCGTCTCCCTTAGGCAGCCCTTTGCTGCCCTCCGGTCGCCGTGTTGTAGCAACTCCCCCCTCCTTGAGGTTGGATCTACCACCGCGCCATTTCCTCCCACATGCCCCAAGTGGCCATGTGATGTATTTTTGCCACCTTTACCTCCCCTGTTGGGCGGGTGTGGCCTCCGCAGGGTCTTTTCCCCCTAAGAATAGGAATTCGGAATAAGACCCCCTTCCCTCGATGCGGTAAGGGCCCCGGCTGCTCTTGCTCTATGCCGAGAAAACATAGAGAGAAAAGAGGCCCAGCCAGGCTTGGCCCGTTCCCTAGTTGGGAGCGTCACCTTGTTCCCCCCTAGGTTAACCAAAAGGATGCTGACGCTTTTTCGGGGCATTGGGGAAGAGTACGTGCAGCCTGAACACAGTTGGTCGCTTGCGCACGTGCAAAATACCTGCCCGCTTCTGTGTCAGCAGTACACGTACACGGCTCAGCGCATGGCGAGTTTTGAAGTGGACCCCTAGTGTCGCTTCTTCGACACGACGTCGAAGTGAGCGACAGACGGGGAACGTCTCGGTTACGTATGTAACCTCCGTTCCCTGATGGAGGGAACGAGACGTCGCGTCTTCCCGGCCACGTCGCTGAGCCGAGCCGCTGAGATGCCCGGAACACTCCCGGCTCCTCAGAAAAATCCTGAATGAACGAGCGTATTTCTCTCGCCTTTATATCCGTATCCGGAGGCGGAGTATGCAAATACTGTTCGCCAACTCTCATTGGCCTTTTTTCATAGATCAGAGGTATCTTTCGGCGCTCAAGAGAGACCCCTAGTGTCGCTTCTTCGACACGACGTCTCGTTCCCTCCATCAGGGAACGGAGGTTACATACGTAACCGAGACGTTTTTCATTCAGATTGAACGTATGTTATTTTTGATTTTATTTAATTATCTAATGTATTTATTTTTAATATATTATAAATTATACATCTATATATATATATTTTTTTTTTCGAATACTTTGGTCTTTCCCCCATTTTCCAGTTTTTCTTTGTTGCAGAGCTCACTCTCTGTTCTTTGTATATGTACAGTATGTTATGTGCAATGACAAATATCATCCATGTTGTATTGCACAAGCAAACAGAAGAGGGCGATATGATCCTGTGTAGCTACATCCACAGAATAATTAGACAAAAATTAAAAAAACAACAACACAAAAACAAATTATAGACACTGAAAACATGTAGGGGAGATGGGGACTATGCCCCCTTAAGAACAACACATTTATGGAAGAATTGTAACATTTTTAGCATGTACATGATGATAGGAAACATTTGGTAATGTATTTATTAAAGGAATAATAATAATAATAATAAAGGTAATCATAAGGTAAGCTTGTCCCAGCTGTATGTATGTATGTATGTATATGTGTGTGTGTGTGTGTATGTATGTATATGTATATATATATATATATATATATATATATATATATATATATATATATATATATATATATATGTGTGTGTGTGTGTGTGTGTGTGTGTGTGTGTGTGTGTATGTGTGTGTCAAGGTTAAATCAAAGGAATAAATCGATTCCAATATTTAATATTATGCATTTCAACAATTTAGTTGAGTAAAATAGCTGAATAATGACTTTTTTTTTCCCTTGTCAAAAAAGATGCATGACACCCCAGTTGGTATATATTTATTTTCCCTAAAAACAGTCAAGGTCAATGTCATGATTGTGTGTTCAAAATCTGCTTATACCGTTTTCTCCAACTTGCAGGTGGTGGACAATATAATGGGAGCATCTCACAATAAACAGTGCACGTAACTTTTGTTTGGTGGGGACTGTTTGTAAAGTCGTTCCACAGGTGCTCATTTGGATTGAGGCCTCATGCATAAAACTTCCCGTAGTTTCCATACTGATAGTTTGCCTATGCACAAAAATCTATAAAGCCCTGTATGCTCTTTGTAATGCTCGCCATTCCCTGAATTTGCATAGGTTTTCATAGACGTTCATGAACTGCTGCATTCACTCATAAATGGTTGTTATACTGCCTTTGGCTATTGTCTCTTCAGTGCTGTTTCTCATTGAATTTGTCTGCAGGCACAAAACAAGTTTAAAGGAAGAAAAAACCCTTAACGGACAAGCTCAAAAGAGAAGTAGTATGGCAAGCCATTTTAACATTAAAAATAGAGAAACAGCATTGAGATGTGGAACAACAACAAAAAATCTCTATGACCTATGAAGTCTTTTGTTACAACTTTAGTCGTTTAAGCTCAGTAGTTCTTACCTGCGACCCGGAGATTGAGTCCCCCCTAATTTCTGACCCAGACGTACACACACTTTGCCATCAAAAGAACCACATCGATGAAGCTTAATTTTGCAAATTACTTTATTAATTGTTTTGCATGTTCTGGTCTTATGGCTTTTATTTTAAGGTGGTTTCATATTTTGAGTTATTGAAATAGTCTCAGGGCAAATAAATACAACACTGTTCTTGTGAAAACAAACAGATTGTGCTAGCAATATGTCCTCTTGTGTGCTGTCCAAACGTATACTCAAATCAAGACTGACACTTTTGACTTTTTCCTGTATGCTCCTTCTGGAATTTTGTCCTGTAGTGTCATTTGTGGAGATACCAAAGCAACCACCTACAGAGTTTACACTTACATTTGTCACTTAAACTACACAATACTCTTTCTTTTGTCATTTTAACAGATTAAATATTGACCTAAACATGATCTAAAAAGCATCACAGATGAGACTGAATTAGAAAATTATTAATACTCAATGTTTTAATGTCCATTTCCTCATAGTTATAATCAAAAGGGTGCTACAGTGTCTCTTAAATCCATGACTTAATGCTGGACTAACATCATTACAATCTATGTGGAACTAGTTACTTAAGATGGCAAGGAATCCGAGCAACTATGGAAATTGAGGCAGTAGACAGACAAGCAAATCCTTTTGCTATGCTACATTTCTAGAAAAGTTATCTATGCTTGGAAAATAAAGTCAGGTTACAAAATATTCACATGATTTTGGTCGACTGGAGGGAAGCACATTTGTTTCATAATAACAGCTATATAAAGGAAAGGAGCAGGAAATACTCAAATCTAAGGCTTTGTGCTTAACGGATATTTCTGACAGAGGTTTCTGTTTCATGAATTTGCTGTGTTGCTCAAATACATGCCAGTGTTTGTTTATGGAATAACATCATTCAGCACAAAGAGAGAAAATACATCCAATCAACCCGTCTCTGTCTCAATTCTAAAATACAGTGTCTCCACAAAGTATTTGGACACTTGAGCCACACCTAAAATGCATGAGTTTTATTCTCAGAACTAACTAAACTATGAGTTTATTAATTTTAATGAATTATATTCAACTGGTGTCAAGGTGATTTTAAGAGGATCTATGAAGTCATTTCACATGTGTCCAAAGAGTATATTTAGGTTAACTATGGATGTTCCACTACCATTTGACAAACAGAATGTCTTTATTTGTGAAATGTTTTGTTTGAAAAGTGTGCATGTGCTATAAATAAACACTACTTGGTTTGATATTTTGTTATATTATGCAATAACATTCAAACATTGTTCAATTCTGCTTAATATTTAAAGGGATAGTTCACCCAAAAATTACAATTGTCTCATCATTTACTCCCAGAAGCTCCAAAAAGCACATTAAAGGACTTAAATATTGATCTGTTTCTCATAAAAACCTATCATATAGCTTCTGAAGAAATTGATTTAACCACTGGATTCATATGGATTACATTTATGCTGCCTTTGTGTTTTTGGACCTTAAAAGTTGTGGTCACCATTCACTTGCATTATATGGACCTACAGAGCGGAGATATTTTTTCTAAGAATCTTTGTGTTCAGCAGAATATAGAAAGTAATACACATCTGGGAATGACATGAGGGTGAGTACATTATGAGAGAATTTAAATTTTTGGGTGAACTATTCCTTTAAAAATGGTTTGGGGCCACTGTATGATGCAGTTGATCTCACATCCCTGATGTACCTTGTGAATGACCTATTGTTTTTATCATTCTCTTGATCCATCTGCATTACAATCCTTGCAATCCACCATTTACTCCAATCAATCATCTAATATTGGTTATTAAACAATCTTCTACCGATAACAACAATAATAAAATTCTTAATAATAACAGTAACCTGTCAGAGTGAAAGTCTATAAACTGAGAGATCACGAATAGAAGAAAAATGTGAAGCCCTTTGTATGAGACCCCAGTGTATTTGCTGTAGCCCACTGGTCACAAGCTGATGATCTCACAATTCCCTGTCCCATGATGATGTTGTAGTACAATTTCAGCATTCTCAATTGGCCGCTGTTCTACAGGCGGTCGGTGTGATGCTGATGTGGAGGGAGCTGGATAAAGGCTGCGGAGGGGGCACCTCCGACCGAGAGGGGGGTGGGAACTGGGGTAGAGTTGGTGGAGGAAGGGCCAGGGGTGCCTGGAGGATACACATAACTCAGGAAGCCTGGTGAGGCGGCATAGGGGTACTGCTCGAAAGCCGAGGAGGCATACTGGTTGTAGGCAGTGGTGAAGTCAAGGTACGGGGTTGTGGCGGTAGAGGTGACCTGAGCCGGGAGAACCAGACCGGGCTGCAGGAAGGCCTGAGGGTAAACATACTGCTGGCCAAGCCTGGAAAGAGAGAGAGAGAATAAACTATAAAATATATGGTTTATACTAGTCATAGACTGATATTCTGGCCAGGCATCGGCTGACAAATGTGCCTGATTGGCCGATTAGCAGAAGTGGCGCCTTGTGTCAGTTCCAAAACCTACTGAAATATTTTTGTGTATTAAGATTGAAAAATAATTATTTGTCTAAATTGAAAAATCAGAGTGATTAACACATTATCAAGAGCATTCAAAATAAAGAAGGGAGAACATTCATCATTCTTAACAGTTAGGCCAGTTATGGTCCGATTAATGTGTAATACTTGTACATGCTGGATGAAGTTGAGATCCAATCGCATTATCTAGGTCTGTTTGTCTGAATATGCAAAAATCAAATGCATTTTCAGTCAGATTAAAGCATTTACATGACTGGACTAAACTAAAACAATAATTCGCCGTGCAGTTGAAGCCTGGTTTTAAATTGCAATTGCAATTTTTTACAGGTTAATCGGCATAACATGTAAATAATTTGATTAAAAATTTTACAGACACTCATGTTATGATGACCTCTTACAACATGAAATATGACAATTTATTTTAGTTGTTTTGAACTAGAATTATTGATAATGTTTTTATCTGACTTCTTTCTCAATCATATTCTAAAATACCTGCCACTCATGCGCAGAGCAGTGGATCGAATGTATGTTTATATATGACACTTGTCATGGGAACCGAAATTATACAAAGCAATGACAACACGCATTATTGAAGGTACGCGGGCTCACACTGAATTTTCTACAGTAAAAGAAGAACGTTGTCATTCTTAATAGGGACTTTAATCAGAAGGTGCGGTTATGGCATATGGTGTTCCATTGCGTGTATGCGAGCGACTTCACTCACTTCCTAACGTCGTAACCATAATTTCTAAAGCATTTCTTCTTTGCCAAAGTTACAGTTGATTTTATGTGACAGATTAGGAAAGGAAATGTTAGAATGTATTTTACAAGAGATGATGCAATGTGAACACAGTAAATAGCCTAAACATCCTCCTAAACTTATGTTATATTACACACGGTTCTCACTTTCTCAGCTTATCTCCGCTTCCTCAGAATGCAATGACTGATGTTCAGTTATGTGCAGAAGTTTTGTTCGGAATACATGTAAAGCACACGTAAACAAATATTTCAAAGTTTATGGGACATATAAACAGAACATCCGGAATCTGCAATCGGACTGCATTCATTCGGATTGACGAAAATTAGTACATGTAAACATAGCCAATGTAACTACCGATGTAATTCATTGCATTTCCTTTAAATGTAAGTACAATGCAACAGCATATATGTACATAATAAGTACATTGAATCAAACGATTAAGTACATAGTTAAAGACACCTAATATAAAGTGGGTATGGTATTTTTACTAATACCCAAGTCCAATCAATTCAAGGCCAATAGCTTAGAAAAGTAACAGCCTCTACTAAACATCTCTACTAAACACCCCTCTTTATTTGAGTATCACTGGTGTCTGTAGCACAAACAGTGTGGCAGATACACACCAAAGTTTAACTAAAGGTCAGTGGTTTGTTCAAATCTCTAATCTTAATTATGAGCAATAGCTATAGAGTCATGCGAACACCACTAAGTCTAATGTATCTAACTGTTCTACAACAAGTAGAAGCATGATGGATTCTAAGTACAGATACTGCTTTCTGAAAACTGACCTGCTCACTCACCCCATTAATTTCTCTTATGGGTCTCTGCCTGATGATATAATGGCCAAACATCACAGAAAACAGCTACTGCAGAGAGAGGCATGAGGCTGCTACCCACAAACATAGAGACATGACCTCAGGCTATGCTTACACCAAAGCCATGAACTACTGTTTTTCTTTATGCTCCCCAAAAGCAGAGGCACCCAGAGGGAACACCAGCACCAAGCACACAATATCTTCAACAAAAAGCCTGGAGCATACTCAAACAAAATTAATTTGCACAAGCATATACATTATTTGATACACTATTGTAGACACACACACAGACAGCTACAGTGTCATTCCACTGCCTTTCCCTTGTTGCCGTTCTGGGCTGAAGGATGATTTATGGGGACTGACAGTGGCTTTGTGGAGTAGGCAAATCAACTGAGTCGTCCTTACTGACCCTATTCATCCTAGCAAACCCTAATGCAGACAGGGAAATAGAGGGATTGAAAGAGACAAGGAGGAAGGGAGAGAGAAAGAGAGATGGGGCAAAATCAAAAAGACCAAAGTTGACAAGGGTGTGAGGACTGACAAAGTAGGGCAAACCGATTGCAGTAAATTAGCTGAATTATGGTGCATGACTTTGTGTGTGCAATTATCAGGGTAATTTATGTGTTAAAGTGGTAGTTAAGCCAAAAATGAAAATTCTGTCATCATTTTACTCACCCTCAAAATGTTCTAAACCCATCTGACTTCTTTCCATGGAACACTTAGGGTGATGTTAGGCAGAATGTTAAGAACTGACAGCCTTAGTCTCCATTCAATCTCATTAGACGCATTTCCACTATCGAGCCAAATGAGGGAGTGCTAGTGTGTGCCAGTGCCAATTGCTTTCCCACCGTCACTTCCGGGGATACATCATGCCTCCTCTGGGATTTCTCGGCCACCAATGGTCATTGGCCCGCCAATTACCCTTGGGCCAAACAAGGCCGGGGGGGGGGGGGTCAATGTCAAAGGCAGAATTTTGCAGAACTTCCCAGGATGTATATCCAGTGCACAACGGTACAGGTTTGGGGAAGAAAAATCATAAAAATAACAAATCTGTTAAAACACCCAATGGACAAAGTGATACTCAAAGAAATTACTTTCCATGGTTTGGTGAAATTTCATAAACAGTGTGCTGGGATATTGTCCCACTGTTAGTGGAGAGACTACTCAGGATGCCATGGCAGTTATAATTGGTAAGTTGTCAACGCTAACTTATCTCGCTTATCATTTGATATTGCTTATCCGTCAGCTTGCTTCCCTCTTTCTTGTGAAATGGGTGCGCGATGTTGGCACCATAGTGGCAAATTAAGGGCAGGTTTTTGGGCATTGCTTTAGAGTTATTGGCCCGATGGTGAGAATGCAGATCGTTTTTGGTCTTGCGGCTCAAGATCTGAGGCTATTGGCCCCAGTTGGCCAGTTGTTAGCCCTGGCCCTCACTGGCCCAATAGTGGAAAAGTGGCTATTTTATGTAAAAAAGAGCCACTTTAATATTATTCAGAATTTCTCCTCTTGTGTTCAGAGAGGAAAGAAAGTAACAAAAGTTAGGAACGACATGAGGGTGAGTCAAGGATGTGAAACAGGGTGGTGGCTACAGTGGCCCAAGCAACTGCCCTTTTGGCCACAATGGCTAAGATGCCCCTCTGAGTGAAATATATACATTTATTAATTAAACACTTTTAAAGTATCTTACACATCTTAAATATTTTATGTGATTGTGTTTTAGAATACGTAAAATCTTTCAGTTTATTTTGTACTGGTTTACAATGGCTATATTTGTTCATCGGGCCTGAAGACCCTCATCATCTTTTCTCTGTATTCTCTTTATGAAATAATGCATGTTCATTATTTGAACATGCATTATTTCATGTTCAAATAATGCCATAACACATTTTTTTCCCTTTAAACAAGCCATCAAACAATAGCATGCCTCTTATGTGATATAGAACTCTATGCGCAGCAATGCAGAAGCACTTTTCACTTGAATCTGGATCTGAGTGGCACAACTAACCCAGAATAACACTTCATTTCCAACTTTGAAGTTTGTTCGAGTCATTTACGGCAATAATGACATGGACAGGTGCAAGAAAAAATAATACATGTAAAAATTGTTCTTCAAGATATGAAACATTAATACAGATTGGATGCTAACGGACTTTAGGTCTGTAAATTAAAATGAGCCATTTCTAAAGCTAATTTTGTGTTCAGTTTAAAATGGCTTATTTAAGTTAGTAAAGTTATCCAGTGAAGAGCAGTGAGCATTTTTCTCTTTTTCAGTATTGTTTTTGATTAATATTCTTTAAGCCCCATTCACAGCGCTAGCCACTTTGTTGCTTGTTGTCGCTAGACTCTGTGATCTGTCGCTAGTGGGTATTTCTACTGTTTGTCGCTGCACGTCTGGCCATGGCTTTTCAAATTTTATTACGGATGAGACCTAATAGCAGTAAAATTATGATATCATTTCAATTTGGCAAGGAATCAGTTCTCGTCTCTAAAAATATAGCATTATAGATTATTTTATAAATCATGTCGTATAATAATTAAATAATTAACAATACGATCAATATAAATCATTAAACATATCTTGTCGCTCTCCATGGCAATCTCTGTCGCCCACGGCCGTTTGGTGTTCCCTCACCGAACATTAATAGGATCGTGTCACTGGCGCTGTGAACCGGGCTTTACAATTTTATATGTAGGCTCTGTATGCATCTAAAGGTCTGTGGTTAATTCTATAATATTAAGTATAGTCTATTATCAAATCCCACATTCTCTTTTTTTTACCCTGATATTATTAAACTAGTATAAAGTGAATTTTTACTTTAAATGTGCTAAAAGATCATGTGTTGTATAGAAGTATGTGCTGCCAGATGCACCAAAACTGCCATATAAACAGTGCATAGTTAAACCTACACATAATAATAATTTAACAAATAATAACAAAAATATCATGATTAATTTGACTTTAATGAAATAAACAAAAAATGCAAGGTATACATTTTTTATATACTGTATACACACACACAAAAACACACACACACACACACACACACACACACACACACACTTTAATGATAGCAAATAAGATGAACACAAAATTGCTGAATTTAACAAAAATTACTCAAATACTTTTTAAATATGTTTTAGTGAATTATAAGTGACTTAATTATTGATAATGCTTAATTGCATCCAGTATGAGTTAAAAAGTATGCTGGAGTATCTGTTGTTGATTTGGGTGGTTCTGTTGTTTCGGAGATCCAAATTAACATTTTCAAAAGTGTCTGTCCAACAGAATGACAAAGAACAGAAAGACTCACAAAGACAGAAAAGAAATGAAGAGACAAGGAACAGAGAGCAAATTATGACGACATAGAAAGGACAAATAATCTTGGCTCGTGTCTCCATGCCCAGAGGAGAATATAAATTTTAGCAGCCCCAGTTGATTGGGGGGCAGAGACAGGAAGAGAAAGACAGAGGGGTTTTTTAAAGATCATTTCTTAGCAAATACAGAAACATACAGTAGAATCACTCAATCACTGATGGACAACCAACATTGAGGCAATGTACAGTCTCTGAAATCACATGCTGATGCTTCACAAAAATCTAAATGTAAAGACACTACTACAGGTCGACCGATAGGGCTTTTAAAATGACCGATGTCAATATCTAGAGAGCAGGGTAGCTAGTCCTTGAAACCCCAATTCTCTGTAAATGAAGAAAGACATTGTTTACACACAATTTATTTATAAATAAAACTGAACAGGACGTTTAACAAAAGTCTTTGTATGGTGAAATTGAATTATCATCGAAGCTCAAGTGAAATATCACACATGAGAGAAACACCATCATTCAAAGAACTGCGAACACCAGTGGATGACTGCAGGCCAGTGGTGAAAACATCTGTACACATGTAAGATTATTTTCATAAAGTGTAGGGAAAGCGATTTTATTATTGCAGATTTCATGCAGTTTGAGAGTCAATGTTTTATTACTGAAACAAGTTTGTGAATGTCAGTGGAAAGGAACTAAAACCATTAACAAGTATGAAACAAATTATGAGAATAATCATATATACTGTGAATGTGTATACGCAGTATATACTGTATATACAGTATAAAGTATATATTATAGTATACAAATTAATGATAGCATATGAGACAATTAGAAAATTGTGGGAATTAAACACATATTTAAAAAAATAAAAATAAAAAGAAGGCAGCTGTCAGTAGATTTCTGAAAAGGGGGAACTACCATTGTGGTTATTTGGCCAAGCATGTTGGGTGGCAAACATGGTCGACTAATAACCGTGGCATATGAGAAAAAAAACTATGTCTTCATCTAGGTGTTTATCAGCTTCAATAACATATCCTCTATTAGGCCACATTTAATTTTTTGTCTTAATAGGGACTTCTGCACCCAAAAAATATGTTTGTTTAAAAATATTGAATCCAAGGATTGGTACTTGAGATACACATGGACATCCACACCTGCAATCTTTAAGAAAAGATAAACAAAAGAAGGCTTATCCTGCAATCACAAACGAATGTGATTGGTCCATTCGGTTCTTGAGTAAGGTAACATCATGTGACCACGCTCATTCACTTTTGCTTCAGCACTGATCTGGATGACAACCATTTGCTCTAATAAAGTTTGATTAAGTATATAGTGAATAATAGAAATTCTATAATAGATAATATAATGTGCTCTTTCTGATGATGGTGTCACAGGAAACAGGAACTTTATGTCTATGACCAAGCAGGCAAAGTTATCCGATGAAACAGATAATCTCAAAATGGCCAAATATCGGCCCATTATTATTTGACCTGGGTTGCATTTCCAGTACAACTATGCAAACTCGCTGCTTAACCCTTTCATATGTTAATAACTGGGCCATGCAGAGTAGCATCACACATATGTGTTTCTGCCACAGCCAGTTACATTACAAGCTGTCAGAATCAAATTCGCTTTTGCGTCGACACAGGCTGCGCTGGTGAAGCATCTGTAGTTTATATTCGCTCAAACAGTTACTCATTCAGTCTTTTAAACTACAGAATAAGTACATTTTTTATACATGCATCCAACTCCAAAATACCACGATAAAACGTTTTCAGCTCTTATATGCATAGTCAATACATCAAATGCGATCTTCCTCCGATGAGTGCTTCCATTTGTTTACATTAGCAGCGGTTGCCATTCGTCAAACAAACAGCTATTCGAAGAGTCTTTTCAAGCACATAATATATTTATTTTATATAACAAACAGCCAAATTGTCACCAAAGTATCACGATAACTGTTCACAGCTTGTATATGCACAGCCATCATATCTAAACGCGATCTTCCCAAATCAAATCAAATCAAATCAAATTAAATCACTTTATTGTCACACTACTGTGTACACGAGTGCAACAGCAGGTGAAATTCTTGTGTGCAGTTCCGAGCAACATTGCAGTAATGACAGTGACGAGACATAAACCACTTTACAATAAACAACATATTTACACAACACAATTTACATAACAAATGTACACAATACACACAATGTAGAATACACATACACTAGATAAGGGTATAAATATATATATATATATATACACTAACTGAATTGGGAGCGAGAATATATTGACAGAATGAGGATTAATAAGGATTAATAAAGTGCAGTGCTGATTGTAGATCGTGAGAGATCATGTGTTCAAAAGTCTTATTGCTTGTGGGAAGAAGCTGTCATGTAGTCGGGTGGTGCGGGTCCTGATGTTGCGATACCGCCTGCCTGATGGAAGCAGTGAGAGCAGCCCATGACTTGGGTGGCTGGAGTCTTTGATAATCCTCCGAGCTTTATTCACACACCGTCTTTTATATATATCCTGGAGGGAGGGAAGCTCACCTCCGATGATGTTTCTGGCCGTTCGCACCACCCTTTGCAGGTCTTTGCGGTTGTGGGCGGTGCTATTGCCGTACCAGGCGGTGATGCAGCTAGTCAGGATGCTCTCTACAGTGCTGGTGTAGAACCGTGTGAGGATGTGGTGGTTCATTCCGAACTTCCTCAGCCATCTCAGGAAGAAGAGGCGCTGGTGAGCCTTCTTCACAACGGCCTCAGTGTGGACAGAACATGTGAGTTCCTCAGTGATGTGGACACAGAGGAACTTGAAACTGCTGACTCTCTCCACCGGTGCTCCATTAATGGTGATGGGGCTGTGTTCTCTGTCTTTCTTCCTGAAATCCACCACAAGCTCCTTGGTTTTACTGACGTTGAGGAAGAGGTTGTGCTCCTGACACCAGCGTGTCAGAGTGTGCACCTCCTCTCTGTAGGCTGTTTCATCATTGTCAGTGATCAGACCTACAACCGTCGTATCGTCAGCAAACTTAATGATGGCATTGGAGCTATGTGTCGCCACACAGTCATGTGTGTAAAGGGAATACAGGAGTGGGCTGAGAACACAGCCCTGCGGGGCTCCAGTGTTGAGGGTCAGTGATGAGGAGATGTTGCTGCCCATTCTAACCACCTGACGTCTGCCTGACAGGAAATCCAGGATCCAGCTGCACAGCGAGCTGTTTAAGCCCAGAGCCCGGAGTTTCTCATCAAGCTTGGAGGGCATTATGGTGTTAAATGCTGAGCTGTAGTCTACAAACAGCATTCTCACATACGTGTTCCTTTTTTCCAAGTGGGATAGAGCAGTGTGTATTGTAGATGCAATAGCATCATCAGTGGAGCGGTTGTTACGGTAGGCAAACTGCAATGGGTCCAAAGAGGTGGGCAGAACAGAGCAGATGTGATCTCTGATCAACCTCTCAAAGCATTTGCTGATGATGGGGGTGAGGGCAACAGGACGCCAGTCATTTAAGCAAGTGATTTTTGATTGCTTCGGTACAGGCACAATGGTTGATGTTTTGAAGCATGTGGGGACTACAGACAGGGAGAGGGACAGGTTGAAAATGTCCGTAAAAACACCAGCCAGTTGGTTCGCGCATGCTCTGATGACGCGGCCCGGAATGCCGTCTGGACCCGTGGCTTTGCGAATGTTCACCCGTCGAAAGGATCGGGTTACATCCGCAACAGAGACGGAGAGTGAACCATCATCTGTAGTATCGGCCGCGAGTGCTCTCTCTGTGAGGGCGGTGTTGTTGTTATCCTCGAAACGAGCATAAAAAGTATTAAGCTCGTCCGGGAGAGAGGCATCAGTGTTCATGGCGGAGTTTTTATTCTGTTTATAGTCCGTGATGGTGTTAATTCCCTGCCACATACTTCTGGAGTCAGTGGTGTTGAACTGTCCTTCAATTTTGTGCCTGTACTGGCGTTTGGGTGTACTGATGGAGTTACGGAGGGCATAACTGGCTTGTTTACGCTCCTCCGCATTCCCGGAATTAAAAGCGGTGGTCCGCGCAGTAAGTGCCGCGCGAACATCGCCGTTAACCCAGGGTTTCTGGTTGGGGTAGATCCGTATAGTTTTCGTCGGAACAACGTCCTCTACGCACTTCCTGATGAAACACGTCCCATGCACACATCCACGTCTACGTATTAGGTGCAGATGAGGTTCATTCACACAAACAGCAACTCAAACAGTCTTTTCAGGCATAAAATATGTTTGTTTTCTGAAAGAGACTATCACAAAAGCACCACGATAACAGTTTAAACTCACACTCACAGATGCTGACTGAGCACGATTATCTGATGCACACAGCCAAGTCTGTTTACATTAGCACTTGTCACACACACACACACACACACACACACACACACACACGCGCACACGCGCACACACACACACATTGGGTTTCCATGTTTTATGGGGACTTTCCATAGACATAATGTTTTTTATACTGTACAAACTTTATATTCTATCCCTTAAACTTAACCCTACTCCTAACCCTAATCCTCACAGAAAATGTTCTGCATTTTTACATTTTCAAAAAACATAATTTAGTATGATTTAGAAGCTATTTCAGGTTTTACTATCCTTATGGGAACATTTGGTCCCCACAAATTAATAAATACACGCTTGCTCGCTCACACACACACACACACACACACACACACACACACACACACACACACACACACACAGTCTGAGATGTCAAACAGTGCATATGCAAGCCAGACTGCTGATATTATTTGTTCATTTGTTTTTTTACAGCTATAAAAATTTCATAAAACAAAAAAAGTACACTAGAGATAACCCATTTGTTCATGTTTACTATATTATATATAGTATTTTTATTATGGCAAGAACACAAATTAAAATAATTAAAAAAAATACTCCTCTACATTCTGCCTCCTCTACTGGCTGTGCAGTGTGACATGCAAAAATAACTCACTCCAGCAGCACTGCAGAGGAATCTAGACCCTACTCATGAAAAGGTTAACCACCATAGTATGATGAATCATTGGAGAAATTAACTAGCTAGTCATGACTGTTTCCTGAAACTGTAGTAACTATGTCGCAATGGCTGCATTTGCGTTAACGTAACGTTTCAGAACGCAGCTTGCTGCAAAACCCCGGAATAAGTAGTTTTCTTAAGTGCGTGTAAATGTGGTCAAAGTCTTGATAGAAAGAAAGATGCATATGGAATGAAAGATATAGAAGCCTGAGTGAAGTCAAATGATGTCCACACAGCAAACTGATAAGGAACTATGCTTCAAACCACAGGTTTGTTGGAACTATGGATTTGGGAAACACCAAATCATTGAACTATGTTGGTAACGATGGAACCTGTGACCATAGTTGGCTAACGATACTTTTGGAAAACGCTCCCATGGTTGATATACTGAATTCAATTAAATTCAGATTGCTTTATTGGGATGGCATATCTTAGTAGATATTGCCAAAGCATAACACATAACAAACAATATATACTACATAATAAAGAAAATATATTTATATCTGTTACTAGTTACTACACTTCATATTTCGCCACTTTTGGGGCTCATGGGGTGTGGGTAAATAAGAAATGAAGAGAGAGGAGGAAGTGATGAGCTGACAATCTAAGTGTGACAAGGGTGTGTGTTTGTGTATGTCATCTCAGATGCTAATGTAGTTTTATCCTCATTGTGCTAATTCAGCAGAGTCTAGCTTTTTAATTGGTTTGAAGAACCTCCTATAATGCTGTCTGCTACCTCACACCCAACCCCCAAACACAGAGGGACAGCAGCACCCTCCACATCCCTAATCCCCACCTCTAGCACCCTGCTAAAGAATATGTCACACTACATGACTCAAGCTCGTCTCCTTTGATGTATTGTGTTGGCTACTGCTGGGTGACAAGAAGCCTCAGATCTCACACCTAACGGTCTTGTAGTGTGCACACTCACTGTGACATGCCCAACTAATTGCAGGTGCTACAACAGATTTCAAACCAGCTGTATATCTAAAGGTCTTGTCATCAGGCGTGTACACTGTCCCGACAAGTTAGAGGCCGACAATGAGCCAAAGCTAATTAAATATAGGGAGAGTGCAAGAGGAGAGCAAGGCACTGGAAGCAGGAGACAAAAACTATTACAAAATGATCAACATGAAAAAAAATCAACATCTCCCTACATGCTTTACTTATTTTCAGCAGTTTTTCTTAATTTTTTCCTTTGCAAATAAGGGAAAAAACGTCCGAGCTGTTATTTCCTACTTGCTGACATGCTATCATGAATAAACTATGAGCGAGTTTGTGAAATAATTTTGTTATCGTAATTTTAAGATGCGTTTTGGCTGATCTGTTTGAAATGGGACGATGCTAAAGGCAGTTGTAACGGGGTCCAAACTGTTTGGAGATTTGTCCATTTCAAACACATTCAGACATTCGGCTCGTTGTGCCACAGCAGCAGAGTGGCGGCTTATAAAACAAGAGTTTAAACTTAACTGGTTACATCCGGATTTAAAGGTGATATCAACATGCAGGGACACGGATATCTGAAGCATGCACACTAGAAACTCAGTTACAGGTACTGCACTAAATTAACTGCTCTTAATGTGATATAATTAGGATAAACTGTACACCGTTTTTTCTTTTACTTTTATTATCATTCATTAAAACACAGATGTAATGATTGATGTATTTCCTCATGAAACCAGAGACTCTCCCCTCAAAATCTGAACACAAGGGGGAAAAAAAAGAGACCGCTAGGCTTAACAGTGATTTGTCTCACTTGTACACTTGTGATCGGATCATCCAAAACGCATCTTAACACCAGGTGTACACAGGGCCTCATTTGGGAATGAATGGTCATGTTGTTGATACACCCAATCTACCAGCAGTCGTGCACAACAGAAAACAAGACTATGAGTCGTAGGGTGGCGACTGCATGCCGTGTAGTGTGTGCTTGTTTCATGCTTCCTACCTCAGGAAACCACAACACCCTACTCTCCAGATGGAAAAAAAAAAAGAAATATCTCTAATGCCAGCAAACAAACAGCAGGAGTGGTAACCCAGCACAGCAGTAGTGGCCTCGAATGGGCTCCAAAACTATAACCTGTTTCCTCTCAACAAGGACATAACTGACCAACTGAGCCAATTGACCAGTGATAACGCAACATACATCTGATTTAAAACAAAACTGATATTGGATGTTTTGTTAAGAGTGACAAGTCTCACATACAGGTTAGTGGCCTAAAGATCAGAACTGACAAAATCTTTAGTTACTTCAATGTTACTTCAATTGTAATATATCCCTTTACAAGTGGTCACAGGCAGGGGCAGTTCTAGGGTCAGTTGATATTCTGGGCTTAGCCCAGACATCTGTGGGCCATCCTTTGAAGAAATATTGAAATATAATAAACTTTATAGAAAAAGTTTAAATGTTAATATCTGTGGGGTGTCATTTATGAAGTAAATCTTTAAATATTTCTGAAACTACAACTAAAAAGTTCACACTAACTTTTGCCCCAGATACACTAAAGATCTTTCGCTGCATGCTTTTAACACAATGTACTTTGAAACATGATTTTAAAGCTACACTATGTAACTTTTGGCCCTCTAACGGTTAATAAATAAAACCGCATGTATCTTGTGGAAGAACATTATTATGGTAATGATGTAAGTCGTGCTTCGGCTCTGCTCATCTGAGCAGATGAATGTGGTTCAAGGCACCGGTGTGCACATGGATACAGGACATCTTATCAGAGCGAATGGACAAATAAATAATAAAAGAAAGGAAAAGATGGATATCTGAAAACATGTCATCTGAGCAGGTAAGAGCCATATCTTTTGCTGTTGTTTTGACTTATTGGAACCATTGATGTTTTGAAATTTTGAAATGAATGACATTACAAAAGTTAGGCAATGTTTGTTAACACTAGACACAATGATTGCTAGTCTGATCAAATGTTGTAAAGTTTTTATAATTGCAGGATATTCTGACCAAATAGACCACAGTAGTAACTAATTTATAGATTGTCATTTTTACTAACCAGTGGTAAACATCATTTCAAGACTCACATGTCCTTGGCAAGTCTAGGATTAAAGGATTTATTAATATAAATGATTGCCGTTATAAAGAAAAATACACACGTGTGCTAGCAGGGGAAAAGTTCTGCACCGATTACAGTATAATTATTGTATTTCACAACACACACAGAGACATGTGTGTGTGTGTGTGTGTGATTACACAACTACACATAAACCATTTCAATAAAATGTCTTAACTGTTGAGTAAGAAAAAAGTCATCTCTGGGTTGCTTTTAAATCCTTTCAGATCTCAGAGTTGTTGCTACCTCTGAAAAGCCATGCCGATGTTTATTCGGGTTTTATTACGGACTCTGTCGCTTTCCCTTTTTGCTTGTATACTCTGTTCTGTTCAGGGTTTCTTTGTTTTTACAACCGATGATTCTCCGGAGGTTTGCCGTTTCGACTGATCCATGGTCAATTTTTCCTTGTACGTTGTGACAACAAACTTTCAGCTTCATGCTACTCCCACACCATATACGCATTACAGTAGCCGGATCTTAATTTTGCTGTGTATGGACATCATGTCACATGCACGGGCGAATGACGTATGTATGCTAATTCCTGCAAAATCCATTTCTAAAATATTCATTATTATTATTGGATTTTTGTTGCACTCTCTCATTAACAACATTTTGTTGTTTAACAAGAAATTATTATACAGTGTACCTTTAAATATATACTATTTTCAGACCTTATGCTAACTGTAAACCAATGCTTAAATAGACCTTTTTAGGTAACATATTGTATCAGGACATGTTTGTTTTCTTGTCAACACGTTTACCTGTGGTTTTGCAGTACTTAAGTGCCATTGTATTCAGCTCTAACACTTAGCTAGCCTTGGTCAACAATTGAGGAAGTTGACAATTAGGATTAGTCAGTGGCACCATTAGTCAACCAAGCAAATTAGACCCACAATGGGTACAAAGACACCTGTTCAAACATCACAATCATACTTAGACTTAGTGAGTTAATATAGAAGCTACCACAGATATGGACAAGAAGTGCAATTCACAAATGTTCTCCCAGTCTGTATCCACCATAGGCGTTCCCACCAGTCCTTTGGTCTAATGTAACCTATACATTACAGTCTAGAAAGAGCATGACAATTTGAGAATGGCATTTACTAAGTTTATTTAATGGTAGAAAAATATGACTTGTTGAATGTAATATTGATGAATGCCATATGACAATGTTCGTTTGTGTGTGGGTGGGTGGGATAGAGAACAAGACAGATGTGTGTAGAGAAAGAAATACAGAAAGAGACAGAGACAAAGAGGGAGATTAAATGAGAAATAACTTGTTTTGCATAACACCTGGTTGGTTAGCAGACTTGAGGCAGGTGGTAACCTAACTGACATACAAACAGGTCTTACAGGATCGGGAAGAGAGACTGAGAGAGAGAGCAGAGAAAGCAAAATAAAAAGAAACCAAGAGAGAAACCAAGAGGGAAATACAGAAAGAGGAAGAGTAAATGGAGAGAAACAGTCATAGTGTGACAACGAAAAGGGAATTTGGCAAGGAGGCAGAGATAAAAAATAAACCACAGCGGGTAAAGAAGACAGCACTGTAAACCAGTGTTTCCTGCACCGCTTTCAGCAGCAGTGTTCCACCGCTAAATCTCCAGCTCCACGCCAAAAGAATGGTACCCAATTTGTGAGCTTGAGGCTGAATTGAATGTGATGTGATAAAGAAAAAAATAAAGAAAAAACACATGACATGATCTTTAAAGGTGCAGTCTCTAAGATTCAGAAACCCTTGTTATTAATGACACCTGTGGCTGTTAAGTGAACTGCAGTGAGCTACCTGTTGCTCATGCACAGACACTCCATAGAGACGTGAGCATGCATTGGCCAAAACAGTGACGTAATGTACAAAGAGACTGAACGTGATTCACCGGCATCTTGCTGACAGATGAGGTAGCATAATTAAAATGACACAGTTATGATTGTTTTACTACACACTTTGAGACTAAACTAAAACTACTTATCAGCTAACATAGCATACTGATACACACATACACCTACATACTACCGAACTATAAACTATACCTGACACTTTACTGTTGCACTGCACTGTTATGTTGCACTATTGTATGTGATGTGTTGTACTACGATCAAGAAACCAGCGTATTTGCTTAAATTTATCCTGTATACCTGACTTTTAGTATAAAGAGAAGATCTTTGAAATGATTTGCAAGTTACGAAGCAAGGTATCTTAAAATTCGTTAGCAGGCAAGATCAAGTTATCTAAAATGACACAGATCAATCCTTATGGCACTATATTTCACATGCTTTGCAGCTATGTCAGCTTACCTGTCCAATAAGAAGAATGCCAATTCAGGTTTGGTTTTGATCCCCAAAACCGAACAAAGGTTTCTCCAGGAATCAAATGCCCTGCCGATGTTCACTCTAGTTTTCGCTTGACCACAATCACGTTCCCGATTAGCCAGATGGGATTCAGTAGATAAATGTTTTTTTTTTTGTTTTTTTTTTGGCTTACTCGGAGTTGTGTAGGAGCCAACCTAGTAAGTGGGCTCATTTTTAAGTTGAGTTACAAGCCATTCACACATTGGCAAAAAAAAGGCAAATATTACATGAAAATTGTTACATATTGCACCATTAAAAATATAGGTTCTTTAAAAACCTAACCCTAACGCTAAGCGAACGATCGTTCAAATGTAGGTAAATTTGCACATGCTCGCTAATAAATCTGCACACCGGTGTGTTCATATTGACTGACTGAACAACATAAACAGAATAAGCCGTCGGCCTCAAGGTAGGTGGAGCTTCAGGTCACACCTACCAATGGCATGGACCAATGGCAGTAAGAAGGTGTTAAGTTCCTGGAAAGAATTATTCCTAAAAGTTTGCCCAAGCAAGCTGTTACAAACCACCGAAACAAATGCAAAAACACCTTTTTGTCCAGATTTTGTTCTAAATTACATCATACCTTATCGTTCTCCGATTTCGTAGGAAATATATCAGGGCCTTATGGCTATTGTTAATGCGACTTCACGCAATTTTCCGCCAAAATAAAGTTAAGTGGGTTAAACCAGATGTAGCGTACAACAAATTATTATAGAAATATTACTTGTACAATAATAATATTAAATCTCATTGTGACAGGGTGGAGGGTGGGGCTGGGTCATGATTATACACACCCGGTCTCTAATCGGCCTTTATCCCTCTCCGAGGCTCAATTAGCCTGATAAGGGACCGGGTGTGTGTAGAATCACGACCCGGCTCCACCCTCCGTCCTGTCTCACACATATTATTAGTTATTATAAAATGATTGTATATTTCTGTAATTTCTTAACAAAGTAATAACAATTTTATTATTATTATTAGTCATATAATTGTATTATTAATAATAATAATAATAATAATAATAATAATATCATTATTACAATTATCTCAGCATTATTCATAATACAAAGATGTAATATTCAAGTTGACTGGCCTCAAAAAACAATGAAGGAAAAGTGGGCCCCATAGGAATGAATCATACTTTAAAACACTACATTAGAGAGAATGTACTGTCTGAATTAACTGATTCACTAGAATGAATCAGACTCTCCAAAACTACAAATGAGAGAATGGACTGGTTAGGATTAACTGATTCAATAGAATGAATCGGACGTTACAACACCTCATATGAGAGAAAGTACTGTTGGAATGAACTGATTCACAAGAATGAATCAGACTCTCCAAAACTACATATGAGAGAAGGGACTGTTTAGGATTAACTGATTCACTAGAATGAATCAGATTTTCCAACACTACTAGAATTGCCAACAGTCCTGCATTAGCTGGGACATCACGCATTTTGGTTGAAATTAAGATGTCTGGTACGGGATGCCTGTCGTGCCCCGTATTGAAGTGCTCCACATGTTCAAGCGTCCAGTATTCATGTGCCGTAAAGTTGGCAAAACCTAACGGCATATATGAGAGAGAGGACTATTTTGGAGAGTGCATTTGATTATTCCACTTGATTAGCACTTGGTCACCCCAGAAAGTTTGGAAAAGCAACACTACTTTGAAAACATTCAAACTGACTTTAAGTGAGTTAATCTCCTATACAGACTGCTTGTGTCGGTTAAAGCTGAGTTAAAACAGGCAGAGAGGCATTGTATGAGAGAGGAGCAGAGGACACCAGAGGAAGACAGATTGCCAAGCATACATTCGTTTTTTCCGCTTAATGAAATGGCAATTTGGCAGAGCCATTTCTGTGGGGTCACAATAGGATTTCATGTTATTTATATACAACGCCCCCTCAACCCCTGACATTAGCAGAATGAAATGAGATGCTTACCCATACTGCCTCTGGATCAGAGCTGGGTGAACCTGCTGTACTCCAGTAGAGTATCCTGTGTAAAAAAAAAAAAAAAGAAAATAAATAAAAAAAGGTTTAGACATCAACTGTTCGGCAAAGTAATAACATTTGAAAATTGCAATTTTTTTATTGAAACACTCTTTATAAGAGAAATGTTGAGGAACACTTAAGAGGTGGGGACTCACTCAAAAACATTTATGAGGTAAAGGGGGAGGAATGAGGTTCTGGGTCACTAAAAACCAATGTATGCAGTTAAGGGTCAATTTGTATTGAATGTGAAAAATTACTTTAACAGACTGAATGAAACAGAAACTGCTATATGTGAATGATTCATTATTTTACCATCACTTAAGGATTTTTGTCCTCTTAACTGTATCATTTATTCTCCAATCTTCTACTTGCCCCATATTTGACATTTATCGTACATGCATTTATAATTCTGTTCCTTTCACAAACACTCATTCCTTTAGCCTTTAATTGGCACTCATTCTCTCCATTCATCCATTATGCATTCTCTAGTTTTCCCTCTCTTTCCCTGTCTCTGTGCTCCTACGCAGCCAAGTGAAAAACTCCAGCCTGTCTGTTCTCTAGCGTATCGGTGTATCTGCCCGGACACTGATGAGAAACATCTCTTGCCTGGATGCCCGTTCCACATTCACGCACACACACGCCCACATCACAGCAGCATTTGCATAAACACACACTTTACCCTTTGAATAAACCTTCCATTGAACATAATTTAACTTACAGTATGTCATTCTAAATCCTTGCCTTTGACCATTTCTTTCAAAAAAGAAAGTAAGCTCTTTTCTCTCTTAAATCTGGGTGATTCTTTAATTAGGGTAACATTTCTGTGCCCTAGGATCAAAGGCATGGGAACAAATTTTTGGCAAGGGGTGCTGCAATTTTAGTGGATGATTTACACCATGCTCAGGCAACAAGAACATCAGAGAACCACGTGTCTCCCTTTCACTGTACGGCCATTATACAAAGGTGCCTCAGTTTGTTCCTGAGAGACAGCAGATGCCCTTACCCCACCTCCACCGTAATCCTAACCATATGGAGTCTGTAAAGCTGAATACCTTGCAATAGAATGCTTTCACCAGCAATTAAGTCATTCGATAAGACAGTCAATGTATTAGTTACATTCTACTATGTTTAAAAGGTTGTGGTGTCAGTGTGAATGAGAAATAACTATAAAACACAATATAATTGTTCAGACAAAATGAAATCATATGCTAAAATATTAAGCTGTAAAGAAATGTCCTACCTGTTATTTGAAGACCCCAAATGTGGCCTTGCACTCAGGGGTGTTGCTAATAAATGTCTTCATGAGAATATCCAAGTGATTCATGTTAAACACAAATAAACACCAGAAGATGAAGTTTTTGCTCAGTTGTGGTCTTAGTGCCTTCCGCAGGGCGACGAATCAAGTGAACACAAAAGCTCTAACCTGTACTGTTTTGTTTCATAAATGATTATAATTTCATAGGATGAGCTTTGTGAGCTTATTTACATGCGTAAAGCACAATATTCTTCAGAAGAAATTAATCTTGAGGATTGATTCATTTGTTTTATTCATAAACTGTAATATTACACTACAATATATATTATTATTAAACAACAGTAATGATACAAAAGCACAAATAAGAAGAGAGTAAAAAGTTCACTAGTATCCATCACATGGGCTCTCCTCAGTTCGGCAGAGCCCTGCCCACAAAGATGAGCGAATGGCTTTCGCTGCAGAAGGCAAGTGAAGCAGCACAGTTCAAGATGGCGCCGAGTATGGCTGAGTATGGCTGCTGCATCGGGAGCTCTGACACAAAACTGCAGTTTATAGTTTGTTTTGTTTAATGTTTTTTTTTCTTGGATGTTGTCTGCCTTATTGTATATGACAGACAAACACTTTTGGACATTGGTTCTACAATTACACAACGAAAACAGGATTCCTCAATGCCAACCCGCTGTTTAAAAACACGCCAGCGGAGCCCTTTGTCTGGGCTGCCTGGCCGCGTAAATGCAGAAGGAAAAGGGGGAAAAGAGCCGCCGTTCTCATCAGAGTAAGACGTCTCGCAAATCGACCCCCACTACCCAGTATACTACTGGCAAATGTTCAGTCTCTGGACAACAAGCTCTGCGAGCTGAGAGCATGGATCTCTTTCCAATGAGAGAAGAGAGATTGCTGTGTTATCTGCCTTACAGAAACCTGGCTGGCTGCGGAGATTCCAGACTCGGCCATCAAACCCGCGGGGTTCTCCGTGTACCGAGCGGACAGAGCGAAAGACCTCAAGGTAAAAGCAGAGGTGGTGGTGTGTTTTATGATCAACAAATCATGGTGTGAGCAGAGAAACGTACATTTTATCAAGTCTTTCGGCTCTCCTGATCTGGAATATCTCATGCTTCTGTGTCGACCATTCTGGCTACCGAGGGAATTCACAGCGGTCATTATCACAGCTGTGTACATCCCCCCACAAGCCGACACAGACGGGCACTCAGGAAACTGCATGGGAGTATAAGTAGGAAAATCGCGCACCCTGAGGCTGGTTCATTGTTACCGGGGACTTTAACAAAGCCAATTTTAAAACAATCGCTCCAAAATACCACCAACACATCAACTTCAACACACGAGGGGACCGGGTTTTGGATCATTGCTATTCGGGATGGCTACAAATCCCTCCCCCGCCCACCATTTGGCAAAATGGTCCACCCTTCCATTCTGCTTCTGCCCACTTACAGGCAGAAACTGAAACGGGAAACACCCACCCTCAGAACAATCAAGTGCTGGTCGGACCAATCAGACTCTGCGCTACAAGACTGTTTTGATCACGTGGACAGGGAGATGTTCCGGTCCGCCTCTGATGACGACATCGAGGTTTATGCTGATAGCGTAATGTGTTTCATCAGGAAGTGCGTAGAGGATGTTGTGCCAACCAAAACAATACGGATCTACCCCAACCAGAAACCATGTGTTAACGGCGATGTTTGCGCGGCTCTTAATTCGCGGACCTCCGCTTTTAATTCCGGGAACGCGAAGGAGCATAAAAAAGCCAGTTATGCACTCTGTAACTCTATCAGTGCAGCCAAACGCCCGTACAGGCACAAAATTGAAGGACAGTTCAACATCACTGACTCAAAGTATGTGGCAGGGAATTAACATCATCACAGACTACAAATGGAATAAAAACTCCGTCGTGAACACTGCTGCCTCTCTCCCGGATGAGCTTAATACATTTTATGCTCGTTTCGAGGAAAATAACACCGCCCTTGCGGAGAGAGCACTCGCGGCCGATACTACAGAGGTTGGTTCACTCTCCGTCTCTGTTACGGATGTAACCTGATCCTTCCGACGGGTGAACATCCGTAAAGCCGCGGGTCCAGATGGCATTCCGGGCCACATCATCAGAGCGTGCGCGAACCAACTGGTTGGTGTTTTTACGGACATTTTCAACCTGTCCCTCTCCCTGTCTGTAGTCCCCACATGCTTCAAAACGTCAACCATTGTGCCTGTACCGAAGCAATCAAAAATCACTTGTTTAAATGACTGGTATCCTGTTGCTCTGACCCCCATCATCAGCAAATGCTTTGAGAGGCTAATCAGAGATTACATCTGCTCTGTTCTGCCCACCTCTTTGGACCCATTGCAGTTTGTCTACCGCAACAACCGCTCCACTGATGATGCCATTGCATCTACACTACACACTGCTCTCTACCATCTGGAAAAAAGTAACACATATGTGAGAATGCTGTTTGTAGACTACAGCTCAGCATTCAACACCATAGTGCCCTCCAAACTTGATGAGAAACTACGGAATCTGGGCTTAAACAGCTCGCTGTGCAGCTGGATTCTGGACTTCCTGTCAGGCAGACGTCAGGTGGTTAGAATGGGCAGCAACATCTTATCACTGACCCTCAAAACTGGAGCCCCGCAGGGCTGTGTTCTCAGCCCACTCCTGTATTCCCTTTACACACATGACTGTGTGGCGACACATAGCTCCAATGCCATCATTAAGTTTGCTGACGATACGACGGTGGTAGGTCTGATCACTGACAATGATGAAACAGTCTACAGAGAGGAGGTGCACACTCTGACACACTGGTGTCAAGAGCACAACCTCTCCCTCAACGTCAGTAAAATCAAGGAGCTTGTAGTGGACTTCAGGAAGAAAGACAGAGAACACAGCCCCATCACCATTAATGGAGCACCGGTGGAGAGAGTCAGCAGCTTCCTCGGCGTCCATATTACTGAGGAACTCACATGGTCCGTCCACACTGAGGCCGTTGTGAAGAAGGCTCACCAGTGCCTCTTCTTCCTGAGATGGCTGAGGAAGTTTGGAATGAACCATCACATCCTCACACGGTTCTACACCAGCACTGTAGAGAGCATCCTGACTGGCTGCATCACCGCCTGGTACGGTAATAGCACAGCCCACAACCGCAAAGCCCTGCAAAGTGTGGTGCGAACTGCCAGACACATCATCGGAGGTGAGCTTCCCTCCCTCCAGGACATCTATAACAGGCGGTTTATGAAAAAAGCTCGGAGGATCACAAGAGACTCCAGCCACCTGAGGGATGCAACGGTATGAGATTTTCACGGTACGATAACCGTCTCAGAAAATATCACGGTTTTACAGTATAAGGTATTACACAATTACTATTATGAGTGAAAACAGAAGGGTTATTTTATTTATTTATTTATTTTTGAGCAAACACTTTATTATAATTGAAACTTGAAACCATTTATTTTATTGATGTATGTGTTACACTTTTAAGAATGATGCGGCGTCCACTCTTGGTACATATGTGTTAAAAAAAGTCTCCACATGGGGCTGTAAGTAGTGCATGGGGGCCACATTGTATTGCTTTTGAGATACAATGTTCTGCATTGATTTGGTTTTTGTATCTTTTAAGCCCAGAAATAGTTCTGTACCTCAATTTTCTGAAGTGTATCTGTGACTAGTGAGACTTCTGCCTAAAGTATTATATTGCTCTACACAGATAAATACTTTTCTATCGGGCATTAAAAAACGGAATAAAGGCGGAGATTATACATTTATTTTGCCAACTCTACTTCCCAGTTAATTTATTATTCAGTTTTAATAATAATAATAATAAAAAAAAATAAAAAAATAATAATGTTTTTCGCAAAGCGGGCAAGTTTACTTATTTTTTTCTAAAACTTTACCCGTTTACATGCTAAAAGAGTCATGGGTGTGCACGCACATGTGAGATTCTCTGTCCGTTTGCATTTTTTTCTCAATACCGTAGATAAGCAAACGTACATGGTATGATAACCGTCAATTTTCAAACCGTGGTATACCGTGAAACCCACACCAGCCGACTACATGACAGCTTCTTCCCCCAAGCAATCAGACTTTTTAACACTTGATCTCTCATGATCAATAATTAGCACTGCACTTTATTAATCTATAATCTATTATCTCACACTGGACTGTCAAATATATTCTCCTCAATACAACTACTGTACATATATATATATATATATATATATATATATATATATATATACTCTTTATTTTTTTATTTTTATTGTATGTGTATTCTATATTGTGTGTATTGTTTACAGTACATTGTATATCAGTATTGTGTTGTGTAAGTATATGTACAATTGATATGTAAATTGGGTTGTGTAAATATGTTGTTTATTGTAATTGGTATATGTCTCGTCACTGTCATGACTGCTATGTTGCTCGGAACAGCACACAAGACTTTCACCTACTGTTGCACTCGTGTACATAGTAGTGTGACAATAAAGTGATTTGATTTGATCAAACAATAGAGTGAATGTGCACTTAAGAGTATTAGAATAGATTTGATTCCTTTTGTAGACTAATAAAACAAAATTGCATGACATGGTCTTGGAAAATTTCTCAACGTGAACGATCATACAGATCTAGGTAAATTTGCACCAGCTTGCTATTAACTCTGCATGCCAGTGCGTTCATGTTGACTGCTCTAGACAGACTGAACAATGTAAACATAGAAGATAGATTTTCAGGTCACACCTACCGATGCATGAACCAATGGCAGTAAGAAGGTGTTAAGTAGCCCATTAGAAGTTTTCCTAAAAGTATGCCCAGATGAGCTGTTACGAACCACCGAAACCAACTCAAAAACACCTTCGTTTTGGACAGATTTTGTTCTAAATGACATCACAACCATTCATTCTTCAATTTCGTATGAAGCTTTCAAGTGGTACTAACAGAAGAATCACTCATATACAAAAATTATATTCATGAACAATACTGTTTCCATTCCCAGAGTAACAAATTATCCATCACACATTATAGTCACGCAGGGGCTGAGAAAGCTGTTGAACTGAGGCGCGAGTCACGCGATCATGCCCACAACAGCAGAGGAGAGAGAGACAGACTGACACAGGACTACAATTTCAGACATGTTTGGACGGGAACAGAGGCCAAAATATCCTGTGTTCCTGTGTGAATATGGTGTGTTAGGACAGGTGATTTACACTCTGTGTACAATACCCTTCCTCTTTTCTGATATATTAGTCATAGAACACACAAAAATGCAAAGTTGGAGGTTGAACGCAAACAAAGACATGCTGAGTGAGCAGATATCACTTTCTGCACAGGCGTTTACACACATGCATAGATGCAAATGTAGGATGGTGGTAATTTCTTGACAGGTTTAACTTGTCAAACGACCCGTTAAAATAAGTGTGAGTTTGTGTGTGCGTTAGGCAGAGTTGTGTGAATTTATGAGTAAGAGAGTGTTTCTGTGCATATGTGTAATATTCTGTATTTGTGGGGAGTACAAAAGAAGGCCAGACATCAGTTTTTATGCAAATATGAATCATCCACTGCTAAATTGTCAGCAAAGCTGCAACAACTGCCAACACACTGCACTACCATATATGGGCAGAGGAACTTTCAAACAACTTCAAATAAAAGGCAATCTACTTAGCATTCAATACTTACAGCTGAAATGTGTCATTTGTACATCACTAGCATCACCAAATGTAATTAACTGCACAATATACTTCAGTTTTCAAACAGAGTTTTCTGAACACTCCCACTCACTTCCATTGGATGGACAAATACATAGTCCAGCCCTCAACTCATGCCATTGGTTGAGCCAATGTTGCAGTTAAAGTTCAACAAAGCATTTGTCCTGCATGCTCTAAACCCCAAGTAATTCATTATATTTAATGAAAGTGGCTTAAAACTTCCATTTTAATTTCTATTTTGCACCAGTTTCCCCAGAAGTGACGATGGTTTTCTCTTAAACACATGGGATGGAAACTCTGCTTTATTCACAAATAGTTTTTGCGATACTCCAATTAACTTTGTCACTTGGATGAAAACATGACAAGTGTTTACATTGTTTCGTTTGTTTGAGGATCCCGATCGTAGTAACATTGTTTGTCGACCAATAGAAGATGGGGAGAGTGTTTCAAAACAGATAAAAACATTTTTTTTTCATTTTGCAATTCTGTTTTGTGATGCAATGGCACAGAAATTACACACTTTAACTTTCAAAGTGATGGAATAATTGGTAATTATAGGTTCTAAATTAAGTTTGAAGCTACTTTTGAAAATGTGTTTACCTGTCAGTGGGCTACGTGGTTTCGCCCCAAGATACGCCAGGTTGACATTAGCTTTGCGTCCATCAATAATAGGGTTTGGATCTTTACAAGCTCTCTCAGCTGCACTTTTATCTATCATAGTAACCTGAGGAGAAAAGAGAAAAAGAACATACAAACACAAGACTATGAATTAAGGTCAAATTGGCCATTTTTGTTGCCAAAATAGTCTTATCTGAATTCAAGGAAGCAAAAAAAAAAAAAAGACATCTAACAAAATAGAAATAAAATTAAAGCTTAAAGGCATGGTTCATACACGCATACCAAAAATTATATATATAAATTATTCATGTCATTATTTACTCACTTTCATGTTGTTCCAACCCCATATGCAGTTATGAAATCTTTTTTCGTCTACGCTTGCATCTAGCCCGAATTCCGTTCAAATTTAAAAAATGGTGGTTACCACATTTGCAAAAACAAGGGATATAAATCAATTATATTATTTCATCTAATTAATTACATAATGTGTTGATTAATTAATAATAACTAATTAAGAATATTAATTAATAACTTGGTCAAAATCGAGGGGCCGAGGTTTTGTCTCCATTAATGAAGAGGAACAGACTTCCAATATGGTGGAGGGGATTCTCCCGAGAGGAAGTGCTAAGGGGAGTTAGCGAGTGTATGTTAAATGTGAAGTAGAACGCAGCCTTATTGCGTTTTGTCCAGCTGTGACTGTTTAACCACAACATGAGGGTGAGAAAATAATAACAGAATTTGTATCTTTCGTTAAATTATTAGACATGTCTTTCTGCCAACTGTCAAAAAAAGTAGAGAAATCACTTCACCATTTTTTAAACTTCAGCTGTGAGAAGCAAGAATAACCTCTTAACACTGATTTCATAATACTATATGTAATAAACTCTGACATGATGCACCATTATCGAGTACAATACATAGACCTTATTCATGCTAGCACCAACTATGATTTTTAATGGGGCTGTGATGGATAGACTTACCATCTCTTCAATGGCACGAACAGTATAAAGCTATAAAAAGATCCTAGATCACATTTGATTTTCCACAACTCATGTTGTCTACACATCTACTGAGTGTTCTGAAAATATATTTGTTCAATGTTTTGTCCACGGAACGATCTAAAAACACTTTAAACTGCAGTACAACCCATTGAAGTGAATGCATGTCTGTCCCTCACAGCCTTGTCAAAAATCAAAGATGGAGCTGCTGAGAATAAGGTCTATATATTTGATCTAATCGACTGATAAATTCATGCCATTTAT